>OX451740.1:307549448-309020086 GCA_948472305.1 Vicia faba | reverse complement strand
TCTTGAGTACATCGATGAGACTTGGAAACAAAATCCAATATTGCCTTCTGATCCTTACAAAAAAGCATTGGCACGTTTCTGGTCTAAATTCATTGACGACAAGGTAATTATTATCTTTTTTTTATACATAAATATTAGATACGATGTCGATACTGACACATTCACACCAATAATAATTTAAAAAATAAATCAGTTATCGATCTTGTGTTACATACTTATTTTAAGGTGTTGGTGTTTTAGAGTTTTTTTTTAATCTTTCTCTTTACTTTTAACATTTATTTATTTAATATTATTATCTTAATTTGTGTGTTCAGTCTTTAAACGCCTTAAAAAAAGTTATTTACACTATTGATGAGAAAGAACGACAGAAAGGTGCTGAAGAAATAGACGAGGCTCTTCATCATCTTGAGAATGAGCTGAAGGATAAATTCTTTGGTGGAGAAGAGATTGGAATTGTTGATATTACTGCTGTCGTCATAGCTTACTGGCTTCCTATTATACAAGAAGCATTTGGAGTGAAGTTGTTCACTAGTGACAAATTTCCCAAGCTTTACAATTGGAGCCAAGACTTCAACAATCACCCTATTGTTAAGGAATTATTGCCTCCTAGAGAAACCCTTTTGGCCTTTTACAAAGGTGTTTATGAAAGTATTATTGCTTCAAAATAGATTAATTTTCAAGGGGATATGTACCCTAGGGATTTAAGGAGAAATATCTAAATAACTTGTTTGATGTTTTTGTTTTTGTTTGAAATTTTATTATCCAATATGTCTATGTAACCTAAGATTCTCCTTGTCAAATAAAATCTATGATTTTGTCCTGTTTATAATCTTTCAGTTAATGAAGAATATTTAGGTATAATTTCATAGGCGTGGTTTATATTTTTTTCTAATAAAAATATGATAAATATATTTAAATATTTTTTAAGAAGTAAAATAAAAAGAAATTATATATATATATATATATATATATATTATATATATATATATATATATATATATATATATGAGGAAAATTATACACTTATCATATTTTCATTGAAAAAAAAACATAAATTACATCTAAAAAAATGCACCTAAATTTTTTCCTTAGTTAATAATATTAACAATATATATTCTCATAAAAAACAATTGGTCTTATTTATAACAAAATTGATTTCATTTATATATATTAGATCGTCGGTCCGTGCTTCGCACGGATATATTAGAAATAAATATTCATTTTTTTTTATAATAGTTGATATTTAATTTTTTATTTATATATAAAATTATTTTATATTTTTTTAGATTATGTTTGAAAAAAATAAAAATAAATTTTAAAATTAAAAATACTAAAAAATATCTCATGAGTAATTCGAACTTTCCAATTATTAATCAAATCTTTGATTGTGGAAGACTCTAACCTACACTTAATTTTGAACAGTTGAATTTAATCACCTTAGTAGACACAATGTTATTTGTTTGTAGTATGATAAATAAATAAAATGAAATAAAAATTACAATACAAAATAAAAAGTATGTACCATATAAGAGGTGATATAAAATAAAAAAAAATATAAGTATCGTATAAGAGATGTTAGGAGCAAGAGCAAAGATGAAGACCTACAACCAAATTATATACTACAACTATGTAAAATCCATACACTAATTATGTATTTATATATGTGATCATAATTATTAATAGGACAATAAATTTTATTAAAAGTTGTAAATCATAACTTTATTAATTAAAAGCAGTTGTTAATTAATATTATTTGTATTGAGTGATAAAATAATTAAGAAATTGAAAAAGAAATATAGTAAGTTGTTTAATAAAGCATAATAATAATTATTAACATTTTTTTAATGTTTGTATTTAAAAAATAACAACATAATTATTCATATCCTTATATAATAATAATAATAATAATAATAATAATAATAATAATAATAATAATAATAATAATAATAATAATAATAATAATAATAATAATAACAATAATAATAATAATACAAGATAGTAGAACAACTGGGGCAGACACCTTCAAAAATATTTATGTTGTCTTTGTTGTTGGTGCTCCGAAGCACATGCTTAAGCTCTGCTAAAATTCCTGAAAAATGCACATGTCCCACAAGAAACTACCACTGACCAATTTGAAAACTGTGTAGCAAGCTTGATTGCTGACAATGGTTTAGGCTTTTCAGACGCAGATTTGACTCCGGCGGGGAAGAATCACAATAAAGCTCTACATGTTTTCATTGAGTGTAAAGGCACCACCTTAGCACATGTGTTAATGGATACAGGGTCCTCCCTCAATGTTTTACCAAAAGGTGTTTTGGACAAATTGGACTGTGAAGGGTTGGTGCTGAAACCCAGTGATATTGTGGTGAGAGCCTTTGACGGGTCAAAGAGAATGGTCCATGGAGAGGTTGATCTTCCTATCAAGGTTGGATCTCAAGTCTCCAACTCAACATTCTATGTAATGGATATTCGTCCAGCCTATTTTTGCCTGCTTAGATGCCCATGGATTCATGGGGAAGATGCGGTTACCTCACATTACATCAAAAGCTGAAATACCCGGTAAAAGAGAAAATCGTCACAGTCTGTGGAGAGGAGGAGTTCATGATCAGTCATTTGAATTCTTTCAAATATGTTGAAATGGATGACTAATTCGTTGAAACCCTCTGCCAAGCATTTGAAATGGTCCCTCCAATGATTGTTGTTGCCAAGACCACTCCTGCCACTCCCAAAGCTGCTAAAGATACACCAAGAATGGCCTCTCTTAAGGATGCTTGTGCTGTTGTTGAAGACAAAGGTTGCACCATTTAGGGACAGCTTCTTGATATCCCCTACAAGTCGAACAAATTTGGATTGGGCTTCACTTTTAAAGCTCAGAAAGAGGTTCGACATGCTCGTGTTGGGAAACCACCTCTCTGTATTAGCAACAATGAAATTAATGCTCTGGGAGACTCTGATAGTGATAGTGACTTAGACGATTGGATCTACCCAACTATTGATGCCAGACTCAACAACTGGCAGACCAAAGACTTCATCTCAATCTCCTTCAGCCAGGAGTAATTGCCATTTCCTGTTTTTATTATTTTGAGAAATTTGTCTGTAATTTCCTCTAAACACAATGACTTTAAACCATGTGCCTTTTCTGGGGCACAATGGTCCATTTGTTAAGGGTTTGTCATTTTCATATGTCATATGCTTATTTTAATGAAAACATTAGACTATTTTGCATTCAAATTTTGCGCTCCTTTTCTTTCTTTACTTTACTGCATTTTCAAATAGTCATGTGACATTACATGACACACACACATTTGCAGATCCACATCCACTCTGGATCTCATTGACAACAATTTTACTATTGCCATCTATGACTTTGAAAATCAAATCTATCAAGCCGAAGACGATGGTGAAGAAGATTGTGAGATACCTGGGGAACTCGCCAGACTCCTGATACAAGAGGAAAAGGCCATTCAATCGCACAAAGAACCAGTTAAAGTGATAAACTTGGGTACTGAGGCTGATAAGAAAGAAGTCAAGATTGGCGCCAACCTGGAAGACAGTTGTCGCACGTGCAAATCAGAACTAAGAGAGACCGAAATTGCGACAGTGATGATATGTAAATAAATGTAGCGGTAAAGATTTGAGATTAATCCATCAATTGACTTATCTCAACACAATGAAGTTGCCACCGCACTTTATTGTTTCCAAAGGAAAATGGGAAAAAGGCGAACAAAACCCAAAAAAATCAGAGATCGAGGTACGGGGGTCGATTATGCAAAGGGAAGGTATTAACACCCTAGGCATCTACGGTACTCCGCAGGATCCACTTTGTTTAGTTTCTTTTAAAAGGAGTGTCATGTAAAGTTTACTTGCTAAAAGGGAAAGAATGAATGAGTATTTGTAAACAAAAGAAAATGAAATATTTTTTATTATTTTTGTTGCTCGCCTTTAGTCGAAAGACCTAGTGCCTACGTACTCCCTCGTGCAATGCGAAATTCAGAGCACCGTAGTTCGGCTGGAAAAGACTTGTCTGTTGATTATTTTTAAACAAGGAGATAAGTCGTTATTTTTAGGAGATAAATCTCGACTAACGCCCACAAGGTGTGGGAAAGATGGACCATGCGTCAGCAAGAGTGAGGGTTTGAGAACGACTCTAGCACTCAAGTGGAAAAGTAGACACCTTTATAACCATGAGGATAGGAGAATGTTGCTCTATTATCAATGAATCATGTCTCATCTTGAAAAAAGTTTTGAAAGGTAAAAGTGCTCGAGCGCACAAAAGAGTTTGAATGAGTTGAATTGTTTTTGTTAATTTTTGAAAGATGTCAAAGTATGGTTAAGTGAATTGAAGTTTGTTTAAAGAAAAGAAGTTTTAAAAGAAAAGGCACTCGACAAAGTCGAGGTTTATTATGAAAGCGGTTCGAGTTTATAAACAAAGAAGATTTTGAAAAATATGAGAAGGTTTTGAAAATTAAAGAATAGGAGAAGATGAAGAGAGTGTCCTATGTACAGGAGGGTAAAAGATACGGTAAAAAGGATCTGACCGAATAAGAAACCAGTACTTGACATGATGAAGTCAATACTATATTCCCTTCCCTTTGGATTTAAAGCCACAGATAGAAAAATAAGTTAAGAGTATACCAAACCTCAGGTGAAAATAAATCACAAGTTGACAGCATCAAAAAACCCAGATGTAAGATAATACTCCAAGCGACGAATAAAGCGCAATGAATCGTAAACGAGAGGTGCAACACGTGAAAATAAATCACGGATGAAGAAAGCATGGATAAAGCTCACGGTATAAGATTCCCTGCATCACATGAAATATACAGACAAAACTAACAGCACGGGAAAACTTACGTGCATCCGTACAATTTTCAGAAGTTAGTTGGAATTAAAATTAAAATCACAACACAATGAAAATAATATTTACATATCCTGAATTTATTTACAAATGAAGTGAATAGAATATACAGTCAAAATATTATGTACAAGTATATATTTACAGTACCAAATATTAAATCAGAATAGTAAAATACAATAAAAAGGTAAAAGGGAGAAGTGTAGAAATTGTGGACGCGCTATGCGGGAATGAGTACTTGAAACGATTATCAGAAAACTTCTCAGTAACAATCGCGTTAGTAGCATAAGCGGTATAAAAATAAAATAAAGGAAATTGAAACAATTAAAACATGTGTTA
Organism: Vicia faba; assembly: GCA_948472305.1. NCBI lineage: Eukaryota > Viridiplantae > Streptophyta > Magnoliopsida > Fabales > Fabaceae > Vicia > Vicia faba. The sequence continues at coordinate 309,014,892 of OX451740.1, read as the reverse complement.
GTGAGTAAAAAATAAAAAATGAAATTGTATGAATGTACATGAATAAATGAATATTCACACAAATCAAAATCAAGAATTCATGAAATTATTCAATTCAAAATTGAACATGGAAAATTGATTCCGATTCAAGAATTATTCAATTAAATCAAATTTCGGGAATCCACTATATCTATGCATTAAACTCCATAATTCCAATTGAAACAAATTTCTAAACTAATGAGAAACATATTAATTATCAAAACTAAATTTAAATTCTCCAAAATTGACACAAAAAATGAACTAAAAATATCAACAATGCCCATTTTAACACAATTGTTTAAAAAACTCTACAATTCAACTGAAAGAAACACATCACATTAATTTCAATTCAAAAATATTAATTAGAAAGGAAAATGAGTCTACCAAAAAAAAAGGAGTGTTGTTGCTGTTTGAAATTGAAAGAGGGGAACATAGGAAGTTGGGAAAGGGAGTTGTGAGAGAGAGAGAGAGATGGCGTGAGGAATTAAATTGAGAGAAAGGAGATTTGGTTGTTGTTTTGGGAAGATGAAAGTTAGGAAGAGAAACGAGGTGGAGGGGTATTTGAATGAGGAATAGAGAATTAAAGAGAGAGAGAGAGTGATACTGTGAATTGTTTTTGGTGTGTGTTGTCTTTACAAAGAAAATAAAGCTACTTAAATAGGAAAAAGAAGAGGAAAAAAATGATATCGAATTAATCATGTCCTTTCAAAATTATTCAATTCCGTATCAATCCGTAACTATTGCTATCAACCAATAGAAAAAAAGTAAAGTGTAATTAATATTTTTTATGACAAAAACACCCTTAAATGATAAAAATTAAATAAAAAACTGAACGTATAAAAAATAACTCAATTTAAAATAATTTTTTTGAGTTTTTTTTTGAGTAAAAAATAAAGACCCAAAATGACTAAAAATGATAAAAAAAACAGACAAAAATTTATCCGAAAAAAAAATGAACACATTAAAATAAACTACATGTCACAAAGATTAAAGAAAAAATATTCAAAAAGTCAAAATCGAAATAAAAATGATAATAAAAATATCAGGCTAAACAGACGTTTAAGGTTAAAAACGAGACTTCAAATTGTACCGTAAAAATAAAGCGAGCATACCGTCATAATCTATGCGAAACGCAGATTCATAAAATGATCGGTAAAATGTGAAAACTTGAAATATTTTTCTTGCTAATTTTTCACACATTGTCGAATCGCTTTTAACAATCTGTCTATAAAACAACTTGGAGCAATGCAAGAAACAAGTAAAGAGATAAAAATGCATGAAGTGAAATGTTGTGTAATTTTCAACTACAGAATGATGCAAATGTTGATTTAAATTGACTTTTGGTCAACTTAAACACGATTAAATGATGCAAATGCGATGAATGAAGCTATTCATTAATGATTGTGACCAAATGATGAAATGTGATATGAAAGTGCGACTGAAAAATTAGGGACGAAATTTAGGGTACAACAGCTGCCCCTATTTAATTATCTTTTTGCCAGATAGGCGGAAAATAATTAAATACAAACATACCCGAATTTCGTCCCTGATGCGATGAGATGATAGCATATGTTATGAATGAATGCATGGACTCGTTTTTGACATATATTTTTTTAAATGATGTATGAGATGAGACAGACTCTGGGAATATAGAAAGACTTAAAATTGGAAACTTATGGTAGTTCAGATGAAATGACGTGGAAAGACACGCTAGGGAAACAATAAGATACTTCTGGATATCTGTCAGGGCGACAAAGAGTAACCATCAATACTTGGAAAAAAGATAAAAATATGAGAAGGCAAGCAGCGACATCCAAGAATGGCATTGAATGAGGCGAGCAACTCTTTGGAAAAGACAATCAGAAGCATCTAGAAGAACATTAGATGTGGGATGAGACCAAATCTAAAGCTACATTAGAGTCGTCCAGGAAAGACGCTGGACTGAAGAGAAACACGACATTCAATACTCGCTTTGAATGAAGGGAAAACTCAACGTCTAATAATGTCTTTAGACGAGAGAAAAGATCGCAACATCCAATACTGGCTTTGGATGAATGGAAAACTCAAGGTGTCCAATACTGGCTTTGGACGGCAGAAAATGTAACAACATCCAATACTGGCTTTGGATGAAAAAGAGATCTTGACATTCAATATTGGCTTTGAATGAAAGAAAAGATAACAACATCCAATACTGGCTTTGGATGGAAACAAAAGATCCTGACATCCAATACTGGCTTTGAATGAAAGAAAAACTCAACGTCTAATAATGGCTTTAGATGAGAGAAAAGAGCACAACATCCAATATTGGCTTTGAATGAGGTGAGAAAAAAACATCAAGGCGTCCAATACTGGCTTTGAACGACAACAAAAGATTCCGACATTCAATAATGGCTTTGAATGAAGGGAAAACTCAATGTATAATAATGGCTTTAGACGAGAGAAAAGATCACAACATCCAATATTGGCTTTGGATGAATAGAAAGACTCAACGTCTAATAATGGCTTTAGACGAGAGAAAAGATCACAACATCCAATATTGCCTTTGAATGAGTGGAGAACTCAACGTCTAATAATGGATTTAGACGAGAGAAAAGATCATAACATCCAATATTGGCTTTGGATGAATGAAAAACTCAACGTCTAATAATGGATTTAGACGAGAGAAAATGTCAGAACATCCAATATTGGCTTTGAATGAGGTGAGACAAATCAAGGCATCCAATAATGGCTTTGGACGACAGAAAAGGTAACAACATCCAATACTGGCTTTGGATGGAAAAATAGATCTTGACATTCAATACTGGCTTTGAATGAAAGAAAATCTCAACGTCTAATAATGGCTTTAGATGAGAGAAAAGATCACAACATCCAATATTAGCTTTGAATGAGGTGAGAAAAAAATCAAGGCGTCCAATACTGGCTTTGAACGACAACAAAAGATTATGACATTCAATAATGGCTTTGAATGAAGGGAAAACTCAACGTCTAATAATGGCTTTAGATGAGAGAAAAGATCACAACATCCAATATTGGCTTTGGATGAGGTGAGAAAAATCATCATGACATCCAATACTAGCTTTGGACAACAACAAAGATAACAAAATCCAATACTGGCTTTGGACAAAAACAGAAGAGGTTACGACATCCAATATTGGCTTTGGACGACAACAAAGATGACAACATCCAATATTGGCTTTGGATGGAAGAAAAGGTAACATCATCCAATATTGGCTTTGGGCAGCAACAAAAGATCATGGAATCCAATATTGACTTTGGATGGAAACAAAATTGACAACATATCCAAGATTAGAATTGGACGGAAGAGAGAAACAACTTATCCAAGATTAGCATTGGACGAAAGAGAGATAGCTGAACTGACGTCTGCTTTGGTAGGTGCCAAGTAAGTTGGACTTTGATCTCAAGGTGACATGTCAACTGTAACAAGACCTCGGAAAATGAAAATGAGGATGAAACACTCTTGTTATGCATTATATATGAATTTTGTTATGCATGATATGTGAATGATCTATGCATGTAATGTCGACGTTTATGTCAACGGAGTTTGACTCTTTTGTGGAGGTAAGATTGGAAGTTTGATTCCTCAACACGAAGAACTCTTCCAAATTTTCTGGAACCTAAATTTGTCACACTTGTAGATTGTATTGAACTGATGATCTTCCGAGGAAAGACACAGAGAGCTTCTTGGGGATTTGTCCCAGATTAGCTGACTGTTGAAGATAAATTGATCATGGCTTCATCCGAAAGTCGTTGGAAATGAGCTGATCACAGCTTCAACTCTGAAATGACTATTGGAGATAAACTGATCATGGCTTCAGCTCTTGAAATGTTTGTTGGGAATAAACTGATCATAGCTTCAGCTTTGAAATGACTGTTGGAAAGGAATGCACCAGTATGAGTCTTGAAAATGATTTTCTGGCTAACCAATTATGAGAAAACTTGTACTGAGCAACAAATCTTGAACTGATTCATAAATGGATCTGGAAGAAACTTGTCCCTGATAGGGTCACTGACCAAGTTTCTCAGCTGTTTGAAATTTCTTGACAAGGAAAGCTTGTTTGCAAGCAAAATTGTTTATTCAAACATGGTAATTTTAATGCAAAGTTCATGCAAAAGTTTTTGAATTCGAAATAATTTTTGAAATTATATTATTGGTGTATATAAAATGCATCACTGTTTAAAACACAGTGGTCTATACTTTTAAAGTGAAAGAGAAAGGTATGAAATCAAAATAAATTATTTTCAAAAGATCATAGGAGTCAGTTTACGCAACCTTGCTGTAGTATGCTTTCAAAAGAAACCTGGCTTCAATTAGGTCTTTTGAGGGTTGTAACGTGGTCTAGTTCACGACTTATGAAATAAAGGATAAAGACTCAAAGTTTATTTATACCCAACCCAATCTTCATGATATTCTTCAGTCCTACATTCAGTTAATTCAGAATATGCATTCAGGTTCCAAGAGATTTTGGAATTGCACTGATGGTAGCAATGACGATGGCTCAGAAGCTAAGGAATTTTTTGAGACGACAATCATCATTTTGTTGTTTTGAGGACTTTTGTCAACTCTGGTGGAGAATTTTGAGGATTTTAAGACCTCTTTTGATTGAATTTATTATTCCCAACTTTTTCCTGAACTAATTCATTTGGAATTACAGTTAGTGGGATGCCCCGTTTTTTTGCCTAAGTCTCCTTCAGAGGTTTTGACTTAGCGGGATTTTTCCTTTGTTTTTTATTTTCATTTCATTTTTATTTTTGGAAAGATAATGTCTGCCTTGCTCAATGATTGCGGGGAACCATCTTTGTCATTTTTTGTTTGAGAGCATCTTTGACACTTATTGTTGTGTGCAAAGGAAAGCTTGATCGCGACCTTTATTGAAAGGTGTCTTGAACAATTTCTCTTGTAATTAAATGCATAACCAAATTAACTGAGAACTACCCATCCCCAGGTTAAGATTGCGGGTTTTTTCGTATAGAAAGAAACTCCAACTTCTAGGCTCAAAGGGGTGAGCGAGGGATTAACTTCCTTATTTCTCCGGTGTTTGGGAGTTGAAACAATGCTTTTACATCCTCAGCAAAGTTTTATTCGAAAGTGTTGTACTCCAAAATTTTCCCTCTCATTTACCAAGACTTTTCTCACAAGATCTCTTTGACTCAAGACTGCATTAGGGTTTGATCAGCCCAAGACATCGCATCTTACATTGATGACCCAAAATTAGGGTTTGAGTTTGCCCAAGGATTTTTGGACTATCAATGCTTCATATGAATTTCAAACATCATTATGTACCCCTAAGTTTACTCATGATAAGTTTTAAGCCTTGAACCACATTTTTGATCAGTCAATTGCACAATTGACCTAAAAATCAACTGTATTGGGGAAAAAGTCAACCATGGCCAATTTACAGTCAAACTTCATAATTTTTTATCCATATCAACATTCTAGACTCATATGTATCATTTGATCAAGTTTGGACCATAATTCCTCAAATTTTTTGATCAAATCATCAAAAGGGCAAAATGGTCAAAATTAGGGTTTTGACTGAGAAAAGGCAATTTCTGATTTTTGACTTGGAAATTGACCAATTAATTTGAAGCATGATTTAAAGGATTCAATTTTATCATCTTGACCTAATGACATGGTTCAAACTATTGCAATTTCATTGGATTGACAGATCAAATTTGCAGTCAACTGATCAAAAGTCAATTGTATACTAAAAAGTCAAACTTTGACTTTTTGGTCAAAATCAAATACCAAGGATCACAATTCATCAAAACATGTCAAAATATGAAACTTGTTCATCAAGGAATCAAAGATTGAAGATTTGGTTTTGAAATTTGAATTTTTCTTAACTTAGAAATTTTTCTAAGTATAGAAAATTTCTTATTTTTCTCAATTTTAGGCCAATTTTCCACCATGATACAAAATGATTCAAAGAAAATTCCCAACATGAAAGTTATAGACCTCCATGAAATCTAACACTTTGATTCACACATTTTTCCTTAAAGATTCTTGGATCTCAAGATATAATTTTGTGAATACATTCCCATGAACTAAAATAACTTAGTGGAATTTTGCCCTAATTTAGGCAGGTTTTTGACCCAACTTCATGGAAATTTTTCACCTAGTTCCAAGAGGAATATTGAAATTCATTTCAAAGATGAGTTATAGAGAACATTGCAAGCTTTCCAAAATGACAAAGAACTCCTTGAGATCATTCTTGAGTAGGGATAATCAAAGAGATGAAGTTGGCAATTTCTCACTTTGATCTTAAGCCAATTCATGAAGAACAAAATTTAAATCCTCAAGCATGCTGTACAATCTTCACTTTTCAGGCCTCAAACTCATTTGTCACTCCACAATTAATGGATTGCACAAGATTTCATGCCCTAAAGCCAATAATTCAATGCATTATATAAGAAAATAACCATTTATGGAAGAAAGGCAACATTGCCATTTTGGAAAAGCATGCTTTATGCATTTTTTTCATTTCTTGAGCCTTGGACTTGTTCTTTATGCACAAACCAAGCCTCTAAGCCTGAACAAAACATGTTTAAAGCTTCACACTACCCTACAAGATCAGAACCATGCATTAAGAAGTCATTTCTCAAAGTTGCTTCAAAAACAAGAAATGTAGAAAGACATGTGATCTTGTACTTCTAAGCAAACACACGTCCTCCAATCTTTTGCTCTATATAAAGCTATCACTTTGTAACTAAAAGCACGAATTCCCAAGCCTTGAAACACCCTAGAGTCAGAAATTGCATACCAAGCTTCCAAACTTGCCATTTCTGACTTGTGAATTGAATCTTCCATTCCACTCGTGCGTTTTCAGACCTTTTGCTTCCCTAAGCTTCCTTACCTTACAAGAAAACCATCCCACACCCTGAAACATCACTATAACTCCATCTTCCCCATTGTTGAACTTCAAAAACAGAGTAACACAGGTGGACTTCTAGAGGTTCAAGGAAGCTAACCTGATCATCACAACATCCTAAAGCAGGCTCATTTCCAAAACACGATTTCCATTTTCAAGGTGAGTTTTCTGTTTTTCCAACTCTTGATACAAGCATAGTTAGCTTTCCATTTGTGAATATAGAATGTAGAAATCATTGCTACGAAGCTGTACATATCCATAACTTGCATTTATTTGGCCTGAGTTGGGAGAATTTTGGGTTTGAACTTTTTGAAAAAATTAGGTTAAGAATTAGGGCCGTTAAAATTCTGTTTAATATTGGACTTATAGTTTTAGTTATGCACATGGTTAGAATCGTGAGATAAAATGCTATAACATTCATGTTATCAATTTCCATTTTTGTTGAGAGATGAAAGAGTTATAGGAGGTCTGGCTAGCAAGAGAAAGAAGATGAAGTACAGGGCCAAGGAAGCTTTTTGTGTTATGTTTTTCTTGTTTCACATAAACGAACGGATGTACAACCACCCTAGTGGCAAGGTAGCGCGCTGGAAATGCATAGGTCGTGGGTTCGAACCTTGGCGCTAGCTTTTGTTTTTTTTCATATTTTTCCAGTTTCATTTTTTGGCTGTTTGCAGGATGGGCTTCAATATTTGGGCCTTAACGTTTTTTGCTAACATACTACCCCCTGTTGGCTTGCAGCACCCCTGACCCATAATTTTTATTATTCATTTTTATTTTCATTTCTATTTTATTAAATATATTTTCCTTAATATTAAAAATCATAAAAAATATAAAAATGCTAAGTTTATATTTTTGGTCCATTTTATTTTATTTTTTTCTCATAAAAAATATATTTTTATTTTAGTTACATATCATATATATATATATATATATATATATATATATATATATATATATATATATATATATATATATATATATATATATATATATATATATATATATATATATATATATATATATATATATATATATATATATATATATATATATATATATATATATATATATATATATATTCTTTAATAAACTTCTAAATAAAAAAATAGAATTAGTTTAATCATTTATTTCTTTTTTCTCACATTTATAAGTATTATTTTTTTTAACGTATAAAGAGACTAGATATTTTCATAAAATATTATCTATTTTCAATACAAAAAATGCACAAAAAATAATAGTTAAAGAATTTTATTTTCTTTTAAATTAGAAATTAGGGTTAACTATTTTTCAAGAATTAATCTCCTTTCTTAAGTTATTAGTTTTAGTTCAAAACTTCTTTTCATAAAAAAAAAAAAAAAAAAAATCCTTTTCTTGCATTTATATATCTTTGCTTATTTAAATTGTCTTGTATATTATTTATTCCAATATTTGTACAAATTCGATTTGGTTGTAATAGCTTAATTAGATTTACATTATTGCAAATCCCCATTCACAATTTGTATTCCCCCCTCCCGTAAAATGTTGTAATAGCGTAGTAATCTTTAAATTACACAATTTACCGCTTTTACATACCATGCTAGTAATTAGAGTTTGAATGGCAAGATAAAAACAAATTAAATAGAAAACCCTAAATCCAAGACAAAATCAAAGCATGAAAATAATACACTTGCACACAAGCATCCTTAGGGTTTCTCCACTTGATTGCCTTATACAAAAAATGGCCATATTACGCATGCAAAGTATCTTGGCAAAACAAACAAATATAAGATCATAACCCCTCGATGACGTTATTTCAAGTTGCTTTACAAAATGATCTTAGTCCCTCAAAAATGATAAGATACTTTGAAACATTGCTAATCATGGTCATACGATGACCCACACCCGTCCCATTTATATCCAAAGATAGGGTTGCTTACCAAATCAATGGTAAGACAACAATGTCAAAGGAATAAAAAATGCATAAGAAAGACATTTGAGTAGGTAGATTACCTCTAGTTACTTGCTCCATTTTAAACAACTATCCTTGCTATTTTTCAAAACAAACACACACATTTCAAAACATCTTACAAACATTGGAAACATTTTCAAAAAGACAAACATCTTTTTATACATTCTTACGAACGAGAATCATTACAAAGATTGCCTAAACAATGGCCTCTTTTACAAAATACTTTCAAAACCACACAAAGCATAATTCCAAAACAAAAAGCAAGTAATCTAGCAAGTAACTAAGAGCCCATGGATAACCATGGATGAAAAGGGTATTAATACCTTCCCTTTACATAATCTACCCCCCAAACTCAAGAAAACATCTCAAAGGTCTTTTCTGTGCTTTTTCCCCTTTCCTTTTGGATAAAAGAAAAGTCGGTGGTGACTCTTTCTAACCTCAACATTTGCGATAAAACACAAAACCCTCAAGTCAGTTCTCCCACCGTATCACGGAACTGGCGACTCTGCTGGGTACTTTTATAAAAGTGGGGTTACCTTAGGGCTAGATCACATTTATTTGCTTACATTGTTTGACTTGTTTGCTTTACATTATGGTTCTTTGTTTGGGTTTGAATCCTCTACCCAGATTTGGGATACATTATAGGTAAATAGAAATACGTTATGGAAACTGTGCGGGGTATACCGACATGGTCTAAGCAATAGCTATGTTAGTGTGACATATTTATGGGTACCGATAGCCTATGAGTCAATCAAAGAGAATACAGGGCCGCTGAGTGATGTCATGAAGCACTAATGAACTTCTATAACCCTTTACTTGACCAACTTGGCCTTTAGGCTGTAGTGAGATGACCGGCTTTGGTGCAGTCCGAAGTTGGTAGATACTCGATACTACACTCATTGAGGGTTGGTTTCTTGGGATATTTCGGTCGCCATTAAAGAGGCTTGAGCTGAAATAATGACCAAGGAAACAATCCAATGATATTGAGCTCCTTAGAACCCGGTTACTATTATTAGGACAGGTTTAAGCCAACTAAACTTCAAGAGGGTACTTACCTATAAAACCCCATGCAAGCCTAAACTAAGGACTTGTTTGCTTTGATTGTATATGCATACTTGTACATAACATCATGGACATCATGAACATCATATGCATTCACTAACCATTTCAAGGGTTTTGGAGATTCATCTTTGTTCTTGTTTTGTAGGATATGGATTCACTTTGCAGGAAAACTATCCAAGTCAACCTTGTAAGAATTCCTACACAACTCAAGGAGCTAGCTTCAAGGATCCCTGCGAACTCTCCATTCACCGAGAGACATGGTCGTCTACTCAACTTGGTCACCTCTAACACATACGAGGATATGATGAAGGTGCTCTTCCAGTTCTTTGATCCTTTGCACCATTGCTTCACATTTCCCGACTATCAGCTTGTGCCTACTTTGGAAGAATTCTCTCAACTCTTGAGGATTCCCATTCTCAATCAGCTACCTTTCAACGGTACGTAAAGAGACCCAAAGCCAGAAGAGATTGCTCAAGCTCTGCACTTGCACTCATCTGACGTCACAACTCACTGGGAAACCAGAAGTGGTGTCAAAGGCTTCTTAGCAAAGTTCCTATTTGAGAAAGCCCAAAGCTGTTGGAATTCCTTAGACTTGCAAGCCTTTGAGGAAATTGTGGCTCTTCTTATCTGTGGGATGGTCTTGTTCCCCAATCCTGACCAACTCATAGATGTAAGTGCCGTCAAAATCTTCATGTCACGCAATCTTGTGCCTACATTGCTAGGGGATATCCTACACTCTTTTCACACTCGCACAATGAGGAAAAAAGGTGTCCTTATGTGTTTCACTCCTCTCCTGGCAAGATGGTTTATTTCTCATCTCCCCCAATCAGTCTTAAAGAATGAGCAAGGTTCTAGGTGGTCACAAAGGTTAATGACTCTCAAACATTCAGATATTCATTGGTGTTCCCGATCCAAAGAGAATGTTATCATTGTTGACCATTGTGGGGAATTCCCTAATGTCCCTCTACTTGGAATTAGGGGAGGCATCACCTACAACCCATGCTTAGCTCTAAGACAGTTTGGTTATGCTCGAAGGGATGGCCCGCACGAGATGCTGATTCAAGGTTTGATATTCGACTATGACAACGACGGTCAAGGTCTTCGCCAGAGATTCATTTGAGCTTGGAGGATGCTAAACAAGGTGGATATCAAGACTTTGGGACACAAGAATTCCATCCCTCTTAAGCCTTACCTCAAATGGGTACGAACCCGCACTCAAAGTCTTATGATGTCTTATCCTTCAATTCTCCCGGTGATCATTGAGCCTGTTAAGGAGGGAGAAGTTCCATATACTATCCTACATCCTGACATGCCCACATCTCTTGAAAAACTACAAAGGGATTGGATACAGCTCAAAGGATAGCGAGATACTTTCGAAGCCCAATTCTACGCAAGCGAGGAGAAAGTTTTGGAACTCACTAGGCTACTTCATGAGGAGCAGACTCTAAATGCCTACATATCACCAAAGAGGATGCGCACTACTTTTTTATCTTAGAGTTTTGTATTATTTTGCCCAAGGGGCATTGATGTACTCAAACTTTATCTTATTAATATAACGTGTGTTTCCTTTTTTGTCTAAAACAAACTTGAATCTTTAAAAATCCTTGAAAACATTACATATGCACATATCATTCATCATAACATAAACAAGTCTTTTGCAACGAGTTTCCTCATCTCTCTACTATTTATTTCAGTAAGATGGATCTCGAACAGACAGTCAAAGATCTCCAAGTTCAAAACGCGCAGTTTCAACAGTTGCTCATGACCCTAGCCAAGGGGCAAGAGGAGTTGAAGAATTTGATGGCTGAGGAAAGAAAAAAGAAAACAAAGAAGGTCACTGGGGTTTTGAACATGGGGAGAAGGTTTCAATGGCAGACTAGAAGAACCTTAAATTTCGCAACAACGTCCAGTGAAGGAGAGGGGAAAGGAAAGGAAACATCGGTTCCATCAGAATTTGAAGAGGAGGAAGAAGAGGAAGACTACTCTGAGGAACAGTATCCTCCAGCTGATGATAAGTACAGACATCTTGAAGAGCGTTTGAGCGCTATGGAAATACAAAAGGTGCCAGGTCTAGACTTTGAAGAATTAGGACTAGTGTGGGGGATTATGATTCCTCTGAAATTCAAAGTGCCTTTGTTTGCAAAATATGATGGGGTGTCATGTCCTAAGATGCACCTCCGATCATATGTGAGAAAGATCCAACCACACTCCACCGATAAAGATCTGTGGGTGCATTTTTTCCAAGATAGCCTATTTGGAACACAATTCGATTGGTTTTACCAATTAGAAAGGGCCAACGTCCACAACTGGGAAGACCTTGCCTCAACTTTCTATAAGCAATATCAATATAATGCTGATTTGGCGCCTACCCGTACTCAACTTCAGAGTATGGCTATGGCTTTAAATGAGGGTTTCAAGGATTACGCGCAAAAATGGAGAGATATAGTTGGGAGAGTGCAACCCCCTCTGTCTGAAAGGGAATTGGTGGACATGTTCTTAGGCACTCTATCGGGCCCATTCTTCAACCATCTGATTGGAAGCTCATCTGCAGGATTTGCTGAGTTAATACTGACCAGAGAAAGGGTGGAAGCTGGCATAAAAAGTGGAAAGATTCAGAAGGATTCATCTGCCTCTACAGTTGTGAGGAAACCTTTCATTGGGAAGAATGAGGTATCTTTTGTTTATCCACAAAGGAACCAAGGGAGAGTCGAGCACCGACCATTGGTTGGGGCTGTCATGATCCCAAAGCCTACATATGATCAACCAAGAAGTAATCAACCGAGGGTGGAGAGGCCAGTCCGGCAATTCACCAGAATCAATATGACTCTAGCCCAGGTTTTACCGCACCTTATGAAATCCAATTTGGTAACTTTAAAAGAAGCTCCAAAGAACCCCAACACAACGTCCCCTCATTATCACCCAAATGCCCGTTGCGCATATCATTCCAAAAGTCCAGGTCATGACACTAACAAATGTTGGGCCTTGAAAAACAAAATTCAAGATCTTATAGAGGACAAAGAGATTGAGTTTGATGCGCCCGAGAAGCCAAACGTCATTTCTGCTCCTATGCCTAGACATGGTCACCACACCAATGCTGTTGAAGAAGATTTATTTGTTACTATAATCGATGAACTTTTGACTCCACTCCTAATCATTAAGATAAACTTATTGAAAGCCGGTGTATTCCCGGGTTGTAATGAAGTCTGTCATTTTTGCTTATCCTCGCCAACTGTTTGCCCTTTGTTGAAAACAAGCATTCGACGCTTAATAGACAACAGAGAGATTCTGTTTGAAAGTACTCCTGTTTCACCTGTTCTTGTTGAAGACGTTTCAATCATCACCATCTCTGCCAATTATTCCAGGGTCCCCAAAAGACCCGTTAGAATTACATCGGTTCCAAAAACTACTCCTCTTATAATCACAATGCCTGGGCCAGTCCCGTATGAATCAGACAAAACTGTGTCGTGGAATCTTCTCTCCAGAAATTGCCCCCCAAAGGCAGTTTTTGGACCCGTGGTCACTCTAAAGGTTACTTCCGTACCAATAATTATACCTGCAAGTGCTCCTATTGGCGAAGACGATACAACTCCTGCTGTCATTCCTACCAATGCTCCTGCTGCTGAAACTCGAGGAAAAAGTATTCAAGTAGAGCCTGTCTGGACGAAGGCCCAACCACTAACTATTCTTGAAACCTCCAAGAAAGAGATGGAGGAGATCCTGAGAATAATAAAGAGGAGCAACTATGACGTAGTCGAATAGTTGTGGCAAACTCCCTCCAAAATCTCCATGCTGGCATTGTTGTTGTGCTCCGAGGCACATGCGAAAGCCCTGGTGAAGTTTCTAAAGACAACCCATGTGCCTCAAGATACGTCTGTTGACCAATTTTAAGATTGTGTGGCCAGTTTGACGGTGGATAACGGCCTAGGCTTCTCGGATGCTGATCTGACACCAAGGGGAAGAAAGCATAATGAGGCATTGCATGTCTCTGTGGAATGTAGAGGAATAACTCTGGCCCACGTCTTGGTGGACACTGGCTCATCTTTGAATGTTTTACCGAAGAAAGCTCTTGACAGACTAGACTGCGAGGGACTGACGTTGAAATCCAGTAACATAGTTGTAAGAGCATTTGATGGCTCAAGGAGGATGGTGCACGGGGAGGTGGACATCCCAATAAAGGTTGGGACTCAAACTTTCAACTCAACCTTCTATGTAATGGACATCCACCCCTCTTACTCTTGTCTGCTAGGACGGCCGTGGATCTATAATGCCGGTGCTGTCACCTCTACACTGCACCAGATGCTGAAATATCCGATCCAGGGAAAGATTATCACTATCCATGGAGAGGAAAAGTATATGATTATCCACCTCAATTCTTTCCAGTATGTGGAATTGGACGGCGAGTTCATTGAAACTCCTTTTCAACATTTCGAAGAAGTCTCTCAAGAGGTAACAGTAACCAAGACGGTGTCTCAGATTCCCAAGATTACAAGACCTCCGCTCCAGATGTCATCTCTAAAGGACGCCAAAGCAGTAGTAAAGGAAGGAGGATGCACCATCTGGGGGCAACTTCCGGATATTCCGTATAAATCTGACAAGTTTTGTTTAGGGTTCACTTCAAATGCTCAGAAGGTTGTGCACCGTGCCCGTGCTGGAGGGCCAACCTTGAAGATTAGCAACCGAGAGGTCAATGCGGTAGAAGATGGTGAAGAAGATTACAACTTGGAGGATTGGATCTTTCCTACTGTCAATGGAGGACTTCACAATTGGGAAGCCAGAGACTTTGTCCCAATAACTTTCATCCCTCAGTAATTTATCTTTACATTTCTATTGGACTTGTAATATTCACAAACAATTCGCACATTTAAAACCTTGTGTCTTTCCCGAGGCATAATGGTCCATTTGTAAGTGTTTTTATTTCATCTTCATATGATATTCAATGAATCAGGACGTTTTTCACATATAAACTTTTGTGCTCATTGTTTTTTCTTTTACATTTTATTTTTAAGGATGGCTATACCCTTACACACACCCGCACTCACAAATGCAGGTATCCCTCTGTTGTACCCCAAAATTTGCCCTCCCATATTCTTCAAAGTTTTGACAAGCATCATCTAAATTTGCTCAAGTCTACTCAAGGGTTGCACAGTTCAAACACCCTCCTAGGCCAATCCAAATTAGGGTTTTGGTTCTTGCAAGGAAGTTGAGGTTTTCAAGGGCTCAATCAAGTCCCACATGCCTATAAACATTGTCAAGCATCTACATGCCAAGTTTCAAGGCTCACAAGGTCAAGTTGCACAGTCAAAACCCTAATTGCTTCACAATCAACTACAGGGGCAAAATGGTCATTTGGCAGTCAAAAGTCAAAATTTTTGGTCAACATCTTATTTTGAAGCCACAATCATCATTTGATCAAGTCTTGATCATGATTCCACAAGCATGGCTCAAAAATCATCAAGGAGTCAAAAGTTTCTATTTTTGGACAGTTGAAAAGTCAACTGTAACTTGACCAAGGCATAACTTTTTCATGGTTCATCAGAAAAATCCCATCCAATGCTCATTTTGAAGGGGATGACATTTCCTACAACTCATATTCACATTCTAAGTCCAAGAAATGCTCTCACAAAAAGTTATCAATTTCAACATTATAGGTCATTTTCAAAAGTCAACAAAAAGGCATTTTAAGTCAAAGACCATAACTTGAGATTGGTAAATCAAAATGACATGGGACCAAAGGCATTGGTTAGAGGACTTCAAGACCTTTCCAAAATGTCCAAGAACATGTTCATATGATCAAAATTGAGCAAGATATGCATTGGAGAAGTTGAGAAATTTTTGTGAAATGGCAAAAGTCAACTATCCTTGAAACTTCAATTTTTGACAAAAGGGCCCACTTTTTTCCACTTGGGTCAGCCTTGTCATGCCACCCACGTGTCCCACGATTAATTTCAAGATTAAACATTAATTTTTCTATTTTTATTTAATTTTATTGATTTAATTCATTTTAAATCCATAAAATTCAAATAAAAATCAAAAAAATTAATTAATTGATATCTTGTGGTTTGAATGACCTTGATGAAGCATATTTAACATACCAAATTCGTGCCAAGCTGAATTAAGCATAAAAATTCAAATTTGAACAAACATGGCAAGTTCCTTTAATGGTGGTAAAGAGGAAATCCAAAACATCATTGCAATGGTTAAAGGCTCATAATATTGACTGATTCTCATTCATACACATATATGCAAGCCTTGCAGACCTCAAGCACGACCTAGAGACCCCTGAAACAGCAAAACCAAATTCAAAAAACTTGAAGAAAAGTCACAAACTGAAATCCATATTCCAGCATAATTCAAGCACTTTTCTTGCTTCTAACACGTTGCCAGCATTGCCAGGAACCTATTGCAATCATAAACAAGTCCTAACACTCAAGAACTCGTGTTACACATTCATACGGTTTACCTTCTTTTTTCAAAATCATAACCATCAATTCATGCATTTTTGACATCTTTCATTGTTTGTTTTGTGTTTATAGAACTCAGGCGAAGCTTTTGGTACAATTCAATTGCGTTATAATTCCCTGGAATCAAAACCACCATTAACGAATCCTAGGGTTTCAGAGCTTTTGATTTGGGGCTTTTCCCATACTGTAAAATCAGAACATCTAAGACCCATGGTTGAAACCGGCTTGATGAGACGAACACGTTGACACCCTCGCGCCCTTTTTATATTTGCTACAGATCTAATCGCTATTTTGGCGTTTGTGTTTTGTGGGGGTTTAAAACCCCTGCTATCTAACCTTCATTTTACAGGAAAATATGAAGAAGATGACTGCGTGTTGCCATGTGGTTGGTGGGTTTGAACATATGCGCGCTCTTTTTTTTGTTTTCCAGCATGTGACTCGTTTATTCCATATAACACTATTTTCTTATTATTATTACAATTGAGACATTTGGTATAGTGGCAGGGCGAAGGAGATTTGAGCGCTGGGATCTGGGTTCGATTCCCAGGTCCCCCAAATGCTTATTTCCATTTTTTCTATACATATTCCTATGCAGGCTTCCTGAAGGGGTTCATCATACACCTCACTAATCCATGCGCCACATGTCCATAATCATGGATCCAAAGGCCAAGAAATGAAGGAGCACCATGCTCCCCAGTCAAGCCAGCGTAGTCAATGGCAAAAAGTCAAACAAGCTTGCTTCTATTGGGCCAGAAATTCAACAATAAACCTCCAAAAAAGACCCAAACCCCCCATGGTTCTTCCATATTTTCTTTTCTTTTCTTTTTTTATTTTATTTTATTTTAACTAATTATTATTATTAACTGCTATTATTTAATTAACTCATAATTAATTTTTCACAATAAAATTCAAAAAAACCAAAAAAATGTAAATACTTTATTAATTTCATTTAGGTAATTATTTTGTAAATAAATACTAATAAATTGAATTAGTTTTAATTAGGCAACTTTAACCTTTTTTCTTAATAACTAAAATAAATTTAGAATTAGGTTTTTATTAACTTTTAATTTTAATTCCTTCTATTTCATTTCATTAAAAACATAAAAATACAAAAACATTTTTCTTTTAATAAGTTAAATAATTAGTTTTAATTCCATTTCATTAAAAAAGGGTCAAAACCCTTAGGACGTTCCTGATTAAATTTTTATTCGCGCGCATTTATTTATTTTGATTATTTACGTAACTGTTTCCGGATATGTAATAGTAATTAGGTTTACCGCTTTATTTACTTTTTCTCGCACTTTATTTTACAAAACGGGTTATTGTTTTTGGCGATGTATAGACCCGCGCCTTGTAATAGTTAGATTTACATTTCCGCAATTTACCGCACTCCTAACTGTTAATAATGCATGAAAGAATGTATGTAAATAAAATTAATCCAT
Organism: Vicia faba; assembly: GCA_948472305.1. Classification (NCBI taxonomy): domain Eukaryota; kingdom Viridiplantae; phylum Streptophyta; class Magnoliopsida; order Fabales; family Fabaceae; genus Vicia; species Vicia faba. Next base: position 308,997,071 of record OX451740.1, on the reverse strand, counting down.
AGCTCACAAATAACATGTACAAGACAAACATAAACTGAAATTGAACACACATGCACATGCCACTCTTAGGGTACACCTCACCGGTTGCCTCGACGTGGTCATCAAGTATAGGGTGTCTTAGAGGTCGCCCTTCTGTCCAAAAGATCCAGTTGCCTCGAAACGGTTGCCTCAGATACAAAGGATCTAGGACATTAGGGTTACTTCTAAGGTGTCCTACCATTGCTTCGGTGACCACACTGTCCCGATAATCAAATTGACCCGAACACCTCCAACGATGGTGCTACCTATCTCTCAATGGTGGGATAACACTATCTAAAGGACTCTTACACAGCTTAATTCCTTAGAGTAGGTAGATTCCTCTTAAGTACTTGCTCTTTTCAAAACAAACAAAACAACTTTTCGCACTCACACTTTCTAAAAGTTTTCAAACAAATTTTCATACACTCTTGAGGACAGATACAAGAGTTACCTAGAAATTTTTCAAACGAAACTTTTTCAAAACCCACACACACTTGAAAAGCAAACATTTTTGAAAACATAAGAGCAAGTACCTAAGAGCCCGTGGATAACCACAGATAGAAAGGGTGCTAACACATTCCCTTTCTATAAATCTACCTCCCGAACCGAGAAACATTCTCATAAGGAATTTTGCTGTGCTTTTGTCCTTTCCATGTTGGAGAATATAAAAGACGGTGGCGACTCTTGCTTACCGCGACATTTCACGAACCAGCCTAAAAAACAGTCAGTTCTATTTCCACCGATCACAGAACTGGCGACTCTGCTGGGGAGAGTGTTAAAAGTGAGGTGTACCTTAGGAATTAGACCACTCTTATGTTTTCAATTGCCTGATCTGTTTGCTTTAATATTGTGGGTCTGTTTTGGGAGTTTCATAGATCCTAACCCGGATCTGGGGGATACCTTGTAGAAAGTAGCAACAAACTGTGAGGGAACTGTGCGGGGTATACCGACATGGTTGAAGCAGTTTGCTACGTTGATGTGGCACTTTGGTGAGTACCGGTAACCCTTGAGTCAAGTTAAGGAGAGTACGGGGCCGCCGCGTGGTGTCGTGAAGCATCAACTGACCTTAGGAACCTTAATTGAACCATCCTGGCCTCTTTAGGGGTAGTGAGATGACTGACTTTGGTGCAGTCCGAAGTTGGTTGATACTCGATACTACACTCATTGAGGGTTGTTTTCTTGGAATATTTTGATCGCCAGTTCAGTGGCTAAATCAAAACAATGAACACAGAAAACAACCCAATGATATTGAGCTCCTTAGAACCCGATTACTTTTGATAGGACAGGTTTGAGCCCACCAACTTCAAGAGGGTAGTACCCCAAACTTCGTGCAGGCCTAAACTCTAAGGGCTGTCTGGTGTGACTTGTGTGCCTTCATACTTGACTACTTGCATACTTGTTATCTGACACTTGAGTTTTCTTGCAGGTTGTGTGTACAGTCCTTAACCTGGACTCATAACAGGGTTTACTTACATCACTCCACGCATAGCATAACATCATGCCATCATACCATTGCACACATCCTGCATAAAGACTAATCCATTTCAAGGATCTCAAGGGTTTGCGATGCAGGTCATGATGTCTAGAAAGGGGAAAAGGGGATTTATTTTCCTCTAGCCAAGGTTAATGACTTGAGTCAGGGGCTATGACCCACTCGATATGCTGAGCCTTGACTCTTGAAGAAGGACTCTCAACAAAATGAAGTTCCTTCAATCAAGCTACAAATTCAAGTTCTAACAATCTTTCTTGTTTACCCCGCGAGGTCCTTGAAAACATTGCATGCATACATACACATCATTGCATAACAGGTACCCTTGTTACAGGACACTTACCTTCTCCGCTGTTTATTTCAGCAATGGCTTCCCAACAAGATAACCAGGGTCTTCATGCTCGAGAGACTCAGTTCAGGGAGATCTTCTTAAGCCTATCCAAGGGGCAGGAAGAGTTGAGGACACTCGTCATGGGGAATTTGGCCAGGAAAAGTCCCGAAGATGATAAGGACGAACGGCTGAAACGTCTGCAAGATGAGGTAGATACAATGAGAACCCATATGCTGGGGCAAATGGCTCTCATCCAAGGCTTAGCTCGGGAGCAAGAAGAGTTGAGGACCATGATCAGTCAGCTTCATCAAGACAGATACAACATGAAGCAACCAGTCCAAGTCAGGGACCAGGTCATTGATCAGCTTCCAAGAGGACAAGAGTCTGGTATGGTGAGGAGTAGACATCTCCAAATTGCTACCACTTCACAGGTCCAACCACAACCTCGCCCAGAGCAACGGGTTGATCAGAGCAAGCCCAGGAGGCAATTCACCCGGCTCAACATGTCGATGTCCCAAGCTTTGCAACACCTGTTGAAGTTGAATCTGGTGACGTTGATAGGACCTCACCCTAATCCTAAGACTTCTTCACCTAACTATAATCCTGGGGCCAGGTGCGCATACCATTCTAACAGCCCGGGTCATGATACTGACGACTGTTGGAAGTTGAGGTACAAAATCCAAAGCCTGATTGATGAAGGAGCTGTGGAATTCACCCCAGATGGTCAGGTCGAGTTCTTCTACTATCCCTACGAGATTCACCATTTGAAGTGACAAGTCCTGAGACTAGAAGACTTTTTGTTCATTCGAATGTTCAAGTTGTATTTTCTTTGCTTACACAAACAATTATTGTCATAGCAAACTTTATTACTTTATCAATGCATCGCATATGTCTGTTTTGAATCAATATATTCGCATTCGCTATATTCAAACTGCTTTCATTTTTTAATGTCAATCCTTAATAACTCTAAGCCTCTTGAGGGAGGATAACGAAATCGATACCACAATCTACAGTATGCTTTTGAACAGACCCCGCTGATGAGGTACAGGCATTGTTTCAATTCCTAAACACTGGAGTTATAAGGAAGATAATCCCTCGTCAACCCCTTTGAGCCAAAGAAGTAGGAGTTTTTCTTTTAAAAAAAAAATTAAAACCCTTTAATCATAACCTGGGGCAGGGTAGTTCTCTCAGTTGATCCAGGTGCATAACGAATGGCATCAAATGAGTCCTTACAAAACAAAAGATATAATGGTTCCGAATAATCATAAAAGACAGGCAATCATTATATCTCAAAAATAAAAGCCCATTAAGTCAAAACCTATGAAAGAGACTTACAAAACTAGGGCATCCCGCTGACTGTAATCACAAAAGAAACAGTTCAGGCAAAAACAGGGATAACGAAATCAAAAAAGGAAGAGGTCCTGCAAACCCTCAACAAAAAAGAATTGACTGCCTGTTCAAAATAAACTGTCAACATTCGAACCATCACCGGAATATCAAAGCAAAGACTCAAACAAGGTCTAACGTACGATCAACTGAGTTTAGGTTTGAAGAACATCACAAAGAACGGGTGGGTACAAATATAATTTGAGCCTCTATCCTTTGTTTCTTAAACTGTGAACCAGACCACGTTATAACCCTCAAAAAGTCCTAGCTGAAGCACATGTTAGTTCGAAAGCATACTGTTACCAAAGGTATCCTGACTCCTTAAGGCTCGCTGTAAAATCTTGAGTTGACATCACATTTTACAAAATTTGCTGGTCTTACTGAAAAAATACATTTTCAAAAACTTCGAAACAGACATAAGATTTGCATTTTAAAAAAAATAACATTGTTTGCATATGATTATTTGTTCGAACAACATAGAAATCCGCACGACGAATGTCTAATGAACAAAAGCACCTCCAATCAAGGGGCATGGTATGATCATTGACCATCATCTGGGGCAGTTAAGTCAAGATTCGGAGAATCTCTCAAAAGGCCAACCAGCTAGGGGCAAATCTCCGCCTGAGTCACTTGGGGCATTGAGCATGAGTTCCAGCAACAATCCTGCATGATCAAACATCTTCTGGTGGTATAGCAACACAATGCTACTAACCGGGGCATCTCCCTACATTCTGAGAGCACGGACATAGTCGAAAAAATACGCAAAATCAAAGACCCGCTAGGTTGACATACCTAGGCAAAAATAAGGGCTTCCCGACGAACCAAAAGGGTTCGCGCAAAATGAGGGATGAAAATGAAAAATCTGTACACCCGGCAAGTCGAAAACCTGAAAAGGCGGCTTGGGCAAAAATGGGTATCCCGGTGGATTGAAAACCCGAAAGGGCGGTCCAGGCAAAAGTTAGGGATTAAAGCGTACGACTATGTCCCGTCACCTCGTCACTTGCCTACCATAAGAAGATTTGTCAAACGGCAGTTGTCAAACACCTTCACAGGTACCTTCTCCCTCAGAAACTGGGGAAATAATGAGTTGTCTAAGCGATCTGGTTGCTCTGTCCACCAAGGTACTAAGGTAGGTTCGGCTGAAGAACATAACCAAGTTACCTCCACTCCATGCAGAGTAAAACCAGGTTTCAGCAATGTTCTCCTCAAGCAGAGTTGGTCTCCAATCAGCCCTAAAAAGGCACAATATCTCCAGCAAGTCAGCAACACTCTCCCCAAGCAGAGTTAGCCTACTGTCAGCCTTAAGGAAATTGGGTATCCCCAGAAAATCTCAATATTCCCCAGCGGAGTATACAGACGTTCCTAAGCAAAGCATCCCCGGCAGTCTTAATATAAGATTGTTCCCCGGTGGAATACCAGACACCCCAGTACAGTCCAAAAAGTCTCCCCAGAAGAGTTGAATCAATCTCCCCAGTAGAATCTTAAAGCTTATCCCCAACAGATCCTGGAAGCTTATCCTCTGCAGAGTACGAACGCATCTCCCCGGCTTTATTCAAAGGTTATTCCCCACCAGAGCTTATAACTGGGTTATCCTCAGCTAATTACCACAGAAAGATCGTCCTCGGCGAAGTTCTTCCTATCCCCTAGCGGAGTTCATCAATTCCTCAACAAGCTTATCAACGGTATCCCCAGTGGAGTTATTATCAAACCTCAGCGAAGTATCTCTTCCCACAGAGTAATTCCCCGCAGAGTAATCTCTTTGCCAAGTTTATTCCCCAATGGAGTCATCTTCTCCTACCGGTGTATTCTTGCAACCATCATCCCCAGCGGAAACAAAGAATTCTGCTCTTCAAACATCAGCCCAGGATTCAACAAACTCCCGGCATCCGTCAAGGATTTATTTTCCTAGACAAAAATACATTCATAGACATTTCACATTTCATACATCTTGCTTACATACATGACGCATGCATATACGCATCATAACACACAATCTCATTTATTCTTGAGAACATCATGACACCATGTATTTCATACATCATGACATTGCATACAACTGATGTTTCGCCTTTTCAGGAAAAAGGTCAATCCAAAATGATTACTATCAACTGTCGCAATTCCAGATTCGATACCTGTATCTAGCCAGGGCATATCTGTGAGCGATCAATTCCAGATTCGATTCCTGTATCCAGTCAGGGCACGTCTGAAGAGTTTGAAGATTCGATTCCTATATCCAGCCAGGGCATATCTGTTGACGACTAATTCCAGATTCGATTCCTGTATCCAGCCAGGGCACGTCTAAAGAGTTTGAAGATTCGATTCCTGTATCCAGCCAGGGCATATCTGTTGACAACTAATTCCAGATTCGATTCCTGTATCCAGCCAGGGCACGTCTGAAGAGTTTGAAGATTCGATTCCTGTATCCAGCCAGGGCATATCTGTTGACGACTAATTCCAGATTCGATTCCTGTATCCAGCCAGGGCACGTCTGAAGAGTTTGAAGATTCGATTCCTGTATCCAGCCAGGGCACGTCTGAAGAGTTTGAAGATTCGATTCCTGTATCCAGCCAGGGCATATCTGTTGACAACTAATTCCAGATTCGATTCCTATATCCAGCCAGGGCACGTCTGAAGAGTTTGAAGATTCGATTCCTGTATCCAGCCAGGGTATATCTGTTGACGACTAATTCCAGATTCGATTCCTGTATCCAGCCAGGGCACGTCTGAAGAGTTTGAAGATTCGATTCTTGTATCAAGCCAGGGCATATCTGTTGACGACTAATTCCAGATTCGATTCCTGTATCCAGCCAGGGCACGTCTGAAGAGTTTGAAGATTCGATTCCTCTATCCAGCCAGGGCATATCTGTTGACGACTAATTCCATATTCGATTCCTGTATCCAGCCAGGGCACGTCTGAAGAGTTTGAAGATTCGATTCCTGTATCCAGCAAGGGCATATCTGTTGACGACTAATTCCAGATTCGATTCCTGTATCCATCCAGGGCACGTCTGAAGAGTTTGAAGATTCGATTCCTGTATCCAGCCAGGGCACGTCTGAAGAGTTTGAAGATTCGATTCCTGTATCCAGCCAGGGCATATCTGTTGACGACTAATTCCAGATTCGATTCCTGTACCTATCCAGGGCATATCTGAAGAGTTTGAAGATTCGATACCTGTATCCAGCCAGGGCATATCTGTAGACGACTAATTCCAGATTCGATTCTTGTATCCAGCCAGGGCATATCTGTAGATGACTAATTCCAGATTCGATTCCTGTATCTAGTCAGGGCATATCTAAAGAGTTTGAAGATTCGATACCTGTATCCAGCCAGGGCATATCTGTAGATGACTAATTCCAAATTCGATTCCTGTATCTAGCCAGGGCATATCTGAAGAGTTTGAAGATTCGACTCCTGTATCCAGCCAGGGCATATCTGTAGATGATTAATTCCAGATTCGATTCCTGTATCTATCCAGGGCATATCTGAAGAGTTTGAAGATTCGATACATGTATCCAGCCAGGGCATATCTGTAGATGACTAATTCCAGATTTGATTCCTGTATCTAGCTAGGGCATATCTGAAGAGTTTGAAGATTCGATTCCTGTATCCAGCCAGGGCATATCTGTAGATGAATAATTCCAGATTCGGTTCCTGTATCTAGCCAGGGCATATCTGAAGAGTTTAGAGATTCGATACCTGTATCCAGCCAGGGCACGTCTGTAAGCGACCTTTTGAAGTTCAAGATTCGATTCCTGTATCTAGCCAGGGCACATCTGTGAGCAATTAATCGTAGATTCGATACCTGTATCTAGCCAGGGCATATCTGCATGAAGAGTTTGAAGATCAACACCTGTAACAGGCCAGGAAACCATCTTCCTTTCGCAAAGTATGCAAGTTCTCCTAAGGAATCTCTTACGCGATCGACACCTTCCGATGGCATCTGTAAGCCCATCTCCACAACTATCCATTGCACTTCCAAATGGCATCTATAAGCCCATTCCCGACAAGGTTCTGTCACATCTCCAGATGGCATCTATAAGCCCATCCTCTTATCCACCATCTCTCCAAATGGCATCTGTAAGCCCATTCCCGCTGCCACATTGCTGATATTCTGTTATGCGAGTGCAAATTTCTGGGCACTCTAGTGTTCAATCATCTTCCACCTTCGGATCACGAAAGGCACACATGCCAATCTACATCCTCAGGTCTAAGAAGATTGAACAGGGGCAACTGTTGTACCCCAAAATTTGCCCTCCCATATTCTTCAAAGTTTTGACAAGCATCATCTAAATTTGCTCAAGTCTACTCAAGGGTTGCACAGTTCAAACACCCTCCTAGGCCAGTCCAAATTAGGGTTTTGGTTCTTGCAAGGAAGTTGAGGTTTTCAAGGGCTCAATCAAGTCCCACATGCCTATAAACATTGTCAAGCATCTACATGCCAAGTTTCAAGGCTCACAAGGTCAAGTTGCACAGTCAAAACCCTAATTGCTTCACAATCAACTACAGGGGCAAAATGGTCATTTGGCAGTAAAAAGTCAAAATTTTTGGTCAACATCTTATTTTGAAGCCACAATAATCATTTGATCAAGTCTTGATCATGATTCCACAAGCATGGCTCAAAAATCATCAAGGTGTCAAAAGTTTCTATTTTTGGACAGTTGAAAAGTCAACTGTAACTTGACCAAGGTATAACTTTTTCATGGTTCATCAGAAAAATACCATCCAATGCTCATTTTGAAGGGAATGACATTTCCTACAACTCATCTTCACATTACAAGTCCAAGAAATGCTCTCACAAAAAGTTATCAATTTCAACATTATAGGTCATTTTCAAAAGTCAACAAAAAGGCATTTTAAGTCAAAGACCATAACTTGAGATTGGTAAATCAAAATGACATGGGACCAAAGGAATTTGTTAGAGGACTTCAAGAACTTTCCAAAATGTCCAAGAACACGTTCATATGATCAAAATTGAGCAAGATATGCATTGGAGAAGTTGGGAAATTTTTGTGAAATGGCAAAAGTCAACTATCCTTGAAACTTCAATTTTTGACAAAAGGGCCCACTTTTTTCCACTTGGGTCAGCCTTGTCATGCCACCCACGTGTCCCATGATTAATTTCAAGATTAAACATTAATTTTTCTATTTTTATTTAATTTTATTGATTTAATTCATTTTAAATCCATAAAATTCAAATAAAAATAAAAAAAATTAATTAATTGATATCTTGTGGTTTGAATGACCTTGATGAAGCATATTTCACATACCAAATTCGTGCCAAGCTGAATTAAGCATAAAAATTCAAATTTGAACAAACATGGCAAGTTCCTTTAATGGTGGTAAAGAGGAAATCCAAAACATCATTGCAATGGTTAAAGGCTCATAATATTGACTGATTCTCATTCATACACATATGTGCAAGCCTTGCAGACCTCAAGCACGACCTAGAGACCCCTGAAACAGCAAAACCAAATTCAAAAAACTTGAAGAAAAGTCACAAACTGAAATCCATATTCCAGCATAATTCAAGCACTTTTCTTGCTTCTAACACGTTGCCAGCATTGCCAGGAACCTATTGCAATCATAAACAAGTCCTAACACTCAAGAACTCGTGCTACACAGTCATACGGTTTACCTTCTTTTTTCAAAATCATAACCATCAATTCATGCATTTTTGACATCTTTCATTGTTTGTTTTGTGTTTATAGAACTTAGGCAAAGCTTTTGGTACAATTCAATTGCGTTATAATGCCCTGGAATCAAAACCACCATTAACGAATCCTAGGGTTTCAGAGCTTTTGATTTGGGGCTTTTCCTATACTGTAAAATCAGAACATCTAAGACCCATGGTTGAAACCGGCTTGATGAGACGAACACGTTGACACCCTCGCGCCCTTTTTATATGTGCTACAGATCTAATCGCTATTTTGGCGTTTGTGTTTTGTGGGGGTTTAAAACCCCCGTTATCTAACCTTCATTTTACAGGAAAATATGAAGAAGATGACTACGTGTTGCCATGTGGTTGGTGGGTTTGAACATATGCGTGCTCTTTTTTTGTTTTCCAGCATGTGACTCGTTTATTCCATATAACACTATTTTCTTATTATTATTACAATTGAGACATTTGGTGTAGTGGCAGGGCAAAGGAGATTTGAGCGCTGGGACCTGGGTTCGATTCCCAGGTCCCCCAAATGCTTATTTCCATTTTTTATATACATATTCCTATGCAGGCTTCCTGAAGGGGTTCATCATACACCTCACCAATCCATGCGCCACATGTCCATAATCATGGATCCAAAGGCCAAGAAATGAAGGAGCACCATGCTCCCCAGTCAAGCCAGCGTAGTCAATGGCAAAAAGTCAAACAAGCTTGCTTCTATTGGGCCAGAAATTCAACAATAAACCTCCAAAGAAGACCCAAACCCCCCATGGTTCTTCCATATTTTCTTTTCTTTTCTTTTTTTATTTTATTTTCTTTTAACTAATTATTATTATTAACTGCTATTATTTAATTAACTCATAATTAATTTTTCACAATAAAATTCAAAAAAACCAAAAAAATGTAAATACTTTATTAATTTCATTTAGGTAATTATTTTGTAAATAAATACTAATAAATTGAATTAGTTTTAATTAGGCAACTTTAACCTTTTTTTTTAATAACTAAAATAAATTTAGAATTAGGTTTTTATTAACTTTTAATTTTAATTCCTTCTATTTCATTTCATTAAAAACATAAAGATACAAAAACATTTTTCTTTTAATAAGTTAAATAATTAGTTTTAATTCCATTTCATTAAAAAAGGGTCAAAACCCTTAGGACGTTCCTGATTAAATTTTTATTCGCGCGCATTTATTTATTTTGATTATTTATGTAACTGTTTCCGGATATGTAATAGTAATTAGGTTTACCGCTTTATTTACTTTTTCTCGCACTTTATTTTACAAAACGGGTTATTGTTTTTGGCGATGTATAGACCCGCGCCTTGTAATAGTTAGATTTACATTTCCGTAATTTACCGCACTCCTAACTGTTAATAATGCATGAAAGAATGTATGTAAATAAAATTAATCCGTAGCTCACAAATAACATGTACAAGACAAACATAAACTGAAATTGAACACACATGCACATGCCACTCTTAGGGTACGCCTCACTGGTTTCCTCGACGTGGTCATCAAGTATAGGGTGTCTTAGAGGTCGCCCTTCTGTCCAAAAGATCCAGTTGCCTCGAAACGGTTGCCTCGGATACAAAGGATCTAGGACATTAGGGTTACTTCTAAGGTGTCCTAACATTGCTTCGGTGACCACACTGTCCCGATAATCGAATTGACCCGAACACCTCCAACGATGGTGCTACCTACCTCTCAATAGTGGGATAGCACTATCTAAAAGACTCTTACACAGCTTAATTCCTTAGAGTAGGTAGATTTCTCTTAAGTACTTGCTCTTTTCAAAACAAACAAAATAACTTTTCGCACTCACACTTTCTAAAAGTTTTCAAACAAAATTTTCATACACTCTTGAGGACAGATACAAGAGTTACCTAGAAATTTTTCAAACGAAACTTTTTCAAAACCCACACACACTTGAAAAGCAAACATTTTTGAAAACATAAGAGCAAGTACCTAAGAGCCCGTGGATAACCACAGATAGAAAGGGTGCTAACACCATCCCTTTCTATAAATCTACCTCCCGAACCGAGAAACATTCTCATAAGGAATTTTGCTGTGCTTTTGTCCTTTCCATGTTGGAGAACATAAAAGACGGTGTCGACTCTTGCTTACCGCGACATTTTGCGAACCAGCCTAAAAAACAATCAGTTTTATTTCCACCGATCAGACCCTCCATTTTGGATCCCATGGGTAACGATACTGCGATGGCCTTTTATGACTCTGAGGATCTAATCTACCAAGCCGAAGACGAAGGTGAGGAAGATTGTGAAGCACCAAGGGAACTGGCCAGGCTACTACAACAAGAGGAAAGAGCTATTTAGCCTCATGAGGAACCTGTGGATACAATCAACCTGTGTACCGAGGAGGATAAAAAAGAAGTCAAGGTGGGTGCCAATCTAGAGCCTAGTGTCAAGGAGCGTCTAATTCATCTGTTGCATGATTATGTTGAGATCTTTGCCTGGTCATATGAAGACATGTTGGGACTTGATACGGACATCGTGGTACATCGTCTACCAACAAAAGAAGACTGTCCGCAAGTAAAGCAAAAAGTCCTCCGAATGAGACCTGATATGTCAGAGAAGATCAAAGCGGAAGTCATGAAACAATTCAATGCTGGATTCTTGGCTGTCACTTCCTATCCCCAATGGGTTGCCAACATTGTTCCCGTGCCTAAAAAGGATGGCAAAGTACGGATGTGCGTGGACTATAGATATTTGAATAGGGCCAGCCCTAAAGATGATTTTCCACTCCCCCATATTGATATCCTAGTTGACAATACATCACAGCACAAAGTGTTTTCCTTCATGGACGGATTCTCAGGTTATAACCAAATCAAAACGGCACCTGAGGACCTGGAGAAAACTACATTTGTAACACAGTGGGGCACATTCTGCTACAAAGTGATGCCATTCAGACTGAAGAATGCTGGGGTAACCTATCAGCGTGCTATGGTTGCTTTGTTTCATGACATGATACATCATGAAATAGAGGTCTACGTAGACGATATGATAGCCCGATCACAAACAGAAGAAGAGCACCTTGGTCACTTGCAAAAGTTGTTTGAGAGATTGAAGAAGTATAAACTAAGGTTGAACCCAAACAAGTGAACATTCAGAGTACGGTCCGGTAAACTCTTAGGTTTTGTCATCAGTAACAAAGGTATTGAAGTCGATCCTGCCAAAGTCAAAGAAATACAAGAAATGCCTGCTCCTCGTACTGAGAAGGAAGTCAGAGGATTCTTGGGATGCTTGAACTATATCGCCATATTCATTTCTCACCTAACAGCTTCTTGTGAGCCAATCTTCAAACTATTGAAGAAAGATCAAGTAGTCAGATGGAATGACGAATGCCAGGCTGCTTTTGACAAGATCAAAGAGTACTTACAAGAGGCTACTGTTTTGATGCCACTAGTCGAGGGAAGACCGTTGATCATGTATCTGACTGTTTTAGAAAACTCAATGGGGTGTGTATTGGGGCAGCATGACGAGTTTGGCCGAAAAGAGTACGCTATTTATTACCTGAGCAAAAAGTTTACCGACTCTGAAACCAGATATTCACTGCTCGAGAAAACTTGCTGCGCTCTGGCATGGGCTGCTCGCCGACTAAGACAGTATATGCTGACTCATACTATGTTGATATCTAAGATGGATCCGATAAAGTACATCTTCTAAAAGCCTGCTCTGTATGGGAGAATAGCTAGGTGGCAGATGATCCTAATAGAATACGACATACAGTATACTACCCAGAAAGCTATAAAGGGCAATGTGCTAGTTGATCATCTTTCTCATCAAGCTGTAGAAGATTATCAGTCCATGATGTTTGAATTCCCGGATTAAGACATCATGACATTAGACAACTGCGAAGAAGTCAGGCCATATGACGGACCTGAACAAGGATCTCGATGGACCCTGTTCTTTGATGGGGCATCCAATTCATTTGGTAATGGTATCGACGCTGTACTCATATCTCCGGAAGGGTGTCATACTCCCTTTACTGCCAGACCTTTCTTCAATTGTACAAATAACATGGCGGAATACGAAGCGTGCATCTTCGGTCTCAGAGCTGCCATAAACTTGGGAATCAAATCTTTAGATGTGTTTGGAGATTCAGCTTTGGTCATCAGTCAGATCAAAGGGGAATGGGACACTAAACACCCAAACCTTATCCCTTACAAAGAACATGTTTTGACATTGCTACCACATTTTGAGAAGATTACCTTCGAGCATTTTCAGCGAGAAGAAAATCAGCTAGCAGACGCTCTAGCCACCATGTCATCTATGTTTAAACTTAATTGGGATAATGAGGCTCCCCAGATCACCATCGAATGAATGGATGAACCAGCACATTGTCACGAGATTAATATTGAAGAGGTCGTGGACCAGCCTTGGTTTCATGAAGTCAAGAGGTATCTCGAGGCTCAAGAATATCCAGAAGGATCTTCTGTTAGAACAATGTTTGAATCTACTACCCTATATTTGAGTTTTGATGATAACAAAGTGAAAAGATATAGTATTCATAGGTTTCATGTTTGAACTATCTGCTGCCTAAAATTATTATGTTCTGACTTGCAGATACTCTGATTGGTATATGCAAGATCACGTCTTTTCAGCATCAGAATTTGATTTCATACACCAGCATCAGAAGTTGCTACATCAGAACGTCAAGATCAGATAATCAACTCACGAACATGCTGAAGCTTGATGAACAGAACTGCGCTCAAACACTCTGATACAGAAACAATAGTTCATCAGCAGCGAAGCAGAATCAGAATGAGCCAAGCCAGAACGTGCATTGAAGAAGCAACGGTACTGTGCATTAAACGCTAATTAATTCCAACGGCCTCATTTCAGACAAGATCTGCTCAATAAGGAAAGCTTGTTATTAGCATTGAATCAAGAATATTGCATTCAACGTTCATCTTCTCAAGTGCTATATAAACAAGGCTTCGAAGATTATAATGGCTAATGCTCTCCAAATCTCTACACGCACAAAGCTGAACCATAATCTTCGTTCAACCTGTTTTGCTAAACAACAAACTCTGATATTCCATTTCTGTTTAGCAATCTAGTTTCTAAGCTTCATTTTGTGTATACATCACAGTTGTGATAAAGTTTTGTAGAAAACATTCACACACATTGTTTTATACCTTTGTAAGAAAGTGTTGCCTTGACAAACCGGGTTGTGGTTTGAATCAAGAAGGCTTTAGCAGTTGTTAAAGCAGTCTGTAATATTCAGTTGAATATAGTGAATTAAGACCTCGTTGGAGAGAGGAGAAATCACCTTGACGGGTGGACTGGAGTAGTTTGAGATCAAACGAACCAGGATAAAAATATCTTGTCAATTGCTTTAGATTTCAGTTTTACAATTCAACCCCCCCTTCTTGTGTTTTTCACCCCTTCAATTGGCATCAGAGCGCCTGGTTCTGAGCTAAAACACTTAACCGTGTCAGTACAAGATCCAGCGTCAGAAAAACACAATGGCAGGAAACAATTCTCAATTCAGCAATGACAATAACGAGGACAGAGACAGATTCAGTGGCAAACCTGCAGTCTTTGATGGAGAAAACTTTGATTACTGGAAAGACAGAATTGAAAGCTTCTTTCTAGCACATGATGCTGATCTGTGGGATATGGTGACAGATGGATACACGCACCCTGTGAATGCAAGTGGTCAGAAGATTGATAGAAAATCAATGACTGATCAACAAAAGCGTGATTTCAAGAATCACCATAAGGCCAGAACCATCCTCCTCAGTGCCATCTCCTATACTGAGTATGAAAAGATCTCCAACCGAGACACAGCAAAGAACATCTTTGATTCTCTCAGAATGACGCATGAGGGCAACGTTCAAGTCAAAGAAACAAAAGCTCTGGCGCTCATTCAGAAGTATGAGGCGTTTAAAATGGAAGAATCTGAATCCATTGAAACTATGTTCTCTAGATTCCAGATTCTGGTAGCTGGTCTCAAAGTTCTGGACAAAGGATACTCTACTGCTGACCATGTCAAGAAAATAATCAGAAGTTTACCCAAGCAGTGGAGGCCTATGGTTACTGCTCTGAAGCTAGCTAAAGATCTCAACAAGATCACTCTGGAGGAACTTATAAGCTCCCTCAGAAGTCATGAGATAGAGCTAGAAGATGACGAGCCTCAGAAGCAAGGTAAGCCTTTAGCTTTAAAATCTAACAGAAAATCTGAGTCTAAAGTTTTGCAGGCAGTTGAAGAAACATCTGATGGATCCTCATCAGAAGAAGACGAACTTTCCCTTCTTTCCAGAAGAGTAAATCAACTGTGGAAGCAAAGACAAAGGAAGTTCAGGAATCCCAGAAGATCCGATCAGAACGAGTCCTCCTCCAGATACAGAAGGACAGATTCTTCCTCTGGATACAGAAGATCTGAAGGCTCCTCCAGTAGCAAGAAGCCAAACACCAAAGACATCATCTGCTACGAGTGCAATGAGCAAGGACACTACAAGAGTGACTGCCCAAAGCTTCAGAGGGAAAAGCCCAAAAAGAAGTTTGGAAGAGAGAAGAAGAAAAGTCTCATGGCCACATGGGATGACTCTGACTCGTCTGAAGCTGACTCAGAATCAGATGATGAAAGGGCAAACATAGCGCTCATGGCTAACACCTCAGAAGATAGTGAAGCTTCTGAATCAGACTCAAAATCAGACACAGAAGAGGTATTTCCTAACTTCGCTGTTAATTTTACAAAGGCTGAACTTGCTGAAAGCCTCAATGAGATTCTGGAACGTTATCAGCAGATTAGAGCTAAATTCAGAGACCTGAAAAGGAATCTTGAATCTGACTCTAATAAGTCTGAGAGTCTCAAATTGGAAAATTCTGAGCTGAGAGATAAAATTTCAAAATTAGAAAACTCTTTACAAAACTCTCAGAAGGAACCAATTTCTGAAACTCCCAGCAACGCTGATGAGATCATCAAGGAGTATGATCACAGTTTCCAGAAGTTCCTAGCTAAAAGCATAGATAGAAGCAGAATGGCTTCAATGATCTATGGAGTTAGCAGAAACGACAGGAAAGGTATAGGATACCAAGGTAAGGTTCCTACACCAAAGAATGTCATGGACTTGACCATTAAACACACTCCTCTAAATTCACACTTTGTGTATGGTCACACACATGATATCAAATATACTAGCAGTAAGCACTCTGTGAAACCAAAATTCAACCAGAGTTTTGGTAAAACTAACAAGTCAGGACCCAAGAAAATCTGGGTACCTAAGGATAAAATAATACATGTTGCAGATATCTTTAGCAGCAAGTCAGAAACACCAGTCATGGTACCTGGACTCTGGCTGCTCACGACACATGACGGGAAGAAGGCATATGTTCCAAAGCCTGGAACTTAAGCCTGGAGGCCACGTTGGCTTTGGAGGCAATCAGAGGGGAAAGATAATTGGCTCTGGAACTGTAGGTAATGGAAATCTTCCCTCTATTAATAATGTTCTGCTAGTAGATGGATTGATGCATAATCTGTTATCCATAAGTCAATTAAGTGATAACGGTTATGATATAATCTTTAATCAAAAATCATGTAAAGCTGTTAGTCAGAAAGATGGGACTATCCTGTTTAATGGTAAGAGGAAAAACAACATTTACAAAATCAAACTTTCTGAACTAAAGAGTCAGAATGTAAAATGTCTTCTGTCTGTTAACAACGAGCAGTGGATCTGGCACAAAAGATTGGGGCATGTTAGTATGAGAAGAATATCTCAGATTAACAAACTCAATCTGGTCAGAGGACTTCCAAATTTGAAGTTCAATTCAGATGCTCTGTGTGAAGCATGTCAGAAAGGCAAATTTGCAAAACCTTCTTTTAAATCCAAAAATGTTGTTTCCACCTCTAAGCCATTAGAACTTCTGCACATTGACTTATTTGGACCAGTTAAAACTGCTTCAGTCAGTGGTAAGAAGTATGGGTTAGTAATCGTAGATGACTATAGCAGATGGACATGGGTAAAGTTCTTAAGACACAAGGACGAGTCACACTCTGTGTTTGTTACCTTCTGTAACCAAGTTCAGAATGAAAAAGATCTTAGAATCGTTAAAGTCAGAAGTGATCATGGTGGAGAATTTGAAAATAAAGATTTTGAGTCATTCTTTAATGACAAAGGCATTCTGCATGATTTCTCTTGTCCTAGAACTCCCCAACAAAATGGAGTTGTAGAACGAAAGAACAGAACATTGCAAGAAATGGCCAGAACCATGATCAATGAGACAAACGTTGCTAAGACTTTCTGGGCAGAGGCAATAAACACAGCGTGCTACATTCAGAATAGAATCTCAATAAGACCTATTCTGGAAAAGACTCCATATGAATTGTGGAAGAACAGAAAGCCCAACATTTCATATTTTCATCCATTTGGATGTACTTGCTTTATATTGAATACAAAGAATTATTTGAACAAGTTTGACTCTAAGGCACAGAAGTGTATTATGTTAGGATACTCTGAACGCTCAAGAGGGTACAGAGTATACAATACAGAAACACAGATTGTGGAAGAATCAATCAGTGTTTGTTTTGATGATAAGCTTGACTCTGAAAAGTCAAAGCAGAATGAAACTTTTGCAGGTATAGAAATTGAATTTGCAGGATCTGAAGACAAGTCATCAGAAGCTCTCAACACAGACATTCCTTCAACGTCTGAAAGGAGCACTGCTAGAAATCCTACAACAACTGCTGATCAACCTCAGAAGAGATTGCCCAGAAGCAGCTTGGATCACCCAGAAGAGACTATCCTAGGAAGAAAGGAAGATCCAATCAGAACAAGAGCAAGCTTCAGAAACTCTGAAGAAACTCTTATGGGACTTGTGTCTCTGATTGAACCTTCTTCTATTGATGAAGCACTTCTGGACAATGACTGGATTCTGGCAATGCAAGAAGAGCTGAATCAATTCACCAGAAACGACGTATGGGATCTCGTTCCCAGACCAAAAGGATTCAACGTCATTGGAACAAGATGGGTGTTCAGAAACAAGCTAAATGAACAAGGTGAAGTCATCAGAAACAAGGCACGACTGGTTGCACAAGGTTATAGTCAGCAAGAGGGGATAGACTATACAGAAACCTTTGCCCCAGTCGCCAGGTTAGAATCTATCAGACTTTTAATTTCATTTGCTGTTAATAGAGGCATCACTCTGTATCAGATGGATGTCAAAAGTGCATTCTTAAATGGTTATATAGAAGAAGAAGTTTATGTTCACCAACCCCCAGGTTTTGAAAATACAAAACATCCAGAACATGTTTTCAAACTAAAGAAGTCACTGTATGGTCTGAAACAAGCTCCCAGAGCTTGGTATGAAAGGCTAAGTAACTTTCTGCTTGAAAATGAATTCACCAGAGGGAAAGTGGACACTACTCTATTCTGTAAAACAGTTAAGAGTGACATCTTAGTCTGTCAAATTTATGTTGATGATATCATTTTTGGTTCTACTAATCCTTCTCTTGGAAGAAAATTTGCTAAGTGTATGCAGGAAGAATTTGAGATGAGCCTCATGGGGGAACTGAAATTCTTTCTAGGAATTCAGATCAATCAAACTCCAGAAGGAACTTACATTCATCAGAGCAAATACATCAGAGATCTTCTGAAGAAATTTGACCTCTCAGAATGTAAGCCATCAAAGATTCCAATGCATCCCACGTGCATTCTGGAAAGAGAAGAGGTAAGCAAAAGTGTAGAACAGATAGTCTACAGAGGTATGATTGGTTCTCTCCTCTATCTGACTGCTTCAAGACCTGACATATTATTCAGTGTTTGTATCTGTGCTAGATTCCAATCAGATCCTAGAGAATCTCACTTAACAGCTGTTAAGAGAATTTTCAAGTATCTGAAAGGTACTACTAATCTGGGTTTGTTTTATAGAAAATCTAGTGATTACAGCTTAGTAGGCTACTGTGATGCTGATTTTGCTGGAGACAGAGTGGAACGTAAAAGTACTTCTGGAAGCTGCCAGTTTCTGGGAGAAAATCTGATCTCTTGGTCCAGCAAAAGGCAATCAACAATTGCTCTGTCAACAGCAGAAGCTGAGTACATAGCAGCAGCAGGATGTAGCACACAAATGCTCTGGATGAAAAGTCAGCTTGAAGACTTCCAGATTTTTGAGAGTAACATTCCTATACTTTGTGATAATACTTCTGCTATTTGCTTAAGTAAGAATCCTATTTTACATTCTAGAGCTAAGCATATAGAAATAAAGCATCATTTCATTAGGGACTATATTCAGAAAGGTATTTTGAACTTAAAATTTATAGATACAGACCATCAATGGGCTGATATCTTTACTAAACCCCTTTCAGAAGATATGTTTAATTTCATTCTGAAACATCTCAGCATGAAAGTATGCCCAGAATGAAAATGTTTTAATTCCATATATTTATCTTCAGAATGTAATTATATTACTGTGAACTTCTGATCAATCTTCTTTCAGAAAAATAGAACATGCAGATTGTATCAGATGCAAGTCTAAAGATCTGAGAGTCTAATCTCAAAGACAGACGTGCTGATCACTACATCAAACAAGTGTCATCCAATCATCAGCATATCTCTGAAGCAGAACGTGTGCACGCTTCTGCGAAGGCAAAGCACTGATTGGGTGCATTGAGACACATGTCTGGTAACCGTTTTTAAGTATCTTTCTCAAATCCCCCAAAATCAGCAAGCATTTAATTAAAAGTAATCACGCTTTTTAAATGGCAATCATTTTTTTTCTCTCTCTTAAAAACGTTTAACTTTTCAAAACAATTTTGAAAACTCTATTTAAGCACATTAATCTCTCATTTATTCTTTACGCTTTCTCACAATCACTCAAGCATTTTCTGCATATTTCTGAGTTCATCCCTTGCAAACCTTTTTCTCTCAATTCATTCTCAAAGCTTTTTTAGTGTGAACAATGGCATCCTCCAGCATTTCTGCAGGCAATCAGAAGAAAGAAACCTCTGAACAATATCAGGTGCCCCTCAGAACTCTTCTCACTCCGGTAAAGAACCTTGAAGTGCTTTCTGAGTTAATCATTGACTTTGAAAGCTTGAAGGAAAATGGTTTTGACCTAACTGAAGAAATTAGGGCTCAAAAGTGGGAGAAGTATTTCGATAGGTTGGTTGGACCAACATTCCCAGCGCTGGTCAAGGAATTTTGGATTCACGCCAAGGTTTCAAAACATCTAGTTATCTCCTCTGTCATGGGGAAGAAGATTGTGATTTCTGAAGATCTTATTGCAAGGCTAATCGGTCAAAGTGGTGGTGGAGTCCGTTGTGTGGACATGGCTGAAAGATGCGCTGATGTAGGTGTGGTAGCCAACAGGATTTTCACTCTTGGAATGCCCAGCAGCAAGATTAAGGATCTGAAGGATCACTGCAGAGTATGGGCTAAGATTATTCTGGGATGCTTCAACCACAGGAAACCAACAAGTTCTCCTGATTATATAAACGTGGATCAGCAGTTTCTGATCTACTTTATTGATCAGAAGATTAAGATCAATTTGGCTCACTTCTTATTCAACCATCTCAAGACCAGTGTAAAAGAAACAAGGGAAGAAGAAAGAACCAAGAGGGACTGGATACCGTTTGGAAGGCTTATATCAGATATTCTGACAGAGAATAGGCTGATTGAACATCTGATAGAAGCTCGGGAGCTGAGCACTATTGAACCAACAATTGGGAAACCGCTGAACGCTAAGAATCTGAAAAAGATGAAGCTGATAGAGAATATTCAGAAGGAACCCAGAGCTACTTCAACTGCTGATATATCCAGCAGAAGAGTGCCTCTGAGTGATTTTCCGGTATTTTCTGAAATGGAATCCAAACCAGAGATGTTTCTCAGGTACCCAGATGCGTACAAGGCAGAAGATACAGGTTCAAAGCTGAAGATCAAAGATCTGAGTCAACCCCAAGCAGAAGTGACTGTGAAGAAGACAAAGAAGAGGAAAGCGCCATCAGAAGGATCATCACATCAGACTCCAAAGAAAAGAGGTATTTCATCTGCTGCCCCTATTTCAAAATCTTTTACTATTCCAGCATCTGCTGCTCCTCAAACCTCCCATAGAATATCAATCCCAATCCCTACCATTGATGAAACCATACCAGAAGACCCTTCTGAGGCCTTACTACTCAGAAGACCCAGAACCAAAATCCCCAAACAACCAACAATTTCAACAACAACAGCACTTGACCAAGTGCTGGCTGATATTGAGCGTGAACATGCCTCTGCTAAACCAACCTCTGAACCACAAAACATTCCTCCTCCACAACCAGAACAACAACAACAACCAGAACCAGAAATACAACAACAACCACTCACAGAAGAACCTCTGATCCCTGATCAATCAGAGATTCCAACTCCATCTCCCCAACCAGAAATAAATCCACCTTCACCACAAACAGAGTTTCACCATTCTGAAACCCCTTCTCCTCATAAATCTGACCCTCACTCACCTCAACCTTCACCGCTGGCAATCCAGTTGCCATGTGGAACCACTATTGTCATGCCCCAGTTACCATCTTCAGAAGAATCAACACCACCGAAAACTCCCAAAACACCACCTACTCCAATCGAAATATCTGACTCTGATACCCCTCCTCCAAAACAAACAGCCTCTCAGAAAACCGCTGAAAACCCCAGCAGGACTTTCATTGACCTAACAAGTCTTGAACGTCTTGCTGATCTAAGACACAAAATTGCCATCCCAAAACCAAAGCAACCAGATGTTGGCTCTGGTATTTTGAATTTTGAAACAGGTGTGCTGCAATGGATTGCTTCTTTGAAGCAAGTCTGTCCTGGGATGATTGACCCAGCTGCTTCTGATCAGCTCTGGTCACAGTTCAGATCTTGGGTACGTGCTGAAGCCCTCAAGTTGCAGGACGTCAACTATGAGCAGGCTCAACAGAACTTCAGCAAGCTGCTGAAGGAAGTTGAAAGTCATCTGCCTCAGGAAGTTGTGCTCCCTCTGGACAGTGAATCTTGGTCTGAGAAACAGCAAGCTGCAACGGTGCAACCATCAGAAGAAGACAAGACCATTCAGGCTGAAGAAAATCAAGCAGAAGATGTTGCTGAAAGTTCTGAGAAGCCTCCTCCTTCTGATGCTTCTCAAGCTGCCTTGGACAGGCAGACTCTGGAAGAATTAAGGCTGAATGACTTGCGTCTACAGCAGCGAATGGACGACAATGATCAGAAGATGAAAGCAAGAATGGATGTGCAGGACAGCAAGATTGACACTGTTGTCAACATGGTTCAGAAGCAGAATGAAACTTCTGAAAAGATTCAAGCGATGCTGGAGAGCCTATTCTCACGCATGCCTCCTCAGCCTTAAATCTTTTTCATGCATGACCTTTTTCATGTTTTCTTGATTTTCTGATGTCCTGTTTTGACTATGTTTTGTAATATTTTCTTGCTCTGATTCTGAACTATCTTAATATGATTAGTTTTTCTGATCAAATTGTTTTAGCACATCACCAACACTTTTTGATTGCTGACAAAAAGGGGGAGAACAAGAATGATATTTAAAATCAATAACGGCTAACTAGACAGAAATTCTCAAACATTCTAACTCTATTACTTGAAATGCTTTTCTGTTTTGTTTAAAGTCTACAGGCACAAGGAAGCTCCTGGACACTCTGAAGACTAGAAGATGATCAAAATGTAGAAGCTCTGATCAATGTTTCTCTGATCAATATGAAGTTCTGATCGACCTAACACTCTGATCCAAAGCAAAGCTCTGACAGGAAAAGCTCTGAAGCTCTGCTCTCTGATAAGTCAAAGACTCTGATAATCTGATGTTCAAAGAAAGAAAAAGATCTGATCCTGAAGAACACGCATAATCAAAGGGAAGTAATAAACTCAGGGGGAGTATTTCCTTACTCCTTATTCTTTTACTTCTTATTCTGATACATTTTCCAGATACCTTTTCACGTTATTTTTCATTTAAAATATCTAGTTTTTGTCATCATCAAAAAGGGGGAGATTGTTAGAACAATGTTTGAATCTACTACCCTATATTTGAGTTTTGATGATAACAAAGTGAAAAGATATAGTATTCATAGGTTTCATGTTTGAACTATCTGCTGCCTAAAATTATTATGTTCTGACTTGCAGATACTCTGATTGGTATATGCAAGATCACGTCTTTTCAGCATCAGAATTTGATTTCATACACCAGCATCAGAAGTTGCTACATCAGAACGTCAAGATCAGATAATCAACTCACGAACATGCTGAAGCTTGATGAACAGAACTGCGCTCAAACACTCTGATACAGAAACAATAGTTCATCAGCAGCGAAGCAGAATCAGAATGAGCCAAGCCAGAACGTGCATTGAAGAAGCAACGGTACTGTGCATTAAACGCTAATTAATTCCAACGGCCTCATTTCAGACAAGATCTGCTCAATAAGGAAAGCTTGTTATTAGCATTGAATCAAGAATATTGCATTCAACGTTCATCTTCTCAAGTGCTATATAAACAAGGCTTCGAAGATTATAATGGCTAATGCTCTCCAAATCTCTACACGCACAAAGCTGAACCATAATCTTCGTTCAACCTGTTTTGCTAAACAACAAACTCTGATATTCCATTTCTGTTTAGCAATCTAGTTTCTAAGCTTCATTTTGTGTATACATCACAGTTGTGATAAAGTTTTGTAGAAAACATTCACACACATTGTTTTATACCTTTGTAAGAAAGTGTTGCCTTGACAAACCGGGTTGTGGTTTGAATCAAGAAGGCTTTAGCAGTTGTTAAAGCAGTCTGTAATATTCAGTTGAATATAGTGAATTAAGACCTCGTTGGAGAGAGGCGAAATCACCTTGACGGGTGGACTGGAGTAGTTTGAGATCAAACGAACCAGGATAAAAATATCTTGTCAATTGCTTTAGATTTCAGTTTTACAATTCAACCCCCCCTTCTTGTGTTTTTCACCCCTTCATCTTCAATCAATGATAAAATTTCTTAAGGAGATTCTCTGCTAAGTTCTTCCTTAGTAATGGCATCCTGTACAAACGTAATCATGACTCCATTCTACTTCAGTGTGTAGATAAGATTGAGGATAAAAAGATCATGGCTGAATTACACGAAGGTACTTTTGGCACCCACTCCAGTAGGCATACGATGGCGAAGAAAATCCTACGGGCAGGCTATTATTGGTCTACCATGGAAGCAGATTGTTATCAACACTCTCGGACCTGTCATAAGTGCCAAATTTATGCTGACAAGGTGCACGTACCTCCGGCTCCTCTGAATGGTTTGACGGCTCCTTGGCCCTTTGCTATGTGGGGAATTGATATGATTGGAGAGATCAAGCCTACAGCCTCCAATGGACACCGTTTCATCCTAGTGGCCATTAACTATTTTACAAAGTGGGTCGAAGCAGCTTCCTTCGCTTCTGTTACTAAGAATGTTGTTGCCTATTTCATCAAGCAAAATCTCATTTTCCGGTATGGTATCCCGGAAAGGATCATCACTCACAATGGTACAAATCTCAATAACACTATGATCACCGCATTGTGCGAGCAATTCAAGATTCAGCATCACAATTCTTCTCCCTATCGACCAAAGATGAATGGTGTTGTTGAAGCTGCAAATAAAAACATTAAGAAGATCATACAAAAGATGACAGTCATGTACAAAGACTGGCATGAGATGCTACCATTCTCTCTCCATGGGTACCGTACCACGACTCACACGTCAACTGGGGCAACACCCTATTCTTTGGTTTACAGCATGGAGGCTGTCTTTCCTATTGAAGTCTAAATCCCCTCTCTGAGGATTATGAAGGATTAAGGTTTGAATGAAGACGATTGGATCCAAACTCGACTTGATCAACTGAACTTAATTGATGAAAAGAGACTTACTGCTGTTTGCCATGGTCAAATGTATCAAAAACGGATGATCAAGGCTTTCAACAAGAAAGTCAGGCGCCAAATATATCAAGTTGGGGATCTAGTGATCAAACGTATCATTTTGCCACAAAGTGATCCCAGGGGTAAATGGACTCCTACTTATGAAGGACCATTTGTCATCAAAAACATATTCTTCGGTGGAGCAATGATCTTTACCACCAGGGATGGTGACGACTTACCACACCCTGCGAACGCGGACATAGTCAAAAGATACTACGCATAAGAGACCCACTAGGTTGACATACCTAGGCAAAACAAGGGTATCCCGGAAAACCGAAAAGGTTCGGGCAAAAATTAGGGATAAAAAAAAATATGTACACCCAGCAAGTTGAAAACCCGAAAAGGCGACTTGGGCAAAAAGGGGTTTCCCGGTGGATTGAAAACCCGAAAGGGAGGTCCAGGCAAAAGTTAGGGAATTAAAGCGTATGACTATGTCCCGTCGGATCATTTGACGGACAACCTCTGGCTTCTACTAACAAACTTATAGTTTCTGATCAATTCAATCATCTTCAGATGAAGTAACAAATAGACAAGATATTCAGAGATATGAAGGCTATAGCAGAATGGGAACCCCATGGGATTATTACACATAGCTATCTCTCTTTGTATAAATTTTTCTTGTTTTATGGCACCATTCTCTTACTAGAATGTTTGTCTCCTTTGTACAAAATACTTATTCAAAGTTAATACAAAGATACCCCTTTGAAAGTGCAAAAAAAAACTATCTGCCTTTTATTTACGATTGTGTTTGGTTTGCAAAAGCATCCAATGATTCATTGATGAACATATGCATTTGAACATAATTACTGTTTACAAATAAACAAAATGAGAAAGACAATTACTGATAGGTTGAAAGGACAGGAAAATGTTTCTAGGCTATTCCATAAGTAATCCCCACAGTATGTCATTTGAACCCCCAGTGGAACTAAACTTCAAATTATTAATCCCCAGTAGAAATCGTCAAATTTCTCGGGATTCCCCAAACAGATCTTACAAGCAGTACATGGAATTACCCTCGCAACAGAATTTGCTTCTCTCAATAAGAGTTCGTCAGTACTTCAACTTCAAGATATGAAATTCACATATCCTCATCAGCGTTCAGGGATTTATTTTCCTCAAACAGACAGCAATACAACAAATCAGCTTACATGCGCATACATTGCATCCACATATCATAAACATTGATAAAGCGACTACATTGCATCATACATTTCATGCAACATAATTTTGTGTTTAAGCTAACATTTTACCCTTTTCAGGATAAGATTAACAGCTACCATTAACAATATACAACCTTGATACAGTGCAGATATGCTCCATACACGGATGCCATTCTGATACTCATTCAGATACAATTTTCAGATACAGTACGAATACGCTCCAGACACGGATGCCATTCTGATACTCATTCAGATACAACTTTCAGATATAGTACAGATACGCTCCAGATATGGATGCCATTCTGATACTCATTCAGATTCAATTTTCAGATACAGTACGGATACGCTCCAGACACGGATGCCATCCTGATACTCGTCCAGATACAACCTTCCAGATACAGTTCAGACACGCTCCAAACACGGACTCCGTTATGATACTCATTCTTTCAGCTTACAACTTACAATTCGACAAACATGTTCGGATGGCATCTACAAGCCCATCTCCAAAAAGATTCTATCACTTCTCCAAATGGCAGCTTTAATCCCATTCCCTCAACTACACATCGTCGAGTGTAAATTTCTGGGCACTCTAGTGTCCAATCATCTTTTACCTTCGAGTCACGAATGGAAAAACTCGCCAATCTAACGCTTAAGGTTTAAGAAGATTGAACAGGGGCAGCTGTTGTACCCCGAAATTTTCTCTCTCATTTACCAAGACTTTTCTCATAAGATCTCTTTGACTCAAGACTGCATTATGGTTTGATCAGCCCAAGACATCTCATCTTACACTGATGACCCAAAATTAGGGTTTGAGTTTTCCCAAGGATTTTTGGATTATCAATGCTTCATATGAATTTCAAACATCATTATGGACCCCTAAGTTTACTCATGACAAGTTTCAAGCCTTAAACCACATTTTTATCAGTCAATTGGATAATTGACCTAAAAATCAGCTGTATTGGGGAAAAAGTAAACCATGGCCAATTTATAGTCAAACTTCATAATTTTTGATCCATATCAACATTCTAGACTCGTATGTATCATTTAATCAAGTTTGGACCATAATTCCTCAAAAAATTTGATCAAATCATCAAAAGGGCAAAATGGTCAAAATTAGGGTTTTGACTGAGAAAGGGAAATTCTGATTTTTGACTTGGAAAATGACCAATTTATTTGAAGCATGATTTCAAGGATTCAATTGTATCATCTTGAAATAATGACATGGTTCAAAATATTGCAATTTCATTGGATTGACAGATCAAATTTGCAGTCAACTGATCAAAAGTCAACTGTATACTGAAAAGTCAAACTTTGACTTTTTGGTCAAAATCAAATACCAAGGATCACAATTAATTAAAACATGTCAAAATATGAAACTTGTTCATCAAGGAATCAAAGATTGAAGATTTGGTTTTGAAATTTGAATTTTTCTTAATTTAGAAATTTTTCTAAGTATAGAAAATTTCTTATTTTTCTCAATTTTAGGCCAATTTTCCACCATGATACAAAATGATTCAAGGAAAATTCCCCACATGAAAGTTGTAGACCTCCATGAAATCTACAACTTTTCTTCACACATTTTTCCCTAAAGATGCTTGGATCTCAAGATATAATTTTGTGAATACATGCCCATGAATTAAAATAACTTAGTGGAATTTTGTCCTAATTTAGGCAGGTTTTTGACCCAACTTCATGGCAATTTTTCACCTAGTTCCAAGAGGAATATTGAA
This sequence comes from Vicia faba, assembly GCA_948472305.1. Taxonomy (NCBI): domain Eukaryota; kingdom Viridiplantae; phylum Streptophyta; class Magnoliopsida; order Fabales; family Fabaceae; genus Vicia; species Vicia faba. The sequence continues at coordinate 308,969,374 of OX451740.1, read as the reverse complement.
ATGCATTTCAAAGATGAGCTATAGAGAACATTACAAGCTTTCCAAAATGTCAAATAACTCTTTGAGATCATTCTTGAGTAGGGATGATCGAAGAGATGAAGTTGGCAATTTCTCACTTTGATCTCAAGCCAATTCATGAAGAACAAAATTCAAATCCTTAAGCATGCTGTACAATCTTCACTTTTCAGGCCTCAAACTCGTTTGTCACTCCACCATTAATGGATTGCACAAGATTTCATTCCCTAAAGCCAAGAATTCAATGCATTGTACAAGAAAATAACCATTTATGGAAGAAAGGCAACATTGCCATTTTGGAAAAGCATGCTTTATGCATTTTTTCATTTCTTGAGCCTTGGACTTGTTCTTTCTGCACAAACCAAGCCTCTAAGCCTGAACAAAACATGTTTAAAGCTTCACACTACCCTACAAGATCAGAACCATGCATTAAGAAGTCATTTCTCACACTTGCTTCAAAAACAAGAAATGTAGCAAGACATGTGATCTTGTAATTCTGAGAAAGCACAAGTCCTCCAATCTTTTGCTCTATATAAAGCTATCACTTTGCAACTAAAAGCACGAATGCCCAAGCCTTGAAACACCCTAGAATCAGAAATTGCATACCAAGCTTCCAAACTTGCCATTTCTGACTTGTGAATTGAATCTTCCATTCCACTCTTGCGTTTTCAGGCCTTTTGCTTCCCTAAGCATTCTTACCTTACAAGAAAACCATCCCACACCCTGAAACATCACTGTAACTCCATATTCCCCATTGTTGAACTTCAAAAACAGAGTAACACAGGTGGACTTCTAGAGATCATTCCAGCCACCCTCAAGACAAGATACACATTGCATTAGCTTCCTAGAGGTTCAAGGAAGCTAACCTGATCATCATAGCATCCTAAAGCAGGCTCATTTCCAAAACACGATTTCCATTTTCAAGGTGAGTTTTCTGTTTTTCCAACTCTTGATACAAGCATAGTTAGCTTTCCATTTGTGAATATACAATGTAGACATCATTGCTACGAAGCTGTACATATCCATAACTTGCATTTATTTGGCCTGAGTTAGGAGAATTTTGGGTTTGAAGTTTCTGAAAAAATTAGGTTAAAAATTAGGGCCATTAAAATTCTCTTTAATCTTGGACTTATAGTTTTAGTTATGCACATGGTTAGAATCGTGAGATAAAATTCTATAACATTCATGTTATCAATTTCCATTTTTGTTGAGAGATGAAAGAGTTACAGGAGGTCCGGCTAGCTAGAGGAAGAAGACGAAGTACAGAGCCAAGGAAGCTTTTTGTGTTATGTTTTTCTTGTTTCACATAAAATAACAGATGTACAGCCACCCCAGTGGCAAGGTAGCGCACTGGAAATGCATAGGTCGTGGGTTCAAACCATGGCGCTACCTTTTATTTTTTTTCTTCATATTTTTCCAGTTTCATTTTTTGGCTGTTTGCAGGATGGGCTTCAATATTTGGGCCTTAGCGTGTTTTGCTAACATACTACCCCTTGTTTGCTTGCAGCACCCCTGGCCCATGATTTTTATTATTAATTTTTATTTTCATTTCTATTTTATTAAATATATTTTCCTTAATATTAAAAATCATAAAAAATATAAAAATGCTAAGTTTATATTTTTGGTCCATTTTATTATTTTAATCATTTTATATATTTTCCTTATTTTTTATTATTATTTTTTGTTTAATCATTTATTTCTTTTTTCTCACATTTATAAGTATTATTTTTTTTAACGTATAAAGAGACTAGATATTTTCATAAAATATTATCTATTTTCCATACAAAAAATGCACAAAAAATAATAGTTAAAGAATTTTATTTTCTTTTAAATTAGAAATTAGGGTTAACTATTTTTCAAGAATTAATCTCCTTTTCTTAAGTTATTAGATTTAGTTCAAAACTTCTTTTCATAAAAAACAAAACAAAAATCCTTTTCTTGCATTTATATATCTTTGCATATTTAAATTGTCTTGTATATTATTTATTCCAATATTTGTACAAATTCGATTTGTTTGTAATAGCTTAATTAGATTTACATTATTGCAAATCCCCATTCACAATTTGTATTCCCCCCTCCCGTAAAATGTTGTAATAGCGTAGTAATCTTTAAATTATGCAATTTACCGCTTTTACATACCATGCTAGTAATTAGGATTTGAATGGCAAGATAAAAACAAATTAAATATAAAACCCTAAATCTAAGACAATATCAAAGCATGAAAATAATACACTTGCACACAAGCATCCTTAGGGTTTCTCCACTTGGTTGCCTTATACAAAAAATGGCCATATTACGCATGCAAAGTATCTTGGAAAAACAAACAAATATAAGATCATAACCCCTCGATGACGCTATTTCAAGTTTCCTTACAAAATGATCTCAGTCCCTCAAATATGCTAAGATACTTTGCAACATTTCTAATCATGGTTATACAATGACCCACGCCAGTCCCGTTTACATCCAAAGATAGGGTTGCTTACCAAATCAATGGTAAGACAACAATGTCAAAGGAATAAAAAATGCATAAGAAAGACATTTGAGTAGGTAGATTACCTCTAGTTACTTGATCCATTTTAAACAACTATCCTTGCTATTTTTCAAAACAAACACACACATTTCAAAACATCTTACAAACATTGGAAAGATTTTCAAAAAGAAAAATATCTTTGTATACATTCTTACGAACGAGAATCATTACAAAGATTGCCTAAACAATGGCTTCTTTTACAAAATACTTTCAAAACCATACAAAGCACAATTCCAAAACAAAAACCAAGTGATCTAGCAAGTAACTACGAGCCCATGGATAACCATGGATGAAAAGGGTGCTAATACCTTCTCTTTTCATAATATACCCCCTGAACTCAAGAAAACATCTCAAAGGCCTTTCATGTGCTTTTTCACCTTTCCTTTTGGATAAAAGAAAAGCCGGTGGCGACTCTTGCTAACCGCAACATTTGCGATAAAACGCAAAACCCTCAAGTCAGTTCTCCCACTGTATCACAGAAAGCATACCAACAACAATTATGGGTATTTCATTTTCATTATCCTCCCTCAAATCTTTGCATAAATAAAATATTGATAAAGGGAGTAAACAAGAGAAATATATTTGAAAGCAGTAAATGAAAATGATTTGAATCAAAAAATTGCAATGCTCATTTCGTTAACCATAACATAGAAGTATAAACAAAATTTGAAAGCAACAATTTTAACATAAACAAGGGGAAAATGCAAACAGAAAGAAAGATGGCCTAGTGACTAATCAGTAACAAGGATGAGCTGTCCTGTCTGAAACACTGCTTGATGGTACCCCGACTCAGTCTTCAGCCACTTTGTTTTGGAAAAGGATTGTTGATAACATTAGGATCCGCCTCTTTCAAAATGAGAATATTTGCTTTCACCAATTCTTGCACTCTGTTTTTCAATGTATAACAGCTCTCTAAATCATGACCAGCAACTACCTGATGAAATTCACAGTGAAGGTCAGATATGAACCCGACTGGAGGAGGATTTCGAGGAATCAGAGGCCTATTCGTAATCAAGCCCTTATGCACCAATGTAGGATACAATTCAGTGTATATCATAGGGATGGGATCAAATTGAGCCCTATTCCTATTTTGATTCTGCATAATATTTTGTCATTGAGGGACATGAACTGGTTGAGTGTTAACCGCAGGAGTAACAGCCGCTACTTGTGGTTGATCAGTGTATTGAGGCCTACGGCGAGGTCCTCTTCTCTCAGTCGAGAAAGCATTGGATTTTACCTCTTTCTTCTTCTGAAAGTTCCCAAGGTATTTCTTTGCATCATTAGAAGATTCAGCAGCTTTAGACACTTTACCATTCTTGATTCCTTCTTCTAATCTTTGGCCGATAGTCACCAGGTCTGTGAAGATGGAGGACACACTAACAATCATTTTCTCCCAAAAGAAAGGGGACAAAGTATCCATGAACGAACCAGTTAACTCTTTCTCTGCCAGAGGTGGTTCAACTTGAGATGCCAATTCTCTCCATCGTTGAGCATATTCCTTGAAAGATTCTTTCTCATTCTGAAACACATTTTTCAGTTGGTGACGATCAGGTGCCATGTCAAGGTTGTATTTGTATTGCTTTATGAAAGCATCAACAAGATCTTGGAAGCATTGGATATGACATTTCTGAAGTCCCATATACTATTTCAATGAATCTCCACTTAGACTATCTTTAAAACGATGGATAAGCAGCTTGTCATTCTTTGGTTAAGCAGACATCTTTCGAAAGTACATCACCAAATGACTTCTTGGACAAGTATGCCCCCGGTATTTCTCAAACTCAGGAGTCTTGAACTTTGTAGGCATAACCAGATCAGAAACTAGGCACATATTTTCAGTAGCAATACCAAAGACATCATTACCTTCCATAGCTAGGAGTCTCTTTTCTATATAATGATATTATTCTTTGAACTCTTCAAACTCACCAAAGTCTCCCTGACTCACACTTCAAGGACTGGCAACATGGTACTCAAAGAGAGGGTTCCCAAAAGCAGCTTGTGCAGCAGGTTGACGAGAAGCAGTATGAACAATTGGCTGAGGTTCAGTGAAAACTGGAGCCTGAAAGACTGGTCGAGAAGACTGGTCAACCATTGAAGTAATTGCAACAGGTGGAGAGTAATTCTGAGATAACCCAAACTATGGCCACGCAGTAGATTTATGCTGGATAGGTTGAGTGTTGACAGAAACAATTAGGATTTCAGATATCACAGTCCTTTGAGGTGGCTCTCCTCTGGAATTCAAGACTTGCATCATCTCAGTAAGTTTGGCCATGCCTGACTTTAACTCGTCGATTTCCATTTTGACTTCCATGTTGTGTTGTTCTTGGTTTTCCATTCTCAATATGACAACAACTCTAGTCCCGTAATTGTGTTGAGGAATCAGCTTGACGGTAGATGACTAACTGGAAGAAATAAGCAACTGGTAATAAGAAATTGAACAACCTGGATGTATGCAGAATGGTGTAGAGGATGCAAATGATATGTAATATTATGCAATGCACTGCACAGTAACAGGATCACATGGTTCAGAGTCACGAGCCTGGAGTCAAAGGTACAACCCATAAGGTATGGACTAACGGTTATCACCTACCGACCAAGGTTCTAAGAGGTTCCCAGAGTCTACATCCTTCCTTCGGATATTACCAACGTCCCGATTAACTCGGTAATTAGTAATATTATCAAGAAAAACTCAACCGAGCGTAGTATCACGTGATAATTATTTTTGGATTACTCCGTCATAGTTTCCGCACTACACCTAAAAGGCTAAGATGGGTTAGGTAATCTATGGTCCTCAGCTTCAGCAGGCTCCCAGGTAGAAAGCAGTATGTCTTCCCGATTACTCGGTAAACGACACTACAATCAAATGGGTCTCAACTGAGTGGGGGATCTCATGTCTCCTTTTTTTGGATTACTCCCTCAAAGTTAAAATGACTATACCACCCGTCCTATCTTAAGTTTGCCCAAAGTCCGGGTAGAAGACTTATAAGAAATCACCAAGCCCCTGAAAACCAAGAAAATCTAGACAAACATATATACAGCATAATGGGAAGTAATAAATAGCAAGTAAAACAATATATACACACTCATATAAGAGAAATAAACAAAGATAGGATTGACCCACTTAGGAATGGACCAGCAATAGGCCAATATGTCCCCAGTGAAGTCGCCAGTTTCTATCGCACACGCAAATCAGAACTAAGAGAGAACGCAATTGCGACAGTGATGATATGTAAAGAAATGTAACAATAAAGATTTGAGATTAAGCCATCAATTGACTTATCTCAACACAATGAAGTTTCCACCGCACTTTATTGTTTCCAAAAGGAAATGGGAAAAAAGAGAACAAAACCCAAAAAAATTAGAGATCGAGGTACGGGGGTCGATTATGCAAAGAGAAGGTATTAGCACCCTAAGCATCTATGGTACTCCACATGATCCACTTTGTTTGATTTCTTTTAAAAGGAGTGTCATGTAAAGGTTTACTTGCTAAAAGGGAAAGAATGAATGAGTATTTGTAAACAAAAAAAAATGAAATGTTTTTTTTTAATTTTTTTGCTTGCCTTGAGTCGTAAGACTTAGTGCCTACATAATCCCTCGTGCAATGGGAAAGTCAGAGCACCGTAGTTCGGCTAGAAAAGACTTGTCTGTTGATTGTTTTTAAACAAGGAGACAAGTCGTCATTGTTAGGAGAGAAATATCAACTAACGCCCACAAGGTGTGGGAAAGATGGACCCTGCGTCAGCAAGAGTGAGGGTTTGAGAACGCCTCTATCACTCAAGTGGAAAAGTAGACACCTTTATAACCATGGGGATATGAGAATGTTGCTCGACTATCAATGAATCATGTCTCATCTTGAAAAAAGTTTCGAAAGGTAAAAGTGCTCGAGCGCACAAAAGAGTTTGAATGAGTTGAATTGTTTTTGTTAATTTTTGAAAGATGTCAAAGTATGGTTAAGTGAATTGAAGTTTGTTTAAAGAAAATAAGTTTTAAAAGAATAGGCACTCGACAAAGTCGAGGTTTATTATGAAAGCGGTTCGAGTTTATAAACAAAGAAGATTTTGAAAAAGATGAGAAGGTTTTGAAAATTAAAGAATAGGAGAAGATGAAGAGAGTGTCCTATGTACAGGAGGGTAAAAGATACGGTAAAAAGGATCCGACCGAATAAGAAACCAGTACTTGACATGATGAAGTCAATACTGTATTCCCTTCCCTTTGGGTTTAAAGCCACAGACAGAAAAATAAGCTAAGAGTATACCAAACCTCGGGTGAAAATAAATCACAAGTTGACAGCATCAAAAAACCCAGATGTAAGATAATACTCCAAGCGACGAATAAAGCGCAATGAATCGTAAACGAGAGGTGCAACACATGAAAATAAATCACGGATGAAGAAAGCGTGTATAAATCTCACAGTATAAGATTCCATGCATCACATGAAATATACAGACAAAACTAACAGCACGGGAAAACTTATGTGCGTCCGTACAATTTTCAGAACTTAGTTGGAATTAAAATTAAAATTACAACACAATGAAAATAATATTTACATATCCTGAATTTATTTACAAATGAAGTGAATAGAATATACAGTCAAAATATTATGTACAAGTATATATTTACAGTACCAAATATTAAATCAGAATAGTAAAATACAATAAAAAGGTAAAAGGGAGAAGTGTAGGAATTGTGGACGCGCTATGCGGGAATGAATACTTGAAACGATTATCAGAAAACTTCACAGTAACAACCGCGTTAGTAGCATAAGTGGTATAAAAATAAAATGAAGGAAATTGAAACAATTAAAACATGTGTTAGTGAGTATAAAATCAAAAATGAAATTGTATGAATGCACATGAATAAATGAATATTTACACAAATCAAAATCAAGAATTCATGAAATTATTCAATTCAAAGTCGAACATGGAAAATTGATTCCGATTCAAGAATTATTCAATTAAACCAAATTTCGGGCAACCACTATATCTATGCATTAAACTCCATAATTCCAATTGAAATAAATTTCTAAACTAATGAGAAACAAATTAATTATCAAAACTAAATTTAAATTCTCCAAAATTGACACAAAAAATGAACTAAAAATATCAACAATGCCCATTTTAACACAATTGTTTCAAAAACTCTACAATTTAACTGAAAGAAACACATCACATTAATTTCAATTCAAAAATATTAATTAGAAAGGAAAATGAGTCTACCAAAATAAATGAAGGGTTGTTGCTGTTTGAAATTGAAAGAGGGGAACAAAGGTAGTTGGAAAAGGGAGTTGTGAGAGAGAGATGGCGTGAGGAATTAAATTGAGAGAAAGGAGATTTGGTTGTTGTTTTGGGAAGATGAAAGTTACTACTAGTTGTTGTTTTTTGTGTTAGGAAGAGAAAAAAAGTGGAGGGGTATTTGAAGGAGGAATAGAGAATTAAAGAGTTGCTATTTTTTGTGTTAGGAAGAGAAAAGAGGTGGAGGGGTATTTGAAGGAGAAATAGAGAATTAAAGAGATGGAGTGATACTGTGAATTATTTTTGGTGTGTGTTGTCTTTACAAAGAAAATAAAGCTACTTAAATAGGAAAAAGAAGAGGAAAAATATGATATCAAATTAATCATGTCCGTTCAAAATTTTTCAATTCCGTATCTATTCTTAACTATTGCTATCAACCAATAGAAAAAAAAAGTAAAGTGTAATTAATGTTTTTTATGACAAAAACACCCTTAAATGATAAAAATGAAATAAAAAATTGAAAGCATAAAAAATAACTCAATTTAAAATAACTTTTTTGAGTTTTTTCTGAATAAAAAATAAAGACGGGAAATGACTAAAAACGATAAAAAATAGACAAAAATTTATCCGAAAAAATAAAATGAACACATTAAAATAAACTACATGTCACAAATATTAAAGAAAAAATATTCAAAAAGTTAAAATCAAAATAAAATGATAATAAAAATATCAGGCTAAACAGACGTTTACGGTTAAAAACGAGACTTCAAACTGTACCGAAAAAATAAAGCGAGCATACCGTCATAATCTACGTGAAACGCATATTCATAAAATGATCGGTAAAAGGTGAAAACTTGAAATATTTTTCTTGCTAATTTTTTGCACAGTGTTGAATCGCTTTTAACAGTCTGTCTATAAAACTGAAATATTTTTATTATCGACATATAAACAACTTGGAGCAATGCAAGAAACAAGTAAAGAGATAAAAATGCATGAAGTGAAATGTCGGGTATTTTTCAACTACAAAATGATGCAAATGTCGATTTAAACTGACTTTTGGTCAACTTAAACACGATTAAATGATGCAAATGCGATGAATGAAGCTATTCATTAATGATTGTGACCAAATGATAAAATATGATATGAAAGTGCGACTGAAAAAATTAGGGGAGAAATTTAAGGTACAACAACAGTGTCAAGAGAAGATTGGTCCAGATGTTGCACGACTATGTTGAGGTGTTCGCTTGGTCATATGAATATATATCGGGGCTTGATACTGATATTGTGGTTCATCGTCTGCCAATGAAGGAAGGTTGTCCTCCGATCAAACAAAAGGTTTGTCACATGCGGCCAGATATGTCTGAGAAAATCAAGGTTGAGGTAACGAAACAGTTCAATGCAGGTTTCTTGGTAGTGACGTCGTATCCCCAATGGGTTGCAAATGTTGTTCTAGTGCCAAAGAAAGACGATAAGGTCCGTATGTGTATAGACTACAGGGACTTAAATAGGGCGAGCCCCAAAGATGATTTCCCACTACCACATATTGATGTCTTGGTTGATAACACTGCTCAACATAAGGTGTTTTCCTTCATGGATGGCTTCTCCAGGTACAACCATATCAAAATGGCGCCTGAAGACATGGAAAAAACCACTTTTGTCACACAGTGGGGCACCTTCTGTTATAAGGTCTGTTGTACCCCAAAATTTTCCCTCCTATTTTTCATACAAGATACAATCCTAGGGTTTCTCGAATATTCAATTTGGCTTAGAAATCGATCAGACAGATTCTCTTCCCAGACAGTAAATCAGCAATTAGGGTTTTGCATTTCTCAAAAGAAAATGGAGTTTTCAAGGTTTCAAATGGTCTTCATATGTCTTCATGTCTCCTCAAGATTTATTTAAGTCAGTTTTCAAACCTCGCATTTCAAGTTTGCTTAATCAATGGTTCAAATAACTGAAAACAACTACATCGACCCAAAAATTGACCTTTTGCGAGAACAAATTCAAACGATCGTAATTTCTTCATTATTCAATATTTTTGAGCGGTTTTTATTACGTATGGTTCTCCTTGATGCCATCTCCAATTTCTCTTCACAAATCAAGAACTAATTACGCGTAGAAGATCACCAAAAATTCGAATGCTTAGAAGTCGCATAATGGAATTTGACCTAATTTTAAAATAACAGTCGTCTGATTTCTAAGAATTGTGATTTCTTCAAATTACAGGGGCCTCAAGACGATTATTTCTGTTCATGGTCATATGTGATGATGCTCACAGGTTTATTTTCAAAGAATCGAAGGAAAATTGTGTTTGGAAGACTTTTAAATTATTGAATCGTCACAAGGCATTTGTTGATTTTGAATTTTCTTAACCACAGTTTACTGAAAGATTGACGATTGTTCTCATAGCATGTTTGTTTGGACAAGATGTGAAGATTAAGACTATCATTTAAAACAATCGTGATTTTGGGTTCAAGTTGACCAAATGAATTACATTCTTAAACATTTTGTTTAGGAATTAGAGTACAAGGTGCATGTTTGTTTGAAATACAAATCACAAGATCATTTGTGATTGCTTAGAATTCAATATACCAGACTAAGGTATTTCATTTTAAACCATTCCAATTGGGAAATTCAAAAATTTATTTAAGATACAAATATCTGTACAAAAATCCCATCATACAAGTTTGTTCAAGGCTTTGTATTGTTACATCGCAAATAAAGGTAAATTACAAAGTCTTGTCTTATTTACAAAGAGTTACAATTTCTTGTTTTCAAAGAGGAAATTTTGTTTCTTCGTGGCTTCATCTTCAAGTAAGCCATCCAACCATCATTTGCATCTAAGTCTCGCTTGCCGTTCATGAAACAAGAAAAGAAAAGTTAGCAAAAAAAATCAAGTGAAATAATATGTGAAAAGAATAATTCATCATTAGGGTTTACAACTTGGAATCAGAATGTTTGTTTGTTTTATCAAAATCCATTTGCCCCAATTGCAAATCACAAAAAAGGTTGCCCTTCTTGGTTCACAAAAAAAGGAAAATAGAAATTTGCAAGCATTACAAAGGCAAGGTCAAAACTGCAAAACAAATGAGAAACAACAAACTGCCAAGTACAAAAACAAGCTACTGCAACAGTCCAAACAAAACAGGGCTGCATTACATTTGCAGCAAGCAAGTCAATAAAGCAAGACAGCCATATAGCAGCAAGCATGTTGTCCAAAGCCTGCAAATCCAACCAAAACAGCAAGCTGCCCAACCAGCTATACAAACAGCAAACTGCAATCACAATAGCATCAACACAAACCAACAAGCGAATACAGCAGCCCAAACAAAAGCCGCAACAGAACAAAACTACAATAAACAAAAAAACAAACAATATGCAAGCTAGCATTAGCTCATATCTAAAACATGTCATCATTTCCCTATTACTGCAAACCCTTCAGAATTTTAAAAAACAAGCAAAACTGCTTTTAGTTTCACTAAAAGAGGAAAGAGGAAAGAAGAAAGAGATATCACCTAGCAATACAATCCAAAGTCTTGCTACATACCAAAAAACTCAGCCCAACTGTTGCACAAAAGAGGCAACTCAAGGCCTGCATCTCAAAAGACCACAGTCAGCATATCAGAAAATATTCAAACCCCAAGATGCATAGACAAAGTTGAAGCTGAAAGGATCATGGCTGAATTGCACGAAGGCACTTTTGGTACCCATTCCAGTGGGCATACGATGGCAAAGAAAATCCTACGGGCAGGCTATTATTGGTCTACCATGGAGGCAGATTGCTATCAACACTCTCGGACTTGCCGTAAATGTCAGATTTATGCAGATAAAGTGCACGTACCTCCGGTTCCTCTGAATATCTTGATGGCTCCTTGGCCCTTTGCTATGTGGGGAATCAATATGATTGGGGAAATCAATCCAACAGCCTCCAATGGACACTGCTTCATCTTAGTGGCCATCGACTATTTTACAAAGGGGGTTGAGGCAGCTTCCTTCGCTTCCGTTACCAAGAATGTTGTCGCCCGGTTCATCAAACAAAATCTCATCTGTCGGTACGGTATCCTAGAGAGAATCCTCACTGATAATGGTACAAATCTAAACAACACTATGATCACCGCCTTGTGTGAGCAATTCAAGATCCAGCATCACAATTCTTCCCCTTACCGGCCAAAGATGAATGGCGCTGTAGAAGCCGCTAACAAAAACATTAAGAAGATCATACAGAAAATGACAATCACATATAAAGACTGGCATGAGATGCTACCATTCGCTCTCCACGAGTATCGTACCACAACTCGCACATCAACCGGGGCAACATCCTATTCTCTAGTATACGGCATGCAGGTTGTCTTACCTATTGAGGTCCAGATCTCCTCTCTAAGGATTATGAAGGATGCTGGGCTGAACGAAGAAGATTGGATCCAGACTAGACTTGACTAACTGAACTTAATTGATGAGAAAAGGCTTACTGCTATTTGCCATGGTCAAATGTATCAGAAACGAATGATCAAGGCTTTCAATAAAAAAGTAAAACGCCAAGTGTATCAAGTCGAGGATCTGGTGATCAAGCGCATCATACTGCCGCAAGGTGATCCCAGGGGCAAATGGACTCCTACATATGAAGGACCATTTGTGATCAAAAACATATTCTCTGGTGGAGCAATGATCTTGACCACTATAAATGGTGACGACCTTCCACACCCTGTAAACGCGTACATAGTTAAAAGATACTATGCATGAACAAGGACCCGCTAGGTCGACTGACCTAGGAAAAAATTAGGGCATCCCGGCGAACCAAAAGTTTCGGGCAAAAATTAGGGATAAAATACAAAAAAATCCGTACACCCGGAAAGCTGAAAACCCGAAAGGGCGGCTTGGGCAAAAAAGGGTATCTCGGTGGATCGAAAACCCGAAAGGGCGGTCTAGGAAAAAAATAGGGAATTAAAGCGCATGATTATGTTCCGTTGCATCATCTTACAAACAATCTTCAGCGTCGATCAACCAGCTCAAAACGGTTCTAATCAATCCAATCAGCTTTTCCAAGGTGACAAGTAGACAAGACACTAAGAGACACGAAGACTATGGCAGAATGGGAACCCCATGGGATTATTTCACATAGCTATCTTTTCTTTGTATCAATTTTCATTGTCTATGACGACATTCTCTTACTAGAATGCTCGTCTCGTTGTACAAAAGACTTATTCAAGTTAATACAAAAATATCCCTTTTGAAAGTGAAAAACCATTTGTTTTTCTTTATTTCTGTGTTTTGTTTACAAAAACGTCCAATGATTTATTTTTTGAACATATGCATTTGAATGTAATTACCATTTACAAATGAACAAAAAATAGAAAGACAATCACTAATGGCTTTAAGAAACAGGATAATATATTTAGGCTATTCCATAAAATCCTCGCAGGTACTTTCCCCAACAAAAGCAGAAACAAGGACATCCTACTACAGGATCACTAACGTATCTCCAGTATGTAGCCTAGTGGTATCAAGCACTCTCATATCCCCGACAGAGCAAAACCTCCAACTACCTCTCCAAAGGTTCCCCAGTGAAAGTCGTCAGGCTTCTCAGGATTCCCCAGCAGGATTTCATGAAGTCCACAAGCAATGCACGAAATTTCTCTTCCACAACAGAGTTTTATTTCTCTAGGGGTTGGAAATTCATCCATGAACACATCAACAACAAAGTATGAAGACTTACAGTTCTCGTTCTCAGCAATACCCAGGGATTTATTTTCCCCGACTCCAGAAACACTACGGCTTGAACAATCTTTATGTCCATACATTTGCATTCATACGTCATAACTTGACAACATAAGTACATACAATGTAATCTCCTTTATTTTGAGAAAACAACATCATACCATGCATTGCATACATCATAGCATCACATACAATTAACTCTTCACCTTTTCAGGAAAGAATCAATAGATAGGAAATTATCATCAACAAATTTCTGACAGACAAAGATTTTCAACAAGTCAATTACAGATTAATTCCCGAGAAATAACTGGTCGACCATCTGTATAGAAAATATTTCCTTCGAACTTCTGCTGGTTTAGATAAATCTCTCAACGGTTTATTATGATTCTTCTCCAGATTTTTACTGGTTTTGATAAATCTCTCAACGATTTATTCTGATTTTTCTCTAGATTTTTACTGGTTCAGATAAATCTCTCAACAGTTTATTATGATTCTTCTCCAGATTCTTACTGGTTCAGACAAATCTCTCAACGGTTTATTCTGATTCTTCTCCAGATCTTTACTGGTTCAGATAAATCTCTCAACGATTTGTTCTGATTCTTCTCCAGACCCCTGCTGGTTTAGATAAATCTCTCAACGGTTTATTCTGATTCTTCTCCAAATTTTTACTGGTTCAGATAAATCTCTTAACGGTTTATTCTGATTCTTCTCCAGATTTTTACTGGTTCAGATAAATCTCTCAACGGTTTATTCTGATTCTTCTCCAGATTCTTACTGGTTCAGATAAATCTCTCAACGGTTTATTCTGATTCTTCTCCAGATTTTTACTGGTTCAGATAAATCTCTCAACAATTTGTTCTGATTCTTCTCCAGACCCCTGCCGGTTCAGTTTAAATCTCTCAACGGTTTATTCTGATTCTTCTCAAGATTTTTACTGGTTTAGATAAATCTCTCAACGATTTGTTATGATTCTTCTCCAGACCCCTGCCAGTTCAGTTTAAATCTATCAATGGTTTATCCTGATTCTTTCCCACAATTATCTTCTTTGGTTCAGATAAATCTCTCAGCGATTTGTTCGGATTCTTCTCCAGATTCTTGTTGGTAGACAATTTTCTCTGGTTCAGATAAATTACAGCAAGATTTATTCTGATGCTTCCCAGTCAAGGTTAATCCAAGACCTCTCTTGGTTCAGTATTAAATCGCTCCAAGATTTATTCTAATTCTTTCCAGTCAAACAACATTCAATACTTCTGCTAGTATCAGTTTAAATCAACCAAAGGTTTATTCTAATTTTCTTTTCCGGTTAAAGTCAAGATCAGACTTAATCAATTTCTGACAACAATCACCTTTGGATGGCATCTATGAGCCCATCTTCGACAACTCTCCATCATTTCTCCAAATTACATCTTTAAGCCCATTCCCTACACAATCAACCAGTGCAACATCATGCGCAAATTTCTGGGCACTCTAGTGTTCAATCATCTTCCACTTTCAAGCTACGAACGACGAACATGTCGATCTTACTTTTCAAGTTTAAGAAGATTGAACAGGGGCAGCTGTTGTACCCCAAAATTTTCCCTCCCATTTTTCATACAAGATACTATCCTAGGGTTTCTCGAATATTCAATTTGGCTCAGAAATCGATCAGACAGATTCTCTTCCCATGAAGTAAATCAGCAATTAGGGTTTTGCATTTCTCAAAAGAAAATGGAGTTTTCAAGGTTTCAAATGGTCTTCATAGGTCTTCATGTCTCCTCAAGATTTATTTAAGTCAGTTTTCAAACCTCGCATTGCAAGTTTGCTCAATCAATGGTTCAGATAATTGAAAACAACTACATCGACCCAAAAATTGACCTTTTGCGAGAACAAATTCAAACGATGTAACTTCTTCATTATTCAATATTTTTGAGCGGTTTTTCTTGCATATGATTCTCCTTGATTCCATCTCCAATTTCTCTTCATAAATCAAGAACTAATTATGCATAGAAGTTCACCAAAAATTCGAATGCGTTAGAAGTCGCATCATGGAATTTGACCTAATTTTAAAATAACAGTCGTCTGATTTCTAAGAATTGTGATTCCTTCAAATTGCAGGGGCCTTAAGACGATTATATTTGTTCATGGTCATATGTGATGAAGCTCACGGGTTTTTTTTTCAAAGAATCGAAGGAAAATTGTGTTTGGAAGACTTTTAAATTATTGAATCATCACAAGGCATTTGTTGATTTTGAATTTCTTAACCACAGTTTACTGAAAGATTGACGATTGTTCTCATAGCATGTTTGTTTGGACAAGATGTGAAGATTAAGACTATCATTTAAAACAATCGTGAGTTTGGGTTCAAGTTGACCAAATGAATTACATTCTTAAACATTTTGTTTAGGAATTAGAGTACAAGGTGCATGTTTGTTTGAAATACAAATCACAAGATAATTTGTGATTGCTTAGAATTCAAGCTACCGGACTAAGGTATTTCATTTTAAACCATTCCAATTGGGAAATTCAAAAATTCATTTAAGATACAAAGATCTGTACAAAAATCCCATCATACAAGTTTGTTCAAGGCTTTGTATTGTTACATCGCAAATAAAGGTAAATTACAAAGTCTTGTCTTATTTACAAAGAGTTACAATATCTTGTTTTCAAAGAGGAACTTTTGTTTCTTCGTGGCTTCATCTTAAAGTAAGCCATCCAACCATCGTTTGCATCCAAGTCTCGCTTGTCGTTCATGAAACAAGAAAAGAAAAGTTAGCAAAAAAATTCAAGTGAAATAATATGTGAAAAGAATAATTCATCATTAGGGTTTACAACTTGGAATCAAAATGTTTGTTTGTTTTATCACAATCCATTTTCCCCAATTGCAAATCACAAAAAAGGTTACCCTTCTTGGTTCACAAAAAAAGGAAAAGAGAAATTTGCAAGCATTACAAAGGGAAGGTCAAAACTGCAAAACAAATGAGAAACAACAAACTGCCAAGTACAAAATCAAGCTACTGCAACAATCCAAACAAAATAGGGTTGCATTACATTTACAACAAGCAAGTCAACAAAGCAAGGCAGCCATATAGCAGCAAGCATGCTGTCCAAAGCCTGCAAAGCCAACCAAAACAACAAGCTGCCCAACCTGCTATACAAACAGCAAACTGCAATCACAGCAGCATCAACATAAACCAAAAAGCGAATACAACAGCCCAAACAAAAGCCACAACAGAACAAAACTGCAATAAACAAAAAAACAAACAATATGCAAGCTAGAATTATCTCATATCTAAAACATGTCATCATTTCCCTATTACCGCAAACCCTTCAGAATTTTAAAAAATAAACAAAACTGCTCTTTTTTTTCATTGAAAGAGGAAAGAGGAAAGATGAAAGAGATATCACCTAGCAATACAGTCCAAAGTCCTGCTACATACCAAAAAACTCAGCCCAACTGTTGCACAAAAGAGGAAACTCAAGGCCTGCATCTCAAAAGACCACAGTCAGCATATCAGAAAATATTCAAACCCCAAGATTTTCCCCCACTTTTTGCCCTGTTTTCATTATAATACCAATTGCTATTTCATAGAGCAGGGTATGGAAAAAACGATATAAAAAAACCAACCAAGAGCAAAGACAAGAGGATACTAAGAAACCAAGAAAAAATCCAAGCCAGCATACCAAAAGAGACAACAAAAACCAGCAAAGACAAAACCAAATCTCCAATTCCTGTTCAAATATAATACAAGCAAATCCCATATGTTCAAAAGAGAAGAATTAGCATGAACCAAAAGAAAAAACAATAACCTGATTCCATCATCAACCTCAAACCCAAAATAGCTAGCCTCCAATAGGAAATCATAAGCCATCAAAAACCAAAACAATACAAAACCAAACCTCACTGTAGATCAACAAGCCATCACAGACCAGCAAGGCCAGATAATATACCACCTAAGTCAAGAACCAAAAAACAACAAAAAGATTAACAAACCAGAAGAGCCAAAGATCTCCAACTGCTTTCACCTCATCATCATCTCCCTTCCCCATTCACCCTCCGTCACCACTGAACACCATCATCAATCTCGTCCCTCCATCCAAAGCTCACAAACTACAAAAGAAATCACAAGAGGACGAAGACCAGCAAAACGAGGGAGAAGTTATACCAGAAAAGAGCTCCAGCAAGTATGATTTCCCCTTATTCTCATACTTCCATGGCATGATTCCTGCATTAACAAAGAGCTAATAAGTTAGTAAAAAATCAAGAAATCTTTAGGCAAGAGGAAATGATGAAAAAACAGTACCTTCAATCATCTTTAAAATCGTTAGGGTTAGAGAAGGATTAGGGTTTGTACCGATAAGGGGTTTGAAATTGCTAGGTCAATTTGGTGAGGATAAGAGAGACGAGAGAGATAGGTTCCGGTAACAAAGGGCTTGCGAGAGGTCGAGGATGAGACGGTGTTGAATCTCTCCAGTTAGAACAAAGGAATCATGAGAGAAGGAAGAAGATTAGCGTGAAATTAGCAAGATGACAGGGAAGGAGGCGTTGCCTCATTGTTGTTTAGGGTTCATTACCCCTTCTACAATTTTGAAGAAAAAAAGGGCTGGACCCGGGTCTGGCCTGACCCGGTCCAAGCCCAGCCCACCTTTTTTTTATAAAAGAAAAACAATATTTACCATTTTTTTGTATAAGACAATTTTTTTTATTTCTTTGGGCTTTGCTGTTTCAAAAGTTCTAAGCCCAATCTGATTTATATTGCATACCCTAACACACTGCTTTACATCCTTGTTTAAATTATATTTAGCTCTTTATTTTTATCTATTTATTTTTCATCAACTTAGTTAAGTGAAATTAATTAAATAATTATGTTTTAGTTAACTAGAAATTTTTTAGTTTAGTTCCATAATTAATTTAATAACTCTATTAGTTTGGATTTAGTTTTAATTAAAAAAATCTAATTATATGAAAAAAATATAATTTCAATATTAGTTAATTTTCGTAATTAATTTATTTTAGGACTTTGTAAATAATTTTTACTAATTATTTTGTGCTTAAGCTTTAATTTGCTCATTTAATTTCTAAATAACAAAAACCCTAAAAATACAGGCATTTGATTTAACTCTTAAGCTAATTAATAGAATAGATTTTTCTATCTTTCTTTCCAAACCTTTCAAACAAATAACAAGAATCTTACTTCCATGCTTTGTTAGTTAATTTTTATTTTCTAGACTGTTATGACTTTAATTAATCGCTCAAAATTCGATTTGGTTGTATTGTTTGCTATTTGGACCTGTTAATCGCGTTCGAGTCATCCCCATTTGTAAAAAAATTGTAGCCCCATTCCCGAAAGCGTTGTAATAGCTTAGAATTTCCATTTCCGCAATTTACTGTTTTCTTTATACTGTATAGTAATTAGGCGTGTATGGAAAGATTTAAAATCAATTGCTAGATAACCTAATTTCAAAGACAAAATTAACTTGAATCAAAAACACTTTTCACATGCGCACCTATAGGGTAACCTCGCTTGTTGCCTCGAAAATACAGTCATGTCCCTCGAACATGAGACGCTTTAGCAAATACCCCTCGATAAAAAGGTCGTAGTCCCTCGCTGTCCCTCGATGTTGCCTTTGATAAAAAGATCTAGTCCCTTACGAAAAATTGCTAAAGTGTCTCATAAGTTGCTTTCGATGATTGTACGATTGACCCGCGCCTGTCCCTTCACATCCAACGATTGGGGCTTCTTACCAAATCAATGGTAAGATAGAAACATCTAAAGGAGGAAGAAAAGAACATTTAAGACCTTTCTAATAGGTAGATTCGCTCCTAGTTACTCGCTTACTCACGACAAAAAACCTTTTTTTACACCGACACTTTCATCTCAAAAACATTTTCAAAAAGACAAAACATTTTTTATACGTTCTTATAGAGACGAGAACCATTACAAAACATCTTTCCAAAAATCACTTTCAAAAACACATTCCACGAACACATCTTTGAACTATCTTTCGAAACAAAGCTTTGTACGCGTTCTTATAGAAACGAGAACCATTACAAAAATATTTTAAAAATACTTTCAAAGCCCACACCACAAGCACATTGTCAAAGTAAAAGTAAGTGATCTAGAGAGTAACTAAGAGCTCGTAGATAACTACTGATGAAAAGGGTGCTAATACCTCCCCTCTTCATAATCTACCCCGAACCCGAGAAATAATCTCGAAAGGTCGTTCCTGTGCTTTTTTACCTTTCCTTTTGGATAAAATAAAAGTCGGTGGCGACTCTTGCTATCCGCATAATTGCGATCAAAACACAAAACCTCAAGTCAGTTCTCCCACCGTATCATAGAACTGGCAACTCTGTTGGGGAATAAGAACTAAAAACGGGGTTACCTTAGGGTTAGATCACTTTTACTTGTTTCTTTGCATGCTTTATATTTTGTTCTTGGTATCGGGCTTACTTTGATCCTTCACCCGGATCTGGGACACCTTTTTAGGTAAATAGAAATAGATTGTGGAAACTATACGGCATAGACCGATATGGTTGAAACAATGGCTATGCTAGTGTGACGCATTTGTGGGTACCGGTATCCCTCGTGGTGAATCTAGGAGAATATAGGGCCGCTGAGTGGCGTCATAAAGCACTAACTGACTTTAGAACCCTAATTAAACAAGCTTGGCCATTAGGACGTAGTGAGATAATCAGTTTCGGCGTAAAGCTTAAAATTGGTTGATACTCGATACTACACTCATTGAGGCTAGACTTTTGGGATATCTCGGCCGCAAGAAAAGATTGATTGTGCTGAGACAATGCCTAAGAGAAAGGTCGGTGATATTGAGATCCTTTAGAACCCGATCACTATTACTAGGATAGGTTGAGCCAACTAAACTTCCAGAGGGTACTTACCAATAAAACCCCATACAAGCCTAAAACATAGGAACTCGTTTGCTGTGTGTGTATATATTTACTTGTATATATGTACATACCATTTCAAGGATTTAGAAATTTATCTTTGTTTTTGTTTTGTAGGTCATGAATTCCGTCCGGAGGAACACCATTCGAATCAGCTTTGTAAAAGCACACCCTCAACTTCAGAAGTTAGCCTTAAGAGTGCCCGAGGATTCTCCTTTCACCAAGAAATATGGTCGACTCCTCAGTTTGGCTACATCCAGTTTCCGAGAAGAGATGATGTGCGTGCTGTTCCAATTCTTTGATCCCGTACATCATTGTTTCACTTTCCCGGAATATCAGTTAGTACCTACACTGGAAGAGTTCTCTCTACTCTTAGGGGTGCCCGTGCTTGATAAGATACCGTTCACCGGCCTAGAAGGGATTCCAAAACCTGAAGTCATCGCCGAAGCTTTACATTTGAAGAGAGCCGACATCATAGCCAATTGGGAGACAAGAAGCGGGGTCAAAGGTTTCCTAGCCAAATTTCTATTAGAGAAGGCTCGTTCATTCTGGGATGACATGGATTTCCAAGCTTTTGAAGACATCCTGGCTCTTCTCATTTATGGTTTGGTTCTGTTCCCCAACTCAGACCAATTCATAGATGTTAACACCATCAAAGTCTTTCTCTCTCGCAATCCCATACCTACCTTACTCAGAGACATCTTACATTGCCTTCATACCCGCACCATGAAGAAAAGAGGTACTCTCTTGTGTTGCATCCCCCTACTCGCTAAGTGGTTCACTTCACACCTACCTCAATCAGCATTGAAGAACGAGCAAAGAATAACATGGTCTCAAAGGAAGATGACCCTCACCCATTCTGACATCCGTTGGTGTTCGAGATCCTTGGAAGATGTCGCTATCATTGACCGCTGTGGGGAATTCCCTAACGTCCCTCTGCTTGGTATTAGGGGAGGTATCACCTGTAATCCATGCTAGCTCTTTGACAGTTTGGGTATGCCCGAAGAGACGGCCCTCATGAGATGCTCATTCAAGGTCTGGTGTTTGACTACGACAAAGAAGACCAAGGTTACCACCAGAGGTTTACACGAGCTTGGAGAATGGTGAACAAGGTGGACAGTAGGACTTTGCGATACAAAAACTCTATCCCTCTCGAGCCTTACCTTAGGTGGGTACGGGCTCGTGCTCAGAGACTCGTGATGCCTTACCCTTCTGTCCTCCCTGTTATCATAGAGCTTGTTGTTGAAGGAGACGTCCCATACACTGTCCTTCATCCTGAAATGCCTACCTCTCTCGAAGACTTGCAAAAACCTTAGGTTCAGTTGAAGGAAGAGCGAGACACCTTTGAAGCCCAATTTTACGCCAGTGAAAAGAAGGTTCTGGAACTCACCAAGCAGCTTCATGAAGAGCAGAATCTGAACGCCTACATTGCTCCAAAGAGGATGCGTTCAACCTTTCTGTCTTAGGATTTTTTGTTGTATTTTTTTTCTTTCATTGTAAGCCCAAAGAGGCATGATGTACTCAAACTTGGATTTATTAATATAACGTGTGTTCTTTTTTGGTTTGAACAAATTTAAATCTCTAATTTCCTTGAAATTATTTTCATATTGCATCTTCATTCATCATAACATCATACAGGTTTCTTACAACAGGTCTCCTTATCCTTCTACTGTTTATTTCAGTGAGATGGATATTGAACAGACAGTGAAAGATCTTCAGGCGCAGAACGTCCAGTTTCAACAAATGCTCTTGACTCTGATAAAAGGACAAGAGGAGTTGAAGACTCTACTGGCCAAAGAGAAGAAGAAGAAAGCGAAGAAACCAACTGGTATTGTGATCATGGGAAGAAGGTTCAAGGGACAAGCCAGACGGACTTTGGACTTTGCAACATCATCGGGTGAAGGAGATAATCAAGAAGACAGGACCAAGGAAGTGAACAACAACCCAGCATCCGAAGAAGAGGAAGAACCTGACTACTCTGAGGAACATTATCCTCCTGCTGATAATAAATACAAAGAGCTAGAGGATCATTTGAATGCTAGGAGGTCCAGAGGGTACCCAAATTGGATTTTAAAGAGTTAGGACTTGTCTCAGGGGTTGTCATCCCGCAGAAATTCAAGGTCCCCACTTTTGCTAAATATGATGGTGTCTCTTGCCCGAAGCTGCATTTAAGGTCATACGTCAGAAAGATTTAACCCCATACGGCTGATAAGAATCTATGGGTGCATTTTTTCCAAGAGAGCTTGTTAGGGACACAGTTGGATTGGTTCTATCAGTTGGAAGGGACCAATATTCGCAATTGGGAAGATTTGGCTGCCGCCTTCTACAAACAATACCAGTATAATGTTGACTTAGATCCAACTCGGATGCAATTGCAAGGCATATCTATGGGTGCAGGTGAAGGTTTCAAAACCTATGCCAAAAAATGGAGGGATCTCCCAGGCAGAGTTCAGCCCCCCTATCTGACAGAGAATTAGTGGATATGTTCCTAGGCACCTTATCAGGTCTATTATTCAACCACCTGATCGGGAGTTCCTCAGCTGGATTTACTGAATTAATTATGACTGGTGAGCGGGTCGAAGCCGGTATAAAAAGTGGCAAAATTCAAAGAGATTCATCCTCGAGCATGATGAAGAAACCCTTTGTTGGAAAGAAGGAGGTCAGTGCTGCATATGACCATATGAATCAAAACAAAACTGAACGTCGCCCGATGCTAGGGGCTGTTATGATTTCTAATCCTGTGCCAAATCAACGGCGAAATTATCAGCGCAAGCCAGAAGCACCCATGAGAAGGTTCACCCGGATCAACATGACCATGTCCTAAGTCTTTCCACACCTTTTGAAGACCAATCTGGCAACTTTAAAAGAAGCTCCCAAGAACCGCAACACTGCTTCGCCTCACTACAACCCGAACGCTCGATGTGCCAATCATTTTGAAAGCCCGGGGCATGACACAAATGATTGTTAGGCCTTGAAGAATAAGGTACAAGACCTTATCGATGCGAAAGATATTGAGTTTGATCCCCCAGAAAAGCCTAATGTAATAACGGCGCCCATGCCCAGACATGGTCAAGGTGTCAACGCCATTGATGATGATCATTTTGTCTCCTCCATGAATGACTTAAATACTCCTCTATTGACCATTAAACAGAATCTGTTGCAAGCCGGTCTGTTCCTGGGCTGTGATAAGAATCGTCACTTATGCAAGTCTCTACCAAATGGCTGTTTGTTACTAAAGATAGGCGTTCAGCGCCTGATGACTAGCAAAGAAATATTGTTTGAAAAGATTCCTCTTACCAGGACTTCTTATCAATATGTCTTAATAATCACCATTTCCAACAATCCTCCCGGGGTCTCCGCCAAAAGACTCGTCAGGATTACATCTGTTCCAAGGTCTGCACCTCTAATCATCACTATGCCAAGACCAATATAATACTCTTCAGATAAAGTTGTTCCCTGGAACTATGGGGCTGACGTCTATTACTATGACTTTGTTGTACCCCAAAATTTTCCCTCCCATATTTCTCAACACATTTCAAGTGAGGTCCTCAAATAGCTCAAGGAAGTTCAAGGGTTGACCAGACAAGCTCTCTCCTAAGGCATTCTACCTCAAATTAGGGTTTCATGTTGCATCAAGATACTTGAGTCCAAGGGATCCCAAATTCTCACCATTGTCCTAATATGTTCTCAAGACCATCCATGTCAAGTTTCAAGCCTTACAGAGGAAGTTTGCTCAGTCAATTGCTGAAAGGCCTGAAAATCGACTGTGCTAGGGCAAAAGTCAACTGTGGCCCACATACAGTCAAAATTCAAGATTTTTGGTCAACATCCTCATTTTGAAGTATTATTCATCATTTGATCATGGGTTGATCATGATTCATCAAGGATTGCTTACAACTCATCAAAACCCAAAAGTTGCTAAATTAGGGTTTTATGGGAAAAGTCAACTCAACTTTGACCAAGCATAACTTTCTCATACTTTATGATAAATTACCCATCCAAAGCTCATTTTGAATAGGATGCAATTCCCTACAATTCATATTCATCTCCCAATTTCAAAATATGCACTCACTAGAAGTTATGAATTTGGACATTATAGCTCATTTTGAAAAGTCAACAAAACACCTTTTTTGTCAAAGCTTCATACAAGAACATGGAAGACCCAATTGATATGATACCAAAGGGGTTGCTTATAGGACATCTTTAGCTTTCTAAAAAGTCCAAGAACACCTTTAAAGAGTCAAAATTGAAGAAGTTATGCATTGGTGAAGTTGACCTTTTTTGTAAAATTGCCAAAAGTCAAAAGTGCCTCAAATTGCAATTTTTGTTAAATGGGCCTAACGTTTTGCACTTGTTTTGAGTTGGTAGCATGGTCCACGAGCCCTAGCTCTTTCCACTTGTATTTATCTTATTTTTTCTATTTATTTTAGTTTTTTATTTCAATTAAATCAATTGAAATCAAAATAAATCATTAAAATATCTAAACCATTTAAGCATCAAGATTTTGTGCACATTTCAGGTCCCATATACAGCTAGCAAGTGAATCAAATCGTGCAAGGCATAGGTGTGCATAAAAAGATTGATTTTGGACTATTTGGGAAATATTTTCAAGTGAATCAAATCAAGATCAAAAATTATAATGGGCAAAGATTGAGATCATAATTGCAACCCTAATTCAATCAGTAGTATATAGTGTACAATTGCAGCAAAAAACAACAGGGTTTGGAGGCACACAAAGGTAGAACCAAACTTGAAAAAATTGAAAGAAAATGGTGATCTGATTTCACACTTCCAGATGTTTTCAAGACTCATAAGCCATCCCATTCACTTCCTGGGAGTGCAAGGAACCTAAACCAATCAGAAACAAGCGTGCTAGTGCCCAGAATTCATCTCCACGACCCTCACAATTTGGTGTTTTTCTTGAAATCGTATTCCATTATTCCTGCATCTTTATCATGTTTTAATAGCCTATTTGTAATCTCTAGCATGTTTGCAAGCTAACGACACCATTTAATTGCATTTTTGGAAGCTATATTGAAATTCACCATTGTTAGGGTTCTTGGTCTTATTTTAGGGTCTTTGTATACAGGTGAAATTGGTCCACAAGAAGGGCACCATAATGCTCATTAGGCCAAGGCGGTTTGATTCATGGCTTTAGATTCCATTTATCGTGCCTGTGGAGGATTTTGGAAAGTCGTTGGCATATAGCTACGGACATTTGTCCGTAGGTAAAAGTCAATGATCTTTTACCAACGGAGAGAGGTTAGGGACGAAGACGTGGAACCTTCCCATTTGATCATTTGAATTCTGGCGCATTTTTTTATTTCCCCCCCACTAACTTGCATTATTATATATTATCAATTGTTGTTATTCTATGTACAACACACGTACACAGCTCAGTTGGTAATAAGGCAGTGGAAAAGGCCATAGGACCTGGGTTCGAATCCCAGGTCCCCCCATGTTTCATATTATTTTGATTTGCTTAATCAGGCGCGCACATAGGTGTGAAGACCACCATGGATCATCATCTCCTAACCATCAGATTACCCACCATTCAGATCTGAAGGCCATTACATGAGGGTCCACCAAAAGCCTTGGTCAATGCACAACATGGGAACATGGAAGTCAAACGTGGGTCAGCTTGTTTTGGGCCCAGAAGCTAATATTCACACCCCTGCATTTGTTGATTACAGGCCCATTTTCTTTCCTTTTCTTTTATAATTTCTTTTAATTAATTCATTTAATTATTTTTACTCACACAAAATTAATTCTTTTTTTGTCAAAAAATCATAAAAAATAATTTGTCATCAAATTAGATTTAGGATATTTTTTATCAAAAATTAATTAAATTAGTTTATTTAATTTATTAGGTAACTTTAATTCCTTTTGTAAATAAATTAAAAACAATTAGAAAATTAAGGTTTTAGCTTAATTTAATTTCTATATTCTTTTTCTTAAAAATAATCAAAAACACAAAAATAGGTCAAAATTAATTATTTTATTCAATTTAATTTAATTAGTAATTAGGTTTTTGCATATTTAATTTAAAACCTTTTCTTTCTTAAAATAATCAAAACAACCAAAAAATGATTTTTTTTCTTATAATTAGGTTAGACGGGGTCAAAACCCTAACTTTTCTCATTCTTAATTAATTGCGCGCATTTATTTATTTTTACCATGTTGATGTAATTGCTCATGGGATGTAATAGATTAATTAGGACTTTTTCGTTCATTTATCGTTTTTTACGAGTTGTTTTTGGCTATGTAATTAATACCCGAAGCCTTGTAATAGCGTAGCTTTACTTTCCACACTTTAAATTCCGCAAATATTAACTATTAGATGTATGGTAATAGGGATGCCTGACAAGATTGTGTTGTAAACTTTAAAACGGTTAGCAAACCCTAAATGTACAAAGATAATAAACTTGAAATTGAATCACTGGCACATGCGCACTCCTAGGGTATACTCCCACTTTGGTTGCCTTTGGTAAATGATCATTAAGTATAGGATATTTTAGTGGTCGCTCTCTTGTCTAAACAAAAGATCAAAGTCCCATTCGGAAAAGTTGCCTCAGATATGTTGCCTCGAATATGATCTTAAGACATTAGGATTATTACTAAGACATCCTAACATTGCTTTAGTGATCGTACGTCCCTTTTCGATTTGACCCTTAAAACTCCAACGATGGTGCTACCTACTCACTAATAGTAGGATAGCGCTGTCTAAAGGAAACAAACATAGAACAATTCTTTTTTCGAGTAGGTAGATGTTAGTAGGTACTTGCTCAAAACAAACTTTTTCCATACTTACACTCTTTTCAAAACGACTTCGTAACACTCTTGAAGACAGAAGCAAGGGTTAAATCGAAGTAAAACAAAAACTTTTCAAATCATACAAACACAAAAGAAATTTTAGAAATAATGAGAAAATACCTAAGAGCCCGTGGAAAACCACAGATAGAAAGGGTGCTAATACCTTCCCTTTCTATAATCTACCCCCGTACTCAAAATCTCGAAAAAAAGGAATTTTTCTGTGCTTTTTTTGCTTTCCAGTTGGATAAAATAAAAGTCGGTGGCGACTCTTGCTTACCGCGACATTTTGCGAACACAAACGCAAAACGCAAACCAGCATTTCAAACAGTCCAGTTCTAGCCACCGTATCACAGGCGTCAAGCAAGATCAGTTGGCCGTCAGAGAAAGTGGCAAGAGATATTGATTCTGATATCGGTAATATCACTGGGACCAGTAAGATAACAAGAAGTGGAAGAGTCTTCTCACCCGAGATTTCTCGAAAGACCGTTGCTACTCCTGTGATCATCCCCACGACCACTCCTACCAACACTCCCAGTGATACTCCTACTATTATCCCTGCTACCGAGACAAGGGGCAAAGAGGTCTTGAATGAGCCTGTCCAAGCGAGAGAGCGTCCCGAGATCATCCTTGAAGCTTCTAGAAAGGAGATAGAAGAAATACTGAAGATAACCAAGAAAAGTGACTATAACATTGTAGAACAGTTGGGGCAGACCCCCTCGAAGATATCATTGTTGTCCTTACTTTTGTGTTCAGAGGCCCGTGCTAAAGCCTTGGTAAAGTTTCTCAAGACCTCCCACCTGCCCCAAGAGACCTCCATCGACCAATTTGAGAATTGTGTGGCCAGTCTAACTGCTGATAACGGATTGGGCTTTTCCGACGTTGATTTAACTTCTAAGGGAAGGAAGCACAATGATGCCTTGCATATTTCCATTGAATGCAGGGGCACCAAACTTGCCCATGTTCTGGTGGATACCGGCTCATCATTGAATGTCTTGCCCAAAAATGCACTCGACCGACTGGACTGCGAGGGACTCATTTTAAAACCTAGCAACATCATAGTGAGGGCATTTGATGGTTCTAAGAGGACAGTGCACGGAGAAGTTAATATCCCCATAAAAGTTGGAACTCAAACTTTTGATTCAACTTTCTATGTGATGGATATCCGCCCTTCATACTCTTGTATATTGGGTCGACCCTGGATCCATGGTGTTGGTGCCGTCACTTCTACCCTGCATCAAATGCTAAAATACCCGATCAAAGGAAAAATTGTCACAGTTCACGGGGAGGAGGAGTACATGGTTAGCCACCTGAACTCTTTCAGGTATGTTGAAATGGATGGTGAATTCATTGGGACTCTGTGTCAGAACTTTAAGGAGGTTCCAGAAACAGTCGCGACAACCAAGTCTACTCCCAAAGTTCCAAAGATTACCAAACCTCCACTGAAGATGGCCTCTTTGAAAAATGCTAGAGCAGTAGTTGAAGAAGGCAGGTGTACCATCTGGGGTCAACTTTCGGATATTCCCTATAAGTCCGACAAATTTGGTTTGGGATTCACTACAGAGGCCCAACGAGCTGTTCGAAGTTCTCGCGCCGGGGGACCACCTTTACGTATCAGCAATCAGGGAGTCAATGCAGTAGAAGACAGTGATGGCAGCTGTCATATGGACGAGTGGATTTTTCCAACCATCAGCGGACGGCTTAACAATTAGGAGGCCAAAGATTTCATTCCTATTACTTTTATTCAAGAGTAATTATCTTTTAATGTTTTCAGGCTTGTAATATTTAAACAATTCAGAATTTTTAAAACTTTGTGTCTTACCCGAGGCACAACGGTCCATTTGTGAGGGTTGTCACTTCATTCTCATATGTCATCAATGAATCATGGACGTTTTTGCATACAAATTTTGTGCTCTCTGTCTTTCTTTCTTACATTTTATTTCTTTCAAAGGTAGTTATGCTCTTACACACACTCGCATATTAAAATGCAGATCTACATTCACTCAGGATCCCATGGGTAACGGTTCTGCTATGGCCTATTGTGACTTTGAAAATCTGATCTACCAAGCTGAAGACGAAGGTGAGCAAGATTGTGAGGTGCCAGGGGAATTGGCCAGGTTGTTGCATAGGAAGAAAGGACCATTCAGGGTCACGAAGAGCCGGTTGAAACAGTTAATTTAGGTACTGAGGAAGGCAAGAAAGAAGTCAAGGTGGGTGCCAATCTGGAACCCAGTGTCAAAGAGCGTCTGATTCAGTTGCTGCACGATTATGTTAAGGTCTTTTCCTGGTCGTATGAAGACATGCCGGGACTTGATACAAACATTAACATCGTTTTCCTACAAGAGAAGATTTTCCTCCAGTAAAGCAAAAGGTTCGCTGCATGAGGCCTGATATGTCAGAAAAGATTAAAGTAGAAGTCATGAAGCAATTTAATGCTGGATTCTTGGCTATCACCTCTTATCCCCAATGGGTTGCCAATGTTGTTCCCGTGCCCAAGAAAGACGGCAAAGTGCGAATGTGTGTGTACTAAAGATATTTGAATAGGGCAAGCCCCAAGGATGAATTCCCGCTCCCCCACATTGATATTCTGGTTGAAAATACGGCACAACACAAAGTGTTTTCCTTCATGGACGGTTTCTCAGGCTACAACCAAATCAAAATGGCACCTGAGGATATGGAGAAAAAAACCTTTGTTACACAGTGGGGCACATTCTGTTATAAGGTCGTGCCATTAGGACTGAAGAACGTTGGGGCAACCTATCAGCGTGCCATGGTAGCTCTATTTCACGACATGATACACCATGAAATAGAGGTCTACATGGACGATATGATATCTAGATCTCAAACGGAAGAAGAGCATCTCGATCATTTATAGAAGCTGTTTGAGAGGATGAAGAAATACAAGCTGAGGTTGAACCCAAATAAATGCATGTTCGGGGTACGGTCTGGTAAACTCCTAGGCTTTGTCGTCAGCAACAAAGGTATCGAGGTTGATCCTGCCAAGGTTAAAGTGATACAAGAGATGCATTATCCTCGTACTGAGAAGGAAGTCAGAGGATTTTTGGGACGTTTGAATTACATTGCCAGATTCATTTCTCACCTAACAGCTACTTGTGAATCGATCTTCAAATTGTTGAAGAAAGATCAAGTAGTGAAATGGAATGACGAATGCCAAGTTTCTTTTGACAAAATCAAAGAATACTTACAAGAACCTCCTGTGTTGTTGCCACCCGTCGAGGTAAGGCCATTGATCTTGTATCTGACTGTTTTAGAAAACTCAATGGGGTGTGTGTTGGGGCAGCATGACGAGTCTGGCCGAAAAGAGCATGCTATTTATTACCTGAGAAAAATTTTTACCGACCGTGAAATAAGATATTCACTGCTCGAGAAAACTTGCTGTGCTCTAGCATGGGCGGATCGCCGGCTAAGACAGTATATGTTGAACCATACTACCTTGTTGATATCTAAAATGGATCCAATAAAAATACATCTTCGAGAATCCTGCTCTCTCTGGGAGGATAGCAAGATGGCAGATGATCCTGACGGAATATGACATACAATATACTACCCAGAAAGCAATAAAGGGCAGTGTACCGGATGATCACCTTTCTCACCAAGCTATGGAAGACTACCAATCTATGAAGTTTGAATTCCCAGATGAGGACATCATGACAATAAACAATTGTGAAGAGATCAGACCATATGACAAACCTGAACAAGGATCCCGATGGATCCTGTTTTTGATGGGGAATCCAACGCACTTGGCAATGGTATTGGTGTTGTACTCGTATCTTCTGAAGGGTGTCATACTCCCTTTACTGCAAGACTCTGCTTCAATTGTACAAACAACATGGCAGAATATGAAGCGTGCATCGTTGGTCTCAGAGCTGCCATAAATTTGGGGATCAAATCTTTGAGTGTGTTTGGAGATTCCGCTTTGGTCATTAGTTAGATCAAAGGGGAATGGGACACCAAACACCCTAACCTTATCCCTTACAAAGAACATGTTTTGACATTACTGCCACATTTTGAGAAGATTACATTCGAGCATTTCCCGCGAGAAGAAAATCAGCTAGCAGACGCACTAGCTACAATGTCATCTATGTTTAAACTTAATTGGAATAACGAGGCTCCCTGGATCACCATCGGACGAATGGATGAACCAACACACTATCACGAGATTAATTATGAAGAAGTAATGGACCAACCCTGGTTTCACGAAGTCAAGAGGCATCTCGAGTCTCAAGAATATCTGAAAGGAGCTTCAGTTAATGACAAGAAATTCTTAAGAAGATTCTCGGCTAAGTTCTTCCTTAGTAATAACATTTTGTATAAACACAATCATGACTCTGTATTACTTCGATGCGTAGACAAAGTTGAAGCTGAAAAGATCATGGCTGAATTGCACGAAGGCACTTTTGGTACCCATTCCAGTGGGCATACGATGGCAAAGAAAATCCTACGGGTAGGCTATTATTGGTCTACCATGGAGGCAGATTGCTATCAACACTCTCGGACTTGCCATAAATGTCAGATTTATGCTGATAAAGTGCATGTACCTCCGGTTCCTCTGAATGTCTTGACGGATCCTTGGCCCTTTGCTATGTGGAGAATCAATATGATTGGGGAAATCAAGCCGACGACCTCCAATGGACACCGCTTCATCTTCATGGCCATCGATTATTTTACAAAGTGGGTTGAGGCAGCTTCATTCGCTTCCGTTACCAAGAATGTTGTCGCCCAGTTCATCAAATAGAATCTCATCTGTCGGTACGGTATCCCAGAGAGAATCCTCACTGATAATGGTACAAATCTAAACAACACTATGATCACCGCCTTGTGCGCGAAATTCAAGATCCAGCATCACAATTCTTCCCCTTACCGGCCAAAGATGAATGGCGATGTAGAAGCCGCTGACAAAAACATTAAGAAGATCATACAGAAAATGACAGTCACATACAAAGACTGGCATGAGATGCTAGCATTTTGTCTCCACGGGTATCGTACCACAGCTAGCACATCAACTGGGGCAACACCTTATTCTCTGGTATACAACATGGAGGCTGTCTTACCTATTAAGGTCTAGATCCTCTCTCTGAGGATTATGAAGGATGCTGGGCTGAACGAAGAAGATTGGATCCATACTAGACTTGACCAACTGAACTTAATTGATAAGAAAAGGCTTACTACTGTTTTCCATGGTAAAATGTATCAAAAACGAATGATCAAGGCTTTCAACAAAAAAGTCAGATGCCAAGTGTATCAAGTTGGGGATCTGGTGATCAAGCGTATCATACTGCCGCAAGGTGATCCCAAGGCCAAATGGACTCCTACATACGAAGGACCATTTGTGATCAAAAACATATTCTCTGGTGGAGCAATGATCTTGACCACTATGGATGGTGACGACCTTTCACACCCTGCAAACACGGACATAGTTAAAAGATACTACGGATGAACAAGGACCCGCTAGGTCGACTGACCTAGGAAAAAATTAGGGCATCCCGGCGAACCAAAAGGTTCGGGCAAAAATTAGGGATAAAATACAAAAAAATTTGTACACCCGACAAGCTGAAAACCCGAAAGGGCGGCTTGAGAAAAAAAGGGTATCCCGAGGGATCGAAAACCCAAAAGGGAGGTCCAAGAAAAAATTAGGGAATTAAAGCGCATGACTATGTCCTGTTGGATCATCTTACAGACAATACGTCGATCAACCAACTCAAAACGGTTCTAATCAATCCAATCAGCTTCGCCAAGGTGACAAGTAGATAAGACACTCAGAGACACGAAGACTATGGCAGAATGGGAACCCCATGGGATTATTTCACATAGCTATCTTTTCTTTGTACCAATTTTCATTGTCTACGACGACATTCTCTTACTAGAATGATCGTCTCGTTGTACAAAAGACTTATTCAAGTTAATACAAAAATATCCCTTTTGAAAGTGCAAAACCATTTGTTTCTCTTTATTTCTGTGTTTTGTTTACAAAAACGTCCAATGATTTATTTTTTGAACATATGCATTTGAACGTAATTACCATTTACAAATGAACAGAAAATAGAAAGACAATAACTAATGGATTTAAGAAACAGGATAATATCTTTAGGATATTCCATAAAATCCTCGCAGGTACTTTCCCCAGCAAAAGCAAAAACAAGGGCATCCTACTACAGGATCACTAACATATCCCAAGTATGCAACCTAGTGGTATCAAGCGCTCTCATATCCCTGACAGAGTAAAACCTCCAACTACCGCTCCAAAGGTTCCCCAGTGAAAGGCGCCAGGCTTCTCAGGATTCCCCAGCAGGATTTCACGAAGTCCACAAGCAATGCACAACATTTCTCTTCCACAACGGAGTTTTATTTCTCTAGGGGTTGGAAATTCATCCATCAACACATCAATAACAAAGTACAAAGACTTACACTCCTCGTTCTCAGTCATACCCAATGATTTATTTTCCCTGACTCCAACAACATTACGGCTTGAACAATCTTTATGTCCATACATTTGCATTCATACGACATAACATTGACACACAAGTACATACAGTGCAATCTCCTTTATTTTGAGAAAACAACATCATACCATGCATTGCATACATCATAGCATCGCATACAATTAACTCTTCACCTTTTCAAGAAAGAATCAATAGACAGGAAATTATCATCAACAAATTTCCGACAGACAAATATTTTCAACAAGTCAATTAGAGATCAATTCCCGAGAAAGAACTGGTCGACCATCTGCATAGCAAATATTTCTTTCGAACTTCTGCTGGTTCAGATAAATCTCTCAACGATTTATTCTGATTCTTCTCCAGATTTTTACTGGTTTAGATAAATCTCTCAACAGTTTATTCTGATTCTTCTACATATTTTTACTGGTTCAGATAAATCTCTCAACGGTTTATTCTGATTCTTCTCTAAATTCTTACTGGTTCAGGAAAATCTCTCAACGGTTTATTCTGATTCTTCTCCAGATATTTACTGGTTCAGATAAATCTCTCAACGATTTGTTCTGATTATTCTCCAGACCCCTGCTGGTTCAGATAAATTTCTTAACCGTTTATTCTGATTCTTCTCCAAATTTTTACTGGTTTAGATAAATCTCTCAACGGTTTATTCTGATTCTTCTTAAGATTTTTACTGGTTCAGATAAATCTCTCAACGGTTTATTCTTATTCTTATCCAGATTCTTACTGGTTCAGATAAATCTCTCAACGGTTTATTCTGATTCTTCTCCAGATTTTTACTGGTTCAGATGAATCTCTCAATGATTTGTTCTGATTCTTCTCCAGACCCCTGCCGGTTCAGTTTAAATCTTTCAACGGTTTATTCTGATTCTTCTCCAGATTTTTACTGGTTCAGATAAATCTCTCAACGATTTGTTCTGATTCTTCTCCAGACCCCTGCCGGTTTAGTTTAAACCTCTTAACATTTTATCCTGATTCTTTCCCGCAATTATCTTCTTTGGTTCAGATAAATCTCAGCGATTTGTTCTGATTCTTCTCCAGATTCTTGTTGGTAGACAATTTTCTCTGGTTCAGATAAAATACACCAAGAGTTATTCTGATGCTTCCCAGTCAAGGTTAATCCAAGACCTCTCTTGGTTCAGTATTAAATCGCTCCAACATTTATTCTAATTCTTTCTAGTCAAACAACATTCAATACTTCTGCTAGTATCAGTTTAAATTAACCAAAGGTTTATTCTGATTTTCTTTTCCGGTTAAAGCCAAGATCAGACTTAATCCATTTCTGTCAACAATCACCTTTGGATGGCATCTATAAGCCCATCTCCGACAACTCTCCATCATTTCTGCAAATGGAATCTTTAAGCCCATTCCCTACACAATCAACCAGCGCAGCATCAAGTGCAAATTTCTGGTCACTCTAGTGTTCAATCATCTTCCACTTTCAAGCTACGAACGACGAACATGTCGATCTTACTTTTCAAGTTTAAGAAGATTGAACAGGGGCAACTGTTGTACCCCAAAATTTTCCCTCCCATTTTTTATACAAGATACAATCCTAGGGTTTCTCGAATATTCAATTTGGCTCAGAAATCAATCAGACAGATTCTCTTCCTAGGCAGTAAATCAACAATTAGGGTTTTGCATTTCTCAAAAGAAAATGGAGTTTTCAAGGTTTCAAATGGTCTTCATAGGTCTTCATGTCTCCTCAAGATTTATTTAAGTCAGTTTTCAAACCTCGCATTGCAAGTTTGCTCAATCAATGGTTCAGATAACTGAAACAACTACATCGACCCAAAAATTGACCTTTTGCGAGAACAAATTCAAACGATCGTAACTTCTTCATTATTCAATATTTTTGAGCGGTCTTTCTTGTGTATGATTCTCCTTGATACCATCTCCAGTTTATCTTCACAAATCAAGAACTAATTACGCGTAGAAGATCACCAAATATTCGAATGCGTTAGAAGTCGCATCATGGAATTTGACCTAATTTTAAAATAACAGTCGTCTGATTTCTAAGAATTGTGATTTCTTCAAATTACAGGGGCCCCAAGACGATTACTTCTGTTCATGGTCATATGTGATGATGCTCACGGGTTTATTTTCAAAGAATCGAAGGAAAATTATGTTTAGAAGACTTTTAAATTATTGAATCGTCACAGGGCATTTGTTGATTTTGAATTTTCTTAACCACAGTTTACTGAAAGATTGACGATTGTTCTCATAGCATGTTTGTTTTGACAAGATGTGAAGATTAAGAATATCATTTGAAATAATCGTTATTTTGGGTTCAAGTTGACCAAATGAATTACATTCTTAAACATTTTGTTTAGGAATTAGAGTACAAGGTGCGTGTTTGTTTGAAATACAAATCACAAGATCATTTGTGATTGCTTAGACTTCAAGATACCGGACTAAGGTATTTCATTTTAAACCATTCCAATTGGGAAATTCAAAAATTCATTTAAGATACAAAGATCTGTACAAAAATCCCATCATACAATTTTGTTCAAGGCTTTGTATTGTTACATTACAAATAAAGGTAAATTACAAAGTCTTGTCTTATTTACAAAGAGTTACAATTTCTTGTTTTCAAAGAGGAAATTTTGTTTCTTCGTGGCTTCATCTTCAAGTAAGCCATCCAACCATTGTTTGCATCCAAGTCTCGCTTGCCGTTCATGAAACAAGAAAAGAAAAGTTAGCAAAAAAATTCAAGTGAAATAATATGTGAAAAGAATAATTCATCATTAGGGTTTAAAACTTGGAATCAGAATGTTTGTTTGTTTTATCACAATCCATTTGCCCCAATTGAAAATCACAAAAAAGGTTGCCCTTCTTGGTTCACAAAAAAAGGAAAAGAGAAATTTGCAAGCATTACAAAGGCAAGGTCAAAACTGCAAAACAAATGAGAAACAACAAACTGCCAAGTACAAAAACAAGCTACTGCAACAGTCCAAACAAAATAGGGTTGCATTACATTTGCAGCAAGCAAGTCAATAAAGCAAGGAAGCCATATAGCAGCAAGCATGCTATCCAAAGCCTGCAAAGCCAACCAAAATAGCAAGCTGCCCAACCTGCTATACAAACAGCAAACTGCAATCACAGCAGCATCAACATAAACCAACAAGCGAATACAGCAGCCCAAACAAAAGCCACAACAGAACAAAACTGCAATAAACAAAAAAACAAACAATATGAAAGCTAGCATTAGCTCATATCTAAAAACATGTCATCATTTCCCTATTACTGCAAACCCTTCAGAATTTTAAAAAATTAGCAAAACTGTTTTTTTCCATTGAAATAGGAAAGAGGAAAGATGGAAGAGATATCACCTAGCAATACAGTCCAAAGTCCTGCTACATACCAAAAAACTCAGCCCAACTGTTGCATAAAAGAGGCAACTCAAGGCCTGTATCTCAAAACACCATAGTTAGCATATCATAAAATATTCAAACCCCAAGATTTTCCCCCACTTTTCACCCTGTTTTTATTATAATACCAATTGCTATTTCATAGAGCAGGGTGTGGCCAAAACGATATAAAAAACCCAACCAAGAGCAAGGCCAAGAGGATACTAAGAAACCAAGAAAAAAGCCAAGCCAACATACCAAAAGAGACAACAAAAACCAGCAAAGACAAAACCAAAATCTCCAATTCCTGTTCAAATATAATACAAGCAAATCCCATATGTTCAAAAGAGAAGAATTAGCATGAACCAAAAGAAAAAACAGCAACCTGATTCCATCATCAACCTCAAACCCAAAATAGCTAGCCTCCAATAGGAAATTATAAGCCATGAAAAACCAAAACAATACATAACCAAACCTCACTATAGATCAACAAGCCATCATAGACCAGCAAGGCCAGATAATATACCACCTAAGTCAAGAACCAAAAAACAGCAAAGAGATTAACAAACCAGAAGAGCCAAAGATCTCCAACTGATTTCACCTCATCATCATCTCCCTTCCCTATTCACCCTCCGTCACCACTGAACACCATCACAATCTCGTCCCTCCATCCAAAGCTCACAAACTGCAAAAGAAATCACAAGAGGATGAAGACCAACAAAACGAGGGAGAAGTTATACCAGAAAAAGAGCTCCAGTAGGTATGATTTCCCCTTATACTCATACTTCCATGGCATGATTCCTTCATTAACAAAGACCTAATAAGTTAGTAAAAAATCAAGAAATCTTTAGGCAAGAGGAAATGACAAAAAAATAGTACCTTCAATCCTCTTCAAAATCGTTAGGGTTAGAGAA
This sequence comes from Vicia faba, assembly GCA_948472305.1. Classification (NCBI taxonomy): domain Eukaryota; kingdom Viridiplantae; phylum Streptophyta; class Magnoliopsida; order Fabales; family Fabaceae; genus Vicia; species Vicia faba. Next base: position 308,931,450 of record OX451740.1, on the reverse strand, counting down.
GGATTAGGGTTTGTATCGACAAGGGGTTTGAAATTGCTAGGTCAATTTGGTGAGGATGAGAGAGGTGAGAGAGACAGGTTCCGGTAACAAAGGGCTTGGGAGAGGTCGAGGATGAGACGGTGTTGGATCTCTCCAGTTAGAACAAAGGAATCATGAGAGAAGGAAGAATATTAGCGTGAAATTAGCAAGATGACAGGGAAGGAGGCGCTTCCTCGTTGTTGTTTAGGGTTCATGAAACCTTCTACAACTTTGAAGAAAAAAAGGGTTGGACCCGGGTCTGGCCCGACCCGGTCCAAGCCCAACCCACCTTTTTTTTATAAAAGAAAAACAATATTTACCTTTTTTTTGTATAAAACAAATTTTTTTATTTCTTTGGGCTTTGCTGTTTCAAAAGTTCTAAGCCCAATCTGATTTCTATTGCATACCCTAAAATACTGCTTTACACCCTTGTTTAAATTATGTTTAGCTCTTTATTTTTATCTATTTATTTTTCATCAACTTAGTTAAGTAAAATTAATTAAATAATTATGTTTCAGTTAACTAGAAATTTTTTAGTTTAGTTCCATAATTAATTTAATAACTCTATTAGTTTGGATTTAGATTTAATTAAAAAAATCCAATTAAATAAAAAAAAAGTAATTTCAAGATTAGTTAATTTTCGCAAATTAATTTAGTTTAGGACTTTGTAAATAATTTTTACTAATTATTTTGTGCTTAAGCTTTAATTTGCTCGTTTAATTTCTAAATAACAAAAACCCTAAAAATACATACATTTGATTTAACTCTTAAGCTAATTAATAGAATAGATATGTCTATTTTTCTTTCCAAACATTTCAAACAAATAACAAGAATCTTACTTCCATGCTTTGTTAGTTAATTTTTATTTTCTAGACTGTTATGACTTTAATTAATTGCTCAAAATTCGATTTGGTTGTATTGTTTTCTATTTGGACCTGTTAATCGCGTCCGACTCATCCCCATTTGTAAAAAAATTGTACCCCCATTCCCGAAAGCGTTGTAATAGCTTAGAATTTCTATTTCCGTAATTTACTGTTTTCTTTATACTGTATAGTAATTAGGAGTGTATGGCAAGATTTAAAATCAATCGCTAGATAACCTAATTTCAAAGACAAAATTAACATGAAACAAAAACACTTTTTCACAGGCGCACCTCTAGGGTAACCTCGCTTGTTGCCTCGAAAATACAGTCATGTCCCTTGAACATGGAACGCTTTAGCAAAGACCTCTCGATAAAAATATCGTAGTCCCTCGATGTCCCTCGATGTTGCCTTCGATAAAAAGATCTAGTCTCTTACGAAAAATTGCTAAAGCGTCTCATAAGTTGCTTTCGATGATTGTACGATTGACCCGCGCCTGTCCCTTCACATCTAACGATAGGGCTTCTTACCAAATCAATGGTAAGATAGAAACATCTAAAGGAGGAAGAAAAGAACATTTAAGACCTTTTGAATAGGTAGATTCGCTCCTAGTTACTCGCTTACTCACGACAAAAAACCTTTTTTTAAAACCGACACTTTCATCTCAAAAACATTTTCAAAAAGACAAAACATTTTGTATACGTTCTTATAGAGACGAGAACCATTGCAAAACATCTTTCCAAAAACCACTTTAAAAAACACATTCCACGAACACATCTTTGAACTATCTTTCGAAACAAAGCTTTGTACGCGTTCTTATAGAAACGAGAACCATTACAAAGATATTTTCAAAATACTTTCAAATCCCACACCACAAGCACATTATCAAAGTAAAAGTAAGTGATCTAGCGAGTAACTAAGAGCCCGTAGATAACTACGGATTAAAAGGGTGCTAATACCTTCCCTCTTCATAATCTACCCCCCGAACCCGAGAAATAATCTCGAAAGGTCTTTCCTGTGCTTTTTTATCTTTCCTTTTGGATAAAAGAAAAGTTGGTGGCGACTCTTACTATCCGCATAATTGCGATCAAAACGTAAAACCTCAAGTCAGTTCTCCCATCGTATCACAAGGTTAATGCCTTTTGGTTTGAAGAATGCAGACGTGAATTATCAACGAGCTATGATAGCTCTATTTTATGACATGATCCATCATGAGATAGAAGTCTATGCTGATGATATGATTTCAAGATTGCAAACTGAGGAAGAACACCTTGATCATTTTCATAAGCTATTTGAAATGCTGAAGAAATATAAGTTGAGGTTGGATCCCAACAAATGCTTCTTTGGGATGAGGTCTGGAAAACTCCTAGGATTTATCATCAGTGGAAAAGGGATTGAAGTCGATCCTGCAAAAGTAAAATACATACAAGAAATGCAAGATCCCTGTACTGAGAAGGAGGTCAGAGGTTTCTTAGGCCGACTCAACTATATTGCCTGATTCATCTCTCACTTAACTGCTACTTGTGAGCCAAACTTCAAACTACTGAAGAAAGATCAAGTAGTCAGATGGAATGACGACTTCCAAACAGCTTTTGACAAGATCAAGGAGTATTTACAAGAACCTCTAATCCTAATGTCTCCAGTTGAAGGAAGACCTCTGATTATGTACTTGATCGTATTAGAGAATTCAATGGGGGTGTGTGTTGGGCCATGATGACGAGTTCGGTCGAAAAGAGCATGCGATATACTACCTTAGCAAAAAGTTTACTGATTGTGAAACAAGATATTCACTGCTCGAGAAAACTTGACGCGCTTTGGCATGGGCTGCTCGCTGACTAAGACAGTATATGTTGACTCATACTACTCTCTTGATCTCTAATATGGATCTCATCAAGTACATCTTCGAGAAGCCAGTTCTCTCGAGACGAATAGCCAGATGGCAAATGATTTTGACTGAATATGACATCCAGTACACTACATAAAAAGCAATCAAAGGAAGTGTACTGTAAGATCATTTGGCCCATCAAGCTGTTGATGGCTACCAGTCCATGAACTTTGAATTCCTTGATGAGAATATCATGCTGATAACCGACTGTGCAAAGCTTGGACCATATGAAGGACCTGAACAAGGATCCCGATGGACTATGGTTTTTGATGGAGCTTCCAATGCATTGGGTAATAGAATTGGTGTTGTGCTCATTTATCCCGAAGGTTGCCATACACCTTTCATTGCCAGACTCTACTTTGACTTTATAAATAACATGGTCGAGTATAAAGCATGTATATTGGGTCTAAAGGCTGCTATTAACCTAAGAATCAAAATATTAAGCATATACGGAATTTCGACCTTGGTAATTAGTCAAGTTAAAGGAGAGTGGGATACCAAACATCCAAATTTGATCTCTTTCAAAGAGCTTGTGCTAACCTTAATCTCGTACTTTAAGAAGGTCACCTTTGAGCATATCCCAAGGGAAGAAAATCAGTTGGCATATGCTTTAGAAACTATGTCATCTATGTTCAAAGTCAATTGGGACAACGAAGCTCCCAGAATTACTATCAAAAGATTTGACGAACTGACGCACTATTGTGGGATCGACACTGATGAGGAGAAGCCTTGGTTACATGAGGTGAAAAGGTACCTCGAAGCACAAGAATATCCTGAGTGACCTTCAATCAACGACAATAAATTCCTGCGGAGGTTCTCAACCAAGTTCTTCCTAAGCAATGGGATTTTGTACAAACGTAACCACGATTCAACTCTGCTCCGTTGTGTGGACAAGAAGGAAGTAGATAAGATCATGGAGGATATGCATGAAGGTATATTTGGAACTCATTCTAGTGAACATACTATGTCCAAGAAGATTCTGAGAGTTGGTTACTATTGGTCGACCATGGAAATCAATTGTCATCACCAATCGAGGACTTGCCAGAAGTGCCAAATTTATGCTGACAAGGTTCACGTGCCTCTGATTCCCTTGAATGTCATGACTGATCCTTGGCCATTTGCAATGTGGGGCATTGACATGATCAGAGAAATCAAGCCCACTACATCTAATAGACGTTGTTTCGTCCTCGTCGCCATTGACTGCTTCACTAAATGGGTCGAAGCGGCTTTGTTTGCCTCAGTTACCAAGAATATTGTAGCCCGGTTCATCAAACATAACCTCATCTGTCAGTACGGCGTCCATGAAAGGATTATCACTGACAACGATACCAACCTCAACAATGCTATGATTACTGAACTCTGCACGCAGTTTAAAATAAAGCATCACAACTCTTCTCCATATAGGCCTAAGATGAATGGCGCGGTGGAAACCTCCAACAAATATATAAAGAAGATTGTACAAAAGATGGTGGTGAACTATAAAGACTGGAATGAGATGCTACCATTCGCTCTTCATGGCTACCGTACCTCAGCGCGAACATTAACTGGGGCAACCCCATTCACTTTAGTCTATGGCATGAAAGTTGTCTTGCCTATCGAAGTTTAGATTCCTTCTCTAAGGATTATGAAAGAAGCAAACTTAGGCAAAGACGAATGGATTCAGACTAGGTTGGATCAATTTAAATTGATCAATGAAAAGAGACTAGCTGTTGTATGTCATGGTCAAATGTATCAAAAACGTATGATCAAGGCATTCAACAAGAAGATAAAAAATAGAGTATACCAGGTTGGTTCCTTGGTAATAAAACACATCATTCTTCCATAAAGCGATCCCATGGGCAAATGGACTCCCACCTATGAAGGGCCATTTGTGGTCAAGAAAGTATTCTCGGGCGGTGCCATGATGTTAACCACTATGGACGATGAAGATTTCCCGCACCCTGTGAACGCGGACATAATCAAAAAATATTACGCATAAGAACGACCTGCTAGGTTGACATATCTAGGAAAAAATAAGGGCATCCCGACGAACCAAAAGGTTTCGGGAAAAATTAGGGATATATACAAAAGATTATACACCCGGCAAGTTGAAAACCCGCAAGGGCGGCTTGGGCAAAAAGGGTATCCTGGTGGACTGAAAAACCGAAAGGGCGGTCCAGGCAAAAGTTAAGGATTAAAAGCATACGACTATGTCCCATTGGATCATTAGAGCCAGCTTTATTACCAAGATCAAAAGTTCAAATGGTACAAGATCAGTTCAATCAACTTCTCCCGACGACAAGGGATGATGTTCAAGGACATATGGGCAATAGCAGAGTTGGAACCCAATGAGATCACTTCCACATGGCTATATATATATATATATATTTGTTTTCACTTTGTATTCTTTTCATTTCATGATGACTTCCTCTTACTAGGATTTCCGTCTCTTTGTACAAAAAACGACAGTTTATAGGCAAATTATCAATACAAATATACTTTAAAGCGCAAACTTTTTTTTTCTTCTGTTTTGATTGAAAAAACGTCCAATGACTAAAATTGAATGAACATATGCATATGAACATGATTAATTGCTAACAAATATACGCATAAGAACGGGAATAAATACTTACTCTAGGGGCCAGGATAACACTCACGCTATCCATAAATCCGCACAGAGTAAGTTCATACATTCTCCACAATTTGCTTTCATAGTTCTAATCAGCATATCTCCTGGAAATTCTCTTCCCCAGTTGAATTTGGCCTTCCAAAACAGAAAGAGAAATCTTGCAAAGCTCTTCCCCAAAAGAATTTGTTTCCCCAGTGAAATCTCCAGAATATCTTCCTCAACAGAGTTTATTTCCCCAACAGTCTACCATCTCCCCAGCTTGAGTCTATTCCTCAGACTACAACAAAACACTGATGTTGTACCCTAAAATTTTTCCTCTCATATTTTTCCAAGATTTTTCTCTTACGTAGGTGATTACAAACACATGATTAAAGAAAAATAAATAAAATTTTTAAAGATAAACAAGGTCTTTCGATTGGCATGTTAAAGGGTCTTTTGATTGACATCTTGACAGTTTTCGATCGGGCATTTAAATCCTTTGATACAAGCTTGACTCACTAGTCTTCGATTGGGAATTTGGCACCCTTCGATCAAGCTTTGGTCCTCAGGTCTTCGATTGAGCATTGGACTACCTTCGATCAAGTTTAACTCACAAAAGCTTTGATTTACAAAACAAAGGCTCCTTTCGACTTGCCTTTAGCGCACAAGGCAAAAGGCTTCTTTCGACTTGCCTTTGATGCATAAGGCAAGGACCCCCTACAAGTGTGTTTCAATTCCTCAGGCCAAAAGCCCCTGCATGCTTGCCTTAAATTCACCAAGTCAAAGGCTTTCAACTTGCCTTCAATGCATCAAACAAAGACTTCCTTTGTGCTTGCCTTCAATGCACAAGGCCAAGAATCCTCAACACAGTTTCTGCACTATGGCACATAATATGGCCCCTTCGAAAGAGCATTTCAAAGGTCCACTCAAAGGACACACATTGGAGAGTCATTCGAAGAAGGCACAAAGCATGCATGTGGTCCCTTCAAAAGAACACACACATTGGTTCAAAACGAATAATACACAAAGGGCCCATTCGAAGGACACTTTGATGGGAAACACATATTATTGTCTAAAAGGGGGGGTCTGGTCGAAGGATGGATCTAGTTGGTCAAAACGAAATACAAATATTCAAAGAGGCCTGCTGGCCCAAAAGCCAACATACTGCAAGTTTCAAACCAACGTGCACAAGCACATTCATGCCAAAGGAAGCTTCGATTGGCTAGGAAAGAGTTTTCGTTTGGGCTAGCTAAATAGAGGTTCAAACAAAGAAGCTCCCCGTAATGAGAACATGAGCCAGTCGAAGGGTACACAAGAGGTCCATTTGAAGAAGCATGCAGAAGGTCCATTCGAAGGGTACACAAGAAGTCCATTGAAGGAGGCAACTTAAGGCCAATCGAAGAGCAACCCTGAAGGGCATTCGAAGGAGCCAAATGTGTCCAAGTTCATCCCAAGGCTCAAAGGGGCATGAATATTTAAAAAATGGAAGTCTTTTAATGGGTCTAATTATTTGTCACATGACCTTCAAGGCTTGGTTAAATGGACGTCTCTTGCCATTTCCATGCACCCCCATCTCCTATAAGTACAAGACATTCACACCATCGGCCAGGAACGAGAGATGAACAAGAGATACATACTGTGATACGGTGGCAGAACCGACTGTTAATACTAGTTTGCATTTTGTATTTGAAAATGTACGTTAAGCAAGAGTCGCCAACGACTTTTCTTTTATCGAACAAAGGAAAGGGTGAAAAGAACAGAAAAAGACCTTTTTCGAGGTTTTCTGAGTAAGGGGGGTAGATTATGGAAAGGGAAGGTGTTAGCACCCTTTCCATCTGTGGTTTTCCACAGGCTCTTAGGTACTTTATCATTTTGAAAATTGCTTTCGTGTGAGCTTTGAAAAGTTTTATTTGCTTTATGATAACTCTTGTATCAGTCCTCAAGAGTGTGATAAAGCATTTTTGAAAAGGTTTTTGAAAGTGTGGTGCAAAAAGGAATTAGTTTTGAGGAAGTACTTAACAACTATCTACCTACTTGAAAAGGGCGTTCTTTTCCTCCTTTCTAGATAGTGTTATCCTACTATTAGTGAGTAGGTATCCCTATTGTTGGATGTTGAGGGACTATCGAAGGGACGTTTACGGCCACTAAGGTAACTGGGCAAGAACTCTTAGTAACTGTCCTAATGTTATAAGATCACTTTTTAACCGAGGCAACAGTCAAAAGGGTCATCGAGGGACTTGTGATCTCTTGTACAAAAGGACAGTCACTAAAAATTCTCACATTTTGAGAATTGTGACCGTTTCGAAGGCAACTAAAGTGGGTGATATCCTAAGGGTGCACATGTGCAAGTGTGCTTGATTCAGATATATTATCTTTGAATTAGGTTATGCTATGTTCAATTAATCGTTCTTTCCATACAATCCTATTATCCATTCATCTAAGCAGTTTAGAGTACGAAAAATAAATTGCAGAAAATAACAATTCCTAAGCTATTACATGGCTCGGGGCAATTACATAATCAGATGCGGAAATTTAAACCCTAATTAAACTATTACAAACCAGGAAACATTTACATAATTGAAAAACAAAAATATTAAATCAAAAGCAAAGATAAGCGCACGAAGAAGGGAAAAAGCGTCTAAACCCTAAAAACTTTCCTAAATTAAAAAGAAAACTTCTTTTTTGTGTTTTTTATTTATTAATGAAAATATTAAATTATAATGTCTTAGTTACAATTACTTTTCATGAAATTAATATTTTTTGGTATTTTTAAAGAAAAAGATTTAAAATTTAATCTTAACTTCTAGTTAATTATAATTTAAAAAAAAATTAAAGTAGTTAAACTAGATTAATTTACAAAATTAATTTTAATTATATAAAAAAACCTAATCCTATTTTTTTGTGATCTTATGATTTTATGATTAAAATAAAAAATGATTTTAAAAAATAAATAAAGTAAAAAAACAAAGAAATTAAAAAAAGGACAAAAATGAAAAGAATTTGGCCTGGAGTGCATTAGCAATCTGGGGGGGGGGGGGGGTGCTGGTTGAATTTGGCTAGGCCCAGATCTGTTGGCCCATTGCCCTTGCGTGAGATCTAATGTTGCTACGTCTGGATTGTCCACCGTGGGAAAGCATCCTAGGAGCGTTGGATCTGGAACAATGAAGATCTGATGGCTGGAACTGAGGGTGCAAGGTATACGTGTGGGATGGCAATGCGTTGGATCTGAAAGAAATTTGTTAGAAAATACAAAATATAGGATTCTGGGATCGAACCCAGATCCTTCCTCTCACACACCCTATGCCTTTACCACCTGCGCTGCCAATTCATTCATAATTATAATGACTTAACAATATTATATGTAAAATAATGATCAAATCCTAGTCATCAAAAAAACACACGTCAGCAATTCCAGTGGACCAATCAAATTAGGTCATATTGCCACGCAGGGTCTTAGTCTAGGTCAGAGAGGTCAACGACGCTGGAGCTGCACTCTGGTCGTCTTCTCTGACCAGACAAACATCCAAACCTGCAAAAACGTGAGGATTCAAACGCAAAAAGGACCCTACTCCCCTTGAAATTTTCCCAGGAATCCAAATATGGGGTTGGTTTATTCTGAAAGTCCTTGTACAGGGAGATACGAAGCTTACAATTCATTATGCCCTAGCCATGGCAGATGGCTATTTAGCCATCAAAGCTCATCAACGATTACCCAGATTTGTTCCTTATCATCATATGATCATGTTAATGGGGTTACAATGAATTGAAACATGCTATAATTTAAAATACGATAGACATAAAAATTATGAAAAATATGAGTTATGTACAATGAGTTTCAGCGTGTTATGGCTATGGATGATGATCCATACTTACCTAAGCTTACCTTAGGAACACCAAGGAATGGTTAGAATGATTTGAAGCTGGATGCAAATGTGAATCCGGGGATGCAAGTTTATAGAGAATTTTTTTATATTTGAAACCCTAGTGTAAAGTCTATGGCTGCGTGTGTGTGTGTGCTTCTGAATGATTGTGTATATGTAGTAGACAAGATTAGGTCAACAAATCCCTCCATGAGATCAAATATAATCATGCTCTTAAAGTCATGAAGATTTGATCCAATATTTCTAAAATAAGAAGATATTTCCCTCCTCTCGCCTTGTGCGTTTTTGATAGCTATTTGTGAGCTTTTTGGGCCTCCAACATGACCAAATCTCCAGCCTTTCACGCCTTATGCATCAATCTTGCATTTATTTAATTTATTTTGATTTTATTTGGATAAAAATCAACAATAAATAAAATAAAAATTAAACATATGCATGGCTGAGTTTATAGGTTCTTGCACATGTTAGGAATAAGTTTCAAACGTAAAAAGATAGGCCCATTTGGAAAAAAATCAAGTTAGCTCAATATTTGCTTCATGCCCTTTTCCAAAAAACTGGTCAACTTTAGCAATGCACATCTCTCTCAATTTTAACCCTATGAGGGTGTTTTTGGACTTTTTAGAGAGCTTAGGATGTCCTCTAAACAACCCTTTTGGTTTCATTTCAATGGGATCTTCCATGTTCATGCAAGGAGCTTTGAGCCAAAAGGTGTTTTCGTTGACTTTTTGAAAGGACCTATAATGTATGAGCTTTTATCTTTTAGCCGGGGCTTTTCTTGAACTTGATGGCTGAAGAGAAGTTGTAGGGAATTGGATTCTCTTCAAAATGAGATTTTGTGGAAAAATTTCTGATAAAGTATGAGAAAGTTATGCCTGGTCAAAGTTTGGTTGACTTTTCCTATAGAAACCCTAATTTGCAATATTTTACTTTTGACGAGTTAGGAGCATTTCTTAAGGAATCATGATTAAACCTTGATCAAATGATGGATATCTCTTCAAAATGTTGATTTTGACCAAAACTATTGAATTTTGACTGTATATAGGTCACAATTGACTTTTGACCTAATACAATTGATTTTCAGGCATTTGAGCAGTTGACTGAGCAAACTTATTATGTAAGGCATGAAATTTGGCATGGATAATCTTGAGGACATATTAGGGCCATGGAAAACATTTGGGACCCTTGGAGCTCACACATATTGATGAAAACTGAAACCCTAGTTAGAGGTTTATTGTCTTAGGAGGAGAATTTGTCTAGTCAATTCTTAGTCATCCTAGGGCAAGTTGGAGATCTTAATGGACATGTCTTGAGTAACATGAGAGGTATACAACACAGACACTAGAGAACATACACACATACGCCCAGAGACTACTTGCATACGCATACCTACCTTAGAAGCCACACCAAAGTTTATCAAAAATCACATAAGTGATCCAGATTAAAAGAATCTTCAACAACCCTCTATTCACTCCCTGAAGGTTGTAGAGAGCGTGCCCAAGCGTTAAGAATCTCCAACACCACAAGTTCATACACCCCGATTGGTAAGAAAAATGTAAGGGATCAAGTTCTATAGTTTCTTTGTATGTCATAGTCATTCGATTTTCATCCATGATCAAAGGACCTGGGTGTGATACCTAGGTCCTTATTTGTTTCTTTTGTCCCTAACGTTTATGTTGAAGATCCAGCTTAAATAAGGCCAATACGCACAAAATCGAAGGATCTGGGTTTTGTACCCAGCTGGGTTTTGTACCCAGGTCATGATTTTATTTTGGCTAACATATCTTTGCAGATTCAGTGCCCTCACATGTGATCTATCAGGCATTTTCGACAATACCCTCTGGGTCGAAAGCCACATCCTTTATTGGATCGAAGGGTAATACCTTTCACTGGATCAAAAGGCAACATCCCTCCTGGGTCAAAAAGTCCCCTTTTCTCTCTGGATCGAAGGATTCCCCCCTTTGTATCTTTATTTTTTGTTTTCATTATTTCTCTTGTTAAACTAACCATTGAATCAAAATCATAAGAAAAAAGCTTTTAGTCTTTTATAATTAAAATTAATCTCTTTAAGCTAATTAATTAATCATTTTAACATCTTTCTTAAAATTAAAATTAAATATACTTAGGCTTTATTTTCTTTTATTAAATAACAAAAAAAACAAAAAGATTTTCTTTTACTTAGTTTCCTTTTTTTTAGGTTTTTAGACGTCTCGTTCCATTTTGCACGCGTTATCTTACTTTTCACATTTTATATATTTTATGTATCTGCTGATGGAATGTAATAGCTTAATTTAGGATTTACCTTTATCACTTTCTTTATTTTCTTTCCCCCATTTGGACATGTAAATACCCCCTCCCCGAAATTTTTTGTAATAATGTAGATTTAAATTCCTGCAATTTAAATTCCTATACCTATTAACTATTAGTAACTAGGCTTGTACGGAAATACTGAAATCCAACGCTAGCAAACTTAATAACTAAAGATAAATGAGATGAATTGAATCATTGCACATATACACCTCTAAGGTACACTCACTTTGGTTGCCTTTTGTAAAGTAAAACATTCATGTCCCACGAGAATGGGGACGCTTTAGCAAAGACCCATAAATCAAAAGATCATAGTCCCTCGATGAACCTACGGTGTTGCCTTTCGGTAAATGATCTAGTCCCTTAAACAAAATTGCTAAAGTGTATCCACATGTTGCCTTTATGAATATACGTCCCTTCGAATGTCCCTCAAACATCCAACGACTAGGGTTACCTACTCAATAATAGTAGGATAGCATTGTCTAAAGGAAAAGAAGAAAAGAACGATCCTTTTCGAGTACAAAGTAGATAGTTGTTAGAAGTTTTCTCAAAACATTTTACACTTACACAAGTACTACTTTTCAAAAAAACAGTTTCAAAACACTTTGTATACTTTCTCCACTATCCCGAGAAACATTACAAAGTTCGCCATACTAAGGCATTTTCAAACACACAAAGCACAAAGGTATTTCAAAATGAGCAAACTTCTAAGAGCCCGTAGATAACTACAGATGGAAAGGGTGCTAACACCTTCCTTTTCCATAATCTACTCCCCTTACTCAGAAAACTATCGAAAAGGTCTTTTTTATCTTCTTTTCACCCTTTCCTTTATTTGGATAAAAGAAAAGCCGGTGACGACTCTTGCTTACCGCAACATTTGAAAACATAAACGCAAAACCAGCATAAACAGTCGGTTCTGGCACCGTATCACAACTGACAAAACTCCTTTTCCCCACTAGGGTTGCCACTGCCCTCAGAAAGTTGCTGCAAAACCTGGAGTCCGACCAGAATACCATGTAACTTTACTCTCTCCAGACAAATCAGAAGTTTAATCATCTCTTTTATGCCCAATCGGGGTACATAAGAATTAAATTCCTCGGTAGAGCAAGGGACAACCAAGGCTCCTGAACTCTACTCCCCAAGAAAAAATCAACATCCCCTGCAGAGTTTCCTCAAATAGCAAACACAAATCCCCAGCAGAAGTATTCTAGACAAAGTGGAAGATATACAGACTCTTCATCCAAAACAATAGTTAGGGATTTATTTTCCCAGACAAAGATACATTTCAACAATATTCATACATCATGACATACGCATACGAAACATATAGCATAATCTCATTTATTTTGAGAACATCATTAAGCAATGCATATCATATATCATGACATTGCATACAACTAACTCTTTACCTTTTCAGAAAAGATCAATAAACAGATGAATATCATCAACTATCTACATAATCATACAAAATTTTTCCAGAGACTAAAATCTGACAACTATTTCCATCAAAGACTTGCCCCAGGGAGTCATTCTGAAAAATATATCTCCGAGACGAAATCAAGTTCAGATTCCTTCATTACCTATTGAAGTAGTAGTCATTATAGATTCCTTTATTACATGTTGAAATAGTAGTCGTTATAGATTCCTTCATTACCTGTTGAAGTAGTAGTCGTCATAGATTCCTTCATTACCTTTTGAAGTAGTAGTTGTCATAGATTTCTTCATTACCTTTCGAAGTAGTAGTCATCACAAATTCCTTCATTACCTATTGAAGTGGTAATCGCCAAATGTTCCTTTGTTATCCATTTAAGTAGTAGTTGCATGTATACTCTTTTCCAGATACATTTCTTAAAGATCAAGTAAAGCACTAGACTTATCAACAGTCACTCTGGATGGCATCTATAAGCCCATCTCCGACGATTCTTTGTCACCTTTGGATGGAATCTATAAGCCCATCTCTGACAACTCTTCATTACCTCTCCAAATGGCGTCTTTAAGCCCATTCACGACCCAATCAACTAACAGCATTACTTCGTGCACCAGCGAATGCAAATTTCTGGGAACTTTAGTGTTCAATCATCTTCCACCTTCAAGTTACGAACGGCGAACATAACAATCTAACTCTTCATGTTTAAGAAGATTGAATAGGGGTAGCTGTTGTACCCCAAAATTTGCCCTCTCTTTTCTTAAGACATTTCTCACAAAAAATATTCAATGACTCAAGTTTGCACAAGTGTTAATTAGGTCAAATCATCTCCTAAGCATTAAGACCCCAAATTAGGGTTTTGATTTTCACAAGGATGGTTGGAATTATAATTCCTTAAATGACTTTCATGGTTCATTATAGACCTCCAAGAATACTCATGCCAAGTTACAAGCCTTGGATCACAATTTTGCTTAGTCATTTGATTAGATGACTAAAAATTAGCTACATTGGGTAAAAGGTCAATTATGGTCAATCTATAGTCAAACTTCAAGAGTTTTGGCCCATATTAATATTTTGAAGTCATATTTATCAATTGATCAAGGTTTGATCATAATTCCTAAAGAAAAGTGTTCAAATTATCAAAAGGGAAAAATGGTCAAAATTAGGGTTTTGACTGGGAATGACCAATCATTGACTTTTGACATAACAAATGAGTTAATATTTTGAGGTATGATATCAAGGATTCAAGCCCATTATTTTGACCTAATTTCATGACTCAAGTCATTTCCCAAGATCAATAGATTGGTAGTTGAATTTTGGATCAACTGATGAAAAGTCAACCGATACACAAAAAGTCAAACTTTAACTTTTTGATCAACATTGATTTTTAAAGATCAAGATTCATCAAGATACTCAAAAATATAAAACTTGGTTAACAAGAATCAAGAAGTCAAGAAAGTCCACAAAAAGTCAAAGTTTTCAAGACTTAGAAAATTTTCTAAGTATATTTTATACTTGATAAATTCATTACTTCATGACCTTTTTTCACCAAGATGCAAGATGATTCAAAGAAAACTTTTAACATGAAAGTTGTAGATCTTGATGAATTATACAACTTTGTATTAGAGGGTTGATGTCCAAAAAATGCTTATATTTGAAGATATAAGCCCATGAATTCTTGACCAATTTTCACCTAGATCCAAGATGATTTAGCCAAGGTCAACAAAAAGTTGTAGAAAATTTTTCAACCTTTCCAAAATGTCCAAGAACTTGAAGGGATCATTTTTGAGCTAAGAGAATCGAAGAGAAGAAGTTGGGCATCCATTATGGAATTACAAGTAATTTTGATGATGAACACATAACCAAAACCCTAACCTATGCTGCATAATCTCACTTTGCAGGCCTTCTAACTTGAAAATATATCCATGATCATATGTTTACACAACTCATTGAGCCATTGTCCAAGTGTTTCAACCATTATCCAAGCTAGTTTTCCATTTATGGCACAAAGGCACCATTGCCATTCTTGAAAATTTGCTTTAATCACTTCCTTCTGCATAAACTCCCTCTACAAGATCAGAGCAAACATTTTTAAAGCTTCTAGCCACCCTACAAGTCTTGTACCTTGCCTTGAAACCATATTTGTCAACGTTGCTTCAAAAACAAGTCAAAAATCCATAACATGTGATCTTGTGATTCTGACTATCTCAAGTCCTCAAACCTTTTCCTATAAGTTGAGACATTGTTTACAAGCCAAGGACACAATTTGGTAATCTCTAAAACTTTCCCAAACTCCCTCAAGCCAGAAATTGCCTCAAAACACCATTTTGTGCAGATTTTAACCTTACACCTCAAACTCATATTTCACTCATGCATTTTCACTCTAAATCAATCACAAAGCTTCCATGCATCATTTAGAACCTATCAAAATATCTATTGCACGATTGTAACACCTCCATCACCATCCTCCATTTTCAAAAACAGTAACTTGCATCTTGACTTCTCTAGAACGATACAACTACTCTAAATCCAAAGTAAGCATTGCAATAGCTTCCTGGAGATTCAGTGAAGCTAACCAGATCATTACAACACCTTGAAGAGTTCTCAAACTCTAAATACGATCTCCATTTCCAAGGTGAGTTTTCTGAACTTCCATCTCTATATGCAAGTATCATTTGGCTTTGATTTTAAAAGATAAAATGTAGACATTAAAGCCCTAGAACTAACCATGTCCTTAGAATTCATTTATATTTCCTGAGCATAGAGAATTTTAAGTTTGAACTTTCTCAAAAAAACTAGGTCAGATTTGGTACCAAGAAAATTTTGTTTTCATCTCTAATCCATAGCTTAAGTTATTTACATA
This sequence comes from Vicia faba, assembly GCA_948472305.1. Classification (NCBI taxonomy): domain Eukaryota; kingdom Viridiplantae; phylum Streptophyta; class Magnoliopsida; order Fabales; family Fabaceae; genus Vicia; species Vicia faba. The sequence continues at coordinate 308,915,626 of OX451740.1, read as the reverse complement.
TTTGAAATCATGGTGAAATTTCTAACAAGTTTGATGTTTACACTTTCTGATTTGGTTGAGAAATGAGTAAGTTACGAAATTCAAAAATAGAGTTCTGGTTATGGCGTGAGGAAGAAGAAGACAACATGTTCAGGACTTGTTTTGCAATATAATGTGATGGTTGTGTTTAAATCAACAGATGTATCACCACTCCAGTGGTTAAAGCGCGCGCCTATGACCTTTGTGACCTGGGTTCGAGCCCCAGCGCCATATTTTGTTATTTTTCCTAACATTTTCCTTATTCCAGCGCGCCTGGGCCTCCCTTGGTTTCGGCGTTTATTTGTTTTTGCTGAACATCACCCCCCTATTTTCTTAACAACACTGGCCCAACATTTTTATATTTATTTTATTTTCTGAAACAAAAAAGGCCTCATTGGGCCTGGATTTTCATCAACACCTCCCTAATTTCTTTTCAACTCCCTGACCCATTATTTTATATTTTATTTTTATTTCATTTTCTTTTCTTTTATTTATCTATTTTATTTTTAACCAATAATATAAAAATTATATTTTCTTAAATGACTATATCAAATTTTCCCATTTTATTTTATTCTTATTTTTATAGACAAAAATAATAAAAATGCTTTCTTAAACTATTTAATTTCTTTTCTTAATTAAATCAATTTAGACTTAGGTTTTATTTTAATTTTCTATTTTAATTAAATTAATTTAGATATTAGGATTTTTATTAATTAACTTCTTTTCAAATTAATTAATTAGTTTAGTTATAAAAAACCCTTTTTTTCCATCAAAAACTCAAATAAAAACAATTTTCTTTTCTCTTTTCATTATCCTTACATCTTTGTACATTTTACTACGCACTATAATTTATGTAATTGTCAAAGCCTTTTAATAGTAATTAGGATTTATTTTATTTGCCATCCCCATTTGTAATTTGTATCCCCCATCCCCTAAAGTATTGTAATAGCGTAGGATACTTAATTTCCTCAATTTATCGCTTTCCATATTATTGCTAGTTGTGATCGGTGGGAATGAGAACTGACTGTTTTTGGAATGCTGGTTCGCGTTTGCGTTTGTTTTTCGCAAAATATCGCGGTAAGCAAGAGTCGCCACTGTCTTTTATTTTATCCAACAAGGAAAGGACAAAAGCACAGAAAAATTCCTTTTCGAGATTGTTTCTCGGGTTCGGGAGGTAGATTATAGAAAGGGAAGGTGTTAGCACCCTTTCTATCCGTGGTTATCCACGGGCTCTTAGGTACTTGCTCACTATGTTTTCAAAAGTTTGCTTTTATTTGTGTTTGTGGGTTTTGAAAAGAGTTTTTGTTTGAAACTTCGATTTAACTCTTGCTTCTGTCCTCAAGAGTGTAATGAAGTGTTTTGAAAATTTTGTTCGAAAAGTGTAAGTGTGAAAAGTTTTATTTTGTTTTTAAAATGAGCAAGTACTTAAGAACCTCTACCTACTCAAAAAGGAATTAAACTATGCTAATGTCCTTTAGATAATGCTATCCCACTATTGAGGAGTAGGTAGCATCGTCGTTGGAGTTTTCGGGTCAATTCGGTTTAAGGGACATGTGGTCACTAAAGCAACGTCAGGACGCCTTAGCGGTAACCCTAATGTCTTAGATCATTTTTCCGAGGCAACCGTTTCGAGGCAACTTATGATCTTGGGACAAAAGGACGGCCTCTAAAACATCCTATACTTAATGACCACGTTCGAGGCAACCAAGTGAGGTGTACCCTAGGAGTGGCATGTGCAAGTGTATCAATTTTCAGTTTATATTATCTTTGTACATCATAGTGAGCTACTGTTATTTTTAAGTTAAGAGTTAATCTTGTCATGCATAGCCTAGTTAGCATACATCTAAACAGTTAATATATGTACACGAATTTAAAGCGCGGGAATTGTAAATCCTACGCTATTACAAGGCTTCGGGGAGGGGGATTATTTACATATCCAAAAATTGGGGGAAATAAAAGCAGTAAAGTAAAAGTCTTAGCTAAGTTATTACAACCCAGTAGACAGTTATAATAAAATAAACGCGCGCGAATCTGAAAATAACCTCTAAAAATCCTAAGGACAAAATCTTTTTGTTGTTTTATTTTATTTTGGGAAAATGATCTAAATCTATTTAATTTTAGTTTTGGAAAATGTTAAGATAATTTAAGAGATTAATTAACAAAGTTAATTTTAATAGAAAAAACTAGCCTAATGTTTTTTGTGGTTTTTTGATTTTAATGTTAATTAAAAAAAAGATAAAAAGATGTCAATGAAAACAAAAATAAAATACAAAGGGGGGGATCCTTCGATCCAGAAAAAAAGGATTTTCGACCCAGGGAGGGAATGGAAGCTTCGATCCAGAGAGGGTAATGGTTCTTTCGATTGGGCCAGGAAGTGGGCATGAACAACCTTCGATCCAGGGAAAGGGAGTTCCCTTCGATCCTGGGAAAAATGCCTTCTTTGATCCAGGAGGACTATGGGAAGCTTCGATCCAGAGAAGGTGTCTCCTTCGATCTGGGATGCTATACCTGCAAAAGTATGTTAGAAAAATAAAACTCAGGGCCTGGGTATTGAATCCCAGGCCCTTCGATCCTGCGCTTGCTGGGTCTCTTCAGGATATGTCTGCAGCAAGTGTTAGCAAACGAACAACATGACCTGGGCGCCAAACCCAGGCCTTTCGATCCTGTCTAGGATGGCGTAACAACAAGTAATATTGTGTTATGCAAATGTAAAGTTGGACAACTTACCCTTTCTTACCTGTAGATTGAGTCTTCGATTTGGGCACTGGCTGGATGGGAGCACTTTCAATCTGGGATTTCTGGGCGTGGAGGTGTTTGCTGAATGGTTTCTTTGGCCTGGATTACTTATGAAAATGATGATGACTTTTGGCAGCGTATCTCCAATGTTTTTTGTTCTCCTGTTGTGTGTTTTTTCGTCGTTGTTGTTCCCCTTGAAATGTGCCACTGGCCCTTGTATTTATAGAAGCATGGGGGTCTAGTAACGGCAAGAGACATCCAATTAAACAGGCCATTAAAGCCATGAGACAAGAATCATACACATTAAATTATTTCCTTTTTTGAAATATTCATGTCTCTTTGGAATCTGGAATGAACCTGGACATGTTTTGATTTTCGAATGCCTTCAGGCCATGCTCTTCGATTGGCCTTGAGTTGCCTCCTTTGAATGGACTTCTCATGTACCTTTCGAATGAGCCTTCTGAATGCTTCTTCGAATGGTCTTGAGTTGAACAGAAACACTCTGGTCGAATCAGCTCTTTAGGAACAGAAAAGGCAAGAATCTGGCCTTTAACTCAGGAATTAAATCCATAATCAACATTTAATTATTTCCATATTTGCAAGGGAAACATGCCATTTTCTCATGTTCAATGTACCTGGACATGTTTTATGAGTGCCCTTTGATGGCCTCTTCCAAATGGCCTGGGAGGTGTTCTTCGAATGGCCCTTGTCCAAATATCAATCGAAGGATCCCAATCGAAAGGCTTTGTTAACAGGCCAATCGAAAGGTGATGTTCATGCCAATCGAAGGACATGGTTAATCATTCCTGTCGAAGCTTCCTTGACATAATTCCAATCGAAGTGCTTGTCCATAATGCCAATCGAAGTGCTTGTAGAATGCCAATCGAAAGGTCTTTCAGAGTGCCAATCAAAAGGTCTTAAAGGATGCAAATCGAAGTGCTTGTCCATGCCAATCGAAAGGCTTGCAGAATGCCAATCGAAAGGTCTTTCAGAGTGCCAATCGAAAGGTCTTAAAGGATGCAAATCGAAGTGCTTGTCCATGCCAATCGAAAGGCTCATTCCGAATACCAATCGAAGGGTCTTTCAGAATGCCAATCGAAAGGTACTTAAAGCACTACTCAAAAATTGTCTTTTTCCTTAGGAAAGAGTTTATGATCAACCATGCAAGGGGAAGACTTTGGAAAACATGAGAGGGAAAATTTTGGGGTACAACAGTTGCCCCTGTTCAATTTTCTTAAACCTGAGGATATAGATTGGCTTTCGAGCCTTTTGTGATCCGAAGGTGGAAGATAATTAAACACTAGAGTGCCCAGAAATTTGCACTCGCATGGTGTAGTATCAACATTGTGACGTCGGGAATGGGCTTACAGATGCCATTTGGAGATTATTGGTAAGAGGATGGGCTTATAGATGCCATCTAGAGATTGTTGGTAGGAGGATGGGCTTATAGATGGCATCTAGAGATTGTTGGTAGGAGGATGGGCTTATAGATGCCATCTGCAGGAGTGTCGATCGCATAAGAGATACCTTAGCGAGAACTTGCATACCTATTGTTGTAGAAGATTCCACTGGGGAAGTCTAACTTTGTTGAGATTTAGAAACCTGCCTGTACTTCAACTGAGAGAATGCTTCAGCTGAGTTTTAAGAACCTGTTCATAATTCAATTGGGGGGAAACATCTTCATCAAGATCTAGGAACTGTCTCGTGCCCACCGAGAGTATACCGCTGAGGTTATAGAACTTGTCCACACTATGACGGAGGAAAACATCAAGATCTAGGAACTGACTCGTGCTCAAAGGAGTATACCATTGAGGTTATAGTACTCGTCCACACTATGACGTAGGGAAATGTGATGTTTTTGCTGGGAAAATAAATCCCGGAGCTGCTGGAGAATGGAGTTGAGTCTGGATGATTGTCAGAATTGCGTCCGCATCTAGAGCGTATCTAAAATGTATTTGAATGAGTGACAAAATGACATCCGAATCTGGATTGTATCTGGACTGTAATTTGAATGAGTGACAGAATGACATCCGAATCTGGATCGTATCTGGACTGTAATTTGAATGAGTGACAGAATGACATCTGAATCTGGATCGTATCTAGACTATAATTTGAATGAGTGATAGAATGACATCCGAATCTAGATCGTATCTGGACTGTAATTTGAATGAGTGACAGAATGACATACGAATCTGGATCGTATCTGGACTGTATTTTGAATGAATCTGGAATAAGTATCAGAATGTTAGCCATATGTGGATCGCATCTGAACTGTCTCTAGAAGGAGTCTAGAATAAGTATCAGAATGTCAGCCATATCTGGATCGCATCTGAACTGTCTCTAGAAGGAATCTGGAATAAGTATCAGAATGTCAGCCATATCTGGGTCGCATCTGAACTGTCTCTAGAAGGAATCTGGAACAAGTATCAGAATGTCAGCCATATCTGGGTCGCATCTGAACTGTCTCTAGAAGGAGTCTGGAATAAGTATCAGAATGTCAGCCATATCTGGGTCGCATCTGAACTATCTCTAGAAGGAATCTGGAACAAGTATCAGAATGTCAGCCATATCTGGGTCTCATCTGAACTGTCTCTAGAAGGAATCTGGAACAAGTATCAGAATGTCAGCCATATCTGGGTCGCATCTGAACTGTCTCTAGAAGGAATCTGGAATAAGTATCAGAATGTCAGCCATATCTGGGTCGCATCTGAACTGTCTCTAGAAGGGATCTCATAAGATGATGATCTTTGCCTGTTGATTGATCTTTCCTGAAAAGGTAAAGAGTTAGTTGTATGCAATGTCATGATGTATGCATTGTCATGATGTATGCATTGTGTAATGATGTTCTCAAAATAAAATGAGATTTGTGTCATATGTATTTTGTATGCATATGTTATGAATGTTGAAGTGTAAGTTTGTCTTGGACTTTGCTTAAAATGCTTCCACCGGGGATCCCTGCTTTGTTGTTTGAGGAGAACTCCGCTGAGGGATATTGAAAACTCTGTGGGGAGTATGTTTATTTCTGCTTTGGAAAAGAGTTTAGGAGTCTTAGTCGTCCGTTGCTCTACTGGGGAGTTGAAGTTGAACTGATATCTAGTCGTGTCCAGGTTTCGCAGTAACTTGCTGGGGATTGTAGAGTAGTCTACTGGGGAAGAGGAGTTGAACTGATATCTGGTCGTGTCCAGGTTTCGCAGTAACTTGCTAGGGATTGTAGAGTAGTCTACTGGGGAAGAGGAGTTGTTGGGGAAATAAACCATGTCGTCAGTCCGCTAGAGAGGTGACATCTTCGTTGGGGGAAGTCCTCGAGGATTCTTGAGGTTGATTCAGCTGGGGAAAGGTTTTCAAAGATTAAACCTTTGCTGGGAGTTATCCTATGAGAAGGATTTTGGGGAGATCTGTCATTGCCCCTAGTAACAAGTGTTTGTGACATTGCCAGAAAACGCTTAATTGTACGTAACCCTTTACTGAGATTGATGTTCAATGCCCCAAGTGACGGAGATGGAGACTTGCCCCTGGTTACTCTACACTTCTTCAGAGATTTCTTGAAATCTTGACTGGACTGCCCCAGGTGATGGACAATGATCATTCCATGCCCCTTGATTGGAAGGAGATTTGTCAATGGAAATGTCATCCATTTTGAAGTAATTTTGTTCACTAAGAGGGCTTTCGTTCATCAGATATTCGTTGTGTGAATTTCTCCGATGTCAAACAAATAGCCAAATGCAAACAGTGATATTCAAATAATGCAAAGTTTATGCTTGTCTCGAAGTTTTGAAAAATGCGTTTTTTTTAGCAGAAAACTTTTTATAAGACAAATTCAACACAAGATTTAGGGCACAACCTTACAGGAGCCAGGATACCTTTTGTAACAGTATGCTTTTGAACTAACCCATGCTTTAGTTAGAACTTTTAAAGGCTTGTAACGTGGCTTGGTTCACGGTTTAAGAAACAAAGGATAAAGGCTCAAAGTATATTTGTACCCACCCTCTCTTCGTGATGTTCTTCAATCCTAAACTCAGTTAATTGTGCATTTGAAATCCAAATGAGTCTGGAACGACGTTTTTGGTGATGGTTCACACAAGTTGAATTTGTTGGAAGGCAGTCATTTTTGCAACATGTTTCATGTTGTTGAGGATTTGTAGCGACCTCGTTCTTTTTATTTGTTATCCCTAACTTTTGCCCGACTGTTCCTGTTTTCGAGATTACGGTCAGCGGGATGCCCCAGCTTTCTTAAGCCTCCTTTATAGGTTTTGGCTCAGTGGGCTTTTCTCTTTTGAGAGATTGACTGCCTGTGAGATAAGGAACCACCACTATCTTTTGATTCCAGAGGAATGCTTTTGATGTCGTTCGTTGTATTATGAACTGAGAGTTTTGCGACCTTAATGCGCATCTTTTTGAATTAACTGAGAGACTACCCTGCCCCAGGTTTAAATTAAAGGTTTCAATTTGTGTTTAAAACAGAAAACTCCTACTTCTTTGGCTCGAAGGGGTTGACTAGGGATTATCTTCTTTATAACTCCAGTGTTTAGGATTTGAAAGAAACGCCTGTACATCGTCAGCAAGGTCTGTCCGAAAGCATACTGTATGAGATTATGGCATTGTTTCGTCATCCTCCCTCTAAAGGCTTGTAACTTTTAGCAAGAGTTGAATGTCATAAAGTGAGTAAAAAAGCATAGTTTAAATGTAATTAAAATGATTGGATCAAATCAAGACGAACATATGCAATGCATTAATGAAACAAAGTTTGACATTAATAGATAATTGTTTGAAGAACAAAGAGATTACCACTTGAAAATTCAAATGAACAAAAGGCCCTCTCTTGTCAGAACTTGTCACTTAAAATGGTGAGCCTTGGAGGGATGGTAGAAGAACTCAGCCTGACCATCTTGTGTGAATTCCAATGCCCCTTCATCAATCAGGTTTTAAATTTTGTACTTCAACTTCCAACAGTCGTCAGTATCATGCCCCGGGCTGTTGGAGTGATATGCACACCTTGCATCAGGATTGTAGTTGGGTGAGAAAGTCTTAGGATTCGGATGAGGTCCTACCAACGTCACCAGATTCAATCTCAACAGGTTTTGCAAAGCTTGGGACAGCGGCATGTTGAGCTTGGTAAACGACCTCTGATTAACCTGTTGTTTATGGCAAGATTGTTGTTGGACCCGTGAGGTAGTAGCAACTTGGAGAGGTCCATTCTTCACCATACCAAACTCTTGTCTTCTTGGAGGCTGATCAATGATTTGATCCCCAGCCTTGACCGTTTGCTTCATACTATTGTATCTGTCTTGATGAAGCTGGTTGATAATAGTTCTCAGCTCTTCTTGTTCCCGAGCTAAGCCTTGGGTAAGAGCCATCTGCCCTAGCATCTGGGTTTTCATGGTACTGAACTCAGCTTGCAGTTGTTCCATCCGTTCGTCCTTATTGTCTTCAGGACTTTTCTTGACCAAATTCCCCATGAGGAGTGTTCTCAACTCTTCCTGCCCCTTGGATAGGTTTAGGAAGATTTCCCTGAACTGAGTCTCTTGAGTATGGAGATCTTGGTTGTCTTGTTGGAGAGCCATTGCTGAAATAAACAGCGAGAACATGAGATACATGTACTGGGAGACCTGTTATGCAATGATATGTATGATATATGTATGCAATGTTTTCAAGGATCTCGCGGGGTAAACAAGAAACAGTTAGAATTTGAATCTGATAGCTTGATTAAAGGAACTTCATGTTGCTGAGAGTCCTTCTTCAAGAGTCAAGCTCACCATATCGAGTGGGTCATAGCCCCTGACTCAAGTTATCATGCTTGGATTTCTAGACAACCTTGGCTAGAGGAAAATAAACCCCCTTTGCCCCTTGCTAGCTATTTGATTTACCATAACCTGCATCACAGACCCTTGAGATCCTTGAAATGGTTAAAGAAATGCTAAGGCATGATGCTATGATGTGTATGCTATGCGTTTAAGCACAAGTGTGAGGTGATGTAAGTAAGCCCTGCAATAAGTCCAAATTATTGGATAAGGACTGTAAACAAAACCTGCAAGGAAATCATGTTGTCAGATAACAAGTATGTGCAAGTAGTTCAAGTTTGAAAGCACACAAGTCACACATATAGCCTTAAGTTTAGGCTGGCATGGAGTTTCATAGGTAAGTACCCTCTTGAGTTTAGTTGGCTCAACCTGTCCTATAAATAGTAACCGGGTTCTAAGGAGCTCAATATCACTGGATTATTTTCTATGTTCATTGTATTGGTTTAGCCACTTACTGGCGACCAAAATATTCCAAGAAAACAATCCTCAATAAGTGTAGTATCGAGTATCTACCAACTTCGGACTATACCAAAGCCGATCATCTCACTACCGCTAAAAATAGGCCAAGATGGTCAAGTAAGGTTCTAGGTCATTAATGCTTAGTGACATCACTCAGCGGCCCCGTATTCTCTTTGATTGACTCAAAGGCTACCGGTACTCACAAATATGTCGCACTAATAAAGCTATTGCTTCAACCGTGTCGGTATACCCTTCACAGTTTCCACAACGTATTGCTATCTATGAATGTTTCCCAAATCCGGGTTAGGATTTATAGAACTCCGATACAAGCCCATAATTAAAAGCATACAAAGCAATACAATTGAAAACACAAGCGATCTAATCCTAAGGTACACCTCACTTATATAACTATCCCCAGCAGAGTCGCCAGTTCTGTGATTGGTGGGAATGAGAACTGACTGTTTTTGGAATGCTGGTTCGCGTTTGCGTTTGTTTTTCGCAAAATGTCGCGGTAAGCAAGAGTCGCCACCGTCTTTTATTTTATCCAACAAGGAAAGGACAAAAGCACAGAAAAATTCCTTTTCGAGATTGTTTCTTGGGTTCGGGAGGTAGATTATAGAAAGGGAAGGTGTTAGCACCCTTTCTATCCGTGGTTATCCACGGGCTCTTAGGTACTTGCTCACTATGTTTTCAAAAGTTTGCTTTTCTTTGTGTTTGTGGGTTTTGAAAAGAGTTTTTGTTTGAAACTTCGATTTAACTCTTGCTTTTGTCCTCAAGAGTGTAATGAAGGGTTTTGAAAGTTTTGTTCGAAAAGTGTAAGTGTGAAAAGTTTTGTTTTATTTTTAAAATGAGCAAGTACTTAAGAACCTCTACCTACTCAAAAAGGAATTAAACTGTGCTAATGTCCTTTAGATAATGCTATCCCACTATTGAGGAGTAGGTGAAATTCTGGCTGCAGATACTCAATGTCACATTCAATGTTATGACACCGTATCTGACTTACTATATGACAGTAAATACAAAAGCAGTAAAGAACACAGTCAATTGTTTACCCAGTTCAGTGTGCAACAACACCTACTCTGGGGGCTACCAAGCCAGGGAGGAAATCCACTATAAGAGATTTTAATTCAGGAATAAACCAACCAGTTTATCTCCTTCACTTAAGACCTACCCAATGCAATTCCAATCTAAGTACAACTTAAACCTGAGTTCCTACTCACTCCCCCTCAATCACAGCAGTGATACATAAACCAATTTGACTTAAGAATTGATGAAGACACTCTTCAAAAACAAACACTTGATTAAGCTTCACAGCTTTTTAATCAAGCAACACAATCACTCGTGCTTCACAGCTTTGAGTGATGCACACAGCTAACTTGACTCTGCTTCACAGCTTTAGTCAAGGAACATTCAAACACTCTTGCTTCAAAGCTTTGAGTGCTACACAACCCTTACAATTAGAAACCTATTCCAAGGCACTTATCACAATGATAATTGCTTGGAGTACAATAATCAAATCTATACAGATTACAAATGATCTTCTGATCAATCAATCGGGGTCCTTGAAAAACAGCAGCTCTGTTGAATATATAGCAGCTGCAACTTCAGTTAGGGTTTCCAAAAACCTAGGGTTAATTCCGTTTGACCTAAAGACCAGGTCACAGGACTTTATTAACCAGGTTAGGGTTGAGCTAGGTTACCCCTCAGAAAACGCAGGATTCTGTTCAGGAAGGACTGAGTTATTTCCTGAAAAAACTCAGACTTATCCAATCCTGCAATCCTGTTAGTTCAGAACAGGATGTCATAACATCTGTTATGACATCTGAGAAAACCTGTCTACTGATTTAGCAAAATGTGATCATTTTGCAAAATGCTCAGATACACACTTATAAACATCAGTATTTGAATTACAATATTTTTCTGCAAAGGTACCTAATGAGTCAGTACAACCTGAACTAGAATGTTATGACATCAGTCATGACATTCACACATACACTTGGGATTTACCAAAAATGCAAGCCAATACCTAAACACCTACAAACTCCCCCTTTGGCAGATTTTTGGCTAAAGACCCTAAACAATCAGAGATAGATAGCAGCAGAAATAAGTGACAGCAGAAAAATAGAATGTCAAGTACTAATTAAGCAAGTACCAAAATATTCTCCCCCTCTTTAGCCACAAATGGGCCAAAGATACATGTTCATAAAATTATACAGTTATCCAAAGCAAAATAATAAGAGCAGCAGCAGAAAACAACTGAATACACTTCCAAACTCCACCAGATATCAGCAACCAACCTTCAAGCACTGTCATCAGATCCAGAGGATTCAGGCTTCTTTCTTTTCTTGTGAGCAATGTCAGCATTCTTCTCTTTGTTTGATGTCTCAACATTCTTAGAGACATCTGGATTTGTTTCAGCATTTGAGCTTTCTTGGTTCAGAGGAACAGAAATGCCAGGAACTGAGTGGTTCTCGTTCAGAATTCTTGAAACAATTTTTGCTATTGCTTGATTCACATAGGCTGTCCCTTCCCTATTTGCAATTTCAGGGGGAACTGAAGAAGAAGGATGAGATGGATTACCAGAGGCAGAAGCTTGGGGTTTTCCTGCATGTCTTGTTCTCAACTCTTTGACCTTGGTGGGGTTAGTTCCCACTTTTCTATGAGAGGAGATCTCCAGAACGTCAGAGTCCAGACAAGAAGAGATTGTCCCAGAATCTTGATCAGAGGAAGAGGTTGAAATGGTCGTATTGGATGATGATGGTGTTTGAGACATTTTGACAGTTTTAGAGGACCAACAGCAACTGAGGAGAAATTTCTGATTTAGAGACTGGGTTTTGATGAGGAGACGAGAGAGGAAGGAAGCAAGGGAGTGTCTATTCAACTTCTTAAAAGAATTGTAGGAAATGAGAAAATACAATTTTAAACCAATCAGAACAGGCATAAGTCCTTTGATCCTTGTTTTAAGCAAAATTAATTGCTACAATTCCTCATGTTGGCAAATACCCAGCTTACCCCTTAAGTTTTCAAATTGACTTGCATCCAGAGCCTTGGTAAAAATGTCCGCCAGCTGTAGCTCAGTGGCAACATGTTCCAATTTGATTGTCTTCTCTTCTACAAGGTCTCTGATAAAGTGATGTCGTATGTCAATATGTTTGGTCCTGCTATGCTGAATGGGATTCTTGGATATGTTGATTGTACTCAGATTGTCACAGTACAATGTCATAACATCTTGTGTGACATTATACTCTGAGCATCTGTTTCATCCATATCATTTGAGAGCAGCTACTACCAGCTGCAATGTATTCAGCTTCAGCAGTGGAAAGAGACACACAATTCTGTTTCTTGCTGAACCAGGAAACCAGATTACTTCCCAAAAAGAAACATCCTCCAGAGGTGCTTTTTCTATCATCAGCACTACCAGCCCAATCAGCATCACAGTAGCCAGTCAGAGCTGGTTCACAGCCATGAGTATACATCAATCCATAGTTGTAAGTACCACTTACATACTTCAAAATTCTCTTCACTTGATTGATATGACTGACTTTGGGATCAGCTTGGTATCTAGCACAAACTCCAACTGCAAAGGCAATATCAGGTCTGCTGGCAGTTAAGTACAACAAGCTTCCTATCATGCTTCTGTACAGACTTTGATCCACCTTAACCCCACTTGAATCTTTGGAAAGCTTTAGATGAGTAGGAGCAGGAGTCCTTTTGTGACTTGCATTCTCCATACCAAACTTCTTTACAATATTCTTAGCATACTTGCTTTGAGATAAGAAGATTGAGTCCTCCATCTGTGAGACTTGTAGTCCAAGAAAATAAGTTAGTTCTCCCATGAGACTCATTTCAAATTCAGCCTGCATCTGGTCAGCAAAGTGTTTAACCATATGTTCTGACATTCCTCCAAACACTATGTCATCAACATATATTTGGGCAACCATCAACTTCCCTCCTTCAGTTTTGACAAAGAGAGTTTTGTCCAAGCCTCCTTTTCTGTAGCCTTTGTGTGAGAGAAACTTTGTTAACATGTCATACCATGCTCTAGGAGCTTGTTTCAGGCCATATAGAGCTTTTCTCAATTTGTAGACATGATCAGGATGGGTTGGATCCACAAAACCTTTAGGTTGTTCCACATAAGCTTCCTCATTTAAGTACCCATTTAGAAAGGCACTTTTCACATCCATCTGAAATAACTTGAACTTCAGAAGACAAGCAATTGACAACAAGAGTCTGATTGATTCCAACCTGGCTACAGGTGCAAAGGTTTCATCAAAATCAACCCCTTCAACCTGGGTGTATCCTTGAGCAACAAGTCTTGCCTTATTTCTGGTGACAACTCCTTCAGCATCTGACTTGTTCTTGAATATCCATTTGTCCCAATGATGTTAGTTCCTTCAGGTCTAGGAACCAGTTCCCAAACTTCATGTTGCTTGAATTGGTTCAGTTCATCTTGCATTGCACCAATCCAATATTCATCAGTTAAGGCTTCCTTGACATTTCTTGGTTCCATTTTGGACACAAAACAAGAGTTTGAGATGATTTCTCTAGATCTTGTGATGACTCCACTATTGGGATCTCCTATGATGAGCTCTTTTGGATGATCCTTCTGAATTCTGATGGAAGGAATCTTGCTAGCTTCCTTTGATTCAGATTCTGTTGTGGTGGAGTTGGGTAGGTCATCCTGTTGGGTTGAAGTCTCAAAGAATGTCTCAACAGTATAAGGAACGTCTATTTCTTCATGATAGTCATCAATTATAACATTTATTGATTCCATCATGGTTTTGGTTCTGGAGTTGAATACTCTATAAGCTCTGCTGTTTGAGGAGTATCCTAGAAATATGCCTTCATCACTTTTGGGGTCCAGTTTTCTTCTTTGTGCACGATCAGTCAGAATATAGCATTTACTGCCAAACACATGGAAGTACTTCACAGTTGGTTTTCTTCCTTTCCAGAGTTCATATATGGTGGATGAGGTTCCCTTTCTCAAGGTGACCCTGTTATGAACATAGCAAGCTGTATTCATAGCTTCAGCCCAAAAATACATAGGAAGTCTTTTGGCATGTAACATTGCTCTGGCAGATTCTTGTATGGTCCTGTTTTTTCTTTCCACAACTCCATTTTGCTGAGGTGTTATGGGAGAAGAAAACTCATGACTGATTCCTTCTGAAGAACAGAAGTCATCAAACTTGCTGTTTTCAAATTCCTTGCCATGATCACTTCTGATTCTGACAATACATCCTTCCTTCTCTCTTTGAATTCTCTTGCACAGTTCTCTAAAAACTTCAAATGCATCTGATTTTTCCCTAATGAAATTAATCCAGGTGAATCTGGAAAAATCATCCACAACCACATAGGCATATCTTTTACCACCAAGACTCTCTAATTGCATCGGTCCCATCAGATCCATATGGAGGAGTTCTAGAACCTTAGAGGTGGTCAGATGTCTTGACTTTGGATGTGACATCCTAGTCTGCTTACCAACCTGACATTCACCACAAACTCTTCCTTCATTAATTTGCAGTTTTGGAATCCCTCTGACTGCCTCCAAGGAGATAATCCTCTTCATACCCCTTAGATGAAGATGGCCAAGTTTTTGGTGCCACAGTTTCACCTCTTTTTCTTCTTTTGCAATGGAACACACAGATGAGAAATTAGTGTTCTCAGCCTCCCACAAGTAACAGTTGTCTTTGGATCTGACTCCTTTCATTACTATCTCTTGTTTGTCATTGATTACAAGGCATTCAGATTTTGAGAAATTGACCTTGAATCCTAGATCACACAGTTGACTGATACTAATGAGATTAGCGGTCAGTCCTTTCACCAGCAGTACTTCATTCAGACTTGGAACTCCAGGGCAGTCCAAATCACCCACTCCTTTGATTTCACCTTTAGCCCCATCACCAAAGGTCACAAAACTGGTGGTGTGAGGCTTAACATTATTGAGGAGATTCTTGATTCCAGTCATATGTCTGGAACATCCACTGTCAAAGTACCAGTCTTCCTTTGCAGAGACCCTCAGGGAAGTGTGAGCTATCAGTGCAGTAGCTTTTTTCTTCCATTGAGGAGCATGTGGTACCTTTTTAGACTTAGGTTTGACACCTGAGTTCTGATTAGGGTATCCATGTAATCTGAAGCAGAAGGGCTTTATGTGGCCATATCTACCACAATGATGACATTTCCATCTTTGGTACCTTTTCCTCATATGTTTTTGTTCCTGATGTTGAGAGTTGTGTTGAGACATCTGTTTTGACATTTGCTTACCAGAACCAGATTTCATTGCTTCCATAAATCCTAGACCAGATTTATTTCCCACATTTTGTCCAACCTGTAGGATCTCTTCCAATTTGTCTGTTCCATTTGTCAACATCTTGACAGATTTGGTCATTTGATTCAGTTGTGAGTTCAGCAATTGAACTTCTCCTTCCAGATGACTTATAGTTTCAAGGTTTGCCCTTTTTTCAGCCTCCATCTTTATGATGAGTTTTGATTGTTTCTCATTCTGCACACAAACTTCAGTACTTCTGATACACAATTTCTTGTAAGTATCAGCCAGTTATTCAAAAGTCACCTCTTCATCACTGATGTCACTTTCAGAGGTACAAACACCAGTTAAAGCAGTAACTCGTTTGGCAGTCTCTTCTTCAGAATTACTTTCTGAATCACAGTCAGACCAAGTAACTGTCATTCCTTTTTGTTTCTTAAGAAAGGTAGGACATTCAGCTCGAATATGCCCATATCCTTCACAACCATGGCATTGAATTCCTCTGCCTTGAATTCCCTTCTCTTCTGACCTTGGTCTTCTGCTGGAACTGTTAATGTTAGAGGGAATGCTATGAACATTAGACCTTGACTTTGGATCTATTCTTTTGATGAGTTTGTTGAACTGTCTTCCAAGCATGGCTACAGCTTCTGAAATGTTTTCTTCAACATCAGTGTTGGACATAAGTGCTATGCTCTTGTTCTTTTTGACACCATTATCAGTGATTCCCATCTCAAAAGTCTGAAGAGACCCAATAAGTTCATCCACTTTCAACTTGCTAATGTCCTGGGCTTCCTCTATGGCAGTTACCTTCATTGCAAATCTTTTAGGCAAGGATCTGAGAATCTTCCTCACCAGTTTTTCTTCTGACATCTTTTCTCCCAGTGCTCCTGAGGTGTTGGCAATCTCCAAGATGTTCATGTGAAACTCATGAATGGTTTCATCTTCCATCATTTTTAGATTCTCAAATTTGGTAGTCAACATCTGAAGCCTTGACATTTTTACTTTGGAAGTGCCCTCATGAGTAGTTTTGAGAGTGTCCCAAACTTCCTTGGCCAGTTCATATTGATGTACTAGTCTGAAAATGTTTCTATCAATTCCATTGAACAAGGCATTTAAAGCTTTTGAATTTCCCAGAGCTAACTCATCTTCTTCTTTACTCCAATCTTCCTCAGGCTTCAGACTGATTGTCCCATCTATCTCAGTTATGGTGGGATGAATCCATCCTTTGTCAGCAGCTCTCCAAGCCTTTTTGTCCAGAGATTTTAGGAAGGCAATCATACGAGGTTTCCAGTAGTCATAATTGGTTCCGTCCAGAATGGGTGGTCTATTTCCAAAAACTCCTTCTTTGTCCATAGTGCCAGAAAGTGATATCCCTAGATCTCACCCAGTAATACAGGCAGGGTGCCTGCTCTGATGCCAATTGAAATTCTGGCTGCAGATACTCAATGTCACGTTCAATGTTATGACACCGTATCTGACTTACTATATGACAGTAAATACAAAAGCAGTAAAGAACACAGTCAATTGTTTACCCAGTTCAGTGTGCAACAACACCTACTCTGGGGGCTACCAAGCCAGGGAGGAAATCCACTATAAGAGATTTTAATTCAGGAATAAACCAACCAGTTTATCTCCTTCACTTAAGACCTACCCAATGCATTTCCAATCTAAGTACAACTTAAACCTGAGTTCCTACTCACTCCCCCTCAATCACAACAGTGATACATAAACCAATTTGACTTAAGAATTGATGAAGACACTCTTCAAAAACAAACACTTGATTAAGCTTCACAACTTTTTAATCAAGCAACACAATCACTCGTGCTTCACAGCTTTGAGTGATGCACACAACTAACTTGACTCTGCTTCACAGCTTTAGTCAAGGAACATTCAAACACTCTTGCTTCAAAGCTTTGAGTGCTACACAACCCTTACAATTAGAAACCTATTCCAAGGCACTTATCACAATGATAATTGCTTGGAGTACAATAATCAAATCTATACAGATTACAAATGATCTTCTGATCAATCAATCGGGGTCCTTGAAAAACAGCAGCTCTGTTGAATATATAGCAGCTGCAACTTCAGTTAGGGTTTCCAAAAACCTAGGGTTAATTCCGTTTGACCTAAAGACCAGGTCACAGGACTTTATTAACCAGGTTAGGGTTGAGCTAGGTTACCCCTCAGAAAACGCAGGATTCTGTTTAGGAAGGACTGAGTTATTTCCTGAAAAAACTCAGACTTATCTAATCCTGCAATCCTGTTAGTTCAGAACAGGATGTCATAACATCTGTTATGACATCTGAGAAAACCTGTCTACTGATTTAGCAAAATGTGATCATTTTGCAAAATGCTCAGATACACACTTATAAACATCAGTATTTGAATTACAATATTTTTCTGCAAAGGTACCTAATGAGTCAGTACAACCTGAACTAGAATGTTATGACATAAGTCATGACATTCACACATACACTTGGGATTTACCAAAAATGCAAGCCAATACCTAAACACCTACAGTAGGTAGCATCGTCGTTGGAGTTTTCGGGTCAATTCGGTTTAAGGGACATGTGGTCACTAAAGCAACGTCAGGACGCCTTAGCGGTAACCCTAATGTCTTAGATCATTTTTCCGAGGCAACTGTTTTGAGGCAACTTATGATCTTGGGACAAAAGGACGACCTCTAAAACATCCTATACTTAATGACCACGTTCGATGCAACCAAGTGAGGTGTACGCTAGGAGTGGCATGTGCAAGTGTGTCAATTTTCAGTTTATATTATCTTTGTACATCATAGTGAGCTACTGTTGTTTTTAAGTTAAGAGTTAATCTTGTCACGCATAGCCTAGTTAGCATACATCTAAACAGTTAATATATGTACAGGAATTTAAAGCGTCGGAATTGTAAATCCTACGCTATTACAAGGCTTCGGGGAGGGGGATTATTTACATGTCCAAAAATTTGGGGAAATAAAAGCAGTAAAGTAAAAGTCTTAGCTAAGTTATTACAAACCCGTAGACAGTTATAATAAAATAAGCGCGCGCGAATCTGAAAATAACCTCTAAAAATCCTAAGGACAAAATCTTTTTGTTGTTTTATTTTATTTTGGGAAAATGATCTAAATCTATTTAATTTTAGTTTTGGAAAGTGTTAAGATAATTAAGAGATTAATTAACAAAGTTAATTTTAATAGAAAAAACTAGCCTAATATTTTTTGTGGTTTTTTGATTTTAATGTTAATTAAAAAAAAGATAAAAAGATGTCAATGAAAACAAAAATAAAATACAAAGGGGGGGATCCTTCGATCCAAAAAAAAAGGAGTTTCGACCCAGGGAGGGAATGGAAGCTTCGATCCAGAGAGGGTCATGGTTCTTTTGATTGGGCCAGGAAGTGGGCATGAACAACCTTCGATCCAGGGAAAGGGAGTTCCCTTCGATCCTGGGAAAAATGCCTTCTTCGATCCAGGAGGACTATGGGAAGCTTCGATCCAGAGAAGGTGTCTCCTTCGATCTGGGATGCTATACCTGCAAAAGTATGTTAGCCAAATAAAACTCAAGGCCTAGATATTGAACCCCAGGCCCTTCGATCTTGCGCTTGTTGGGTCTCTTCAGGCTATGTCTGCAGCAAGTGTTAGCAAACGAAGAACATGACCTGGGCGCCAAACCCAGGCCTTTCGATCCTATCTAGGATGGTGTAACAACAAGTAATAATGTGTTATGCAAATGTAAAGTTGGACAACTTACCCTTTCTTACCTGCAGATTGAGTCTTCGATTTGGGCACTGGCTGGATGAGAGCACTTTCAATCTGGGATTTCTGGGCATGGAGGTGTTTGTTGAATGGTTGCTTTGGCTTGGATTACTTATGAAAATGCTGATGACTTTTGGCAGCGTAACTCCAATGTTTTTTGTTCTCCTGTTGTGTGTTTTTTTCGTCGTTGTTGTTCCCCCTTGAAATGTGCCACTGGCCCTTGTATTTATAGTAGCATGGGGGTCTAGTAACGGCAAGAGACATCCAATTAAATAGGCCATTAAAGCCAGGAGACAAGAATCAGACACATTAAATTATTTCCTTTTTTGAAATATTCATGTCTCTTTGGAATCTGGAATGAACCTGGACATGTTTTGATTTTTGAATGCCTTCAGGCCATGCTCTTCGATTGGCCTTGAGTTGCCTCCTTCGAATGGACTTCTCATGTACCTCTCGAATGAGCCTTCTGAATGCTTCTTCGAATGGTCTTGAGTTGAACAGAAACACTCTGGTCGAATCAGCTCTTTAGGAACAGAAAAGGCAAGAATCTGGCCTTTAACTCAGGAACTAAATCCACAATCAACATTTAATTATTTCCATATTTGCAAGGGAAACATGCCATTTTCTCATGTTCAGTGTACCTGGACATGTTTTCTGAGTGCCCTTTGATGGCCTCTTCCAAATGGCCTGGGAGGTGTTCTTCGAATGGCCCTTGTCCAAATATCAATCGAAGGATCCCAATCGAAAGGCTTTGTTAACAGGCCAATCGAAAGGTGTTGTTCATGCCAATCGAAGGACATGGTTAATCATGCCAGTCGAAGCTGCCTTGACATAATTCCAATCAAAGTGCTTGTCCATAATGCCAATCGAAGTGCTTGCAGAATGCCAATCGAAAGGTCTTTCAGAGTTCCAATCGAAAGATCTTAAAGGATGCAAATCGAAGTGCTTGTCCATGCCAATCGAAAGGCTTGCAGAATGCCAATCGAAAGGTCTTTCAGAATGCCAATCGAAAGGTCTTAAAGGATGCAAATCGAAGTGCTTGTCCATGCCAATCGAAAGGCTCATTCAGATTACCAATCGAAGGGTCTTTCAGAATGCCAATCGAAAGGTACTTAAAGCACTACTCAAAAATTGTCTTTTTCCTTAGGCAAGAGTTTGTGATCAACCATGCAGGGGGAAGACTTTGGAAAACATGAGAGGGCAAATTTTGGGGTACAACACTAGTAATTAGGGTTTGTATGGAAGGACTTAAAACCAAACAATAGAAAACCCTAATCCAAGACAAATTAAATGAAAACAATACACTTTGCACACATACACATCTAGGGTTAACCCACACTTGTTGTCTTAGATTAAAACAGTCATGTCCTTTGAACGTGGGATACTTTAGCAAAGACCCTCGATTAAAAGATCGTAGTCCCTCGATGACCCTTCGATGTTGCCTTAGGTAAACAATCTTAGTCCCTTACGACAAATTGCTAAGGTATCCTACAATGTTGCCTTCTATGACTGTATGATAATCCACGCATGTCCCTTCACATCCAATGATAAGGTTTCTTACTAACTAATGGTAAGATAACATTATCTAAAGGAGGAGGAAAATAATAAAGACTTTCTTTTGAGTAGGCAGAACGCTCGTATTTGCTTGCTCACAAACACTTCAAAACAAACATATTTCAAACACACCAACACTTTCATGAAATATTTTCAAAAGTCAACACTTTGTATACATTCTTATAGAGACGAGAATCATTACAGAGTTTTCCTAAACAAAGGAACTTTTCAAAAATACTTTAAACAAACACAAACACATTTACAAAGCATTTTCAAAAGTGAGCTAGCAACTAAGAGCCCGTAGATAACTACAGATGAAAATGGTGATAACACCTTCCCTTTTTATAACCTACCCCCCGAACACAAGAAAATTCTCAAAAGGTCTTTCCTGTTCTTTTCACCCTTTCCTTTATTTTATGAAAGAAAAGTCGATGGCGACTCTTGCTATCCGCAACATTTGTGATAAAATACAAAACACCAAAGTCAGTTCTCCCACTGTATTACATGTTGCATTTGTCTTTTCTCCTTAGTTAAGTTATAGAGGTTAAGCTCCAATTCTTCCTTCTCCCTTTGAGCTCGTTTCAAAGCATTCTTCAAATCGTCTATTTATTCTAGGGACATAGGTGGAGAATTTGGAAAATCTGGCTTGTACTTAGGATCTACGTCAAATGGTAACTTAACGACTCACACTCTTTCCAAAACCCATCGAGTGTAGGGCTCTTTCGCCACATTATTCTTTCTTTCAGCCTTTGTTTTATTAACCCTATTCCAAGCTCGGATGACCTTGTTGGGAAACTCTTGGTCGTTTTTGCCCATGTCATGAATGATCGATTATTGGAGTTGTTCATCTGAGAGTTTATCCTCCAAAGGATACCTTAGTTTTCGTAGGGCCAAGGTTGGGTTGTAATTGATACAACCTCGTGATCCTATTAATGGAACATTTAGAAAGTCTCCACAACTATAAATGATATCTCTGATGTCTAGCTTCCTCGCACACCACAATACGAAATTAGTAGTAAGAGACCTTAATTTTTTAGGCCACTCATATCTTGTCAGATTTGGAATCATGTAATCTTCCTTATAGAGATGAGTCATAAACCAAGAATACAAGAGTGGGATACAACACTTTAGAGTACCCCTCCCCTTTTCGTATCGAGTATGAAGCATATAACAAATATCAGCAAGTAAAGTGGGAGTTGGGTCCGTATTGAAAACTTTTACGCCCCAAAATACGCTAATATCCGTAGGGTCAATATAGTCCAAAGTCCATGGAAATAAGATTTCACCAAAAACAAGCAGTCCTAAATAATCAATACAATACTCCCATTCTTTATTATTGGCAAAATAAAAAGCCTTAGTCTCTAAATAACATCTCTTAATCCCTCGTGTGTCACATCCTTTTTTGTAATTAAGTGTCAATTCAGGATAAGGCATCCCTAAACCCTCTGTCAAGATTCTGACATCAATAGTCTGCCTGATTCTCATATAAGCTTTCTCTTTAGAAAAGTTCAAAAGTCTATCATATTCTTCCAGGGTCGGTGCTAACTGAAAGTCTTGAAAGGTGAAGTACCTCAATGGAGGTTCGTAGAACTGAATTAGGGAAAAAACAACATCCAAATGTACCTCTACTTTTGTTAAGTTAAGGGTATCCCATAACAGCGAGTGAACATCTTCAGAGCTCTTTCAGACAGTTTCGCTTTTATAGCCTTGATTTTTTTCATATCTGGCTTGACGACATTGATACAGACAAGTTGTTTCCCTTTGGCATTTATTTTTAGGACACTTCACCAAAAAACTTTCATTATTTTTTTTACCCTATGAATAAGACACACAAAAAAGAAATGGAGGGTAATGAATATGGGAAATGCAAAATGTATGAATGCATGATTGTGGGGTTTAATGACGGGATTTTATGAAAGGTACCCTTAGAAGGTAGGCTCCTAGATTTGTCCTACGGATATTCTACCCTCCCCAAAAGGTGGTTTCCTTAAGGGTATCATGAATAACACTATAGGGAAAGGCACAGGGGCCTCCCTTAAGTGGAGTGTCTTTGTAGATCGAAACTTTCGTCTCTAGGTCATGAAAGGTCTCATCATGAGATTTTAGTTTAAGGGTTATACAAAGAGTCATAGGTTTCATTCCAAAGTCCTACCCCCCAAGAGGATGTCTCTAGAGATGTATTCCTTTCGTGGAATTCCACCGAATCTAGGCGAAGTCGTCACATAAACTCATAGGGTTGATGTATCCCCTTGGCTAATAGACAAACCTTCTTTCTAAGGGTTTTGAAAAATATATTTTTTAAATAATAAAATCCCATCACAAATAAATATAGCATGATAGAAAAGTAAAAAAAACCAAAATAAATAAATGTAAAGAAAAATAGAAAAACCCTAAAACCCTAAATCTAAAGAAAGGCTTCTAACCCTAGGGTTGAGTCCTCAACAGAGTCACCAGTTGTAATAACCATCTTTTAAATTAAGAGTCGCCACCCTTATATTTTATCTTTGAGAAGGGAATATAAGGGATAACCCTAATTTGGGTATAGATTCTAAGTTGTTGGATTCGTTCTTAGACAAAGGGAAGGTGTTAGGCACCCCTCATCTACATTGTTCGGGAGGATACTAGGGTTTAGAAACACAATCTTTAGGAAATAGGTTTTAATTTTTTATTAGGGGAACTTGCGACGACTTTAGTCGTATGCCTAGGTATCCTCTTATGAGGAATCAGAGTCCCAATTCTTCGTTCGCAATTGTTTGGTTAGTATTTTTTATGGATTACAAAGATGTTTTGAATTTCCTTTATACTTAGTCTGGGTGTGCAAATAGCGGAGTTGTTAGACAAAGTTCACAGTTGATTAAAATATTTTTGTAATCCTTTGTGAAAATTGTTATAGAGTTAATTAAGTTTTTTAAAAAAGAAGTTTAGTGTTGGTGAAGTATTTTTTGAACATATTAATATGTAAAACGTCTTATTAATGCATGGTTAAAATTAGTTTTAATGCAATAAATAAATACTTGGATGAATTAGAAAATAAATATTTGATTTTTATAAAAGGGTAAAATAATATTAGAATTTTATAAATATATTAAATTATAAAAATAATAATTATAATAAATAAATTTAATAAAAACGCGGGGGGTGTATTTTGTATTGAGCTAATAAAAAAAAGGGGTATGGGAAGTAGGGGCTTGAATTCAGATGTTGAATTCAGGCCCAAATGCAGGAGGGTAGGGTTTTGAACTAAGAAGCTGAATTGGGGGGTATACAAAGCAAGGTCCAAGTCCAGATGTTGAACTTGGCCCAATAGCGCTAAGGGGTGAGTTTTTCAAGGTTGTAGTAAAACGGAAAAAAAATAGAGTGTATTAAGTAATGGGCCAGACCCAAAGAGCATTGGGGAGGAGGTCCGTTTGGACATCTTATGGGCAGGAGCATGGTACCATAATGGGAGCGTGTTTTAGGGACACATGATGATGATCAAAGGGATATACAACAGAGGTGTA
This sequence comes from Vicia faba, assembly GCA_948472305.1. Lineage (NCBI taxonomy): Eukaryota > Viridiplantae > Streptophyta > Magnoliopsida > Fabales > Fabaceae > Vicia > Vicia faba. The sequence continues at coordinate 308,891,551 of OX451740.1, read as the reverse complement.
TGGTACGGGGGTGGGAGTACCAGCACAAGATTAGCGAGGATTATAAATTCATTTCTCTGGGCTGAGGGCCCATTTTTTCTTCTTATTTCCCTCTCTTTGTTTGGAGCTCCTCTCTCTAGATTTCTGTTACTGGAAATCGCCTCCGCCTTGGGTGCTACAGACCAGAAATCGCTTCCGCAAGCGGCTGCACCAAGGCACCACTAGCTTCATACTCCACCACCGTCTGGGTTCATATGAATCCTAAGAACCCTAAGGGTTCATGAAGAACCCTAACCTATTTTACCCAGAACCTTCAATAAATGATGAACCCTAACCCTATGTTTATAGAACCATAACCCTAAGTATGAACACTAACCCTAAACTAAACCCAGAAAACCATAATTCGAACTAAAACCCCACAATTAAACATAATTAAAACAAACCATAACAATCAATCGAGCCCTAAAAAGCTAAGTATTGAGGGTTATCGTCCGTGCCATGAATCTTTTTGTATAAATACGCCTCTTCTGATTCTTCTAGTTCTCTTCCTCTCTTCTTTGCAGGTATGTGAGATGATGGTGCATGATGGCTTACTTCGTGGATAGATCTTAGGGTTTCAAAAATTGAAACCCTAGATCTCATGCAAGAGGATGATTCAAAGCTGTAGCTACTTCTCCTCAGTTTAAGAGTCTCTTTCTCCAAACAATTTTGGTCGTCCTTTTCTTAGAAATTTCTAGGTTATTTATAGGTTTAGGTTTTTAGACTGATTAGGAAAATGTTTATGATTTTCGTTTTATTCTTTTGATTTAGGTTAGATTGATGAATTAGGAGATTTAATTTGATTATAATTAATTCGGTTATATTTTTAGATGATTTTGTACAATTTTTTATGTAAAGTTCTGATTGAAAAAGGTTTGATTTCATTTTAGTTTTGTGTGCATTTCAATTTACAAAATGCATTTTTCCTTTTGATTCACACGATACACATTTCTTCTGGACTGGGCTTGGGATTTTGTACCATCAGCGATAAGGGTTAAACCCTAACTGGGATTTGGTTGACTTGGTCAACAATTTAATGAAATATTTTCATTTAATAAATAATATCAGTATTGATTATAATAATAATGAAATAAACATTTATAATGACAATTGTAATAGAATTAAAAATGGACTCGGGCTATGGGCTAAACAATTCAAAACACCCCCCCCCCCCCCTTAATGGGCTTATCAGCTTGATCAGGATGCAACCCCACCTCTTCTGAACAATAGTTTTTAAATGGGACTGGTTTAATGGATATGTCTGAAAACTGAAGCAACCAATTCTTTTTAAACGTACTATCTCTATTATTTGAATGGGCCTTACCCATTAATGGGCTTAAAAAATAAATACACCCCCTTTAAGGTTTAAACCCCATAATGAATTTATCAATAGTAATCTATACCTTATATAAAAAAATGATAATAAAGAAAAAATTAGTTAGAAAATAGTAAGGCAAATTTGGGGTATGACACACAGTCACAAAGAAAAAAAATTTGAACTTGCAATGTTTCCATTAATAATTAGGAATTCATCCTATATTTGCAAATAAACTAGTTATACGAAAAATAACATCAAATGTGAATTTGAAAACATAACCAGGTGGACTTTTTTCCGCTTATTCTTCCTATTTTACCTCTCGTTAGATCAACCACTTTTGGGTGGATGAATGTTGGTATATCTTTTTAGCTCTCCATGCAGATTATGAAATTTGATTTTAGGTGTACCGATGAGGCTATAACGTCCAAGATGGAGGTAAAGGGTCTACCAAGAATGCAGTTGTAAAGGCTCTTGCAGGGAACTACAAGTAACAACAAGCAGGCGAATCAGAAGACTTTTTCCTATCCTATAGATATGATCAGCTCGATGCACCCCTAGGTATGGTTCTCCATACTATTAAACACCTGTAAATATGACCCCTCATATTGCCATACATTTCCTCTCTCAAGGTCCATCTTTTCAAACAACTCATAGTACATGATGTAGCACGAGCTACCACCTTTGATCAGAATTTAAGAAACATAGAAATGGTTGATCGTAGCTATTATAAGTAAGGGAAAGATTTTGTTTCGAGTTTCTCTGATTTTCTCATAGTCCTGAACCCTGAGCATTGTAATGTTAGGGGTTTTGGTTGATATGCTTCCATTCTTCTTATGGTCGGCGAAAATATTAGAGATCTTTCTCTTTATTGTCCCCTTAGATGGGATGTTTGCAGAGGCCATTTTGCTGAAGCGGTAAAGCGGCAAGCAAAAAGTAATTTACCGGGTCATATTTAGGTTATACCATACCGTGTCCACCGAGATTGGTGTATTAAAATGTCATTCGACAAATCTCGCGTTTATGAGTTTAGGAATAGAACGGGTTTGTTTGTAAGGTGCGGGAATTAAAAGTTATAAACATAAAAAGAATTTCATTCTTAGAATAGTAAAGAACTCTCAAGTTTTTATTTCATCTACCCTATCAAATACTTAAACTTATTACCCAATTGCACATAACCTTAACTACTCGTCAATATCATCATGTATCGCTCACACAGAGGTCATCTCTAACACAGAGCGGGATATCAACTGTATCGCTCTATGTCGACGATCTCTCATCACAACACAAAACAACACAGTGGAATTAAGATTCAATACCTAAGTGATTACTAAGCCTAAATATATCTCTAGAATCTAATCCTAATAGATATTCATCCTAAGTCCGGACTCAACCCGTCCATCTCTGCAACGACCCAAATCCAAACACTTAGCAAGCTAAAAAAGGATAAACATCAATAAAGATTTATAAAGAAAGTTTCATACAACACCATGAGCAATAAATATACATATAATCAAGGTAACATTACATACAAAATCCAACAAATAATGGTTACAAAGAGAGGAAGAGGAGAAGAAACCAAATTTCACGCGGTATCAAACACGATCCATTAAGCTCCCGACCCCGGATCATCCAATTTCAAGCCACAAATGTTGTTTTATAAGCTCTAAATATCAAAGAATGAAGGTGATGGAGTTTAGGAACAAATACCCCAAAAACCGTAACCGAGAAAATGAACTAAAATTTGTGTTATAAAACTATTCTCAGCAGACCGCTCTTAGCAGCCTCAACACGCTAAGCGGGCTGCACGATATTTAAATACTAAATAGCTTAAATCGCGCTAAGTGGTCTAAAAATTTATGCTTCTGCCAAACTTCACAAAATCACTCACAGCGCGCTACAACTTCCTCTTAGCGCGCCTGCATGGACAAAACTTTCTCAAAATGGTATTTTATTTCGAAAATGCGCATCTAGAGCTGTGCCTTCGACACCTTATTCCTCGATGCTCCAAATATGCGATAAAATAGACCAAATAGACCAAAACTATCAAACGGTACACTATTTACATAAAAACACAATTATTTGCAAAATAAACGTATTTGCAAACAAAGCATGGAATTATTCAAATAATATTAAAAAAAGTATCGATAAGTGCAACAAAACTTATATACAAAAATAGCTACAATATGCACTTATCAAACTCTCCCCAACTTGAACTTTTTTGTCCTCAAACAAGGCCAAACATATCAAAGAACAAAGAAACAATAATCAAATGATCACGAATCAAAAGGTTTTTAAAATGGAAAACAAATGTATGGTTCAAAATAAAAACGTACACACAAGGCAAAAACTTACCACTGAACTACAACGATAACATGAAAATGAAACAACTCCTAAATACAAAGCACATGTCAAAAATACTTAAACAATACAATCTTCACAAGTGAATTACACCTAGCATACACTTCATCGGTAGATGAAAAACAAAAACATGAGGTGCTCAACTCTCACCCAACAATCTTGCTAACAACAACTAAATTATGCATTCATCAAAGCAAAATTATATTGAAAAGCACAAAAGAAAAATCACAAGGGCTTTAAGGGTTGTAGTGTGGCTTGGGTAACAAGGAAGGGTTAATATCTAGAATTAATTGAAACAAACAATAATGCCTAATCCTATGGGAGTGATCAATTCACAAAGTCTCAAGCACCTCTCAATCAACTTTTTCAACTTTCCCAAATGTTACACCAATACAAAACTTTTTATTTGATACTTTTTTTTTTCTTTTTCAAAACTTTTTCTCTTTCTTTTTCCTTTTTCGTTTTTATTTTCCACACACTTTTTTTTCTTTTTATTTTACCACCACATTATTTATATTCAACCTCAAACAATCATGTTATAAACAAGAAACATTGCTCTCCCTAACTTACACACGACCACACAAAGTGACAAATTGCTCCCACTTTTTAAGGCAAGGAAAAATTCAACCACAATACATGGTTGATGGTTAAGTACCAACAAACAATATTAGAATCCATGATGAATTCTAACTAAAAGGCTTAAAGGGATTCACAAATAATCACTCAATCACAAGGTGAATTGCTTTTGGTTAGGTGGTTTTTCTCAAAATCAAACAAAATGCCTTGATAATTTCATGCTTTCATATGAATCAACATAAATACAAGATTAAACATAATAAAATTGAGTTAAGACAAAATTTTCGGTCTCCCGTGCATATAGTAAATAATGGAAAGCAACCTCACAATGGGTTTAGTCCTAAAGTGATTTAAAAGTGAACACAAATTGCAAAAGAATGAATGACATGAAAATTGTACAAAAGAAAATTATTCTAAACATGTTATGTTCTAGAAAGTGATAAATGAGTACCTGGCATGTACCAACTTCAAAACACTATCATTACCATACATCCGCAAGTTGAAACGTTCAGATTTGGAAAATTGCCTCAAAATTCCTCAAGATATCGGACCAAAATTAGAGTCCAAACAACAAACAACAGAATTAGAAATATTACTATTAATTAATATACTATAAAGCCTTAGGTGAAGTGGGAAAAAGGAGAGTCAAGGGAAAAATTAAAAAGAATTCATTGGCTCTGCACAGCAGGGTGCACTAAGCGGCACATAACGCACTAAGCGCGCTACACCAGTTGCAGAAAAATAGGGCAACTGGTGTAGCTACTATGCAAAACTCCACTTACACCTACACAACCTCAAACATACAATATTTACAACCGACAACAGACCTCAAGCTAAACATGACAAGCTTGCAGAAAAACACAAATTAACATAACAAAACAAACGGTTGAAAATGAATTTAACAAGTTGAAAAGTGAAAATTTGAGAATTTAAAACACGTCCAATTTACACTTGTTTAAACAAAATTCACCAGACAACATAAACGAACATAAAGATGCTTGTTTTACATCGTAAGCTCAACGCTTTTATTGTGCGATCTAGTAACCACCTCACGTCATGCCATGGTATTGTCACACCGCGCAAACCTAAAGAAAGTGTCCTAACAAGCACACAACAAACATTACGAAAATGAGACAATTCACAACAATACGTGAAAACAAAGAAACACACACACAAACACACACACATATATATATATATATATATATATATTCTATACAACATATACATTAATTACAAAACTCAAAACATGTATGGAAATTAAACACAAAACATGTACAAGTAAAAATAGACAAGTTTATATACATATTCTATACAACATATACATTAATTACAAAACTAAAAAACAAAGAAACTATCGCAATGCAAAACAATAAACACCAAATCCCCGACAATGACGCCATTTTGCTGAAGCAGTAAAGCGGCAAGCAAAAAGTAAGTTATTAATTTACTGGGTGATATTTAGGTTATATCGTATCATGTCCATAGAGATTGGTGTATTGAAATGGCGTTCGATAAATATCGCGTTTATGAGTTTTAGAATAGAATGGGTTTGTTTGTAAGGTGTGGGAATTAAAAGTTATAAGCAAAAAATTTCATTCTTCGAATAGTAAATAACTCTCAAGTTTTTATTTCATCTACCCTATCAAATACTTAAACTTACTACCCAGTTGCACTTAACCTTAACTACTCGTCAATATCACCACGTATCACTCACACAGAGGTCATCTCTAATGCAGAGCGGGATATCAACTGTATCGCTCTATGTCGACGATCTCTCAGCACAACACAAAACAACATGGTGGCATTAAGAGTCGATACCTAAGTGATTACTAAGCCTAAATCTATCTCTAGAATCTAATCCCAATAGATATTCATCCTAAGTCCGGATTCAACCTTTCCATCTCTACAACAACTCAAATCCCAACACTTAGCAAGCTAAAAAGGATAAACATCAATAAATATTTGTAAAGAAAGTTTCATACAACACCATAAGCAATAAATATAGATATAATCAAGGTAAAGTTACATACATAATCCAACAAATAATAGTTACAAAGAGAGGAAGAGGAGAAGAAACCAAATTTCACGCGGTGTCAAACACGATCCATCAAGCTCCCGACCCTGGATCTTCCAATTGTAAGCCACAAATGTTGTTTTCTAAGATCTAAATATTAAAGAATGAAGGTGATGGAGTTTGGGAACAAATACCCTAAAAACCATAACCTAGAAAATAAACTAAAATCTGTTTTATAAAACTATTCGCAACAGACCACGCTTAGCGACCTCAACATGCTAAGAGGGCTGCGCGATATTTACACACTAAAAAGCCTAAACAGCGCTAAACTGGCTAAAAACTTATGCTTCTTCCAAACTTCACAAAATCACTCATAGCGTGCTACAACTTCCGCTTAGCATGCCTGCCTGGACAAAACTTTCTTTAAAATGGTCTTTTATTCTGAAAATGTGCATCTGCAGATGTGCCTTTGACACCTTATTCTTTGATGTTCCAAATATGCGACAAATACCTACAAAATAGACCAAACTATAAAATAGTACACTATTTACATGAAAACATAATTATTACAAAGTAAACATATTTGCAAATAAAGCGGGGAATTATTCAAAGAATATTAACAAAAGTATCGTTAAGTGCAACAAAACTTATATATAAAAATAGCTACAATTTGCACTTATCGGGCGCTCCTTTAGTGATACCAACATTGTATTGGTGATTCCCCTTACTAGCTTCCTTATCTTTGGCACTAGCCTTAGCATCTTTAGCTTTCAAGGGAGATTGATTTTCGGCGAGTCTTCTCTCTCTTTTTTCCTCCCTTCACATATTCAGACAATCGATGCCTTTTTATCAACCCTTCGATAGCATCTTTCAGTTGGATACAATCATTTATATTGTGGCTGTGGCCATTGTAGAAGAAAAATCTTTTTTATTGTCTGAACGAGATGACTCTTTGATGGTAAAGTAGTTTCTAATTCCACCCTTTCAAAACTCCGTGTCAGCAAACTCTTTATAGATCTTTTCTCGTGATGCATTCAAAAGATTGTGTTAGAGCCATGATTTTATGATTGGCTAAATTTTTCTAAAACATGGTTCATAAATGTTGAGCAAGATGTCATAACATCTTGATCAAATTGATACAGCAGAGTGTGAAGGTTTCATTAAAGAGATGTTTTGACAGATGTTGTGACATGTTGAACCAAAACATCAATACAGGCTATTTTAAACTTGATATAATTGATTTGATTTTGTGATATTTATTTTGATATATCTCAATGATTTACATAGTTCAATAGGATTTAATATAGAACAAGTGATCTAATCTCCAACTGTACATAAGTTTCTAAAATTGGACTTTGATACAATTTTGGAAACTTGATGTTTTGTTCCAAGATTTAAGGAGGTTTTTCTGCATAATTGGTGCAGCCCTCAGCTTGTGGATCAAGAAATATCTGGATGAATTTTTCGAAGCCATTTACTACTGAGGTGTATTTAAAGTGAAACCTAAACCTAATGTAATTTAACTTTCACAATTGTAAAATTAGGGGAAGTCGAAAGTCTTAGGTTTTGAGAGTCTCTTGTGTTTTTGTAAGCCACCCATGTATCTTTTGATACAGTAAGATAGACTGATTGTTACTTGATTGTTTATCAAGTTATTGTTCTAACTCATGAGCTTTTAAGCAAATAGTTGAGTATTGTTCTTAGTTAAAGCTTTTAAGTAAAACTAAGTATTGTTTATTGGAAGTGTAATCTTCTTATTTATTATTCTAGTCACTGGGATTATGACTATGGGTATAACTGTGGTGATTGGAAGTGAGGGGTGGATCTCATATCTAGAAGGTTTCTAGGTAGAATTTTCACAAGGTAGTGATTAGGTGAGAAGTTGTAAATTGGGATTGTTTAGGCTTTGAACTGATATTGTCATAGTGAATTTCCTTCCTGTCTTGTTAGCCCTCAAAGTAGGTCACATTGTACCGAACTAGGTTAACCATCACATGTGTTATTTATCATTCTCTAATTTATTTCTGCATATTTTACAGTTTGATATTATTGTTCTGTATCAGGAACATATGTCATAACATATGTCTTGACATTCTGTTTTGGTGTTGGGTCATCAGTATTAACATGTGTTGCAAGTGCCAAAATTTCAATTGGCACCAGAGCATGCACCGTGGTTTGTTTATTGGATGAGCTTCAGGGAGAATGATTCTAGTACTATTGTCTTTTGGAAGGATAGAATGTTAGCATTCTTGTAATTCAATGGAAAGTAGAACTTGTAAGTTTATCATGTTGAAAGAATCTTGGTGCTAAGGATATAGAAGGAAATAGTATGAGTTGGATCTAAATGTCATAATCAATGGAGTTGAGAAGCATTTGTTCAGACTGATTATCACATGAATTATGGACAAAGATACTTGGGAAATTATCAAGTCCATTAATAAAGACACATATACATGTTTTGGGAGAAAAAAGTTCAGAAGAAAGGTTGTCAAAAAGAAGACACTCAAGTCTCTACCCAAAAGATTTGACATGAAAGTGATAGTCATTATAGAAGAACAAGAGCATGGTTTTGTTTTCAACTCTGTAGAATGAGCTATTTTTTCAACTACATGCTGAAAATGAAGAATGTTTGTCTACCATCTATAACCTGTAGAATGAGCTATTTTTTTGTTGACCTACAAACTTGATAGCATGATCAAGTTTGTGAGGTTGTTGAACAAATAATTCATATGTGTTGGTGATATTCTTCAAGATGGGATGATGTCTGGAAACCTGAAAGGGGTAAGGTTTGAGTATCAAGGTTCTAACATGCAAGGAATATCTCTAATGACAAAACCTTGGTTTCATCAAAAGGAAGGTTGAGTTAATGATGTCAACCAAAATGTCTCAACATCATATCAAACATCAGAATACTCAAGCTAAAGGTAGGTAATTGCACTAAAGATGTATCTTATGTGGTAGTATTGGTCATATCAGGCATTTTGGCTATCCCAAAGGTCCAACTCAACCTAAGGGTAACTATGCAGTTGTCATAACTAGGAAGATATGGAATATCAAGGAAATTTTCCTTATTATTCTTTCTCTCTTAAAACTTCAGCAAAAAGAGATTTGTACTCTAATAGTGGATGTTTCAGATATATGACTAGAATAAGGAAGTTTCTAGTAATCATTAAGTCTCATTCTACCAATTCTGTTATTTTTGGTAATGGTTCCTGTTGTACCCCAAAATTTGCCCTCTCATTTTATCAAGATTTCTCATCACAAGGCTCTTTAAACTCAAGATCAAGCTAGGGTTTGCTCTGCTCAAGACATCTCCTTGCACTGTTGACCTAAATTAGGGTTTGAGTTTGCACAATGAATTTTGGACTTCTAATGCTCAAAGTGACTTTCATACTTCATGTTGGACTTACAAGATTACCTCTGCCAAGTTTCAAGCCTTGAATCAAATATTTGCCCAGTCAATTGGACAATTGACCTAGAAATCAGTTGTATTGGGGAAAAGTCAATTGTGGCCAATTTACAGTCAAACCTCATAAATTTGGACCCATATCAATATTATAAACTCATATGAACCATTTGATCATGTTTGGACCACAACTCCTCAAGAAATTTGATCAGATCATCAAAAGGGAAAAATGGTCATTTTTAGGGTTTTGACTGCACAAGGGCAATTTCTGATTTTTGACCTAGCCAATGGAAAATTGGGTTCAAGCATGGATTCAAGGGCTCAATGGCATCATCTTGACCTATTCACAAAGCTCAAAAGACCTCAATTACATTGGATTGACAGATGAATTTTTCAGTCAACTAATCAAATTTGACTGTACACTGAAAAGTCAAACTTTGACTTTTTGGTCAAAATCAAGTTCCAAGAGTCATTTTTCATCAAGATGTGTCAAAACATGAAACTTATTCATCAAGAAACCCAATTTTGCAAATTAGGGTATAAGATTGAAAATTTTCATAACTTAGAATTTTTCTAAGCTATGAAATTTTCTTAATTTTTCCTAACTTTGCCCAACATTTTCACCATGATTCAATTGTATTCAAACAAAACTTCCAACATGAAAGTTGTACTCCTCTACAAAGTATACAACTTTGATTCACAAAGTTTTCCCAAAAGAAGCTTGGATCTCAAGTTATGATTTTTGGAACAAGGGTCCATGAAACTTTTAACTTAGTGAAATTTTGCCCTAGTTTAGGCAGGATTTTGACCCATCTTCATGACCATTTTTCACATAGTTCCACTTGGAATCTCAAATTTCATTTCAAAGATGGATTGTAGATCATGTTGCAATATTTCCAAAATGTCTAAGAACTCTCCAAACTCATTTGTGGTTAGGGAGAATCGAAGGCTTGAAGTTGGCAAAAACTCACTTTTCATCCATGGCATGTTCATAGTGATACAAGTTGCAAATTCAAATAAGCTTGCTTTACACTAGATTACAGGCCTAAAAACCATTCCATACTCAATAATTAAATGCAAATCCATTGGTATAAGGTTTTGTTTTGGTCATTAGAGCATTGCACACAAGATTAATCCCTAAATGGTAAAAGGTACATTACCATTTTTGCCAAAGTATGCTTTATGTCAAAACAACATCTCTTGAGCCTTGAACAATATCTTGTGCAGCAAATCATATCCACCAATTTGAGGGGCCAAGATCACAAGAGGCAGACTGATAGATAGCCTGTACAAGCTTGTATTACATCATTGCTCATTTTTTCTTAAAAGACAAGAAAGATATCAAATACACTAGAACTTGAACATCTGTAAAAACCAACTGGTGCAAACATTTGAAACACTTTTCTCATAACCCCTTGAGCTAGAAACACGACCCTTTAAGCCCCCAAACCTCCCATAGCACAAAATCATCTTCATTTGGCAAAACAGGGCAGTCGCTGCAGTTTGACTTCCATAGCTCAATTTGCTCGTGCGTTTTGCTCTAAACCTGTTCAAACACCTTCCATACAACCTATCCAAGCTATCCCAACCCTTAAACTCTAACTGTAACTCCATTTACAAGGTTTTCCATTTTTGATTTCAGCTTGTGCAGGTTGAGTTCTGTAGGCTTGTTCAAGCACATTCAAGGCAAGCTAGGCATTGGAGAAGGTCAGGGGAAGTTCAAGCAAGCTTCCAAACATCCCAGGCCTCATTGAAAAGCTCCACATTGTCAGACACGATCTCAACTGAAACAGGTTTTTGTCAACTTCCTATCTCTCTATTTAGGAACAATTAGGCTTAGGTTTGTGAATAAGAAATATAGTATTCATAGCCATGAAGCTGTACATATGCTCAGTTTTCATTTTAGTTAAGCACGCTAAGAGAATTTGGTCCATGAACATCCTGAAAAAAAATAGGTTAAGATTTAGGGCCAGAAAAATTCTCTCTGGTCTTTGAGAGTTAGGACAAGTTTTTTATATGGTTGAATTTATCTTGGAAATCTCTACAACTTTGATGTTATGTGTTTTTGCAATAGAGCTCGTATGCAGGTTGTTCATGTTTGGTACATGGCGCGCGAAATTTTGAAGAGAGGTTGAAGATGAAGTCTGGCTTGGGCTGGGACTGGCCCATTTCTTCATACTTTTGTATTTTTCCATTTTATTTTCATTTCTGATTTTGTTTTCTCATTTTTCGAACATAAAAAATACCAAAATATTTTTTATAAATTTTCACATTTATTTTTGTATTTTATTTTAATTTTTCTAAACATAAAAGCAATTTAATGAATATATACCTTCATTTTATTTTAATGAGAATTTAAAAATAGAACATTAAAAATTATACTTTTATTTTTTTATTATTATTTATACTTAAATAATACTTTGTTCTAAATATATTTTTGTCTTGTATATATTTTATTTTTTTATTGTACATAACTAATATAATTAATATATATATATATATATATATATATATATATATATATATATATATATATATATATATATATATATATATATATATATATATATATATATATATATATATATATATATATATATATATATATATATATATATATATATATATATATATATATATATATATATATATATATATATATATATATATATATATATATATATATATATATATATATATATATATATATATATATATATATATATATATATATATATATATATATATATATATATACATACTTTTGTTTTATTTAATAAATACTTGAGAATAAAAACATAAAAATATTATACTTTTATTTTTATTATTATTTATACTTAAAAAATACTTTTTCTAAATATATTTTATTTTTTGTATATAAATTATTTTATTTTGTTATATATAAATAGTATATTTAATATATTTACATTCTTAAAAGGAAAATTAGGGTTTTACCCTTAATAAAAATATATAATCTTTTTTTATTTATTTCTTTCTATTTGTATTAAATATTTTTTACATACATAAACAATAAACATAAACATTTTTGCATATTCATAATATTTTGTATATTTATTTAAATATTATTCATTTATTATTTATGCCATTGATTCAATTTGGATGTAATAGTAAAATTAGGATTTTAATTTCTTGTCAAATAATCTCCATTCAAAAATTGTATCCCCATCCCCATAATCATATTGTAATAGTGGTAGATTTATTTTACGCATTTATGCTTTCAATTATACCATGATTAGAGATTAGGGTTTGTATGCAAAAATCTAAAATCAACAAGTAGCTTGACCTAATACAAAGACAAAAATGCATGAAAATCAATACACAATGCACACTTGCACCCCTAGGGTTTCATCCACTTGTTGCCTAAAAAATGGGCCATGTTATGCATGTTGAGTACTTTGGCAAAACAAAAACAAAACAAAAGATCATAGTCCCTCGATGACGCTATCTTGGTTGCCTATACAAAAATGATCTAGTCCCTCAAAAATTTGCTAAAAATACTTAACACAATTGCTATCATGGTCTATACGACGATCCGCGCCTGTCCCGTTTAACATCCTAATACAAGGTTGTTTACCAAATGCAATGGTAAAACAACACTATCAAAAGGGTTAAAAACGTATAGGAAAGATCTTTGAGTAAAATAGGGTAGACAACTCTTAGTTACTTGATCAAAACTTGCAAAACATTCTTGCTATTTTCAAACACACCTCACAACACAATTTTAAAACATTTCCCAAATCAAACTTTCAAATATTGAAAAATCTTTTCAAAAGACAATACACCTTTGTATATATTCAAACAAAAATCATTACGAAGGTTGCCACAACGATGGCCTCTTTTCAAAACATTTTCAAAACCACACACAAAGCACCATCTCAAACAATTGAAAAGCAAAATCAAGTGATATAAACAAGTAACTAAGAGCCCTTGGATAACCATGGATGAAAGGGTGCTTGCACCTTCCCTTTTCATAATCTACTCCCCGAACCCAAGAAAACATCTCAAAGGTCTTTCCCGTGCTTTTTGACCTTTCATTAGGATAAAATAAAAAGTCGGTGGCGACTCTTGCTAAACAGAAACATTTACGAACACAAACGCAAAACCTCAAGTCAGTTTTCCCATCGTATCACAGAACTGGCGACTCTGCTGGGGAAATGTCTAAAAGTGGAGTAACCTTAGGGTTTAGATCACCTTTACATGCTTACCTTGTTTGCTTTGATTGCTTTACAGTTGGTTCTATTGTTTGGGTTTGGAATCCTCTACCCGGATTTGGGAAACATTCATAGGTAAAGAGCAATACGTTGTGGAAACTGTGCGGGGTATACCGACATGGTTGAAGCAATAGCTATATTAGTGCGACATATTTGTGGGTACCAGTAGCCTTTGAGTTAATCAAAGAGAATACGGGGCCGCTGAGTGATGTCATGAAGCACTAATGAACTCTTAGAACCTTTACTTGACCATCTTGGCCTTTTTAGGGGTAGTGAGATGACCGGATTTGGTGCAGTCCGAAGTTGGTAGATACTCGATACTACACTCATTAAGGGTTGTTTTCTTGGAATATTTCGGTCACCAGTTAAGTGGCTAAACTGAAACAATGAACACAAAAAATAATCCAGTGATATTGAGCTCCTTAGAACCCGGTTACTATTTATAGGACAGGTTGAGCCAACTAACTTCAAGAGGGTACTTACCTATGAAACCTCATGCAAGCCTGAAACTAGGATCTTGTGTGATTTGCTTGTACATATACTTGTGCATACATCATGAACATCATGAAGCATCATATGCATCCACTAACCATTTCAAGGGTTTGGATCTTCATCTTTGTTCTTGTTTTGTAGGTCATGGAACCTCTTCGCAGGAAAACAATTCAAGTCAACCTTGTGAGAATCCCTCTTCAACTCAAGAAGCTTACTTCCAAGATTCCAGAGAATTCTCCTTTCAGTGAAAGACATGGTAGACTTCTCAACTTGGTCAACTCCAACATAGAGGAAGACATGGTGAAAGTTCTCTTCCAGTTCTTTGACCCACTACACCATTGCTTTACATTTCCTGATTACCAACTAGTACCTACTTTGGAGGAATTTTCTCAACTCTTGAGGATTCCTATTCTCCATCAACTACCCTATAACGGTACGGAAAGAGAACCAAAGCCTAGAGATGTTGCTCAAGCCCTACACTTGCAACCATCTGATATCAAAGGTCATTGGGAAACCAGAAGTAGTGTCAAGGGTTTCTTGGCAAAGTTCCTGTTTGAGAAGGCACAAGACTGCTGGAATTCTTTAGATCTGTAAGCTTTTGAAGAGATTGTAGCACTTCTCATCTACGGGTTGGTCTTGTTCCCAAACCCTGACCAGCTTATAGATGTGAATGCTGTCAAGATTTTCATATCTCGGAATCCTGTGCCTACATTGCTTGGGGACATCCTACACTTATTTTACACACGAACAATGAGGAAAAGAGGTGTTCTCATGTGCTGTACTCCTCTTCTAGAAAGGTGGTTTATTTCTCACCTTCCCCAGTCAGTCTTGAAGAATGAACAAGGCTTGAGGTGGTCACAACGGTTGATGACTCTTACACATTCTGATGTTCATTGGTGTTCTCGGTCCAGAGAAAATGTCATCATCATTGATCGTTGTGGGGAATTCCCTAATGTCCCACTACTTGGCATTAGGGGAGGCATTACCTACAACTCCTGTTTATCTCTGACACAATTTGGGTATGCCCGAAGGGATGACCCTCATGACATGCTAATCCCTGACTTGGTCTTTGACTTCGACAACGACGCTCAAGGACTTCGACAAAGGTTTATCCGAGCTTGGAGGATGCCCAATAAAGTGGATAGTAAGACACTGGGACACAAGAATTCCATCCCCCTTAAGCCTTATCTCAAGTGGGTACGAACCCGCGCCCAGAGTCTTATGATGCCTTACCCCCACATTCTCCCCGTGATCAAAGAGCATGTTATAGAAGGAGAGGTTCCATACACCCTCGTACATCCTGACATGCCAACATCATTGGAAGAATTGCAAAAGAGTTGGATACAGCTCAAGGAAGAACGAAATACTTTTGAAGCCATCTTCTATGCCAGTGAGAAGAAGGTTTTGGAACTTACCCACCGACTTCACGAAGAGGAGACTCTTAACACCTACATCGCACCAAAGGTAATGCGCAATGTCTTTTTACATTGAGAATTTTGTAATATTTTGCCCATGGGGCATTTATGTACTAACAATCTTCTTCTTAATATGACGTGTGTTCTTTTTGTTTGCAACAACTTTGAATTTCTGAATCCTTGAATGCATTACATGAATACATATCATTCATCATATGCATGAACATGTCTTCACACCAGGTTTCCTTATCCTTCTGCTGTTTATTTCAGCAAGATGGATATAGAGCAGACGGTCAAAGATCTGCAAGCACAGAATTCACAATTCCAACAACTCCTCATGACTTTGGAAAAGGGTCAAGAGGATCTTAAAGCACTGTTAGAGAAAGAGAAGGAAAAAGAAAATAAGAAGAAGAAAAGGGCTGGTGTGGCCACTATGGGAAGAAGATTTGAGAACCAAGCTAGAAGGGTCTTGGACTTCCCTTCCACATCTGATGAAGGGGTTAGTAAAGGAAAAGGAGCGGCGGTACCTTCCGAATATGAGGCTGAAGAGGAAGAAGAAGAAGAGGATGAAGATTACTCCGAGCAGCAGTACCCTCCTGCAGACGATAAGTATAAAAATCTGGAAGATCGGCTGGCAGCCATGGAGGTACAAAGAGTACTTGGGTTGGATTTCGAAGAACTAGGGTTGGTTGCTGAGATCGTCATTCCCCCCAAGTTCAAAGTGCCTATATTTGCTAAATACGACGGTTTGTCCTGTCCAAAGATGCATCTGCGGTCCTATGTCAGAAAGATCCAACCTCACTCTTCTGATAAGGATATGTGGGTCCACTTTTTTCAAGATAATTTGTCGGGTACGCAATTGGACTGGTTCTATCAACTTGAGAGATCTGATGTACATAACTGGGAGGATTTGGCTGCTGCTTTCTATCGACAATATCAATATAACGCAGATTTAGCGCCTACTCGTACTCAACTACAGAGTATGAGTATGGTCTCTAATGAAGGCTTTAAGGAGTACGCCCAGAAGTGGCGGGATTTTGCTGGAAGGGTGCAGCCACCATTGTCGGATATAGAGCTGGTTGACATGTTTTTGGGGACCCTGTCAGATCCATTCTTTAATCACTTGATCGGGAGCTCATCTGCAGGGTTCACCGAATTAATTCTGACAGGTGAAAGGGTCGAAGATGGCATTAAGAGTGGTAAAATTCAGAAGGACGCATCTTCTTCCACTTCTGTCAAGAAGACCTTCCCAGCCAAGAAAGAAGCTTCTGCTGTTTACTCCCAGAGAAATCAAGGAAGAATGAAGCGCCGACCAACGGTGGGGGCTGTGATGATTCAGAACTCTTCAGCCGATCAACCTCGAAGCAGTCAACCTAGAGCTAACCAAAATAGGGTGGAAAGGCCACAACGGCAATTTACTCGGATCAATTTGACACCGGCTCAGGTCCTCCCTCATCTATTAAAGTTAAACCTTACCAACTTGAAAGAAGCGCCAAAAAACCCAAATACCTCTTCTCCATATTATCATTCAAATGCAAAATGTGCATATCATTCGGACAGTGTGGGGCACGACACCAACAACTGTTGGGCACTTAAAAACAAGATCCAAGATTTAATAGATGCCAAGGAGGTAGAGTTTGATGCTCCCGAAAAACCTAATGTGATATCCGCTCCTATTCCAAAACATGGTCATAATGTCCATGCTATTGTAGAAGATCTTCATGTTACTGCTGTTGATGACTTAATGACTCCATTGCTAATGATCAAGATGAATCTGTTGAAAGCCGGGATTTTCTTGGGCTGTGAAAAAGATTGTTACTTTTGTTCAACCTTACAATCTGATTGTCCGCTGTTGAAATCAGGCATCCAATGCCTGATGGATACTCAAGAGATCCTCTTTCAGAAAACTCCTGTTGATACTATTACTCATGTTACTCCTGTTACTCATGTTACTCCAATCAATGATATTGCTATAATCACCATTTCCGACAATCTTTCCAAGACCTGCAAAAGGCCTGTTAAGATTACACCCGATCTAAAGTTTGTACCGCTGAAGATTACCATGTCGGGGCCTATCCCATATAAGTCCAACAAGACGATATTGTGGAATTATGGAGGAGAGATTTTCTACCACGGTGTTAAGCAGATCGAATCAGTCGAAGAAAGTTCCGATGAAGAAACTCCTGATATAGGAAATATTGCGGGAACAAGTAAGATAACCCGTAGCGGAAGAATCTTCTCTCCGAAGATTGCTCCTCCAAGAGCAGTCTTCGGACCCTCAAGTGCTCTTGTGCCTGTCAAGATATCTGTACAAAGTTCAGTGATTGAAGAAATTGTTACTCCCGAAGTTGTACCCTCTGCTGTTACTGCTGATAAAGGTAAGGGGATCCAAGAAGCGCCCGTCAGGACGAGGGCTCAGACTTTGGTTATCCCTGAGACCACCCAAAAGGAAATGGAGGAGATTTTAAAGATAATTAAGAAGAGAGACTATGATGTCGTAGAGTAGCTTGGGTAAACCCCTTCAAAAATATCTATGCTGGCTCTATTGCTCTGCTCCGAGGCTCATGCCAAAGCCTTGATCAAATTCCTGAAGACGGCGCACGTGCCTCAAGAAACTTCTGCAGATCAATTTCAAGATTGTGTAGCCAGCCTTATAGCCGACAATGGTCTTGGCTTCTCTGATGCCGATCTGACGTCTAAGGGAAGAAAGCATAATGATGCGCTGCATGTCTTGGTAGAGTGCAGAGGGACCACTCTTGCTCACGTTCTGGTTGATACCGGTTCATCTTTAAATGTCCTACAAAAGAAAGCATTGAACAGATTGGACTGTGAAGGTTTGACCTTAAAGCCCATTAATATCATTGTTAGAGCCTTCGACGGTTCTAAGAGGATGGTTCACGGAGAAGTGGACATCCCAATTAAGGTGGGAACAAAAATTTTCAACTCTACTTTTTATGTGATGGACATCCGTCCTTCATATTCATGCTTGTTGGGAAGGCCATGGATCCACAACGCCGGGGCAGTCACTTCTTCTCTACACAAGATGCTCAAATACCCAGTCCAGGATAAGATCATAACAGTTCATGGTGAGGAGGAGTATATGATAAGTCACCTTAACTCTTTCCACTACATGGAGTTAGATAGTGAATTCATAGAAGCACCTTTCCAACACTTTGAAGAGGTTTCTCCTAAAATTACGGTAGCCAAGATAATGATTGATGTTCCCATCATTACCAAACCTGTGTCCCGGATGTCATCCCTTAAAGATGCAGAGTCTGTAGTCAACGAAGGAGGAAGCACAATATGGGGTCAACTGCCAGATTTTCCTTACAAGACAGACAAGTTCGGATTGGGTTTCACTACTGCTAGCCAGAAGGTTGTGCGTCGCTCCCGGGCTGGAGGACCACCCTTAAAGATCACTCATCATGGAGTTCATGCTTTAGAAGATGATGATGAAGAGAGCAATTTTGAAGATTGGATCTTTCCAACCATTGAAGGGGGACTGAACAACTGGGAGGCGAAAGACTTTGTTCCCATTAATTTCATCAATCAGTAATTCATCTTTTGAACATTTCCTGTTTGGTCTGTAATATTATTAAACAATTCGTACACTCTTTTCGCCTTATGCCTTACCCGGGGCATATAGGTCCATTTGTAAGGGTTTTGATTCTTCATTTTCATATGCAATTTTTAATGAATCATGAACGTTTTCATATATAAACTTTTGTGTTCATTTTCTTTCCTTTTACATTTTATTTTGTTTAAAGGTGGCTATCCCTTACACACACCCACACTCACAAAATGTAGGTACCCATCCACTCCGGATTCCATGGGTAACAATTCTGCTATGGCCTTCAGTGACTATGAAGATCTAGTCAATCATGCAGAGTACGACATTGACGAAGATTGTGAAGTGCCTGGAGAGTTGGCTAGACTTTTGCAACAAGAAGAAAGGGTTATTCTTCCCCATGAAGAGTTGTTAGAGACTATCAATTTGGGTACTGCCGAAGACAGAAAAGAGGTTAAAGTGGGTGCCAACCTGGAGCCAAGCGTCAAAGAGCATTTAGTTCAGCTGTTGAATGAGTTTGTTGATATTTTCGCCTGGTCCTATGAAGATATGTCGGGATTGGATACAAATATTGTGGTTCACCGTCTCCCTACAAGAGAAGACTGTCCACCAATCAAACAGAAAGTCCGCCGAATGAGGCCCGACATGTCCGAAAAGATCAAAGCTAAAGTGATGAAGCAGTTCAATGTTAGCTTTCTGGCTGTTACTTCCTATCCATAATGGGTTGCTAACATTGTGCCCGTGCCTAAGAAGGACGGCAAAGTCAGAATGTGTGTGGACTAGAGACTTAAACAGGGCTAGCCCTAAAGATGATTTTCCACTACCACACATTGACATCTTGGTTGACAACACAGCTCAACACAAGGTATTCTCTTTCATGGACGGATTTTCAGGGTACAACCAGATCAAAATGGCTCCCGAAGACATGGAGAAGACTACTTTTGTTACGCAGTGGGGTACCTTCTGCTATAAAGTGATGCCATTCAGACTGAAGAATGTCGGGGCAACCTATCAGTGAGCCATGGTAGCTTTGTTTCATGATATGATACATCATGAGATCGAAGTCTACGTATACGACATGATAGCCCATTCACAAACAGAAGAAGAACACCTCGACCATCTGCAAAAGCTGTTTGTCAGAATGAAGGAGTATAAGCTCAGACTGAACACTAACAAGTGCACTTTCGGAGTCAGGTCTGGTAAACTCTTGGGATTCATCGTCAGCAACAAAGGCATTGAGGTTGATCCTGCTAAAGTCAAAGCTATACAAGAAATGCCTGCCCCCCGCACTGAAAAGGAGGTCAGAGGTTTCTTGGGACGCCTAAACTACATTGCAAGGTTCAATTCTCATCTAACTTCTACCTGTGAACCAATCTTCAAGCTGTTGAAGAAAGATTAGGTGGTTGAATGGAATGATGACTGTCAAGTTGCTTTCGATAAAATCAAGGAGTATTTTCTAGAACCTCCTATCTTGATGCCACCCGTCGAAGGAAGACCGTTAATCATGTATCTGACTGTTTTAGATAACTCAATGGGGTGCGTACTGGGCCAACATGACGAGTCTGGTCGAAAAGAGCATCCCATTTATTACCTTAGCAAAAAGTTTACCGACTGTGAGACTCGTTACTCACTGCTTGAGAAAACTTGTTGCGCTTTGGTATGGGTTGCTCGCCGATTAAGGCAGTATATGTTGACACATACCACTCTGCTGATTTCTAAAATGGATCCGATCAAGTACATCTTCGAGAAGCCTGCTTTATCTAGAAGAATCGCTAGATGGCAGATGATCCTGACTGAGTATGATATCCAGTACATAACCCAAAAAGCTATAAAGGGGAGTGTACTAGCTGACCATCTAGCTCATCAAGCCGTCGAAGATTACCAATCTATGAGGTTCGACTTCCCTGACGAGGACATTATGACATTGGACAACATTGAAGGTAACAGACCGTATGATGGACCTGAACAAGGATCCCGATGGACCCTGTACTTTGATGGTGCTTCAAATGCACTTGGCAACGGTATTGGAGCGGTACTTATTTCTCCAGAAGGTTGCCATACACCTTTCACTACTAGACTCTACTTCAGCTGCACCAACAACATGGCCGAGTATGAAGCTTGTATCTTTGGTCTCAAGGCTGCGATTGACCTAGGAATCAAATCTTTGGTTGTATTTGGGGACTCAACTTTGGTTATCAGTCAAATCAAAGGAGAGTGGGACACTAAACATCCTAATCTTATCCCATACAAAGAACATGTCCTGACATTGTTACCTCATTTCGAGCAGATTACCTTTGAGCACTTCCCGCGAGAAGAAAATTAGCTAGCGGATGCTCTAGCTACAATGTCTCCAATGTTTAAACTCAACTGGGATAATGAGGCTCCCCAAATCACCATCGAGCGAAGGGATGGACCTGCGCATTGTCATGAGATTAATACCGAAGAAGTAGTGGAACAACCCTGGTTTCATGAAATCAAAAGGTATCTCAAGACTCGAGAATACCCTGAAGGAGCTTCAGTCAACGACAAAAAGTTCTTAAGGAGATTTGCTGTCAAGTTCTTCCTGAGCAATGGTATCCTATATAAGCGCAACCATGATTGTGTTCTGCTTCGTTGTGTGGACAAGGTTGAAGCTGAGCAGATCATGACTGAACTGCATAGTGGCACGTTTGGCACCCATTTGAGCGGACATACGATGGCTAAGAAGATTCTAAGGGCAGGCTACTACTGGTCTACCATGGAAGCTGACTGTCATCAATATTCCTGTACTTGTCACAAATGCCAAGTCTATGTTGACAAGGTACATATTCCTCCAGTTCCTCTCAATGTCCTAACAACTCCTTGGCCATTCGCAATGTGGAGAATCGACATGATTGGAGAGATCAAGCCTACGGAATCCAATGGACATCGCTTCATCCTGGTGGCTATTGATTACTTTACCAAATGGGTTGAAGCAGCTTCATTGGCCTCTGTTACAAAAAATGTGGTTGCCCGCTTCATCAAGAAGAACCTCATATACCGGTATGGTATCCCTGACAGGATCATCACGGACAACGGTACAAACCTGAATAACACTATGATCACCGCTCTGTGCGAGTAGTTCAAAATTAAACATCACAATTCATCTCCCTATCAGCCAAAGATGAACGGTGTTGTTGAAGCTGCGAACAAAAATATCAAGAAGATCATTCAAAAGATGACAGTCACCTACAAGGACTGGCATGAGATGTTACCGTTTGCTCTACACGAATATCTTACCACGGCACGTACTTCAACCGGGGCAACCCCATTTTCTTTGGTATATGGCATGGAAGTTGTTTTACCTATGGAGGTTCGGATTCCTTCCTTGAGAATTATGAAGGATGTTGGTTTAAGTGAAGACGATTGGATTCAGACCCAGCTTGATCAACTTAACTTGATCGACGAGAAGCGACTTACTGTTATTTGTCATGGTCAGACGTATCAGAAACGTATGATTAAGGCCTTCAACAAGAAAGTCAAGAGACAAGTATATCAAGTTGGGGACCTTGTAATCAAGTGAATCATCTTGCCGCAAAGTGATCCCAGGGGCAAGTGGACTCCTACTTACGAAGGACCATTTGTGATCAAAAACATCTTTTCTGGTGGGGCAATGATTCTGACCACCATGGACGGCGATGACCTGCCGCACCCTGCGAACGCAGACATAGTCAAAAGATACTACGCATAAACGACCCGACAAGTTGATAACCCGAAAGGGCGACTTGGGCAAAAATGGGCATCCCGGTGAATCAAAAACCCGAAAGGGCGGTTCAGGCAAAAATTAGGGATAAATAAAAAAAATGTGTACACCCGACAAGTTGAAAACCCGAAAGGGCGACTTGGGAAAAAAAGGGTTTCCCGGTGGATCGAAAACCCGAAAGGGTGGTCCAGGCAAAATTTAGGGAATTAAAGCGTATGACTTTGTCTCGTCGGATCACTTTAAAGACAGTCTCTTCACGGACAAGCTCCAAGCTTCTGATCATTCCAATCATCTGCGAACGAAGCAACGAATGGACAAGATACTCAGAGTTACGAAGGCTATAGCAGAATGGGAACCCCGTGGAATTGTTACACATAACCATCTTTCTTTGTATAAATTTTTCTCATTTTTTATGACAACATTCTCTTACTAGGATGTCTTTCTCCTTTGTACAAAATACTTACACAAAGTTAATACAAAGATACTTCAAAGTGCAGGAATTTGTTTGCCTTTTCTTTCTTTTTACACTTGTGTTTTATTTGAAAACGTCCAATGATTTATTAAATGAGCATATGCATTTGAATATAATCACTTCCTACAAATAAAATGAAATGAGAAAGGATAATTACTGATAGGTTAAAAGTATAGGAAAACGTATTTAGGCTATTCCAGAAGAAATCCCTTGCAGTATGTCATTCAGATCCTCAACAAAGCTAAAACCTTGAAATACGTATCCCCAGCGGAGTTAAGTTTCAAAATCGCCATCAGAGCTAAGTTTCTAAACTCCCGATCCCCAGCGGAGCCAGAAGCCTTTGAACTACAAATCCCCAGTGAAGATGAAACTTTCTTCCCCAACGGAGTCCAAAACTTCAACCTCTAAACCACAGTGGAGATCATCCGGTTTCTCCAAATCCTCCAGCAAGTTATCTTAAAACCTGGAAATCCACCATATAACAGTTAACTTTTGTTCTATCCCCAACCAAGGATAAAACCTCAGAACATTGGCATACTCCCAACCTCCTGATACCCTTAACAGAATGAAGATTCTCATTCTTAAAAACCCCAGAAGATTGGCATACTCCCAACCTCCTGATACCCTTAACAGGATGAATATTCTTATTCTTGAAACTCTAGAAGATTGGCATACTCCCAACCTCCTGATACCCTTAACAGGATGAAGATTCTCATTCTTGAAACTCCAGAAGATTGGCATACTCCCAACCTCCTGATACCCTTAACAGAATGAAGATTCTCATTCTTAAAACTCCAGAGGATTGGCATACTCCCAACCTCCTGATACCCTTAACAGGATGAAGATTCTCATTCTTGAAACTCCAGAAGATTGGCATACTCCCAACCTTCTGATACCCTTAACAAAATGAAGATTCTTATTCTTAAACCTCCAAAAGATTGGCATACTCCCAACCTCCTGATACCCTTAACAGGATGAAGATTCTCATTCTTGAAACTCCAGAAGATTGGCATACTCCAAACCTTCTGATACCCTTAACAGAATAAAGATTCTCATTCTTAAAATTCCAGAAGATTGACATACACCCAACCTTCTGATCCAAACTCCTGAATGAAGATTCTCATTCTTGAAACTCCAAAAGATTGGCATACTCCCAACCTCCTGATACCCTTAACAGAATGAAGATTCTCATTCCTAAAATTCTAGAAGATTGGCATACACCCAACCTTCTGATCCAAACGCCTGAATGAAGATTCTCATTCTTGCTTCCTCAGTAGATTAGCATGTAACCCAAGCTTTTGAAAACTCTCCAACAGAATAAACATTCTCCCCACATAATTATTTCCAAGAAGAACGAAGATTCTTGTTCTCATTTCTCCAGTTGAAGCCTCCCAGGTTTTAATTCCCCAGTAGAGATCGTCAGAGCTTTCCTTATTCCCCAGGAAAGTCATGAAAGATTCTCAATTCCCTGCAGAAGTTGTCAAAGTTCTTATTAATCCCCAAAAGTCGCCAAGGATTTTCTATCCCCAATAGTGGTCCCAGGATTTCTCATTCTCAATGATCAAAGGTTTTGAATCCCCAGCAGCAGTCAAGGGTTTATTTTCTCCGGCAGCGGTCAAAGATTTCATTATCTCCATCTATCAAGGATTTATTTTCCTCAGCAAGACAGCTAATCGGCTTACATGTGCATCCATTACATCCATATATCATAAACATTGATAGAACATATTTTATTGCATCATACATGTCATGCAGCATAACTTTGTGTTTTAGCTAACATTTTACCCTTTTTTAGGATAAGATTAAAAGCTACCTTTAAAAAATGTTCAAAGATTTCAGATACAGTATGGATACACCCCAGACACGACGGTCATTCTACTACTCATTCAGACTTCAGCAATCAGATACAGACTAGATACGTTCCAGACACGAAAGCCATTTTATTTCTCATTCAGATTCAACTATCAACTTCAAGATCAGATACACTCCAGACACGGAAGTCATTCTGTCACTTGTCCAGATCCCAATTACAGTACAAATACACTCCAGACACAGAAGTTATTCTGCTACTCATACAGATCTCAACTTCAGATACAATACAGATACACTCCAGGCACGGAAGTCGTTCTGATGTTCATTCAAGAATCAAATACAGTTACAGCTCGGATACGCTCCAGACACGGCCGCCATTCCTTTGCTCATACGAATCCAATCTCTGGATACAACTCAGATACGTTCCAGATATGGATACCATTCTGATAATCATTCTCTTGATTTTCAACAAACAAGTCTTGGATGGCATATTTTAAGCCCATCTCTCGCAAGATTCTACCATCTCCAAATGGTATCTTTAAGCCCATTCCCTCAGTTACATTTTGACGAGTGCAAATTTACGGGCACTCTAATGTCCAATCATCTCTTACCTTCGAGTCACGAAAGGCAAACTTGCCAATCTAACTCTTCAGGTTCAAGAAGATTGAACAGGGGAAACTGTTGTACCCCAAAATTTTCACTCTAATTTTATCAATATTTCTCATCACAAGGCTCTTTGAACTCAAGATCAAGCTAGGGTTTGCTCTGCACAAGACATCTCCTTGCACTATTGACCTAAATTAGGGTTTGAGTTTGCACAAGGAATTTTGGACTTCTAATTCTCAAAGTGACTTTCATACTTCATGTTGGACTTACAAGATTACCTCTGCCAAGTTTCAAGCCTTGAATCAAATTTTTGCCCAGTCAATTGGACTGTTGACCTAGAAATCAGTTGTATTGAGGAAAAGTCAACTGTGGCCAATTTACAGTCAAACCTCATAAATTTGGACCCATATCAATATTATAAACTCATATGAACCATTTGATCAAGTTTGGACCATAACTCCTCAAGAAATTTGATCAGATCATCAAAAGGGCAAAATGGTCATTTTTAGGGTTTTGACTGCACAAAGGAAATTTCTGACTTTTGACCTAGCCAATGGCAAATTGGGTTCAAGCATGGATTCAAGGGCTCAATGGCATCATCTTGACCTATTCACAAAGCTCAAAAGACCTCAATTGCATTGGATTGACAGATGAAATTTTCAGTCAACAGATCAAATTTGACTATATACTGAAAAGTCAAACTTTGACTTTTTGGTCAAAATCAAGTGCCAAGAGTCATTTGTCATAAATATGTTTCAAAACATGAAACTTGTTCATCAAGAAACCCAATTTTGCAAATTAGGATTTAAGATTGAAAATTTTCATAACTTAAAATTTTTCTAAGTTATGAAATTTTCTTAATTTTTCCTAACTTTGCCCAACATTTTCACCATGATGCAATTGGATTCAAACAAAACTTCCAACATGAAAGTTGTAGTCCTCCACAAATTCTAAAACTTTGACTCACAAAGTTTTCCCAAAAGAAGCTTGGATCTCAAGTTATAAATTTTGGAACAAGGGTCCATGAAACTTTTAACTTAGTGAAATTTTGCCCTAGTTTAGGCAGGATTTTGACCCATCTTCATGACCATTTTTAACATAGTTCCACTTGGAATCTCAAATTTCATTTCAAAGATGGATTGTAGATCATGTTGCAAGATTTCCAAAATGTCTAATAACTCTCCAAAATAATTTGTGGTTAGAGAGAATTGAAGGCTTGAAGTTGGCAAAAACTCACTTTTCATCCATGGCATGTTCATAGTGATACAAGTTGCAAATTCAAATCAGCTTGCTTTACACTAGATTACAGGCCTCAAAACCATTCCATACTTAATAATTAAATTCAAATCAGTTGGTCTAAGGTTTTGTTTTGGTCATCAGAGCATTGCACACAAGATTAATCCCTAAATGGTAAAAGGTACATTACCATTTTTGCCAAAGTATGCTTTATGTCAAAACAACATCTCTTGAGCCTTGGACAATATCTTGTGCAGCAAATCATATCCACCAATTTGAGGGGCCAAGATCACAAGAGGCCGGCTAATAGATAGCCTGTACAAGCTTGTATTACATCATTGCTCATTTTTGCTTAAAAGACAAGAAAGATATCAAATACACTAGAACTTGAACATCTGTGAAAACCAACTGGTGCAAACATTTGAAACACTTTTCTCATAACCCCTTGAGCCAGAAACATGACCCTTTGAGCCCTCAAACCTCCCATAGCACAAAATAATCTTCATTTGGCAAAATAGGGCAGTCCCTGCAGTTTGACTTCTATAGCTCAATTTGCTCGTGCATTTTGCCCTAAACCTGTTCAAACACTTTCCATACAACCTATCCAAGCTATCCCAACCCTTAAACACTAACTGTAACTCCATTTACAAGGTTTTCCATTTTTGATTTCAGCTTGTGCAGGTTGAGTTCTGTAGGCTTGTTCAAGCACATTCAAGGCAAGCTAGGCATTGGAGAAGGTCAGGGGAAGTTCAAGCAAGCTTCCAAACATCTCAGGCCTCGTTGAAAATCTCCACATTGTCAGACACGATCTCAACTGAAACAGGTTTTTGTCAACTTCCTATCTCTCTATTTAGGAACAATTAGGCTTAGGTTTGTGAATAAGAAATATAGTATTCATAGCCATGAAGCTGTACATATGCTCAGTTTTCATTTTAGTTAAGCATGCTAAGAGAATTTGGTCCATGAACATCCTGAAAAAAATAGGTTAAGATTTAGGGCCAGAGAAATTCCCTCTGGTCTTTGAGAGTTAGGACAAGTTTTTTATATGGTTGAATTCGTCTTGGAAAGCTCTACAACTTTGATGTTATGTGTTTTTGCAATAGAGCTCGTATGCAGGTTGTTCATGTTTGGTACAGGGCGCGCGAAATTTTGAAGAGAGGTTGAAGATGAAGTCTGGCTTGGGCTGGGCTTTGGTTCTTTTGTTTCTAACACCCCCCTTTTGCTGAATACACCCCCCTAGCCCATTTCTTCATACTTTTGTATTTTTCCATTTTATTTTCATTTCTGATTTTGTTTTCTCATTTTTCAAACATAAAAAATACCAAAATATTTTTTATAAATTCTCACATTTATTTTTGTATTTAATTTTAATTTTTCTAAACATAAAAGCAATTTAATGAATATATACCTTCATTTTATTTTAATGAGAATTTTAAAATAGAACATTAAAAATTATAGTTTTATTTTTTTATTATTATTTATACTTAAATAATACTTTGTTCTAAATATATTTTTGTCTTGTATATATTTTATTTTTTTATTGTACATAACTAATATTATATATATATATATATATATATATATATATATATATATATATATATATATATATATATATATATATATATATATATATATATATATATATATATATATATATATATATATATATATATATATATATATATATATATATATATATATACTTTTATTTTTATTATTATTTATACTTAAAAAATACTTTTTCTAAATATATTTTATTTTTTGTATATACATTATTTTATTTTGTAATATATAAACAGTATATTTAATATATTTACATTCTTAAAAGGAAAATTAGGGTTTTACCCTTAATAAAAAATAATATAATCTTTTTTTTATTTATTTCTTTCTATTTGTATTAAATATTTTTTACATACATAAAAAATAAACATAAACATTTTTGCATATTCATAACATTTTGTATATTTATTTAAATGTTGTTCATTTATTATGTATGCCATTGATTCAATTTGGATGTAATAGTAAAATTAGGGTTTTAATTTCTTGTCAAATAATCCCCATTCAAAAATTGTATCCCCATCCCCTTAATCATATTGTAATAGTGGTAGATTTATTTTACGCATTTATGCTTTCAATTATACCATGATTAGAGATTAGGGTTTGTATGCAAAAATCCAAAATCAACAAGTAGCTTGACCTAATACAAAGACAAAAATGCATGAAAATCAATACACAATGTACACTTGCACCCCTAGGGTTTCATCCACTTGTTGCCTAAAAAATGGGCCATGTTATGCATGTTGAGTACTTTGGCAAAACAAAAACAAAATAAAAGATCATAGTCCCTCGATGACGCTATCTTGGTTGCCTATACAAAAATGATCTAGTCCCTCAAAAATTTGCTAAAAATACTTAACACAATTGCTATCATGGTCTATACGATGACCCGCGCCTGTCCCGTTTAACATCCTAATACAAGGTTGTTTACCAAATGCAATGGTAAAACAACACTGTCAAAAGGGTTAAAAACGTATAGGAAAGATCTTTGAGTAAAATAGGGTAGACAACTCTTACTTACTTGATCAAAACTTGCATAACATCCTTGATATTTTCAAACACACCTCACAACATAATTTTAAAACATTTCCCAAATCAAACTTTCAAACATTGAAAAATATTTTCAAAATACAATACACCTTTGTATATATTCAAACAAGAATCATTACAAAGGTTGCCACAACGATGGCCTCTTTTCAAAACATTTTCAAAACCACACACAAAGCACCATTTCAAACAATTGAAAAGCAAAAGCAAGTGATCTAAACAAGCAACTAAGAGCCCATGGATAACCATGGATGAAAAGGGTGCTTGCACCTCCCCTTTTCATAATCTACTCCCCGAACCCAAGAAAACATCTCAAAGGTATTTCCTGTGCTTTTTGACCTTTCCTTAGGATAAAATAAAAAGTCGGTGGCGACTCTTGCTAAACCGAAACATTTGCGAACACAAACGCAAAACCTCAAGTCAGTTCTCCCACAGTATGACAGTTCCAAAAGGTGATATTAAGGGTGTTAGAGAACTGGATTAATGATGTCATCCTTGTTAAAAGTCGGGCATCTAATATCATTATCATAAGTCAGTTTTATGATCAAGGTCTAAAGGAATCCCTCTAAGGGAGTATGGTTGATCACCAATGAGAAGACTGAAGTTGTGATGAGGAAGTTTGTTCTACTGGCTCATTCCCATTCTAAATGTCATAGGATGACAAAGTCAAAATGTCACAGTAGAAGTTGCAACATCTGGATGTTGACATGGTTCTAGAACTTCCTTTTATGAATCTAATGAGGCAAATGTAATGTGAGAGTCTTGGTGAGTAGAGGCTTGTCTGTGTTGATTGTTGATGATTTTTCTAAGATAATCTAGATAATCTATAGCAAAGAAATATCAGATATCTGTGAGGACTTCAAAGGTATTTAATAGCTTCTTCATGGAAAGATGAGTTTAAAATGTGATGATTGGACATGATTGAGTTACTTTACCATGAGCGGGTCATATAGAGGTATTAACTTCAGAACCACGGTCAATGATTTTAGCATTAAGGTAAAGATTTATGTCCAGGAATATGTTGGAACATTATCTCAGCAGATTGACACTCCAGAAAATGAGGCAGAATCTAAGAGCTAGCAGTCTCTGAGTCAGAAAACTCACTAGACAAGTGTTCTCTAGAATTCAGAAAATTCATTATTTGGAGTTCATTATTTATGGTTCATTTTTTTGGGAAGAAGTATTGATCACCAATAGTTTCAGAGATGAAATATCTAATACTAGTGATTTTTGGAGTAAAGCTTTTGGCCAAAAATGGATTGTCAAGATCAAGTTTGTTGGAGATACTGTTAATGGAGGATGATTCTTCTCGGGAAACAATCTTGTCTCCTGGATAAACAATAAGTCAATTTATGTATCCTGGTCTTCATCTAAGGCTATGTATAATGCGAAAGGGAGTTGTTGCTCTAAATTTATTTTGATGCTAAAGGATTATAATGTCTAACAGGATGTCATGACATTGTACTGTGGAAAGTTGATTAAAGTTTAGATATTCAAGGATGTCAGATTTCATAGCATGACAAAGCTCATTAATACTGGTCAGCTCAGGTCAGGGGTCTTGCTACATGAAATAGTGGTTCTTCTAAGCTTGAGAGAATATTCTGGAAGATATTTGGACTTGGATACAAATCACATTTAGAATTTGAGGCGTGTTTTTAGAAAGTTGTACTACTCATGAATGTGAGCATTCACATGTTGGAATGAGGTTATCTCATTCCAAGTCATATTCAGTCCAAATGGTGTGAGAATCTCCAATAGTTAAAGCTTAAAAAGAGAAAAAGAGGAACAAGAAAGTGTCTCTCTCTCCTATAGTAAGTGGTGTGCTGATATTGAGAATGAGTATACGTTATTCAAACACTCTATCCTTGAATGGTCATGCATTACAAGCAAGGTTTCATTACAAACAAGGTAAATCTCTTTTCCATTAACCCCTTTCTGGGTGTTACTCCTCTCAAAATCGTTTCAACATGATCAAAATTTCCAAAAATGCTGATGCTAAAAGGGTTCATTTGTTGGAATCCAAGAAGGAAGACAGTACTGATCCAAAGAAAGCTAAGACCAATGTTGTAACATCTCATGGATCATCTACTAGAACATAAGTAATAGGAATGAAGTCCATAACAAAGATAAAGCCAGTCAAGAAAAGTCATGCTCATGTTTATGACTCTGACTCAGATGCTGATGAAGATTGGATCAAGTTTATTGACTCAGGTGGCTGGTCTAGATAGATGGTTTGATAGATGGATATTTTTTGTTTGGGTTTGTTAGTATTTCATAAAATTGTTTGCTTCCATTAGTTGTTTTGGGTCTCCATATTTTTGTCTCAACCCGAGTTTTGTTTGTTTCCTTTTCTAGTATGTATTTCTATTTTGTGTTTCCATTTACTCTATTTTTATCAATTTTTGGCTAAAAGGAGGAGTAAGTGTGTCTGTGTAGACATAAAGTGCATATGTGTATTATGTTTGTGTGTCTGTATGTCCTGATGTTATATCACATGTCTTGACATATTGATTAGCATGCTGTTAGGATTGTGCTACTGCTAGAGGGGGAGTATTATCGTGGTTGATTGTTGTATGCAACTATTTAGGGGGAGCATGATTGTCTGTCATGCTTGTTTGGTGTTTCTGTTTCTGCTTCTACTACTGATGTGGTTGTGTGCAGGATGTGTTACTAGATGTTTTAACATATTGCCTTTTATGTTTTGTAGAGAGCCCTAGTTACCTTATGGTAGTCTAGGACTCTAGTGCTGAGTTATGTGTGTTACTTCAGATGCATGTTCTTCTAATATGTGAACTTGGATAGTTCAAGGTTGAGTTCAAGGTTGGTTTTCTTTTGCTTTGGGTTTTCCCCTTGAATTTCAAGGTTGGTTTTCTTGTGATTTGATTTTTCCATAGAGGGGGAGGATTCATTATGTGTGACAGGGGGTACTGGTCCTGCCTAAACTTAGAAGTTGTGCTGTCTGTGATGTCAGACTACATGTATGGACATCTGTCTTTTGGAGTATTGAAGATGGTGATTTGTAACTGTAGTATAATCTTCATTTTTATGGATGTAGTTTGTACAAAGTTTATATGTTTGTGTGTATCTTGTGTTGTGGTTTTATTCCTCTCTCTAGGGTTATTGTGCATTGGTTGTTTTAGCAAAATTTTCCAAAGGGGGATATTGTTAGATCCATAGTTTTATGATTGGATAAATTTTTCTAAAACATGGTTCATGACAGATGCTAAGCAATATGTCATAACATCTTGATCAAAATGATACATGAGAGTGTGAAGGTTGCATTGAAGACAAATGTTTTGATAGATCTTGTGACACGTTGAACCAGAACATCAGTACAGGCTGTTTTAAATCTTGACATATTTGATTTGATCTTTTGATATTTATTTTGGATATATCTCAATAATTTGTGCAGGTCAAGAAGATTTAATCTGGAACAAGTGATCTAATCTTCAGCTATACATAAGTGTTGAAGCAGTAAAGTGGTAAGCAAAAAGTAAGTATTTATTTAGTTTTATCATATTGCCTCCACAAGGATTAGTGTATACTGAATTTCCGTTTGATAAGCCTCGTGTTTATGAGTTTTCAAATTCTGGTATCAGATATGTGATGTCGAATGAGATGTCACGACACAAATATATATTTGCAAGTAAGGTGCAGTAAAATCAAAAGTAGTAAAAACACAAGAGATTGTTCACCCAATTCAATGTACAACAACACCTACTCTGGGGGCTACCAAGCCAGGGACAAGTTCACTAAATAGAATCAATTCATAGACCCTCAGTAAACAATCAGTTTATGATCTAATCACTTAATCACTACCAAAGTTAAACTTCTACCTAAGACTCACCTAGGTATGAGGCCATCCTTAAATCCCTTCAATCACTTACAATGAAGAACTTAACAAAATTAATAAGTTTGAAATACTTCAATCATTCAATGCTTAAAAGCTTATGAATGATACACAATCAACAACCCAAATAAAAAATCAAGTATTTAAACTAATACTTAGAATGTATTACAAATAAAAAGCCTATACTTCTAATCAGAAAGAAAGTATTCTTCTTCAAAAGTTGCTTGTCTTTGAATAAGGAAGCAAATCCTTATATATGCGAAGCTTTGGGCTTGGGCTTAAAAACAAATATTCAAATATTTTGAATATTTCCATAAAAACAGGCCAAGATAAAATTATGCAATTTGAAAAATATTCCTCCATATTTTTCGCAGCATGTAGATCACAAATCCTGAATTATAGAGTGCTGGAAATCAGGAAACAAAAGACTTAACTGATTTTGGGCTGAGATCAATTCAGTAGGCAGATGTCAAGACATCTTCTTTGACATCATTTAAAACAGTTTTGCTCCAAATTTTAAGACATTTATAAAAACATTAACAAGTCATTGTTTTACCAAAATCACTGCCAACAAACACTTACAAACTCCCCCCTTTGGCAAATTTTGGCTAAAACATTGTTGAAGCATATTATCAGAGCAACATCACAATTATCAGAGTATTATCAGGGAAGCAACAAAAGCAAAGCAATCAAAACATAAATTTAGTTAGCATTTAGCTCTTAGCACAGGAAGATGTCAAAACATCTTATGGGACATGAGGCTCCCCCTCAAGTATTGAGCTCCCCCTTCATCAAGCCCCAATCAATGGTTAGTTGTCAGTAAGTGGTTAGTGGTTGGTCAGTCACTCACTCACTTTCTCTCCCCGTTTTTAGTCATAATATGCCAAAGAAAGGATGCAATTAAGATAATATCAGTATTAGGGTACAAACCATATAATTTAAATGTCAAGCACATGCAAGTGCCAAAAAAATAAACAAAGTGTTCATAGAAACATCAAATAGTCTAACTGTCATCCAAACTAGTTGACTTGGTTGAACCAGAACTTCTTTCCATACTGGAGTCTTCACCTTCAGAGCTCACTACATCATCAAGGTTGCTATCCTTTTGCAGGTCCTTGATCATCTTTTCAAATATTTGCTTCCTAGTTGAGGTCACTCTGATCACATCATCTAATTACTTACAGGCTTCTTAGTTCATTGATCATTTCATCCTTAGCGGAGGTCTTTTCAACAAGAGCAGATGTTAAAACAATGTATGGGACATGTTTTCCTGAAAAGAGCTTAAAATGGAGGGTCAAGGCAAACTCCCTCTTGCATACAACATCATTTCGACTTAGGATTCCAGGATGCTGATTTAGGATAGTTCCACAGAGGAGGGAAGGAAAAGAAATTGGCATCTTAATGGCACAAGTTCCTGCATGTTTGATGGTCTGATCAAATATATAAGTCCCATAATCAAAAAGTTTTTGGTTTCCAATAGCATAAATGAACTTTCCTAAACCAACGGAGATGGTTCAAGTGTGATTAGTGGGAACCCAATTTGCAGCTCCAGTCCTATGTAAAATTGTATATTTCACACTCAGTTTGCTGACAGGAAGTTTTTTTTTCATTAGCCACTCACTTACTTAATTAGCAGTAATGGCTCTACACACTTGATTGTCTGTTACTTCCAGCTCACAACATACATCTTCAGACCTATCTAGAAATTTGTTTATAATGGCAGGAGAAAATTCTACACACTTTTCTCTAACAAAAACCTTTCTATATTCCTTACTCTTATGGTCAGCACAGTCAATAGGAATATTAAAAATAAACTCCTTAACAAGAGTTTCATAGCAATTTGCAAACCTGGTAACTATTTTCACCAGTCCAGCATAGGAGATCAGCTCCATTATTTCCTTACATTCCAAGGCACCATCTCCTAGTTCTCTCTCCAGGGCAATCCTTCTTTGATACACGTACTTCCACTTTTCAGCATTTCCAACAGAGTGAAAAGAGATGTTGTCAAGTGGGACATCAAGAACCCTAACAGAGAATTTCTTATTTGCAGAATTTTTGATAGGAGAGATGTCCTGGACATCTTGCTCGACATCATACTCAGAGTCAGCCTCTTCAATCAGAACAACTTTCTTCTTACTCTTGGATCTTTTTACAGCATCCTCATCATCATCACTAGAGCTAACATGTCTAGCTTTTCTCTTGCTAGAAGGAGGGACCACTTTACTTCCTGCTTTTCGGGGTGCATACATGGTTTTCTTCTTGATTTTATTGGGAGGAGGTGTGATACTTGCATCTTTCACTCTCATGGACTTTAGCCTTCTAGTAATACCAGGTACAACATTACTGATGAGCTCATTGTCAGACAACTCTTCAACATTGACTACATTCATAACATTGTAACCTTCTTCATCCTTGGAGGCAACAACATATTCTTTAGAAGGAGATTTTTATTCAACATTTTGTTTAACATTTTCCTCAACATCTTGATCAACATTTTCTTCTTCAACATATTTTAGGGAAGAGGTAGCAAGCTTCTCAAGTTTGCTATCAGTAGTAACATTCTTGGATGATTCAGCAGCATCATTTTTAGGATTACTTCCATTGTCAGCAGGAGGAGGCATGCGAGCAAGGGGAGTAGAGATCCCAGGCACAACAAAGCCTTCATTTAAAACCATGTCCACAAACCTTCTGATGCTTCTATCAACATTGACTATTTCTTCTTCAGTCCTATTGTCAGTAGCAGTAGAAGAGTTACCTTTGTCATCTTTAGATTTCTTAGCTGGTGATGATATAGGTTTATTGACCTTTTTCTCAAGCGGAGGGATCGTTGATAGAGGAGTAACATCTAGTACTTTGTCAAGAGAAAGATTTTCATTTACAGATTTTGAGGAAGATGATGTGTGATGTTGAGACATGTTTGAAATATTTCTAGCAATGAATTAAGGAATAACAATGGTCCTTCTTCTGTTGAGGAGAATGAAGAGTTTGTGAAAGTAGAGAGAATAAATGTAGTAGCGTGTGGGAAACAATTTGAGGCAGTCTTGTAATGATTGTTTTCTAAAATTTATTTGTTGGATACACAGATAACATAATATCACTTTAATGATATTCCCACACACTTTTAATTGCTACAAACCCTCATATAAACATATCCCTAATTTTCTTATTAAATTCTCAAATTTATTAGCATCCAAAGCCTTTGTGAAGATGTCATCCAGTTGCAATTCAATGGCTACATGTTCTAAGGCAACAATCTTTTCTTCAACAAGCTCTCTTGTGAAGTGATGACGGATGTCAATATGCTCGGTTCTGCTGTGTTGAATGGGATTCTTTGATATGTTTATGGCACTTAAATTGTCACAAAATAATGTCATGACATCTTGTTTGACATTGTATTCTGATAACATTTATTTCATCCAAACCAATTGAGAACAACTGCTTCCTGCAGCAACGTACTCAGCCTCAACAGTGGACATAGAAACACAATTTTGCTTCTTGCTGAACCAAGATATGAGATTATTTCCCAGAAATAATCATCCTCCTAATGTACTCTTTCTATCATCAACACTTCCTGCTCAATCAGCATCACAAAAACCAGTTAAGGCAGAATTTGATCCATGAGAGTACAATTTACCATAATCACTTGTCTCATTCACATATTTAAGAATCCTCTTCACATGGTTGGCATGGCTAACTTTGGGATCAGTTGATATCTTTCACACACCCCTACCGCAAAGGAAATGTCTAGTCTACTAGCTATGAGATACAAAAGGCTGCCTATCATGCTTTTGTAGAGATTTTGATCTACAATTACTCCTTTTTCATCTTTAGTCATCTTCAGATGTGTGGGAGCAGGGGTTCTTTTGTGACTGTCATTCTCCATCCCAAACTTCGTCACTTTATTCTTGGTATACTTGCTCTGAGATAAAAATATGGAGTCTTCCATTTGTTTAACTTGCAGACCAAGAAAATAGGTTAATTCACCAACAAGACTCATTTCAAATTCAGACTGCATTTGCTTGACAAAATGTTCCACCATCTCATTTGACATACCTCCAAATACAATATCATAAACATAGATTTAAGCAATCATAATCTTCCCTTCTTTTTCTTTGATAAAGAGGGTTTTGTCTATGCCACCTTTCCTATATCCATTCTCCCCAAGGAATTCTGTCAGTCTTTCATACCAAGCTCTTGGAGTTTACTTCAATCCATACAGAGCTTTCTTCAGTTTATAAACATGTTTAGGAAAACTTGGATCAACAAATCCTTTTGGTTGTTCAACAAAAACTTCTTCATTCAGGTACCCATTCAAGAAGGCACTTTTTACATCCATTTGAAACAATTTAAATTTCAAAATGCATGTAACTCCCAACAATAGTTTGATTGATTCAAGTCTAGCCACAAGAGCAAAGGTTTCATCAAAGTCCAGTCCTTGAATTTGAGTGTATCCTTGAGCAACTAACCTTGCCTTATTTATAGTGACCACCCCTTTTTCATCAAATTTATTCTTGTATACCCATTTAGTGCCAATCACATTTGTCCCTTCAGGTCTTGGAACCAGATCCCAAACTTCATTTCTACTGAATTGTTCCAGCTCCTTTTGCATAGCATTAACCCAAAACTCATCAGTTAGGGCCTCTTTGACATTTTTAGCCTTAATTTTTTATACAAAGAAAGAGTTAGAAATCCCTTCTCTTGATTAGGTAGTAACTCCCTTGTTTGGATCTCCTATGATGAGCTCCTTAGGATGATCTTTCTGAGTTCTGATTGAAGGTCCTTTTTGAGCTGAATAGGCTGGGGATCTTCTTGAGGAGGATTAGAATCAATACTTGTGTCATTTGATTCAGTTGGACTATTAGGAAAAGATGTTCCAACATATTTTGAGACATCTTATTCAACATTCCATCCTCTATCATCAATAGTGACATTTATTGACTCCATCATAACTTTGGTTATAGAGTTAAAAACTCTGTATGCTCTGCTATTTATAGAGTAGCCCAGGAATATTCCTTCATCACTCTTGGGATCCATCTTCCTCCTTTGTTTGCGATCAGTTAAGATGTAACATTTACTTTCAAAAACATGAAAGTATTTTACAGTTGGTTTTCTTCCCCTCCATATTTCATACAAACCAGTTGAAGTCCCTTTCCTTAGAGTGACTCTGTTATGAATATAGCATGCAGTATTCATAGATTCAACCAAGAAATGTTAGGGTAGCTTCTTAGCATGAATCATGTCTCTGGAAGATTCTTTGAGAGTTCTATACTTGCGTTCTATAATCCCATTTTGTTGAGGAGTAATGGGAGAATAGAATTCATGGTTGATTCCTTTAGAGGAGCAAAACTCAGCAAATTTATTGTTCCCAAATTCTTTTTCATGATCACTTCTGATTCTTATGACATGACTTTCCTTTTCCATTTGGAGTCTTTGACAAAGATCTTTGAACACTTCAAAAGTTTTTGATTTTTCTCTAATAAATCTTATCCATGTGTATCTAGAAAAGTCATCTACAACAACATATGCATACTTCTTACCACCAAGACTTTCAACATGCATAGGTCCCATCAAGTCCATGTGAAGAAGTTCAAAAATATTTGATGTAGTAAGATGTTGAATCTTCTGATGTGACGTCTTAGTATGCTTTCCAATTTGACAATCCCCCCATGCCTTTCCTTCTTCTATCTTGAGCTTAGGAATCCCTCTCACTGCTTCTTCAGATATAATTCTCTTCATGCCTTTCAGATGCAAGTGCCCCAATTTTTGATGCCATAGTTTAACTTCATTCTCTTTTGCTAAAACACATGTTGAGGAGAGGTTTAACTCTTGAGGAACCCATAGATAACAGTTGTCTTTAGATCTAATTCCTTTCATGACAACTTCATTCTTTTCATTGCACACAAGACATTCTTCCTTGGAGAAGCTAACTTTGAATCCTTGATCACATAGTTGGCTTATACTTATCAAGTTAGTTGTTAACCCTTTTACAAGTAACATATTATCAAGCTTAGGAACTCCTGAACAATCAAGCTTGCCAACACCTTTGATTTCTCCTTTTGCTCCATCACCAAAAGTTACATAACTGTTGGAGTGAGTTTGACATCCACCAATAGATTCTTGACACCGTTCATGTGTCTAGAACAACCACTATCAAAGTATCAGTCATCTTTGGTTGATACTCTGAGAGAAGTGTGAGCAATGAGACTTCTAACATTGGACTTGGGAACTCACTGTTTCTTATTTTTGCTATTTTGGGGAATCTTATCAGTTTTGGGAAGAGGAGTATTTTTAGGATACCCATACAGCTGGAAACAGAAGGGCCTTATATGTCCAAGCCTTCCACAGTAATGACATTTCTAGGGCTGGGAATTTTCTCTGGTGTGGTTAAGCTTTTTCTTCCCATGAGGTTTTCCATGATGTCCTTTCTTATCCCGATGTTTGCCTACATCTGATTCGACATCTTTGATTTAGCCTTGGCATGTGTGGAAACAGATGCGGGCTATTTGCCATGATGTTCTTTCTTCACATGATGTCTGCCAATATGTCCTTTCTTTCCATGATGTTAAAAAATTTGATTTGACATCTTTGGTTTAGGCTTGGCATGAGTGGAAACAAATGAAGGCTCTTCTGAGTTAGGTTCCTTTTTCTCATTGAAACCTAAACCACTCTTATCTCTTGTCACTCTTCTGGCTTGGAGAAGTTCATCTAATGTGTCAGACCCATTCTTCAGCATCTTGAGACCATTCTATCTAGATTTTCATTTAGAGAGGACACTTCACTTTCCAGATCAGAAATAGTTTTAAGATACTCTTCCCTTTCCTCCTTCAGCTGAGTTATAAGGGCTTTCTGTTTCTCCCCTTCAAGGCATACTTCTGCACTTCTGAGACATAATTCTTTGTATGAAGCAACTAACTCATCAAAGGTTAGTTCCCCATCACTAGACTCTTCATCATATACATATTTTCCTGTTAGTGCTTTCATATATTTGGCAGATTCTTCAAGATCACTCAGAGTCCTCTTCAGACCAAGTAACAAATAGATTCTTCTTCTGTTTCTTTAGATATGTAGGACATTCATCTCTAATGTGACTAAAGCCTTCAGATTCTTTACATTGTATTCCCTTCCCTTGAGAAGATTTTTCTTTGGCCCTTTTTCTTCCCACCTCATTTAACTTATAGATGTCAGATGGAATGTTCTTGACATTTGACCTTTGGTTCCTGTCCATTATTTTTATCACTTTATTAAATTGTCTTCCAAGCATAGTCTTGTACCCCAAAAATTTCCCTCTCACTTATCAATAATTTTCTCACAAGATCTCATTGGGCTCAAGATTGCACTAGGGTTTGATCAGCTCAAGACACCTCCTTATGCACTGATGACCAAAATTAGGGTTTGAGTTTCCACAAGGATTTTTGGACTATCAATGCTTCATATGAGTTTAATGGACCATTAAGGACTCCCAAGATTACTCATGTTAGGTTTCAAGCCTTGGATCACATTTTTGATCAGTCAATTGAGCAGTTGACCTAAAAATCAGCTGTATTGGGGAAAAAGATAATCATGGCCAATTTATAGTCAAACTTCATAATTTTTTATCCACGTCAACATCTTAGACTCATATGTATCACTTGATCAAGTTTGGACCATAATTCCTCAAGAAATTTGATCAAATCTCCAAAAGGGCAAAATGGTCAAAATTAGGGTTTTGACTGGGAAAGAGCAATTTCTGGTTTTTTGACCTAGCAAATGGTCAATTGGTTTAAGGCATGATCTCAAGATTCCATTTGAATCATTTTGACCTAATTACATGATTCAAAACATTACAAATCCATTGGATTGACAGATGAATTTTGCAGTCAACTGATCAAAAGTCAATTGTATACTGAAAAGTCAAACTTTGACTTTTTGGTCAAATTCATCAATACATGTCAAAATAGGAAACTTATTCATCAATAAATCAAGAAATCAAGATTTCATTTTGAAAAGTCAAAATTTCTAAACTTAGAAATTTTTCTAAGTGTAAAAAATTTCTTATTTTTTCATAACTTTGAGCAATTTATTCATTATGATGCAAGATGATTCAAAGGAAACTTCCAACATGAAAGTTGTATATCTCCATGATATCCACAACTTTTCTTCACATAAATTCTCCTAAAAGTGCTTGAATCTCAAGTTATAATTTTATGAATACATGCTCATGAACTAAAAAAGACTTGGTGAAATTTTGCCCTAGTTAGGCAGATTTTTGACCTAACTTCATGGCAATTTTTCACATAGTTACAAGGGGAATATTCAAAAGAATTCATAGATGAGTTGAAGAGCACATTGCAAGCTTTCCAAAATGTCAAAGAAATCCTTGAGATCATTCTTGAGTAGGGAGAATCGAAGAGATGAAATTGGTGTTTTGCCACTTGAATTATAGGTCATTTTCATGATGAACACAAATGCAAATCAATTTTAGGCTACATAATCTTTGCTTTTCAGGCCTCAAACTTGTTTGTCACTCCATAATTAATGGATTACACAAACTTTTGAGCTATAATCCAAGTGATTTAAGCTTTATCCAATTCACATTGCCATTTTGGGAAGAAAGCTAACAATGTCATTCTTGTAAAGAAGCTTTTTGCATAAAGTCCACTCTTGAGCCTCTAACTTGTTCCCTGTGATCACACTTTATCTACAAAGTCATAAGCAAGTGTGTTTAAAGCATAACCACTCTATCTTAGCAAGTACACAAGCATTGAAACTTGTTTTCTAAAAAAAAAATCACATGTTTAGCTTAAGGATGCAAATTCAAATTCTTATCAACAACAAGTCTCCAAACTTGTTGCTTATATATAGAAGAGCTATTTGTGAGCTAAGGGACGAGCTGGAATACCCTAAAACTCACTCAAACTCCCTCTATCCAGAAATTGTCTCAAAACACCATTGTTGTGCAAGTTCTGACTTTACATACCAAACTTCAAATCCCCTCGTGCGTTCTTTGGCCTTTCACTTCCAAAAGCTTCTAAACATCAAATAAAAACCATCCAAAGTCCATTTGCTCAACTGTAACACCTCCATCATCAACTTCCATTTTCAAAAACAGGGGTTCGCAACTTGACTTCTCCAGAGCTCCTCAGCCACTTTCAGCTCAAGCTAATCATTGCATTAGCTTCCTGGGACCTCAAGGAAGCTAACCTGATCCTTGCAGCACTTTGAATCAAGCTCATTTGCATTTCACGATTTCCAGTTTTGAGGTATTTTTCTTGAACTTCTATCTCATTGACCACGCATTATTAGGCTTGCATTTGTGAAGATAAAATGTAGACCTCATTGCCACGAAGCTGTACATATCTATAGTTTGCATTTACATGGCCTGAGCTTAGAGAATTTTAGAGTTGAATTTTCTGAAATTTTTAGGTTTCAAATTAGGGCCAGAGAAATTCTCATTTATCTTTGACTTTTAGCCTTAGTTATTTACATGGTTAGATTCGTGAGGAAGAATGCAACAACTTTCATTTTGTCACTTTCCATTTTTGTTTAGAAATGAAGAAGTTACAGGTACACCGGCTGGAGGTTGAAGATGAAGTCATCAGTACTTGATTTGCCTTACATATTTATGGTTTTGTTTATATAAACGGATGTATAGCCACCCCAGTGGTAAAGCGCGCGCCTGTTAACCTATGGGACCTGGGTTCGAGCCCCAGTGGTACCCTTTTTTTTCATTTTTCACATTTTTGACATTTTCTGATTTGTTTGTTTGCAGGCGCTGGGCCCTTTGGGCCTGGCTCTTTTTTTATTTTACTGATTAACCCCCCCCCCCCCCTGCCTGCTTATGCACCTCTGGCCCAATTTACTTTATTTTTCTTATTTGTATTTTACTTTTTTTTAATTGTTTTTTTACCAACATTAAAAATTCATAAAAAATACAAAAAATGATATATTTTATATTTTGACTTATTTTATTTTAATTTTCCATAAATAAAAAAATATTTTATTTACTATACTTTATTTATTTTTCTTATAGACTTAATTTATATTATATTATTTATTTTTATTCATATCATTTTTAAAATATATTATTTAAATACCAAAAAAGACTAAAAGTATTTTTAATGCTATAAATATTTTCAAGATAAAAAATGCTAAAAAAAAAATACTTTCCTTAACTTATTTTCTTTTGATTAATTAATAGAATTAGGGTTTTTTTAAAAATATTTTTCTTAATAAATTCAAACTTAATTATTTTCTTTATTTAAATTAGGTTAAGACAAAAATATTTTATTTTTTATAAAAAAATCAAACAAAATTCATTTTCTTTACATTTTTCATCCTTTTACATTATTCATCATTATACTTTGTATTTATGTAATTCTTGCACAAATTCAATTTGGTTGTAATAGATTAATTAGGTTTATATTCTTGCAATCCCCATTTACCAATTGTACACGCCCTCCCCACAAATGTTGTAATAGCGTAGTAACTTTAAATTTCACAATTTATCGCTTTTACATAACATGCTAGTAATTAGGGTTTGTATGGAAAGAATAAAATCAATCAAATAGAAAACCCTAATTCAAGACAAAAACAAGCATGAAAACAATACACTTTCACACAAACACCCCTATGGTAAAATCCACTTGGTTG
The DNA here is from genome assembly GCA_948472305.1 of Vicia faba. Lineage (NCBI taxonomy): Eukaryota > Viridiplantae > Streptophyta > Magnoliopsida > Fabales > Fabaceae > Vicia > Vicia faba. The sequence goes on along the minus strand of OX451740.1, from coordinate 308,847,218 downwards.
CCTTATACAAAATGGCCATATTATGCATGTAAGGTATCTTAGCAAAAACAAGCAAATACAAGATCATAGTCCCTCGATGACGCTATCTAAGTTACCTTAAAAATGATCTTAGTCCCTCAAAAAGAATGCTAAGATATCTTGCAACAATGCTAATCATGGCTATACGATGACCCACGCACGCCCGTACCGTTTACTTGTAAAGATATGATTGCTTACCAAATCAATGGTAAGTGTGGTTTGGTGGGAGAACTGACTTGAGGTTTTGCGTTTGTGTTCGCAATTGTGCGGTTTAGCAAGAGTCGCCACTGACTTTTTATTTTATCCAAAGGAAAGGTCAAAAAGCACAGGAAAGACCTTTGAGATGTTTTCTTGGGTTCGGGGGGTAGATTATGAAAAGGGAAGGTGCTAGCACCCTTTTCATTCATGGTTATCCATGGGCTCTTAGTTACTTGTTTAGATGACTTGCTTTTGCTTTTCAATTGTTTGAAATGGTGCTTTGTGTGTGGTTTTAAAAATGTTTTGAAAAGAGGCCATCGTTGTGGCAACCTTTGTAATGATTCTTGTTTGAATATATACAAAAGGTGTTTGTCTTTTGAAAAGGTATTTCAATGTTTGAAAGTTTGTTTTTGGAAAATGTTTTGAAATTGTGTTGTGAAGTGTGTTTGAAAATAGCAAGGATGTTTTTGCAAGCTTTGATCAAGTAACTAAGAGTTGTCTACCCTATTTTACTCAAAGATCTTTGCTATACATTTTTAACCCTTTTGGCAGTGTTGTTTTGCCATTGCATTTGGTAAACAACCTTGTATTAGGATGTTGAACGGGACAGGCTCGGGTCATCGCATACAATCATTGAAAGCAACTTGTGAGACGCTCTAGCAATTTTGTAAGGGACGAGATCTTTTTATCGAAGGCAACATTGAGGGTCATCGAGGGACTACGATCTTTTTTTATCATAGGTTCGTTTGCTAGAGTGTCTCATATTCGAGGGACATGATTGTGTTTCCGAGGTAACAAGCAAGGTTACCCTAGAGGTGCACGTGTGAGAAGTGTATTGATTTCAAGTTGTTTATTCTTGGATTAGGTCATCTAGCGATTGATTTTTAATCTTGCCATACACGCCTAATTACTACACAGTATATTGAAAGCAATAAATTACGGAAATTGAAAGCCTACGCTATTACAAAATTATCCAGGAATGGGGGTACAATTATTACAAATGGGGATGAATCTCATAAGAATAGTAAAGTCCAAATATTACAACTAAATCGAATTGCGGCAATTCAATATAAATCCATAACAAATTATGAAATAAAGAAAATCAATCAATTATGAAATACATGTATTTACTTGAAAATAAAATCTATTCTAAAAAAGAAAGACTAAATATTATTATTATTAACATTCTTTGTATTTTATTAATTTTAAAAGGAAGAAGTTTTTAAAGAAAGAAAATTAATTAAACAAAATCTCCATTATTTTTGTATTTTTATTAATCAATAAAAGAGTTTTAAAAAAAACAAAATTAATTAAATTAATTTAAATGTTTTTTGGTATTTTCATTAAATGTATGAAAAGAAAAAATGATTAAAACCAATTAAGAAAAATCAAATTTTTAAATATTATTAGTGTTATTATTAACAAAAGAAAAGAAAAGAAATTAATTAAAATGAATTAATTAAAAAAATAGTATTTGTTTAAACAAAAGAAAAGAAATTAAAAAGAAGGATGGGCTTAAAGGTTTGAAGTGATTAGGCCCAAGATAGAAAAGGGGTCAGAATGAAAAAGGAGGTATGTTATCAATTCATATGGGCTTATGGCATTTGGGGCCAGAAAGGCCCAATTCCAATGTTGCAACGTTTGTTAGGGTTTGTGGAACGATTAAGGTTTGTTCTGTGTATCTCACAGCGGCACCGCTTGCCTTCGTGCATCTCTTTCTCATCTCTCTTTCGCATCGCTCTGATCTTCCCCTCATCTAAGGTTGTCGTAGCACTCTCTCATTCTCTCACCCTCTCACGATGATCAAAGGTGTTGTCTTGAAACAATATGGTTCGTTCTATTTTGATTTTAAAAGTTTGTTGTATGATTCACATGCTTTGTTCAGTTTCGTTTTTTTAATCTATTGTACTATGTGCCTGAGATGCAGCAAAGGGTTTGAGAAGCATGCCTGTGGGATTTTCTTTGTGATGAAAGAGAATGGTGAGGCTTGAGGGAGGTGACGGTGCTTCCTTGGTGGCCGGAGGTAGGGGAAGAGGTGATGGCCAAGCGTGCTTTTTGGTAACTTCTTTCCTCTCTCTTGAATGTTGATGATGGAGTTGAATGCTTCTGAAACTCTTTGTTGGTTTGGATTTGTTGATATTTTTTTGGTTGATGATGATTGTTCTGAAACTTTTGGTTGTTATTGCTTCTGAAACTCTTTCCTCTCTCTTGAATGTTGATGATGATTAAACTGAAACTTTGATAATGGTGGATTTTTTGTTGATGATGATAGTTGTTATGAAACCTTTTCCTCTCTCTTGAATGTTGAATGTTGATGATGATTAAATGTTTCTGAAACCTTGTTTTTTGTTGGTAGCTTTTGTACAATGATTGATGATTAAACCTTGATGATGATTATTGTTGAACTGAGTTTGTTGGTTTGGATTTGTGATGGTTGTTTATTGTTCTGAAACTTGTTTGCATAAGTTGTTGATGGTGAATGATGCAGGCTCTGTTGGTATATTCTGTATTGGCTTACAAGGTTTTTCTGGTTGTTTTGGCTGCTGGCCTGTTTGCTTGTTCACAGGGTTTTTCTGGTTGTTTTGGCTGTTGGCCTGTTTGCTTGTTCATAGGGTTTTCTGGTTGTTTTGGTTGTTGGCCTGTTTGCTTGTTCACAGGGTTTTTCTGGTTGTTTTGGCTTGGAATTGGCCTGTTTCTAACTGTTACAGGTTTTTGGCTAGCTTTGTACAGGTTATTGCAGGTTTACAGTTTGGTTGTGCAGTTTGAAACTGCTGGTTTTAAACAATGGTTTTTTTGTTTTTTCAGTAGCTTGGCTAGCTTGATAGCAGGTTTGGGAGTTTTGGTTGTCTGCTTGAACTTGCAGTTTGAGTAGTTTGGCAGGCTTGGGGTATTCTTTTTGATTGTTGTTCTTGCTGTTACAGGCTTTTGGTGATTTTGGGAGAGTTGTAGTTTCAGGTCTGTTGCTTGGTTTGGGAACTTGTTAACAGGTTTGGACTTTTTTGAAACTGTTAACAGTTTGGAGTTTGCGGTTTGATAACAGGTTGGGATTTTTGTTAGCAGGCTTGGCTTGGTGTTTGCTAACAGTTAGCAGGTTTTGTAACTTGGTGATGTTTTTGACCAAAATGTTCTCCCCCTTTCCCACTGTTATGCAGTTTTGAGTTCTTATATCCTTTTAGCTGTTGTTTTTGTAACTTGTGACAGCCTTTAGCCAAACTGTACACTCTCACCAAAAGGTGATATCTTTTCTCTCTTTCTCTCTAGATGACAAAGCGCTTTTGCTTTTTCTTATTTTCTGAAAAGTTTTCCTATTAGCTGGAAAGTGATGATAGGCTATGACAAGCCTTTGACTTGTCATTTGGTTTACCTCCTGCTTTGCCTGCTATTCTGTTGCATTGTACTTGCTGCATTTGTACAGTTTGCTTCCAGTTTGCTTTGTTCAGTTTTCTGCAATGTTTCAGTTTGCCTTGCTTGACTTTGTATGCTGCAATGTTTAGTTTTGTTGCAATGCTGTTTGGTTTAGTTGCAATGCTTGGTTTGCTTACTTGACAGTTTGGCCTATGTTTTGTAAATGCTGTTTGGCGCCTGAAACTGTCTTGCATCCAACTTGGCCTTGTTTTGTAATGCTTTGCCATGCTGTTTTGCATTTGAAACTTGCTTTGTACTCTTCTTTTGCATTTTTTATTTTTCTCTTTGTGAACCAAGAAGAGCAATCTTCTTGTGATTTGCAAAGAGGAAAATAAAAACATGATGAAAAATAGCATTCTGATTCCAGACGGCAAACTTTAATGATGAAAAATTTTCTTTTCTTTTTTGTTTGAAAAATCTAATTAATCAACTGTACTAATCCTCTTTTCTTTGTTTTTCTTTCATGTGAGCACAACTTGGGTGATGACAAAGCAGAGGAAGCAGAAGACTTTGAGCACGGGAGAAATGGAAGCTTAGGCTTTAGACTTTTTCTTTGTAACTTAGGGATAAATATTCAAACAAATGTACCAATTTAATTTTCAAATACAATAAGTTGCACAACTTAAAGCATTTAAATAATAAACTGTATTGTAACATTTTTTGAAATAAATGAAAAAGTCTTTATCCAATAAAACTCTTCTACTGTCAATAACTTGCAATTCTTTCTTTGCATCTTCACTTAATCCTTTAAGATTCTCAGATCAAAATAATTGAAATTGCATTCCAACAATTCTAATACAGATAACTTAAACTTTAAGTAATCCAATAACTTTGCAATCTCGTAACCTTGCAACAACATTCCAATCAAAATACGCATTGTGTATTCCAATAAACTAGCAAGCATTTCATTCCATTAACAAGAAAGTGTTTTAACAGGCACACATTGTCTGGTTAACCTGGATCAGACAAAACCTGAATATTCCAAATGACCATCTCAACTCCTATCTCTTATCCCAGATAAACAAGCCTTGAGAACAACCAATAGTCGTTCAATAAACTTGAAAAAGTGTGAAAACATGTGACAGTTAATTTGAATTTATGAGAATTCAGTTTCTTCTGAGAAATGCGAGAGAAACCCTAATTCTTGATTTACTGCCAAAGAAAAGTCTGTTTGATCGATTCTTGAGCCAATCTTGAAAATCTGAGAAAACCCCAGGGTTGAGATTTCTTGTGAAAAGGGGAGGGAAAATTTTGGGGTACAACAGTTGCCCCTGTTCAATCTTCTTGACCTTGAAGAGTTAGATTGGTGAGTTTGCCGTTCGCGACTCGAAGGTAAAAGATGATTGGACACTAGAGTGCCCATAAATTTGCACTCGTCAAAACATAGTTGAGGGAAAGGGCTTACAGATGCCATTTGGAGATGTGACAGAATCTTGTCGGAGATGGGCTTAAAGATGCCATCCAAGAATGTTTATTGAATTGTATGTTGTAGGTGAAAGAATGAGTATCAGAAAGGTATCCATGTCTGGAACGTCTCTGAACTGGGGGTCTAAATAAGTAATAGATTAGCATTCGTGTTTGGAGCATCCGTAAACTGTTTTCAATGAGCTGAATCTGAACAAGCGATAGATTAACGTCCATGTTTGGAAGCACCCGTAAACTGTTTTCAGAAAGCTATATCTGAACAAGCGATAGATTAACATCCATGTTTGGTGCATCCGTAAACTATTTTCAGAAGGCTGAATATGAACAAGTGATTGATTAACATCCATGTTTGGAAGCACCCGTAAACTGTTTTCATGATTCTTGAGTTTGAACAAGCAATAGATTAACATCCATGTTTGGAGCATCCGTAAACTGTTTTCAATGAGCTGAATCTGAACAAGCGATAGATTAACATCCATGTTTGGAAGCACCCGTAAACTGTTTTCATGATCCTTGAGTTTTAACAAGCAATAGATTAGCATCCATGTTTGGTGCATCCGTAAACTATTTTCAAGAGGCTGAATCTGAACAAGCGATAGATTAACATCCATGTTTGGAAGCACCCGTAAACTGTTTTCATGATCCTTGAGTTTGAACAAGCAATAGATTAGCATCCATGTTTGGTGCATCCGTAAACTGTTTTCAAGAGCTGAATCTGAACAAGTGATAGATTAACATCCATGTTTGGAAGCACCCGTAAACTGTTTTCATGATCCTTGAATTTGACGCTTGTTAATCTTATCATGTAAAGGGTAAAATATTAGCTGAAACACAAAGTTATGTTGCATGAAATGTATGATGCAATATATGTGTTTTATCAATGTTTATGATATATGAATGCAATGTATGCGCATGTATGCTGATTAGTCGTCTTGCTGAGGAAGATAAATCCCGGGTAGCTGGAGATAATAAAATCTTTGACTGCTGTCGGGGAAAATAAATCCTGGACCACTATTGAAGAGTATGTGTGTCTTCAAGCTTTGCTTAGAATTTTTCTACCGGGGATTCCTGTTTTGAGGAGAAATCTGCTGGGGAATATTTGAAAACTTTGTGGGGAATTGAGAATGAGAATCTTCATTCTGCTAGGGGAATTTGTGTTGAGGAGTCGAGAATCTTCGATCTGCAGGGGTTTAAAAACTCTGACAAATTTATGCTGAGAGTAAAGAAAGCTCTGGCAACTTCGCTGGAGAATCAAAGATGAGAATCTTGATTTTGTTGGGGAGTAAAAACTCTGTGGGGAATAACTATACCCTGTTTGGAAGAAATTCAGGAGTTTAGGTTGTATTCCACTTTGAGAATGAGAATCTTCATTCTGTCGGGAATATCAGGAATTCAGGTTGTATGCCACTTTGAGAATGAGAATCTTCATTCTGTCGGGAATATTAGGAACTCGGGTTATATGCCACTTTGAGAATGAGAATCTTCATTCTGTCGGGAATATCAGGAATTCAGGTTGTATGCCACTTTGAGAATGAGAATCTTCATTTTGTCGGGAATATCAGGAATTCAGGTTGTATGCCACTTTGAGAATGAGAATCTTCATTCTGTCGGGAATATCAGGAATTCAGGTTGTATGCCACTTTGAGAATGAGAATCTTCATTCTGTCGGGAATATCAAAAATTTAGGTTGTATGCCATTTTGAGAATGAGAATCTTCATTCTGTCGGGAATATCAGGAATTCAGGTTGTATGCCACTTTGAGAATGAGAATCTTCATTCTGTCGGGAATATCAGGAGCTCGGGTTATATGCCACTTTGAGAATGAGAATCTTCATTCTGTCGGGAATATCAGGAGCTTGGGTGTGTGCCAATCTACTAGGGTAGCAAGAATGAGAATCTTTATTCAGGCGTTTGGGTCAGGAGGTTGGGAGTATTCCAATCTACTGGGGAAGCAGGAATGAGAATCTTCATTCAGGCGTTTTGAGTCAGGAGGTTGGGAGTATGCCAATCTTCTGAGGTTTCAAGGATGAAAATCTTCTTTCTGTTAACGGTATCAGGAGCTTGGGAGTATGCCAATCTTCTGAGGTTTTAAGGATGAGAATCTTCATTCTGTTAACGGCATCAGGAGCTTAGGAGTATGCCAATCTACTGGGGAAGCAAGAATGAGAATCTTCATTCAGGCATTTGGGTTAGGAGGTTGGGTGTATGCCAATCTACTGGGGTTTCAAGAATGAGAATCTTCATTCTGTTAACGGTATCAGGAGCTTGGGAGTATACCAATCTTCTGAGGTTTCAAGGATGAGAATCTTCATTCTATTAACGGTATCAGGAGCTTGGGAGTATGCCAATCTTCTGAGGTTTTAAGAGTGAGAATCTTCATTCTGTTAACGGTTAAACTGTTATCTGGTCAACGTTCCAGGTTTCACAGTGTTGTATTGCTATCTGGTCAACGTCCAGGCTTCACAATACCTTACTTCCTATCTGGTCAACGTCCAGTCTTCAGAAGGAAAATCAAATGGTTATCCGGTCAACATCCGGGTTTCCCTTTTGATTTTGGGGCCTACTAATATCTGGTTGAATTCGGGCTTCAAAGTAGTTGGCCGAGTAAACTGCTATTTGGTCAACGTCCAAGTTTCACAGTATACCTTACTGTTATCTGGTCAACATCCAGGTTTCACAGTCTTGTATCGTTATCTGGTCAACGTCCAGGCTTCACGATATGAAATGTTGTGAGAAATTGATTGCATCTTTCCTGAAAGGTAAAGGTTAATGGCATGACATATATCAAACAATGACGTTCTCAAAATAAATGCGATTGTGTTGTATGATGTCCTGATGTACGGATGTGTAATGTTTTTTAAGACAACCTCTCGTTGGGGAAAATAAGTCCCGAACTGGTGATGGAGAAAAGAGTTGGATTCTTCGTCTCTGATAGTGAAAAATCTGGAAGTGAATCAGAATAAATCGTTGAGAGATTTATCTGAAACAGCAAAACCCGGAATATCTTCCACTGGAATAAGAATCAGGGAGATCTTAAACTCGATCTGACTGAACCAGAGAAGGTCTTGGATTAACTTTGACTCAACCGGATGATGAAGGAATCTTTGACGACTGATACTCCAAAAGGTAATGAAGGAATCTTTGACGATTACTACTCCAAAAGGTGATGAAGGAATCTTTACCTGCCGATCAATCTGCATATGTTATGAATGTTGTGATCGGTGGATCTGGAACTGACTGTTTAACGCTGGTTCGCGAAATTTCGCGGAAGCAAGAGTCGCCACCGTCTTTTATTTTCTCCAAATGGAAAGGACAAAAGCACAGAAAAATTCCTTATAGAGATTGCTCTCGGTTCGGGAGGTAGATTATAGAAAGGGAAGGTGTTAGCACGCTTTCTATCCATGGTTATCCATGGGCTCTTAGATACTTGCTCACTTGTGTTTTCAAAATGGTTTGTTTGCTTTTCAACTGTGGGTTTTAAAAAGTTTCTTTGAAAATTCCAGTTCGACTCTTGTATCGGTCCTCAAGAGTGTTTGAAAAATTGCTTTCGAAAGCTTTTTGAAAAGGTGTCGGTGTGAAAAGTATTTTTTGATTTGTTTTGAAATTAGAGCAAGTATCTAGAGTCGTCTACCTACCCTAAGGAATTCGTCTGTGTAAATGTCCTTAAAGTAGTGCCATCCCACCATTGAGAGGTAGGTAGCTCCACCGTTGGAGGTGTTCGAGTCAATTCGAGGGTTCGGGACGTGGTGATCACCGGAGCAATAGGAAGACACCTTAGAAGCTACCCTCATGCCAGGTTCCCGGATCATGAGGACTTACTAAAACATCCTCTACTCGACGATCACCTTTCGAGGGGCAAGGCAACAGTGAGGCGTACCCTAGGGGTGATGTGTGATTTGTGTGTCATGTTCATTTATTTTTGTCTTGTCATGTAGGGGTGATCTACGCTTTTGTTTTTATTTTAACATTCATTCTTGCATGCAAATTTATTAACAGTTAAAAAGTGCGGAATTTAAAAGTTCTACGCTATTACAAAGGCGCGGGTCCACACCGCCAAATTTAATCCAGGACCCGATTTAAAATAAAATAAAGTGCGAGAAATATAAATGTCCAATTTACACGGCTTTGGGAGAATTACATGAATATTATAAGAACGGAAATAAACGCGCGAAACTAACTAATAATCGAAAGCGAGGGCGTTGGACCCTTTTTAATGAAATTAAATTATGATTAACAAATTAATTAAATTAAAGTAAAAAGAAAAGATTTTTGAGTTTTTGTATTTATGGATTTTTAATAAGAGAATTAAATGAAACTAAGAAATTAATTAACCCTAATTCTAACTATTTTTATTTATTAAGAAAAAATATTAAAATTAAACCTAAAATTAAACCTAATTAATTAATGCAATTTGATTTATAAAAATAAATAATTAATTATTAGTGGTGATAAAAGAAAAGGAAAAAAGATATAAGTAATTAAAACCCTAATTCTACAATTTTTAAGTTTATTAAGAAAATGTTTAAAATTATGCCTAGAATTTAAAACTAAATCAATTAATAAAGGTTTTATTTACAAAAAATAACATTTAAATAAAATATTTTTTTATTTTATCTTTCTGATTTTTTTTTCTATTATTTTTATGTTTTATGAAAATATTAATTTAAAGTTTTAAGAGGAAGTAATTAAATTAAACAAATAATAAAAAAAGATAAAAAAAAGAATATAAACACAAACCCTAGGGGGTGTTGACCCCAAATGGGAGGTATCATCCAGCATTTTTGGCCCATTGAAATCCTGGCCTCGTTGACTTTATTGGCTTGCGTATGACACGTCTGACTCATGCCCATGGTGGTCTCCAAATCAAGGCCCTTGGATTGCCCTCAGTGGCCATGTGGCAAGCTGGGATATTGAGTGTATGGTGGACGCTTGGAGAGAATGCTGCACGCAAGTATGGTTAGAAAAATAATATGGAGGGAGGAGGGGACCTGGGAATCGAACCCAGGTCCCAGAGTTTACCAATGCAATGCCTGACCAATGGAGCTGTTAACGCGCTTTGTATATTATATGGACCATAATTATTATAAGTGTGATCGGTGGATCTGGAACTGACTGTTTAACGCTGGTTCGCGAAATGTCGCGGTAAGCAAGAGTCGCCACCGTCTTTTATTTTCTCCAAATGGAAAGGACAAAAGCACAGAAAAATTCCTTTAAAGAGATCGCTCTCGGTTCGGGAGGTAGGTTATAGAAAGGGAAGGTGTTAGCACCCTTTCTATCCATGGTTATCCATGGGCTCTTAGATACTTGCTCAATGTGTTTTCAAAAATGTTTGTTTGCTTTTCAATGTGGGTTTAAAAAAAAGTTTCTTTTGAAAAATTTCAGTTCGACTCGTACGTCAGAGTGTTTGAAAAAATTTGCTTTGAAAGCTTTTGAAAATGTGTCAGTGTGAAAAGTCTTTTGAGGTTGTTTTGAGATTAGAGCAAGTATCTTAGAGTTGTCTACCTACCCTAAGGAATTCGTCTGTGTAGATGTCCTTTAAAGTAGTGCCATCCCACCATTGAGAGGTAGGTAGCACCACCGTTGGAGGTGTTCGGGTCAATTCGAGTTTTAGGGACGTGGTGATCACCAGAGCAATGGGAAGACACCTTAGAAGCTACCCTCATGCCAGGTTCCCGGATCATGAGGACTTACTAAGACGTCCTCTACTCGACGATCACCTTTCGAAAGGCAACAGTGAGACGTACCCTAGGGGTGGTGTGTGATTCGTGTGTCGTTTTCATTGATATTTGCCTTGTTCATGTTATTGGTGTTCTACGCTTTGTTTTTATTTTTGTCATTCATTCTTGCATGCAATTATTAACAGTTAAAAAAGTTGCGGAAAAATAAATCTAAGGCTATTACAAAGGCGCGGGTCCACATCGCCAAAATTAAACCGGACCCGATTTAGCGGAAGAATAAATAATGCGACGAAATAAAAGTGCGAAAAGGTAAAGTTACATGGCTTTGGGAGATTTACATAATTATTTAAACGATTATAAAATAAATGCGCGAAATAAAGGAATTTAAACAAAGTTAGGGCGTTGGACCCTTTTACAAACAATTAAAATTAATGAGGAAACTAAAATTAAATGTTAAATAAAAATGGTATTTTTGTATTTTTAGATCTAATGAGAAAAAGGAGTTAATTGAAATTAAATTAAACGGCAAACCCTAATTCTAATATTTTTTATTTATTATGAAAGAATTAAAATATAATCTAAATTAAACCCTAAATTATTTATGTACAATTTTTAATCATAAAAATAAAATAATAAATAAATAATATTGTGGGAAAAAAGATAAAAATTAAAAAGATATTAAAATTATCAATTAACCTAATTCTACATTTTTTGGATTTTTATTAAGAAGGAATTAAAATTAAAACCTAATTAAACTAAACAATTTACATTCTAATTTATTTATGAAAATAATTAAAATAAAAATTATATTTTTACTTGGGCATTTTTTATTTTTATGATGTTTTTATATTTTGTAAAAAAAGAGAAAATTAATTAATTAAAGCAATAAAAATAAATAACACAATAATTAAAATAATAAAAAGAAAAGAAAAGCAAACCAGAGTGGGGTGTTGCCCCAAATAAGGAGGTATAGATCTGAAAAGCCTGGCCCAATAAGCATGCCATTTGCTGACTTTCCTTGATTTTGTATGATGCGTTTGACCAGGCGTAGGTGTTCTTCAGCTTCCAACCTTTAGATTGACCTCCAAGCGGACGTGGCATGTTGATGATGGAGGGGATATGGTGTACCTGGATGTTAGCGTAACATGGAATTTCATATTGAAAAATAGCATGGAATTTTGCCAGACCTGGGACTTGAACCCAGGTCTTTGAGGTCATATGCACAACGTGTTACCATTTGAGCCAAGCGCGTTAATTTAACATATAATAAACAATCAATATTATAAAAAGAAAATGCCAATGACTTTGGAATTTCGCGCGAAATTTAAATGGATCAATCGTTGCTTGACACGCCTTCTTCTTCCTCACCATCCCTGTAACATAGAACCCAGAGGCAACGGTTTTGTGTGTGCTTCCTTAGGGTCTCTAACAGAAAATAGCGAATAGCCCCTCGTCGCTCATAAATTGAGCGCGAGGGTCCAGACTTCTTCGCCTTGATGTGCTGAGTCCAACCGTGGTGGTCTTAAGGGCCAATTTTATTGTATTGCAAAAGCCCTAAATCTAAGAACCTGCAAACCCTAGCAATCGATCATGGCACATTCATATATATGGCACAAAAATGCAATCAAACGTATCAGTTAGTTTAGAAACATCAATATGAACATGAATCAACAAAGAAAAATGCAAAAAGACGATGGAATCATGCTGTGCGATTTCAAAAATTTCAAGGTACAGTTGGACTTAGGGGTACCAATTCAGGGCCTTTTGATTGATGTTAATGATTGAGAAACGTCCAAGGATGTCTCAGGATGCTAATGGAATGAGAGTTGAAGCTTGAATCGACCTTAAGGCTAGTTTTCAGTGTTTGAGTTTTTATGAAAAATTTCAATTTGCAAAAGCTTGTTTGGGGCGCAGCTTGCAGTCTTCTTGCATTAGGGTTCTGATCTCATACTTGTATGGAATGATTTTTGTCAAGAAAACTAGACAAAATCCAATGCATTGATGATTTCACATATTTGATTTTGGAAAATCTTTTTTGAATCTTTTTTCATGTTATTTGGTTCAATCATGATCAAATCTTATCAAAACTTGCTATAATCAATCAAGCACGAAATATTGACCTTGGAATGTGCATAAAAAGATTTTTTTAGGTTAGGTTTATATTTTTCATGTATTAAAATGATTTAAATGAATATAAATTAATATAAATTCAAATAAATAATTAAAAAATATGAAAATACTTCCCTTTGGGCCTAATGGTCGTGCATAGGCTTGGCATGAAGAAACTTGGAAGAAAAATGGGCCCATTTGCATTTTTAGATCATTTGAACCATTGTTGACTTTTCAAAATTTCCAAAAATTTCCCAACTTCCACAAGGCATAACTTGGTCAATTTTTAAGCTTTTCACATGTTCTTGGACATTTTGGAAAGGTCTTTGAGTCCTTTAACCAATGCCTTTGGTCCCATGTCATTTTGATTTACCAATCTCAAGTTATGGCCTTTGACTTAAAGTCCCTTTTTGTTGACTTCTGAAAATGACCTATAATGTTGAAATTGATAACTTTTTGTGAGAGCATTTCTTGGACTTGGAACATGAATATGAATTGTAGGAAATGTCTTTCTCTTCAAAATGAGCTTTGGATGGAATTTTTCTGATAATCCATGTGAAAGTTATGCCCTGGTCAATTTCCGTTGACTTTTTCAGCTGTCCAAATATAGCAACTTTTGCATCTTTGATGATTTCTGAGCCAAATTTTGAGAATCATGATCAAGCATTGATCAAATGATGTTTGTGGCTTCAAAATGATATGTTGACCAAAAATTTGAACTTTTGACTGTCAAATGACCATTTTGCCCCTACAGTTGACTGTGGTGCAATCTAGGGTTTTGACTGTGCAATTTTGAGCTGAATGCCTTGAAACTTGACATGAGGATACTTGACCATCTTTGTAGGCATATGGGACTTGATTGGGCCTTTGAAAAGTTCATTTGCTTGACCAGAACTCAAACCCTAGTTTTGACTGCATAGGAGACAGTTGAGCTGCACAACCCTTGGGGAGTTTTGTGACCTTGACTTTGACAATTCTTGATGAATATGGGAGGGCAAATTTTGGGGTACAACAGTTGCCCCTGTTCAATCTTCTTAGACCTGAGGATGCAGATTGGCTGACATGCCTTTCGTAATCCGAGGGTAAAAGATGATTGAACACTAGAGTGCCCAGAAATTTGCGCTCACATAGTAGCCATGATGATGAGGGAATGGGCTTATAGATGCCATTTGGATGTTGCTTGGATAGGATGATGGGCTTATAGATGCCATCTGGATGTTGATCGCGTAAGAGATTCCTTAGTGAGAACCTGCATACCTGCAAGAGAGAGAATGAGTACCTGACACGCTGCAGGAGCTGATTTTAGATGCTGGGTATAGATGTGTCCTGGCTGGTTACAGGAGCTGAGTCTGGAGCTTCAAACGCTGATGAATGAACCAGGGATGGTTGCTGCCTTAGCATGAATGGTAAGAGAATCCTGAATGATTTCAACCTCAACAACGCTCGTTGAGAAAATCTTGGTGAGAATTACCATCTTCGTAGTGCCAGGAAGAGAACCAAAGGACACTATAATCTCAAAGGGAGTCGCCTCACTCACCGTTGGAGAGGGAACTATAGGAAATTATAATCTGAAAGGAAATATCACCTCACTCGCCGTTGGAGAGGGAAACATCTTGAAAGGGAATTACCACCTCACTCGCCGTTGGAGAGGGAACCATAAGAGAATATCACCTCACGCTCATGCCGGAGAGGGAAACATCTGAAGAAGGAATTACCACCTCACACGCCGTTGGAGAGGGGACCATAAGAGAATATCACCTCACGCTCATGCCGGAGAGGGAAACATCTGAAGAAGGAATTACCACCTCACACGCTGTTGGAGAGGGGACCATAAGAGAATATCACTTCACGCTCATGCCGGAGAGGGAAACATCTGAAGAAGGAATTACCACCTCACACGCCGTTGGAGAGGGGACCATAAGAGAATATCACCTCACGCTCATGCCGGAGAGGGAAACATCTGAAGAAGGAATTACCACCTCACACGCCGTTGGAGAGGGGACCATAAGAGAATATCACCTCACGCTCATGCCGGAGAGGGAAACATCTGAAGAAGGAATTACCACCTCACACGCCGTTGGAGAGGGGACCATAAGAGAATATCACCTCACGCTCATGCCGGAGAGGGGAACATCTGAAGAAGGAATTACCACCTCACACGCCGTTGGAGAGGGGACCATAAGAGAATATCACCTCACGCTCATGCCGGAGAGGGGAACATCTGAAGAAGGAATTACCACCTCACACGCCGTTGGAGAGGGGACCATAAGAGAATATCACCTCACGCTCATGCCGGAGAGGGAAACATCTGAAGAAGGAATTACCACCTCACACGCCGTTGGAGAGGGGACCATAAGAGAATATCACCTCACGCTCATGCCGGAGAGGGGAACATCTGAAGAAGGAATTACCACCTCACACGCCGTTGGAGAGGGGACCATAAGAGAATATCACCTCACGCTCATGCCGGAGAGGGGAACATCTGAAGAAGGAATTACCACCTCACACGCCGTTGGAGAGGGGACCATAAGAGAATATCACCTCACGCTCATGCCGGAGAGGGGAACATCTGAAGAAGGAATTACCACCTCACACGCCGTTGGAGAGGGGACCATAAGAGAATATCACCTCACGCTCATGCCGGAGAGGGGAACATCTGAAGAAGGAATTACCACCTCACACGCCGTTGGAGAGGGGACCATAAGAGAATATCACCTCACGCTCATGCCGGAGAGGGGAACATCTGAAGAAGGAATTACCACCTCACACGCCGTTGGAGAGGGGACCATAAGAGAATATCACCTCACGCTCATGCCGGAGAGGGAAACATCTGAAGAAGGAATTACCACCTCACACGCCGTTGGAGAGGGGACCATAAGAGAATATCACCTCACGCTCATGCCGGAGAGGGAAACATCTGAAGAAGGAATTACCACCTCACACGCCGTTGGAGAGGGGACCATAAGAGAATATCACCTCACGCTCATGCCGGAGAGGGGAACATCTGAAGAAGGAATTACCACCTCACACGCCGTTGGAGAGGGGACCATAAGAGAATATCACCTCACGCTCATGCCGGAGAGGGGAACATCTGAAGAAGGAATTACCACCTCACACGCCGTTGGAGAGGGGACCATAAGAGAATATCACCTCACGCTCATGCCGGAGAGGGGAACATCTGAAGAAGGAATTACCACCTCACACGCCGTTGGAGAGGGGACCATAAGAGAATATCACCTCACGCTCATGCCGGAGAGGGGAACATCTGAAGAAGGAATTACCACCTCACACGCCGTTGGAGAGGGGACCATAAGAGAACTTCTACTGAGTCCTTATCAGAAAAATCTGTTTGGAGTCGATTTAACTGGACTAGAGAAGTCCTTGAAATATGTTTGAGAATTTCAACTGCATCTTTCCTGCAAGGTAAAGGTCAGTTATATGCAATGCATGATATGGATCAAGCAATGATGTTCTCAATATGGATGCGATTTATATGATATGATGCGTACATGCATGCTATAATGATGTATGTGATGATTCATGTATGTTTTCGTCTAGGAAAATAAATCCTTGACGGGTGTCGGGAAGTCATATCCTGGGCTGATGTTGAGGAAGAGATTTTGCTTCCGCTGTGGATGATTGTTGCAAGAATACCGGTAGGAAAAGATAACTCCGTTGAGGAATAAACTTGGCAAATGGGATAATTCTGCGGGAGAAAAGATACTCTAGCGATCATGCTGGGGAGTGCTACTTTGTGGGGATAGCGATGCTTTGCTGAGTTGATGAAGATAACTCCGCTGGGGATATCCTTGTTGAGTTATGCTGGGAGGTTCTTGTTGTGCTGGAAGTGTTGATAGACTTCGCTGGGGGTAGGAAGATACTTTGCCGAGGACGCTCTTTCCATGGCTTTTGGCTGAGGATAACCCAGTTATATCCAGTTACGGAAATAATTCTTTAAATCAAGCCGGGACGACGCGTTCGTGCTCTGAGGATAAGCTTCCAGAATCTACTGGGGATAAGCTTACTGCTTGGGGGTATGAACTCCAACTTTCTGGGGAACTGGATTGGATTCTCTGGGGAAGTTTTGAGCTATATTGGTCAAGTTCTTCAACAGAATTTACCCTGATGTCTTGGAGGATAGAACAGTCAGACTGCTTAGGCCACTCTTCATTGCCCCTGTTTCTGAGGTGGGAGAGGAAGACCTGTGGGATGCTGATAGTCGTTGATGGGCAAACCTTCTTCTGGTAGGCAGGTGACGAGATGCCGGGACATAGTCGTACGCTTTAATCCCTAACTTTTGCCTGGACCGCCCTTTCGGGTTTTCAGTCCACCGGGATACCCATTTTTGCCCAAGCCGCCTTTTCAGGTTTTCGACTTGCCGGGTGTACAGATTTCATCCCTTCATTTTGCCCGAACCCTTTTGGTTCGCCGGGAAGCCCTTATTTTTGCCTAGGTATGTCAACCTAGCGGGTCTTTGATTTTGCGTAGTATTTTCCGACTATGTCCATGTTCTTAGAATGCAGGGAGGTGCCCCTGGCTGTTTGTGTTGCCATATTGCCAGAAGATGTCTGATCGTGCAAGATTCGTTGCTAGAGTGCCCCAAGTGACTTAGGCAGAGATTTGCCCCAGGCTTTTTGGCCTTTTGAGAGATTCTCTGGATCTTGACTTAACTGCCCCAGATGATAGACAATAGTCATGCCATGCCCCTTGATTGGAAGTACTTTTGTTCACTAGGTATTCATTGTGCGAATTTCCCTGCTGTTCAAACAAAAGGTCATATGCAAACAAAGTTATGTTAAAAATGCAAAGCTTATGTCTGTCTTGCATTCTTTTTCATAAAACAAGTGAATGTTTGTAAAAACATGATGTCAACTCCGTATTTACCGTAGGCCTTCAGGAGTCAGGATACCTTTCGTACAGTATGCTTTCGAACTGACCCGTGCTTCAGCTAGGACTTTTAAGGGTTATAACGTGGCTTGGTTCACGGTTTTGAGAAACAAAGGATAAAGGCTCAAAGTATTTGTACCCACCCGCTCTTCGTGATGTTCTCCAAACCTAAACTCAGTTGATCGTGCGTTAGACCTTGCTTGAGTCTTTGCTTTGATGTTCCAATAATGGTTCAGCTGTTGATGATTTATTCTGACTAGGCAGTCATTTTTGCTTTGGTTGAGGGTTTCTGAGACCTCTTTCTTGATTTTTGTTATCCCTTTCTTTTTTTTGCCTGAACTGTTTCCTTTTTGGAATTACAGTCAGCGGGATGCCCCAGTTTCATAAGTCTCTTTTCCTAGGTTTAGACTTTTTGGGCTTTT
The DNA here is from genome assembly GCA_948472305.1 of Vicia faba. Classification (NCBI taxonomy): domain Eukaryota; kingdom Viridiplantae; phylum Streptophyta; class Magnoliopsida; order Fabales; family Fabaceae; genus Vicia; species Vicia faba. The sequence continues at coordinate 308,829,076 of OX451740.1, read as the reverse complement.
CATTTATGAATTTTGATGTTTGATCATGACTGCCTGTCCTTATGATTGTTCGGAACCATCATTGTTTTTCTTCGTTTTGTAAAGACTTTTCGGTGCCATTCGTTATGCACTTGGATCAACTGAGAGACTACCCTGCCCCAGGTTGTGATTAAGGGTTTTAAATTTCGAAAATAAAACTCCTACTTCTTTGGCTCTGATGGGTTGACGAGGGATTATCATCCTTATAACTCCAGTGTTTAGGAATTGAAACAATGCCTGTACCTCATCAGCGGGGTCTGTTCAAAAGCATACTGTAAAGATTATGGCATCGTTTTCGTCATCCTCCCTTAAGAGGCTTAGAATTATTTAAGATCAAGAGTTGACATCAGAAAAAAATATGAAAAGATATTTGAATATAATGAAAATAATTGTATTAATTTCCAAAACAGACATATGCAATGCATTAATGAAATAACAACGTTTAATCATGAGCAAGTGTTTGAACAAAAGAAAATTACAACTTGAAAATCTTAATGAACAAAAGTCTTTTCATCTCAGGGCTTGTTACTTCAAATGGTGCATCCGATAGGGATGGCAGGAGCATTCAGTCTGGCCCATCTGGGTGAAATCCACAGCTCCTTCCTCAATCAGGTCTTGGATCCTATTCTTCAGAGCCCAACAGTCGTCGGTGTCATGGCCTGGACTGCCAGAGTGGTATGCACATCTTTCCTTAGACTTGTATTTTGGGGAGGCTGTGTTGGGATTCTTAGGAGGGTCCCTTAACGTCACCAGATTCAACCTCAACAATTGTTGTAAAGCTTGAGACGGTGACACGTTGAGCTTGGTGAACTGCCTTTTAGGCTTGTCTGGTTTGCTCTGACCAGTCCGTTGTTCTTGGCGAGGTCGTTGTTGGACCTGTGAAGCAATAGCAGCTTGGAGAGGTCTATTCATTGGACTTCTTGGGAGTTGATTAATGACTGGGTCCCTGACTTGGGCTGGTTGCTTCATGTCTTGATGAAGCTGACTGATCATGGCCCTCAGCTCTCCTTGCTCCTGAGCTAAACCTTGAATGAGTACCCTTTGTCCCAGTATCTGGGTTTTCAGTGTGTCTACCTCAGCTTGTAGACGTTTCAGCTGTTCGTCCTTGTCATCTTCAGGACTCTTTCTGATCAGATTCCCCATAAGGAGTGTCCTCAACTCTTCCTGTCCCTTGGATAGGCTTAGGAAGATCTCTTTGAACTGAGTCTCTTGAGTGTGAAGGTCCTGGTTATCTTGTTGGGAAGCCATTGCTGAAATAAACAGCGAACCAGGGTAAGTGACCTGCAATCAATGGTACCTGTTATGCAATGATGTGTATGACATGCATGCAATGTTTTCAAGTATCTCGCGGGATAAACACGAAAATTTGTTAGCATTTGGATCCGGTAGCTTGATTGAAAGAGCTTCATACTTGTTGAGAGTCTTTCTTCCAAGGGTTAAAGGCTCACCATATCAAGTGGGTCATAGCCCCTGACAACCTTGGCTAGAGGAAAATAAATCCTCTTTGCCCCTTGCTAGATGTTTGATTCCTCATGACCTGCATCACAAGCCCTTGAGATCCTTGAAATGGGTTAGGATGTATGCAATGGTATGATGTCATGATGCATGGGGTAATATGAATAAACCCTGTTATGAGCCCTTATTAAGGACTATAAACAGAAACCTGCAAGAAACTCAAGTAAAACCCGTCATGAGTCCCAGTTAAGGACTAAAAAACAAAACCTGCAAGAAACTTGGTAAACCCTGTTATGAGTCCTAATTAAGGACTGCAAACCAAAATCTGTAAGAAACTTAGTATACCCTGTTATGAGTCCCTATTAAGGACTGCAAACAAAATCTGCAAGAAATTCATGTGTCAGATAACAAGCATGCAGACAGTCAAGTACGAAGGCACACAAGTCACACAAGAGAAGCCCTTAGAGTTTAAGGCCAGCATGAGGTCTGGGGTACTACCCTCTTGAAGTTGGTGGGTTCAACCTGTCCTATTAGAAGTAACCGGGTTCTAAGGGTCCCAATATCACGGAATTGCTTTCATTGTTCATCGTTTCGATTTAGCCACTAAACTGGCGACCGAAATATTCCAGGAAAGCAACCCTCAATTGAGTGTAGTATCGAGTATCAACCAACCTCGGACTGCACCAAAGTCAGTTATCTCACTACCCTAAAGAGGCCAAGATAGTTCAATTAAGGTTCCTAAGGTCTGTTGATGCTTCACGACACCACGCGGAGGCCCCGTACTCTCCTTGACTGAACTCAAGGGTTACCGGTACACACCAAAGTGTCACATCAACGTAGCAGACTGCTTCAACCATGTCGGTATACCCCGCACAGTTCCCTCACAGTCTTGTTGCTACTTTCTAAGAAGGTATCCCCCAGATCCGGGTTAGGATCTATAGAACTCCCAAGCAACCCACAATAATAAAGCAAGCAAGGAAAGCAATTGAAAACACAGTGATCTTAGTCCTAAGGTACACCTCACTTTAAGTTAATTCCCCAGCAGAGTCGCCAGTTCTGTGATCGGTGGATCTGGAACTGACTGTTTAACGCTGGTTCACGAAATGTCGCGGTAAGCAAGAGTCGCCACCGTCTTTTATTTTCTCCAAATGGAAAGGACAAAAGCACAGAAAAATTCCTTTAAAGAGATCGCTCTCGGTTCGGGAGGTAGGTTATAGAAAGGGAAGGTGTTAGCACCCTTTCTATCCATGGTTATCCATGGGCTCTTAGATACTTGCTCAATGTGTTTTCAAAAATGTTTGTTTGCTTTTCAATGTGGGTTTAAAAAAAAGTTTCTTTTGAAAAATTTCAGTTCGACTCGTACGTCAGAGTGTTTGAAAAAATTTGCTTTGAAAGCTTTTGAAAATGTGTCAGTGTGAAAAGTCTTTTGAGGTTGTTTTGAGATTAGAGCAAGTATCTTAGAGTTGTCTACCTACCCTAAGGAATTCGTCTGTGTAGATGTCCTTTAAAGTAGTGCCATCCCACCATTGAGAGGTAGGTAGCACCACCGTTGGAGGTGTTCGGGTCAATTCGAGTTTTAGGGACGTGGTGATCACCAGAGCAATGGGAAGACACCTTAGAAGCTACCCTCATGCCAGGTTCCCGGATCATGAGGACTTACTAAGACGTCCTCTACTCGACGATCACCTTTCGAAAGGCAACAGTGAGACGTACCCTAGGGGTGGTGTGTGATTCGTGTGTCGTTTTCATTGATATTTGCCTTGTTCATGTTATTGGTGTTCTACGCTTTGTTTTTATTTTTGTCATTCATTCTTGCATGCAATTATTAACAGTTAAAAAAGTTGCGGAAAAATAAATCTAAGGCTATTACAAAGGCGCGGGTCCACATCGCCAAAATTAAACCGGACCCGATTTAGCGGAAGAATAAATAATGCGACGAAATAAAAGTGCGAAAAGGTAAAGTTACATGGCTTTGGGAGATTTACATAATTATTTAAACGATTATAAAATAAATGCGCGAAATAAAGGAATTTAAACAAAGTTAGGGCGTTGGACCCTTTTACAAACAATTAAAATTAATGAGGAAACTAAAATTAAATGTTAAATAAAAATGGTATTTTTGTATTTTTAGATCTAATGAGAAAAAGGAGTTAATTGAAATTAAATTAAACGGCAAACCCTAATTCTAATATTTTTTATTTATTATGAAAGAATTAAAATATAATCTAAATTAAACCCTAAATTATTTATGTACAATTTTTAATCATAAAAATAAAATAATAAATAAATAATATTGTGGGAAAAAAGATAAAAATTAAAAAGATATTAAAATTATCAATTAACCTAATTCTACATTTTTTGGATTTTTATTAAGAAGGAATTAAAATTAAAACCTAATTAAACTAAACAATTTACATTCTAATTTATTTATGAAAATAATTAAAATAAAAATTATATTTTTACTTGGGCATTTTTTATTTTTATGATGTTTTTATATTTTGTAAAAAAAGAGAAAATTAATTAATTAAAGCAATAAAAATAAATAACACAATAATTAAAATAATAAAAAGAAAAGAAAAGCAAACCAGAGTGGGGTGTTGCCCCAAATAAGGAGGTATAGATCTGAAAAGCCTGGCCCAATAAGCATGCCATTTGCTGACTTTCCTTGATTTTGTATGATGCGTTTGACCAGGCGTAGGTGTTCTTCAGCTTCCAACCTTTAGATTGACCTCCAAGCGGACGTGGCATGTTGATGATGGAGGGGATATGGTGTACCTGGATGTTAGCGTAACATGGAATTTCATATTGAAAAATAGCATGGAATTTTGCCAGACCTGGGACTTGAACCCAGGTCTTTGAGGTCATATGCACAACGTGTTACCATTTGAGCCAAGCGCGTTAATTTAACATATAATAAACAATCAATATTATAAAAAGAAAATGCCAATGACTTTGGAATTTCGCGCGAAATTTAAATGGATCAATCGTTGCTTGACACGCCTTCTTCTTCCTCACCATCCCTGTAACATAGAACCCAGAGGCAACGGTTTTGTGTGTGCTTCCTTAGGGTCTCTAACAGAAAATAGCGAATAGCCCCTCGTCGCTCATAAATTGAGCGCGAGGGTCCAAACTTCTTCGCCTTGATGTGCTGAGTCCAACCGTGGTGGTCTTAAGGGCCAATTTTATTGTATTGCAAAAGCCCTAAATCTAAGAACCTGCAAACCCTAGCAATCGATCATGGCACATTCATATATATGGCACAAAAATGCAATCAAACGTATCAGTTAGTTTAGAAACATCAATATGAACATGAATCAACAAAGAAAAATGCAAAAAGACGATGGAATCATGCTGTGCGATTTCAAAAATTTCAAGGTACAGTTGGACTTAGGGGTACCAATTCAGGGCCTTTTGATTGATGTTAATGATTGAGAAACGTCCAAGGATGTCTCAGGATGCTAATGGAATGAGAGTTGAAGCTTGAATCGACCTTAAGGCTAGTTTTCAGTGTTTGAGTTTTTATGAAAAATTTCAATTTGCAAAAGCTTGTTTGGGGCGCAGCTTGCAGTCTTCTTGCATTAGGGTTCTGATCTCATACTTGTATGGAATGATTTTTGTCAAGAAAACTAGACAAAATCCAATGCATTGATGATTTCACATATTTGATTTTGGAAAATCTTTTTTGAATCTTTTTTCATGTTATTTGGTTCAATCATGATCAAATCTTATCAAAACTTGCTATAATCAATCAAGCACGAAATATTGACCTTGGAATGTGCATAAAAAGATTTTTTTAGGTTAGGTTTATATTTTTCATGTATTAAAATGATTTAAATGAATATAAATTAATATAAATTCAAATAAATAATTAAAAAATATGAAAATACTTCCCTTTGGGCCTAATGGTCGTGCATAGGCTTGGCATGAAGAAACTTGGAAGAAAAATGGGCCCATTTGCATTTTTAGATCATTTGAACCATTGTTGACTTTTCAAAATTTCCAAAAATTTCCCAACTTCCACAAGGCATAACTTGGTCAATTTTTAAGCTTTTCACATGTTCTTGGACATTTTGGAAAGGTCTTTGAGTCCTTTAACCAATGCCTTTGGTCCCATGTCATTTTGATTTACCAATCTCAAGTTATGGCCTTTGACTTAAAGTCCCTTTTTGTTGACTTCTGAAAATGACCTATAATGTTGAAATTGATAACTTTTTGTGAGAGCATTTCTTGGACTTGGAACATGAAGATTAATTGTAGGAAATGTCTTTCTCTTCAAAATGAGCTTTGGATGGAATTTTTCTGATAATCCATGTGAAAGTTATGCCCTGGTCAATTTCCGTTGACTTTTTCAGCTGTCCAAATATAGCAACTTTTGCATCTTTGATGATTTCTGAGCCAAATTTTGAGAATCATGATCAAGCATTGATCAAATGATGTTTGTGGCTTCAAAATGATATGTTGACCAAAAATTTGAACTTTTGACTGTCAAATGACCATTTTGCCCCTACAGTTGACTGTGGTGCAATCTAGGGTTTTGACTGTGCAATTTTGAGCTGAATGCCTTGAAACTTGACATGAGGATACTTGACCATCTTTGTAGGCATATGGGACTTGATTGGGCCTTTGAAAAGTTCATTTGCTTGACCAGAACTCAAACCCTAGTTTTGACTGCATAGGAGACAGTTGAGCTGCACAACCCTTGGGGAGTTTTGTGACCTTGACTTTGACAATTCTTGATGAATATGGGAGGGCAAATTTTGGGGTACAACAGTTGCCCCTGTTCAATCTTCTTAGACCTGAGGATGCAGATTGGCTGACATGCCTTTCGTAATCCGAGGGTAAAAGATGATTGAACACTAGAGTGCCCAGAAATTTGCGCTCACATAGTAGCCATGATGATGAGGGAATGGGCTTATAGATGCCATTTGGATGTTGCTTGGATAGGATGATGGGCTTATAGATGCCATCTGGATGTTGATCGCGTAAGAGATTCCTTAGTGAGAACCTGCATACCTGCAAGAGAGAGAATGAGTACCTGACACGCTGCAGGAGCTGATTTTAGATGCTGGGTATAGATGTGTCCTGGCTGGTTACAGGAGCTGAGTCTGGAGCTTCAAACGCTGATGAATGAACCAGGGATGGTTGCTGCCTTAGCATGAATGGTAAGAGAATCCTGAATGATTTCAACCTCAACAACGCTCGTTGAGAAAATCTTGGTGAGAATTACCATCTTCGTAGTGCCAGGAAGAGAACCAAAGGACACTATAATCTCAAAGGGAGACGCCTCACTCACCGTTGGAGAGGGAACTATAGGAAATTATAATCTGAAAGGAAATATCACCTCACTCGCCGTTGGAGAGGGAAACATCTTGAAAGGGAATTACCACCTCACTCGCCGTTGGAGAGGGAACCATAAGAGAATATCACCTCACGCTCATGCCGGAGAGGGAAACATCTGAAGAAGGAATTACCACCTCACACGCCGTTGGAGAGGGGACCATAAGAGAATATCACCTCACGCTCATGCCGGAGAGGGAAACATCTGAAGAAGGAATTACCACCTCACACGCCGTTGGAGAGGGGACCATAAGAGAATATCACTTCACGCTCATGCCGGAGAGGGAAACATCTGAAGAAGGAATTACCACCTCACACGCCGTTGGAGAGGGGACCATAAGAGAATATCACCTCACGCTCATGCCGGAGAGGGAAACATCTGAAGAAGGAATTACCACCTCACACGCCGTTGGAGAGGGGACCATAAGAGAATATCACCTCACGCTCATGCCGGAGAGGGAAACATCTGAAGAAGGAATTACCACCTCACACGCCGTTGGAGAGGGGACCATAAGAGAATATCACCTCACGCTCATGCCGGAGAGGGGAACATCTGAAGAAGGAATTACCACCTCACACGCCGTTGGAGAGGGGACCATAAGAGAATATCACCTCACGCTCATGCCGGAGAGGGGAACATCTGAAGAAGGAATTACCACCTCACACGCCGTTGGAGAGGGGACCATAAGAGAATATCACCTCACGCTCATGCCGGAGAGGGAAACATCTGAAGAAGGAATTACCACCTCACACGCCGTTGGAGAGGGGACCATAAGAGAATATCACCTCACGCTCATGCCGGAGAGGGGAACATCTGAAGAAGGAATTACCACCTCACACGCCGTTGGAGAGGGGACCATAAGAGAATATCACCTCACGCTCATGCCGGAGAGGGGAACATCTGAAGAAGGAATTACCACCTCACACGCCGTTGGAGAGGGGACCATAAGAGAATATCACCTCACGCTCATGCCGGAGAGGGGAACATCTGAAGAAGGAATTACCACCTCACACGCCGTTGGAGAGGGGACCATAAGAGAATATCACCTCACGCTCATGCCGGAGAGGGGAACATCTGAAGAAGGAATTACCACCTCACACGCCGTTGGAGAGGGGACCATAAGAGAATATCACCTCACGCTCATGCCGGAGAGGGGAACATCTGAAGAAGGAATTACCACCTCACACGCCGTTGGAGAGGGGACCATAAGAGAATATCACCTCACGCTCATGCCGGAGAGGGAAACATCTGAAGAAGGAATTACCACCTCACACGCCGTTGGAGAGGGGACCATAAGAGAATATCACCTCACGCTCATGCCGGAGAGGGAAACATCTGAAGAAGGAATTACCACCTCACACGCCGTTGGAGAGGGGACCATAAGAGAATATCACCTCACGCTCATGCCGGAGAGGGGAACATCTGAAGAAGGAATTACCACCTCACACGCCGTTGGAGAGGGGACCATAAGAGAATATCACCTCACGCTCATGCCGGAGAGGGGAACATCTGAAGAAGGAATTACCACCTCACACGCCGTTGGAGATGGGACCATAAGAGAATATCACCTCACGCTCATGCCGGAGAGGGGAACATCTGAAGAAGGAATTACCACCTCACACGCCGTTGGAGAGGGGACCATAAGAGAATATCACCTCACGCTCATGCCGGAGAGGGGAACATCTGAAGAAGGAATTACCACCTCACACGCCGTTGGAGAGGGGACCATAAGAGAACTTCTACTGAGTCCTTATCAGAAAAATCTGTTTGGAGTCGATTTAACTGGACTAGAGAAGTCCTTGAAATATGTTTGAGAATTTCAACTGCATCTTTCCTGCAAGGTAAAGGTCAGTTATATGCAATGCATGATATGGATCAAGCAATGATGTTCTCAATATGGATGCGATTTATATGATATGATGCGTACATGCATGCTATAATGATGTATGTGATGATTCATGTATGTTTTCGTCTAGGAAAATAAATCCTTGACGGGTGTCGGGAAGTCATATCCTGGAGATTTTGCTTCCGCTGTGGATGATTGTTGCAAGAATACCGGTAGGAAAAGATAACTCCGTTGAGGAATAAACTTGGCAAATGGGATAATTCTGCGGGAGAAAAGATACTCTAGCGATCATGCTGGGGAGTGCTACTTTGTGGGGATAGCGATGCTTTGCTGAGTTGATGAAGATAACTCCGCTGGGGATATCCTTGTTGAGTTATGCTGGGAGGTTCTTGTTGTGCTGGAAGTGTTGATAGACTTCGCTGGGGGTAGGAAGATACTTTGCCGAGGACGCTCTTTCCATGGCTTTTGGCTGAGGATAACCCAGTTATATCCAGTTACGGAAATAATTCTTTAAATCAAGCCGGGACGACGCGTTCGTGCTCTGAGGATAAGCTTCCAGAATCTACTGGGGATAAGCTTACTGCTTGGGGGTATGAACTCCAACTTTCTGGGGAACTGGATTGGATTCTCTGGGGAAGTTTTGAGCTATATTGGTCAAGTTCTTCAACAGAATTTACCCTGATGTCTTGGAGGATAGAACAGTCAGACTGCTTAGGCCACTCTTCATTGCCCCTGTTTCTGAGGTGGGAGAGGAAGACCTGTGGGATGCTGATAGTCGTTGATGGGCAAACCTTCTTCTGGTAGGCAGGTGACGAGATGCCGGGACATAGTCGTACGCTTTAATCCCTAACTTTTGCCTGGACCGCCCTTTCGGGTTTTCAGTCCACCGGGATACCCATTTTTGCCCAAGCCGCCTTTTCAGGTTTTCGACTTGCCGGGTGTACAGATTTCATCCCTTCATTTTGCCCGAACCCTTTTGGTTCGCCGGGAAGCCCTTATTTTTGCCTAGGTATGTCAACCTAGCGGGTCTTTGATTTTGCGTAGTATTTTCCGACTATGTCCATGTTCTTAGAATGCAGGGAGGTGCCCCTGGCTGTTTGTGTTGCCATATTGCCAGAAGATGTCTGATCGTGCAAGATTCGTTGCTAGAGTGCCCCAAGTGACTTAGGCAGAGATTTGCCCCAGGCTTTTTGGCCTTTTGAGAGATTCTCTGGATCTTGACTTAACTGCCCCAGATGATAGACAATAGTCATGCCATGCCCCTTGATTGGAAGTACTTTTGTTCACTAGGTATTCATTGTGCGAATTTCCCTGCTGTTCAAACAAAAGGTCATATGCAAACAAAGTTATGTTAAAAATGCAAAGCTTATGTCTGTCTTGCATTCTTTTTCATAAAACAAGTGAATGTTTGTAAAAACATGATGTCAACTCCGTATTTACCGTAGGCCTTCAGGAGTCAGGATACCTTTCGTACAGTATGCTTTCGAACTGACCCGTGCTTCAGCTAGGACTTTTAAGGGTTATAACGTGGCTTGGTTCACGGTTTTGAGAAACAAAGGATAAAGGCTCAAAGTATTTGTACCCACCCGCTCTTCGTGATGTTCTCCAAACCTAAACTCAGTTGATCGTGCGTTAGACCTTGCTTGAGTCTTTGCTTTGATGTTCCAATAATGGTTCAGCTGTTGATGATTTATTCTGACTAGGCAGTCATTTTTGCTTTGGTTGAGGGTTTCTGAGACCTCTTTCTTGATTTTTGTTATCCCTTTCTTTTTTTTGCCTGAACTGTTTCCTTTTTGGAATTACAGTCAGCGGGATGCCCCAGTTTCATAAGTCTCTTTTCCTAGGTTTAGACTTTTTGGGCTTTTCATTTATGAATTTTGATGTTTGATCATGACTGCCTGTCCTTATGATTGTTCGGAACCATCATTGTTTTTCTTCGTTTTGTAAAGACTTTTCGGTGCCATTCGTTATGCACTTGGATCAACTGAGAGACTACCCTGCCCCAGGTTGTGATTAAGGGTTTTAAATTTCGAAAATAAAACTCCTACTTCTTTGGCTCTGATGGGTTGACGAGGGATTATCATCCTTATAACTCCAGTGTTTAGGAATTGAAACAATGCCTGTACCTCATCAGCGGGGTCTGTTCAAAAGCATACTGTAAAGATTATGGCATCGTTTTCGTCATCCTCCCTTAAGAGGCTTAGAATTATTTAAGATCAAGAGTTGACATCAGAAAAAAATATGAAAAGATATTTGAATATAATGAAAATAATTGTATTAATTTCCAAAACAGACATATGCAATGCATTAATGAAATAACAACGTTTAATCATGAGCAAGTGTTTGAACAAAAGAAAATTACAACTTGAAAATCTTAATGAACAAAAGTCTTTTCATCTCAGGGCTTGTTACTTCAAATGGTGCATCCGATAGGGATGGCAGGAGCATTCAGTCTGGCCCATCTGGGTGAAATCCACAGCTCCTTCCTCAATCAGGTCTTGGATCCTATTCTTCAGAGCCCAACAGTCGTCGGTGTCATGGCCTGGACTGCCAGAGTGGTATGCACATCTTTCCTTAGACTTGTATTTTGGGGAGGCTGTGTTGGGATTCTTAGGAGGGTCCCTTAACGTCACCAGATTCAACCTCAACAATTGTTGTAAAGCTTGAGACGGTGACACGTTGAGCTTGGTGAACTGCCTTTTAGGCTTGTCTGGTTTGCTCTGACCAGTCCGTTGTTCTTGGCGAGGTCGTTGTTGGACCTGTGAAGCAATAGCAGCTTGGAGAGGTCTATTCATTGGACTTCTTGGGAGTTGATTAATGACTGGGTCCCTGACTTGGGCTGGTTGCTTCATGTCTTGATGAAGCTGACTGATCATGGCCCTCAGCTCTCCTTGCTCCTGAGCTAAACCTTGAATGAGTACCCTTTGTCCCAGTATCTGGGTTTTCAGTGTGTCTACCTCAGCTTGTAGACGTTTCAGCTGTTCGTCCTTGTCATCTTCAGGACTCTTTCTGATCAGATTCCCCATAAGGAGTGTCCTCAACTCTTCCTGTCCCTTGGATAGGCTTAGGAAGATCTCTTTGAACTGAGTCTCTTGAGTGTGAAGGTCCTGGTTATCTTGTTGGGAAGCCATTGCTGAAATAAACAGCGAACCAGGGTAAGTGACCTGCAATCAATGGTACCTGTTATGCAATGATGTGTATGACATGCATGCAATGTTTTCAAGTATCTCGCGGGATAAACACGAAAATTTGTTAGCATTTGGATCCGGTAGCTTGATTGAAAGAGCTTCATACTTGTTGAGAGTCTTTCTTCCAAGGGTTAAAGGCTCACCATATCAAGTGGGTCATAGCCCCTGACAACCTTGGCTAGAGGAAAATAAATCCTCTTTGCCCCTTGCTAGATGTTTGATTCCTCATGACCTGCATCACAAGCCCTTGAGATCCTTGAAATGGGTTAGGATGTATGCAATGGTATGATGTCATGATGCATGGGGTAATATGAATAAACCCTGTTATGAGCCCTTATTAAGGACTATAAACAGAAACCTGCAAGAAACTCAAGTAAAACCCGTCATGAGTCCCAGTTAAGGACTAAAAAACAAAACCTGCAAGAAACTTGGTAAACCCTGTTATGAGTCCTAATTAAGGACTGCAAACCAAAATCTGTAAGAAACTTAGTATACCCTGTTATGAGTCCCTATTAAGGACTGCAAACAAAATCTGCAAGAAATTCATGTGTCAGATAACAAGCATGCAGACAGTCAAGTACGAAGGCACACAAGTCACACAAGAGAAGCCCTTAGAGTTTAAGGCCAGCATGAGGTCTGGGGTACTACCCTCTTGAAGTTGGTGGGTTCAACCTGTCCTATTAGAAGTAACCGGGTTCTAAGGGTCCCAATATCACGGAATTGCTTTCATTGTTCATCGTTTCGATTTAGCCACTAAACTGGCGACCGAAATATTCCAGGAAAGCAACCCTCAATTGAGTGTAGTATCGAGTATCAACCAACCTCGGACTGCACCAAAGTCAGTTATCTCACTACCCTAAAGAGGCCAAGATAGTTCAATTAAGGTTCCTAAGGTCTGTTGATGCTTCACGACACCACGCGGAGGCCCCGTACTCTCCTTGACTGAACTCAAGGGTTACCGGTACACACCAAAGTGTCACATCAACGTAGCAGACTGCTTCAACCATGTCGGTATACCCCGCACAGTTCCCTCACAGTCTTGTTGCTACTTTCTAAGAAGGTATCCCCCAGATCCGGGTTAGGATCTATAGAACTCCCAAGCAACCCACAATAATAAAGCAAGCAAGGAAAGCAATTGAAAACACAGTGATCTTAGTCCTAAGGTACACCTCACTTTAAGTTAATTCCCCAGCAGAGTCGCCAGTTCTGTGATCGGTGGATCTGGAACTGACTGTTTAACGCTGGTTCGCGAAATGTCGCGGTAAGCAAGAGTCGCCACCGTCTTTTATTTTCTCCAAATGGAAAGGACAAAAGCACAGAAAAATTCCTTTAAAGAGATCGCTCTCGGTTCGGGAGGTAGGTTATAGAAAGGGAAGGTGTTAGCACCCTTTCTATCCATGGTTATCCATGGGCTCTTAGATACTTGCTCAATGTGTTTTCAAAAATGTTTGTTTGCTTTTCAATGTGGGTTTAAAAAAAAGTTTCTTTTGAAAAATTTCAGTTCGACTCGTACGTCAGAGTGTTTGAAAAAATTTGCTTTGAAAGCTTTTGAAAATGTGTCAGTGTGAAAAGTCTTTTGAGGTTGTTTTGAGATTAGAGCAAGTATCTTAGAGTTGTCTACCTACCCTAAGGAATTCGTCTGTGTAGATGTCCTTTAAAGTAGTGCCATCCCACCATTGAGAGGTAGGTAGCACCACCGTTGGAGGTGTTCGGGTCAATTCGAGTTTTAGGGACGTGGTGATCACCAGAGCAATGGGAAGACACCTTAGAAGCTACCCTCATGCCAGGTTCCCGGATCATGAGGACTTACTAAGACGTCCTCTACTCGACGATCACCTTTCGAAAGGCAACAGTGAGACGTACCCTAGGGGTGGTGTGTGATTCGTGTGTCGTTTTCATTGATATTTGCCTTGTTCATGTTATTGGTGTTCTACGCTTTGTTTTTATTTTTGTCATTCATTCTTGCATGCAATTATTAACAGTTAAAAAAGTTGCGGAAAAATAAATCTAAGGCTATTACAAAGGCGCGGGTCCACATCGCCAAAATTAAACCGGACCCGATTTAGCGGAAGAATAAATAATGCGACGAAATAAAAGTGCGAAAAGGTAAAGTTACATGGCTTTGGGAGATTTACATAATTATTTAAACGATTATAAAATAAATGCGCGAAATAAAGGAATTTAAACAAAGTTAGGGCGTTGGACCCTTTTACAAACAATTAAAATTAATGAGGAAACTAAAATTAAATGTTAAATAAAAATGGTATTTTGTATTTTTAGATCTAATGAGAAAAAGGAGTTAATTGAAATTAAATTAAACGGCAAACCTAATTCTAATATTTTTTATTTATTATGAAAGAATTAAAATATAATCTAAATTAAACCCTAAATTATTTATGTACAATTTTTAATCATAAAAATAAAATAATAAATAAATAATATTGTGGGAAAAAAGATAAAAATTAAAAAGATATTAAAATTATCAATTAACCTAATTCTACATTTTTTGGATTTTTATTAAGAAGGAATTAAAATTAAAACCTAATTAAACTAAACAATTTACATTCTAATTTATTTATGAAAATAATTAAAATAAAAATTATATTTTACTTGGGCATTTTTTATTTTTTGATGTTTTTATATTTTGTAAAAAAAGAGAAAATTAATTAATTAAAGCAATAAAAATAAATAACACAATAATTAAAATAATAAAAAGAAAAGAAAAGCAAACCAGAGTGGGGGTGTTGCCCCAAATAAGGAGGTATAGATCTGAAAAGCCTGGCCCATAAGCATGCCATTTGCTGACTTTCCTTGATTTTGTATGATGCGTTTGACCAGGCGTAGGTGTTCTTCAGCTTCCAACCTTTAGATTGACCTCCAAGCGGACGTGGCATGTTGATGATGGAGGGGATATGGTGTACCTGGATGTTAGCGTAACATGGAATTTCATATTGAAAAATAGCATGGAATTTTGCCAGACCTGGGACTTGAACTCAGGTCTTTGAGGTCATATGCACAACGTGTTACCATTTGAGCCAAGCGCGTTAATTAACATATAATAAACAATCAATATTATAAAAAGAAAATGCCAATGACTTTGGAATTTCGCGCGAAATTTAAATGGATCAATCGTTGCTTGACACGCCTTCTTCTTCCTCACCATCCTGTAACATAGAACCCAGAGGCAACGGTTTTGTGTGTGCTTCCTTAGGGTCTCTAACAGAAAATAGCGAATAGCCCCTCGTCGCTCATAAATTGAGCGCGAGGGTCCAGACTTCTTCGCCTTGATGTTGATGTGCTGAGTCCAACCGTGGTGGTCTTAAGGGCCAATTTTATTGTATTGCAAAAGCCCTAAATCTAAGAACCTGCAAACCCTAGCAATCGATCATGGCACATTCATATATATGGCACAAAAATGCAATCAAACGTATCAGTTAGTTTAGAAACATCAATATGAACATGAATCAACAAAGAAAAATGCAAAAAGACGATGGAATCATGCTGTGCGATTTCAAAAATTTCAAGGTACAGTTGGACTTAGGGGTACCAATTCAGGGCCTTTTGATTGATGTTAATGATTGAGAAACGTCCAAGGATGTCTCAGGATGCTAATGGAATGAGAGTTGAAGCTTGAATCGACCTTAAGGCTAGTTTTCAGTGTTTGAGTTTTTATGAAAAATTTCAATTTGCAAAAGCTTGTTTGGGGCGCAGCTTGCAGTCTTCTTGCATTAGGGTTCTGATCTCATACTTGTATGGAATGATTTTTGTCAAGAAAACTAGACAAAATCCAATGCATTGATGATTTCACATATTTGATTTTGGAAAATCTTTTTTGAATCTTTTTTCATGTTATTTGGTTCAATCATGATCAAATCTTATCAAAACTTGCTATAATCAATCAAGCACGAAATATTGACCTTGGAATGTGCATAAAAAGATTTTTTTAGGTTAGGTTTATATTTTTCATGTATTAAAATGATTTAAATGAATATAAATTAATATAAATTCAAATAAATAATTAAAAAATATGAAAATACTTCCCTTTGGGCCTAATGGTCGTGCATAGGCTTGGCATGAAGAAACTTGGAAGAAAAATGGGCCCATTTGCATTTTTAGATCATTTGAACCATTGTTGACTTTTCAAAATTTCCAAAAATTTCCCAACTTCCACAAGGCATAACTTGGTCAATTTTTAAGCTTTTCACATGTTCTTGGACATTTTGGAAAGGTCTTTGAGTCCTTTAACCAATGCCTTTGGTCCCATGTCATTTTGATTTACCAATCTCAAGTTATGGCCTTTGACTTAAAGTCCCTTTTTGTTGACTTCTGAAAATGACCTATAATGTTGAAATTGATAACTTTTTGTGAGAGCATTTCTTGGACTTGGAACATGAAGATGAATTGTAGGAAATGTCTTTCTCTTCAAAATGAGCTTTGGATGGAATTTATCTGATAATCCATGTGAAAGTTATGCCCTGGTCAATTTCCGTTGACTTTTTCAGCTGTCCAAATATAGCAACTTTTGCATCTTTGATGATTTCTGAGCCAAATTTTGAGAATCATGATCAAGCATTGATCAAATGATGTTTGTGGCTTCAAAATGATATGTTGACCAAAAATTTGAACTTTTGACTGTCAAATGACCATTTTGCCCCTACAGTTGACTGTGGTGCAATCTAGGGTTTTGACTGTGCAATTTTGAGCTGAATGCCTTGAAACTTGACATGAGGATACTTGACCATCTTTGTAGGCATATGGGACTTGATTGGGCCTTTGAAAAGTTCATTTGCTTGACCAGAACTCAAACCCTAGTTTTGACTGCATAGGAGACAGTTGAGCTGCACAACCCTTGGGGAGTTTTGTGACCTTGACTTTGACAATTCTTGATGAATATGGGAGGGCAAATTTTGGGGTACAACAATAAGGAAAGACAAACGTTAGTGGCCTGAGTCAGCAAAACGCGCGCCAAGCTTTGAATAGACCAATGGCCTTGCTCCACGCATGCATCTTCTTCGTTGATTCGTTTTGCCCTGAAAAAAACAATTAGATAGCGGGGGTTTTAAACCCCCACTAAGTGGTAAACAGGATAATAGCGATTAGCACATGGTGGCTCATAAATTGAGCGTGACATGTGTGTTCGATTCACATGAAGCTTCTGAATCCAATAGCCTTGGTCTCGTGGTCTAATTTTTCTGGACGAGGAAACCCCCAATTTTTCAGTTTCGTAACCCTAATAAGCTTCCATGGTGATTTCGCGTACATACCAGCAAAACTCAATCAAAACATATGGTTAGCTTTAGAATGATCCAATTAACATAAATCAATAAAGAAAATGCAATGAGGATGCTTAAAAATTGAAACACGAATATGCATATTTTCATGAAAAGTGAGACATATTTCTACCAATTCTTTGTGTTAAAACTAGTGGCTTTGATCCAGGAATGTTCACTGATGCTTCAGGAATGTAATGGCGTCAATATTTTGCCTTGAAACTCCTTGAAATCGTGTTTTCAGTTTTCACTTTTTCCACAAAAATTTCAATGTTCTTCTTCAGCTTTGGGCGCAGCTTAGAGGTCTCTTGCACTAGGTCTAGCATCTGGCTTATGTATGGAGTGAATTAGGGTTAAGTTTTCAATCAAAAGATCTTTGCATTGATGAGAACAATATTTGATTTTCATGCATAATTTTTCAATCTTTTCCATGCATATTTGATACCAATCATGTCCAAATCACCTTGATTCTTTCCATATCAGATAATGCACGAAATCTTGAAGATATTCCATGCATAAAAAGATTTAAAAAGCTTGCTTTGGTATTTTTCACATATTTTATTTTATTAAATGAATTAATAGCAATTTAAAAATTCAAATAAATAAATAAAAATGATGAATAAATTACCTTTGGGCCAAATGGTCGTGCACATGCTTTGGATGATGAATCTTGGAAGAAAATGTGGCCCATTAGCAATTTTAAGGCTTTTGAGGCAAAGTTGACTTTTCAAAATACCCAAAAATTTCCCAACTTCCACAAGGCATATCTTGCTCAATTTTTAAGCTTTGATCATGTTCTTTGACATTTTGGAAAGGTCTTGAAGTCCTATAACCAATGCCTTTGGTCCCATGTCATTTTGATTTACCAATCTCAAGTTATGGCCTTTGACTTAAAGTCCCTTTTTGTTGACTTTTGAAAATGACCTATAATGTTGAAATTGATAACTTTTTTTGAGAGCATTTCTTTGACTTGAAGTGTGAAGAGGAGTTGTAGGAAATGTCTTTCTCCTAAAAACGAGCTTTGGATGGAATTTTTCTGATAAACCATGTGGAAGTTATGCCTTGGTCAAGTTACAGTTGACTTTTTCAACTGTCCAAATAAGGAAACTTTTGCATCTTGGGACTTTTTGAGCCATGCCTTGAGAATCATGATCAAGAATTGATCAAATGATGTTTGTGGCTTCAAAATGAGATGTTGACCAAAAATTTGGACTTTTGACTGTCAAATGACCATTTTGCCCCTACAGTTGACTGCAGTGCAATTAGGGTTTTTGACTGTGCAATTTTGTGCTGTAAGTCTTGAAACTTGGTATGTGGATGCTTGACCATGTTTATAGGCCTGTGGGACTTGATTGGACCCTTGGAAACTTCATTTTCTTTGTCAGAACTAAAACCCTAATTTTGACTGTTAGGAGGCCCTTGAACTGTGCAACCTTTGGGGCTTTTTGAACCTTTGACTTGGCAAATCTTGAAGAATATGGGAGGGCAAATTTTGGGTTACAACAAATGTTGTTAAAATGTAATTTGTTTTGGAGGATAAATCCTTGACAAGTGTTGGGGAAATAAACCCGTGACCGCTGGTTTGCTAGAGAGGTGATGAACTTCTCGAGGATTCTTGAATTTCTTTTCAGAAGGATTTTGGAGAGATTCGTCATTGCCCCTAGTATCAAATGTTTGTGGCACTGCCAGGAAATTTGGACCGTACGTAGCCCTTTGATGAGATTGACGTTTAATGCCCCAAGTGATGGAGATGGAGACTTGCCCCAGGCTACTCTGCACTTGAGAGATTTCTTGAAATCTTCACTGGACTGCCCCAGGTTAACTGGACTTTGAGAGATTTCTTGAAATCTTGACTGGACTGCCCCAGTTTTATTGGACAATGCCATGCCAAGTCCCCTTTTGTTGATAGGATATTTTTGCAACGGAAGTGTCATCCCACTTGAAGTGATTTTGTTCACTGAGATAGCTTTCGTTCATCAGAACATTCACTGTGTGAATTTCTTCGCTGTCAAACAAATAGCCATATGCAAACGATGATATTCAAATAAGGCAAAGTTTATGCTTGTCTTGAAATTTTGAAAAATGCATTTTTTAGCAGAAAACTTTTATAAGACAAATTCAACTCAAGATTTAGAGAAAAGCCTTACAGGAGTCAAGATACCTTTTGTAACAGTATGCTTTCAAACTAACCCATGCTTCAATTAGGACTTTTGAAGGGTTGTAACGTAGCTTGGTTCACGGTTTAAGAAACAAAGGATAAAGGCTCAAAGTATATTTGTACCCACCCGCTCTTCGTGATGTTCTTCAATCCTAAACTCAGTTAATTGTGCATTGAACTCCAAATGAGTCTTGGAACGACGTTTTTGGTGATGGTTCACACAAGTTGAATTTATTGGAAGGCAGACATTTTTGCAACATTTTTCATGTTGTTGAGGATTTGTAGTGACCTCGTTCTTTTTTTTTGTTATCCCTAATTTTTGCCTGACTGTTCCTGTTTTTGAGATTTACAGTCAGCGAGATGCCCCAGCTTTCTTAAGACTCCTTTGTAGGTTTTGACTCAACGGGCTTTTCTTTTTTGAGAGATAATGACTGCCTATGAGATAAAGAACCATCACTGTCTTTTGATTCCAAAGGAATGTTTTTGATGTCTTTCATCGTATTACAGGATGAGAGTTTGCGACTTTAACACGCATTTGAATTAACTGAGAGACTACCCTGCCCCGGGTTTGATTAAAGGTTTCAATTTGTGTTTAAAACAGAAAACTTCTACTTCTTTGGCTCGAAGGGGTTGACTAGGGATTATCTTTCTTATAACTCAAGTGTTTAGGATTTGAAAGAAACGTCTGTACATCGACAACAACGTCTGTCCAAAAGCATACTGTATGAGATTATGGCATTGTTTTCGTCATCCTCCCTCTAAAGGCTTGTAACTTTTAGCAAGAGTTAAATGTAATAAAGAAAGTAGAAATCATAGTTCAAGAATAGTGAAACCTAATGGATGAATTCAAGATAAACATATGCAATGCATTAATGAAACAGAGTTTGACATCAACAGATAATTGTTTGAATAACAAAAGAAATTACAACTTGAAAATTCAAATGAAACAAAAGCCTCTTAGTTCGAACTTGTCATTTTCAGGTAGAGAACCCTCAGTGGAAGATTTTCATCTGGCCATCCTGTGTGAATTCCAGAACTCCTCTGTCAATCAAGTCTTGAGTCTTGTTTTTCAAAGCCCAACAGTCATTTGTATCATGCCCAGGACTATTAGAGTGGTATGCACATAATGCATTGGGATGATAGCTAGGAGCAGAGGTATTGAGATTCTGAAGAGGATCCCTTAATACAGTCAGCTTGACCTCCAATAAGCGTTGCAGTACTTGTGATAACGGCATGTTAATCTCAGTGAAGTGCCTCCCAGATGTATTTTGCTTACGCCGATTATCCTGTTGATGCCTGTGAGGTTGTTGTTGGGCTTGTGACCAAGCAAAGTGGGGAGACTTTCCCTTGACTTCTTGTCTAAAGGGAGGCTGAATGGTGACTTGATCTTCAACCCTATTTGTTTGCCCCAATTGGTTACATCCATCTTGATGCAATTTGTTGATGAGGACCTTTAAATCCTCTTGTCCTTGAGCTAGGTTTTGAATGAGAGCCATCTGGCCCACCAATTGTCCCATCATCTGAATTTTCATTGTTGCCAAATCAATCTATAGCCCTTCCACCTGATCATTCCTGATGCCCCCTGGATTCCCTGGGACCATGCCCCTTGTGAGGAGAGCTTTCACTTCTTCCTGCCCCTTGGACAGGTTCAAGAACATTTCTTGAAGTTGAGCGTTTTGAGCCTGGATATCTTTGGAAGTCCTCTCTAGAGCCATCTCTACTGAAATAAACAGTAGGAAAATAAGGAGACCTGAAAAGGGGAAACCTGTCATGATACGATTCATGATATGTGGATGCATGTTTTTAAGGATCTCGCAGGGTAAACACAAGAAAATGTTAGAGGTTGAACTTCGATCAACATCTTTGATTGGAGAACTTTGTATTGGTGGATGTCTTTCCACGAGAATCAAGCTCACCATGTCAAGTGGGTCATAGCCCTCGATTTAAGTTGTTGTACTTGATCTTTAATGGTGTTTGTTTAGAGGAAAATGAATCCTCTTGCCCTTTGGTAGACGTCTGGTTCAACGTGACCCTGCATCAAAGACCCTCGAGATCCTTGAAATGGTTATTGAAAATGCTATGGTATGATGTTATGATGTTATGTACAAGGATGCAAAAGTAAGCAAGTGTATATACAAATAATCACATTCACACAAATCAGACAAGTCCTTAGGTTTAGGCTTCCATGGAGTTTGTAGGTAAGTACCCTCTTGAAGTTAGTTGGCTCAACCTGTCCTATAAATAGTAACCGGGTTCTAAGGAGCTCAATATCACCGTATTATTTTCTGTGTTCATTGTTTCAGTTTAGCCACTTTACTGGCGACCGAAATATTCCAAGAAAACAACCCTTAATAAGTGTAGTATCGAGTATCTACCAACTTCGGACTGCACCAAAGCCGGTCATCTCACTACCCCTAATAAGGCCAAGATGGTCAAGTAAGGTTCTAAGAGTTCATTAGTGCTTCATGACATCACTCAGTGGCCCCGTATTCTCTTTGATTGACTCAAAGGCTATCGGTACCCACAAATATGTCGCACTAACGTAGCCACTGCTTCAACCATGTCGGTATACCCCGCACAGTTCCTTCGCAGTTTATTGCTACTTACCTAAAAGGTGCCCCCAAATCCGGGTGTAGGATTTAAAACAAACCCAAACAAGGAACCAAAAAGTAAAGCATTCAAGTCAAATAAGATAAGCATGTAAAGATGATCTAAACCCTAAGGTAACCCCACTTTTAGATAATTCCCCATCAGAGTCGCCAGTTCTGTGGTTCGGTGGGAGAACTGACTTAAGGTTTTGCGTTTGTGTTCGCAATTGTGCGGTTTAGCAAGAGTCGCCACCGACTTTTTATTTTATCCAAAGGAAAGGTCAAAAAGCACAGGAAATACCTTTGAGATGTTTTCTTGGGTTCGGGGGTAGATTATGAAAAGGGAAGGTGCTAGCACCCATTTCATCCATGGTTATCCATGGGCTCTTAGTTACTTGTTTAGATCACTTGCTTTTGCTTTTCAATTTTTTGAAATGGTACTTTGTGTGTGGTTTTGAAAATGTTTTGAAAAGAGGCCATCATTGTGGCAACCTTTGTAATGATTCTTGTTTGAATATATACAAAGGTGTTTGTCTTTTGAAAAGATATTTCAATGTTTGAAAGTTTGTTTTTGGGAAATGTTTTGAAATTGTGTTGTGAAGTGTGTTTGAAAATAACAAGGATGTTTTTGCAAGCTTTGATCAAGTAACTAAGAGTTGTCTACCCTATTTTACTCAAATATCTTTCCTATACGTTTTTAACCCTTTTGACAGTGTTGTTTTACCATTGCATTTGGTAAACAACCTTGTATTAGGATGTTGAACGGGACAGGCGCGGGTCATCGCATACAATCATTGAAAGCAACTTGTGAGACGCTCTAGCAATTTTGTAAGGGACGAGATCATTTTATCGAAGGCAACATTGAGGGTCATCGAGGGACTACGATATTTGTTTATCGAAGGGTCGTTTTCTAGAGTGTCTCATATTCGAGGGACATGATTGTGTTTCTGAGGCAACAAGCAAGGTTACCCTAGAAGTGCACGTGTGAGAAGTGTATTGATTTCAAGTTGTTTATTCTTGGATTAGGTCATCTAGCGATTGATTTCGAATCTTTCCATACACGCCTAATTACTACACAATATATTGAAAGCAATAAATTGCGGAAATTGAAAGTCTAAGCTATTACAAAAGTATCTGGGAACGGGGGTACAATTATTACAAATGGGGATGATCTCATAAGAATAGTAAAGTCCAAATATTACAACCAAATCGAATTTCCGCAATTCAATATAAAGCCATAACAAATTATGAAATAAAGAAAATCAATCAATTATGAAATGCATGTATTTACTTGAAAATAAAATCTATTCTAAAAAAGAAAGATTAAATATTATTATTATTAACATTCTTTGTATTTTATTAATTTTAAAAGGAAGAAGTATTTAAAGAAAGAAAATTAATTAAACAAAATCTCCATTATTTTTGTATTTTTATTAATCAATAAAAGAGTTTTAAAAAAAACAAAATTAATTAAATTAATTTAAATGTTTTTTGGTATTTTCATTAAATGTATGAAAATAAAAAATGATTAAAACCAATTAAGAAAAATCAAATTTTTAAATATTATTAGTGTTATTATTAACAAAAGAAAAGAAAACAAATTAATTAAAATCAATTAATTAAAAAAAATAGTATTTGTTTAAACAAAAGAAAAGAAATTAAAAAGAAGGATGAGCTTAAAGGTTTGAAGTGATTAGGCCCAAGATAGAAAAGGGGTCAGAATGAAAAGGGGGTATGTTATCTATTCATATGGGCTTATGGCATTTGGGGCCAGAAAGGCCCAATTCCAATGTTGCAACGTTTGTTAGGGTTTGTGGAACGATTAGGGTTTGTTCTGTGTATCCCACTGTGGCGCTGCTTGCCTTCGTGCATCTCTTTCTCATCTCTCTTTCGCATCGCTCTGATCTTCCCCTCATCTAAGGTTGCCGTAGCACTCTCTCATCCTCTCACCCTCTCACGATGATCAAAGGTGTTGTCTTGAAACAGTATGGTTCGTTCTATTTTGATTTTAACAGTTTGTTGTTTGATTCGCATGCTTTGTTCAGTTTCGTTTCTTTAATCTATTGTACTATGTGCCTGAGATGCAGCAAAGGGTTTGAGAAGCATACCTGTGGGATTTTCTCTGTGATGAAAGAGAATGGTGAGGCTTGAGGGAGGTGACGGTGCTTCCTTGGTGGCCTGAGGTAGGGGAAGAGGTGATGGCCAAGCGTGCTTTTTGGTAACTTCTTTCCTCTCTCTTGAATGTTGATGATGGCGTTGAATGCTTCTGAAACTCTTTGTTGGTTTGGATTTGTTGATATTTTTTTGGTTGATGATGATTGTTCTGAAACTTTTGGTTGTTATTGCTTCTGAAACTCTTTCCTCTCTCTTGAATGTTGATGATGATTAAACTGAAACTTTGATAATGGTGGATTTTTTGTTGATGATGATAGTTGTTTTGAAACCTTTTCCTCTCTCTTGAATGTTGAATGTTGATGATAATTAAATGTTTCTGAAACCTTGTTTTTTGTTGGTACCTTTTGTACAATGATTGATGATTAAACCTTGATGATGATTATTGTTGAACTTAGTTTGTTGGTTTGGATTTGTGATGGTTGTTTATTGTTCTGAAACTTGTTTGCATAAGTTGTTGATGGTGAATGATGCAGGCTTTGTCGGTATATTCTGTATTGGTTCACAAGGTTTTTCTGGTTGTTTTGGCTGCTGGTCTGTTTGCTTGTTCACAGGGTTTTTCTGGTTGTTTTGGTTGTTGGCCTGTTTGCTTATTCACAGGGTTTTTCTGGTTGTTTTGGCTGTTGGCCTGTTTGCTTGTTCACAGGGTTTTTCTGGTTGTTTTGGCTTGGAATTGGCCTGTTTCTAACTGTTACAGGTTTTTGGCTAGCTTTGTACAGGTTATTGCAGGTGTACAGTTTGGTTGTGCAGTTTGAAATTGCTGGTTTTGAACAATGGTTTTTTTGTTTTTTCAGTAGCTTGTCTAGCTTGATAGCAGGTTTGGGAGTTTTGGTTGTCTGCTTGAACTTGCAGTTTGAGTAGTTTGGCAGGCTTGGGGTATTCTGTTTGATTGTTGTTCTTGCTGTTACAGGCTTTTGGTGATTTTGGGAGAGTTGTAGTTTCAGGTATGTTGCTTGGTTTGAGAACTTGTTAACAGGTTTGGACTTTTTTGAAACTGTTAACAGTTTGGAGTTTGGGGTTTGATAACAGGTTGGGATTTTTGTTAGCAGGCTTGGCTTGGTGTTTTCTAACTGTTAGCAAGTTTTGTAACTTGGTGATGTTTTTGACCAAAATGTTCTCCCCCTTTCCCACAGTTATGCAGTTTTGAGTTCTTATATCCTTTTAGCTGTTGTTTTTGTAACTTGTGACAACCTTTAGCCAAATTGTACACTCTCACCAAAAGGTGATATCTTTCACTCTTTCTCTCTCAATGACAAAGTGCTTTTGCTTTTTCTTATTTTCTGAAAAGTTTGCTTATTAGCTGGAAAATGATGATAGGCTATGACAAGCCTTTGACTTGTCATTTGGTTTACCTTCTGCTTTTCTTGCTATTCTGCTGCATTGTACTTGCTGCATTTGTACAGTTTGCATCCAGTTTGCTTTGTTCAGTTTGCTGCAATGTTTCAGTTTGCCTTGCTTGACTTTGTATGCTGCAATGTTTAGTTTTGTTGCAATGTTGTTTGGTTTAGTTGCAATGCTTGGTTTGCTTACTTGACAGTTTGGCCTATGTTTTGTAAATGTTGTTTGGCGCCTGAAACTGTCTTGCATCCAACTTGGTCTTGTTTTGTAATGCTTTGCCATGCTGTTTTGCATTTGAAACTTGCTTTGTACTCTTCTTTTGCATTTTTTATTTTTCTCTTTGTGAACCAAGAAGAGCAATCTTCTTGTGATTTGCAAAGAGGAAAATAAAAACATGATGAAAAATAGCATTCTGATTCCAGATGACAAACTTTAATGATGAAAAATTTTCTTTTCTTTTTTGTTTGAAAAATCTAATTAATCAACTGTACTAATCCTCTTTTCTTTGTTTTTCTTTCATGTGAGCACAACTTGGGTGATGACAAAGCAGAGGAAGCAGAAGACTTTGAGCACGGGAGCAATGGAAGCTTAGGCTTTAGACTTTTTCTTTGTAACTTAGGGATAAATATTCAAACAAATGTACCAATTTAATTTTCAAATACAATAAGTTGCACAACTTAAAGCATTTAAATAATAAACTGTATTGTAACATTTTTTGAAATAAATGAAAAAGTCTTTATCCAATAAAACTCTTCTACTGTCAATAACTTGAAATTATTTCTTTGCATCTTCACTTAATCCTTTAAGATTCTCAGATCAAAATAATTGAAATTACATTCCAACAATTCTAATACAGATAAATTAAACTTTAAGTAATCCAATAACTTTGCAATCCCGTATCCTTGCAACAGCATTCCAATCAAAATACGCATTGTGTATTCCAATAAACTAGCAAGCATTTCATTCCATTAACAAGCAAGCGTTTTAACAGACGCACATTGTCTGGTTAACCTGGATCAGACAAAACCTGAATATTCCAAATGACCATCTCAACTCCTATCTCTTATCCCAGATAAACAAGCCTTGAGAACAACAAATAACCTTTCAATAAACTTGAAAAAGTGTGAAAACATGTGACAGTTAATTTGAATTTCTGAAAAATCAGTTTCATCTGAGAAATGCGAGAGAAACCCTAATTCTTGATTTACTGCCAAAGAAAAGTCTGTTTGATTGATTCTTGAGCCAATCTTGAAAATCTGAGAAAACCCTAGGGTTGAGATTTCTTATGAAAAGGGGAGGGCAAATTTTGGGGTACAACAGTAAGGCAACAATGTCAAAAGAAATAGGAAATGAACATGAGAGACTTTTGAATAGGTAGAATGCTCCTAATTACTTGCTCCATTTCAAACAAATATCCTTGCTATTTTCAAAACAAACACCTACACATTTCAAAACATCTTACAAAACTTGAAAATATTTTCAAAAGATCAACATCTTTGTATACATTCTTACGAACGAGAATCATTATAAAGATTTCCTAAACAATAGTCTCTTTACAAAATACTTTCAAAAACCACACAAAGCACAATTTCAAACAAAATCAAGTGATCTAGCAAGTAACTAAGATCCCATGGAAAACCATGGATGAAAAGGGTGCTAATACCTTCCCTTTTCATAATCTACCCCCCGAACTCAAGAAACAATCTCAAAGGTCTTTCCTGTGCTTTTTCACCTTTCCTTTTTGGATAAAATAAAAGTCGGTGGTGACTCTTGCTAACCGCAACATTTGCGAAAAAATGCAAAACCTTTAAGTCAGTTCTCCCACCGCATCACACATAGCTAGGGCATTTGATATTCCTCCATTTGTATCCAGATCACAGTCGTCTTCTTCATCTTCAGTATTAGATACAAAGGCTGTGCTTTTGTTTTTCTTCTCAGATCTTTCATTTATGCTTAATTCAAATGTTAGAAGGGATCCAACAAGTTCATCCACTTTCATTTTGTCAATGTCTTAGGCTTCTTCTATAGCAGTTACTTTCATATCAAATCTCTTGGGAAGAGGCCTGAGCATCTTTCTCACCAATTTGCCTTCAGGAATTTTCTCTCCTAAAGCACTGGAGGCATTAGCAATTTCAAGGATGTTCATATGGAAGTCATTTTTACTTTCATCATCTTTCATCCTCAAATTCTCAAATTTTGTGGCGAGCAGCTGAAGTCTTGACATCTTAACTTTGGATGTGCCTTCATGAGTAGATTGAATAATTTCCCATGCATCCTTAGAAACTTCACATGTATTCACCAATCTGAAAATATTCTTGTCAATTCCATTGAATATAGAATTCAAGGCTTTATAATTTCCAAGAGCAATTTCATCTTCTTCCTTAGACCAATATTCTTCAAGTTTTAATTCAAAAGTAGGTCCTCCATTCTCTCCCATTTTGACAGGGTGTTTCCATACTCTTAAAAGAACTTTCCAGGCCCTACTGTCTAAGGACTTTAAAAAGGCAACTATACATGGTTTCCAGTAGTCATAATTGCTTCCATCCAAAATGGGTGGTTTGTTCACAAATCCTTCTTCCTTGTCTATATTACCAGAAAGTATCTTCCCTGGATCTCACCCAGATAAAGAGCAGGATGTCTGCTCTGATACCAATTGAAATTCTGGTATCAGATATGTGATGTTGAATGAGATGTCACGACACAAATATCTGTTTGCAAGTAAGGTGCAGTAAAATCAAAAGCAGTAAAAACACAAGTGATTGTTCACCCAGTTCAGTGTACAATAACACATACTCTGGGGGCTACCAAGCCAGGGACAAGTTCACTAAATAGAATCAATTCATAGACCCTCAGTAAACAATCAGTTTACGATCTAATCACTTAATCACTACCAAAGTTAAACTTCTACCTAAGACTCACCTAGGTATGAGGTCATCATCAAATCCCTTCAATCACTTACAATGAAGAACTTAACAAAATTAATAAGTTTGAAACACTTCAATCATTCAATGCTTAAAAGCTTATGAATGATACACAATTAACAACCCAAATAACAACTCAAGTATTTAAACTAATACTTAGAGTTTATTACAAATAAAAAGCCTAGACTTCTAATCAGAAAGAAAGTATTCTTCTTGAAAAGTTGCTTGTCTTTGAATAAGGAAGCAAATCCTTATATATGCGAAGCTTTGGGCTTGGGCTTAAAAACAAATATTCAAATATTTCCATAAAAACATACCAAGATAAAATTATGCAATTTGAAAAATATTCCTCCATATTTTTCGCAACATGTAGATCATAAATCCTGAATTATAGAGTGCTGGAAATCAGGAAACAAAAGACTTAACTGATTTTGGGCTGAGATAAGTTCAGTAGGAAGATGTCAAGACATCTGCTTTGACATCATTCAAAACAGTTTTGCTCCAAATGTTAAGGCATTTAGCAAAACATTAACAACTCATTGTTTTACCAAAATTGCTGCCAACAAACACTTACAAGTTTGGTTTAAATGGGTTTAAAATGGTAAATTCGGGAATTAAACTTATGAACAGGAAAATAATTCATTCTTTCGAAATGAGAGAACTCTCAGGATTGAATTTCACATACCCGTTAAATACTAAAACTTACTACTCAATTGCACTCAACCTAAAAAATTCGTCAATATCATCATGTATCTCCCACAGAGGTAATCTTTAACACACAGTGAGATGTCAAACGTATTACTCTCGAAGGCGATGTCGCGCGCAACACAAACAACAC
The DNA here is from genome assembly GCA_948472305.1 of Vicia faba. Taxonomy (NCBI): domain Eukaryota; kingdom Viridiplantae; phylum Streptophyta; class Magnoliopsida; order Fabales; family Fabaceae; genus Vicia; species Vicia faba. Next base: position 308,799,946 of record OX451740.1, on the reverse strand, counting down.
AGAGGCATTAAGAACCGATACACACATGAATATTAAGCCTTAATCTATTTCTAGAGTCAAAAACCAATAGATGTTAATCCTAAATCCGAATTTGAACCATATATGTCTATAGCAACTCAAACCCAAACAAAGTAAGCAATCACCAATGTTGATTTATAAAGAAAGCTTCATACAACACCATGAGTAATAAATATACATATAAGCAAAGCATAATTACAAATAAAACCCCAACAATTAAAGTTTGAAAAGAGAAGAAATGGAGAAGAAACAAAATCTTTCGCGGTGTCAATTACGATCAACCAAGCTCCCGGCTCTGGATCATCCGATTACAAGTCACAAATGTTATTTTCTAAGCTCTAAACTACAAAGAATGAAGGTGATGAAGCTGGGACAAAATACCTAAAACTCCCTAGACCTAACAAATGAATGAAATAAAAATGTAAAAACAAAAGCAGCAGACCGCGCTTAGCAGGCTCACCGCGCTAAGCGGGCTGCACCTAAAAATACATGTCACACAGCCTAAATCCTGCTAAGCGAGTTAATTGCGCTTAGCGGGCTCAAAAACTATGCTTCTGCCATATTTGCTTAAAAGTGTGGTAGAACACTACAAAATGTGCTTAGAGGGCTTTACTGGACTTTTCTTCCAAAAACGCACACTTTAAACATGTGTGTTCAACACCTTATTGCTCAATTCTCCAAACATGCACCACCACCTATAAAATGAATGAAAAACTATCAAACGGTACACAAATGACTCAAAAATGCAATTACACACAAAGAATACATATTTAAAAACAAAGTTGGGATTTATTCAAAGAATATCAACAAAAGAATCGATAAGTGCCACAAAAGTTATATACAAAATAACGAAATTTTGGCACTTGTCAACTCTCCCCAACTTGAACTTGTTTGTCCATAAACAAGGCCAAACAACTTAAAGAAGCAAAAGTAATCAACCAAATAATCATGAATCAACAAGTTTTGAAAACGAAAAACAAATGTATGGTTCAAACAAAACGTACAAAAAGGAAAAACTTACCACAATCCTACAACGACAACATGAGAACGAAACAAATCCTAAGTACAAAAGTTATATCAAACAATCTAAAACAAAACAAGCTCAGTCATGAATCACACCTAGCAAAAATTCATCAAGGGATGAAAAACACACAAAAGTGAGGGACTTTGACACTCATCCAACAATCTTGAAAATAAAAGACTAAATTATGCATTCATCTAAAAACTCGTATTGAAAACATAAAGGCATAAATCACAAAGGATTTAAGGGTTGAAATGTGGCTTGGTTAACCAACAAGAGGACATTTCTAAATCTAATCAAAACAAAAACTTGCTTAAACCTAAGGAAGTGATCAACTCACAAGTTTTAAACACAAATTTCCAATCAAACTTTCTTCTCTTATCTTGATTGCTACACCAAAACACATAACTTATTACCACAACATTATTTGATACTCATTTTATTTTTGTTTTTCAAAACTTTTTCATCTTTTCTTTCTTTTTCTTTTCTTTCTCTTTTCTTTCTTTTTTCTTTCTCTTTTCTTTCTTTTTTCTTTTCTTTTTCTTTTCTTTCTTATTTCACAACCGCAAACACAAAAGTAAGCAAACATTTCTCTCCCCAACTTGAATTCAACTAACATCATAGTGTGAATACTCCCTACTTTCTAAGGCAAGGTAAAAATTCAAAAAATAACACAAGGTCGAGGGTTCAAGAGACAAAAAGAATCAAAATACATTCAAAAAGAATGAACTAAACACTCATAGACAAGCATCAAGTTCAAACGAAACATGGATATGGACAAAAGCTCAAAGGGGTTTGCAAATGCTCACACACTCACAGGGTGAATTGACTATTTGGTCAGGTTGTTGTGCTCAAAATGAAACAAAAATGTCTTGATCCTTTTCATGCTTTAATACAATCAATACAAATAAAAGATTAAACATAATAAAATCTAGTTAACACAAGATTTATTAGTCTCCAACATATATGAATAATGGAAAGCTTCCTCACATTTGGGGGTAAAAAAGAACTAAAGTGATTCAATCAAAAAGCAAGTAATGCAAAAGAATGAATGGTATGGTAATTGTAAAAATGAAAAGTTTCCTAAACATGTTATGCTATAGAAAGCAATAAACTAGTACATTGGATGAAGCAACTTCAAAAACAATATCATTACCATACATTCGCAAGTTGAAACACTCAAACTTAGAAAATCACCAAATGCAAACTCAAGCTAACAGACCAAAGTTGGAGTTCAAACAACAACAAAAGAATTAATAATACTACTGTTATTTACTAATCTACATAGCCTTGGTGAAAGTGGGAAAATGGAGAGTCAAGTGAAGCAAAAATTCCACTAGCACACAACTAAGTGTAATAAGCGGGACAGAGCGTGCTAAGTGGCCGCAAAAAAATAGGGCGCCCTAAGAGGGCTTGACCGCGCTAAACGGTAGCAGAAAAACACAAATTAATTTGAATTCAGGTCAAACCTCCACTACACCTACACTTCTCAGCTACAAAATATACAAAGTTTACAACCATGCAAATTTCCTCAAGCTAAACACGATAAACTCTTGGACAACAAAAATTAACACATTAAAACAAACTACTATAAACATACTAAAAGATCGGGTGAAAGTGGATACACAAGTTGAAAAGAGAAGAATGGAGCAGCAGAACGCGCTAAGCATGCTCAGCTCTGCTCAAAAATTTAAAACTGGCCCAATTTCAACTTGTTTAGCCAACATTCACCACACTACTTATACCCTAAAATAAAATAAAAAACAATAAAACATGCTTGTTTTACGTCGTTAGCTTGACGCCTTTATTGTTCTTGGATAGTAACTTTCTATCGTCACCCGATGCTTTTCTTCAATGCACAACCAAAAACAAGTGTCCTAACAAGCACTTAAAAAAACACTACGAAAACAAAAAATTCACAACAATACTTGAACAACATTGATACACAACACATTTATACACACACTTGAATAACTTGAGAAACACATACATAACAAGTGTGGAAAAACAAACACAAAATGTGTATAAATCAAACAAGTATACATTATACACAAGTATAGTAAACATAGACAAGTCAATACACAAGTATACATATACAAGTCTAATTACACAATATAGACAATATGGATTGAAATGTAGGCCCACACAAAATATAAGAAGTCAAGACTGATGTCTTAACAATACACAATGTCACGACATGTGTTATAACATCTATTGACAGAACAAAAACAATAACAACAATGCAGAAATATAACTTGCAGAAAGTAAAGAACACAACAATATGTTAATCCAGTTCAGTGAAATTTACCTACTCTGGGGGATACCAATCCAGGAAGGAAATCCACTATCAAGAGTACTAGTTCAAAGTTAAAATCCCTCATTTACAACTTCTCTCCTAATCCCTACCCAGTGCAACTACTACCAAGGCACCTCCTAGATATGAGAAATCACAATCTCACTTCCAATCACCTCAGTGATAAACAAACAATCGCAATCCCAGGGATTGTCTCAAGAAACCAAAACAGGAATAACACACTTCTAAATTACAAAAAATAAGAGTTGATTAAAAGATTCCTCCAAGAACAATACTCATCTCTTTGCTTAAAATCTTAGAGGAGAACAATAACTTGATAAGAAAGTAAGTATCAGTCAACTCAAATGTATCAGAGATACATGTGGACGTACGAGAAAAAACACAAAGAGAACCTAAGGATTATCAAACCTTAAACCCTTATTTTTTCACAAGGTTTTACAATAAAAACTATGCTTAAAAACTAGGTCTTGGACAACTCCTTATATAGGCTTTTGAAGTTGAGCTTGGACAGGCTTGGATTCTTCAATCAACTCCAATCTTCAAGTGAAAAATTTCTACAGAATATTCTCCACAAAAATAGAAACAATCTTCATAAAAAGTTTCCTAGAAAGTCTCAACCGATCCTTTTTAATAACCAATCAAATTTGCACATGTTTCTAACAAAATTCTTGATTGGCATGCGTCTATAATGAGTACTGAATATTCCAGATGCTCATATATTCAAATTAAATCTTCAAGAATATCCAAAAGCAGCCCCTGCTACATCACACTCAAGATGCCATAACATCTTCTGTGACATATGGCAGAAAACTCATAATAGCAAAATTGTTATGACAGTTGATAAAGATGTTGCACCATCTTACTCAACATCAACATAAAACCAACCATGCTTAGCCAAAATTTAGCCAGCCATTAACACATGGAACTAACAATCTTCCCCTTTGGAAAACTTTGACTAAAACAACCAAAAACTAAATTCAATTGGAGAGAGGAATAAAACCACAACACAAGCTACATATTGATCATGTAAACTTTGTAAAACATAACACAACTCAGAAGCTTGTACAATCAGACATGTATAGAACTCCCTCTGTCATACAAAATAGGTTCTCCCCCTCAAGGGCAAACCCCACACCAGAGCACCTGTAGAGGAACAACAGAAGCAGTAGTAGCAGCTTTAGCACACACATAAGCATGACCACTCATGCTCCCTCTAAATAGTTGCAAGAGCAACCCCACAAACACAAACAACTACTCTCCCAAAAGCAGTAGCACACAGTCCTATCATAATGCTAGATTAACATGTCAAGACATGTGATGCAACATCAGGACACAATAATTTACTCCCCTTTTTAGCCAAAATACTGACAAAAAGAAAATGAGTAAATGTACACAATGAAAACACATAACACTTCAGAACATATTACACTCAGGAAATATAACAAATGGAAACACATCAATACCACAGATGAAAGAACGCAACTTCTTGGCCAGCTTCAGGTGGTCTGCAACCTCTTGCCTTTGTCAAAAATCCTTCTGCCCCTATAAAAGAGCCTTATAAATTCCTTGGTGTTGCAACCAGCCCTACTATCTTGCAGAACATCATTCTTCCATTCCTTCTCAGTAGCAATTTGTTCGGGCATGTCATGCCTCAAGGTATTGAGGAAAGATGCAGTGTTAGTTGCATTCCTCCATTTTTGTAATTTTTATAACTCTTTAATAATCCAAGTTCCAATCTCATTATCTTTGATAACAAAAATTTGTTCCTTGTTGTCTATAAGCTCTAGAGTATCACCCTTCCCTTCAATAAGATTCCTTATCAGTTGCTTACAACTACCAAGATCCTTGTACCAGTCATGCTGAATAAGATATCTGAAAGAATTCAGATCTTCATTGTGAAATGTCATGACATCTCTCTTGACATCATACCTATTCAACATCAGTTTATAAAAACTTCCTCTTATTTCCCTCAAAGCAACACATCTATCTGTATTTGATATCTTCTGTTTAAATCCAGTGATGTTATGTTTATCAGGGTGACTTGCATTTAGATCCCTTAATTGTTCTATTTGTCCCCAATTAGACAGACCTGTACTGGATTGATAATTCGTTGGCTTAGTGTTTGTGAAATCATAAGTCCGCTCTCCTAGTGCTTCATCAGTTTGCACATAGGATGTTCTAACATTATCTTTGACATCCTGTTTCTCTTCAGCAACCGAATCTTCAATTATCACATTGATAGATTACATAGCCATACCCGTTCTAGAATTATAGATCCTATAGGCTCTTCTTCTTGAAGAGTAACCCAAAAATATCCCTTCATCCCCTATGGAACTCATCTTGTCCACATGATCTTTAGTAGCAAAGATTTGGCATTTACTTCAAAAAATGTGAAAGTATTTGACTTTAGGTTTCCTTTCTTTCCATAGCTCATAAAGAGTATATACAATACCTCCTCTCAAGGTGACCATGATATGAATATAGCAAGAAGTATTCATAGCTTCAGCCCAAAATTCAAATGGAAATTGCTTAGCTCTAAGCATCACTCTAGCTGATTCTTGTATTGCTCTAGTCGTTTTCTCAACAATTCCATCTCTATGAGTTTTCCAAGAATAAGAGAACTCATGACTTATTCCTTCAGAATCACAAAATTCAAAAAAAATTTCATCCATAAACTTCTTGTCATTGTCATTTCTGATTTTGACAATCATACTCATCTTCTCTTCTTGAATGCTTTGACACAGATCTTTGAAGACTTCAAAGGTATCTGATTTTTCTCTAAGAAAATTCATTCAAGTATAGCCAGAATAATCGTCCACAACCACAAATACATACCTTTTACCTCCTAGGTTGTCTATCTGTAATGGTCCCATTACATCCATGTGAAGGAGTTCCAAAACTTTGGAAGTAATCCGATGTTGTAACATTTGATGTGACATCATGATTAGTTTTTTATTTTCACACTTATCACAAACTTCTCATTCTTCAATATTGAGATCTAGCATATCTCTAATGGCTCCTTCAGATATGACTTCCTTCATTATTTTGAAATGAAGATATCTAAGTTTTTGGTGCCATGGCTTTACTTCATCTTCCTTGGTTGTTCGACAAGTGGAAGAGTAAACAACTATTTGAGATTCCCACTAATAGTTGTTGTCTTTGGACCTGATCCCTTTCATTAGAATAACTTCTTTCTCATCTTTGAACATGCATTATAATTTTGAGAAGTTAACTAATAAACCTGTATCACACAATTTACTAATGCTAATAAGATTAGGAGTCGACTCTTTGACAAACAACACATTTTCTAACCTGGGACAGCCATCACACATAAGCTTTTTAACTCCTTTTATTTCCCCGTTAAAGCCATCACCAAATATAACAGAACATGTAGGATGAGGCATGACATCCACCAAGATCTTTTAAACACCTGTCATATGTCTAGAGCATCCACTATCAAATTACAATTCTTCACTACTTGAGTCTCTCAAGGAAGTATGAGTTATAAGGTTAGTGTCCCTATTTTTTAATACTCCTCTTCTTGCTCACTTTCTTCGCCTTGGAACAAACTGAAGATTTTTTATCTCCATATAATTTGAAGCAAAAAGGATTTATATGACCAGACTCACCATAGTAGTGACATCTCCAAGTAGAATGAGGTTGATTTGACAATTCACTTTTTTTGTTAGGATTTTGTAACATGTTCTTAGACATGTTGATCTATTTCTTCTTCTCAAAAGGAAATACCTCCCCTTTTGACATTTTCCTTAGTTTATTACCAGATTGATGATGAACCTTGGTATTTTCATCCTCTTTCACCATTTTTATGGAATAAGTCCAGTAATCAAGCTTGGAATTTAAGCGTGTTACCTCACTTTGAAGATGAGACACGGTACTAAGTAGTTGCTTTCTTTCATTCTCCAATTCAATAATGATCTTCCTCTACTCTTCCTCTTTCTTGAAGCTATATTCACACCTGTCACAACTATCCTTGTAGGACACATCCAGGTCTTCATAAAGATCATTCTCATCCTAAGCTTCAACTTCATCTGCCCATCTGTCAGATAGAGCCAACACAAATTTGGTTGTCTCGAAATTGTCTTCATCTTCTGACTTATCATCATTAGACCAAGATGTAGTAAAACCATTTTTCTACCTCTTAAGAAAGGTGGGACATTCTGGTTTGATGTGAGCAAAACCTTCACACTCATAACATTGAATGCCTTTTGTGATACGGTGGGAAAGAACTAACTGTTTTTGGAATGCTGGTTTGCGTTTTGCGTTTGTTTACGCAAAATGTCGCGGTAAGCAAGAGTCGCCATCGACTTTTATTTTATCCAACAAGGAAAGGAAAAAAGCACAGAAAAATTCCTTTTTCGAGATATTTCTCGGGTTCGGGGGGTAGATTATAGAAAGGGAAGGTGTTAACACCCTTTCTATCCGTGGTTATCTACGGGCTCTTAGGTACTTACTCATAATGTTTTCAAAAGTTTGCTTTATGTGTGCTTGTGGGTTTTGAAAAAGTCTTTGTTTGAAAAGGAGTGTAATGTGAAAATTTTGTTTTGTTTTGAAAGAGCAAGTATCTAAGAACCATCTACCTACTCGAAAAAGGAATCGTTCTATGCTATCTTCCTTTAGACAATGCTATCCCACTATGAATGAGTAGGTAGCATCGTCGTTGGAGTTTAAGTGTCAATTCGAATTTAGGGATTTACGGTCACCAAAGCAATGGTAGGACACTTTAGCGATAACCCTAATGTCTTAGATAATTTGTTTTGAGGCAACAATATCCGAAGCAACCGTTTCGAGGAAACTATGATCTTTGGACAAGAGGGTGACCTCTAAAGTATCCTATACTTAATGACCGTGTACGAAGGCAACCAAGTGGGGTGTACCCTAAGAGTGGGCATGTGCGAGTGTGTCATTTTTAGTTAATTTTATCTTTGTACATGTTAATGGTGATCTAAATTGATTTTAGGTTTAAATGTTCAATCTTGTCATGCATCCCTATTATCAAACATCTAGCAGTTATATTTTGCGGAAAATAAATTGCGGAAATTAAATTACAAGGCGTCAGATATTTACATCTCCAAAGACAAACCCTTTGAAATTTAAATGCGGAAAAATAAATAAAGCGATAAAAAGAATTAAATAGTCCTAATTATCTATTACATTCCGGGTACAAATACAATATTGAATAAAATGGATCGCGTGCGGGAAATTAAATCGAATGCGAGTTCTAGGGTTTTGACCCTTTTTTTTATTAAAGAAAAGATTTTTTTTTTGTTTTTGAATTAAGAAAGAAAACTATCCTAAATTAATTATTAAATTAAATTAATTAAACTAATTAATAAAAATAAATATTTTTGGTTTTTTTGTTATTTAAAGAAAGAAATAATAAATTAATTAATGTTAGTAAAAACCTAATTATGTCTAAGCTAATTTAATTATTGAAAAAAATATATCAAAGTTATTCCTAATTAATGGCCTAAATTAATTAAATTAATATTTTTTAATAAAAATTAAAATACTGAAATTTAATTTAATAAAGAAAATATTTTTTGGTTTTAATTTTATTAAGAAAAAGATTTGATTGGTTAATGATTAAATAAAAACAATAAATAAATAATCAAAACAAAAATAAAATAGAAATATAGAGAGATAGGGGGCATGGGCCTGATTAGAGGTGTTTGAGAAGCAATTGCATGGCCCATTAACACGCTGGCCTGGTTGACTTTGTGAATTCCCTATGCGCCTTTTGACTTGGTCCCATGGTAGACTCTCACCCTGGATCACCAGATCTGGCCTTGGGCCATCTGGCAATTGATTGAGTGAGGGAGTATGGTGGGCTACGCGCTTGGATCTGCATGTGATAACCTGTGGAAAAATAACAAATGCAAATTTGGAGGACCTGGGATTCGAACCCAGGTCCAGTTGGTCATTGCCAGTGCTTGCTTCCACTAGGCCACTGCGTTTCAGTTGTTAAGTATATACAAAGTAATAATAATATGAGAAAATGGATTAATATGCCAGCAAAAATAAAAAAAGGGCGCGCGTGTTTGAATCAGCCACAAGAAGAATGGCACATCTCCAGCCCTGTAACTTTACCTGCGGATTTAGATCCTCAGCTAAATGTGTAGGTCATTCCTAAAACTCATCTCAGGCCATATAAACTCCTCCCAAGACCATGGTTGCGTTCGTCTTTCTCTTCCAGTCATGTCAATGGCCATCATTGGGGCTAATTTTACCTGTAAGAGAAATGCCCAAAAACAAGCCACAAAACCCTAGATACGATACTTGGCTTTACAGGTTAGATAAACAAAATTGGGTAATACAGAAAGCTTGGAAATTTGATGAAGATTATGAATATGCCAATAGTTTGTAAAAAAGATGCAAAAATAAAGATATACGAATTCAAATACAGAGCGGTTTTCTGTGACACTTACAATGAGTTTGAGAGTGTATGGAGGCATGCTAGGGATTGGTTCTGACTCAGTGAACCTCCAGCAATCAATTGGTGTCAAGCTTTGCTTCTGAAAACGCCTCCAAGTGTGATTTTGGTTTTGCACTTTTTACCACTTTTTTCAAGTTTTGTTTGGTTGGTTCTCGCAGCCTCTAGCCTTGTTTTCGTGCCCTCTAGATTCCTTATGTAATGAGGAATGCATTAGGTTAACAAATATGTATTGAATCCTTCCACATCAATGCCACGAGATTTGATTTGATTCACCATTGAAAGCTTGCCTAATTTGTCAAAAATCCATCTTTTTGTACATGATATGGTGAGATACGAATTTGATGCTGATCATGATGATGATTAAGTCCTAAAACAACCAAAAAGATCTCAAGTAATTAATATTTGGATTTTACATGATTTAATTTGATTTAAAATGAAATAATTCAATAAAAAATCAAATAAAATAATAAAAAAGAAATATGATCTCAAGGCTGAAGCTAGGACACGTGTGCAATGTGGAAAGTTCAAATCAAGTGGAAATGAATGGGCCCATTTGACAAAATTTGAAGTTTTGGGGATAGTTGACTTTTGGCAATTTTGCAAAAATGCCCAATTTCAACAATGCATAACTTCTTCAATTTTGAACTTTTGGAGGTGTTATTGGACTTTTTAGAAATCTTGAGATATCCTATAACCAACCCTTTTTGTCTCATCTCATTTTTATATTCCATGATCAAGTTATAAGCTTTGGCAAAAAAGGTGTTTTTGTCGACTTTCAAAAATGACCTATAATGTCCAAATTTGTAACTTCTTGTGAGTGAATTTTCTGATCTTGGAGTATGAAGATGGATTGTAGGAAATTGCAGCCTCTTTAAAATGAGCTTTGGATGGGTCATTTCGCATAAAGTATGAGAAAGTTATGCTTGGTCAAAGTTGAGTTGACTTTTCCTACAAACCCCTAATTTAGCAACTTTTGAGTTTTGATGAATTTTGAGCAATCCTTGATGAATCATGATCAACCCTTGATCAAATGATAAAATATCCTTAAAAATGATAATGTTGACCAAAAATCTTGAGGTTTGACTGTTTGTAGGTCATAGTTGACTTTTGCCCTAGCACAGTCGATTTTTGGACCCTTTGAGCAATTGACTGAGCAAACTTCCTCTGCAAGGCTTGAAATTTGACATGGATGATCTTGAGAAAATATTAGGACATTGGGGAGCACTTGAGGTCATTTGAACTCAAAGATCTTGATGCAACACAAAACCCTAATTTGGGGTTGACTGCCTTAAGAGATAGCTTGACTGTCCAACTCTTGAGCAATCTTGAGCCACTTGGAGATTTTTCTTGCCATGTTTTGAGAAATATGAGAGGGAAAATTTTGGGGTACAACAGCTGCCCCTGTTCAATCTCCTTAAACCTGAGGATATATATTAGCTTTCGTGCCTTTCATAATCCGAAGGTGGAAGATGATTGAACACTAGAGTGCCCAGAAATTTGCACTGGCACGAAGTGGTATCAGCCTTGTGATGTCGGGAATGGGCTTACAGATGCCATTTGGAGATTGTTGATAGGAGGTCTGAACTTGATTTTAACATAAAACGAATCAGAATAAACCGTTGAGAGATTTATCTGAACCAGCGAGAAAGTCTTGGAGTACCTTCGACTGGAATAAGGATCAGGGAGATCTTAGCGTCGATCTGACTGAACCAGAGAAGGTCTTGGATTGACTTTGGCTGGATAAGAATCAGAAAAATCTTAGAATCGATTTAACAGAACCAGACAAAAGTCTTGGAATATCTTCAACTGGAATAAGAATCTGGGAGATCTTAGCATCGATCTGACTGAACCAGAGAAGGTCTTGGATTGACTTTGGCTGGATAAGAATCAGAAAAATCTTAGAATCGATTTAATTGAACCAGACAAAAGTCTTGGAATATCTTCAACTGGAATAAGAATCAGGGAGATCTTAGCGTCGATCTTGACTGAACCAGAGAAGGTCTTGGATTGCCTTTGACTGGAATAAGAATCAGAAAAATCTTAGAATCGATTTAACTGAACCAGAGAAGGTCTTGGATTACCTTTGACTGGAATAAGAATCAGAAAAATCTTAGAATCGATTTAACTGAACCAGACAAAAGTCTTGGAATATCTTCAACTGGAATAAGAATCAGCGAGATCTTATCGTCAATCTGACTGAACCAGAGAAGGTATTGGATTGACTTTGGCTGGATAAGAATCAAAAAAATATTAGAATCGATTTAACTGAACCAGACAAAAGTCTTGGAATATCTTCAACTGGAATAAGAATCAGGGAGATCTTAGCGTCGATCTGACTGAACCAGAGAAGGTCTTCAGAAAGATTCCCTCACAAGATGTAGTTTTTGAGGGGACTACCAGGTCATATAAGTAGTCAACGGTGTTTATTGATTCGTCTTTCTCTGAAAAGGTAAAGAGTTAGTCATATGCAATGTCATGATGTATAAAATGCATGATATATATCAAGCAATGATGGTCTCAAAATAAATGAGATTGTGTGGTATGATGCGTATATGCCTGTATCATGATGTATGGAAATGTAATGTTTCTAGCTGGGGAAATTAAATCCTGGATAGCTGCTGAAGAATAGAGCTGGATTCTTCGTTTCCGCTGGGGATGGCGAACGAAGAGAATAAACCTGCAGGAGAGGATGACTCCGTTGGGGGAATAAACTGATGAGGAGATTACTCTGTAGGGAAGAGATGTTCTGCTGAAGATTCCACTGATAAATTCCGTCGGGATGAATTATCGTTGCTGGTGATATTGAATCCCATTGGGGATTGAACTCCTGTTAGTGAAAGGAAAGAACTCCGCTGGGGATGATCTTCGGTTGCGACTTCCCTGGGAATAACCTTTTAGACTCTTATGGGGATAATCCTTTGAGTTCTGCTGGGAATGATCCTTTGAACTCGACTGGGGAGATTTATTTTTGTACTCCGCTGGGCATAAACTTCCAGAGTCTACTGGGGATGATTCTCCCAACTCCGTTGGGGAAGCTTTTTCAGACTGCGCTGGGAAAATTTTAACTCCACTGGGAATATCTTGTACCCTGTCGGGGAATATTCTTATACTCCGCTGGGGAATATTAAGATTGCCGGGGATATTAAGCCTTTTCAGTGTTGATGGTAGATAAACTCTACTTGGGGGAGAATATTACCGATTCATTCACAGTTGCAAGTCTCAGCTGGGGAGAGCTATCATTACTGTCTTACTCTGCGGGGAGTGAAGGTATCTTAGCCATATTCTTCAGCTGAATCTACCTTTGTACCTGGTGGACAGAGCATTTGTACAGTTTGGACAATTCTTATTTGCCCCTGTTTCTGATATTACCAGTAATCATCTTTTTGTTTCGCATGCAAATATTTATGAGCAGTAATTAATGTCAAGTGCATATACCAAAAAATGAACATTGGACGTTCTTTGCAAAGCAAACAGATAAAGGAAAAACAGTTTGAAATTTCTTTGAAAATGAATTGTATTGATTTTGAAGTTTGGCCTGTAAATAGGCGTTTTTGTACAAGAGGCGGACGTCCTAGTAAGAGAACGTCGCCGAACAGATATAGTTTATACAATTTGTGAAAAACTTAAGCAAAACAGCTATGTGAATAATCCCACTGGGTTCCATCTCTGCTATTTCCCTTATGTCCTCGAGCATCTCATCACTTTGCTACTGGTTGAAGATGAATCAGATTGATTAGTGTCGTCCGAGCTTGATAGTCGATACCGAATTCTGGATACAAGGTGATCCAATGAGACATAGTGTTATGCTTTAATCCCTAATTTTTGCCTGGACCGCCCTTTCGGGTTTTCAGTCCACCGGGATACCCATTCTTGTCCAAGCCACCTTTTCAGGTTTTCGACTTGCCGGGTGTACAGTTTTTTTTTTCATCCCTTATTTTTGCCCGAACCCTTTTGCTTCGCCGGGAAGCCCTTATTTTTGCCTAGGCCAGTCAACCTAGCGGGTCTTTGATCATGCGTAGTATTTTTTTCACTATGTCTTCATTGACGGGGTGAGGAAGGTCGTCACCAACCATGGTGGTTAGAATCATAGCTCCTCCTGAAAAAATGTTCTTAACCACAAATGGCCCTTCATAAGTAGGGGTCCATTTTCCCCTGGGATCACCTTGAGGTAGAATGATGCGCTTGATCACCAGATCCCTAACTTAATACTCTTGTCGTATAAATTTCTTGTTAAATGCCTTGATCATCCGTTTTTGGTACGTCTGACCATGACAAATAGCAGTAAGTCTTTTTTCGTCTATTAAGTTCAGATGATCAAGTCGAGTCTGGATCCAGTCAGCTTCGCTCAAACCTGCATCCTTCATAATCCGAAGAGAGGGTATTTGAACTTCAATGGGCAATACTGCTTCCATGCCATAAACCAAGGAATAGGGTGTTGCCCCTGTTGACGTCCGTGCTGAGGTACGGTACCCATGAAGAGCAAATGGTAACATCTCGTGCCAGTCTTTGTATGTCATTGTCATCTTCTACACGATCATATTCGGCCGGTAGGGAGAAGAGTTGTGATGCTGTATCTTGAACTACTTGCAAAGCTCAGTGATCATCTTATTGTTGAGATTCATACCATTGTCCGTAATGATCCTCTCTGGTACACCGTATCGACATATCAGATTGTGTCGAATGAACCGTGCCACGACGTTCTTGGTTACTGTAGCAAAGGAATCCGCTTCAACCCACTTCGTAAAGTAATCAATAGCTACCAGGATGAAACGATGCCCATTGGATGTTGTAGGTATGATCTTGCTGATCATATCAATGCCCCACATTGCAAAAGGCCACGGAGCCGTCAAGACGTTCAGAGGTACCGGAGGTATGTGCACCTTATCGGCATAGACTTGGCACTTATGACAGGTCCGAGAATGCTGATAACAGTCGGCTTCCATTATGGACCAAAAATATTATGCCCGGAGGATTTTCTTTGCCATGGTGTGTCCATTGGAATGAGTTCCGAAGGTACCTTCGTGTAAATCTGCCATGATCCTTTCTGCCTCGTTCTTATCCACACATCGCAGTAAGGTTGAATCATGGTTACGCTTGTAAAGAATGCCATTGCTGATGAAGAACTTTGCCGCGAACCTCCTCAGAAACTTCTTGTCATTAACAGATGCACCCTCAGGGTATTCTTGAGCTTCAAGATACCTCTTTACCTCATGAAACTAGGGTTTTTCTACTACCTTTTTAGTCTCAATGTCACAATAATGGGCAGGTTCGTCCAATCTTTCAATGATAATCTGGGGGGCTTCGTTGTCCCTATTGAGTTTAAACATAGAAGACATCATAGCCAGTGCGTCCGCTAACTGATTCTCCTCTATAGGGAAGTGTTTAAAGGTTATCTCTTCAAAATGTGGAAGCAACATCAACACATGCTCCTTGTAAGGAATAAGATTCGGGTGTTTCGTATCCCACTCGCCTTTGATCTGACTGATCACGAAAGTGGAATCTCTAAAGACACTTAGAAACTTAATCCTTAGGTCAATTGCTTCTCGGATACCCATGATGCATGCTTCATACTCCGCCATATTATTGGTGCAGTTGAAACATAGTCGGGCGATAAATGGAGTATAAGAGCCTTTAGGAGATATGATCACGGTGCCAATTCCATTGCCCAAAGCGTTCGAAGCTCCATCAAAGTACATAGACCATTGGGATCCTTCCTCCGGTCCTTCATCCGGTTCAGGTTCTTCACAGTCGGTCACTATCATGATACTCTCATCCGGGAATTCAAAGTTCATAGACTGGTAATCATGCACTGCCTGATGTGCTAAATGGTCTGCCAACACACTTCCCTTGATTGCCTTTTGGGTCGTGTACTGGATGTCATACTCAGTCAAGATCTTCTGCCATCTCGCTATTCTTCCGGACAAGGCAGGCTTCTCGAAGATATACTTGATGGGATCCATTTTTGATATCAATAGAGTAGTGTGAGTCAGCATATACTGTCTCAGCCGACGAGCAGCCCATGCCAAAGCGCAACAAGTTTTCTCAAGCAACGAGTATCGGGTCTCGCAGTCGGTAAACTTTTTGCTAAGGTAATAAATAGCATGCTCTTTTCGGCCAGACTCGTCATGTTGACCCAGTACACACCCCATTGAATTATCGAGTACTGTCAAGTATAAGATCAAAGGTATCCATTCAACTGGAGGCATCAGAATGGGTGGCTCTTGGAGATACTCTTTGATCCTTTCGAAAGCGGCCTGGCATTTATCGTTCCAACGTACTACTTGATCTTTCTTCAGTAACTTGAAGATTGGTTCACAAGTAGCGGTCAGGTGTGAGATGAATCGGGAAATGTAGTTTAGTCGTCCCAAAAAGCCTCTGACTTCTTTCTCTGTTTGGGGAGCTGGCATCTGTTGTATGGCCTTCACCTTGGCAGGATCCACTTGAATACCCTTATCGCTTACGATGAAACCCAGTAGCTTACCAGATCTCACCCTGAAGGTGCACTTGTTCGGGTTTAACCTTAGCTTGTACAACTTCAACCTGTCAAACAGCTTCTGAAGGTGGTCCAGATGTTCTTCCTCAGTTTGGGATCTGGAAATCATGTCGTCGACGTATACCTCAATCTCATGATGGATCATGTCATGGAATAAAGCGACCATGGTGCGCTGATACGTTGCCCCAGCATTTTTCAACCCAAAAGGCATGACCTTGTAGCAAAAGGTACCCCACTGAGTAACAAAGGTTGTCTTCTCCATGTCTTCGGGAGCCATCTTAATCTGATTATAACTGGAGAAACCATCCATAAAGGAGAATACCTTGTGCTGAGCGGTGTTGTCAACCAGAACGTCGATATGAGGTAGAGGAAAATCATCCTTGGGACTCGCCCTATTTAGATCCCTATAGTCAACACACATTCAAACCTTACCATCCTTCTTCGGTACAGGAACCACGTTGGCCACCCACTGTGGGTAAGAAGTAACTGCTAGAAAACCCGCGTCAAACTATTTCATAACTTCAGCCTTGATTTTCTCAAACATCTCTGGGCGCATTCGGCGAACCTTCTGTTTCACTGGAGGACAGTCTTCCTTGGTAGGCAACCGGTGAACCACAATATCGGTATCCAATCCAGGCATATCTTCATAAGATCAGGCAAAGATCTCAATGTAATCACGTAGCATCTGAATCAATCTTTGCTTCACATTAAGCTCCAGATTTGCACCGACCCTGACCTCTTTCTTGTCTATCTCTGTACCCAGATTCATTGATTCCACCGGCTCTTCGTGCGGCTGAATAACCCTCTCTTCCTGAAGTAACAATCTTGCAAGTTCACCAGGCACTTCGCAATCATCTTCACCTTCGTCTTCGGCTAAGTTGATCGGACTTTCGAAGTCATAATTGGCAGTAGCAAAGTCGTTACCAGTGAGGTCCAGAGTTGATGTAGACCTGTATATGTGAGTGTGTGTAAAATAGCTGTTTTTCAATATATAATAAAATAAAAACAAGGAGCGCAAAATCTGAAATGCAAGAAACGTCCAATGCTTTTATTAATAATATATGTAGATGACACACATAAAGCCCTCACAAATGAAGCCACGGTGCCCCGGGTAAGACACCGGGCCGTAAAGTTTAAAACATTGTCTGTTACAAATTCAAAACAAAAAGTTTCATTACTGGGTAACAAAAGAAATAGGGATGAAATCATTTGCTGTCCAGTTGCTTAGTCCTCTATCAGTAGTGGGATAGATCCAACTGTCGAATTCAGACTCTTCAACGTCGTCTTCAATGGAATTTACTCCTGAATTGCTGATGAACAGGGGAGGTCTTCCGATCCGTGCGTTCCGAACGGCCTTTTGAGCTTCTTTCTCGACAACAGCCCGGGCATCCCTGAAGGAAGCCATCTTCATAGGAGGATCTTCAACAACAGTCTCAGTTGATGCCAGTGTCTGGGGAACTTCTTCAAAATGCTGGAACGGGGTCTCAATGAACTCCCCATCCATCTCTACATATCGGAAAGAGTTGAGGTGGATCACCATGTACTCCTCCTCTCCTTGTACTGTCACAATTTTCCCTTTCACTGGGTACTTCAGCTTCTGGTGGAGCGTTGAAGTCACTGCCCCAGCTTTGTGGATCCATGGACGACCCAGCAAACAAGAATAAGATGGCTGAATATCCATCACATAGAATGTAGATGCAAAAACCTGAGAACCAACCTTAATCGGAATATCCACTTCACCGTGTACCATTCTTTTGGACCCATCAAAGGCCCTGACTATAATGTTACTCGACTTCAGCTCCAACCCTTCACAGTCTAACCGGTCTAGAGCTTTCTTAGGAAAAACGTTCAATGAGGAACCAGTATCCACCAATACATGAGCAAGAGTGGTGCCCCTTCATTCAATGGAGACATGCAGGGCATCATTGTGATTCTTCCCTTTAGCAGTCAAGTCGGTGTCAGAGAAACCCAACCCATTATCAGCAGTCAGACTAGCCACGCAATCTTTAAACTGATCAGTTGATGTTTCTTGCGGTACATGTGCATTCTTCAGGAATGCAATCAGAGCCTTGGCATGGGCCTCTGAGCATAGCAACAATGACAACATAGAGATTTTGGATGGGGTTTGCCCCAACTGCTCGACTATATTGTAGTCGCTCTTTTTGATGATCTTCAAAATTTCCTCCATTTCTTGTCTAGAGGCTTCAACAGTAATTTTCTTTGGTGCCTCCGTCTAGGCAGGCTCACCGGTGGTCCCTTTGCCCCGAGTGTCAGACGACTCGGCAACAGGGGTAAGAATTGGAACTTAAACATGAATAGTAGTAGGTACACTGGTAGGTGTAATATTAACAGGTTTCCGGGCAGTTGGTGGAGAGATATCAGGGGAGAAAAGTCTTCCGCTGCGGGTGACTTTAGCAGGTCCAACAATATTGTTAACGTTAGTACCAGCATCCAACTCTTGTTTAACTCCATGAAAATAAACATCAGCCCCGTAGTGCCAAGGGACAACTTTATCAGATGTATAGGGGATAGGCCCAGGAACAGTGATGATCAATGGTGCGATTCTTGGAACAAATGTAATTCTAACAGGCTTTCTCGAGGAAGCCTTGGAAGAATTGTCGATAATGGTGATAATAGCAACTTCTTCAGTATGAACTAAAGGAACAACAGTCTTCTCAAACAGAATTTCTTTACTATCGATCAGGCATTGGACACCTGATTTCAAAAGATGGCAACCGATTGGTAGGGCATAACACATACGGCAACCTTCGTCACAACCCGGGAATAAACCGACTGACAAAAGATTCTTCTTCACAGTCATCAAGGGAGTAGCAATATCTGTCACAGAAACTACAAACGAGTCTTCCTCTATAGCATTTACTCCATGCTTGGGAATAGGAGCAGTCACAACATTAGGTCTTTCGGGCGCCTCGAACTCAATCTCCTTAGCATCAATTAAGTCCTGTATTTTGTTCTTCAAAGCCCAACAACCACCTGTATTATGTCCCGGGCTATCAGAGTGAAAAGCACAGCGGGCATTAGGGTTGTACTTAGGTGATGCAATGTTGGGATTCTGCGGAGCCTCCCTTGGAGTTACTAGATTGGTTTTCAATAACTGTGGCAGGATCTGAGATAAAGTCATGTTGAGATGAGTGAATTGTCTTCGTGGTCTCTCGGCCTTTGGCTGATTGTTGCGCTGAGGAGCACCAGCAGGTCTTGATATAACAACCGCATTGACAGCTTGGTGGCGTTCAGGTCTATTCTGGATTTTCAAGCTGTAAACAACGCTAGACTCCTTCTTAAAAGGCTTCTTCTTGGTGCCTGATGAAGCACCCTTTTGTATTTTACCATACTTAATACCAGCCTCAATCCTTTCATTGGTCATAATTAGCTCTGTAAACCCAGATGAAGAACTTCCGATCAGATAATTAAAAAACGGACCAGACAAGGTCCCTAGAAACATATCAACTAACTCCCTATCAGCCAAGGGCGGTTGCACTCTTCCAGCGAGATCCCTCCACTTCTGAGCATAATCTTTGAAACCTTCGCTCGTTCCCATAGACATACCCTGGAGTTGGGTACGCGTGGGAGCAAGGTCGGTATTGTATTGGTACTGCCTGTAGAAAGCAGCAGCCAAATCTTCCCAACTGCAGATACTGGCTCCTTCTAACTGGTAAAACCATTCAAGCTGAGTCTCTGAGAGACTGTCTTGAAAGAAGTGGATCCATAGGTTCTTATCAGCAGTGTACGGATGAATCTTCCTTACATACGACCGGAGATGCAGTTTCGGGCAAGAAATTCCGTCGTACTTAGAAAAGACTGGTGCTTTGAACTTGTGGGGAATCACCACCCTAAATGATAGACCCAGATCACCAAAGTCCAGACCAGGCACGTTCTGTACTTCCATCGCACTCAACTGATCTTCCAGTTGCTTGTATCTATCCTCAGCCGGAGGATACTGGTCTTCGTCGAAGTCCGTCTCATTATTTGAAACCATAGGGCTAGGAGCCCTCCTTTCTTCTTGACTATCTTTCCCTCCAGATGAGGTGGTCAAATCAACTTCATCTCGTAGCCTGTTTCCGAACCTGTGACCCGTGTTAAACATGACTGTCCTCTTCTTCTTCTTCTTCTCTTTCAGAATAAGGGTCTTCAGATCTTGCTGACCCTTAGCTAAATTCATGAACAACTCTTGGAACTGGGTGTTCTGGGCCTGCAGAGCCTTGATTGCTTATTCAGTTGATGGCTCAGAAGACATGATGCTGAAATAAACAGCGAAGAAGATGAGAAAACCTGTAGGTGTACCTGTTATGAGGTGCATGGAATGAAATGCGTATGCTATGATTTCAAAGACATCGAGAGATTCAAATTCGTAAACCAAAAAGGAAACACACTTTTATTAGATAAACTTGAAATTCAAATTGTTCAACAAATTTCCCTTAAGGCGTTACAAGAAAGGAAATGCTGAAAAGTAAATAAAAACTGGAAGTAATCAAAGGACATCAGCGCTCTCATGGTCGTTTGCCTTTGGTGCTGATATAGTCGTTGATGGTCTGCTCATTCTCCAACTGCCTAGTCAACTTCTGAATTTTCTGCTCTTGCTCGTGATACTTTTCTCGGTAAGTATCCCGCTCTTCTCTCAGCTGCATCCATGATCTCTTTAGTGCCCCAATGTCAGTGGGCATATGAGGATGGAGGATGGTAGGAAGAACCCCTTCTTCATTAGCAACTTCGACAATGATAGGCAAGACGACTTCATACGGCATACCCAGCTTTTAGGCACGGATACGAACCCATCTGAGATATGGCTCCATCGAAAGAGAAGTCTTTGGGCCCAGCTCATGTGGATCAGATCTGTGAACTCTATCCCAAGCTCTTATGAATCTGCGGCGTTGCTCGTCATTATCCCCTTGAAAATCAAAGATGATACTAGGAATTAGCAATTTATGAGGACCTTCCCTCCTAGCACGCTGTTGTACCCCAAAATTTTCCCTCCCATTTCATCAATATTTTCTCACCACAAGACCCTTGGAGCTCAAGACCAAGTTAGGATTTGCTCTGCTCAAGACTCCTCCTTGCACTGTTGACCCAAATTAGGGTTTGAGTTTGCACAAAGATGTTTTGACCTAAAATGCCCAAAATGAATTTCATTCTTCATATTGGACTCACAAGTTTATCCATACCAAGTTTCAAGCCTTGATTCCAATCTTTGCCCAATCAATTGGACAGTTGACCTAGAAATCAGCTATATTGGGGAAAAAGTTAACTGTGGCCAATTGACAATCAAACCTCATGATTTTTGACCCACATCAACATTATGAACTCATATGGACCATTTGATCAAGTTTGGATCACAATTCCACAAGAAATTTGATCAGATCACCAAAAGGGCAAAATGGTCATTTTTAGGGTTTTGACTGCACAAAGACAATTTTTGACTGTTTGACCTAGCCAATGGCAAACCAAGCTCACATATGGACTCAAGGACTCAATGACATGGTCTTGATACATTCAACAAGTTCAAAAGATCCCAAATGCACAAGATTGACAAATGAATTTTCCAGTCAACTGATCAAAATTTGACTGTATACTGAAAAGTCAAACTTTGACTTTTTGGTCAAAATCAAGTGCCAAGATCCATTTTTCATCAAAACTGTCAAATTATGAAACTTGTTCATCAAGAAACCAAAAATTACAAATTAGGGTTTGAAATGAAGAAATTTCATAACTTAGAAATTTTCCAAGTTATGAAATTTCCTAATTTTTTCCTAACTTTGTCCCATTTTTTCATCAAGATGCATTTGGATTAAAACAAAACTCAAAACATGAAAGTTATAGTCCATTGCAAAATCTACAACTTTGATTTACAAAGTTTCCTCAAAAGAAGCTTTTAGCTCAAGTTATGATTTTTGGAATAGGGGTGCAAAACATTCTTAACTTAGAAAATTTTTGACCTATTTTAGGCAGGATTTTTGCCCAACTTCATGGCCACTTTTCACATACTTCCACTTGGAATTTCAAGTTTCATTACAAAGATGGATTGTATTACACATTCCAAGCTTTCCAAATTGTCCAAGAACTCATCAAACACCCTTGTGGTTAAGGAGAATCGAATTTGTCAATTTGGGCAAAAGTCACTTTGTTCATGGCCAAAGGCATGTTCATACACTATGCATTTTCAAACTCAGCTTGCACAAACTAGATTACAAGCCTTTTATCTCATTCACACTCAATAATTTAATGCATATCCTTTGTGTTCATGTCTTGTTTTGTGTATTTAACCATTACATACAAGATTAAGCCATAAATGGAAAAAGCATTTTAGCCATTTTTGAAAAGATCAACTTTATGTCAAAGTCCATATCTTTGAGGTACAAAAAAATCTCTGAGGCACAAAGGTGTGGACATATCCCACTGATCAAGAACAAAACTTTGAAGCATGTTTTGAGGGGCTGTATGAGCCTACAATCTAGGTTGACAACTTTGGCTTAAAGAAGAAGAAACATTGCAAAATTGGTCCAACATTGAGTTCCTGAAAACACAAGCCTAAACAAACTTCATGAACACTTTCCAAACATCAAACCAAGTTTGAAACACGACCAAACCATCTCTCAAACCTCCATATACAGAAAAACACAGTTTTGTGGCAAAACATGGCATAGGCTGCAACTTGAATCCCACAACATCATTCCATCGTGCATTTTCATCCAAACCAGTTCAAATACATTCCCTACCATCCATACAAACTATCCCAAGCCTTGGAAACAGACTGTAACACCTCTAGCAAAGCGTGCCATTTTCACTTTTCTATCTTGCAGGTTGACTTCTATAGCTTGATATAGTTAGATTCAAGGCACACCAAGCATTGGAGGAGCATCCTTGGACCTCAAGCAAGTTGTACAAGTCCTCACACTGCATTGAAAGCACCTCCATTGTTGTACACGATTCAAGCTGAACATGTAAAAGTTTGAACTTCTATCTCTCTACCCAAACATATTTAGGCTTAAGTTTGTGAAGAAAGTGTGTTCTACTCATGGCCCTGAAGCTACCCATATAATTACTTTTCATTTATATTGTGTGTGCTAAGAGAATTTTGAACCTGAACATGGAAGAAAAGTTAGGTCAGAAATTGGGGGAGAAGAAATTCTCTCTCATTTCTGAGAGTTAAAACAACTTTTTTATATGTTTGAAATCGTGACATGATGCTCTATAATGTTTGTGTTGTGAGTTTTTGTTAAAAGTCAAGGAATCAAGAGATTGCAGAGATGGAGGAAGGGCGTGCGTTTTTTGTTTGAATCTGGCTAGAGGTTGAAGACAGAGTTGACTTGGGCTGGGCCTGAGTCAACCTGCTTTTTGCACCCCTTATTTCATTTCACAACCCCTTGGCCCATTGTGTGTTATTTTTATCATTTTTGATTTTTTCTTTTTTATTCTGACTTGTTATTTTTTGTTAAAATATAAAAAACATTAAAAATATTTTTTCACCTTTTTTTTGTATTTATTAGTCATTTATTTGTTTTATTTGATATATGTATGTAAATAAATATATATATATATATATACTTTTTATTTAAACCCTAGAAAATAATACAAATACATTTTATTTTCTGATTTTATTTTATTTACATTTTGGAAACATTTTCTAAAAAATATATTTTTTTTTGTAAATAATAAATATTTTATTTTTTGTATATATTTGATATATTTAATACATAATATAAATACTTATATATTTATTAGAATATTTAGGATAAAAATATAAAAATAATACTTTTTTATTTTTATTAATATTTGACCTCAAAAATTACTTTGTTCACAAAAATACTTCTTTTATTTATTTTTTGTATATAATTAACAAATATTGTATATAATAAATAATAAATACTTTTTATTTAGCAAATTAGGGTTTTGCCCTAAACCATGAAAATATCCAAAATTAACCTTTTTTATTATTTTTATTTCACTTGTAAATAAATCCCATACACTTACACAAATACATTTACACATACACATTTACTTATTCCTATACATTGTTACATATTACATTTGCGATTGATTCGATTTGGTTGTAAATTATTTGGACACTACTCTCCTATTAAAGTCTCATCCCCATTTGAACATTTGTACCCCCATCCCAATAATAATTTTGTAATAATTTAGGACTTTAAATTCCACATTTTAAAGCTTTCTAAAGATGCCATGATAGACTTAGGGTTTGTATGCAAAAAGTCAAATAACAAATAGCTTGACCTAATTCAAATACAAAAAAGCATGAAAATGGACAACACCAATCACACTTGCACCCCTAGGGTTACTCCACTTGTTGCCTTCAATAATGGACCATGTTGTATGTTTAGTGTCTTTGGAAAAACAAAATAATTCAAATGATCATAGTCCCTCGATGACGCTTTCAAAAGTTGCCTAAAAATGATCAAGTCCCTTAAAGGAAAAATTTTCAAAGACACTTGGCCCTATTGCAATCATGGTCTAAACGATGACCCGCGCCCGTCCCGTTAACATCCTAACACAAGATTGTCCATCAAATACAATGGTGGAACAAAATTGTTAAAAGGGTTAAAACATAGGAAATATCTTTGAGTAAATTTAGGGGTAGACGACTCTTAGTTACTTGACAAATCTTGCAAACACACTTGCCTATTTTTCAAAACCACACTTCACAACACACTTTCAAAATAACTTTCAAAAACATTGAAAACTTTTCAAAAGACAAGTACACCTTTGTATACATCCAAACATGGATCATTGCAAAGGTTGCCACAACAAATGGCTTCTTTTCAAAACATTTTCAAAACCACACACAAAGCACCATTTCAAACAATTGAAAATGCAAGGCAAGTGAACTAAGAAAGTAACTAAGAGCCCATGGATAACCATGGATATAAAGGGTGCTAATACCTTCCCTTTCTATAATCTACCCCCCGAACCCAAGAAAACATCTCAAAGGTTTTTGCTGTGCTTTTTAACCTTTCCTTAGGATAAAATAAAAAGTCGGTGGCGACTCTTGCTCAACCGAAACATTTGCGAAAACAAACACAAAACCTCAAGTCAGTTCTCCCACCGTATCACAGAACTGGCGACTCTGCTGGGGATAAATTCAAAAGTGGGGTTACCTTAGGGTTTAGATCACCTTTGTTTTCAATTGCTTGCTTTGTTTGCTTTTATATTTGTGGGCTTTGCATCGGAGTTTCATAGATCCTAACCCGGATCTGGGGAATACCCTTTAGGTAGCATAAGCTGTAAGGGACCTGTCCGGCGTAGACCGATATGGGTGAAGCAGTGGCTACGTTGGTGTGACATTTTAGTCTGTACCGATATCCCTTGTGTTGCAACGAGGAGAATATGGGTCTTCCTAGGAGTCATTAAACACCAACCGACCGTAGAACCCTAAATTGACCCAACTTGGCCATAGAACGGTAGCAGTATGCTACACTCATTAAGGCTAAACTCTCGCGATGGTTCTGGCCGCAAGAAAAGATTGCGATGCTAGAGTTATGACCGATTGAGGGTAGTCAGTGATATTGAGATCCTCTAGAACCCGATTACTTTTGATAGGACATGTCTTAACCAACGAAACTGAAAGAGGGTAATACCTAAACTTCATGCTGGCCTAAACTCTAAGGGCTGTCTTGTGTGACTTGTGTGCCTTATCATGCTTGCCTTTGTGAATACTTGTGGTGTGCTTTATCATAACATCATACCATCATACCATTGCATGCATCCTGCATAAGGACTGACCCATTTCAAAGACAAGAGGGTTTCATCTTTGCTCTGTTTTGTAGGACATCATGATGCCCATGCGTAGGAATACTATCCGACTCAACTTTGTTCAACCACCTTCTTTGCTCAAGTAATTGGTTGATAGGATTCCAAACACTACTTCCTTCATCAAGAGGCATGGTTCTCTTCTCGGTTTAGTCACTTCAAAGTGGGACCAACAACTGATGAGTGTCCTAACTCAGTTCTATGATCCCCTGTACTGTTGCTTCACTTTTCAAGACTTCCAGCTGGTCCCTACCCTGGAAGAATTCTCTTAGTCACTTGGTATCCCTGTTTTGGAGCAGACTCCATTCACCGGTTGGGAGAAGACTCTTAGGCCTGAAGAGATTGCTGCAGCCCTTCCCTTGACCAAAGAAGAGGTAATGGCTAACTGGGAAACTAGAAGTGGAGTTAAGGGCTTTTTGGCTAAGTTTCTGGTTGGCAAAGCTAATAGTTTCTGGAATGACTTGGACTTCAAGGCGTACAAAGACATCCTGGCACTCCTAACCTATGGTTTAGTATTGTTTCCAAATCCTGATAACTTTGTCAATATCAATGCCATAAGGATCTTCATGTCTCGGAACCCTGTACCCACCCTCTTGGGTGATATCCTGCAACAACTATATGCTCGTACTGCCCGAAGACGGGGAACTCCATGATGTTGTGCTCCTTTGTTAGTGAAGTGGTTTATTTCGCACCTCCCTAAGTTCGTGCTGAAGAACCAAGAAGGAAGAGGCTGGGCTCATAGGTTAATGTCTCTCACTGATAATGAAATCATTTGGACTCTCAAAGGTTTGGATGAGGTAGCTGTTATTGATCGTTGCAGAGAATATCCTAATGTTCCATTGATCGGTACCCAGGGAGGAATCTCTTATAATCCATGTTTAGCTCTCCGTCAGTTTGGAATAGCCAGAAGAGCGGGGCCTCATGAGATGTTGGTACCTCACATCAGTTTTGAGTTTCAGGTAGACAGTGATGAGCTGCGCCGTAGATTCATCAAGGCTTGGGGACAGAATTCACAAAGCTGGCCCACATGAGTTGGGATTGAAGACTTCTCTACCAATGGAACCCTACTGCAGATGGGTCCGCATCCGTGCTCAGAAGTTAGGTATGTCATACGAAGCTGTCAGGCCTATAATTCTTGAATTTCCTGATGAAGACGGGGTTCCTCCAACTGTCCTCCCTCCTCAGATACCCATTGATGTTGATACACTAAAGAGATCTTGGGCGCAGCTACAGGAAGAACGGGATTCTTATCGGGAAAAGTTCAACGAATAGGAACAAAAGATCCAGAAGCTGACTAAGCAATTGGAGAATGAGAAGATCCTGAACGACTATATCCGTACTGAGAAGAGGAGGCCATGGGAGCACTGATGGGCTTTGGATGTTTCTTTTACAGCTTTTATTTCCTTTTCAGTATTTTTATTTCTTGTAATGCCTAAGGGCAAATTGTTGAACAATTTAAAGTTTGAATCTAATGAAGTGTGTTTCCTTTTTGTCTACAAAGTTGAATCCCGATTGTCTTTGAAAACATAAAACATACGCATCTCATTGCATCATATGCATAACAGGTACTCTTCTTCTACAGGTTGCTTAATCTTCTTCGCTGTTTATTTTAGCACTAAATCATCATGTCTTCCGAGCCTACTACCGAACAAGCTATCAAGGCCCTCCAGGCCCAGAACGCCCAGTTTCAAGAGCTGGTCATGAGCTTAGCCCAGGGTCAACAGGAGTTGAAGACTCTGCTCTTGAAGAAGAAGAAGAAGAAGAGGACTGCGTTGTTTAACACTGGACGGAGATTTGGGAATACACTACATAATGAGGCTGATCAGGCTACTTCCTCTGTAGAGAAAGACAATCCCCAAGGGGGAAGGGCTCCTAGTCCTGTGGTCTCCAACAACGAGACGGATTACAATGATGAGCAGTACCCTCCTGCTGAAGACAGGTACAAGCAACTAGAATACCATTTAAGTGCCATGGAGATTCAACATGTGTCGGGGCTGGATTTTGGAGATCTAGGTTTATCTTCTGGGGTGGTGATCCCACACAAGTTCAAGGCACCTGCCTTTGCGAAGTACGACGGGGCTTCCTGCCCTAAGCTGCATCTCAGATCATATGTAAGGAAGATCCAACCTTACACTGCAGACAAGAACCTATGGATCCATTTCTTCCAAGATAGCCTTTCAGGGGCTCAACTCGAATGGTTCTATCAGCTGGATGGAGCCAGTATTCGAAATTGGGAGGACTTGGCTACTGCATTTTATAAGCAGTATCAGTATAATTCCGACCTCGCTCCCACGCGTACCCAACTCCAGGGTATGTCGCCGGGGACGGGCGAAGGATTCAAGGAGTATGCGCAAAAGTGGAGAGACCTGGCTGGCAGGGTGCAGCCACCTTTGACTGACCGTGAGCTTGTCGATATGTTCTTGGGGACCATGTCTGGTCCATTCTTCAATCATCTGATTGGTAATTCTTCTGCAGGGTTTACAGACCTCATTCTGTCTAGTGAAAGGATAGAAGTTGGTATCAAGTCGGGGAAGATACAGAAAGGTGCCCCCTCGAGTACTGAAAAGAAGCCCTTCAAGAAGGAAGCTATTGTTGTTTATGGTCAAAGGAGACAGAACAAACCGGAACGCCGCCAAGCTATCAACGCGTTGGTAATTTCAAAGCCTACTGCTGCTCCTCAGCAGTATAACCAACCAAGGGGTGAGAGACCCAAAAGGCAGTACACTTGACTCAGCATGACCCTGTCTCAGATTTTGCCGCAACTACTATCGACCAATCTGGTAACTGTCAAAGAAGCTCCAAAGGTAGTGAACACAGCTTCTCCAAAGTATAACCCCAACGCCCGTTGTGCTTATCACTCTGATAGCCCGGGGCATACTACGGACGATTGTTGGGCCGTCAGGAATAAGGTTCAGGACCTTATTGATGCTAAAGAAATATAGTTCGAGGCGCCCGAAAGACCCAATGTTGTGACTGCTCCCATGCCCCAGCATGGAGTGAATGTTATGGAAGAAGACCCATATGTAGCCTCTGTGGATGATATTGTTACTCCGTTGTTGACTGTCAAAAGGAACCTGTTGCTAGCCGGTTTATTTCCGGGATGTAGTAAAGGTTGCCTTTTATGTTCTGTTTCACCTGCTGGTTATCCTTTGCTGAAGTCAGGCATCCAAAACCTGATGGATAGCAAAGAGATCTTGTTCGAGAAGATTGTTGTTCCTGCTATCCCCGCTGAAGAAGTTTCTATCGTCACTATTTTCAACAAACCTCCCAAGGTTCTCTCAAAGAAGCCTATCAAAATCATGTTTGCTCAGAAGATTGCTCCTATCATCATCACTGTTCTGGGGCCCCTCCCCTATACATCCGACAAAGCTGTCCCATGGCACTATGGGGCAGATGTTTATGTGCTCGGAGTAAAACAAGAATTCGATACAAGTATCGGCGTCAGCAACATCACCGGGCCTGCCAAAGTTACTCGCAGTGGTAGGCTGTTCTCACCGGATATTGCGCCACCAGCTATTCAGAGACCTCTTATCATCACACCTGCAAGTGTGCCTGCTCCCCTTCCTGATCAAGTTCCTGTTTCTACCCCTGCTGCCGAGTCGTCTGACGCTCGTGGCAAAGGGATTGCTACTGATATGCCTGCCCGGACGGAGGCACCGAAGACAACCACTGTTGAAGCTTCCCAGCAAGAGATGGAAGAGATTCTCAAGATCATTAAGAAAAGTGATTTCAACGTAGTTGAGCAGCTGGGGCACACCCCCTCTAAGATTTCTATGATATCACTATTGTTGTGTTCAGAGGCCCATGCCAAGGCCCTGATTTCCTTCCTGAAGACGGCCCATGTGCCACGAGAAACGTCTGCTGATCAATTTACCGATTGTGTGGCCAACTTGACTGCCGATAATGGGTTGGGCTTCTCTGACGCCGATCTGACTGCCAAAGGAAAGAACCATAATGACGCACTGCATGTCTCCATTGAATGCAGGGGCACTACTCTTGCCCATGTGTTGGTAGACATCGGTTCTTCATTGAACGTATTGCCCAAGAAGGCCCTAGACAGGTTGGATTGTGAGGGTTTGGAGCTCAAGCCTAGTAACATTGTTGTCCGAGCCTTTGACGGTTCGAAAAGGATGGTACATGGGGAAGTTGACATTCCAATCAGGGTTGGTTCTCAAGTTTTTGATTCTACTTTCTATGTGATGGACATCCGACCATCCTATTCTTGTTTGCTGGGTCGTCCATGGATCCACAAGGTTGGAGCTGTAACCTCCATACTACATCAGAAGCTTAAGTACCCGGTCAGAGGGAAGATTGTTACAGTTCAGGGGGAGGAAGAGTATATGGTCAGCCACCTCAACTCGTTCCAGTACATAGAAATGGATGGGGAATTCATTGAAACTCCATTCCAGTACTTTGAAGAAGTTCCTCAGACACTAGCATCAGCTGAAACTGTGATTGAAGACCCTCCTTTGAAGATGGCTTCCTTGAAGGATGCCCAGGCTGTTATTGAGAAGGGTGAGTGCACAAACTGGGGCCGACTTCCTGATTTCACTCCAAAGACTGACAAGTTTGGTTTGGGTTTCACTGCAGAACCTCAGAGGGCTGTTCGTAAGGCAAGAATTGGAAAACCTCCTGTGTTCATCACCAACCCGGGAGTAAATGTTATTGAAGACAAGGTGGAGGAATCTGAATTCGACAGCTGGATCTACCCAACAACCAACGGTGGACCAAGCAATTGGACTGCGAAAGAATTCACACCTATTACTTTTGTCACTCAGTAATGAACTCTTTTGTTTTGAATTTGTAACAGACAATATTTTGAAACTTTTTTGGCTCGGTGTCTTACCCGGGGCACCGTGGCTTCATTTGTGAGGGCTTTTGTGTGTCATTTTCATATATCATTAATAAAAACATTGGACGTTTGTTGCATTACAAAATCTTGTGCTCCTTTTCTTTCTTTATTATATATTGCAAAACAGCTATATTTACACACACTCACTTATACAGGTTCCAATCCACTATGGATCTCACTGGTAACGACTCTGTTACTGCCAGTTATGACTTCGAAAATCCGATCAACTTAGCCGAAGACGAAGGTGAAGATGATTGCGAAGTGCCTGGTGAGCTTGCAAGATTTCTACTCCAGGAAGAGAGGGCCATTCAGCCACATGAAGAGCCAGTGGAAACGGTAAATCTGGGTACCGAGATAGACAGAAAGGAAGTCAAGATTGCTGCCAATCTAGAGCTCAGTGTGAAACAACGGTTGATTCAGATGCTGCATGACTATGTGGAAATCTTTGCCTGGTCTTACGAAGACATGCCTGGGTTGGATACCGACATTGTGGTTCATCACCTGCCTACCAAGAAAGAATGCCCTCCAGTAAAACAAAAGGTCCGCCGTATGCGGCCAGAAATGTCCGAGAAAATCAAAGCTGAGGTTATGAAACAATTTGATGCTGGGTTTCTAGCAGTGACTTCTTACCCTCAGTGGGTTGCCAACGTGGTTCCAGTGCCGAAGAAAGATGGTAAGGTCCGAATGTGTGTTGATTACAGGGATTTGAACAGGGCGAGCCCTAAGGATGATTTCCCTCTGCCTCACATCAACATTCTGGTTGACAATACTGCTCAGCATAAAGTATTCTCCTTCATGGACGGCTTCTTCGGTTATAATCAGATCAAGATGGCTCCTGAAGACATGGAGAAGACCACTTTTGTTACTCAGTGGGGCACCTTTTGCTACAAGGTCATGCCTTTTGGGTTGAAAAATGCTGGGGCAACCTACCAACGTGCCATGGTTTCTTTATTTCATGATATGATCCACCATGAGATCTAAGTGTATGTCGATGATATGATTGCAAGGTCCCAAACTGAGGAGGAACACCTTGACCATCTACAGAAGCTGTTTGACCGTCTGAAGTTGTACAAGCTGAGGTTGAACCCGAACAAGTGCACCTTCGGGGTAAGATCTGGAAAATTGCTAGGCTTCGTCGTAAGCGACAAAGGCATTCAAGTGGACCCTGCCAAAGTGAAAGCCATACAAGAGATTCCAACTCCCAAGACAGAGAAAGAAGTCAGAGGCTTTCTAGGACGGTTGAACTACATTGCCCGATTCATCTCGCATCTAACTGCTACCTGTGAACCAATCTTCAAGTTGCTGAAGAAAGATCAAGTAGTACGTTGGAACGATGAATGTCAGGCCGCTTTCGAAAGAATCAAAGAGTATCTCCAAGAACCACCCATTCTTATGCCGCCGGTTGAAGGGAGACCTCTAATCTTATACTTGACAGTACTGGACAACTCAATGGGGTGTGTGCTGGGTCAGCATGACGAGTCTGGCCGAAAAGAACACTCCATTTATTACCTTAGCAAAAAGTTTACCGACTGTGAGACCCGATACTCACTGCTCGAGAAAACTTGCTGCGCTTTGGTATGGGCTGCTCGCCGGCTGAGACAGTATATGTTGACTCACACTACTCTGTTGATCTCAAAAATGGATCCAATAAAGTACATCTTCGAAAAGCCCGCTTTGTTCGGAAGAATAGCAAGATGGCAAATGATCTTGACGGAATATGACATCCAGTACACGACTCAAAAATCAATCAAGGGAAGTGTATTGGAAGACCATTTGGCACACCAAGCAGTGGACGATTACCATTCGATGAACTTTGAATTTCCAGACGAGGATATCATTGTAGTGACTGATTGTGAAGTACCTGGACCGGATGAAGGACCCGAGGAGGGATCCCGATGGTCTATGCATTTTGACGGAGCCTCGAACGCTTTGGGTAATGGTATCGGTGCAGTGATCATATCCCCTAAGGGCACTCATACTCCACTCATCGCCCGGCTATGTTTCAACTACACCAACAACATGGCAGAGTATGAGGCATGTATCACGGGTCTTCAAGCTGCAATCGACTTAAGGATCAAGTTTCTGAGTGTCTTCGAAGATTACTCTCTCGTGATCAATCAGATCAAAGGCGAGTGGGATACGAAACACCCAAATCTTATTCCTTACAAGGAGTATGTGCTGACATTGCTTCCCCACTTCGAGGAGATAACTTTTGAACACTTCCCAAGAGAGGAGAATCAGTTAGCGGACACACTAGCTACGATGTCTTCTATGTTCAAAGTCAAATGGGATAACGAGGCTCCCCGGATCATTATCTGGAAATTGGATGAACCTGCACATTGCTGCGATCTCGAGACCGAGGAGGTAACTGAAAAACCCTGGTATCATGAAGTGAAGAGGTACCTTGAAGCTCAAGAATACCCCAAAGGCGCATCTGTTAATGACAAGAAGTTCCTGAGAAGGTTCGCGGCAAAGTTCTTCCTCAGCAACGACATTCTCTACAAGCGAAACCATGATTCAACCTTAT
This sequence comes from Vicia faba, assembly GCA_948472305.1. NCBI lineage: Eukaryota > Viridiplantae > Streptophyta > Magnoliopsida > Fabales > Fabaceae > Vicia > Vicia faba. Next base: position 308,766,487 of record OX451740.1, on the reverse strand, counting down.
TGCGTTGTGTGGATAAGACTGAAGCAGAAAGGATCATGGCAGAGCTACATGAAGGCATCTTCGGAACACATTCCAGTGGACATACCATGGCAAAGAAAATCCTTCGGGCAGGATATTTCTGGCCACAATGGAAGCTGACTGTTATCAGCATTCTCGAACTTGTCATAAATGCCAGATCTATGTTGATAAGGTGCACATTCCTCCGGTTCCTCTGAACGTCTTGACAGCATCTTGGCCTCTTGCAATGTGGGGCATTGATATGATCGGCGAAATCAGACCTATAACATCCAACGGGAATCGCTTCATCTTGGTAGCGATTGATTACTTCACAAAGTGGGTTGAAGCAGCTTCCTATTCTACCGTCACCAAGAATGTTGTGGCGCGGTTCATTCGGCATAACCTGATCTGTCAATACGGTGTACCTGAGAGGATCATTACGGACAATGGTACCAATCTTAAAAACAAGATGATCACTGAGCTCTGCGAGCAATTCAAGATACAGCACCATAACTCTTCTCCCTATCGACCGAAGATGAATGGGGCTGTAGAAGCAGCGAATAAGAACATCAAGAAGATTGTACAAAAGATGACAGTGACCTACAAAGATTGGCACGAAATGTTACCGTTTGCTCTTCATGGGTACCGTACCTCAGCACGGACGTCAACAGGGGAAACTCCTTTTTCCTTGGTCTATGGCATGGAGGCAGTCTTGCCTATCGAAGTCTAGATACCCTCTCTCCGGATAATGAAGGATGCAGGTTTAAGCGAAGATGACTGGATCCAGACTCGGCTTGATCAATTAAACCTAATTGACGAAAAGAGACTCACTGCTATTTGTCATGGTCAGACGTACCAAAAACGGATGATCAGGGCATTTAACAAGAAGGTCAGACGGCAAGAGTATCAAGTCGGAGACCTGGTAATCAAGCGCATCATTCTTCCTCAAAATGATCCCAGGGGAAAATGGACCCCTACGTACGAAGGGCCATTTGTGGTTAAGAATATCTTCTCGGGATGAGCTATGATTCTAACAACCATGGATGGTGACGACCTTCCTCACCCCGCCAATGCAGACATAGTAAAAAGATACTACACATGAATTAAAGACCCGCTAGGTTGACACACCTAGGCAAAAATAAGGGCTTCCCTGTGAACCAAAAGGGTTCGGGCAAAATAAGGGACGAAATGAAAAAAATCTGTACACCCGGCAAGTCGAAAACCTGAAAAGGCGGCTTAGGCAAAAATGGGTATCCCGGTGGACTGAAAACCCAAAAGGGCGGTCCAGGAAAAAGTTAGGGATATAAGCGTAATACTATGTCTCATTGGATCGCCTTGCATCCAGAATTCGGCATCAACTATCGAGCTCAGATGACTCCAATCGATCAGCTTCATCTTCAACTAAACAGCAGAGTGATGAGACGCTTGAAAACATAAAGGCGATAGCAGAGTTGGAACCCAATGGGATTATTTTTCACATAGCTGTTTTGTTTCCCTTTCACAAAATTGTATAAACTCTATGTTATTTGGCAGCGTTCCCTTACTAGGACGCCAGTATCCTATACACAAAACGCCTATTTACAGGCAAATTTCAAAATCAATACAAGTTCAATTTTTCAGACAAATTACCCATCGTTTTTTCCTTTTTTCTGTTTTGTTTTGCAAAGAACGTCCAATGTTCATTTTTGATATATGCATTTGACATTAATTGCTAATCATGAATATTTGTATGCGAAACAAAGGACTAATTACAGATGACATCAGAAACAGGGGCAATAAAGAATTGTCTAAGCGATCTAGTTGCTTTGTCCACCAAGGTACCAAGGTAAGTCCGGCTGAAGAATGTAACCAAGTTACATCAACTCCCCACAGAGTAGGACTAGATTCAGCAATACTCTCCCCAGGCAGAGTTGGTCTCCCATCATCCCTAAAAAGGCACAGTATCTCCAGCAAGTCAGCGATACTCTCCCCAAGCAGAGTTAGTCTACTGTCAGCCTTAAGGAAGTTGGGTATCCCCAGAAGATCTCAACATTCCCCAGCGGAGTATAGACATTCCTCAACAAGCATCCCCGGCGGTCTTAGTATAAGATTGTTCCCCGGCAAAATACAAGACACCCCAGTGGAACCATTCCCCAGTACAGTCTGAAAAGTTCCCCCAGTAGTTTCTGAAGCTTATCCCCAGTAGATTCTGGAAGCTTATCACCTGCAGAGTATGAACACGTCCCCGACCATATGCAAAAGTTTATTCCCCACCAGAGCTTATAACTGGGTTATCCTCAGCTAATTGTCGCGGAAAGATCGTCCTCGGCGAAGTTCTTCCTATCCCCCAGCGGAGTTCATCGAATTCCCCAACATAACTTATCAGTGGAATCCCCAGCGGAGCTCTCATCAAAACCTCAGCGAAGTATCTCTTCCCACAGAGTAATTCCCCGCAGAGTAATCTCTCCAACAAGTTTACTCCCCGATGGAGTCATCTTCTCCTACCGGTTTATTCTTGCAACCATCATCCCTAGTGGAAGCGAAGAACTCTACTCTTCGACATCAGCCCCGGATTTGGTTTCCCGGTAGTCGTCAAGGATTTATTTTCCTAGACAAAAATACATTCATCACATTATCATACACCAGGATGCATACATATACGCATCATATCACACGATCTCATTTTTGAGAACATCATGACATCATGCATCTCATACATCATGACATTGCATACAACTAATGATTTTCCTTTTCAGGAAAAGGTCAATCCAAAGATGATTACTATCAACTATCACAATTCCAGATTCGATACCTGTATCTAGCCAGGGCATATCTGTGAGTGATTTGATTGTAGATTCGACACCTGTATCCAGCCAGGGCATATCTGCATGAAGAGTCTAGAGATTCGATACCTGTATCCAGCCAGGGCATATCTGTAGACGACCAATTCCAGATTCGATTCCTGTATCCAGCCAGGGCATATCTGTGAGTGATTTTATTGTAGATTCGACACCTGTATCCAGCCAGGGCATATCTGCATGAAGAGTTTAAAGATTCGACACCTGTATCCAGCCAGGGCATATCTGTAGACGACAATTTCCAGATTCAATACCTGTATCCAGCCAGGGCATATTTGCAGACGACAATTTCCAGATTCGATACCTGTATCCAGCCAGGGCATATCTGCAGACGACAATTTCCAGATTCGATTCCCATATCCAGCCAGGGCATATCTGTAGACGACCAATTCCAGATTCGATTCCTGTATCCAGCCAGGGCATATCTGTGAGTATTTGATTGTGGATTCGACACCTGTATCTATCCAGGGCATATCTGCATGAATAGTTTAGAGATTCGATACCTGTATCCAGCCAGGGCACGTCTGTAAGCAACCTTTTGAAGTTCCGAATTCGATTCCTATATCTAGCCAAGGCATATCTGTGAGCAATTGATTGTAGATTCGATACCTGTACCTAGCCAGGGCATATCTGCATGAAGAGTTTGAAGATCAACACCTGTAGTAAGCCAGGAAACCATCTTTCTTTCTCAGGTATGCAAGTTCTCGCTAAGGAATCTCTTACGCGATCGACACCTCCAAATGGCATCTATAAGCCCATTCCCGACAAGGTTCTGTCACACCCCCAGATGGCATATATAAGCCCATCCTCCTATCCATCATATCTCCAAATGGCATCTATAAGCCCATTCCTGACATCACATTGCTGATACTCCACTATGCGAGTGCAAATTTCTGGGCACTCTAGTGTTCAATCATCTTCCACCTTCGGATCACGAAAGGCACGCAAGCCAATCTACATCCTCAGGTCTAAGAAGATTGAACAGGGGCAACTGTTGTACCCCAAAATTTTTCCTCCCATTTCATCAATATTTTCTCACCACAAGACCCTTGGAGCTCAAGACCAAGTTAGGATTTGCTCTGCTCAAGACTCCTCCTTGCACTGTTTACCCAAATTAGGGTTTGAGTTTGCACAAAGATGTTTTAACCTAAAATGCCCAAAATGACTTTCATGCTTCATGTTGGACTCACAAGTTTATCCATACCAAGTTTCAAGCCTTGATTCCAATCTTTTCCCAATCAATTGGACAATTGACCTAGAAATCAGCTGTATTGGGGAAAAAGTCAACTGTGGCCAATTGACAGTCAAACCTCATGATTTTTGACCCACATCAACATTATGAACTCATATGGACCATTTGATCAAGTTTAGATCACAATTCCATAAGAAATTTGATCAGATCACCAAAAGGGCAAAATGGTTATTTTTAGGGTTTTGACTGCACAAAGGCAATTTTTGACTGTTTGACCTAGCCAATGGCAAACCAAGCTCACATATGGACTCAAGGACTCAATGACATGGTCTTGACACATTCAACAAGTTCAAAAGATCCCAAATGCACAAGATTGACAGATGAATTTTCCAGTCAACTGATCAAAATTTGACTGTATACTGAAAAGTCAAACTTTGACTTTTTGGTCAAAATCAAGTTCCAAGATCCATTTTTCATCAAGACATGTCAAATTATGAAACTTGTTCATCAATAAACCAAAAATTACAAATTAGGGTTTGAAATGAAGAAATTTCATAACTTAGAAATTTTCTAAGTTATGAAATTTCCTAATTTTTTCCTAACTTTGTCCCATTTTTCATCAAGATGCATTTGGATTCAAACAAAACTCAAAACATGAAAGTTATAGTAAATTGCAAAATATACAACTTTGATTCACAAAGTTTCCTCAAAAGAAGCTTGTATCTCAAGTTATGAATTTTGGAATAGGGGTGCAAAACATTCTTAACTTAGAAAATTTTTGACCTATTTTAGGCAGGATTTTTGCCCAACTTCATTGCCACTTTTCACATACTTCCACTTGGAATTTCAACTTGCATTACAAAGATGGATTGTAGTACACATTCCAAGCTTTCCAAATTGTCCAAGAACTCATCAAACACCCTTGTGGTTAGGGAGAATCGAATTTGTCAATTTGGGCAAAAGTCACTTTGTTCATGGCCAAAGGCATGTTCATACACTATGCATTTTCAAACTCAGCTTGCACAAACTAGATTACAGGACTTTTATCTCATTCACACTCAATAATGTAATGCATATCCTTTGTGTTCATGTCTTGTTTTGTGTATTTAACCATTACATACAAGATTAAGCCATAAATGGAAAAAGCATTTTAGCCATTTTTGAAAAGATCAACTTTATGTCAAAGTCCATATCTTTGAGGTACAAAAAAATCTCTGAGGCACAAAGGTGTGGACATATCGCACTGATCAAGAACAAAACTTTGAAGCATGTTTTGAGGGGCTGTATGAGCCTACAATCTGGGTTGACAACTTTGGCTTAAAGAAGAAGAAACATTGCAAAACTGGTCCAACATTGAGTTCCTGAAAACACAAGCCTAAACAAACTTCATGAACACTTTCCAAACATCAAACCAAGTTTGAAACACGACAAAACCATCTCTCAAACCTCCATATACAGAAAAACACAGTTTTGTGGCAAAACAGGGCATAGGCTGCAACTTGAATCCCACAACATCATTCCATCGTGCATTTTCATCCAAACCAGTTCAAATACATTCCCTACCATCCATACACACTATCCCAAGCCTTGGAAACAGAATGTAACACCTCTAGAAAAGCGTGCCATTTTCACTTTTCTCTCTTGCAGGTTGACTTCTATAGCTTGATATAGTTAGATTCAAGGCACACCAAGCATTGGAGGAGCATCCTTGGACCTCAAGCAAGCTGTACAAGTCCTCACACTGCATTGAAAGCACCTCCATTATTGTACACGATTCAAGCTGAACAGGTAAAAGTTTGAACTTCTATCTCTCTATCCAAGCATATTTAGGCTTAAGTTTGTGAAGAAAGTGTGTTCTACTCATGGCCCTGAAGCTACCCATATAATTACTTTTCATTTATATGTTTGAAATCGTGACATGATGCTCTATAATGTTTGTGTTGTGAGTTTTTGTTAAAAGTCAAGGAATCAAGAGATTGCAGAGATGGAGGAAGGGCGCGCGTTTTTTGTTTGAATCTGGCTAGAGGTTGAAGACAGAGTTGACTTGGGTTGGGCCTGAGTCAACCTGCTTTTTGCACCCCTTATTTCATTTCACACCCCCTTAGCCCATTGTGTGTTATTTTTATCATTTTTGATTTTTTCTTTTTTATTCTGACTTGTTATTTTTTGTTAAAATATAAAAAGCATTAAAAATATTTTTTCACCTTCTTTTTTTGTATTTATTAGTCATTTATTTGTTTTATTTGATATATGTATGTAAATAAATATATATATAATTTTTATTTAAACCCTAGAAAATAATACAAATACATTTTATTTTCTGATTTTATTTTATTTACATTTTGGAATCATTTTCTAAAAAATATACTTTTTTTGTAAATAATAAATATTTTTAATTTTTTGTATATATTTGATATATTTAATACATAATATAAATACTTATATATTTATTAGAATATTTAGGATAAAAATATAAAAATAATACTTTTTTATTTTTATTAATATTTGACCTCAAAAATTACTTTTTTCACAAAAATACTTCTTTTATTTATTTTTTGTATATAATTAACAAATATTGTATATAATAAATAATAAATACTTTTTATTTAGCAAATTAGGGTTTTGCCCTAAACCATGAAAATATCCAAAATTAACCTTTTTTATTATTTTTATTTCACTTGTAAATAAATCACATACACTTACACAAATACATTTACACATACACATTTACTTATTCCTATACATTGTCACATATTACATTTGCGATTGATTCGATTTGGTTGTAAATTATTTGGACACTACTCTCCTATTAAAGTCTCATCCCCATTTGAACATTTGTACCCCCATCCCCATGATTATTTTGTAATAATTTAGGACTTTAAATTCCACATTTTAAAGCTTTCTAAAGATGCCATGATAGACTTAGGGTTTGTATGCAAAAAATCAAATAACAAATAGCTTGACCTAATTCAAAGACAAAAAAGCATGAAAATGGACAACACCAATCACACTTGCACCCCTAGGGTTACTCCACTTGTTGCCTTCAATAATGGGCCATGTTGTATGTTGAGTGTCTTTGGCAAAACAAAACAATTTAAATGATCATAGTCCCTCGATGACGCTTTCGAAAGTTGCCTAAAAATGATCAAGTCCCTTAAAGGAAAAATTGCCAAAGACACTTGGCCCTATTGCAATCATGGTCTAAACGATGACCCGCGCCCGTCCCGTTAACATCCTAACACAAGATTGTCCACCAAATACAATGGTGGAACAAAATTGTTAAAAGGGTTAAAACATAGGAAAGATCTTTGAGTAAATTTAGGGGTAGACGACTCTTAGTTACTTGACAAATCTTGCAAACACACTTGCCTATTTTTCAAAACCACACTTCACAACACACTTTCAAAATAACTTTCAAAAACATTGAAAACTTTTCAAAAGACAAGTACACCTTTGTATACATCCAAACATGGATCATTGTAAAGGTTGCCACAACAAATGTCTTCTTTTCAAAACATTTTCAAACCCACACACAAAGCACCATTTCAAACAATTGAAAGCACCATTTCAAACAATTGAAAATGCAAGGCAAGTGAACATTATGTGCAAAACTCAATAACAAAGAACTTATCGCAATGCGATTCAATAAAAATTGCAATCCCCGGCAACGACACCATTTTGTTGAAGCCGTAAAGCGGCAAGCAAAAATTAAGTATTTATTTTGTTTTATCATATCATCTCCAAAAGGATTAATGCATACTGAATTGTCGTTCGACAAGTCTCACGTTTATTAGTTTTGTTTTGAATGGGTTTAAAATAGTAAATGCAGGAATTAAACTTATGAACAGGGAAAAAAATCATTCTCCGGAAAGGAGAGAACTCTCAGGATTGAATTTTACATACCCGTTAAATACTTAAACTTACTAATAAATTGCACTCAACCTAAACTACTCGTTAATATCATCACATATCTCCCAAACAGAGGCATTAAGAACTGATACCCACGTGAATATTAAGCCTTAATCTATTTCTAGATTCAAAACTCAATAGATGTTCATCTTAAATCCGGATTTGAACTGTATATGTCTATAGCATTTTAAATCCAAACACAGTAAGCAATCACCAACATTAATTTATAAAGGAAGCTTCATACAACACCATGAGTAATAAATATACATATAAATGAAGCATACTTACAAACAAAACCCCAACAATTGAAGAGTGCAAAGAGAAGAAATGGAGAAGAAACCAAATCTTTTGTAGTGTCAATCACGATCAACCAAGCCCCCGGACTTACAAGCCACAAATGTTGTTTTCTAAGCTCTAAACTACAAAGAATGAAGGTGATGAAGTTGGGACAAAAATACCCAAAACTCCATAACCCTAATAAATGAATGAAATGAAAATATAAAAGCCAAAGCAGCAGACCGCGTGTTGTACCCCAAAATTTGCCTCTCATTTCTGAAGGCATTTCCTTACAAGGATTTTCAAAAGTTCAAATTTGCACAAGTACAAGTGGGCTTTCAAGCATCAAATCAAAGAAGAGCATGCCTGTTTCTATTTCACATCCTTCGATTATGTTTTTGGCCTCTTTCAATGTAAGCTTGGTTTGCATCCTTCGATTGGGCATTGGCCCCTAACATGCTTGCTTTGATTCACAAAGCATTAGCTATCTGCATGCAGCCTTCGATTGAGCAATTACATATTTCCTCCATGCTTCGATTCACAGAGCAAGGGGTTCCCACCATGTTAGCGTACACAAGGCAAAATCTTCACTATGGCTAGCGTTCATATAAGCACCCACAGGGCATTGGATATCTTCATGCTAACTCTGACTGGACAAAGTCCCCCTTGAAACAACTGGCTTTCGACTCACAAGAACAACACCTATCTTCATACAAGCTTCGACTAGACATTTGTTTTCCTTTGAAACAGTCTCCTTCAATTCAAATGGGAAGGACCTCCTATTGGTGTCCTTCGATTCAGAAAGTAGTGGCTTCATACTGGTTCCCCTTTGATTTAGAGTAAAATGACCTTCTGAAAGCTTCCTTCAATTCAGAAAGCAATGGCCTTCTGAAAGTTTCCTTTAATTTACAAAGCAAGGACCTTCTGCATGCATCTTTCATTTGGGTTTATGGTTTCCTTCAAATGCAAGTTTGGGTTACATCTTTCATTTGGCCATATGACCTCTTGCAGGCAAGCTTTGAGTGGACAGTGGTTCTCCATGCAAGCTTTCGTTTGAGCAAAGGCCTCTTGCATGTTTGCTTGGAGTCACAAAGAAATGGCCTCATGTAGCTTTCTTTTGACGCATAAGCCAATGTTTTTGCATGATTTTCCAAATTCACAAGGCAGAAATTCCTCTTCATGCTAGTGCCCCAAAGCAAGTGGCCTCTGCATGTAAGCTTCGATTGAAGAAATGGCCCCTTACAGTGTTTGTTTTGATTCAGGAAACAAAGGTTTCTTTCCTGCTTTGTTTCAAGTCACAAGGCATGAACTTCCCTCATGCATTGGCCATTTATACTAGTTTTTGAATAGACAATATCTCCCTTTGAAATAGCTTGCTTTGATTCCACCTTTGAAAATATTCAACATACAATTTCTACACTATGACACATAATTTTTATCCCGTTTGAAAGACATACTATGGTGGCACATTCGAAGGACCTACCAGACGTACCTGGATGTCCCAATCGAATGACATAATTTGGTGGCCCATTCAAGGGGCATACATTTGGCCCCTTCAAAGGTTGCATAAAAAGGGCCCATTCGAAAGACACACATTGGGTGAAAATCAAATAGTATTGTCTGAAGAAGAGTCTGGTCGAAGGCTAGACTTATGAAGTCAAAACAAAAAGATATCAAAAGATGCTTGTTGGCCAGAGTCCTATGTGCTGCCAAGTACAAGCCTGCTGTGCTGGCCACAACACTCCAAAACTGCTACAAAGCAGTCCTGCAATACTGCCCCTATTCTTGCACCAAAATGGCATACAAGCCTGCACCTCGAAGACTACAAGAATAACATACCCAATTTTTTCAAATTTCTTTTGTTTTTCCTCCCAAACATAAGCCAAAATCATCTATAAATAAGATCCTCTACCACACATGTTAGGGGCCCCTGATAGTAAATAAAACTCTGGTTGTGAGAAAAATTATCAATCTCTCAAAACCCTCAAATACTACCAAACGTTCTCAAATATTCCTAAACACTTCAACTCTAAAAAGCTCAGATCCCTTCATACACTAAGTGAACCTTTCAATTCACTCCTCAACTTCCAGATAACTAACCTTCGACCCATTATCCAACTACAACATAATAGTCTTTTAATTCACTCCCTAGACTGTTATATAATAACCTTCGATTCACTCACCACCACCATCTACTCTCTTTCAATTCAGTGACTTCCCAAACAAAGAAGTAACTGAACTAGCTTCAGGATGATTCCAGTGAAGCTCCATCCACCACCAAAGAAGTCACCTACAACTCTTTCGATTAAGCACTTCAAGAGGTAAGTTCTCTCTAAAACTTGGAACTCTTCCATTTAAATATCATTTGTACATACCAATAAAAGGAAAATGTAGATATCCCATCTAGGAAGTTGACCATGTCTTAACTTTCAATCCTCACTGCATATATGTTGAAAACCTCAACCCTGACTAGTTAGACTTTGGATTTTGGTGCCCAATGATCTTGCGCTAACCTCTGGCTTGTAGCTTTCGAAAGTTGCATTTTTAGTTTCATTTTTAAGTTTAAACAGGTTTGATATATCCTTCGATTGGCTAAACATTGAAACCTTTCGAATCTCAACTTGGGAGATTTGCATTCCTGTAATCGAAGGAGGCATCAAAGAGTTTGAAACAAAGAGTGTACCTCATGCTGATCCCAGGCTCAATCGAAAGAAGTAGCCAGAAGGATGAGTCAAAAGCTGCCTGCACATGCTGACTTCCAGGCCAAATCAAAAGAAGCCAGGAAGAGCAGAATCGAAGGGTGCCGCTGCATGAATCAAAAAGCTTATCTTCCCTTCTTTTATTTTGTTTTGTCTTTACATTTTCTTTCTGTTCAATATGGTTGTAATAGTGTAGGATATTTATTTTCTGCATTTTTGTTGCTTTGTACAAATTTTAGTAATTAGGATGTATGGCAAGAGAAAACCACCAAGTAGACCACCCTAATCAAAGATTATATGCATGCAATCAAACACACTTTGCACACATGCACCTCTAGGGTAATCCCACTTGTTTCCTCGGAAAATAGTCATGTCCCTTGAATATGGGCGTTTTAGCAAAGACCCTCGATAAAAGATCGTAGTCCCTCGATGACCCACGATGTTGCCTTCGGTAAAAAATCTAGTCCCTAACAAAATTTCTAAAACTTCCCATAGGTTTCCTTCTATGACTATACAAACGACCCATTCCCGTCCCTTCACATCCAACAATGGGGCTTCTTACCAAATCAATGGTAAGATAGCAACATCTAAAGGAGGAGGAAAAGAACGTTAGACCTTTTGAGTAGGTAGGATGCTCATAGTTGCTCGCTTGCTCACAATAAAAACATTTTTCCACAACAACACTTTCAATCGAAACATTTTCAAAAGACAAAGCTCTTTGTATGCATTCTTATAGAGACGAGAATCATTACAAAGACACTTTTCAAAATCACTTTCAAAAACACATTTCACAAACACCTCTTTGAACTATTTTCAAAACCAGCACTTTGTACACATTTTTATAGAAATGAGAATCATTACAAAAATGTTTTCAAAAATATTTTCAAACCCATACCACAAAGCACATTTCCGAACAAAGCAAGTGATCTAACAAGCAACTAAGAGCCCGTAGATAACTACAGATGAAAAGGATGCTAACACCTTCCCTTTTCATAACCTACCCCCCGAACTCAAGAAATAATCTTCAAAGGTCTTTCATGTTTGTTGTACCCCAAAATTTTCCCTCCCATGTTTTTTCAATACATGTCAAGTGAGGTCCAAGAATTTACCAGACAAACTCTCTCCTAAGACAGTCTACCTCAAATTAGGGTTTTTTTGCATCAATATGCTTGAGTCCAAAGAATCCAAAATTCTCACCATTATCCTAATATGTTCTCAAGATCATCCATGTCAAGTTTCAAGCCTTGCAGAGAAAATTTGCTCAGTCAATTGCTCAAAGGCCTGAAAATCGATTGTGATATGGCAAAAGTCAACTATGGCCCACATACAGTCAAACTTCAGGATTTTTGGTCAACATTCTCATTTTGAAGTATTATTCATCATTTTATCAAGCGTTGATCATGATTCCTCAAGGATTGCTCACAATTCATCAAAACCCAAAAGTTGCCAAATTAGGGTTTTGTAGGAAAAGTTAACTCAACTTTGACCAAGCATAACTTTCTCATACTTTATCAAAAATGACCCATCCAAAGCTCATTTTGAATAATATGTAGTTCTCTACAATTCATGTTCAGCTCCCAAGTTCAAAATATGCACTCACAAGAAGATATGAATTTGGACATTATAGGTCATTTTGAAAAGTCAACAAAAACACCTTTTGGGTCAAAGTTTCATAAATGAACATGGAAGATTTAATTGAGATGAGACCAAAAAGGTTTCTTATAGAGCATCTTGAGCTTTCTAAAAAGTCCAAGAACGCCTCTCTATGGTCAAAATTGAGAGAGTTATGCATTGGCCAAGTTGACCCTTTTTGCAAAATTGCCAAAAGTCAAATGTGTCCAAAATTGTATTTTTTGCTAAATGGGCCTAACTTTTTATGCTTGCACTGAGTTTGTAATGTGATCCACGAGCTATGAGCCTTTCCAATTGTCATTCTTTTATTTTTGTCATTTATTTTGATTTTATTTCATTTAAATCAAATAAAATCAATATAAAATAATGAAAATATCAAAAATTAATAAAACCTTGAGATTTTGTGCATGATTAGATTCATTATACAGCTGGAGACAAAATCAAATCGTGCAAGGATTCATATGGACACAAAAATATTGAAATTTCTTATTTTGGAAAGATTTGGTGCAAGGATCAAATCATTGATTAATCTTCTTAAATGGAAAAGATTTGATAAAAACTTGAACCCTAATGCACTCTATTATACATAAGGAACAAAAGGCAGACCAAAAGAAGAGGCTAGAGGCGTGCAAAGGCAGAGAACCAATTTCAAAAATTCAAGGAAAAAAGTGCAAACCAAATTCCAAGTTGCAGGCCATCTCAAGCTGTTCTAACCATACCAATCATTTGTTGGACGTCCCAGGATCGTGCTTCAATCGTTAGCCAGCCTCCCCACGCTCAGAATCACCTTGTAACAATCACACAGTTTGCCTGTTTTCTTGAATTCAAATATATTGATTCTGGCATATTTAGTATGATTGATTGGCATATTTATGATCTTTGAGATGTTTGCAAACTAATGACTATATTCAATTGCATTTTTATTGACTGGACGTAAAACTGCCATGGCTAGGGTTTGTTCTTTGTTTTTAGGGGTTTCTTGTACATGAAAAATTAGACATTGATAATGGTACCATGATGCTCTTGAGGTTGAAATGAATTGATTGGTACCATTGGTTTTCATTTATCATGCACGTACAAGATTTTGGAATGAACAGGGGCTATACCTATGCTTGATGTCCATAGGTAAAAGTCCTTTTATCTAAAACGACATAATTAATGAATAAGAAAATGGCATGGCAGTGTTTGAATGGATCGTTTAAATTTCCGTGAGTTTTGGGAGGCGTGGCACGTTGTTTGCATTATATTCCATTTATTTCTTTATTATCACAATTGACATGTTAGCGCAGATGGTGAGGATACTGGCCTTTGATGCACACGTCCTGGGTTCAATCCCAGGCGTGTGCATTTTATTATTTTCTCAACAATTGCAGGTCAATCCAGTGCTTCATACTCTCAAGCGTATTTCGTACACTCTCAAACATCAGCCATCTGATGTGCTCCTGGCCAGATCCAATGGGCCCACAATGAAGGGACCACCATGCGCCTGAGTCAAGCGTGCATATAGGATTGGGCAAAGTCAAAAGGGCCAGGAGTTATTGGGCCAAGAAATCAGATTCACACCCCCCTTTTGCTAAGCAATCAGGCCCATTTTTCTTTCTTTTCTATTTTATTTATTTTATTTAAATTATTTTTGCTTAATTCTTTTTAACAAAATTAATTTTTATTTTTACAAAAATCATAAAATCAAGGGTTTACAAAAAAAAATTTGAATTATGTTTTTTTATCAAATTTAATTTAATATTAGTTTAATTTAATTTAGGGAAATACTAACTTTTTATATATAATTAAAATCAATTAGAAAAATTAGGGTTAGACTCTTAATTCAATATTTATTTCTTTCTCAAAATAAAAATACAAAAAATAGGTTAATTTAATTATTTTTCTTAAATTAAAATTAATTAGTAATTAGGTTTTTTTTATTATTATTCAATTGAGCTTTATTTTCTCAAATAACACAAAAACGACAAAAAATGATTTTTCCTTTAAATTACAATTAGGTATAGTTGGGGTCAAAACCCTAATTATTTTGCATTCGATTCATCGCGCGTTTTTATTAGTTTTTGCAATATTGATGTAACTGTCTACGGTATGTAATAGTTTTAATTAGGATTTTCTTTACTTATCGTCTTTTACGGGTTTTTTGGCTATGTAATTAATCCCTACCTCGAAGCCTTGTAATAGTGTAGGTCTATTTTCTCGCATTTTAATTTTCGCAAATATTAACTGTTTAGATGTATGTTAATAGGATTGTATGACAAGATTGCATGATAATTTAAAACGGCTAGAAAACCCTAAATGTGCAAAGATAATAACTGTAATCAAATCACTCGCACATGTGCACTCCTAGGGTATACTCTCACTTTGGTTGCCTTCGGTAAACGGTCATTAAGCATAGGGTGTCTTAGTGGTTGCCCTCCGGTCAAACAAAGATCAAAAGTCCCGTTCGGAAATGTTGCCTCAGAAACGTCGCCTCGGAAATGTTGCCTCGAATATGATCTTAAGACTTTAGGGTTGTTACTAAGACGTCCTAACATTGCTTTAGTGATCGTACGTCCCTTACGAATTGACCTTTACAACTCCAATGACGGTGCTACCTATTTCTCAATAGTAGGATAGTGTTGTCTAAAGGAAACAAGAATAGAAACGATATTTTTTCGAGTAGGTAGATGCTAGTAGATACTTTCTCAAATCAAACTTTTCACACTTACACTTTTTAAGACAAATTTAAAAATAACTTCGTCACACCTTTGAGGACTGATACAAGGGTTATCATGAAGTCAAACTTTTCAAAAACAAAGCACATACACAAGCAATTTACAAAAAAGATGAGCAAGTACCTAAGAGCCCATGGAATACCATTGATAGAAAGGGTACTAATACCTTCCCCTTCTATAATCTACCCTCCGTACTCAAAATCTCGAAAAAGGATTTTTTTTGTACTTTTTTCCTTTCCAATTGGATGAAATAAAAGTCGGTGGCGACTCTTGCTTACCGCAACATTTTGCGAACACACAATGCAAAACATAAACCAGCATTTTCAAAACAGTCGGTTCTGCCACCGTATCACAGAACTGGCAACTCTGCTGGGGAATTAATAAGTGGGGTATACCTTAGGATCTAGTTCATCCTGATTTCTTCTCTTGATTGTTTTGATTGCTTTACTTTAAAGGTTTTGTTTGGGAGTTACTATAGATCCTAACCCGGATCTGGGGACACCTTTTAGGTAAGTAGCAATAGACTGTGAGGGAACTATACGGTGTAGACCGATACGGTTGAAGCAGTATCTACGTTGATATGGCACATTGGTTGGTACCAGTATCCCTTGTGGAGAAACGAGGAGAATACGGGGCCGCTGCGTGGTGTCGTTAAGCATCAACTGACCTTAGAACCCTTAATTGACAAACTTGGCCATTAGAAAGTAGTGAGATAGCCGGCCTCGGTGTAAAGCTGAGAACTGGTTGATACTCGATACTACACTCATTGAGACCATACTCTCGAGATAGTTCCGGCCGCAAGAAAATATTGCGTGAGCTGAAACCATGACTGATGGAGGATGGTCAATGATATTGAGAACCTCTAGAACCCGGTTACTTTTGCTAGGACAGGTTGAAACCAACTGAACTTCAAGAGGGTAATACCTTTGACCTCATGCAAGCCTTAAACTTAAGGGCTTTGTGTGACTTGTTTTCCTTTGCCATGCCTGTTATCTGCTATACCTGTTGTTTTTTTATCATGACATCATGCATCATAACATGGCATTCATACTTCATTATACTAACCATTTCAAAGACCAAGGGAATTTATCTTTGTTTCTGTTTTGCAGATCATGGCTTTCGTGCGCAGAAATACCATCCGAGTTAACTTTGTGCAAATACCTGCTCAACTTATAGAGTTAGCCTCAAGAGTTTCTGAGACTTCTATGTTCATTAAGAGACATGGTCAGCTTCTTAGCCTAGTCACCTCAAATCTTGATGAGCAAATGATGAGTGTACTGTTCCAGTTCTTCGATCCTGTGCATCATTGCTCCACCTTTCCAGATTACCAGCTGGTTCCCACTTTGGAAGAGTTCTCTCACTTATTGGGCATATCCATCCTCAAACAGGTACCCTTCACAGGTATGGAAGAAGTTCCTAGACCAGAAGACATTGCTTCAGCTCTGCATTTGAAACGGGTTGATGTAGTATCCAATTGGGAAACACGAAGTGGGGTCAAAGGTTTTCTAGCCAAATTTCTGATAGACCAAGCTCAGCTATTCTGGGATAATTTGGATTTTCAGGCTTTCGAAGATATTTTGGCTCTCCTTATCTATGGTTTGGTTCTCTTCCCGAATCCAGATTCCTTTATAGATGTGAATGTTGTCAAGATTTTCCTTTCTTGCAATCCCGTGCCTACCCAGCTGGGTGATATCTTGCATGCCCTCTATACTCGTACCGTGCTAAGAAGAGGGACTCTTATGTGTTGCATTTCGTTGCTATCGAGGTGGTTTATTTTTCCCCTCCCTAAGTCTGTGCTGAAGAACGAAGAAGGTTTGGGATGGTCCTACAGAATAATGTCACTTGCCCATACAAACATTCTTTAGTGTTCTCGGGCCATGGAAGACACTGTTGTTATTGATCGTTGTGGCGGATACCCTAATGTCCCACTGCTTGGAATCAGAGGGGGAATAACTTACAATCCTTGTCTAGCTTTGTGACATTTTGATCGTGCTCGGAGAGATGGTCCCCATGAGCTACTTCTTGAGGATATTGCATTTGAATACAATGAGGACGTTGAGGAGCACCGCCAGAGGTTTATACGAGCTTGGGGCATGGTAAACAGATCTGACCCCCAAGAGTTGGGGACTTCCCTTCCTATGCAGCCTTACCTCCAATGGGTCCGAGCTCGTGCCCAGAAGCTTGGGATGCCTTATGAAGTCGTATTGCCAGCAATTATGGATCCCACCAATGAAGAAGGCGTTCCTTACATAGTTCTTTATCCTTACATGCCCATTAATCCTAGGGAGTTGCAGAGGTCTTGGATTCAGCTGAAAGAGGAGAGGGATACTTACCGGGAAAAGTACCATGAGCAAGAAAGGAAGATTTTGAAGCTCACCAGGCAGCTCGAGGAAGAAAGAGTGATCAATGACTACATCGGCACAAAGAGGAAGCGTCCATGGGACTTTTCATTTTTCTTTTTCTAGTTTAGATTTGTTTTCCATTTACTTCTTTGTAACGCCTCAAAGGCATTGTTGAACCTTTTACAAGTTAATCTAATAAAGTTTGTTTATTTTTAGTTTGCAAATTTAAATTTCCCAAAGTCTTTGAAATCATTACTTGCACATACTATTACCATGCACACCATTACAGGTTTCTCATCTTCTTCGTTCTTTATTTCAGCAGAAATGTCTTCTGATCAAGCCATCAAAGATCTTCAGGCACAGAACGCCCAATTCCAACAGATGTTCTTAAGCCTGGCTAAAGGGCAAGAGGATTTGAAGGCTCTGATTCTGAAAGAGAAGAAGAAGAATAAGAAGGTTGGTATTCTGAACATGGGTAGAAGATTCGGAGAAAGGATAAGACAATCAGCTGATCTGACCTCCTCATCCAAAGACGGGGAGAACCAAGAAAGGACAAAGGACCCTAGTCCAGCAGTTTTTGATAACGATACAGATTACGATGATGAACAATATCCTCCTGCTGAGGATAGATACAAGCAGCTAGAAGAACGTCTGAGTGCTATGGAGATTCAGAAGATCCCTGGTTTGGATTTCAGAGAACTGGGATTGGTATCGGGAGTGGTGATCCCTCATAAGTTCAAAGCTCCGGTTTTTGCCAAGTACGATCGAGTATCCTGTCCAAAACTCCATCTCCGCTCGTACGTCAGAAAAATCCAACCTCACACTGCTGATAGAAATTTGTGGGTGCATTTCTTTCAAGATAGTCTATCAGGGACTCAGCTTGAATGGTTTTATCAGTTGGAATGAGCCGGTGTCCGAAACTAGGAAGACCCTGCTGCTGCTTTTTATAGGCAGTATCAGTATAACGCCGACCTTGCTCCCACTCGTACTCAGCTCAAGGGTATGTCTATGGGTGCAAGTGAAGGTTTTAAAGACTATGCTCAAAAGTGGAGAGACTTAGCTGGAAGAGTCCAACCCCTTTTGTCTGATAGGGAGTTGGTTGACATGTTTCTAGGGACGCTATCTGGTCCATTTTTCAATCATTTGATCGGCAGTGTGTCATCTGGGTTTACTGGGTTGATTTTAACTGGAGAGAGAGTAGAAGCTGGCATTCGAAGTGGTAAGATACAAAAGGATACTTCATCAAGTGGAGTAAAGAAGCCTTTTACCGGTAAGAAAGAAGCTAGTGCAGTCTACGGCCCGAGGGGCCAAAGCAGAACTGAACACCGTCAAGCAGTAAATGCGGTAGTGATATCAAGACCCACAATT
The DNA here is from genome assembly GCA_948472305.1 of Vicia faba. Classification (NCBI taxonomy): domain Eukaryota; kingdom Viridiplantae; phylum Streptophyta; class Magnoliopsida; order Fabales; family Fabaceae; genus Vicia; species Vicia faba. The sequence goes on along the minus strand of OX451740.1, from coordinate 308,747,518 downwards.
GCTCCACAATGCAACAATCAACAAAGGGTGGAAAGACCACAGAGGAAGTTCACTCGACTCAATATGACCCTGACTCAAATTCTGCCACATTTATTGAAGACCAATCTGGTAACTCTGAGGGAGGCCCCGAAGAACCCCAACACCACATGTCCCTATTATAACCCGAATGCCCGCTGCACCTATCACTCCGAAAGTCTAGGTCATGATACAAACAACTGTTGGCCCTTGAAAAACAAGGTGCAAGACTTGATCGAAGCCAAAGAGATTGAGTTTGACGCTCCAGAGAAGTCCAACGTCATAACTGCTCCCATGCCCAAACATGGTCATGGAATAAATGTTGTAGGTGATGATTTATTTGTGACCTCTGTGGAAGAAATTTCTACTCCTTTGATGATAGTAAAAAAGAATTTGCTATTGGCCAGTTTATTTCCGAGTTGTGGTGAAGGTTGCCACATGTGCTCGATTCTACCTGCTGGTTGCCGCTTATTGAAATCAGGTGTTCAGCGCCTGATGGATAACAAAGAGATCATGTTCGAAAATACTATGATTCTGTTGGTTCTAATTGAAGACGTTGCCATCATAACCATTTCCGCCAATCCTTCCAAGGTTTCCTCAAGAAAACCTGTTAGGATTACACCTGTTCCAAGAATTGCTCCGTTAATAATCACTGCTCCAGGTCCCATCCCATATACCTTAGATAAAGCCATCCCATGGCATTACGGTGCTGATGCATATTACCATGGTGTTAAACAAGATTTGAGGGCTGAAGAGGCCGATATGGACATCAGTAATATTGTTGGGACAAGCAAGGTCACTAGAAGTGGAACTCTTTTATCCCGAGATCTCCCTTCTGACTGTCCATAAACCTATTGTCATTCCATCTGCTAGTACATCAACTACGGTCCCAGTTTCTACTCCAGTTATCACCCCTGTCGCCAAGCCATCTGGGATTTGGGGCAAAGAAATCATAGGTGAGGCTGCCCGGACGGAGGCACCTAAGAGATCATTGTAGAAACCTCGAAACAAGAGATAGAGGAAATACTGAAGATTATCAAGAAGAGCGACTACAACATAGTCGAGCAACTGGGGCAGACCCCGTTAAAAATCTCCATGTTGTCCTTGTTATTGTATTCTGAAGCCCATGCAAAGGCTTTAATTGCATTCCTCAAAACTGTGCATGTTTCGCAGGAAACATCAGCCGATCAATTCAAGGATTGTGTGGCTAGCCTAACTGCTGACAATGGGTTAGGATTTTCAGATGCGGATCTGATTGCTAAGGGGAGAAATCATAATGATGCTCTGCACGTCTCGATCGAGTGCAGGGGAACTACTATGGCCCATGTATTGGTGGATACCGGGTCCTCATTCAATGTTCTACCAAAGAAAGCATTAGACCTTCTAGACTGTGAAGGTTTGATTCTAAAGCCAAGCAATATTGTGGTCAGGGCTTTCGACGGGTCAAAAAGGATGGTGCACGGGGAGGTGGACATCCCTGTTAAAATTGGCTCTCAGACTTTTGCATCCACCTTTTATGTGATGGATACCAGACCATCATTTTCTTGCGTGCTGGGTCGCCCTTGGATTCATAAGGCTGGGGCAGTGACTTCCACGCTCCATCAAATGTTGAAATATCCAGTAAAAGGGAAGATTGTCACGGTACGGGGTGAAGAGGAGTATATGGTGAGTCATCTCAATTCCTTCCGCTACGTGGAGATGGATGGGGAGTTCATTGAAACCCCTTGTCAGAACTTTGAAGAGGTCCCTCAGACTTTGGCGTCAACTGAAGTTGCTACCAACGAACCCCTGCTAAAGATGGCTTCTCTCAAGGATTCCAGGGTTGTAATTGAAGAAGGTGGGTGTACAAATTGGGTCAGCTCCTTGATTTCATGCACAAAACTGACAAATTTGGTTTGGGCTTTACTACAGGGGCTCAAAGGGCTGTTAGGCACACACGGATTGGAAGACCTCCTCTGTACATCAGCAATCAGGGAGTTAATGCAATTGAAGATGGTGAAGAAGATTCAGATATCGACAACTAGATCTACCCAACAACTAATGGTGGATTGAACAAATGGACAGCGAAGGACTTCATGCCTGTTTCTTTTATTCCACAGTAGTTGACTTTTGTTTTAAGAATTGTAATAGACAGTTTGAAACTTTATGGCCCGGTGCCTTGCCCGAGGCACCTTGGCTTTGCTTGTGAGGGCTTATTATTTTTCATTTTTCATACGTCATTAATAAAACATTGGACGTTTTCTTGCATTAAAAATCTTGCGCTCTTTGTTTTTATTTTCTGTCTCCCACTCTATTAAAATAGTTATTCCCTTACACACACTCACATATCATAATGCAGATCCATATCCACTCTGGATCCCATTGATAACGACTCTGCTACTTCCAGTTATGACTTCAAAAATCCGATCAACCAAGCTGAGGACGAAGGTGAAGATGATTGTGAGGTGCCTGGAGAGCTTGCTAGACTGTTGCAGCAGGAAGAAAGGGCCATACAGCCTCATGAGGAGCCGGTTGAGTCAGTAAATTTGGGTACAGAGGAAGATAGGAAAGAGGTTAAGATAGGGGCGAATCTGGAGCCTAGTGTCAAGCAGCGGTTGATACAAATGCTACGTGACTATGTTGAGATCTTCACTTGGTCTTATGAAGATATGCCTGGTTTGGACACCAATATTATGGTTCATCGCTTGCCAACTAAAGAAGACCGCCCTCCGGTAAAATAGAAGGTCCGCCGTATGCGCCCTGAGATGTCAGAGAAAATCAAGGCCGAGGTCATGAAACAGTTTGATGCAGGGTTCTTATCTCACACTTCCTATCCGCAGTGGGTTGCCAACGTTATCCCGGTACCTAAGAAGGATGGTAAGGTGCGGATGTGTGTGGATTATAGAGATCTGAACAGGGCGAGCCCCAAGGATGACTTCCCACTTCCTCACATCGACGTTCTGGTCGATAACACCGCACATCATAAGATCTTTTCCTTCATGGATTGTTTTTCTGGCTACAACCAGATCAAGATGGCTCCCGAGGACATGGAGAAGACAACCTTCGTTACACAGTGGGGCACCTTCTGTTACAAAGTAATGCCTTTAGGGTTGAAGAATGATGGGGCAACTTATCAGCGCGCCATGGTTGCTTTGTTCCATGATATGATTCACCACGAGATCGAGGTTTATGTTGATGACATGATAGCCAGGTCCCAGACTGAGGAAGAGCAGCTGGATCATCTCCAGAAACTGTTTGACAGGTTGAAGACGTACAAGCTGAGGCTGAATCCAAACAAGTGTACCTTCGGGGTAAGGTCTGGTAAACTCCTAGGCTTTGTTGTCAGTGATAAAGGTATTCAGGTGGACCCTGCAAAGGTAAAATCCATACAAGAGATGTCGACTCCCCGCATATAAAAGTAAGTTAGAGGTTTTTTGGGAGGTCTGAATTACATTGCTGGGTTCATTTCACACTTGACTGCTACTTGTGAGCCGATCTTCAAGCTGCTGAAGAAAGATCAAGTGGTAAAGTGGAATGAAGAATTCCAGACCTCTTTCAAAAGAATCAAAGAATATCTTCAAGAACCTCTAATTTTGATGCCTCTAGTTGAAGGGAGACCTTTGATTTTATACTTGACAGTGCTAGACAATTCAATGGGGTGTGTGCTGGGGCAGCATGACGAATCTGGCCGAAAAGAGCATGTTATTTACTACCTTAGCAAAAAGTTTACCGACTGTGAGACCTGATACTCATTGCTCGAGAAAACTTGCTACCCTTTGGCATGGGCTGCTCGTGGCTGAGACAGTATATGCTGACTCACACCACTTTGTTGATATCAAAAATGGATCCAATCAAGTATATCTTCGAAAATCCCGCCTTATCTGGAAGAATAGCGAGATGGCAGATGATCTTAATCGAGTACGACATCTAATACACCACACAAAAAGCAATTAAGGGGAGTGTATTGGCGGATCATTTGGCGCATCAAGTCGTGAATGACTACCAATCCAAGAATTTCGAGTTCCCGGATGAGAACATCATGTCGGTGACCGACTGTGAAGAACCTGGACCGAATGAAGGACCCGAGGAGGGATCCCGATGGTCTATGTATTTTGATGGAGCATTAAACGCATTGGGTAATGGCATTAGTGTTGTAATTATATCTCCTGAGGGTTGTCATACTCCATTCACCGCCCGATTATGTCCTTTTTCTTGGCATTAGGGGAGGCATTACTTACAACCCTTGCTTGGCTTTGCGATAGTTTGGGTATGCATGAAGAGATGGTCCTCATGATGTGCTCATCCAAAGTGTGCTATTCGACTACGAGAGCAATGACCAAGGCTATCGTCAGAGGTTTATACGAGCTTGGAGAATGGTAAAAAAAGTGGATAGTAAGACATTGGGACACAAAAATTTTATCCCCCTTGAGCCTTACCTTAAATGGGTACAAACTCGTGCTCAGAGTCTTGTAATGCCTTACGCCTTCCATGCTACCTATCATCATGGAGCCTGTTGCTGAAGGAGATGTTCTGTATACTATCCTTTATCCTAACATGACTACATCTCTTGAAGACTTGCAAAAGGATTGGATTCATCTAAAGGAAGAACGAAACACCTTAGAAGCCCAGTTCCACGCGAGTGAGAAGAAAGTTTTTGAGCTTACGAGACAACTTCATGAACAGCGAAGTTTGAACGCCTATATTACGCTGAAGAGGATGCGTTCGACCTTTTTGTCTTAGGAGTTTTATTTTTGTATTTTATTTCTTCCATTGTAAACCCCAAGAGGTATGTGTCATCAACTTGGATTTATAATACAATGTGTGTTTCCTTTTGTCTAAGCAAATTTAAATCTCCTAGTTTCCTTAAAATCATTCTCATATGCATCTTCATTCATCATAACACAAACAGGTTTCTTTTCATAACAAGTTTCCTTATCTTTCTACTATTTATTTCAGTGAGATGGATATTGAACAGACAGTAAAGGATCTTCAAGCGCAGAACGCTCAATTCTAACAGATGTTCTTGGCTCTGGCTAAAGGACAAGAGGACCTGAAGGCTCTCATGATCAAAGATAAGAAGAAGAAGGCGAAGAAACCAATCAGTGTTTTGAATTTGGGAAGAAGGTTCATAGGACTGGCCAAGCGAGCTCTATATTTCACAACCTCGTAGGGTGAAGGAGATAATCAAGAAGGAAAGAACAAGGAAGGAAATGACAACCCATAGTATAAGGAAGATGAAGCTGGCTACTCTGAAGAACAGTATCCTCCTGCTGATGATAAATACAAAAAGCTGGAGGATCTCCTCAATGCTATGGAGATCAAGAGGGTACCCGGGCTGGATTTTGAAGAGCTAGGACTTGTCTCAGTGGTGGTCATCCCGCAGAAATTCAATGTCCCCACATTTGCTAAATATGACGATGCCTCTTATCCTAAGCTGTATTTGAGGTCATACGTCAGGAAGATTCAACCCCATACTGCTAATAGGAACCTATTGGTACATTTCTTCCAAGAAAGTTTGTCAGGGACGCAGTTGGATTGGTTCTATCAGTTGGAAGGAACCAATATTCGCAATTGGGAAGATTTGCTGCTGCTTTTTACAAGCAATACCAATATAATGGTGACCTAGCTCCAACTCGAACACAACTGCAAAGTATGTCTATGGTTTCTGGTGAGGTTTCAAAAATTATGCCCAGAAATGGAGGGATCTCGCGGGAAGAGTCAAACCCCCTTTATCTGATAGAGAGTTGGTGGATATGTTTTTGGGCACGTTGTCTGGTCCATTCTTCAACCATCTGATTGGAAGATCTTCAGTTGGGTTTACCGAGTTGATCTTGACCGGTGAGTGGGTAGAAGTTGGTATTAAGAGTGGCAAAATTCAAAGGGATGCATCCTCAAATACGACAAAGAAACCTTTCACTGGAAAGAAGGAGGTCAGTTCTACTTATGGCCAGAGGAATCAAAACAAAACTGAACGTCGAAAGTTTTAGGTTTTGAGAGTCTCTTGTGTTTTTGCAAGTCACCCATGTATCTTATGGTATATTGAGGTAGATTGATTGTTACTTTATTTTTTATTAAGTTATTATTCTCACTCATGAGCTTTTAAGAAAACAGTTGAGTAATGTTCTTAGTTGAAGCTTTTAAGAAAAACTGAGTATTGTTTATTGGAAGTGTAATTTTCTAGTTTTTTATTATAGTGATTGGGATTGTGACTATAGGTATTAGTGTTGTGATTAGAAATGAGAAGGGGGTCTCATATCTAGAAGGTTTCTAGGTAGAAGTCACACAAGGTAGTGATTAGGCGAGAATTTGTAAACATGGATTGTTTAGGCTTTGAACTGATAATGTCATAGTGAATTTTCTTCCTGGCTTGGTAGCCTACTGAGTAGGTGACGTTGCACCGAACTAGGTTAACAATCAATTGTGTTATTTATCATTCTACAATTTATTTATGCATATTTTACAATTTGATATTATTGTTCTGTATCAGGAATAGATGTCACAACATCTATCTTGACATTGTGTTATGATGTTGGGTCGTCAATGTTAACATGTGTTATAAGTGCCAGAATTTCAGATTGTAATTATCACACTGACTATGCATTCCTTGGTCGGGTTCATCTTTCTGCCTTTGAGAATACTTCCCATCTAGGAGACTATAAGTGGCGTTAGTAATGACCAGGTTATCAAATCGGGTGTTCAGCTTTTCCTCGAGATTGTTGAAAGATTGAGCCCTATTCAGCAGTTCTGTCATAATACATATTTCTCTCTTTCACAACTTATGTCTGAAGGGGTTATCCCACAGTAGGTCATTCTCAAATATCCAAAATTTGAGGCATTCTTCGACTTCCTCCACTTCCACAGTATCTAGGGTGAAACGATGAAAGTAAGACCGCAGACTCATATTCCTTCCTCGTATAATCCCACTTAAGGTTGAAGGTAGAGAAAAACACAAGAAATGGGGGTTTGAATTGGGTTTTCAAAAAAAAAAATCTTTTAGAAATACTATTCACTCAAATGCTGAAAGAAATGCAAAGCCTTAGAGAGAAAAGTGACACATTTAGTTTATACAAGTTCACCTTAGAAAAAGCTACTCTTGTCCACCCGTCAAGATGATTTTGCCTTAGAAAAGGACTTAATCCAATAATCTAGAAATATTACAACAAATCCTCTAAGTGGTAGAAACCAACTTAGCTCTCTCAAGAATACAAATAAAACTTAGTCACTTGAGGAAAGATAATTCATTAATCTAGAAAGAATACAATCATCTAAGTGGTAGAAACCAACTTATCCCTCTCAAGTATACAGACTGCAACTTAGTCATTAGAGGAAAAATCAATTCAAGAATGAATTACAACAAGAGATTACAAGAGTGCTTCTACACAAGCAAATTTCTCTTAAGTTTAATACAAATGATTTAACACAAAAGTTTTAAGCAAGTTACGAGCCACATCTCCTTGCTCTTACAAACTTTCTACAAAGATTATTTCAATATCAGAGTTAGTGCAGCGTCTTTGTAGAGTTCTTTTCTTTCTCATTTATCTTATATTCTTACTCCATATTATGTAATGAAAACATTAATCTCCTTATATAGCCTTCAAAAAGAGACGTTGGAAGGTTAAGAGAGTCTTTTCAATAACAATAGTTTATATCCAATGAATATTGTGAAAGGGGTAGACAAAATAGTACATAAGTATTGTGCTTTCACCGTAAAACCAGGATAGAGGTGTCAATATGGATTATACTTTTGTATAATCTTTCACGTTAACCAAAATGAACTTCCCAATTTTCATATTCAAATAATAGTTGATGAAGCATGTATTAAAGGGACCACACTTGGGTCAAAATATTCAGACCTAAAGTTTTCGGAAGTCTTTAGAACTTTGTTCTACAGAACATTGTCTTCAAAAATCTTTAGCACTTGGTCGTCAGAATCATGATCCATGTTCAACTGTTATATCCTCTTAGTTCTTAGAAGAATTAGTTCTATTTTTGTAAGCTAAGAGAGTAGACTTTTAGATATAACAAAACGTTACTTTCATTTTCCAACTGCTCCAACGGTAGCATCAAAACATGGGAGACAAATACTTTTCGTCCGTACAACATAGTTTTCGTCATAATGGAATAGGTCTTATACTAGTTGTACTGTATTCTTCTTGTGAAAGTTTTTGATCTTTCCTTCTGATAAGATACTTCTGATCTGAAGTAGTGAATATAGTGTAGAAGATATCACTTCATTGTTCTTAATCTTCTGATGAAGTGTTTCTGATATGACACTATGATAAATATTCCAAAAGATGTTTTAGTGTAATGTTCACAAAAGTATCAGAGTTTTCAGAATCAGAACCTTGTCTTCATACTTGGAGCAACAACTTATCTAACAAAGAATTCTTGATATCTGAGCTGGAAGCAAAAGCTTTTCTGAGAAGCACATCATCTTGATTTCTGATCTTCACTTGGAGATCCTTTTCTAGCAAACACTTGTGACTTCTAAAGCAACAGCTTATCTGGAGAAGTACACATGGATCCTTTTCTGGCGAACACTTGTGACTTATGAAGCAACGACTTATCTAGAGAAGTACACGTGGATCCTTTTCTGGAAAAAATTTAGCATTCAACAGAACTACTGATATTTCTTCAGAAGTGAATGCAATAGTCTTTCTGAGACGTGCAAAACACAATTATGATGATTCTTCAGAAAATAATCCTGAATCAATTAGAATATATTATCTACATACTCCAGAAATTATTAGATAACAAAATTGTTACATAAAAAATATATGTATTGTTATCATCAAAACTCAGAGATTATATGCATAACCAAATCTTGTTATAACAATGGCAGCTATCATTAGTGGCTTCCTTTACTAAGCAGAGAAGTTAGTGGAAAATTGTTAAGTGTCAATTTGTTTATAAATTCATATCAATTATTTACACTTTGAGACCTTTTATTTTACTTTTTGATTAGGTTAAATATTTATTTTAGTCATTTTGCATAGTGTTTAAAGAGTTGTGAATGTTTAATGTGTTTGTTAGTGTTTCATCAAAACTTGTGTAGAAAAGATGGTAAAAATGGAGAATTTAGACCTGCCAAGCAAAAGAAACAAAAGTGCTAATGCTGCAAAGGATCGCCCGGTGACAGGATGCGTCGCCCGACAAAAATGGTGAAAAATAGAAGTGTCAATCTTGTATTGCTTCACTTCTTGGGCGCCTGGTGAAAGGAGGATCGCCCGGCGAAGCATTCTTATCTTCGGTCGATGAAAGTTGCTCTTTTGAGGTTTTAACACGCCTAGCTGGTCACGTGTGGCATCCAGCAAAAATCGCCCGGTGATGCTTTATGGTCTCCCGGTGATGGAGCGCAGTTAGGCCATACTTTTGGATACTTTTTGCCACCTTTTGTGTAAACTATCCACCAACTTTTGTCTTCGGAGGGAAATTTTTTTGACTTTGTAGATAGAAACCTTTTGTTCTATGTATCATAACATTACAACATAAAAATTATATTATTGTTCTTATCTAAAACAAGGAGAAGAGGAAGAACACTCTTGCATCTTGAATCAAGGAGACTTGAAGATTCATGTTCATAATCATCCATTGTTTATTCATTGAGCAAGGTATCATGAAAATGAGTAGCTAAACACTTTTTGTGTCAAGGTTAGAAGTAGTCAACCTAGACTTAATGTATTTCTTTTAATCATTTTGTATATGAACTTGGTTGGAGATTAATACATGCTGAATATCTTTATATCATTGTTATTTTTATGGTTTGGTTCATTATTGAGAAGTAAGTTCCAAGCTTGATCTAAGATATGTTAGAACAAAGTTTGAATCTACTACCCTATGTTTAAGTTTTGATGATAACAAAATGAAAAGATACATTATTTATATGATTCATGTATGAACTATTTGCTACCTAAATTATTACGTTCTGATTTGCAGAAACTCTGATAGGTATAAGCAAGAGCACACCTAATCAGCATCAGAAATTTGGTTCTTGACAATCAGCATCAGAAGTTGCTATATCAGAATACCCGAATCAGAAGATCAACTCACGTATATGCTGAAGCTTGATGAACAGAACTGCGCTCAACACTCTGATAAAGAAAACAACAGTTCATCAGCAGTTAAGCAGAGTCAGAATGAGCCAAGCCAGAACATGCATTAAGTAAGCAACGGCACTGTGCATTGAAAGCAAATTATTACCAACGGCCTCATTCCAGACAAGATCTGCTCATTAAGGAAAGTTTGTTATTAGCATTGAATCAAGAATATTGCTCCAACGTTCAAGAATCTCAGTGCTATATAAACAAGACTATGAAGATTGAATTGGCTAATGCTCTCCAACATTTTACACGCCTAAAAGCTAATCATAATCTTCCTCCTCTCAGTTTGCTAAACAATACATATCTCCTTATTCAATCTTTGTTTTAGCAATCTAGTTTCATAAGCTTAAGTTGTGTATACATCACAGTTGTGATACAGTTTTGTAGAAAACATTCACACCTAGATTTATCTTCTTTGTAAGAAAGTGTTTCCTTGACAAACCGGGTTGTGGTTTGCATCAAGAAGGCTTTAGCAGTAGTTAAAGCAGTTTGTAATATTCAGTTGAATATAGTGGATTAAGACCTCGTTGGAGAGAGGCGAAATCACCTTGACGGGTGGACTGGAGTAGTTTGAGATCAAACGAACCAGGATAAAATTATCTTGTTCATTGCATTGATTTTCAGTTTTACAATTCAACCCCCCCTTCTTGTGTTTTTCACTTCTTCAATTGGCATCAGAGCTCCTGGTTCTGAGCTAAAACACTTAACCGTGTCAGTACAAGATCCAGCGTCAGAAAAACACAATGGCAGGAACTTATTCTCACACCAACAATGACAACCATGAGGACAGAGACAGACTCAGCGGCAAACCTCCAGTCTTTGATGGAGAAAACTTTGATTACTGGAAAGACATAATTGAAAGCTTCTTTCTGGAACATGATGCTGATCTGTGGGATATGGTGACAGATGGATACACGCACCCTGTGAATGCAAGCGGTCAGAAGATTGATAGAAAAACAATGACTGATCAACAAAAGCGTGACTTCAAGAATCACCACAAGGCCAGAACCATCCTTCTCAGCGCCATCTCCTATACTGAATATGAAAAGATCTCCAACAGAGACACAACAAAGAACATTTTTGACTCACTCAGAATGACGCATGAGGGCAACGTTCAGGTCAAAGAAACTAAAGCTCTGGCGCTCATTCAGAAGTATGAGGCGTTCAAAATGGAAGAATCTGAATCCATTGAAACAATGTTCTCAAGATTCCAGATTCTGGTAGTTGGTCTCAAGGTTCTGGACAAAGGATACTCTACTGCTGACCATGTCAAGAAAATCATCAGAAGTTTACCCAAGCAGTGGAGACCAATGGTTACAGCTCTGAAGCTAGCAAAAGATCTCAACAAAATCACTCTGGAGGAACTTATCAGCTCCCTCAGAAGTCATGAGATAGAGCTAGAAGCTGACGAGCCTCAGAAGCAAGGTAAGCCTTTAGCATTGAAATCTAACAAAAAATATGAGTCTAAAGTTTTGCAGGCAGTTGAAGAAACATCTGATGGATCCTCATCAGAAGAAGACGAACTCTCCCTCCTCTCCAGAAGAGTAAATCAACTGTGGAAGCAAAGACAAAGGAAGTTCAGGAATCCCAGAAGATCTGATCAGAATGAGTCCTCTTCCAGATACAGAAGGACAGATTCTTCCTCTGGATACAGAAGATCTGAAGGCTCCTCAAGTAGCAAAAAGCCAAACACCAAGGACATCATCTGCTATGAGTGCAATGAGCAAGGACACTACAAGAGTGACTGCCCAAAGCTTCAGAGGGAAAAGCCCAAAAAGAAGTTTGGAAGAGAAAAGAAGAAAAGTCTCATGGCTACATGGGATGACTCTGACTCGTCTGAAGCTGACTCAGAATCAGATGATGAGAGGGCAAACATAGCTCTCATGGCTAACATCTCAGAAGATAGTGAAGCTTCTGAATCAGACTCAGAATCAGATACTGAAGAGGTATTTCCTAACTTTGCTGTTAATTTTACCAAGGCTGAACTTGCTGAAAGCCTTAATGAAATTCTGGAAAGGTATCAGCAAATTAGAGTTAAATTCAGAGACCTGAAAAGGAATCTTGAATCTGACTCTAATAAGACTGAGAGTCTCAAATTGGAGAATTCTGAGCTGAGAAATAAGATTTCAAAATTAGAAAACACTTTACAAAACTCTCAGAAGGAACCAATTTCTGAAACTCCCAGCAACGCTGATGAGATTATCAAGGAGTATGATCACAGTTTCCAGAAGTTCCTTGCTAAAAGCATAGATAGAAGCAAATTGGCTTCAATGATCTATGGAGTTAGCAGAAACGGCAGGAAAGGAATAGGATACCAAGGTAAGGTTCCTACACCAAAGAATGTCATGGACTTAAACATTAAACACACTCCTCTGAATTCACATTTTGTGTATGGTCACACACATGATATTAAATACACTAACAGTAAGTACTCTGTGAAACCAAAATTTAACCAGAGTTTTGGTAAAACTAACAAATCAGGACCCAAGAAAATCTGGGTACCTAAGGATAAAATAATACATGTTGCAGATATCTTTAGCAGCAAGTCAGAAACACCAGTCATGGTACCTGGACTCTGGCTGCTCGCGACACATGACGGGAAGAAGGCATATGTTCCAAAGCCTGGAACTTAAGCCTGGAGGCCACATTGGCTTTGGAGGCAATCAGAGGGGAAAGATAATTGGCTCTGGAACTGTAGGTAATGGAAATCTTCCCTCTATTAATAATGTTCTGCTAGTAGATGGATTAATGCATAATCTGTTATCCATAAGTCAATTAAGTGATAACGGTTATGATATAATCTTTAATCAAAAATCATGTAAAGCTGTTAGTCAGAAAGATGGGACTATCCTGTTTAATGGTAAGAGGAAAAACAACATTTAAAAAATCAAACTTTCTGAACTAAAGAGTCAGAATGTAAAGTGCCTTCTGTCTGTTAACAACGAGCAGTGGATCTGGCACAGAAGATTGGGGCATGTTAGTATGAGAAGAATATCTCAGATTAACAAACTCGATCTGGTCAGAGGACTTCCTAACTTGAAGTTCAATTCAGATGCTCTGTGTGAAGCATGTCAGAAAGGCAAGTTTGCAAAACCTTCTTTTAAATCTAAAAATGTTGTTTCTACCTCTAAGCCATTAGAACTTCTGCACATTGACTTATTTGGACCAGTTAAAACTGCTTCAGTCAGTGGCAAGAAGTATGGGTTAGTAATCGTAGATGACTATAGCAGATGGACATGGGTAAAGTTCTTAAGACACAAGGACAAGTCACACTCTGTGTTTGTTACCTTCTGTAACCAAGTTCAGAATGAAAAGGATCTTAGAATCGTTAAAGTCAGAAGTGATCATGGTGGAGAATTTGAAAACAAAGATTTTGAGTCATTCTTTAATGACAGAGGCATTCTGCATGATTTCTCTTGTCCTAGAACTCCCCAACAAAATGGAGTTGTAGAACGAAAGAACAGAACATTGCAAGAAATGGCCAGAACCATGATCAATGAGACAAATGTTGCTAAGATCTTCTGGGCAGAGGCAATAAACACAGCGTGCTACATTCAGAATAGAATCTCAATAAGACCTATTCTGGAAAAGACTCCATATGAATTGTGGAAGAACAGAAAGCCAAACATTTCATATTTTCATCCATTTGGATGTACTTGCTTTATGTTAAATACAAAGAATTATTTGAACAACTTTGACTCTAAAGCACAGAAGTGTATTATGTTAGGATACTCTGAACGCTCAAGAGGGTACAAAGTATACAATACAGAAACACAGATTGTGGAAGAATCAATTAGTGTTCATTTTGACGATAAGCTTGACTCTGAAAAGTCAAAGCAGAATGAAGTTTTTGCAGGTATGGAAATTGAATTTACAGGTTCTGAAGACAAGTCATCAGAAGCTCTTAACACAGACACTCCTTTAACGTCTGAAAGGAGCACTGCTAGCAATCCTACAACAGCTGCTGATCAACCTCAGAAGAGATTACCCAGAAGCAGCTTGGATCACCCAGAAGAGACTATCTTAGGAAGAAAGGAAGATCCAATCAGAATAAGAGCAAGCTTCAGAAACTCTGAAGAAACCCTCATGGGACTTGTGTCTCTGATTGAACCTTCTTCTATTGATGAAGCACTTCTGGATAATGACTGGATTCTGGCAATGCAAGAAGAGCTGAATCAATTCACCAGAAATGACGTATGGGATCTTGTTCCCAGACCAAAAGGATTCAACGTCATTGGAACAAGATGGGTCTTCAGAAACAAGCTAAATGAACAAGGTGAAGTCATCAGAAACAAGGCACGACTGGTTGCACAAGGTTATAGTCAGCAAGAGGGGATAGACTATACAGAAACCTTTGCCCCAGTCGCCAGGTTAGAATCTATCAGACTTTTAATTTCATTTGCTGTTAATAAAGGCATCACTCTGTATCAGATGGATGTCAAGAGTGCATTCTTAAATGGTTATATAGAAGAAGAGGTTTATGTACACCAACCCCATGGTTTTGAAAATACAAAACATCCAGAACATGTTTTCAAACTAAAGAAGTGATTATATGGTCTGAAACAAGCTCCCAGAGCTTGGTATGAAAGGCTAAGTAACTTTCTGTTAGAAAATGAATTCACCAGAGGGAAGGTAGACACTACCTTATTCTGTAAATCAGTTAAGAATGACATATTAGTCTGTCAAATTTACGTTGATGATATTATTTTTGGTTCTACTAATCCTTCTCTTGGAAGAAAATTTGCTAAGTGTATGCAGGCAGAATTTGAGATGAGCCTCATGGGGGAACTGAAATTCTTTCTAGGAATTCAGATCAATCAAACTCCAGAGGGAACTTACATTCATCAGAGCAAATACATCAGAGACCTTCTGAAGAAATTTGACCTCTCAGAATGTAAGCCATCAAAGATTCCAATGCATCCCACGTGCATTCTGGAAAGAGAAGAGGTAAGCAAAAATGTAGAACAGAAAGTCTACAGAGGTATGATTGGTTCTCTCCTCTATCTGACTGCTTCAAGACCTGATATATTATTCAGTGTTTGTATTTGTGCTAGATTCCAATCAGATCCTAGAGAATCTCACTTAACAACTGTTAAGCGAATTTTCAAGTATCTGAAAGGTACTACTAATCTGGGTTTGTTTTATAGAAAATCTAGTGATTACAGTTTAGTAGGCTACTGCAATGCTGACTTTGCTGGAGACAGAGTGGAGCGTAAAAGTACTTCTGGAAGCTGCCAGTTTCTGGGAGAAAATCTGATCTCTTGGTCCAGCAAAAGGCAATCAACAATTGCGCTATCAACAGCAGAAGCTGAGTACATAGCAGCAGCAGGATGTAGCACACAAATGCTCTGGATGAAAAGTAAGCTTGAAGACTTCCAGATTTTTGAGAGTAACATTCCTATACTCTGATAATACTTCTGTTATTTGCTTAAAAAGATAGAACATGCAGATTGTATCAGATGCAAGTCTAAAGATCTGAGAGTCTAAGCTCAAAGACAGACGTGTTGATCACTACATCAAACAAGTGTCATCCAATCATCAGCAAATCTCTGAAGCAGAACGCGTGCACGCTTCTGAGAAGGCAAAACGATGATTGGGTGCATTGAGACACATGTCTGGTAACCGTTTTTAAGTATCTTTCTCAAATCCCCCAAAATCAGCAAGCATTAAATGAAAGTAATCATGTTTTTAAAATGTAATCATGATTTTATTTCTCTCTCTTAAAAATGTTTACTCTTTCAAAATATTCTGAACCTTATTTAAACACGTTAACCTCTCATTTTAATCTTTTACAGTTTCTAACTATTTCTCAAGCATTCTCTGCATTTTTCTGTGTTCATCTCTCTCAAACCCATTTTCTCAGCTTTTCTTCTCAAAATCTTTAAGTGTGAACATGGCAACCTCCAGCAGTGCTTCTGCAGGTTCTCAGAAGAAAGCATCATCTGAACAGTATCAAGTGCCATTCAAAACACTCCTCACTCCTGTGAAGAATCTTGAAGTGTTATCTGAATTGATCATTGATTTTGGAAGTCTCAAGGAAAACGGTTTTGATTTAACTGAAGAAGTTAGGGCACAGAAATGGGAAAGGTATTTTGACAGGTTGGTTGGACCAACATTCCCTATGTTAGTGAAGGAGTTTTGGATTCATGCGACGGCTTCAACGCATCAAGTCACCTCCTAAATTATGGGGAAGAAGATTGTGATCATTGAGGATCACATAGCAAGGTTAATTGGTTACAGTGGCGGTGGCGTCCGCTGTAGTGATATGGCTGAGAGATGTGCTGACGTGGGCGTCATAGCAGAAAGGATTTTCACCCATGGGGTGCCCAGCAGCAAGATCAAAGATCTGAAGGATCATCACAGAGTTTGGGCGAAGATAATTCTGGGGTGCTTTAACCATAGGAAGCCAACTAGTTCCCCTGATTACATAAATGTGGATCAGCAGTTTCTGATCTACTTTATCAATCAGAAGGTAAAAATCAACTTGGCTCATCTTCTGTTCAATCACCTCAGAACAAGCGTGAAGGAAACCAGGGAAGAAGAAAGAACAAAGAGGGATTGGATACCCTTTGGAAGGTTGATATCAGATATTCTGACAGAGAATAGGCTGATAGAGCATCTGATAGAAGCTCAAGAGTTAAGCACCATTGAACCAACAATTGAGAAGCCTCTGAACGCTAAGAACTTGAAGAAAATGAAGTTGATAGAGAATATCAAAAGGGAACCCAGCGCTACTCCTATTGCTGATATCACCAGCAGAAGAGTTCCACTGAGTGACTTTCCTTTATTCTCTCAGATAGAACCCAAGCCAGTAGTAGTTCTCAGATATATGGACGCGTGCAAAGCTGATGGTACAGATCCCAATCTGAAGATCAAAGATCTGCACCAACCTCAACCAGAAGTGACTCTGAAGAAGACGAAGAAAAGGAAGGCACCATCAGAAGGATCATCCCAGCAGACACCCAAGAAAAGAGGTAATTTATCTGCTGCTTCTGTTTTAAATTCTTCTACTATTCCAGCATCTATTCCTCCTCCAACCTCTCATAGAATCTCAATCCCCATCCCAACAATAGATGAAACTGAACCAGAAGATGACCCTTCTGAGGCATTACAACTCAGAAGACCCAGAACCAAACATCCCAAACCAACAATCTCAACAACATCAGCAACTGACAAAGTGCTGTATGACATTGATCAACACACTTCTGATCACTCCTCCGTCAATCCAAACTCTGAACCACAAATTGTCCCTTCTCCACAACCAGAACAACAGCAATCTGCTGAAGAACCACAACAACAACAACCTCTCTCATCCATTCCAGAAGAACCTCTCATCCCTGAACAACCAGAAATTCCAACAACTTCTCCACAACCAGCAATTCCGTCTCCCTCTCCTCAACCAGAAATTCATCCACCATCACCTCAACCTAAGTTTCATCACTCTGAAACTCCTTCTCCTTCACCTTCTGAACCTCATTCACCTCAACCATCACCTCTGGCAATCCAGCTGCCATCCTCATCAGAATCTACACCACCAAATACTCCCAAAACACCAAACAATCCAATCATTATCTCTGATTCTCGCACTCCATCTCCAAAACAAACAGCTGCCAAGCAAACCACCGAAAACCCCAGCAGGACCTTCAAAGACTTAACAATCCTTGACCGTCTTGCTGATCTGAAACATAAAATAGCCATCCCAAAACCAAAACAACCAGATGTTGGCTCTGGTATTATGAATTTTGAAACAGGTTTGCAGCAGTGGATTGCTTCTCTGAAGCAAGTCTGTCCTGGAATGATTGACCCAGCTGCCTCTGACCAGCTCTGGTCACAATTCAGAATTTGGGTACGTTCTGAAGCCCTCAAGTTGCAGGATATCAACTATGAGCAGGCACAACAGAACTTCAGCAAGCTGCTGAAGGAAGTTGAAAGTCAGCTGCCACAGGAAGACGTGCTCCCTCTGGATAGTGAGCCATGGTCTGAGAAACAGCTAGCTTCAAAGGTGCAACCAGAAGCAGACAAGACTATTCAAGCTGAAGCAAGTCAAGCAGAAGATGTTGCAGAAAGCTCTCAGAAGCTCCCTGCTTCTGATGTTTCTCAAGCTGCCTTGGACAGGCAGACTCTGGAAGAGCTGAAGCTGAATGACATGCGTCTTCAGTAAAGGATGGATGAAAACGACCAGAAGATGAAAGAAAGGATGGATGTGCAGGATAGCAAGATTGACACAGTTGTCAGCATGGTACACAAGCAGAATGAGACTGCTGATCAGATCAAAGCCATGCTGGAGAACCTGTTCACACGCTTTCCTCCCCAACCTTAGTTTTTCATTCATGTCATTTTCATGTTTTCTTTGATTATCTGTTGTACTGTTTTAATATGTTTTGTTTGATTCTGAACCTTTTAATATGACAAGTTTTTCTGCCTTAAATATTTTAGCACATCACTTACACTTTTTGATTGCTGACAAAAAGGGGGAGAACAAGAATGATATTTTAAATAATAACGGATTACTAAGACAGAAATTCTCGAACATTCTAACTCTGTTATACTTGAATATGTTTTCTGTTTTGCTTAAGTCTACAGGTACAAGAAAGCTCCATGATACTCTGAAGATCAAAGCTCTGACCCGCTCTGATACTCTGACCCAAAGCAAAGCTCTGACAAGAAAAACTTTGATACGCTGATCTGAAGCTCTGCTCTGATATGCTGATCTAAAGCTTCTGATAGTCAAAGACTCTGATACTCTGATGTTCAAAGAAAGGCAAAAAGATCTGATCCTGAAGAACTCTTGGAATCAAAAATGGAAGTAATAAACTCAGGGGGAGTATCTCTCAACTCTTATCCCTTATCTTTGATAACTTCTTACTCTGATACATCTCTCTGATACCTTTTCACGTTATTTTCAATTAAAAAATATCTAGTTTTTGTCATCATCAAAAAGGGGGAGATTGTTAGAATAAAGTTTGAATCTACTACCCTATGTTTAAGTTTTGATGATAACAAAATGAAAAGATACATTATTTATATGATTCATGTATGAACTATTTGCTACCTAAATTATTACGTTCTGATTTGCAGAAACTCTAATAGGTATAAGCAAGAGCACACCTAATCAGCATCAGAAATTTGGTTCTTGACAATCAGCATCAGAAGTTGCTATATCAGAATACCCGAATCAGAAGATCAACTCACATATATGCTGAAGCTTGATGAACAGAACTGCGCTCAACACTCTGATAAAGAAAACAACAGTTCATCAGCAGTTAAGCAGAGTCAGAATGAGCCAAGCCAGAACATGCATTAAGTAAGCAACGACACTGTGCATTGAAAGCAAATTATTACCAACGGCCTCATTCCAGACAAGATCTGCTCATTAAGGAAAGTTTGTTATTAGCATTGAATCAAGAATATTGCTCCAACGTTCAAGAATCTCAGTGCTATATAAACGAGACTATGAAAATTGAATTGGCTAATGCTCTCCAACATTTTACACGCCTAAAAGCTAATCATAATCTTCCTCCTCTCAGTTTACTAAACAATACATATCTCCTTATTCAATCTTTGTTTTAGCAATCTAGTTTCATAAGCTTAAGTTGTGTATACATCACAATTGTGATACAGTTTTGTAGAAAACATTCACACCTAGATTTATCTTCTTTGTAAGAAAGTGTTTCCTTGACAAACCGGGTTGTGGTTTGCATCAAGAAGGCTTTAGCAGTAGTTAAAGCAGTTTGTAATATTCAGTTGAATATAGTGGATTAAGACCTCGTTGGAGAGAGGAGATATCACCTTGATGGGTGGACTGGAGTAGTTTGAGATCAAACGAACCAGGATAAAAATATCTTGTTCATTGCATTGATTTTCAGTTTTACAATTCAACCCCCCCTTCTTGTGTTTTTCACTTCTTCAAGATATTCATCTACTAATAAACAAACTCTAGACATAGATTTGGGAGCTAGTATTCACTTGTATCAAGCTTTAAATATTATCATGTTGATAGTTAGGTTGAGAGATCATTTAAAGATTAACATGATAATACTCACAATATTGCTTAGACATAAGAAATATTGAGATGATATGTTAATGTATTGATCATTGATTAGTTCATATGCAAGGTTAATCGAATAACTGTGGAATAGGTTGATGAAAACTAATCTTGACACCTTTTTATAAAAACAAGCATTTTCAAACAACAACCTCTCAATTATCCAAATCCCTATTTAGTGCATGAAACTTGATCTTTGGTTACTAAAAGCAAGCATTAAAACTATGTTTATCATTCAAACACTTATAGACACTCAAACTATAGAACGACATTAATATCACGCCAATCCCTGAGGAAAACGATAATATAAATACTTTTGTTAAAAATACTACAAACAAAATGGCGTCGTTGCCGGGGATTGGCGTTTGACTATTGAAAGCATTGCAATGTTTAAGTGTTTTAAGTCATTTTATATTAATAATATCTTTTTTTCCACTTGTTTTGTTAGTGTTTTCAGACTTTAGTTTATGCGAGGAAGTATTTCTGAAGATCAACTCCTATTTGACCCTGAAATCGAAAGGCCTTACAGAAAACTTAATAGCATGACTAGAAGAAGGAGGAAGCTAGCGAAAGAAAAAATAGAAAGAGGAGAGGCTTCCACTTCTACTATACCTTTTAATCAAGATATAGAAGAAGTTATGGCGGCACATCCACCAAGAGGTCCCTGTACAAATAGTCCAAGGTTGAATGCTCAGTTTACTAGGAATGCAGACCAAAGGCATTCGGAAATGAAAAGTAGAATTTTACAACTGTTATATCATAACCATTTCACTGGGTTAGATCATGAATATCCTTACACCCATCTCACAAAATTCTATGAGATAGCGGGTGCTATAGGAGCTCCAGAGGAAGATGAAGAACAAATGTTTAAAAGATTATTTCCATATTCGTTGATCGGTAAAGCTAAGGATTGGTATCTTGACCAACATAATAACCTCATGACAGATTGGAATAGACTTGAAGAAAAATTTCTTGAAAGGTTTTTCCCACAATCACGTTTCTTGGAAGCAAAAACGGCTATATCGGTGTTCTCTCAAGATGGATCCGAATCATTGAATGAAGCTTGGGAAAGATACAAATCTATGTTGAGAAAATATCCAAGTCATGGTGTTGTACCCCAAAATTTTCCCTCTCATTTCTCAAGATTTTGCTCACAAAGATCTCCCATGACTCAAATTTGTAGCATTGATACATCAATTTAGGTATGGTTTGGCACAAGGGCAAAATGGTCAAAATGCACACTGAAAAGTCAAACTCTGACTTTCTGATCAAAATCAAGTCCCAAAGAATCACATTCCATCAAGACATGTTAGAATATGAAGTTGGTTCATCAAGAAAATCAAAAATCAAAAATACTTTTGAAAATTCAAAGTTCTAAGCACTTAGAAATTTTTCTAAATGTTAAGAAATATGATAAGTTCAGAACTTCTGGCCAGATTTTCATCATGATGCAAGTTGATTTAGGAAGAACTTCTGACACAAGGGTTATAGATCTCAATGAGATCTAAAACATTGTTGAACAGAACTTCTCCTAGAAATGTTGGGATTTCAAGTTATAAATCCTTGAAGACACGTCCGCGAAACTAAAACACTTAGTAAATTCTAAGCATTTCCAAGTCAGAATTTGTTTAGAACTTTTGGGCTAGTTTTCACGTGGGTACAATCAGAGTTTGCAAGGATGATTCAAAGAGGGATTACAAAGCATGTTACAAGCTTTATGAAAAGTTTGAGAACTCCTTCAGATCATGCTGGAGCAAGGAGATTCAAAGATCAGAAGTTGGATATTTGTTCTTAATTTAAGTTACATTTGTGTTGAACTTCAGATCCAGTTTCAAGCTAGGCTGCATAATCTCATGATTGCATGTCTTCTTGCTTTTTAAATCTCATCATCATTTAATTCTCACACCAACTTTTGAGTCTTTATCCCAATGTTTAAGCCTTTATCCAAAATATCTTTCCATGTGTGGCATGAAAGTACCACTGCTGTCCTTGAAAAGCAAACTTTTGTACAAAGTTTATTTTGAGCCCATACTTTACTTTGCTTCTGAGTGTACTTCCCCACAAATCATGCCTACAAACTCAGTTTAGGCGTGATTAAAGCTGATAACCCCTACCTTTCCTTGAAACATGCTTGTCTAAACTTGCTTCAAAAACAAGTCAACCATCCATAACACATGAAGGTTGTACTCCTGATTTCCCCAAAGCTTCTAAATCCTTTGCCTATAAATTAAAACCCAATTTAAAACTGAGAAAGGATTAGAGATCGAGATAAAAAACCCTGAAACTTTTCTGAAAATTCCCAAGAACCTGAAACTACAGTCCAAACACAAAAACCTGCAAGTTTCTAATTTTTGCATCCAAACTCTAATTTTTCCTTGAGTGTTTCTTGACCAAATCATCCATACAGTTTCTAGCATACACGTAGGAGCCTTCCCAACTTCTGTTTTCAAACTGTAATACATTCTTCACCGTGTTTCAGTTCAAAAAATTAGAACTTTGCATCTTGATTGCTCCAGAGCATTCCAGTCAGCCATAACTCAAGTTAAGGGTTGCTTTAGCTTTCTGAGAACGTGAGGAAGCTGACCGGAACATCACAACAGTCTGAACCAGGATCTAACACACAGAACAGTCTCCAGCAGCAACGTAAGTTTCTTTTGTTTTTCATCTCATTACTTAGGCATTGTTAGGCTTGCATTTTCAAAGATACAATGTAGATATCATGGCTCTGAATATATACATATTTATAGATTTCATTTATATGGCCTAAGTAAAGATAATTCAGATCATAACTTCTTGAGGAAATTAGGGTTCAAAATTAGGATTAGCAAAATTCATGCTTGATTCTGGGTTACAATTTTTATGATTTATATTTCTGAAGCCATGATGAAATTTGCCATAACTTCTATGTTTTCATTTTCCATTTTTGTTGAGAAATAACTAAGTTGCAGATACTCTGGTTGGCGCAAAGAAGGAGATGAAGTTCATCATTGGAAATTACTTTGTAATATATGTTTGTGGTTTTGCCTCTAATACCGGATGTATAAACACCCCCGTGGTAGAGAGCGCGCGCATAAGGCATTAGTGCCATGAGTCCTGGGTTCTAGCCCCAGAAGCATCTTTTGTGTTTATTTCTTGACATCTTCACCCTATTATTTGTCAAAACAGTACTCCTGGACCAGAACTTCTAGATACTCTCATCCAACAGTAGTGACACTTCACTTACCCATTACCAGAATTTTTAACCTTCCAGTAACACTAGAACTTCTAGGCTTCCAGCAACATCAGAACTTCTATACTCTCTTAAATAACCATAACTTCTAACCTTTCAGTAACACTAGAACTTCTAGGCTTCCTCAACAATCAGAACTTCTAGACTCTCTCAAACAACCAAAACTTCCAACCATCCAGTAACACTAGAACTTCTAGGCTCCCTCAACAATCAAAACTTCTAGGCTCTCTCAAACAATCAGAACTTATAAGCTTTCCTTTGTTCCCAGCGACCTCAAAACTTCAGTGCGTCAGGACCTAGAACTTCTGGCTTTTCCCATTTCTACTAACATTTTCTTTCGAATTTGCAGCGCGCCTGAGTCAGAACTTTTGCTCCCTCTTATTCCTATTCTTTCAGCAACACGCTGACTCTAACTCTTTTTTCTCTTATTATTTTTTATCATCACTTTTATTTTCATTAATCAAAAACACCAAAAATACTTTTTATTCATATACTTTGCTTTATTTTTTTAAAACAAAAAGACTAAAAACATTTCCTTAAGCAAATTTATTTCTTCTCTCAATTCAAACAAAAAAAATCTATTTTATATTTCAATTCTTGTATATTATTTCAATATGGTTGTAATAGATAATTAGGACTTTAATTTATTGCAATCCCCATTTGTAAATTTGTACACCCCATCCCCAAATGATTATAATAGTGTAGGATATTTACTTTCCGCAATTTATCGCTTTCATATAAATGCTAGTAAAGTAGGATTTGTATGGGAAGATAAAACCAATCTTAGAAAAAACTAACTCAAAGATAAATCAAGCATGAAATATAAACACTTGCACACATGCAGCTCTAGGGTTAACTCCACTTGTTGCCTTGAGAAACTGATCATGATATGCATGTGACGCGTCTTAGCAAAAACAATCAAAAATACAAGATCATAGTCCCTCGATGACGCTTCAAATGTTTCCTTTCAAATGATCTTAGTCCCTCAAGAGAAATGCTAAGATATCTCACAACATTTCTATCATGACTATACGATGACCCACACTCGTCCCTTTACATCCAAAGATAAGGCTTCTTACCAATCAATGGTAAGATAGAAACATCTAAAGAAGGGGGGAAAGAACAAAGGTTTTTAGGTAGGTAGAAACGATCTTAGTTGCTTGCTCATCTTCAAATACAAACACCTTTTCAAATGCACCAACACTTTCCATGAAATATTTTCAAAAGTCCAACACTTCGTATACATTCTTATAGAGACGAGAATCATTACAAAGTTTGCCTAAACAAAGGCGCTTTTCAAAAATACTTTCAAAACCCGCCACAAAGCACACTTTCAAACAAAAGTAATGATCTAGCAAGAAACTAAGAGCCCATAGATAATTATGGATGAAAAGGGTGCTAACACCTTCCCTTTTCATAATCTACCCCTCGAACTCAAAAAAATAATCTCAAATGTCTTTCCTGTTCATTTCAACCTTTCCTTATTGGATAAAAGAAAAGTCGGTGGCAACTCTTGCTATCCGCAACAATTGCGATAAAACGCAAAACATCCTAAGTCAGTTCTCCCACCGTATTACACATGGTTTTGATGCCATTACCCAAATGCATATTTTTCGAAATGGATTACAACCACAACCAAAACTTTTGTTGGATGCTACGACGGGAGGATCACTTATGGCAAAGACAATGGGAGAAGCGGTGGAAATTATTGAAATAATGGCAAGGAATGACGATCAAGTCCAACATGATCAGAGTATGGTACAAAAGAGAGACGAAGTAAGTTATTCAAGATCAAATGAAGCTCTTTTAGCCCAAAACAAATTGTTCTCTCAACAAGTGGAAGAATTAACAAAGCAAATGGAAAAGCTCCCTCAACAACTTAGAGAAATGCAAGAAAGACCTAGCAACCAAAGCCAACAAATTACTAGTTGTGAGTTATGCAAGGGTGATCATCAAATCAGATTTTATCCTCCGGTGCAAGAAGAAGTTAATTACATGGGAAATCATGATCAAGGATACCAACAAAGGCAACCAAATCAAAATAATCAAAGTTATTGTGATACGGTGGGAGAATAGACTTGGGTGTTTTGTGTTTTATCGCAATTGTTGTGGATAGCAAGAGTCACCACTGACTTTTCTTTTACCCAATTAGGAAAGGGCGGAAAGAACAGGAAAGACCTTTGAGATATTTTCTTGAGTTCGATGGGTAGATTATGAAAAGGGAAGGTGTTAGCACCCTTTTCATCCATAGTTATCTATGGGCTCTTAGTTTCTTGCTATATCACTTTTGAAATTGCTTTGTTTGAAATGTGTTTGTGGTGGTTTTTGAAAGTATTTTTGAAAACCGCCTTCGTTTAGGAAAACTTTGTAATGATTCTCGTCTCTATAAGAATGCATACAAAGTGTTGACTTTTGAAAATTTTTAATTTGAAAGTGTTGGTGTGTTTGAAAAGAGGTTTGTTTTTGAAAATGGATTGTGAGTAAGCAACTGAGAACGTTCTACCTACTCAAAAGTTTTTTGTTCATTTCTCTCTTCCTTTGATATTGCTATCTTACCATTGATTGGTAAGAAGCCCTATCTTTGTATGTAAAGGGACGGGCGCGGGTCATCGTATAGTCATAGGATGCAATGATGTGAGATATCTTAGAATTTTTCTTAAGGGACTAAGATCATTTTTAAGACAACATTCGTAGCGTCAACGATGGACTTTGATCTTGCATTTTGTTTGTTTTTGCTAAGATGTCTAACATGCATAACATGACCATTTTAAGGCAACAAGTGGAGTTAACCCTAGAGATGCAAGTGTGAAAAGTGTGTTTGATTGCGTGTATTTTTGTGTTGAGATTAGGGTTTTTCTAAGCATCGATTTTATCTTTCCATACACACCCTAATTACTAACAATTATATGAAAACAATAAATTTGCGGAAATTAAAATCCTATGCAATTACATCAATAGGGGGATGGGGATACAATTTATGAATGGGGATGGAATAGGAGCTTAAATATTACAACCATATTGAATAGCCATGAATAAAAAATATAGAAAGTATAAAAACAGTGTAAAAAAGAAGAAAATTTACATTTTTAAACATTATGTGTCGACACATGCTCTTTTGCATCGACATATAACTTTTCCTTGCTCCTGTAAAACCAAATCATCTCAGTATGAGTCGATGCATAATGGCATGTGTCGACTCATTCCTTGTTTATGTCGACACATATGCATTTTATATCGACTCATGTGCCTTTTTTCTTTCTGTTTTATGCATGTTATAGCAGTATGTGTCGACTCATGAAGCTTTGTGTCCACTCATAACATGTTCTATCACTAAAATGAGTTGACTCATGGGAGTATTTGTCGACTCATCCTGCAGTTTTTTCACTTTATCATTATTCTGCTGCATATATGGGTTAGTTCTCAACACATGGTCAGTGAAAATGAAAAGCAAGCATATGGTTAGCTTCAAGGAAATGATATCTACATTTTATCTTCAAAAATGAAACATTAATGATGCTTGAAATGAAGGGTTAAAGTCAAGAAGACTTACCTTGAAGTTGGATTTACGCTTTGAACTTGAGTTGCTGCCTTGGCTATTCTGGAACTTGGAAAAAATAGAGGTGTTACAGAAGCTTGTTATTGAGTTTGAACAAACTTCTATATGATGTATGTGAGGTGCTTAGATGTTTGGACAAAACTTTCAAAGTATGTAGAGTTCTAGGATTTGGATTTCAAAGCTCAAGAGTGGGAACTTTGTGGACTGTTATGACTTTTTTGAATATGAGATTTTGAGGGTTTATCAACACAACAAAACTTATATCCTTTCTCTCTAGTTTTTCTGACCTCTTTCTCTTGCAATTGGCCTCTCTATTTATAGAGAAGGTTTAAGACTTGAAACAACTCAGATTTTGAATCACATGTTATGGCTATCATGATTGTTTTTGAAGCAAGCATGAAGAACGTGTTTCCAATGCTTGTACCAAGCTATCTAAAGTGGTTGATCACTTTAAACATGTTTGTTCTGACTTGTAGAAGTTAAGTGTGATTAGAATAATAAGTTAGAAGCTCAAGAAATTGACTTTGTGATTAAAGTGAACTTTGCAAGAATGACAATGGTGCCTTTGTGCCAAAAATGGAAAGATGCAATGGACAATACTTGAATCACTTGGATAATGGTTCAATCAATTGTGTAAACATCTGATTATGGATATATTTTCAAGTCAAGAGGCCTGCAAATTAAGATTATGCATCATGGCATAAGGATTTTGTTATATGTTCTTCAATAAAATAACTTGCAATTCAAGAATGGATGCCTAACTTTATACCCTTGAATCTCCTAGCTCAAGTATGATAAATTCATGCTCTTGGATGTTTTGGAAAGCTTGAAACATCCTCTACAACTTTAATGATTTACATTTTTGAAGAATCCAATTGGAACTTGATGAAAATTGGACAATAAGTTGGGATAAAAACCTGACCAAACCTGCTGAAAATTTCTCCAAGTGTTTAATAAAAAATGCCATGACTTCATGAATTTATAACTTAAAATTCAAGCATTTCTAGAAAAAGTCCTGCCCTACAATGTTTTAGATCTCATTGAGATCTGCAACTTTCATGTTGTAAGTTTTCTTTGAATCATCTTGCATCTTTGTGAAAGAATGGCATGAAGTAATAAAATTATCATATACAAAAACACAGAAAAAATTTCTAAGTCTTGAAAAGTTTGACTTTTCACATTGACTTTTGACTTTCTTGATTTCTTGATGATCAAGCTTTGTATTTTTGAATGTCTTGATAAATTGTGATCTTTGAAACTTAATGTTGACCAAAAAAGTCAAAGTTTGACTTTTGGTGCTACATAAGACTTTTTCATCAATACAACTGATTTTAGGTCATCTGATCAATTGACTGGGCAATTTTGGTGATCCAAGGCTTGAAACTTGTCATGAGTATTCTTGGAGGTCCATAATGATCCATGAAAGTCTTTTAAGGCATTAAAAGTTCAATTGTCCTTATGAAAACTTAAACCCTAATTTGATGTATCAGTGTTGCGAGCTTGAGCTATTGAAGATCTTGTGAGAAATGTATTGAGAAAATAAAGGGAAAATTTTGGGGTACAACAGCTGCCCCTGTTCAATCTTCTTAAACCTGAAGAGTTAGATTGGCGAGTCCGTCATTCGTGACTTGAAGGTGGAAGATGATTGAACACTTAAGTTCCCGGAAATTTGCACTCGATGATATGTTGATTGCATCATGAATGGCCTTAGAGATGCCATTTGGAGAAATGATGAAGAGTTATTGGAGATGGGCTTACAGATGCCCTCCATAGTGACCGTTGGTAGAAATTGGAAGAAGTATCAGAATAAATCTTTGGTCGATTTATACTGAAACAGTAGATTTCTTGAAGTAAGTGTTTGTCATGTAGATAGTCACCCCGTCTTGTTTTGAGAATTGATCTACAATCAATTAGTTGGTAAACCCATCTTGTTTCGAGAGTTCATGCCATTGGTGATAAAGATAGTCGCCCCGTCCTGTTTCGGGAATTCATCTTTACCTAACCAAAGAGAAAGAAAGATAGTTTCCTCGTCCTATTTCGGGAGTTAATCTTCAATTTGCTCATGTTGATAGTTGTTATTTCTTGTTTTAGGTATTAATCTACAATCAGTTTGTTGGTAAACCCAATTTGTTTCGGGAGTTAACACCATTGGTGATAAAGATAGTCACCCCGTCCTGTTTCAGGAATTGATATTAACCTAACCAAAGAGAAAGAAAGATAGTTTCCCTGTCCTATTTCGGGATTTAATCTTCAATATGCTCATGTTGATAGTTGCCATGTCTTGTTTCAGGTATTAATCTACAATTTTGGTGGTCGTAGAGATAGTTGCCCCAGCTTGCTTCGGGAATTAATCTCTGACCTATTTGGGAAATGTTAATGATATTTGCTTATCTTTAACTGAAATAATTAAATCTAATTAGAAGAGATCTTTGATTGTTGATTGAACTTTTTCCTGCAAGGAAAAGGGATTAGTTGCATGCATATGTATGCATGATGTTCTCAAAATAAATGAGAATGTGTTGTATGCATTTTTCATGTGTGTCATGTGATGTTATGAGGGCGGAATTTTATTGAAGTGTATCCTTGACAAATACTTGGGAGCTTCAGGAAGTCCAATCCAGGATTGTTGTGTATCTTCAAAATTTGTTTAAAATGATTCCGTTGGGGATTCTTGTTTTGTTTAGGGGAACTGCGCTAAGGAACATTGACTTTACTTGAGAATACTTTGTGGAGAGTGTTGATTTCTGCTTGGGAACTAGATTTCAAGATTTTTAGTTGTCCATTTCTCTACTGGGGAATTATCTCTTGATCCGAGAAGAAGAAAGTTCAGCTGTTATCTGGTTGAATTCCAGGTTTCACACCAACTTGCTTGGGATAAGGAAGTTAACTGTTATCTAGTCAGATTCTAGGCTTTACAACAACTCACTGGGGATAGTGCCAAACTCTATTTGGGAAGATGAAATTAATTGTTA
Source organism: Vicia faba (assembly GCA_948472305.1). Classification (NCBI taxonomy): domain Eukaryota; kingdom Viridiplantae; phylum Streptophyta; class Magnoliopsida; order Fabales; family Fabaceae; genus Vicia; species Vicia faba. The sequence continues at coordinate 308,717,622 of OX451740.1, read as the reverse complement.
TCCGATCGGATTCCAGGTTTCATAGAAAATTGAAGAAGTTAAACTGTTATATGGTCGGGTTCCAGGTTTCACAGCTTAAACTTGAGGTTAACTGTTATCTGGTCGGGTCCAGGTTTCAGCAACTCGAACTGTTTGTATGGTAGGGTCCAAGCTTTGTATTAACTAAATAAGTTAAAGTATTATCCGGTTGGGTCCAGGCTTTAGTAACTTAAAATTGAGATTTACTATTATCTGGCCGAATCTAGGTTTCACAGTAATTTGTTTGGATGGGATGAAGTTGAACTAGTATCTGGTCGGGTCCAGGCTTCGTAGTAACTTGCTTGAAAGGATGAAGTTGAACTATTATCTGGTCATATTTCAGGCTTTAGAGAAATGGAGTGAAGTTGAACTAGTATCTGGTCGGGTCCAGGCTTCGTAGTAACTTGGTGATAGCAATGACTCTGTTGGGGAATGCAATGACTCTACCGGGGATTAAGGGGTTTTGTCCATTGATTTATAATACTCTGAGAGGCCAACTCAAGCTAGGGAATTTTCAGTTTGTTGGGGAAATAAACTTGGTTAAAGAGAATATTTTGACTACCTTCTGTGGAAGTGACTTCTTTAGGTAGAACTCCATAAGGCTTCTTTCTAAGACCAACTTAGCTGGGGAGAGAGTTTTCGAGAGACTAAAATTCTGGCTGAGGATTGCATGAATCTGTCTCTGTATGGATAATCTTATCTTTGTGGGGATATCCCAAATCCTTAAGGAGATGCTTGTTACTATTTTTATGTATACATTTGTTAATAGTTTAATCATGTTCATATGCATATGTTCATTCAATTTTAGTCATTGGACACTTTTTCACTCAAAACATAAAAACAAAAAGTTTGCACTTCAAAGTATATTCGTATTGATGTTTGCCTATAAACAGGCGTTTTTGTACAAGGAGACAAAGATCCTAGTAAGAGGAAATAGTCGAAAGAGTGAAAGGAATACAAAGTAAAAACACAAATAATAGCCATGTGGAAGTGATCTCATTGGGTTCCAACTCTGCTATTTCCCCTATGTCTTCGAACATCGTCTATTATCGTTGAAAGAAATTGATTGGATTGATCTTGGACCATTTGAACTTTGGACTTTTGGTAATAAAGATGGTTGTAAAGATCCCATGGGACATAGTCATACGCTTTAATCCTTAACTTTTTCCTGGACTGCCCTTTCGGGTTTTCAGCCCACCAGGATACCCATTTTTGCCTAAATCTCCCTTTCGGGTTTTCGGCTCGTCGGGTGTACAATCTTTTGCATATATCCCTAACTTTTTCCCAAACTTCTCTGGTTTGCCGAGGTGCCCTTACTTTTGCCTAGGTATGTTAACCTAGAGGGTCATTTTATGTGTAGTATTTTTTAACTATGTCCGCATTCACAGGATGTGGGAAGTCTTCGCCATCCATAGTAGTCAGCATCATGGCACCACCAGAGAAAACTTTCTTTACAACAAATGGTCCTTCATAAGTGGGAGTCCATTTGCCCCTGGGTTGGCCTTGTGGAAGAATGATGCGCTTTATTACCAAGTCGCCATTCTGATATACTCGAGGCTTGATCTTTTTGTTGAAAGCCTTGATCATACATTTTTGGTACATCTGACCATGACAAACAGAAGCCAGTCGCTTCTCGTCAATCAAGTTCAACTGATCAAACCTAGTCTGAATCCATTTGTCTTCACCTAAATCAGTTTCCTTCATTATCGTTAGAGAGGGAATCTGAACTTCGATAGGTAGGACAACTTCCATGCCATAGACCAAGAAGAATGGGGTTGCCCCAGTTAATATTGAAGCTGAAGTACGATAGCCATGGAGAGCAAACGATAACATCTCATGCCAATCTTTATACGTTACCACCATCTTTTGCACAATCTTCTTGATATTTTTATTGGAAGCTTCCACTGCGCCATTTATCTTGGGTCTGTACGGAGAAGAATTGTGATGCTTGATTTTGAACTGAGTATAAAGTTGCGCAATCGTGGCATTATTGAGGTTGGTTCTATTGTCAATGATGATCCTTTTGGGGATACCGTAACGACATATGAGGTTATGCTTGATAAACCTGGATACAATGTTCTTTGTGACGGAGGCAAATGAGGCGGCTTCGACCCATTTGGTGAAGTAATCAATGGCAACAAGGATGAAACAATGTCCATTGGAGGCAGTAGGTTTAATATCTCCAATCATATCAATTCCCCACATTGCAAACGGCCACAGAGCAATCATGAAATTTAGAGGAATAGGAGGTACATGGACCTTGTCAGCATAGATTTGACACTTGTGGCAAGTCCTTGAGTGATGATGACAATCAGTTTCCATTGTGGACCAATAGTAACCAGCTGTTGTACCCCAAAATTTGCCCTCTCATTTATCAAGACTTTTCTCACAAGACTTCTTGGACTCAAGACAAGATTAGGGTTTGGTCAGCTCAAGACATCACCTTGCACTGATAACCTGAAATTAGGGTTTGAGTTTGCACAAGGATTTTTGGATCACCAATGCTTCATGTGACTTTCATACACCATCTTGGACGCCTAACATTGCTCATGTTAAGTTTCAAGCCTTGAACCATATTTTTGATCAGTCAATTAGACAGTTGACCTAAAAAATCAGTTGTATTGAGGAAAAAGTCAACCATGGCCAATTTACAGTCAAACTTCATAATTTTTGATCCACAACAACATTTTAGACTCATATGTACCATTTGATCAAGTTTGGATCACAACTCCTCAAGAAATTTGATCAAATCATCAAAAGGGCAAAATGGTCAAAATTAGGGTTTTGACTGAGAAAGGGCAATTTCTGATTTTTAACCTAACCAATGACCAATTGAGTTCAAACATGATTTCAAGGGTTCAATGGCATCATCTTGACCTAATAACATGGTTCAAAAGATCTCAAGTTCATTGGATTGACAGATGAATTTTGCAGTCAACTGATCAAAAGTCAACTGTACACTGAAAAGTCAAACTTTGAATTTTTGGTCAAAATCAAGTGCCAAGGGTCATAATTCATCAAGATATGTCAAAATATGAAACTTGTTCACCAAGAAAACCAATTTTGGAAATTAGGGTTTTGAAATTGAAAATTTTCATAACTTAGAATTTTTCTAAGTATGGAAATTTTCTTATTTTTCCCCAACTTTTCACCACTTTTTCACCATGATTCAATTTGATTCAAAGAAAACTTCCAACATGAAAGTTGTAGTCCTCCATGAAATCTACAACGTTTCTTCACAAACTTTTTCCAAAATATGCTTGGATATCAAGTTATGAATTTGTGAACATAGGTCCATGAACTAAATAACTTAGTGAAAATTTGTCCTAATTTAGGCAGGTTTTTGACCCAACTTCATGGACATTTTTCACCTAGTTCCAAGAGGTATCTCAAAATTCATTTCAAATATGGATTATATAGCATATTGTAAGCTTTCCAAAATGTCCAAGAACTCTCCAAGATCATATTTGGTTAGGGAGAATCAAAGAGGAGAAGTTGGCATTTTATCACTTTTGTTCAAGCCATTTTTACAAAGTATCAAGTTGCAAATCAGATCCGTGTTGTTTGTACCTTGATTTACAGGTCCTAAACTCATTCTAAACTCCATAATTAAATGCAAACTCATAGGTTAAAGGATTTATTTTCACTTTTGAAGCATTGTATAAGATACATTTCCATTTTTGGCCAAAAGTGCACAATGCCATTTTCATAAAGTGAGCTTTTGCAACTTTGTCCATCTTGAGCCTTGGACCTATCCCTTTGGTGCAAACAATTTCTACAGGCCACAAGCAATGTATACCAACTCTCTGCAGCTCTTAAACTAGCCAGTACAAACATGTTTGCATTGGTCACTTCACTTTTCTTCAAATGCAAGAAAAGATTGCCAAAAGGTCAGAACTGGTACAACAAGGGAAGAGTGGACTTTGTATCATTCTATACATATTCACAAAGTTATCACAAGGAAAAACACGAATGCTTTACATCTGAAACTCTTAAAAACTCCAAAACTCCATTTTTCTGCCCAAACATAGCAGTTCTGCAAAATCATAGCAAACTCATTTTTTGCTCGTGCGTTTTATGGCTTGACACTTGAAACATCTTATCCATATGACATCAAAGTTATCCAAGCCCTTGTCCTGGTTCTGTAAGCTCTGTTTCAGCCATTGCCATTTTCAAACTTGGAGCTTGCAACTTGACTTGTGCAGAGACTTCTGGCCATCCACAAAGCAAGCTAGGCATTGGAATAGCTTGAAGGAAGTTCAAGGAAGCTCACACGATCCTCAGGCCTCCCTCAAAGTCTCCACATTGTCATATCCAAATCCAGCTGAAGGAGGTATATTCCTTAAACTCTATCTCTGTATTTAGGCAACTTCAACCCACGATTTGTGAAGAAAATATGTAGTGTATAACATGCTGAAGCTGTACATATGCATACTTTTCATTTATATTAACTGAGCTAAGAGAATTTGAAGCTTGAAGTTGCTGAAATTTTTAGGTCACAAATTAGGACTGACAAAATTCTCTCTGATCTTTAAGAGTTAGGTTACAAATTTTATATGGTTGGAATCGTGAGATTAAATGCCATAAGTTTCATGTTATAAGTTTTTATTTTTGTGCAAGTATGTGAAAGTTACAGATTTGAACCAAGAACGCGCGAAGGAGAAGAAGTTGGAGGACAGGAATGAATGCCTTGGGCCTTTAGCGCCTTGGACCTGTTGTTTCTGATTTTTACACCTCCTGGATTACTTTTCCACCCCCCTGACTATTTTCTTATATTTTTGCATTTTCTTGCATATTTTTATATTTATTACTTGCATTTATTTTTTCTAATGATAAAAAAAATACCCAAAAATAATTTATTTATTTCCACACTTTTATTTTATTTTTTTATTATTTTTTGGCATAAAAAAATAGTTTATTAGGATAATATACTTTATTTTCTTAAATAAATTATAAATATATTTAAAAATACTATACATTTTTATTATGTTATTTTTATTTTCATACATATTTTAATTTTTAATATTTATACATAATATTATTTATTATTTTCTTGTACAAAAAATGGACAAAATAATAATATAGAACATATATTTTATTTTAATTGAAAATTAGGGTTTCCCCCTTTCAAAAATAATAATATTTTTTCTCTTATTTCATGCAAAAAATCAAATACAAAACATTTTGCATAAATACATTTGCATTGCATTTTAATACTTGTTCATTTATTTAATTCGCACAATATTCAATTGGGTTGTAATAGTATTTTTAGGGTTTATTTTGTGCAATATCCCCATTCAAAAAACATGTATTCCCCCTCTCATTATAATTCTTGTAATAACTTAGTTTACATTTACGCAATTTATCGCATTTATACCATGTTTAGTAAACTAGGGTTTGCATGACAAGAACCAAAAACATAACAAATAGAAAAGACCTAATACAAGACAAATCAAATGCATGAAAAATGACACACTTTGCACACAAGCACCCTTAGGGTTTCACCCACTTGGTTGCCTAAAATAAAATGGCCATGTTACGCATGCGAAGTATCTTGGCAAAACAAAACAAAATAAGATCATAGCCCCTCGATGACACTATACAAAGGTTGCCTAAAACAAAATAATCTTGGTCCCTCAAAAATGTTAAGATACTTGGCAACATTGCTATCATTGTCATACGATGACCCACGCCCGTCCCGTTAACATCCAAAGATAGGGTTGCTTACCAAATCAATGGTAAGTCAACAACGTCAAAGGAATAAGAATGCACAAGAAAGACATTTGAGTAGGTAGATAGCTTCTAAGTTACTTGCTCCATTTCAAAACAATCCTTGCTATTTTCAAAAACAAACACACACACATTTTCAAAAACATCTTACAAAACATTGAAACATTTTTCAAAAGACAAACATCTTTGTATACATTCTTACGAACGAGAATCATTATAAAGATTGCCTAAACGAATGGCCTCTTTTCAAAATACTTTCAAAATCACACCAAACACTAAGAACCATTTCAAACAATTTCAAAGCAAAGAAAGTGATCTAAGCAAGTAACTAAGAGCCCATGGAAAAGCATGGATGAAAAGGGTGCTAGCACCTTCCCTTTTCATAATCTACCCCCCGAACTCAAGAAAACATCTCAAAGGTCTTTCCTGTGCTTTTTTACCTTTCCTTTTGGATAAAATAAAAGTCGGTGGCGACTCTTGCTAAACCGCGACATTTGCGACGAAACGCAAAACCTCAAGTCAGTTCTTCCACCGTATCACACCAGCCCTTAGGATTTTCTTGGCCATAGTGTGTCCACTAGAGTAGGCCCCAAATATTCTGTAATGCATGTCTTCCATAATTTTCTCTGCCTCCTTCTTATCTATGCACCGATGTAGAGTAGAATCATGATTTCGCTTACACAGGATTCCATTGCTTAGGAAGAATTTGCCTAAGAATATTTGCAAGAATTTCTTATCATTGATGGAAGCTCCTTTAGGATACTCTTGTGCTTCAAGATATCTCCTTACTTCATGGTACCATGGTTTCTCTTCGTCAGTGTCAAGCTCATAGCAGTGCACAGGTTTATCAAATCTTTCGATTTTAATCATGGGAGCTTCGTTGTCCCATTTGACTTTGAATATGGAAGACATTACTGCTAAGGCATTAGCCAACTGATTTTCTTCTCTAGGGAAATGTTCAAAGGTGATCTCCTCGAAGTATGGTATCAGGGTTAACACAAGCTCCTTGTAAGGAATAAGGTTAGGATGCTTAGTGTCCCATTATCCTTTGACTTGACTGATTACTAGAGCAGAATCTCCGAATATGTTCAAGAATTTGATCCTTAAGTCAATGGCAGCCTTTAGACCTAAGATACACGCTTCGTATTCAGCCATGTTGTTCATAAAATCGAAGCACAACCTAGCAGTGAAAGGAGTATGGCAACCCTCAAGAGAAATAATCACAACACCAATTCCATTGCCCAAAGCGTTGGAAGCCCCGTCGAATACCATAGTCCATCGGGATCCTTGTTCAGGTCCATCATACGGTCCAAGTTATTCGTAATCAGTTACTAGCATAATATTCTCATCCGGGAAGTCAAAGTTCATAGATTGATAATCATCAACAGCTTGATGGGCCAAATGATCTTTCAATACACTTCCTTTGATGGTCTTTTGTATGGTATACTAGATGTCGTATTCGATCAAAATCATTTTCCATCGAGCTACTCGTCTGGAGAGGGATGGTTTCTTGAATATGTACTTGATAGGGTCCATCTTAGAAATCAATAAAGTGATGTGAGTCAACATATACTGTCTTAGCCGGAGAGCAGCTCATGCCAGAGTGCAGCAAGTTTTCTCGAGCAGTGAATATCTGGTTTTACAGTCGGTAAACTTTTTACTCAGGTAGTATATTGCATGCTCTTTTCGGCTAGACTTGTCATGTTAACCCAACACACACCCCATAGAATTCTCTAGCACAGTCAAGTACATGATCAATGGTCTTCCTTCCACTGGAGGCATAAGGATGGGAGGTTCTTGCAAATATTCCTTAATTTTGTCGATGGAAGCTTGGAAATCGTCATTCTATCTGACTACTTGATCTTTCTTCAAGAGTTTGAATATTGCATCACAAGTAGCAGTTAATTGAGATGTGAAGCGGGCAATGTAGTTAAGACGACCCAAGAATCCTCTAACCTCCTTTTCAGAACAGGGAACCAACATTTCTTGAATGGCTTTTACCTTTGCAGGATCAACTTCGATGCCTTTACCACTGACGACAAAATCTATAAGCTTTCCAGACCTTACTCTGAATGTGCACTTATTAGGGTTCAACCTCAACTTGTACTTCCTTAGCCTCTCAAATAGCTTGTGTAGGTGATCGAGATGCTCTTCTTCAGTTTGCGACCTTGCAATCATATCATCCACATAGACCTCTATTTCATGATGGATCATATCATGAATAAAGATACCATATCTCTTTGATATATTTCCCCTACATTCTTTAATCCAAACGGCATAACCTTGAAACAAAAGGTGCACCATTGTGTAACAAAGGTGGTCTTTTCCGTGTCTTCGGGGGCCATCTTGATTTGTTTGTAGCCAGAAAATCCATCCATGAAGGAGAAGACTTTATGTTGAGTGGTGTTGTCAACCAAGACATTGATAGGAGGTAGAGGGAAATCATCTTTGGGGCTTGCCCTACTTAAATCCCTAAAGTCTACACACGTACGAACCTTTCCATTCTTCTTCTTCATGGGAACCACGTTCGCGACCCATTGAGGATAAGATATCATAGCTAGGAAACTTGCATCGAATTGTTTCATCACTTCAGCGTTTATCTTTTTAGACATGTCAGGCCGCATGCAACGAACCTTTTTCTTAACAGGAGGATAATCTTCCTTCGTTGGCAGACGATGAACCACAATACCGGTATCCAACCTTGGCATATCTTCATACGGCCAAGTAAACACTTCAACATATTCATGTAATATCCGAACCAATTTGCTCTTGATACAATCTCCTAGGTTGGTGCCGACCTTGACTTCTTTCATGTCTGTCTCGGTACCTAGGTTGATGACTTCGACTGGCTCTTCATGATGTTGAATAGCTTTCTCCTCTTGCATCAGAAGTCTAGCTAGTTCCCTTGGTATTTCACAATCTTCCTCTCCTTCGTCTTCGGCTTGGTTAATTGGATGTTCGAAGTCATAACTTGAAATAGTAGAGTCGTTGGTAATGAGATTCGGGGTGGATGAAGATCTGCAAGTATGTGTGTGTATGTGTGTGTGTGTGTGTATGCATGTAAGATACATGGTGTGATCGGTGGAAATAGAACTGACTGTTTTTAGCTGGTTTTGCGAAATGTCGCGGAAGCAAGAGTCGCCACCGTCTTTTATTTTCTCCAATATGGACAGGACAAAAGCACATCAAAATTCCTTATGAGAACGTTTCTCGGTTCGGGAGGTAGATTTATAGAAAGGGAAGGTGTTAGCACCCTTTCTATCCATGGTTATCCATGGGCTCTTAGATACTTGCTCTTATGTTTTCAAAATGTTTTCCTTTTCAAAGTGTGAGTGGGTTTGGAAAAGTTTCTTTGAAAAATTTCTGAATAACTCTTGTATCAGTCCTCAAGAGTGTTTGAAAAATTTGTTTTGAAAGCTTTTGAAAGTGTCAGTGTGAAAAGATTTTTGATTTGTTTTTGAAGAGAGCAAGTATCCATGAGTCATCTACCTACCCTAAGGAATTAGGCTGTGTAAAAGTCCCTAAGGTAGTGCCATCCCACCATTGAGAGGTAGGTAGCACCACTGTTGGAGGTGTTCGGGTCAATTCGATTGTAGGGACAGTGTGGTCACCGAAGCAACAGTCAAGACACCTTAGAAGCAACCCTAATGTCCTAGATCCTTTTTAATCCGAGGCAACCGTTTCGAGGCAACTGTTTCGAGGCAACTAGATCTTGGACATAAGAGCGACCGCTAAAATGTCCTATACTTGATGACCACGTTTCGAAGGCAACGAGTGAGGCGTACCCTAGAAGTGGTGTGTGTATTGTGTGTTGTTTTCATGTTCAACAGTTATCTTTGATCATGGCATTGTGAGCTACGCGTTGTTTTTAATTACCATACATTCTTTCATGCAATTTAGAATTTAGGAGTGCAGAAAATTAAAAGACGGAAAGATAAAAGCTACGCTATTACAAGGCGCGGGTCTATACATCACCAAAATACAAAGACCCGTTTTTGATAAAGATGCAGAAAGTAAAAAATACCTAATTAGTATTACATCTGGAAAGCAGTTACATAATAATCAATAAGAAAATAATGCGCAAAAATAGAAATTAAAATTGAACGTCCGAGGGTTTTGACCCTTTGCTCGAAATTAAATTAAATTAAAGCCTAATTAATTATTTAATTAAAGAAAAGAAAGTGTTTTTTATGTTTTTGTATTTAATGAAATAAAGAAAATAAAATCAAGAGAAAACCCTAATTCTAAGTTTATTTTAATTATTAATGAAAATATTAAAGTTAACCTAATTTAAGCTAATTAATTAATTTACATGTTATTTACAAAAATAATAGTAATTAATAATGATAATAATAATGATGAAAATAATTAATTAAGAAAAAGATAAAAAATGTCAAAACCTAATTCTATAGAATTTTATTTGTCAAGAAAAGCATTAGAATTTAAACCTAAATTAAACTAAAGTTAATTGTTTGTTATTTATTTACAAAAAATAAGTTAATAATGCAATTAATAAATAATTAAAAATATTTACAATTTTTAGTCTCTGATTTTTATTAGGAAAATTAATTTGAGGTGAAATAATAACAATAATTAAAGTAATTAAAAGAAATTCAAAAGAAAAGAAAATTAAATTGAATATGCAAACCAAGGGGGGTGTCTGGCCCATATGGAGGTTCTTGAAGCAATTCAGGCCCATTGACACAAAGGCCTTGTTGACTTTTCAGGGATCATGCGTATGCTGCTTGACTGGGGTACACCCTGGATTTCATTCTGTGGCCATTGGATGGGTGATCAACGCCATCTGGCAAGCCAACACGTGAGGGTGCATCATGGAACGTTTGAGAAGCGCTGCACCTGAAAGTGTTAAGAAAAATATGAAGAATATATGGGGGGACCTGGGAATCGAACCCAGGTCCTTATGCTTGCAAGACACGTCCTCCACCATCTGGCCATATGCGTTTGTTTGTATACATAACAACAAAGGAATATAATATAGAAAGAAAAAAGCCAGTTATGCTAAAACATTAAAAAACGCGCTAAGATTTGAATGCTCCAGTCACAGGATGCCACGCATGTCTTCGTCTTCGTTTTCCTGCAATAACATGAACAAGATAGCGGGGGTTTTAAACCCCCACTAAGTGAAAGTCTCAAAAATAGCGAATACGCGCACATATTATATAAATTGAGCGCGAGTATCTCAGTGAATTCGGCTTGTTGCAACGAGTTCATCCATATTGGTCTTGAGGTCCAATTTTACAATACAAGGAAAGCCCCAATATGGAAGCTCTGAAACCCTAATGTTTGTTCATGGCAGATTTTGATACAGGATGCTATAATGCAATTAAACTATGTCATTAGCTTCAGAAGGTTCCTGTGAATACAAAACACCCAATAATATGTATCAAATGCGCATGAATCATGATATGAAATTCTGGAAAATATGGCAAACCGTAGGGCTTGTTCTTGTGCGTTCTTTGAGTTTCAAGACTCGTTCTTGATTGCAATGGACTCCTGGAGACTTAGGCAAGGTGATTGAATCCTTTTTAGGCTTTGAAACGCGCTGCAAGTATGAAATCAGTTTCACAAATTTCTTGAGTTTTTTGCAATTTGGTTATGGAATATTAGTAGCTTTCACGTGTGTCTTTGAGTAGGGTTAGCTCTTGCATATGTATGTGATCAGAATTAGGTCAAAACCTTGGCCCAAAAGTCCATGAATTATGACTTGAATATTTGATTTTCAATTATGTGATTTTCAATCTTTTCCCATGAAAACCTTGCCAATTATGGAAGATCTTGTCCCCTTGGATGATGCACGAAATCTTTAGCATGTGTGGAGTGTATTTGCTTCATAAAAAGATTTGACAACCATGCTTTGATATTTTTCTACAATTAAAACCAATTAAATGAATTAATAATAATAAAAATTCAATTAATTAATTAAAAATAAGAAAATAAATCATTTTAAGTTCAATGGGTCGTGCATAGGCTTTGGGTAATGATTCAAGAAAGAATTTGAGGCCCATTAGCAAAATTGAAGTGTTTTAGGCAAAGTTGACTTTTGAAAGTTCCCAAAAATTTCTCAACTTCTCCAATGCATATCTTGCTCAATTTTGAAGCTATGAACATGTTCTTGGACATTTTGTAAAGGTCTTGAAGTCCTCTAACCAATTCCTTTGGTCCCATGTCATTTTGATTTACCAATCTCAAGTTATGGTCTTTGACTTAAAGTGCCTTTTTGTTGACTTTTGAAAATGACCTATAATGTTGAAATTGATAACTTTTTGTGAGAGCATTTCTTGGACTTGGAGTGTGAAGATGAGTTGTAGGAAATGTCATCCCCTTCAAAATGAGCATTGGATGGGATTTTTCTGATGAACCATGAAAAAGTTATGCCTGGGTCATGTTACAGTTGACTTTTCAACTGTCCAAAAATAGAAACTTTTGCATCTTGAGACTTTTTGAACCATGCTTGTGGAATCATGATCAAGAATTGATCAATTGATGATTGTGGCTTCAAAATAAGATGTTGACCAAAAATTTTGACTTTTGACTATCAAATGACCATTTTACCCCTGCAGTTGACTGTGAAGCATTTAGGGTTTTTTTGACTGTGCAACTTGATGCTGTGAGTCTTGAAATTTGACATATAGATGCTTGACAATGTTTATAGGCATATGGGACTTGATTGAGCCCTTGAAAACCTCAACTTCCTTGCAAGAACCAAAACCCTAATTTTGACTGTGTTAGGAGGCAATTGGACTGTGCAACCCTTGAGAGATTTTGAAGCTTGATCTTGCCAAATCTTGAAGAATATGGGAGGGCAAATTTTGGGGTACAACAGTTGCCCCTGTTCAATCTTCTTAGACCTGAGGATGTAGATTGGTTGGCGTGCCTTTCGTAATCCGAAGGTGGAAGATGATTGAACACTAAAGTGCCCAGAAATTTTCACTCACATAGTAGCATGTTAGTAGTGTGACGTAGGGAATGGGCTTATAGTTGCCATTTAGAAAGATGATGGATAGGAGGATGGGCTTATAGATGCCATCTGGAGTTGTGACAGAGTCTTGTCGGGAATGGGCTTATAGATGCCATTTGGAGACTGTAATGGTAGTTGTGGAGATGGGCTTATAGATGCCATCGGGAGGTTGTCGATCGCGTAAGAGATTCCTTAGAGAGAACTTGCATACCTGAGAAAGAAAAATAATTACCTGGCCTGTTACAGGGGTTGATATTCAAACTCTTCATGTAGATGTGCCCTGGCTGGATACAGGTATCGAATCTTCAAACTCTTCAGACGTGCCCTGGCAGGATACAGGAATCGAGTCCGGAAAATAGTCGTCAACAGATACACCCTGGCAGGATACAGGAATCAGATCTTCAAACTCTTCAGACGTGCCCTGGCAGGATACAGGAATCGAGTCCAGAAAATAGTCGTCAACAGATACACCCTGGCGGGATACAGGAATCGGATCTGGAAACTCTTCAGACATGCCCTGGAAGGATACAGGAATCGAGTCCGGAAAATAGTCGTCAAAAAATACACCCTGGCAGGATACAGGAATCGGATCTTCAATCTCCTCAGACGTGCCCTGGCAGGATACAGGAATCGAGTCCGGAAAATAGTCGTCAACAGATACACCCTGGCAAGATACAGGAATCGGATCTTCAAACTCTTCAGACGTGCCCTGGCAGGATACAGGAATCAAGTCCAGAAAATAGTCGTCAACAGATACACCCTGGCAAGATACAGGAATCGGATCTTCAAACTCTTCAGACGTGCCCTGGCAGGATACAGGAATCGAGTCCGGAAAATAGTCATCAACAGATACACCTTGGCAAGATACAGAAATCGGATCTTCAAACTCTTCAGACGTGCCCTGGCAGGATACAGGAATCGAGTCCGAAAAATAGTCGTCAACAGATACACCCTGGCAGGATACAGGAATCGGATCTTCAAACTCTTCAGACTTGCCCTGGCAGGATACAGGAATCGAGTCCGGAAAATAGTCGTCAACAGATACACCCTGGCAGGATACAGGAATCGGATCTTCAAACTCTTCAGACGTGCCCTGACAGGATACAGGAATCGAGTCCGGAAAATAGTTGTCAACAGATACACCCTGGAAGTATACAGGAATCGGATCTTCAAACTCTTCAGACGTGCCCTGGCAGGATACAGGAATCGAGTCCGGAAAATAGTCGTCAACAGATATACCCTGGCAGGATACAGGAATCGGATCTTCAAGCTCTTCAAACGTGCCCTAGCAGGATACAGGAATCGAGTCCGGAAAATAGTCGTCAACAGATACACCCTGGCAGGATACAGGAATCGGATCTTCAAACTCTTCAGACGTGCCCTGGCAGGATACAGGAATCGAGTCTGGAAATAATCGCTCACAGATATGCCCTGGCTAGATACAGGTATCGAATCTGGAATTTCGACAGTTGATAGTAATCATCTTTGTATTGACCTTAGTCCTGAAAAGACAAAACGTTAGTTGTATGCGATGTCATGATGTATGAAATGTGTGATGTTCTCAAAATAAATGAGATTGTATGTTCATGATGCGTATGTGCATGCTATAATGTATGAAGATGTGATGTTTATGTATTTTTGTCTAGGAAAATAAATCCTTGACGAATGCCGGGAAATCAAATCCTGGGCTGATGTTTGAGGAGAAGAGTTCTTCGTTTCCGCTGGGGGTGATGATTGTAAGAATAAACCGTTAGGAGAAGATGACTCCGTTGGGGAATAAACTTTGCTGGAGAGATTACTCTGCGGGGAATTACTCTGTGGGAAGAGAAGTACTTCGCTGAGATGTTGATGATAACTCCGCTGGGGATACCATTGTTGAGCTCTGTTGGAAGATTTGATGAACTCCGCTGGGGGATAGGAAGACTTCGTCGGGGACGATCTTTCCGTGGCAAATGGCTGAGGATAACCCAGTTATACCCTGGTGGGGAAATAAACTTTGAATAAAACCGGGGAGGCGCGTTCGTACTCTGAAGGTGATAAGCTTCCAGAATCTACTGGGGATAAGCTTCCTGAATCTACTGGGGAGATTGATTGAACTCTCCTGGGGAAACTTTTCAGATTGGACTGGGGAAGTGGCTTCACCTGATGTTCTGTATTCCGCCGGGGAACAATCTTAGATCAAGATTATCGGGGATGCTTGTTAGAAATGTATGTATACTCCGTTGGGGAATGTTGAGATCTTCTGGGGGATAACTAACTTCCTTAAGGCTGACAGTGGTCTAACCCTGCTTGGGGGAGAGCGTTGCTGACTTGCTGGAGATACTGTGCCTTTTCAGGGCTGCTGGGAGACCAACTCTGCTCGGGGGAGTATTGCTGACTCTTGTCTTACTCTGCGGGGAGCGGAGGTATCTTGGTCATGTTCTTCTGCTGAACTTACCTTGGTACCTGGTGAACAGAGCAGCTTGTACAGTTTGGGCAACTCTTATTGCCCCAGCTTTTATGGGAGAAGGTACCTGTGGAGGTCTTGATAACGGCCGATTGACAAACCTTCTTCTGGTAGGCAAGTGACGAGATGACGGGACATAGTCGTACGCTTTTGATCCCTAATTTTTGCCTGGACCTCCCTCTCGGGTTTTCAGTCCACCGGGATACCCATTTTTGCCCAAGCCGCCTTTTCAGGTTTTCGACTTGCCGGGTGTACAGATTTTTTTTCATTTTTCATCCCTTATTTTTGCCCGAACCCTTTTGGTTCGCCGGGAAGCCCTTATTTTTGCCTAGGTGTGTCAACCTAGCGGGTCTTTGGTTGTGCCTAGTATTTTTTCGACTATGTCCATGCTCTCGGAATGTAGGGAGTTGTCACTGTCAATAGTGTTTCCATGTTACCAGAAGATCTTCGTTTGATCGTCCAGTGCCCCAAGTGATCCAGATGGAGATTTGCCCCAAGCTGGTTGGCCTTTTGAGAGATTCTCCGAATCTTGACTTAACTGCCCCAGATGATGGACAATGATCATGACATGCCCCTTGATTGGAGGTGCTTTTGTTCATTAGACCTTTGTCGTGCGAACTTCTATGCTGTTCAAACAAATAGTCATATGCAAGCAATGTTATGTTAAAAATGCAAGGCTTATGTCTGTCTTGAAGTTTTTGGAAATGCATTTTTTTTCATAAAAACAAATGAGTGTTTTATAAACTGTGATGTCAACTCGTTATTTTACCGCAGGCCTTAAGGAGTCAGGACACCTTTCGTAACAGTATGCTTTCGAACTAACCCACGCTTCAGCTAGGACTTTTAAGGGTTGTAGCATGGCCTGGTTCACGGTTTAAGAAACAAAGGATAAAGGCTCAAATTTTATTTGTACCCACCCGCTCTTCGTGATGTTCTTCAATCCTAAACTCAGTTGATCGTACATTAGACCTTGTTTGAGTCTTTGCTTGATATTCCAATGATGGTTCGGATGTTGATAATTTATTTTGAATAGGCAGTCATTTTTTTTGTTGAGGGTTTGTAGGACCTCTTTCTTTTTTTGATTTCATTATCTCTGTATTTTGCCTGAACTGTTTCCTTTTGTGATTACAGTCAGCGGGATGCCCCAGTTTTGTAAGTCTCCTTCATAGGTTTTGACTTATTGGGCTTTTATTTTGAGAGATATAATGACTGCCTATCCTTATGATTATTCGGAACCATCACTGTCTTTTGCTTTGGAAGGACTTCTATGGTTCCATTCGTTGTGCACTTGGATCAACTGAGAGAACTACCCTGCCCCAGGTTTTGATTAAGGGTTTTAATTTTTGAAAAGATAAACTCCAACTTCTTTGGCTCAAAGGGGTTGACTAGGGATTATCTTCCTTATAACTCCATTGTTTAGGATTTGAAACAATGCATGTACTTCATCAGCGGGGTCTGTTCAAAAGCATACTGTAGATTGTGGTATCGTTTTCGTCATCCTCCCTCAAAAGGCTTAGAGTTATTAATCGAGAGTTTGAGCATCACAAAAAATGAAGCAATTTGAATATAGTGAATGCGAATATATTGATTCAAAACAGACATATGCGATGCATTAATGAAATAACAACGTTTGACATGAATAAATGTTTAAACAATCAAAGAAAAATACAACTTGAACATTCGAATGAACAAAAGTTTTCTAGTCTCAGGACTTGTCACTTCAAATGGTGAACCTTGGAGGGATGGTAGAAAAACTCAGCCTGATCATCTTGTGTGAATTCCAATGCTTCTTCATCAATCAGGTCCTGGATCTTGTTCTTCAGAGTCCAACAATCGTTTGTGTCATGTCCTGGACTGGCAGAGTGGTAGGCACACCTTTTATTGGGATGATAGGTAGGAGCTGAGGTGTTGGGATTTCGGGGAGGAGCCCTTAGTGTAATCAGATTCAACCTCAACATGTGTTGTAAAGCTTGAAACAACGACACGTTGAACTGGGTGAATTGCCTCCTGGGCTTGTTTGGCTTACTCTGATCAACCTGTTGCTCTTGGTGAGGTCGTTGTTAGACCTGTGAAGTAGTAGCAGCTTGGAGAGGTCTATTCATTGAACCAAACCTTTGACTTCTTGGAGGCTGATTACCGGTTTGGTCCCCAGCCTTGACTGCTTGCTTCATACTGTCTTGCTGAAGCTGGTTGATCACAGTTCTCAACTCTTCTTGTTCCCGAGCTAAGCCTTGGATAAGGGCCATTTTCCCCAGCATCTGGGTTCTCATAGCATCTATCTCAGCTTGCAGATGTTTCAGCCGTTCATCCTTACTGTCCTCTGGACTGTTCTTGACCAAGTTCCCCATGAGGAGCGTTCTCAATTCTTCCTGCCCCTTGGATAGGCTTAGGAAGATTTCCCTGAACTGAGTCTCTTGAGTACGGAGATCCTGGTTGTCTGGTTGGAAAGCCATTTCTGAAATAAACAGCGAAGAAGGTAAGTGACATGTAACAAGGGTACCTGTTATGCAATGATGTGTATGTATGCATGCAATGTTTTCAAGGATCTCGCGGGGTAACCAAGAAAATTGTTAGAATTTGAATCCGGTAGCTTGATTGAAGGAACTTCATGTTGTTGAGAGTCCTTCTTCAAGGGTCAAAGGCTCACCATATCCAGTGGGTCATAGCCCCTGACAACCTTGGCTAGAGGAAAATAAATCCTCTTTTCCCCTTGCCAGACATTTGGTTCATCATGACCTGCATCACAAACCCTTGAGATCCTTGAAATGGATTAGTCCTTATGTAGGATGCATGCAATGGTATGATGTTATGCTATGCATGGAGTGATGTAAGTAGGCTCTGTAATGAGTCCCAATTAAGGACTGTAAACAACACCTGCAAGGAACTCGTGTTGTTAGATAACAAGCATGCAAGTAGTTCAAGTATGAAGGCACACAAGTCACACAAAAGAGCCCTTAGATTTTAGGCCAGCATGAAGTTTAGGTACTACCCTCTTTCAGTTTTGTTGGTTAAGACCTGTCCTAGAAAATAGTAACCGGGTTCTAGAGGATCTCAATATCATCGACTACCCTCAATCGGTCATAACTCCAGCATCGCAATCTTTTCTTGCAGCCAGAACCATCGCGAGAGTTTAGCCTCAACGAGTGTAGCATACTGCTACTGTTCTATGGCCAAGTTGGGTCAATTTAGGGTTCTAAGGTCGGTTGGTGCTTAATGACTCCTCAGAAGACCCATATTCTCCTCGTTGCAACACAAGGGATATCGGTACAGACCAAGGTGTCACACCAACGTAGCCACTGCTTCACCTATGTCGGTCTATGCCGGACAGGTCCCTCACAGCTTATGCTACCTAACAGGGTATCCCCAGATCCGGGTTAAGATCTATGAAACTCCAAGACAATGCCCATAATAATAAAGCAAACAAACATTCAATTGAAAACATAAGTAGTATGATCTATCCTAAGGTACACCTCACTTTAAGTAGTCCCCAGCAGAGTCGCCAGTTCTGGGATCGGTGGAAATAGAACTGATTGTTTTTAGCTGGTTTTGCGAAATGTCGAGGAAGCAAGAGTCGCCACCGTCTTTTATTTTCTCCAATATGGACAGGACAAAAGCACAGCAAAATTCCTTATGAGAACGTTTCTCGGTTCGGGAGGTAGATTTATAGAAAGGGAAGGTGTTAGCACCATTTCTATCCATGGTTATCCATGGGCTCTTAGATACTTGCTCTTATGTTTTCAAAATGTTTTCCTTTTCAAAGTGTGAGTGGGTTTGGAAAAGTTTCTTTGAAAAATTTCTGAATAACTCTTGTATCAGTCCTCAAGAGTGTTTGAAAAATTTGTTTTGAAAGTGTCAGTGTGAAAAGATTTTTGATTTGTTTTTGAAGAGAGCAAGTATCCATGAGTCATCTACCTACCCTAAGGAATTAGGCTGTGTAAAAGTCCCTAAGGTAGTGCTATCCCACCATTGAGAGGTAGGTAGCACCACCGTTGGAGGTGTCCGGGTCAATTCGATTGTAGGGACAGTGTGGTCACCGAAGCAATAGTCAGGACACCTTAGAAGCAACCCTAATGTCCTAGATCCTTTTTAATCCGAGGAAACCGTTTAGAGGCAACTGTTTCGAGGCAACTGTTTCGAGGCAACTGGATCTTGGACATAAGAGCGACCGCTAAAACGTCCTATACTTGACGACCAAGTTTCGAAGGCAACGAGTGAGGCGTACCCTAGAAGTGGTGTGTGTATTGTGTGTTGTTTTCATGTTCAACAGTTATCTTTGATCATGGCATTGTAAGCTACGCGTTGTTTTTAATTACCATACATTCTTTCATGCAATTTAGAATTTAGGAGTGCGGAAAATTAAAAGACGGAAAGATAAAAGCTACGCTATTACAAGGCGCGGGTCTATACATCACCAAAATACAAAGACCCGTTTTTGATAAAGATGCAGAAAGTAAAAAATACCTAATTACTATTACATCCGGAAAGCAGTTACATAATAATCAATAAGAAAATAATGCGCAAAAATAGAAATTAAAATTGAACGTCCGAGGGTTTTGACCCTTTGCTCGAAATTAAATTAAATTAAAGCCTAATTAATTATTTAATTAAAGAAAAGAAAGTGTTTTTTATGTTTTTGTATTTAATGAAATAAAGAAAATAAAATCAAGAGAAAACCCTAATTCTAAGTTTATTTTAATTATTAATGAAAATATTAAAGTTAACCTAATTTAAGCTAATTAATTAATTTACATGTTATTTACAAAAATAATAGTAATTAATAATGATAATAATAATGATGAAAATAATTAATTAAGAAAAAGATAAAAAATGTCAAAACCTAATTCTATAGAATTTTATTTGTCAAGAAAAGCATTAGAATTTAAACCTAAATTAAACTAAAGTTAATTGTTAGTTATTTATTTACAAAAAATAAGTTAATGATGCAATTAATAAATAATTAAAAATATTTACAATTTTTAGTCTCTGATTTTTATTAGGAAAATTAATTTGAGGTGAAATAATAATAATAATTAAAGTAATTAAAATAAATTCAAAAGAAAAGAAAATTAAATTGAATATGCAAACCAAGGGGGGTGTCTGGCCCATATGGAGGTTCTTGAAGCAATTCAGGCCCATTGACACAAGGGCCTTGTTGACTTTTCAGGGATCATGCGTATGCTGCTTGACTGGGGTACACCCTGGATTTCATTCTGTGGCCATTGGATGGGTGATCAAGGCCATCTGGCAGGCCAACGCGTGAGGGTGCATCATGGAACGTTTGAGAAGCGCTGCACCTGAAAGTGTTAAGAAAAATATGAAGAATATATGGGGGGACCTGGGAATCGAACCCAGGTCCCTATGCTTGCAAGACACGTCCTCCACCATCTGGCCATTTGCGTTTGTTTGTATACATAACAACAAAGGAATATAATATAGATAAAAAAATCCAGTTATGCTAAAACATTAAAAAACGCGCTAAGATTTGAATGCTCCAGTCACAGGACGCCACGCATGTCTTCGTCTTCGTTTTCCTGCAATAACATGAACAAGATAGCGGGGGTTTTAAACCCCCACTAAGTGAAAGTCTCAAAAATAGCGAATACGCGCACAGATTATATAAATTGAGCGCGAGTATCTCAGTGAATTCGGCTTGTTGCAACGAGTTCATCCATATTGGTCTTGAGGTCCAATTTTACAATACAAGGAAAGCCCCAATATGGAAGCTCTGAAACCCTAATGTTTGTTCATGGCAGATTTTGATACAGGATGCTATAATGCAATTAAACTATGTCATTAGCTTCAGAAGGTTCCTGTGAATACAAAACACCCAATAATATGTATCAAATGCGCATGAATCATGATATGAAATTCTGGAAAATATGGCAAACTGTAGGGCTTGTTCTTGCGCGTTCTTTGAGTTTCAGGACTCGTTCTTGATTGCAATGGACTCCTGGAGACTCAGGCAAGGTGATTGAATCCTTTTTAGGCTTTGAAACACGCTGCAAGTATGAAATCAGTTTCACAAATTTCTTGAGTTTTTTGCAATTTGGTTATGGAATATTAGCAGCTTTCACGTGTGTCTTTGAGTAGGGTTAGCTCTTGCATATGTATGTGATCAGAATTAGGTCAAAACCTTGGCCCAAAAGTCCATGAATTATGACTTGAATATTTGATTTTCAATTATGTGATTTTCAATCTTTTCCCATGAAAACCTTGCCAATTATGGAAGATCTTGTCCCCTTGGATGATGCACGAAATCTTTAGCATGTGAGGAGTTTATTTGCTTCATAAAAAGATTTGACAACCATGCTTTGATATTTTTCTACAATTAAAACCAATTAAATGAATTAATAATAATAAAAATTCAATTAATTAATTAAAAATAAGAAAATAAATCATTTTAAGTTCAATGGGTCGTGCATAGGCTTTGGGTAATGATTCAAGAAAGAATTTGAGGCCCATTAGCAAAATTGAAGTGTTTTAGGCAAAGTTGACTTTTGAAAGTTCCCAAAAATTTCCCAACTTCTCCAATGCATATCTTGCTCAATTTTGAAGCTATGAACATGTTCTTGGACATTTTGGAAAGGTATTTAAGTCCTCTAACCAATGCTTTTGGTCCCATGTCATTTTGATTTACCAATCTCAAGTTATGGTCTTTGACTTAAAGTGCCTTTTTGTTGACTTTTGAAAATGACATATAATGTTGAAATTGATAACTTTTTGTGAGAGCATTTCTTGGACTTGGAGTGTGAAGATGAGTTGTAGTAAATTTCATCCCCTTCAAAATGATCATTGGATGGGATTTTTCTGATGAACCATGAAAAAGTTATGCCTGGGTCAAGTTACAGTTGACTTTTCAGCTGTCTAAAAATAGAAACTTTTGCATCTTGAGACTTTTTGAACCATGCTTGTGGAATCATGATCAAGAATTGATCAAATGATGATTGTGGCTTCAAAATAAGATGTTGACCAAAAATTTTGACTTTTGACTGTCAAATGACCATTTTACCCCTGCAGTTGACTGTGAAGCATTTAGGGTTTTTTTGACTGTGCAACTTGATGCTGTGAGTCTTGAAATTTGAAATATAGATGCTTGACAATGTTTATAGGCATATGGGACTTGATTGAGCCCTTGAAAACCTCAACTTCCTTGCAAGAACCAAAACCCTAATTTTGACTGTGTTAGGAGGCAATTGGACTGTGCAACCCTTGAGAGATTTTGAAGCTTGATCTTGCCAAATCTTGAAGAATATGGGAGGGCAAATTTTTGGGTACAACACATGGCTATTTGAAAAATGAAAATAAAGAAACAAAAAGACAATGAGCATAAAAATTTAATGAAAAGGTCCAATGTTTTCAATTAAATGATCATATGATAAATGAACATGAACAAAACCCTTAACAAATGGACCATGGTGTCCCGGGCAAGGCACATGGATTAAAAGTCATTGTTTGGAATTTAAAATTATAGACGAAAGTTCTTGAATTGACATAAAATAGTAAACAGTAATTACTCCTCAATGAAGGATATGGGAGTGAAATCTTTTGCATGCCAGTTCTTGAGCTCTCCTCATGCAGTAGGGTAAATCCATTCTTCAAAAGCGCATTCATCATCAGAGTCTTCCACATTGTTTACTTCATGATTTTCAATGCGAAGAGGTGGCTTTCCCATGTGAGCGCGCTTGACCTCTTTCTGATCTTTGATGGTGAAACCCATCCCAAACTTGTCTGCTTTAAACGGAATGTCGGGGAGTTATCCCCAGATAGTACAGCTTCCTTCTTTGACCACGACACATGCATCTTTAAGTGAAACCATTCTTGGTACAAATCCATCAACTTTTGATATGTCGGAGGAGATTTTGGTGGTGGCAACCATAGGAGGAAAAACTTTGAAATCTTGGCACGAGTTTCTATGAACTCACCATCTGTATACACATACTTGAAGTAATTGAGGTGGCTTACCATAAATTCTTCTTCGCCACAAACAGTGACGATCTTCCCTTTGACAGGATATTTTAATTTTTGATGAAGGGTGGACGTTACTGACCATGTCCCATGGATCCACGGGCTCCCAAGAAAACAAGAGTAGGCGGGACATATGTCCATTATATAAAAAGTGGAGTTGAAAATTTGTGATCCCACTTTAATAGGGAGATCCACCTCTCCATGCACCATCCTTCTAGACCCACCGAAATCCCTTACAACTATATCACTTGGTTTCAACATCAGGCCTTCACAATCTAGTCGGTCTAAAGCACCTTTAGGTAGAACATTTAGAGAGGAACCATTATCAATCAAGACATGAGCCTGGGTAGTTGCCTTGATTTCAATAGAGACATGCAAGGCTTTGTTGTGGTTCCTTCCCATATGAGTCAAATCAACACCGGACAACCCTAATCCATTGTCATCCGTTAAACTTGTTACACAGTTCTCGAACTGGTCAGTTGTGGTTTCTTGGGGAACATGGGCTTTCTTAAACTATTTTGAAGTCACTTTTCTTTATAATTTTCAGTATTTCCTCCATCTCTCAAGTGGAGGGTTCTTCAGCATCAGTATCTTTGGTAGGTGCCTCTATGCCAGAAGGCTCGCCTTATTTCTCTTTGCTTCTAGTGTTGGCACTATACTTGTCATTGGTTATACAGACGGAAGTTTTTATAGTAGTGGATGGTGAAATATCAGGGTAAAAGATCCTCCTTGTTCTTATTACTTTACTAGAACCTGCAATATTAGTAACATCATATTTGTTTTTGTTGATCCAAGAATATTGTTTTATCCCATGTGTCATACCCCAAATTTATCCTACCTCAGTGATCATTTTCTTAGAGTTATTTAATTAAAAGATGGTACAACAATATCTGATGGACTATCTTTATTCAAGATCAAGGGGGTAAATTTTAAAACAAGAAGATTTAGTTGTTATTAAAAAAGGAGGGGTGAAAATTAAATCCAGGAGTATGCAAAAGAAAGGGGAAGAATTAACGCTAGGCCCAATTGAATTAAGGGAGAAGTTCTGACTGCAAACGAAGAAATGTTAGGTTGTATGGATCAAGCGTTGACCCATCAGAACTTCTGAGACAGAAATCCCAGATTTTCTTCTTTATATAAACAAATGCAAAAAGCTATGCATATCAGAGCCAGAATCATGCACAAGCTAGTGTTGGTACAGAACTGGAATATCAGATCTTCTAGCAGAGTCAAGCAAGGGCAGAATCAGATTATCTTCCACAACCCAAGCTCATATTTTCAGAGGCTAAGCAACCCAATCCCAAATCAGTTGGACGTGCGCTGTATGAACTTCAATCAAATCTTCCACAAAGAATCAATTCCAATCAAATCTTTTTAATTTTATCCACAATCTTTGTTCTAGCCATAGTCCAAGCCCAAAAATTGATCATTATAAATAGAGGGGAAAATTAGCAAACAAAGAAAAAAGGGAAGAGGGAGGGATAAAAAGAACACGAAGAGAGAGAGGAATTTGCAGAGAAAAGCAATACAGTAACGCTTGAAGAAAGAGAAAGAATAGGAAGAACACAAGAGTTTCTAGAAAACCCAGAAGAAGAACACGCGGAAGAGTAACTGAGGTTCCAATATCTGGAACCCTAGTTTCAATCACCGTTGCTCCATCTTTTGTCGCTGCTGTCACCAGAATCTATAGAAGGAAAAGGAAAGGACAGCAGGACACGCACCAGAATCAGAAGTAAAAGCACCAAAGGAGTAAATTTTAATTTGTTTCTTTACTATTTTCATGCTGGGTAGGGTCAGAAGAACATAGGCAGGGTTGAAACTATAGGAAAGATCTGTAGATAGTTTTATATTCTGATTGCATAGATTCACGCTAATTTCTTACGTTCAGATGTAATTCCCATTTTAGAAGTTCTGACTAGGCTTAACCCATGTTTCAGATCTTTCCCTTTGTCCAGAATCAGCATTAGACTTATATACTTTATGTCAGTGCTTTTTCCAGAAACTCTGTATAGTGGGCTTAGCCTAGAATTTGACATCCATATTTCCTGACTTTGCTTACAGCGTGCCTTTTCATAAATTCTGTGACCGGGGTCAAAACCCAGTCAATTTCCCTGCATCCCCTGCAGAACTTCTGCCCCTTTCAGAACATCCATTTTTCCAAAATTTTCGCTAGGGCTTAACAACCAGAAGGTGCAACGCCCCTGTTCATAAATTGTTTTTTCTTTACTTTTCTATTTTTGTAATTATTTACTATTATTATAATTATTGATTTTTATTGTAAATATTAATATTATTTATTATATCACCTAAATAATTTTTACATCAAAAATTGCATATTGATTTCTTATATTATTTGCATTAAATATTTTTTATGTCATGCATTAATAAGAATTTTTGCAATTAATATCTATAAAAAAACATATAACAAACATAAAACTATTTTTCGCAACAAATTAATCTAAACAACTATTTTTGCAAAAGGGTTTCAAGCAGATTTTAACTTTACTAGGTATACGAACCAGACAAAAGTAGGTATACGTAGAGGATACGTAGGTATACGATCAAAAATCATAGCGAGTTCTCCTATAAAAGAACAAACTCTTTCCCCTATAAAAATATTTTAATCCTTTTTCCCCAACTCAACCCTAAAACCTAATATCCTTGTGAACAAGGTAGATGAAAGGTGCCTAACACCTTCCTTTCGTCTAAAGAAGTCTGAAACCTAGAATCTTTATCTGCGAATTAGGGTTTTCTGTTAGATTTCCTTCCCTAGGATAAAAACTAATA
Organism: Vicia faba; assembly: GCA_948472305.1. Classification (NCBI taxonomy): domain Eukaryota; kingdom Viridiplantae; phylum Streptophyta; class Magnoliopsida; order Fabales; family Fabaceae; genus Vicia; species Vicia faba. The sequence goes on along the minus strand of OX451740.1, from coordinate 308,691,697 downwards.
GTGGCGACTCTGATTTAAAAACCATTCACAACAGCTGGTGAGCTGTTGCGACTGGATTTTAAACCAGAGTCGCCAGCTGGCGACTCTGTTGGGGACTTCAACTTTAGGTTTTAGGGTTTTTTGCTTTGGGGGTTTTTATTTATTTATTGCATTATTTATTTATCACATTATTTATTTATTGCATTTATTTATTTATTGTCTATTATTTATCATCATATATACTGTGTGGTGGGAATTTTTATTTCAAAAAAAAAGAAATATATTCAATAACCCTTAGAAAGAAGGTTCGTCTATTAGCTTAGGAGGTACATCATCCCTGCGAGTTTATGTGACGACTTCTCCTAGAGTCGGTGGACTTCCGAAAAAGGAATACTTATTGAGAGATATCCTCTTGACGGCTAGGACTTTGGAAGGACACCCATGACTCTTTGTAATGACCTTAACCTAAAATCTCATGACGAGACCTTTCACGACCTTGAGACGAAAGTTTCAGTCCGTAAAGAGGCTCCACCTAAGGGAGGCCCTTATGCCTTTTCCTCTGGTGTTATTCATGATACCCTTAAGGAAACCACCTTCTGGGAGGGTAGACTAACCATAGGTCAAAATTAAGGAACCTACCTTCTAAGGGTACCTATCACCGAAATCCCGCCACTAAACCATGCATCCTTACATTCATGCATTCATATTTATGATATATTCATCAGTGGCATCTTTTATCTGTCTTATTCACAGGGTACCAAAACAAAAGATATTAAAATCGAGTTTTTGGAGATTGTCTAAACAAAAAAAAATGGATACCAAAGGGAAACAACTTGTCCGCGTCAATGCCTTCCAGCACAACCTTTCAGAAATCAAAACTATAAAGGGGAAGTTATCTGAGAGAGCTCCGAAGACATACGCTCGCCGCTTTGGGGATACCCTTGACTTGACTAGAGTAGATGTTCAAATATATGTTGTATCTGCCCTCATTCAGTTCTACGACCCTCCGCTGAGATGTTTTACTTTCCAAGACTTCCAGCTAGCACCGACTTTGGAAGAATTTGACAGAGTTCTGAACTTTTCCAAAGAGAAGGCCTATGTAGGTATCAGACAAACTGTTGAAGTCAAAGTTTTAGCAAAAGGCTTAGGGATTCTCTACTATGAGTTAGTGCAAAATTACCGACGGGAAGGTCCGATACAAGGAATCAAAAGGATATACTTGGAAGCTAAGACACTTGAATTTGCTAACCATAAAGAATGGGAGTCTTGTGTTGATTGTTTGGGGATACTAGGATTTGGTGTAATTTTATTTCCTCGAACCATAGACTATATTGACCCTGCAACCATCAGCATATTTTGGGGCGTGAAAGTCTTTAATACTGATCCAACTCCTGCTTTACTTGCTGACGTTTATTACACTTTGCATGTGATGTATGAAAAGAGAAAAGGCACTTTGAATTTTTGTATTCCACTCCTATATACTTGGTTCATGACCCATCTTTACAAAGAAGACTATTTGATTCTGAAGCTGACCAAATGCGAATGGCCCCAGAAATTAAAGTCTCTCACTACAAACACGATACTATGGTATGCAAGGAAGCTAGATATTGGTGACATCACTATTAGCTGTGGAGACTTTCCTAATGTCTCGTTTATTGGATCACGAGGTTATTTTAACTACAACCCTACTCTGGCCCTGCGACAACTAGGGTATCCCTTGGAAGACAGACCTACGGACGAACAACTCCGACCATTGATCATCCACGACATGGGTACAAAAGACCAAGAGTTTCTCAATAGGTTTATCCGGGCTTGGAATAAGGTCAATAAGAGGAGAGTTGAAAGGAAGAATGTCGTAGCAAGAGAGCCTTGCACCAGATGGGTCAGAGATAGCGTACAGACTATCAAGTTGCCCTTTGAGATAGATCCAGGGTACAAGACAGAGGTCCTAGAGGTCACGCCTATATCCTTGGAAGAAATTGACAATTTGAAAAATTCCCTAAAGCAAGCTCAAAGGGAAAAGAAAGAGTTAGAACTCAACCTTCGCGATCTAACCAAAGAGAAGAAGCAGATGTAGCTCATACTTGAGTCCAAGGACCTACAAATTGAGAGAGATCAAAAAGCATTAGAGAAGGAGAGTCTCAAGCAAAAGCATAGAATCAAAGGGCTGCTAAGTGCAACCTTCAATCTGGATTCCCACAACCAAAGGTTAGAAGATGCTGTTGCGGAAATTAGAAAGTTAACCAGATGGTACGAAAAGGCTACACATGACAAGAAGGAACTAGAGGAAGACCTAAAAGCCAGGTCCAAGGTTTAACACAAGTTTCCTTATACCAAGAAGAGCAAATAAAGTACCTCACCAATGGATTGCAAGACAACCAAGAAGCAGAGAATAAGGAACGCCTCGAGAGGATGGAGGCACAAAGACTCTTGGTTTAGAAAACTGAAGAATACGAATGTTGTACCCCTAAATTTGCCCTTTTTTTTTACAAGATATTCTCTTACATGGGTGGCTACAAACACTTGCTTGAAGAAAGATAACAAATTTTTAAGTTGGTCAAAGTGTCCTTCGATGAGGTGTCTTTCGATTGGCATCTTAGTAATGTCTTTCGATTGGCATCTGAATAGGGGCGTCTTCGATTGGCATTTTAATATTACTTCGATTGGTCCCAACTGAAGGAAATCGAAAAGAGCAAAACGAAGCTTTCGATCAGTCAACAAGACCCTTCGATTGGCCTTATGGTAAGTCCTTTTGATTGGTCTCATGGCAAGACCCTTCGATTGGCCTTTTGGAAAGTCCTTTTGATTGGTCTCATGGCAAGACCCTTCGATTGTCCTTTTAGCAAGTCTTTTCGATTGGTCCCATGGCAAGACCCTTCGAGTGGCCTTTTGGCAAGTCCTTTCGATTGGTCTCTTGGCAGGAACCTTCAATTGGTCCCATGGCCAGAGCCTTTGATTGGCCTTTTGGCAAGTCCTTTCGATTGGTCTCTTGGCAGGAACCTTCGATTGGTCCCATGAAAAGACCCTTCGATTGCCCTTTTGGCAAGTCCTTACAAAAATGACGGCCTATTCAAAACAAACCTTCAGTATCTGAACCATCACCAGAACATCAAGGCCAAGATGCCAGACTCAATCGGGATTTAAACGCACAATTAACTGAGCATAGGATTGAAGAACATCACGAAGAGCGGGTGGGTACAAATAAACTTTGAGCCTTTATCCTTTGTTTCTTGAACCGTGAACTAGGCCACGATATAACCCTTAAAAGTCCTAGCTGAAGCATGGGTTAGTTCAAAAACATACTGTTATAAAAGGTATCTTGACTCCTGTAGGACTTGCTATAAATCATGAGTTGATATCACACTTTTACAAAATTTGTTTTACTGAAAAATGAATTTTCAAAGTTCAAGACAGGCATAAGCTTTGCATTCTTAAAATACCATTGTTTGCATATGACTATTTGTTCAACAGCAGAGAAATTCACATGACGAATATCTAGTGAATAAAACTTTCTCAACGAAAGGTTCACCTCACGTGGAAAAACACTTCCAACCAAGGGGCATGGCATGATCATTGTCCATCACCTGGGGAGGTCAAGTCAAGATTCAAGGAATTTCTCTCAAAATGCCAAATAGCCAGGGGAAGATCTCCATCTGAATCACTTGGGGCATTAGACATGAATTCCAACAATGAATTACGTACAATCAAGAAAAGTCAATGTTCCTCAACGGATTTCTTCTCAAAACAACAAAACAAGAATTCCCAACAGAAACATTCTGAATAAAGCAACACATCATCTAGAAACTTTTCAGGTACGATCCAGAAACGGAAACATCCTGACACCTACTCCAGATTCTCTCCTGGTACAGTACAGATACGATCCAAAGACGAATGTCATTCTGACACTTATTCCAACACATCATCTAGAAACGGTTCAGGTACGATCCAGAAACGGAAACATCGTGACACCTACTCCAGATTCTCAACAGTACAATGAAGATACGATCTAGAGACGGATTTCATTCTGACACTTATCCCAACATGTTTCAAGTACAATTTAGATACGATCCAAGGGCGGGTATCATCCTGATACTTATCTAGATTCTCATTTAGAAACAGTTCAGGTATGATCCAAAAACGGATGTCATCCTGATACTTAGTCTAGACTATCTTCTAGAAACAGTTCAGGTACGATCCAAAGACGGATATCATCCTGATACTTATTCAAATCGTCTTCTAGAAACGGTTCAGGTATGATCCAGAGACGGATGTCATCCTGATACTTATTCAGACCATGTTTCAAGTACAGTGCAGTTACGATCTAGAGACGGATCTCATTCTAACACTCATTCAATACGTGTTCAAGTATAATCATGACATAGATCCATCCACAAAATCTCCATCAGACACAGGGGCAGAAACTTCCTTATGTGAAGTCATCGTCGTATCCACAGCGTACATATATGTTCTCCATAGAGCAGAAACAACCAGAGTTTTGCCCTCTTCTTCCCCAAGCAAGGATTACCTTCTCCAACTAAAGTCTGTTTTCCCCAACCCAGTTTAAACAGTATAAAACCTCCTCTCAGGTAGGGTTTATTTCTCTAACTATAGAAGTTCATTCCTCAATAGAGTTTATTTCTCTACAGCGGAAGAATCTTCCAACAAGCATCTCTCTCCACAGACTGATTCTGAAGCAGAATCAATTCTCAAACAAAATCAATTCTTAAGCAGAATCAATTCTCAAGCAGAGTAAATCCCCAGCAGGTTATCCTCAAATAGAAAGAGGAAATCTCTGATGAATCATCTCCATTCACCATGCCCAGCGGAAATGGAGGATTCAGCCTCCCAATACTACCTAGCAGTGGTCCGGGATTTATTTTCCCAAACTAAAATCGCGATAACATCCCATATTCATACATCATGGCATGTGCATACACATCGCATAGAGTATAATCTCATTTATTTTGAGAGCATCATCACAATGCATTTCATACATCATGACATTGCATGTGACTAATCCTTTAACTTTTTCAGGGAAGAATCAAGTCAACAAACACCGTTGACTACTTATGAAACCTGATAGTCTTCTCAAAAGTTGCGCCTGATGAAAGGATATTTCATCATCTTCCTCGGAACAATGTTCTCAGAAGACCTTCTCTGGTTCAGTCAGATCGACACTAAGATCTCCCTGATTCTTATTCCCGTTGAAGATATTCCAAGACTTTTGTATGGTTCAGTTAAATCGATCCTGAGATTTTTCTTATTCTTATCTAGTCAAAGTTAATCCAAGACCTTCTCTGGTTCAGTCAGATTGACACTAAGATCTCCCTGATTCTTATTCCAGTTGAAGATATTCCAAGACTTTTGTCTGGTTCAGTTAAATCGATCCTGAGATTTTTATGATTCTTACCTAGTCAAAGTTAATCCAAGACCTTCTCTGGTTCAGTTAGATCGACACTAATATCTCCCTGATTCTTATTCCAGTTGAAGATATTCCAAGAATTTTGTCAAGTTCAGTTAAATCTATCCTGAGATTTTTTTGATTCTTATCCAGTCAAAGTTAATCCAAGACCTTCTCTGGTTCAGTCAGATCGACACTAAGATCTCCCTAATTCTTATTCCAGTTGAAGACATTCCAAGACTTTTGTCTGGTTCAGTTAAATCGATCCTGAGATTTTTCTGATTCTTATCCCGTCAAAGCTAATTCAAGACCTCTGCTGGTTCGGTTCAAATTGACCACGGATTCGTTGATGATTTCTTAATAGCTTAATCTCATCTCCCCGGTAAGTCACCGTGAAACCTGGAGCACGACCAGGTGATAGTCAGCTTCATCATCCTCAGCAAGTCACTATAAAGCCTGGATCATGACTAGATAGTGGTTTACATCACTCTCTTCAATCAAGTGATGACTCCCCAATAGAGTAAAGGACAAATGAAGCTCCTAAAACTCTATGCTCTAAGATAGAGACCAACATTCCTCAGCAGAGTCCGCCTCAACTACAGGAATATGGATTCCCACAAAGGAATATCTCATGAAAATAACAGTCTTCTAGATGGCATCTTTAAGCCCATCTTCGACGATCTCCCTTCATCTTTCCCAAATGGCATCTATAAGCCCATTCCCAATACTATCTACACAGTCAAGTATCATCTCAGACGAGTACAAATTTTTGGGCACTCTAGTGTTCAATCATCTTCCACCTTCAGATCACGAAAGGCAGACAAGCCAATCTACATTTTCAGGTTTAAGAAGATTGCACAGGGGCAGCTGTTGTACCCCAAAATTTTCCCTCTTTTTTTACAAGATCTTCTCTTACATGGGTGGCTACAAACACTTGCTTGAAGAAAGATAACAAATTTTGAATTTGGTCAAAGTGTCCTTCGATGAGGTGCCTTTCGATTAGCATCTTAACAATGTCTTTGAATTGGCATCTGAACAAGGGCGTCTTCGATTGGCATTTTAATATTACTTCGATTGGTCCTAACTGAAGGAAATCGAAGAGAGCAAAATGAAGCTTTCGATCAATCAACAAGACCCTTCGATTGGCCTTTTTGCAAGTCCTTTCGATTGATCTCATGGCAAGACCCTTCAATTGGCCTTTTGGCAAGTGCTTTCGATTGGTCTCATGGTAAGACCCTTTGATTGGCCTTTTGGAAAGTCCTTTCGATTGGTCTCATGGAAAGACCCTTAGATTGGCCTTTCGGAAAGTCCTTTCGATTGGTCCCATGGCAAGACCCTTCAATTGGCCTTTTGGCAAGTCCTTTCGACTAGTCTCTTGGCAGGAACCTTTGATTGGTCCCATGGCCAGAACCTTCGATTGGCCTGTTGGCAAGTCCTTTCGATTGGTCTCTTGGCAGGAACCTTCTATTGGTCCCATGACAATACCCTTCGATTGGCCTTTTGGCAAGTCCTTTCGATTGGCCCCATGGCAAGACCCTTCGATTAGACTTTTGGCAAGACCCTTTGAATGACAGGAGGGTGTTCAAAGGGGTCAAGTGTCCAGGTTCATCAAAGAGACACGAATATTCCAAAGAGGAATGATTTGAATTGTTCTGATTCTTGTCTCATGGATTTAATGGCTTGTTTAATTGGCATCTCTTGCCGTTACTGGACTATCATGCTCTTATAAATACAAGGGCAAGCATACAGTGCCAAAGAGGAGAGAGCAGACGAAAGAGAGAACATAGGCAAACAAAAGAAGAAAACGAAAGAGAGAACATAGTGAGGAGACCACACACACGCACTGCTCAAAGCTCACAAAGTGCTCCCAATCGAAATACTTTTCTTGCAGGCATCCCCATTCCAAAAAATCCCAGATTCGAATCCACGCCCATCACCATAGACTCATACAGCATTGTTGGTAAGGGGAATGTAAGGAATAAATTCTATACTTTCTTTGCATATCATAATCATTTGATTTTTCATTCATGATCGAAGGGTCTGGGCGTGGTACCCAGGTCCATATTGGATTTCGTTTGCTTCTAACATCTGTTGCAGATCTAGCATAAATGAGGCCACAACGCGCAGGATCGAAAGACCTGGGTTTAGCACCCAAATCACGCTCTTCATTTCTGCCAACATACCTTTACAGAGCCATTATCATCATAGCAACCCCCCTGGATCGAAAGACAGTCATCTCACCCTGGGTCGAAGGGTACCCATCTCTTCTGGATTGAAGCCTCCCTTTCCTCTGGATAAAAGGGCAAGACTTTTCACTGGATCGAAAGACAGCTCAAACCTCTTTCGATCTAGGCCTCTTGAACTACACTTTTTTATTGTCTGTTTCTTCCGATTTCAGCTTTGTTTTAACCGTTTCTATTTCTTTTTTTTAATCAACATAAAAGTCATTCAAAAAACCAAAAAAATATTAGGATAGTTTTTTCTCATTAAAATTAATTTTATTAATTAATCTTTTTAATTATCTTAACATTTTCTCAAAAAACTCAAATTAAAAAGATTTAGATTATTTTCCCAATAAAATAAAACAACAAAAAGATTTTATTCTTAGGATTTTTAGACGTTATTTTCAATTAGCGCACGTTTATTTTATTGTAACTACTCATAGCTGTAATAGCATTAGATTTAAAATTCTGTACTTTTAGTTTCTTGCATTTTTTATGTAACTGCGCCCGAAGCCTTGTAATAGCGTAGGATTTATCATTTCTGCACTTTAAATTCTTGTACATAAATTAACTGCCTAGATGTATGCTAACTAGGATTGCATGACAAGATCTGAAAACAAACGGTAGAATACCTAAATGTTTAAAGATAAGATAACCGAACACAACACACTTGCACACATACACCTCTAAGGTACGCCCACTTTGGTTCCCTTCAATAAAACAGTCATGAGACAGGAATGCTTTAGAAAAGACCCACAAAAATCAAAAAGATCATAGTCCCTCGATGACCCTATAGTTTCCTTCTTGGTAAATGATCTAGTCCCTAAAACAGAATTGCTAAAGCATCTCCATACAATTGCCTTCGTGGCTGTAACGTCTATTCGAATGTCCCTCAACATCTAATGATAGGGCTACCTACTCACTAATAGTAGGATAGCATTGTTTAAAGGATACAAGAGTTAAACATAATGCAAATCGCCGCACTAAGGCTTTTCAAAAACATTTTCAAACACACAAAGCACAAAGCATTTTCAAAACGAGGAAACCTCTAAAAGCCCTTGGAAAACCATGGATGGAAAGGGTGCTAACACCTTCCGTTTCCATAATCTACCCCCTTACTCAGAAAACATCTCGAAAAGGTCATTTTATGTTCTTTTCACACTTTCCTTTATTGGATAAAAGAAAAGACGGTGGTGACTCTTGCTTACTGCGACACTTGCGAACAAAAATTGCAAAAAACAACATATATTAAACAGTCGGTTCTGCCACTGTGTTACAACGAACAAGTATGCCTAGAATTGCAGGGTATCGAAAATGACTTCCTTATTCAGCGGAGACTTTATACAGAAATGAGGGGTGAAAAGATGTATTAGGAAGAGCAGTATGTCAAGATCGCCCAAGCAGGGAGAGACAACCATAAGATAATCCCACATCTTTATCAAGAGTACCGGTATTACAAAGAAAGACATGAAAAGCTTGTCTTCTTAGCCAACAATCTTATTGAGGATATCCCTAGAAGTATAAGAGACGCAGAAAGTTTGATGGTTCCTCTTCCGGATGTTGAAGACTTTCTCCACCTTTGTTGAGCAATGGTTTATGGTTTCAGAGCACACATCCGCTGGCGCACCTAGAAGATTTATTTCCATTCATCTATGTTTATGTAAACAAGTTTTGATTCAAAGTTGTAATATTTTTCAATATCTGGATTATGTTACTTTCAATAAAGGCATTTTGTTTTCGTATCTCGTTTGCGTATCCATTTCAAGGACAGTCACCAATTAAAATAATAAAAAACAAAAGATAATTGTGTACCTACGTGAATAAGACATTTCATGTTCATACGCATTCATCTGCATGCATGCATTCATAAAACACCTTCATATCATATCAAAACTCATCTCTCGTGAAATCTCTCCAGTAAATCATTGGTAGAAGAAGATATCCACCTCTTTGGCCTCCGTATCAAACAAGGGCCTACCAGCAAAAAGCAATGGAACAAATTGAGGAGACCCGGGCTGAGTTCGAAGAAGATCTCGACCAAGTAAAGGGTGATGTGAGTTCAATGAAGGGAGATCTGAGTCAAGTTCTCCTAGCTCTAAAGAACATCATTGATAGGCAGGACCAGATTCCCAGGGTAGCTTTCGAAGAAGTAGCCCAAACCATTGGTGCATCAAGCGGTCACCAACCAAGGAAGGAACCAGAGGCAGGACTCCAAAAGTATGTCATGGCCTAACAAGAAGCTGAGACTGAAGGGTTTGTCCCACCACCATCAAAAGCATGGACCCTACAAATCCCAGTCAACAATAAAGACAACTACTTGGACCTACAATATGGAGACCATGACCTAGAGGATGCTAACCGGGCATCCTTAAAGACGACTGGTACTCATGTTGTTAACAATTCACCAGTGGCAGATAAGTACAAAGCCTTGGAGGAAAGATTAAAAGTTGTGGAAGGTTTTGACGCTTTCGAGGTAGACCCTCTCAAAATGGGCCTAGTTCCCGATGTGGTAATTCCACCAAAGTTCAAGGTACCTGACTTTGGAAAGTACAAGGGGATCACCAGTCCAAGAAATCATATATGCATGTATTGTAGGAATATGCATGCCCATGCCCATAATCAGAAGTTGATGATTCACTATTTTTAGGATAGCCTAAGTGGGGCATCTTTAGACTGGTATATGCAATTGGAGTGAATACAGATTCAAACCTTGAGAGATCTTGATAATGCCTTCTTAAAGCATTACAAGTATAACCTGGACATGGTGCCTACCCGCATGCAACTCCAAAATCTATCCCAGAAAAAAGAAGAGTCCTTCAAGGAATATGCTCAAACATGGAGGGAGATGGCATCCCGTGTGCAACCACCACTATTAGAAAAGGAATTGGTAGACATGTTCATGGGAACTTTGCAAGGGCTGTATTACGAGAAAATGGTTGGGAGTATCTCCTCGGGATTCTCAAATCTAGTGACTATCAGAGAAAGAATCGAGACTGGAATAAAAAGTGGGAAGATATCAGGAGGATCATCAAATGCCTCCCATAATCCAAAAAGACCTGCTTCAAACTACCCAAAAAGAAAAGAGGGAGAAATTAACGTTGTAGCCTCATAACCAAGGGCATCACAACCACTAATGATCCCGCAAGGGAAGCAGCAAGGTAGATTTAAAAGGCCACAAAGAAAATTTGATCCACTCCTTATGCCATCCAGCCAGTTATTACAACACTTGGTTAAGGCATCATTGGTGGAAATCAAACCTCTAGCTCCTCCATTCGGGCCAATCCCATGAAGGTATAATTCCAATGCAAAATGCGAATACCATGCTAATTCTCCAGGGCACACCATAGAGAAATGTTGGGCATTCAAACACAAAGTGCAGGACTTGTTAGAATCTCAAGATATCACCTTTGAGAAACCTAACATCAATACAAATCCCATGCCTCCACATGGAGGGCCGACAATAAATGCAATTGAAGTAGTCACTGACTTTAGGGCAATCAGACAAGCAGAAACCCCAATCAACTTGTTGAAAGAATATTTGTTCAAATGTGGGTTCCTGTTGGAACATAATAAATCCTTTGAAAGAACTTTGCAAAAGCTAATGGACCAGGGGATAGTCCAATTCAGACCATAACCTGAAGCAAAATATGTAGCCGCGATTGAAGGAAAGAAGCCATTGGTAATCCCTTGACAAGGCCCAGATCTTAACAAGAAAACTCTAGTGATCCTGTGGGAAGAATCGACGGAGACCACGAGGATGGCACCCAAGAAGACTCTCCTAATACCAACTATTCCAAAGGCCACAATGGTGATTAGGGGACCCTCACCTATCCTTTATGAAAGTAACAAAGCAGTGCCATGGAGTTATGACTCGTCCGTATACATTAATGGAGTGAAGCAAGAAAGTGAGCCCTCACTAAGTCAGGGACTTGCAATTTCTAATATAACAGGGGCAGGGGGTATGACCCGAAGCAGGCGAATTTTTGGAGTTGAACCACCAAAGAAGAAAGATGAGGCTCCAACAAAGGACAAAGGAAAAGCAGTAGTAGATACAAATCAAGAAACAGAACCTTTAAGAAAAAATTTTACTGATCAAGAGGCGGAAGAATTTTTGAAAATGATCAAAAGAAGTGATTTCCGAGTGGTGGATCAGCTTCACCAAACTCCAGCGAAAATCTCCATACTCTCACTACTAATCAACTCTGAAGCGCACCGAGACTCTTTGATGAAGGTACCAAGTTCAGCTCATGTTGCAGAAGAAATTTCAGTAAATCAATTTGACAATGTCGTAGCAAACCTAACATCTAGATCATACCTAGGTTTCAGCAACAATGAATTTCCGCCACAGGGTCGAGCTCATAACAAAGCACTCCACATTACTATGCAAATAGGTACTACCCATTTATCTAGGGTTCTCACTGATACCGGTTCTGCCCTCAATGTGTTGCCAAAGTCCAGTATGATAAAGTTAACAATATATGACGACGTGATGAGGCCAACTTTTACAATAGTAAAAGCATTTGATGGTTCTCGAAGCTTGGTGTTAGGAGAGGTGGCACTGCCAATTAAAATTGGGCCGCATATATTCAATATCACTTTCCAGGTCATGGATATAAAACCAGTATACACTTGCTTACTGGGGATACCTTGGATCCACGCAGCAAGGGCGGTCACCTCGACCCTGCATCAAAAATTGAAGTTCCTAGTGGAAGGGAAATTAATCATAATCGATGGAGAGGAAGATATCTTCATAAGTCACATTGAATCATACAGATATATCAGTGGTGACGGAGACTGTATAGCTACCCTGTTCCAAGCCTTGGAAATTGCTTCAATGGTAACTTTACCAGTCGAGAAGGGTAATAAGCCTAAGGTGACATCATGGAGAGATCTGCAAGCAACCATGGGATGTGATGCTTCAAAAGGCTGGGGAAAGCTCCCAGAAATCCCTGATAAGAAGAATCGCTTTGGATTGGGCTACGAATCATCGAAAGCTACTCCACAAGGCAAAGCACACTTCCCTCTGATTCAAGAGGCCTTTGTCAACAAGGGAACAGAGCATGGCAGACACGTGGCGATGATATCCAACAAAATTCACACCAGAAAGGAAACAAACTTTATCAGGGATAACGCTCCAGGAGAAGAAATCAAAAGTTGGACTTCCGTGGAGATTCTCGAGATCTTTTTCTTTCCTAAGTAATTTTCCTTGTTTAAAAAGAACCTATGTCAAGCCCGAGGCATATGGGTTTCTTGTAAGGGTTCCCCATTTTGTTTCAGACAATATTTACAATCAATAAAAGTTATATTTTATTTTCAATCAAGATCCTTGTCTTTCTCTTGCATTTATTCCTTAAAAATTAAAAATGGAAATACTTTCTCTGCATATGCATTTTCAAAAACTCATATACTAAAATCTGCACCAAAACATGATAAATGTGTAGATCCATGCCCAAAACCACCGATAATGTTACTACTGCGACCCGATACAATTTTGATGCTCTTATCAACCAAGTCGAAGAGGAAGATGATGAAGATCTTGAACTCTCTGAAGGAATGGCGAGAGAAATAGAACAAAAGGCTGATAGCACACAACCATATCAAGAGGCTATCGAGACCATTAATCTGGGCACATCAGAAGATCCGAAAGAAATCAAGTTAGGGGCAATGTTGGAGCAGAGCGTCAAAGACAAGCTGATCAAGTTATTACATGAGTATGTGGATATATTCCCCTGGTCTTACAGGGACATGCCCGGATTGGATACAAACATCGTGGTGCACAGACTACCTCTCAATGAAAGGTGTTCTCTAGTTAGGCAAAAACTTAGGAGAACTCGTCCAGATATGTCCAGAAAAATCAGAGAAGAGGTTCTTAAACAATTTGACGCAGGGTTCTTAGCAGTGGTAGATTATTCACCTTGGATAGCTAACATTGTGCCAGTACCCAAGAAAGACGACAATGTACGCATGTGTGTGGATTATCAAGATCTGAACAAAGCAGGCCCCAAAGACAATTTCCCGCTACCACACATAGATGTTCTGGTGGATAACACGGCTCAAGCCTCAGTATTCTCATTCATGGACGGCTTCTCGGGCTATAATCAAATCAAAATGGTGCCCGAGGATATGGAAAAGACTACCATCATGACACCCTGGGGAACTTTCTGCTACAAAGTAATGCCATTCGGTCTCAAGAATGCAGGGGTAACCTATCAGAGGGCAATGATCACATTATTCCATGACATGGTCCACAAAGAGGTTGAAGTGTACGTAGATGATATAATCGCCAAATCCCATACGAAAGAGGAACACATCATACATTTACAAAAGCTTTTTGAATGGCTACGCAAGTTCAGACTAAGATTAAATACGAACAAGTGTACATTTGGCATCAGATCAGGCAAATTGTTGGGTTTCATTGTAAGCCAGTGGGGTATCAAAGTGGACCCCGATAAAGTAAAATCTATACAAGGGATGCCAGCACCAAGGACAGAAAAGGAAGTGTGTGGTTTCTTAGGGCGATTGAATTACATCTCAAGGTTCATATCGCATCTAACAGCTACATGCGAGCCAATATTCAAGTTATTACGAAAAGATCAGACGGTAGTATAGAATGACGACTATCAAACTGCCTTCGAGACGATAAAACAATATCTTCAAGAGCCACCAATCTTAATACCTCCTGTTCCTTGAAGACCACTCATCATGTATCTGACAGTGCTCGAAGGATCAATGGATTGTGTTTTGGGACAGTAGGATGAAACAGGCAGAAAGGAGCATGCAATTTATTACCTCAGCAAGAAATTCACTACTGTGAAACCAGGTACTCACTCCTCGAGAAAACTTGTTACGCATTGGCTTGGGCTTCCAAGAGGTTGAGGTAATATATGTTAACCCACACTATATGGTTAATAGCAAGAATGGATCCTCTAAAGTACGTGTTTGAAAAGCCGGCTCTTACTGGGAGAATCACACGATGGCAGATGCTATTATCAGAATATGACATCCAATATGTCAATCAGAAGGCCATCAAGGGTAGTATAGTAGATGATTATCTAGCTCACCAACCGCTTCCAGAATACCAGCCTATGAAGTTTGACTTTTTAGATGAAGACGTCGTGATTATAGCCGACTATGAAATACCAGGATCCGACGAAGGACCCGAGCCAGGGGCAAGATGGACACTCACGTTTGACGGGGCTTCAAATGCACTAGGGCACAACATAGGGGTAGTTTTGATTTCTCCAAAGAACTATCAGAAGCCATATGCCGCAAGATTGTGTTTCGACTGCACCAACAACATTGTCGAGTACGAAGCTTGCATACTAGGGCTGGAAGCTGCCATTGATCTGAGAATAAAGCACCTCGAAGTATTTGGGGACTCTGCATTAGTCATATATCAGGTTAATGGCGAATGGGATACAAAACACCCAAAACAGATTCCATATCGGGATCATGTTCTGAAGTTGGTCGAGGAGTTCACAGAGATCACTTTCAGCTACATCCCGCAAGAAGAAAATCAAACGGTAGACGCCCTGGCAACCTTATCAGCTATGTTCAAGGTAACCTGGTCGAATCACGAACCACGCATCACAATCATACATTTCGAAGAGCCCGCACACTGTCTTGCTATTGAAGAAGGACAAAAAACAAGCCTTGGTTCTACGACATCAAAAAGCACCTGGAAAAATAGGAATATCCAGAAAATGCCTATATCATTGACAAGCGAACCCTGTGAAGGTTAGCTTCAAAATTCTTTCTGAGCAATGGGGTTCTATACAAAATAAACTATGACATGGTATTTCTCAGGTGTGTGGAGAAGCAAGAAGCGGATACACTTATTAGAGAAATCCACGAGGGTACTTTTGGGATTCATACAAATAGGCGTGCCATGGCTAGAAAGATTATGTGAACAGGGTATTATTGGTCAACAATGTAAGCCGGCTGTTATCACTACATGAAGACGTGTCGTAAATGTCAGATCTACGCTGATAAGATAAACGTGCCACCAACTCCTCTGAACGTCATGAGCTCTTCTAGGCCATTCTTAATGTGGGGAATTGATATGATTTGCATGATCGAGCCGAAAGCATCCAACGGGCACTGTTTTATACTGGTAGCCATCAACTACTTTACCAAATGGGTAGAAGCAGCGTCCTACGCTAACGTGAGAAGTCAAGTGGTTACACGCTTCATCAAGTAGAATATCATATGCAGATACGGTGTCCCAAGCCGGATAATTATCGATAACTGGTCCAATTTAAACAATAAAATGATGAAGGAATTGTGCGATGACTTCAAAATCGAGCATCATAATTCCTCACCATACATACCAAATATGAATGGGGCCATCGAAGTAGCCAAAAAAAATATCAAGAAAATCATCCAGAAGATGGTGAAAACATACAAAGATTGGCACGAAATGCTTCCCTTCGCTCTACATGGCTATCGCACTCTGGTGCCCATATCAACGGGCGTGACTCTGTTCTCACTGGTATACGACATGGAGGCAGTAATTCCAGTTGAAATCGAGACGCCATCACTTCGGGTTCTAATGGAAACAAAGCTGGAAGAAGCAGAATGGGTGCAGACACGGCTCAATCAGCTCAACCTTATTGAAGAAAAACGATTGATAGCTTTGTGCCATAGTCAGCTACATCAGAAGCGGATGAAGAGAGCTTTCGACAAGAAAGTCTGTCCTCGAATATTCAAAGAAGGGGATCTAGTTCTCAAGAAGATTCTGCTACCTCGCCTCGATTCACGGGGTAAGTGGACACCTAACGACGAAGGTCCATACGTAGTCAAAAAAGCATTCTCCAGAAGTGGTCTTATCCTCACAACAATGGATGGGGAAGAACTACCGCATCCAGAAAATTCAAACGCATTCAAAAAATACTATGTATAAAAAGCTCGCTAAGCTCGAACGCTTAGCAGGCGACTTAGGCAAAAAGGAGCCCTCGGTGGATCGAAAACCCTAAAGGGCGATCCAGGTAAAAATTAGGGTCATATAAACAAAAAGAACTATCCTGGTGGATTGAAAACTCGAAAGGGAATCCAGGAAAAGGTTAGGGATTTCATACAAAGAAATAAAGAACAAAAAGACTACGATCTAAGAACTACGACTATGAACCATGAAGGGAGAGATAGATCAGAATCATACAACTCAGAAGCAAAGAAGATAAGGGCTATCAAAAGGATATTGGGGAAATAGCAGTAACAATTATCATTTTTATTTCCATTTACAATTTTGAAAATTTCTGTAATTACCTCTTTCTAGGAATTGCATCATGTACATTCGCCTATTCAGAGGCATAATCAATAAAACATTTGTTTTCTTTGCATCTTTCAAATTGACGTGCACCTTCTTTCAGCCACTTATATCCATTTATTTATTCAGCACATCAATCATAGTCTTTTAAACAACCAGGGAACACCTCAACTCTCAGCAAGTTTTCCTTCACAATAGTTAATGTAGTAGTCAAATCCACAACGAAGGAAACAAAAGTAGTGTTGTCAATCGCATTGGAACCTTTGCCATGGTTTGGCATCGATGCAGTTATCACATTTGGAGTTGTAGGTGGATCAAACTCAATAGTTTTATTGTCTATTAGGTCTTGAATCTTATTCTTCAGAGCCCAGATGTGATACGGTGGGAGAACTGACTTGAGAGTTTTGTGTTTTATCGTAAATGTTGCGGTTAGAAAGAGTCGCCACCGACTTTTCTTTTATCCAAATAAGGAAAGGTGAAAAAGCACAGGAAAGACCTTTAGAGATGTTTTCTTGAGTTTGGGGGGTAGATTATGAAAAGGGAAGGTATTAGCACCCTTTTCATCCATGGTTTTCCATGGGCTCTTAGTTACTTGCTAGATCACTTGCTTTTGTTTGAATGTGCTTGTGGTGTGGATTTTTGAGAGTATTTTGACCATGTAACTTTGTAATGATTCTCGTTTTATAAGAATGCATACAAAGTGTTTGTTTCAAAAATGTTTCAAAAAGTGTTTGTGAGATGTGTTTTTTGAAAGTGATTTTGAAAATGTGACTTTGTAATGATTCTCGTCTCTATAAGAATGTATACAAAGTATTATCTTTTGAAAATGTTTCAAAGTGAGAGTGTTGGTGTATAGAATGTTTTGGTTTTGATCAAGCGAGCAAGTAGGAGCGAATCTACCTACTCAAAAGGTCTTAGGTGTTCTTTTCCTCCTCCTTTAGACGTTTCTATCTTACCATTGTTTTTGTAAGAAGCCCCATCGTTGGATGTGAAGGGACGATTGTAGGAAGTTTGTATAGTCATAGAAGGCAACCTATGGGACGTTTTAGTAATGTCGTTTAGGGACTAGATCGTTTACCGAAGGCAACATCGAGGGACTACGATCTTTTATCGAAGGTCTTTGCTAAAATACCCATGTTCGAGGGTCATGACTATATTTCCGATAGGCAACAAGGTGGGATTACCCTAAGGGTGCTAATGTGCAAGTGTGTTTAATTTCATGCATTTTTAGTCTTGATTAGGGTTATCTACTTGTCAATTTCATGTCTTACCATACACACCTTAATTACTAGCATTTACATTCAAAAACAATAAATTGCAGAAATGTAAAGTCCTACGCTATTACAATATTTTAGGGATGGGGGTACATATTTATGAATGGGGATTGCAAATAAAATATAATCTTAAGTTACTATTACAACCACATTGAAATGGATAAGAATGTACAAGAAATGTAAAATGGACTTGTTTTTTTGTAAAAAAAAGGAAATAAGTTTGGTTTAAGAAAACATTTTGATCTTTTATGTTAAAAGAAATAAAATAAGATATGTGAATATAAAATAATATTTTTTATGTGTTTTTGATTAATAAATAAAAAATGATGGCAAAAATACTAAGGAGAAAAGAAAACGGAATCAGCGCTTTGCTGAGAATAAAAGAGGTCAGAAGTTCTGACTCTGGCGTGCTGCACAAATTCAAATAAACGTTAGTAGAAACATGGAAAGTTAGAAGTTATGGGTCCGCTGAGAACAAAGAAGATTTCAGAAGTTCTGATATCACTTGCCGGACTTAATCTCCCTCTCCACGCTAGTCAGAAAATCTGCAACTTGGTCATATGACAGTTATAGCAGGTTTCATAGTGTTTCAGAAACAAGAGATATAAGAACTATAAATCAGAGGCAAGCATGAATTTTCTAATTCTAATTTACTTAAGAAGTTCTGAACTAATTTACTCCCTACTTAGGCATACAAATACGTGAAACCTCAGAATACGTACAACATCAGAAACATGATGTCTACATTGTATTTTTGAACATGCAAATCTGTTAATGCTTAAGTAATATGATGAGAGTCAGCAGAATATCACCTTGCAACTGGAAAAGACTCTATGAACTGGAGTTTGGTCCTGAACTCTGTTGATATTCTGAGTAGCTTCTTCACGTGCTCAACAGGCTGGAAGTTTTCAACTTCTGGAACAGCCAAGGGGTAATGTTCTGAATTCTTTGAGGTGGAGGTGGATGGAGAATGTATTTCAGTTTGACTACAGAAGATTGGATTGCTTTTGAATGTATATCAAAAACTGTATGGGTGGTTCTGGTCGAGAAACACTTGAGGAAAAATGGAATTTGAGTGCAAGAATCGAAAGCTGCCAGGTTTTGTATTTTGTGTTTGCAATATTCGGACTCTTGGAATTTTAGCAGGGGTTCAGGGCTTTTCTTTCTCAAATTTATGACCCTTTTACAGTGGCCAATGGCTTTCAATTTATAGGCAAAGATCTTGTAGTTTGGAGAGTGCAACCATCACATGCTAGGGTGTTGCCTTACTGTTGAAGCAAGTCTGGTGGTTAGTAGCCTTAGCAGTGCCTAAGCTGGAATTATAAGCAGGAATTAAGGAGAGGTAACTTCCAAAGCAAAAGTGGCGTATGGGCCCAGCACACTTTTGTACAAGAGTTTGCTTTTCCAAGACAGTAAAGGTACTTCTATGCCACACATGGAGAAACCCTTTGAACAAAGACCCATAAGTGGTTGTGAGCATTAAATGATGATGAGATTGATCAACCCAGAAATCCTGCCACGTGATATTCTGCATCATTGCTTAGTTCTGGATCAGAAGTTCAGCTTCAGCGTGACTTAGAATAGACATCCAACTTCTGATCCTTGAATCCCTTTGCTTCAGCATGTTCTGAAGGAGCTCTCATACTTTCCAGGAAGCTCGTAGCATGCTTTGTAACCTTCTTTGAATTACCCTTGCAAACTCTGGCTGAACCTTTGTGAAAAATGGCCCACAAGTTCTGACCAAACTCTGTCTTGAAAGTGTCCAGAATTTGCTGAGTGTTTTAGTTTCATGGACTTGTCTTTGAACATTTATAACTTGAAATTCCAGTATTTCCAGGAGAAGTTATGTTCTGCAATATTTTAGATTTTATTGAAATCTATAACTTTTATTCCAGAAGTTCTTCCAGAATCAGCTTGCATCATGGTGATAATCTGATCAGAAGTTCTGAGCTTGTCATATTTCTTAAACACTTAGAAAAATTCTAAGTATTTAGAATTTTGACTTTTCCAAAGTAATTTTGACTTTTGAATATCTTGATGAAACAAATCCCACATTCCAACATGTCCTTATGAAATATGATTCTGGATACTTAATTTTGATCCAAAAGTCAAATTTTGACTTTTTAGTATGCAAATGACCATTTTACCCTTGTGAATGACTTTCTTGGAAACTTTGCAATTCAATGCTTGAAATTGGATGGGAACAAACCTGAGGGTCTAGGTGATCCTTTGAGAAATGAGAGGGAAAATTTTGGGGTACAATAGTTGCCCCTGTTCAATCTTCTTAAGCTTGAGGATGTAGATTGGTTGGTCTGCCTTTCATGATCTGAAGGAGGAAGATGATTGAACACTAGAGTGCCCAGAATTTTTCACTCGTATGAAGTAATGCTGATTGGTGATGTCGGGAATGGGCATACAGATGCCAGTTAGAAAGCGGCAGGGAATCGTCAGAGATGGGCTTAAAGATGCCATCCAGAAAAGATTGGTTGCATAAGAGATTCCTTGGCGAGAATTCCTGTACCTACTGTTGAGGGGGACTTTTTCGAGGAATGTTGATTTATGCCTTGGGAAGTAAGATCTAGGAGCTTCAGGAGTCCATTACTCTATTGGGGAATTAACTCTTGATTGAGGGAGTGAAAGTAGAATGTATACCTAGTTAGGGTCTAGGCTGTACAGCGACTTACTGGGGAAATATGACACCGACCATGTCTGGTCGGGTCTGGGCCTTTCAGTGTTGTAAACTGTTGTCTGGAGATAAGGGAGAAGGAACCTGGATAGTAGGGTTACTTCGAGATGAAAGCTTGGATAGTAGGGTTGGCAGATTTTCCATTCGGAGAAATGATGGATAGTTGTTGGAGATGGGCTTAAAAGATGCCATCCAAAAGTGATTATTGGTTTTGTAATTTGTGAGCTGTAAGAATGAATATCAGAATGGTGTCCGTGTATGGAGCGTATCTGAACTGTATCTAAAGCTGTCTTTGAACGAGTATCAGGATGGAACCCGTGTCTGGTGCGTATCTGAACTGTATCAAAAATTTTCTTTGAATGAGTATCAAAATGGCGTCCGTGTCTGGAGCTTATCTGAATTGTATCAAAAGTTGAATCTGAATGAGTATCAGAATGGCATCCGCATCTAGTGTGTATCTGAACTGTATCAAAAGCTGTCTTGGAATGAGTATCAGAATGGAATATGTATCTGGTGCGTATCTGAACTGTATCAAAAGTTGAATCTGAATGAGTATCAGAATGGCATCCGTGTCTGGTGCGTATTTGAATTGTATCAAAAGTTGTCTTTGAATGAGTATCAGAATGGCATTCGTATTAGGTGCGTATCTGAACTTTATCAAAAGTTGAATCTAAATTAGTATCAAAATGGCATCTGTGTCTGGTGCGTATCTGAACTGTATCAAAAGCTGTCTTTGAATGAGTACCAGAATGGCATCCGTATCTGGTGCGTATCTGAACTGTATCAAAGGATCTTGAAATTTTGTTAATGGTAGTTGTTAACCTTATCCTGAAAAGGGTAAAATGTTAGCTAAAACAAAATGTTTATGTTGTATGAAATGCATAGTATAATGCATTCGTGTTATCAATGTTTATGATATATGGATGCAATATATGCGTATATGAGCTAGTCTATTGCACCGCTGTTGGACTGGGGAAAATAAATCCCTGATTGCTGCTGAGGATATGTAAGTCTTCATGTTTTGAAGTCAAAATTTTGATGAATTTCCGTTTAGAGAAATAAACTCTATCGTAAGGGAAATGTCGTATACTGCTTGTAAGATTCCATTGGGGAATCCTGAGAAATTTGACGACTTCTACAGGGGAGTGATAACTAGGAATTTTGTTCTGCTGTGGATTTAAATGACGTACTGCGGGGATTTCTTATGGAATAGCCTATAGTTATTTCCCTATCCATTCAACCCATCAGTAATTGTCTTTTTCATTTTGTTTATTTGTAAACAGTAATTATATTCAAATGCATATGTTCAACAATGAATCATTGGACGTTTTTGTACACAAAACACAAACGTAAAGAAAAAACAGATAGTTTTTCCACTTTCAAAGAGATACCTTTGTATTGACTTTGAGTAAGTATTTTTGTACAAGGAGACAAACATTCTAGTAAGAGAATTCCGTCGTAAAAAAGAAAATTTTGATACAAAGAAAAGATAGCTGTGTGTAAAAATCCCATGGGGTTTCCATTCTTCTATAGCCTTCATATCTCGGATCATCTTATCTATTTGTTGCCTTGTTCAAAGCTGATTGAATTGATCAGAAACTGAGTTTGTCAGTGGAAGCCAAAGGTTATCCTTAAAGTTATCCAACGCGGCACAGTCATACGCTTTAATTCCCTAACTTTTTCCTAGACCGCCTTTTCGGGTTTTCAGTCCACCGGGAAACCCTTTTTTTCCCAAGTCTCCCTCTCGGGTTTTCAACTTGCTGGGTGTACAGATTTTTTTGGTTTTATCCCTAATTTTTGCCCGAACCTTTTTGGTTCACCGGGATGCCCTTGTTTTACCTAGGTATGTCAACCTAGCGGGTCTCTTATGCATAGTATCTTTAGACTATGTTCGCGTTTGCAGGATGCGGCAGGTCGTCACCATCCATGGTGGTCAAGATCATTGCCCCACTAGAGAAAATGTTTTTGATTAAAAATGGTCTTTCATAGGTAGGAGTCCACTTGCCCCTAGGATCACCTTGTGGCAGTATGATGCGTTTGATCACTAGATCCCCAACTTGATACACTTGGCGTCTGACCTTTTTGTTGAAAGCCTTGATCATTCGTTTTTGATACATTTAACCATGGTAAACAGCAGTGAGTCTTTTCTCATCAATCAAGTTTAGCAGATCAAGTTGAGTCTGGATCCATTCGTCTTCGTTCAGCCCTGCATCCTTCATAATCCTTAGAGAGGGGATCTGGACCTCGATAGGCAAGACAGCTTCCATGATGTAAACCAGAGAATAGGGTGTTACCCCGCTTGATGTGCGAGTCGTGGTACAATACCCATGGAGAGAGAATGGTAACATCTCATGCCAGTCTTTGTATGTGATTGTCATTTTCTGTATGATCTTTTTAATGTTTTTATTGGCAGCTTCGACAACACCATTCATCTTCGACCGATAAGGGGAAGAACTGTGATGTTGGATCTTGAATTGCTCGTACAAGGCGGTGACCATAGTGTTTTTGAGATTTGTACCATTGTCAGTGATAATCCTTTCCGGGATACCGTATCGGTAAATGAGGTTCTGTTGGATGAACCGAGCGACAACATTCTTGGTGACGGAAGCGAAGGAGGCTGCCTCAACCCACTTTGTAAAATAGTAAATAGCCACTAGGATGAAGTGGTGTCTATTGGAGGCTGTCGACTTGATTTCCCCAATCATATCAACCCCCTACATAGCAAAGGGCCAAGGATCTGTCAAGACATTCAGAGGAATCGGAGGCACGTGCACCTTGTCAGCATAAATATGGCATTTATGGCAGGTTCGAGAGTGTTGATAGCAATCTGCTTCTATGATGGACCAGTAATAGCCTTCCCGTAGGATTTTCTTTGCCATCATATGCCCACTGGAAGGGGTACCAAAATTACCTCCATGTAATTCAGCCATGACCCTTTCAGCTTCAACCTTATCTATACACCGAAGTAACACAGAGTCATGATTCTGTTTATACAAGATGTCGTTACTAAGGAAGAACTTAGCAGAGAATCTCCTTAAGAACTTCTTATCATTGACTGAAGCTCCTTCTGGGTATTCTTGAGTTTCGAGATACCTCTTGATTTCGTGAAACCAAGGCTGGCCCACTACTTCTTCAGTATTAATCTCGTGACAGTGTTTTGGTTCCTCCATTCATTCGATGGTGATCTGGGGAGCCTCGTTATCCCAATTAAGTTTAAACATAGATGACATTGTGGCTAGAGCGTCTGCTAGCTGATTTTCTTCTCGCGGGAAATGCTCGAATGTAATCTTCTCAAAATGTGGTAGCAATGTTAAAACATGTTCTTTGTAAGGGATAAGGTTTGGGTGTTTGGTGTCCCACTCCCCTTTGATCTGGTTGATAACCAAAGCTGAATCTCCAAATACATCCAAGGATTTGATTCCCAAGTCTATGGCAGCCTTGAGACCGAAGATACATGCTTCGTATTCCGCCATGTTGTTTGTACAATTGAAGCAGAGTCTTGCTGTAAAGGGAGTATGGCATCCTTCCGGAGATAAGAGTACATCATTGATACCATTACCAAGTGCATTGGACACTCCATCAAAGAACAGGGTCCATCGGGATCCTTGTTCAGGTCCGTCATATGGCCTGAATCCTTCACAATTGTCTAATATCATGATGTCTTCATCCGGGAATTCAAACTTCATGGACTGGTAGTCTTCCGCAGCTTGGTGAGCGAGGTGATCAGCTAATACACTACCCTTTATAGCTTTTTGGGTAGTATATTGTATGTCATATTCTGTCAGGATCATCTGCCATCTCGCTATTCTCCCAGAAAGAGCAGGCTTCTCGAAGATGTATTTTATCGGATCCATCTTAGATATCAACAAGGTAGTATGAGCCGGCATATACTGTCTTAGCCGACGAGTAGCCCATGCCAGAGCGCAGCAAGTTTTCTCGAGCAATGAATATTTGGTTTCACAATCGGTAAACTTTTTTCTCAGGTAGTAAATAGTATGCTCTTTTAGGGCAGACTCGTCATGCTGCCCCAATACACACCCCATTGAGTTTTCTAAAATAGTCAGATACATGATCAACGGTCTTCCCTCGACTGGTGGCATCAACCCAGGAGGCTCTTGAAAGTATTCTTTGATTTTGTCAAAATCAAATTGGCATTCATCATTCCACTTGACTACTTGATCATTCTTCAATAGTTTGAAGATTGGCTCACAAGTAGCCGTTAGGTGAGAAATGAATCTGGCAATATAGTTCAAATGTCCTAAGAATCCTCTGACTTCCTTTTCAGTGCGAGGAGCAGGCATCTCTTGTATTGCTTAAACTTTGGCAGGATGGACCTCGATACCTTTGTTGCTGACAATAAAGCCTAGGAGCTTACCAGACCGTACCCCAAATATGCATTTGTTTGGATTCAACCTCAGCTTGTACTTCTTCAGTCTCTCAAATAATTTTTGTAAGTGATCAAGATGCTCTTCCTCTGCTTGGGATTTGGCTATCATATCGTCCATGTAGACCTCTATTTCGTGATGTATCATGTCGTGAAATAGAGCTAACATGGCTCGCTGATAGGTTGCCCCAGCATTCTTTAGTCCGAATGGCATCACCTTATAGCAAAACGTTCCCCACTATGTGACAAATGTTGTTTTTCTCCATATCCTCAGGCTCCATTTTGATTTGGTTGTAACCTGAGAATCCATCCATGAAGGAAAACACTTTGTGTTATGCCGTATTGTCAACTAGGATATCAATGTGGGGGAGTGGAAAGTCATCCTTAGGGCTTTCCCTATTCAAATCTATGTAGTCCACACACATTCGCACTTTGCCGTCTTTTTTGGGCACAGGAACAACATTGGCAACCCATTGGGGGTAAGAGGTGACAGCCAAGAATCTAGCGTTGAATTGCTTCATGATTTCTGCTTTAATCTTTTCTGACATATACGGCCTTATTCGATGAACCTTTTGCTTTACTGGCGGGAAATCCTCTCTTCTACGCAGACGATGTACCACAATATCTTCATCAAGTCTTGGAATGTCTTCATATGACCAGGCAAAGACTTCGACATAATCATGTAACAACTGAATCAGATGCTCCTTGATACTGGGTTCCAGATTGGCACCCACCTTGACCTCTTTTTTGTCTTCTTTGGTACCTAGGTTGATCGTATCCACGGGTTCCTCGTGAGGCTGAATGGTTCTCTCTTCTTGTTGTAGCAGTCTGGCAAGTTCCCCTGGTACTTCACAATCTTCCTCACCTTCGTCTTCGGCTTGGTAGATTAGATTCTCAGAGTCACGGAAGGCCATAGCAGTATCGTTACCCATGGGATCCAGAATGGATGTATACCTGCATTGTGAGTGTGGGTGTGTGTAAGAGTATAACTATCTTTGAAAGAAAGTAAAATGTAAAAGAAAAACAATGAGCGCAAAAGTTTGTATGCGAAAAACGTCCATGATTCATTGATGTCATATGAAGATAAAATGATAACACTTACAAATGGACCGTTGTGCCTCGGGTATGACACAAGGTTTTAAGAGTGCGAATTGTTTTAAATATTACAGATCCAACAAAGTGTAAAGACAAAACAGAGGGAAGAAAGTGATCGGGACGAAGTCTCTAGCCTCCCAATTGTTGAGCCCTCCATTGACAGTCAGAAAGATCCAATCCTCCATGTTGCAATCATCTTCACCATCTTCCATTACGTTGAATTCACGGTTGCTGATCTTCAAGGGTGGCCCTCCAGCACGGGCACGATGTATAGCTTTCTAAGCATTTGAAGTGAAACCTAGGCCAAACTTGTCAGACTTATATGGGATATTTGGGAGTTGTCCCCAGATAGTGCATCCACCTTCTTCCACCATTGCTTTAGCATCTTTTAGTGACGACATCCGGAGTGGAGGCCTTGTAATCTTGGGAGCAGCCTTGGTCACTTCCACTTCTTGAGGAACCTCTTCAAAGTGTTGAAATGGAGTTTCAATGAATTCGTCGTCCAATTCAACATATCTGAAGGAATTGGGATGGTTGATCATGTATTCTTCCTCTCTTTGCACGGTGATAATCTTCCCTTGAACCGGGTACTTCAGCATCTGGTGCAATGTAGAGGTAACAACACCAGCATTGTGGATCCATGGTCGGCCTAGCAAGCAGGAGTATGAAAGGCGGATGTCCATCACATAAAAAGTTGAATTGAAGGTTTGGGTTCCAACCTTTATGGGAATGTCTACCTCCCCATGTACCATCCTTTTCGAGCCGTCAAAATCCCTTACTACTATGTTCCTTGGTGTTTTACCCCATAATTTTCCCTCTCATTTTACTCAATACACGTCAATTGAGGTCCCCAAGTTGCCCAAGAAAGTCCAAGAGTTGACCAGACAAACTCTCTCCTAAGGCAGCATACCTCAAATTAGGGTTTCCACTTTCATCAAGATGTGTGAACCACAAAGGGATCAAATGCTTTCCAAGGTTTTAATATGTTCTCAAGACCCTACATGTCAATTATCATGCCTTGCACAAGAAGTTTGCTCAATCAACTACTCAGATGCTTAAGAATCGATTGTACTAGGTCTAAAGTCAATTATGGCCCACATACAGTCAAACTTCAAGATTTTTGGTCAACGTCATCATTTTGAAGTGTTATCCATCATTTGATCAAGGTTTGATCATGATTCCTCAAGGAATGCTCCAAATTAATCAAAACCCAAAAGTTGCTAAATTAGGGTTTTTTTAGGAAAAGTCAACCCAACTTTGACCAAGCATAACTTCCACATGCTTTATCAGAAATTTTCCATCCAAAGCTCATCTTGAAGAGGATACAATTCCCTACAAATAATCTTCAGCTCCCAAGTTCAAAATATTCACTCATAAAAAGATATGAGTTTTGACATTATAGGTCCTTTTGAAAAGTCAACAAAAACACCTTTTGGGTCAAAGCTTCATACATAAACATGGAAGACTCAATTGATATGAGACCAAAAGGGTTGCTTAGGGGACATCCTAAGCTTTCTAAAAAGTCCAAGAACACCCTCCTAGGGTCAAAATTGAGAGTGTTGTGCATTGTCAAAGTTGGCAATTTTTGGAAAATTATCAAAAGTTAACATTGATCAAATTTGCATTTTTTTTCCAAAGGGGTCCATGTTTTCTTGCTTGAAACATGTTTCTAATAGGACCCACGACCCCTGAGATTTTCCACCTATTTTTTTATTATTTTTATCATTTATTTTGATTTTTTATTCATTTAAATAAAATTTAATCAAATTAAATGGTAAAATAATGAAAACAAATCAAATATTGAGATTTTTATGCATATTCTGAGTCCATGTACAGCTAGTATGCCATCCAAGTCGTGCAAGGTTCATTAGGGTTGAAAAAGACTGGATTGAAGCAAGTTTTGGAAAGAAATCATACATGAAGCAAATCAAATCCAATTTTCATAATTCTCAAATATTTGATACAAATTTGTTGACCTAATTCAGTCTACTATAAGTGCATAATAATTCCAGATCAAAAACAAGAGGATTGGAGGCGTGAAACAGCAGGAAGAAAACTCAAAAATTTGGACAAAAGTGTGAGATCAAAATCCATCTTAGAGCCATCCTCCAGAAGTTTCAAGGCTAGCAATATGTTCCTGGATATCTCAGGAAGCTTCTCCATTCATTTGCAAGGCATGAAGCGTCCAGAATCGCGCCCATCATCAACCACGGTTTGCACAAAATTTCAGTTCTGATTTCTTTGATTTTGGCATCATAAGCATGTTTTGATTATACCATTGTGTTTGTATTAATGTTTGCAAGCTACATGTACCCTTTAATTGCATTTATCATGCAGGAATCCATAGTTGCCATTGCTAGGGTTTCTGAGATGTTTTTAGGGCTTTGTTATACAGGAACAATTAGGCCAAGAAAATGATACCATGATATTCGTGAGGCCAAGACGAGTTGATTGGTATCAACACAATTGATTTATTATGGTTGTATGGAATTTTTGAAATTTACAGGCGCTGTAGTGACAACAAACGTCTGTAGGTAAAAGTTCCTCACCTAAGACGACGGTTGCAATGAAGAAGATGATGCGTGGCAGCCCATGAATGGCTGATTTGAATTTTGCGTGCATTTTCTGATTCCATTGTTTGTTTTGCTTATTATGCTTTGTTTCTATTATATGAACAAAATAACATGGTAGTGCAGCTGGCAAAGCATCACTGGAGGCAAGCATAAGGACCTGGGTTCGATCCCAGGTCCTAACATTTGCTTTCTATTATTTTTTCACGTATGATCAGGTGTACCACATTACCAAATCCAGCATACCTCACCTTCTGAGGATCATCATCTTCTGGATCCATCTCCAGTCAGATCCATCACACCTCACCTTCTGAGGATCATCATCTTCTGGATCCATCTCCAGCCAGATCCAACACACCTCACCTTTTGAGGATCATCATCCTTTGGATCCGTCTCCAGCCAGATCCAGCACACCTCACCTTCTGAGGATCATCATCCTCTGGATCCATCTCCAGCCAGATCCAATGCCAGCATACGCAGGTCCACCATGAGTCCCCAGAAGATGGTCTCATTGGATTAGGCGCCAAACTCTGGGCCATCCTTCTGGGTTTCAGAAGTTCAGCACACACCCCCCAGATTTGCTAACAGCAGGCCCATTTGGTTATTTCTACTATTCTTTCTTTAATTTTCTTTTCTTTAATTATTTTGTTTTTTTTAATCAATACAAAAATTCTTTTATTAAATTAACAAATCAAAAAATTCACAAAAAGACTTATTTTCTTAATAAATATTATTTTTAATTAATTAGTTCAATTAATTTAGGGCAACTTTAATTTCTTTCATAATTAAAAGCAATTAGAAATTAGGTTTAATTAATTTGTGATTTAATTGTTTTCTCAAATAAAAATCCACAAAATTTCTTTCTCTCAATTAGGGTTTTAAGTTATTAATTACCGTCCTCATATTTAATTTGTCACGCGCTTCTTAATTATTTTTCCCATTATTTTGTAACTGTTCAGGGTTTGTAATAGTTAAATTAGAGTTTTATTTCTTGCTTTAAATCCCTTATTTTTGGTTATGTAATTAATCTCCCTCACTGAAGCCTTGTAATAGCTAGGTTTTACTTCCTTGCACTTTTAATTTCCGCAATCTTTAACTGTTAGATGTATGGCTAATAGGATTGTATGGCAAGAATGCATGAAAAATTAAAACAGTTAGAAAACCCTAATGTGCAAAGATAACATTAACTAAAAAGCACACTTGCACATGCTCACTCTTAGGGTATACTCTCACTCTGGTTGCCTTCGGTAAACGGTCATGAAGCATAGGATGTTTTAGAGGATATCCTCTATGTCCCAAAAGATCAAATTGTCCCATTCGAATGTTGCCTCGGAAATGTTGTCTCGAAAAAGATCTTTAGGACTCTAGGATGGTTACTAAGGTGTCCTAACATTGCTTTTGTGACTGTACGTCCCTTTCGAATGTCCCTTACAACTCCAACGATGGTGCTACCTACTCCTTAATAGTGGGATAGCGCTGTCTAGAGGAAATAGAACAAAAACGATCTTTTTTCGAGTAGGTAGATGCTAGTAGGTACTTTCTCAAAACAAATCTTTTCACACAAACACTTTTCAAAAATAGTTTTCAAAGCTACTTTGTCACATCCTTGAGGACTGATACAAGGGTTATCACGAAGTAAAAAAATATTTTAATACAAACACACACAAGCAATTTGAAAAATGAGCAAGTACCTAAGAGCTTGTAGATAACTATGGATAGAAAGGGTGCTAACACCTTCCCTTTCTATAATCTACCCGCCGTACTTAGAAATATCTCAAAAAAAGGGTTTTTCTATTCTTTTTCCTTTTCCTTTGTTGGATGAAATAAAAGTCGGTGGCGACTCTTGCTTACCGCGACATTTTGCGAACACAAAACGCAAAATGCAAACCAGTATTAAATAGTCGGTTCTGCCACCGTATCACAGAACTGGCGACTCTGCTGGGGAATAATAAAGTGGGGTATACCTTAGGATCTAAGTCATTAAATTGCTTCTCTTGATTGTCTTGATTGCTTTACTTTTGAGGGTTTTTGTTTAGGGTTACTATAGATCCTACACCCGGATCTGGGGGCACTCTTTAGGTAAACAACAATAGATTGTGGAGACTGTACGGCGTAGACCGATATGGTTTAAGTGATGGCTGTGTTGGTGTGGCACTTTGGTTGGTACCAGTATCCTTTATGGGGAAATAAGGAGAATACGGGGCCGCCGCGTGGTGTCGTGAAGCACCAACGGGCCTTAGAATCTTAGTTGAACAACTTGGCCATTAGAAAGTAGTGAGATAGCTGGCCTCGGTGTAAAGGTGAGAACTGGTTGATACTTGATGCTACACTCATTGAGATCAGACTTTCGGGATATTTTGGCTGCAAGAAAAGATTGAGAGCTGAAACAATGCCCGATAAAGGATGATCAATGATATTGAGAATCTCTAGAACCCGGTTACTTTTTTAGGACAGGTTTGAACCAACTAAAATTTCAAGAGGGTACTGCCTTTAACCTCATGCAAGCCTTAAACCTAAGGACTTGGTGTAACTTGACTGTGTTTGCTATACCTGTGTTTGCTATACCTGTGTTTGTTATACCTGTGTTTTATCATGACATCATGCATCATAACATGGCATCCATGCTTATTGCACTAACCATTTCAAAGACCAGGGGAATTTATCTTTCTTCTGTTTTGCAGATTATGGCTTTCGTTCGTAGAAATACCATCTGAATCAGCTTTGTAAAGATACCTTCCCAACTCAAAGAGTTAGCATCAAGGGTTTCTAAAAATTCTACGTTCACTAAGAGACATGGTTAACTTCTCAACCTGGTTACTTCAAACTTTGATGAAAATATGATGAGTGTACTCTTTCAGTTCTTTGATCCCAAGCACCACTGCTTCACCTTTCCAGACTATCAGTTAGTGCCTACCTTGGAAGAATTCTCTCAGCTATTGGATATACCTATTCTTGAACAGGTACCCTTCACAGGTCTAGAAGAAGTTCCTAAGCCAGAAGTCATTGCCTCAGCTTTACATCTGAAACGGGCCGACGTGGTATCCAATTGGGAAACTAGAAGCGGAGTCAAGGGTTTTCTAGCTAAGTTTATGATAGACAAAGCCCAACTATTTTGGGATAATATGGATTTTCAGGCTTTTGAGGAGGTCTTGGCTCTTCTTATCTATGGTTTAGTTCTCTTCCCTAATCCGGACTCATTCGTAAATGTGAATGCTATCAAGATCTTTCTCTCTCGCAATCCTGTGCCTACCTTACTCTGAGATATTTTGCACACTCTCCATACTTGTACCATGAGCAGAAGAGGGATTCTCGTGTGTTGCATGCCATTACTGTCGAGGTGGTTTATTTATCACCTCCCTAAGTCCATACTGAAGAATGAAGAAGGTCTGGTTTGGTCACAAAGGATAATGTCACTCGCTCATACGGATATTCTTTGGTGTTCTCGATCCATGGAAAACATTGCTATCATTGACCGCTGCGAGTAGTACCCTAATGTCCCATTACTTGGTATCAGAGGGGGTATAACCTACAATCCTTGTTTATCTCTGTAAAAATTTGGTTACGCTCGAAGGGATGGTCCCCATGAGTTACTTATCAAGGGCATTGTATTCAGCTATGGGGATGATATTCAAGAGTATCGTCGGAGGTTCGTACGAGCTTGGGGCATGGTAAACAGACCGAGCGTCAGGGATTTTGGGCCAAATAATTCCATTCCAATGGAACCTTATCTACAATGGGTACGAGCTCGTGCTCAGCAGCTTATGATGCCCTACGTGGCTGTTTTTCCAGTGATTGTGGAACCCACTACTGAAGAAGGCATTCCCTACACGGTTCTTTATCCTTACATGCCCACTAATCTGGGGGAATTACAGAGGTCTTGGATTCAGATGATGAAGGAGCGGGATACTTACAGGGATCAGTTCCATGCTCAGGAGAGGAAGGTCTTAGAGCTCACAAAGCAACTGCATGAGGAAAAGGGACTGAATGATTATCTTGGCGCAAAGAGGAAGAATCCATGGGACTTTTGATTTTTCTTTCTAGTTTTAGATTTATTTTTAATTGTAACGCCTTAAAGGAATTTGAAATACAATTTCAGCTAATAAAGTTTTGTTTATATTTGGTTCACAAATTTAAATTTTCCGAGGTCTTTGAAATCATTGCATGAGCATACCATTATCATACACATCATTACAGGTACCATTACAGGTTTCTCATCTCCTTCGCTGTTTATTTCAGCAGAAATGTCTTCCGAACAAAGCATTAAGGACCTGTAGGCACAGAACGCCCAGTTCCAACAAATGTTCATCAGTCTGGAAAAAGAGCAGGAGGATCTGAAAGCCCCCATTCTGAAGGAGAAGAAGAAAAAGAAGAAGGCTACTAGTATTATGAACATGGGCCGAAGGTTTGGAAAGCGGTTGAAGCGACAAGTCGATCTGACCTCTTCATCTAAGGAAGGGGAGAGCCAAGAAGAAGAGAAGGACCCTAGTCCTGCAGTCTTTGACAATGATACTGATTATAATAACGAACAATATCCTCCTGTTGAGGATAGATACAAATAGTTGGAAGACCGTCTGAGTGCCATGGAAGTTCAGAGGATACCTGGACTGGATTTCGAAGAATTGGGATTGGTATCGGGAGTAGTCATCCCGCAAAAGTTAAAAGCTCTATTTTTTTCCAAGTATGATGGGGTGTCCTGCCCAAAGCTCCATCTCCGCTCTTATGTTAGGAAGATTCAGCCCCACACAGCTGATAGAAATCTGTGGGTTCATTTCTTTCAAGATGGTCTGTCATGGACTCAGCTTGAATGGTTCTACTAGGTGGAGGGAGCTAATGTCCGAAACTGGGAAGATCTGGCTGCTGCTTTCTACAAGTAGTATCAATATAATGCCGACCTTGCTCCCACTCGTACTCAACTCTAGAGTATGTCCATGGGTGCAAGTGAAGGTTTTAAAGATTATGCACAAAAATGGAGAGACTTGGCTGGGAGAGTTCAACCCCCATTGTTTGATAGGGAGCTGGTTGATATGTTTTTGGGGACGCTATCTTGTCCATTTTTCAATCATCTGATCGGAAGCTCATCAACCAGTTTCACTGAGCTGATCCTAATTGGGGAAAGAGTAGAAGCTGGGATTTGAAGCGGCAAAATACAGAAGGGTGCCTCTTCAAGTTCAGTAAAGAAGCCTTTTGCTGGTAAGAAGAAAGCCAGTGCCATCTACAGCCCGAGGGGCCAGAACAGGGCTGAACAATGGCAGACAGTAAGTTCCGTAATGATACCTAGACCTGCAGTTGCTCCACAACGCAACAATCAACAAAGGGTGGAGAGATCGCAACGACAGTTTACCCGCATCAACATGACATTGGCTAAAGTTCTACCTCTTCTGTTGAAATCCAACTTGGCAACCTTGAGAGAGGCTCCGAAGAATCCAAATACTACATCTCCCTGATATAATCCGAATGCCCGATGTTCCTGTCATTCTGAGAGTCCTGGTTACAATACAAATGACTGCTGGGCTCTGAGAAACAAAATACAAGACTTGATTGAAGCCAAGGAGATAGATTTTGATGCTCCGGAAAAGCCAAATGTCAGAACTGCTCCCATGCCTAAGCACAACTGTGGAGTTAATGCTATTGATACTGATTTGTTTGTTACCTATGTTGATGAAGTTTCTACTCCTCTCATGACTGTCAAGAAGAATTTGTTGTTGGCTAGTTTATTTCTGGGTTATGGTGAAGGTTTCCACATGTGTTCGCTTCTACCTTCTGGTTGCGGTTTACTGAAATTAGGTGTCCAACACCTGATAGATAGCAAAGAAATTTTGTTTGAGAAAACTATAGTTCCCGTTATTCCAGTTGAAGACGTTGCCATTATAACCATTTCCACCCATCCTTTCAAGGTTTCCTCGAGAAGACCTGTTACGATTACACCTGCTCCAAGAATTTCTCCGCTGATAACCATTGTTCCTGGTCCTGTCCCGTATGTCTCTGATAAATTTGTCCCCTGGAATTATGGTGTCGATGTGTACTACCATGGCATCAAACAAGATCTGAAAGATGAAGAAGTTGATCCTGATATTGGTAACATTGTTGGAACCAGTAAAATCACCCGAAGTGGAAGGGTCTTCTCTCCTAAGATTTCCCCTAAGACTGTTAACAAGCCTATTGTCATTACATCTAATGTTCCTACTAGTACATCAACTACTATTCCTGTTCTTACTCCAGTCAACGAATCATCTAATACCCGCGGAAAAGAAGTTGTAGGTGAGCCTGCCCGGACGGAGGCGCCTAAGAAAATTGTTGTGGAGGCCTCTAGGCAAGAAATAGAGGAAATACTGAAAATCATTAATAAGAGCGACTACAACATGGTCTAGCAGCTGGGGCAGACCCCATTGAAGATATCCATGTTGTCTCTACTGTTGTGTTCTGAAGCCCATGTGAAGGCTTTGATTGCATTTCTGAAGATTGCGCATGTGCCGTGGGAAACTTCAGCTGATCAGTTCTAAGATTGTGTGGCCAGCCTGACTGTCGATAATGGGCTAGGCTTTTCAGATGCAGATTTGACACCAAAGGGAAGGAAGCATAATGATTCACTCCATGTCTCGATTGAATGCAGGGGCACCACTATGGCTCATATGCTGGTAGATAATGGGTCTTCACTGAATGTTCTTCCGAAGAAGGCGTTGGACCGTTTGTATTGTGAGGGTCTAACTCTAAAGCCTAGTAACATTGTGGTAAGGGCTTTTGATGGATCAAAGAGAACGGTGCACGGGGAGGTGGACATCCCTGTCAAAGTGGGTTCTCATACTTTTGGGTCCACTTTCTATGTGATGGATATCAGGCCGTCGTATTCTTGTTTGTTGGATCGTCCTTGGATCCATGAGGCTGGGGAAGTCACCTCTACACTCCATCAAATGCTGAAGTATCCGGTGAAAGGAAAGATCGTCACAGTGCAGGGTGAAGAAGAATATATGGTGAGTCACCTCAACTCCTTCTGCTACGTAGAGATGGACGGGGAATTCATCGAAACTCCTTGTCAGAATTTTGAAGAGGTCTCTCAAATCTTGGCATCAAATGAAACTACCAGCAACAAACCTCCTTTGAGGATGGCTTCTCTCAAGGACGCCAGGGTTGTGGTTGAAGAAGGTGGGTGTGCCAATTGGGGTCAGCTCCCCGATTTCACTCATAAAACTGATAAATTTGGTTTGGGCTTTACTATAGGGGCTCAAAGGGCTGTTAGACACGCTCGGGATGAAGGACCTCCCCTATGCATCAACAATCATAGGGTTAACTCCATTGAAGACAGTGAAGAGGAATCAGACATTGACAACTGGATCTACCCAACTACCAACAGTGGACCGAGTAATTGGACGGCTAGGGAATTCATACCTGTTTCTTTTATTCCGCAGTAATTGACCTTTTTGTTTTAAGATTTGTAATACATAATTTGAAACTTTACGGCCCGGTGCCTTGTCCGAGGCACCTTGGCTTTGCTTGTGAGGGCTATTATTTTTCATTTCATAATCATTAATAAAGCATTAGACGTTTCTTGCATACAAATTTTGTGCTCCTTGTTTTTCCTTTCTGCTTTTCACTTTATCAAAATAGTTATTCTCTCACACACACTCACGTATCATAATGCAGATCTGTATCCACTTGGATCCCATTGATAACAGCTCTTCTATTGTCAGTTATGACTTTAAAAATCTGATCAACCAAGCCGAGGACGAAGGTGAGGATGATTGTGAGGTGCCTGGAGAACTTGCTAGACTGTTACAACATGAATAAAGGGCCATACAGTCTCATGAAGAGTCGGTTGAGACAATGAACTTGGGTACTGAGGAAGACAGAAAATATGTTAAAATAGGTGCAAATCTGGAGCTTAGCGTCAAACAGAGGTTGATACAAATGTTGCACGACTATGTTGAAATCTTCGCCTGGTCCTATGAAGACATGCCTGGTTTAGACACTGATATTGTGGTACATCACCTGCCAACTAAAGAAGACTGTCCCCCGGTCAAGCAGAAGGTCTGTCGTATGCGTCCTGAAATGTTAGAGAAAATCAAGGCAGAGGTCATGAAACAGTTCGATGCAGGATTCTTAGCTGTCACTTTGTATCCACAGTGGGTTGCTAACATTGTTCCGGTACCCAAGAAAGACGGTAAGGTACGGATGTGTGTTTATTACAGAGGTCTGAACAGGGCAAGCCCCAAGGATGACTTCCCACTCACTCATATTGATGTTTTGGTCGACAACACCGCGCAACATAAAATATTCTCCTTCATGGTTGTTTCTCGGGCTACAACCAGATCAAGATGGCTCCTGGAGACATGGAGAAGACAACTTTAGTCACACAGTGGGGCACCTTCTGCTACAAGGTGATGCCTTTCGGGTTGAAGAATGCTGGGGCAAGTTATCAGCATGCCATGGTCGCTTTGTTCCACGACATGATTCACCACGAGATCGAAGTTTATGTTGATGATATGATAGCCAGGTCTCAGACTGAGGAAGACCACCTGGACCATGTCCAGAAATTGTTTGACAGATTGAAGACATATAAGCTGAGGTTGAATCCGGACAAGTGTACCTTCGGGGTAAGGTCTAGTAAGCTTCTGGGTTTTATCGTCAGTGACAAGGGTATTCAGGTAGACCCTACGAAGGTAAAAGCCATACAAGAGATGCTGATTCCCCGCATAGAGAAAGAGGTTAGAGGTTTCTTGGGACGCCTGAATTATATCGTCAGGTTCATTTCACACCTGACTGCTACTTGTGAGCCAATATTCAAGCTGCTGAAGAAAGATCAAGTGGTTAGGTGGAATGATGAATGCCAGACTGCTTTCAAAAGAATCAAGGAATACCTTCAAGAACCACCTATTTTGATGCCTCCAGTTGAAGGAAGACATTTGATATTATACTTGACAGTGCTAGACAATTCAATGGGGTGTGTGTTGGGCCAGCATGACGAGTCTGGTCTAAAAGAGCATGCCATTTATTACCTTAGCAAAAAGTTTACCGACTGTGAGACCCGATACTCATTTCTCGAGAAAACTTGCTGCACTTTGGCATGGGTTGCTCGCCGAATGAGACAGTATATGCTGACTCACACTACCTTGTTGATATCAAAGATGGATCCGATCAAGTATATTTTCGAGAAGCCCGCTTTCTCCGGAAGGATAGCAAGGTGGAAAATGATCTTAACTGAATATGATATACAATATACAACCCAAAAAGCAAACAAGGGGAGTGTATTGGCTGATCATTTGGCTCACCAGGCCGTGGATGACTACCAATCCATGAATTTTGAGTTCCCGGATGAGAATATCATGTTGGTGACTGGCTACGAAGAACCTGGACCGGATGAAGGACCTGAGGAAGGATCCCGATGGTCTATGTATTTTGATGGAGCCTCGAACGCACTGGGTAACGGCATTGGCATTGTGATCATATCTCCCGAGGGCTGCCATACTCCGTTCACCGCCCGATTAGTTTCAACTGCACCAACAACATGGCAGAGTATGAAGCATGTATCATGGGACTTCGAGCTGCTATTGACCTGAGGATTAAGTTTTTAAGTGTATTTGGGGATTCCGCTCTGGTTATAAGTCAGATAAAAGGCGAGTGGGATATGAAGCACCCGAATAACCTTCCTTATAGAGAGTATGTACTGACATTGCTCCCGCACTTTGAGGAGATAACCTTTGAACATTTCCCACGAGAAGAGAACCAGTTGGCGGACGCGCTAGCTACCATGTCTTCTATGTTGAAAGTTAGGTGGGACAATGAAACTCCCCAAATTACCATTGAGAGGTTGGATGAACCCGCACACTGCTGTGAGATCGACACCGAAGAAGTGGTAGATAAACCTTGGTTTCACGAAGTCAAAAGGTATCTCGAGGTTCAGGAGTATCCCGAAGGGGCATCTGTCAATGATAAGAAGTTTCTAAGAAGGTTATCTACAAAGTTCTTTCTTAGCAATAGGATCCTCTATAAACGCAACCACGACTCCACACTACTACGGTGTGTAAACAAGAGCAAAGTGGAAAGGATCATGACGGATCTACATGAAGGCACTTTCAGAACCCATTCTAGTTGACACACCATGGCTAAGAAGATCCTACGGGCAGAATACTACTGGTCCACTATGGAAGCCGATTGTTATCAGCACTCTCGAACCTGTTATAAATGCCAAGTCTATGCTGATAAGGTGCATGTACCTCTGGTGCCCCTGAATGTTTTGACGGCCCCTTGGCCTTTCGCGATGTGGGGTATTGATATGATCGGCGATATCAGACCTACTACGTCTAACGGGTATCGCTTCATTCTGGTAGCAACTGATTACTTCACAAAGTGGGTTGAGGCATCCTCCTTTGCCACAGTAACCAAGAACGTCATGGTGCGGTTTATCCGACACAATCTGATATGTCGATATGGTGTAACAGAGAGGATTATTACTGACAATGGTACAAATCTCAATAACACAATGATCACCGAGCTCTGTAAGCAGTTTAAGATACAGCATCATAATTCTTCTTCCTACCGGCCGAAGATGAATGGCATTGTTGAAGCAGCTAACAAGAACATCAAGAAGATTATACAGAAGATGACAGTGACGTATAAAGACTAGCACGAGATGTTACCATTCGCTCTTCATGGGTACCTTACCTCAGCACGGACGTCGACAAGGGCAACACCCTACTCTCTGGTATATGGCATGGAGGCAGTCCTACCCATAGAAGAACAGATACCTTCTCTCAGAATTATGAAGGATGTGGGTTTGAACAAAGACGATTGGATCCAAACCCAACTTGATCAGTTAAATCTAATCGATGAAAAGAGACTTACTTCTATCTGCCATGGTCAGACGTATCAAAAGAGAATAATCAAGGCTTTTAACAAGAAAGTCAGACGCCAAGAATATCAAGTCGGGGATCTGGTGATTAAACGCATCATACTGCTGCAAGGTGATCCCAGGGGCAAATGGACCCCCACGTACGAAGAGCCGTTTGTGGTTAAGAACATTTTCTCGGGAGGAGCCATGATTCTAACCACCATGGATGGTGATGACCTTCCTCACCCTGTCAATGCAGACATAGTGAAAAGATACTACGCATAATCAAAGACCCGTTAGGTCGATTGGCCTAGGAAAAAATAAGGGCTTCCCAGCGAACCAAAAGGGTTCGAGAAAAAGTAAGGGATGAAAATTAAAAAAATATGTACACTCGGCAAGTCGAAAACCCGAAAGGGAGGCTTGGGAAAAAAAGGGTATCCTGGTGGACTGAAAACCCGAAAGGGCGGTCCAGGCAAAATTTAAGGATTAAAGCGTAACACTATGTCTCATTGGATCATCTTGCAACCAGACTTCAGTATCAGCTATTAAGCTCAGACGGCGCCAATCAATCAGATCCACCTTCGACCAAGAAGCAAAGTGATGAGACGCTTGAAGATATAAAGGCAATAGCAAAGTTGGAACCCAATGGGGTCGATTCACATAGTTGTTTTTCTTTCTTTATTTTGCACAAATTGTATAATTTCTATCTTTTGGCGGCGTTCTCTTATTAGGACGACAACCTCCTTGTACAAAACGCCTACTACAGGCCAACTTCAAAAATCAATACAAATCATTTTCACAAGGAACTTCAGTTCGTTTCTTTTTCTTTTTTATATTTTTTTTTGCAAGAACGTCCAATGAGTTATTTTTTATATATGCATTTGAAAATGATTGTTGCTCATACATATTGGCATAAGAAACAAAAGACAATTACTCGTAATTCCAGAAAAAAGGGAAAATAAGAAGTACCGAACCCTACAGTCACTTTGCCTCGCAGGTATCGGGATAGAGTCATGCTTGGGAACATAAGTATCGGTATGCACACTCCCCACAGAGTAAAAACACCCAAAAGACATTGAGGTCATCTTTCCCGAAACAGGACGCAACTATCCCCGACCGAGGTTCATAATCGCGGGCGAGTCAATAAATCTCATTCCCCAAGCGGAGTCTATTTCTACAGATACAAAAGCTCAATCTCCAACAGAGCTCATCAGCTCCAACAGCGGAATTTCATCCCCAGCTGAGTTTATCTCTCTAGATCATTAGGTCGACCCACAGAGTATTTGTTCCCCCAAAGTATGGTCCTCGCAGAGTTACTTCTCCAACACCTCTTCCCGACATAATATTTGCGAATCTCCAGCAATAGTCAGGGATTTATTTTCCCAGGCACAAGCATACCCCGACAACATTTCATGAACATACATCATGACATACGCATACATATCATATACAACATAAATCTCATTTATTTTGATAACATCATCTCGCCCCGCATTTCATGCATCGCATATAACTAACCCTGATATTTTTCAGGAAAAGATGATAGGCTCCAATGAATCCAGCAGTTATACAGATCACATCTACAGACAACTAATGGAAACTCAGTTCCCGAAATCAAATGGGTCAACTAATCTACATTATCATATCAAAGTAACCTTACCCCGGTTCTTCCTGAAGTTTTTACACAAACTTATAGCCTTACCCCGGTTCATTCTGAAGTTTCACAGGAACTTATCCCAAAGCAGCCTTACCCAGGTTCCTTCTCACAGCCCTACTATCCAGGCTTTCATATCGAAGTAACCCTACTATCCAGGTTCCTTCTCAGCAGCCCTACTATCCAGGCTTTCATATCGAAGTAACCCTACTATCCAGGTTCCTTCTCAGTAGCCCTACTATCCAGGCTTTCATATCGAAGTAACCCTACTATCCAGGTTCCTTCTCACAGCCCTACTATCCAGGTTTTCATATCGAAGTAACCCTACTATCCAGGTTCCTTCTCACAACCCTACTATCCAGGCTTTAATATCGAAGTAACTATACTATCCAGGTTCCTTCTCGCAACCCTACTATCCAGGCTTTCATATCGAAGTAACCCTACTATCCAGGTTCCTTCTCAGCATCCCTACTATCCAGGCTTTCATATCGAAGTAACCCTACTATCCAGGTTCCTTCTTACAGCCCTACTATCCAGGCTTTCATATCGAAGTAACCCTACTATCCAGGTTCCTTCTCAGCATCCCTACTATCCAGGCTTTCATATCGAAGTAACCATACTATCCAGGTTCCTTCTCAGCAGCCCTACTATCCAGGCTTTCATATCGAAGTAACCCTACTATCCAGGTTCCTTCTCACAGCCCTACTATCCAGGCTTTCATATCGAAGTAACCCTACTATCCAGGTTCCTTCTCAGCAACCCTATTATCCAGGCTTTCATATCGAAGTAGACCTACTATCCATGTTCCTTCTCAGCAGCCCTACTATCTAGGCTTTCATATCAAAGTAACCCTACTATTCAGGTTCCTTCTCACAACCCTATTATCCAGGTTTTCATATTGAAGTAACCCTACTATCCAGGTTCCTTCTCACAACCCTACTATCCAGACTTTCATATCGAAGTAACCCTACTATCTAGGTTCCTTCTCAGCAGCCCTACTATCCAGGCTTTCATA
This sequence comes from Vicia faba, assembly GCA_948472305.1. Taxonomy (NCBI): domain Eukaryota; kingdom Viridiplantae; phylum Streptophyta; class Magnoliopsida; order Fabales; family Fabaceae; genus Vicia; species Vicia faba. Next base: position 308,649,330 of record OX451740.1, on the reverse strand, counting down.
TTGAAGTAACCCTACTATCCAAGTTCCTTCTCACAGACCTACTATCCAGGCTTTCATATCGAAGTAACCCTACTATTCAGGTTCCTTCTCAGTAGCCCTACTATCCAGGCTTTCATATCGAAGTAACCCTACTATCCAGGTTCCTTCTCAGCAGCCCTACTATCCATGCTTTCATATCGAAGTAACCCTACTATCCAGGTTCCTTCTCACAGCCCTATTATCCAGGCTTTCATATCGAAGTAACCCTACTATCCAGGTTCCTTCTCAGCAGCCCTATTATCCAGGCTTTCATATCGAAGTAGCCCTACTATCTAGGTTCCTTCTCAGCAGCCCTACTATCTAGGCTTTCATATCGAAGTAACCCTACTATCCAGGTTCCTTCTCACAACCCTACTTTCCAGGCTTTCATATCGAAGCAACCCTACTATCCAGGTTCCTTCTCATAACCTTACTATCCAGGTTCCCCCTCTCTTATCTCCAAGCAGTGGTCTATAACATTATAAGACCGGGACCCGATCAAACATGATTGGTTTCACATTTCCCCAGTAAATCGCGGTGCAGCATATACTCTGACCAGATACGCAGTACAGTTCCGCTTCCTCAAGTCAGATTTATTCCCCAGTAGAGTAACATACAACTAAAGCTCCTAAAACTCTAGTTCTCCCAAGACAGGAAATCGACATCCCCTAGATGGCATCTTTAAGCCCATCTCCGACAATTCTCCGTCGCATCCAGGATGGCATCTTTAAGCCCATGTTTGGAAATCTTCTATCATGAACCTCCAAATGGCATCTAAAAGCCCATCCCCGATGTCACAAATCAAGTATCACTTCATGCGAGCGCAAATTTCTGGGCACTCTAGTGTTCAATCATCTTCAACCTTCAGATCACGAAAGGAAGACGGGCCAATCTACATCCTCAGGTTTAAGAAGATTGAACAGGGTCAGCTGTTGTACCCCAAAATTTTCCCTCTCATTTTACTCAATACACGTCAATTGAGGTCCCCAAGTTTCCCAAGGAAGTCCAAGAGTTGACCAGACAAACTCTCTCCTAAGGCAGCATACCTCAAATTACGGTTTCCACTTTCATCAAGATGTGTGAACCACAAAGGGCGCAAATGCTTTCCAAGGTTTTAATATGTTCTCAAGACCCTACATGTCAAGTTTCATGCCTTGCACAAGAAGTTTGCTCAGTCAACTGCTTAGATTCTTGAGAATCGACTATACTAGGTCTAAAGTCAACTGTGGCCCACATACAGTTAAACTTCAAGATTTTTGGTCAACATCATCATTTTCAAGTTTTATCCATCATTTTATCAAGGGTTGATCATGATTCCTCAAGGAATGCTCCAAATTCATCAAAACCCAAAAGTTGCTAAATTAGGGTTTCTTAGGAAAAGTCAACCCAACTTTGACCAAGCATAACATCCACATGCTTTATCAAAAATTTTCCATCCAAAGCTTATTTTGAAGAGGATACAATTCCCTATAACTCATATTTATATCCCAAGTTCAAAATATGCACTCATAAAAAGATATGAATTTTGACATTATAGGTCCTTTTGAAAAGTCAACAAAAACACCTTTTGGGTCAAAGCTTCATACATGAACATGGAAGACTCAATTGAGATGAGACCAAAAGGGTTGCTTAGGTGACATCCTAAGATTTCTAAAAAGTCAAAGAACACCCTCCTAGAGTCAAAATTGAGAGAGTTATGCATTGTCAAAGTTGGCAATGTTTGGAAAATTGTCAAAAGTCAACATTGATCAAATTTGCATTTTTTTCCAAAGGGGCCCATGTTTTCTTGCTTGAAACATGTTTCTAATAGGACCCACGACCCCTGAGATTTTCCACCTATTTTTTATTATTTTTATCATTTATTTTGATTTTTTATTCATTTAAATCAAAATAAATCAAATTAAATGGTAAAATAATGAAAACAAATCAAATCTTGAGATTTTTATGCATATTCTGAGTCCATGTACGGCTAGTATGCCAGCCAAGTCGTGCAAGGCTCATTAGGGTTGAAAAAGATTGGATTGAAGCAAGTTTTGGAAAGAAATAATACATGAAGCAAATCAAATCCAATTTTTATAATTCGCAAAGATTTGATACAAATTTGTTGACCTAATTCAGTCTACTATAAGTGCATAATAATTCCAGATCAAAAACAAGAGGATTGGAGGCATGAAACAGCAGGAAGAAAACTCAAAAATTTGGATAAAAGTGTGAGATTAAAATCCCTCTTAGAGCCATCCTCCAGAAGTTTTAAGGCTAGTAATACATTCCTGGATATCTAAGGAAGCTTCTCCATTTATTTGCAAGGCCTGAAGCATCCAGAATCGCGCCCATCATCAACCACGGTTTGCACAAAATTTTAATTCTGATTTCTTTGATTTTGGCATCATAAGCATGTTTTAATTATACCATTGTGTTTGTATTAATGTTTGCAAGCTACCTGTACCCTTTAATCGCATTTATCGCGCATGAATCCATAGTTGCCATTGCTAGGGTTTCTGAGATGTTTTTAGGGCTTTGTTATACAGGAACAATTAGGCCAAGAAAATGATACCATGATATTTGTGACGCCAAGACGAGTTGATTGGTATCATCACAATTGATTTATTATGCTTGTATGGAATTTTTGAAATTTGCAGACGCTGTAGTGACAACAAACGTCTGTAGGTAAAAGTTCTTCACCTAAGACGATGATTGCAGTGAAGAAGATGATGCGTGGCAGCCCTTGAATGGCTGATTTGAATTTTGCACGCATTTTTTTGAATCCATTGTTTGTTTTGCTTATTATGCTTTGTTTCTATTATATGAACAAAATAACATGGTAGCGCAGCTGGCAAAGCATCACTGGAGGCGAGCATAAGGACCTGGGTTCGATCCCAGGTCCCAACATTTGCTTTCTATTATTTTTTCTCATATGATCAGGTGTACCACATTACCAGATTCAGCACACCTCACCTTCTGAGGATCATCATCTTCTGGATCCATCTCCAGTCAGATCCAGCACACCTTGCCTTCTGAGGATCATCATCCTCTGGATCCGTCTCCAGTCAGATCCAGCACACCTCACCTTCTGAGGATCATCATCCTCTGGATCCATCTCCAGCCAGATCCAACGCCAGCATACGCAGGTCAACCATGAGTCCCCAGAAGATGGTCTCATTGGATCAGTCGCTAGATTCTGGGCCATCCTTCTGGGTTTCAAAAGTTCAGCATACACCCCCTAGATTTGCTAACAGCATGCCCATTTGGTTATTTCTACTATTCTTTCTTTAATTTTCTTTTCTTTAATTATTTTGTTTTTTTTAATCAATACAAAAATTATTTTATTAAATTAACAAATCAAAAAAATCACAAAAAGACTTATTTTCTTAATAAATATTATTTTTAATTAATTAGTTCAATTAATTTAGGGCAACTTTTCTTTCATAATTAAAAGCAATTAGAAATTAGGTTTAATTAATTTGTGATTTAATTGTTTTCTCAAATAAAAATCCACAAAATTTCTTTCTCTCAATTAGGGTTTTAAGTTATTAATTACCGTCCTCATACTTAATTTGCCGCGCGCTTGTTAATTATTTTTTCCATTATTTTGTAACTGTTCAGGGTTTGTAATAGTTAAATTAGGGTTTTATTTCTTGCTTTAAATCCCCGATTTTTGGTTATGTAATTAATCCCCCTCCCCGAAGCCTTGTAATAGCTAGGTTTTACTTCCTCGCACTTTTAATTTCTGCAATCTTTAACTGTTAGATGTATGGCTAATAGGATTGTATGGCAAGAATGCATGAAAAATTAAAACAGTTAGAAAACCCTAATGTGCAAAGATAACATTAACTGAAAAAGCACACTTGCACATTGTTGTACCCCAAAAATTTTCCTCCCATATTCTTCAAGGTTTATCAAGAATTGATCTTCAAATTGTTCAAGATTGCTCAAGAGGTAGACAGTCAAACCATCTCCTAAGACAGCTGAAATTAGGGTTTTGGTTCTTTCAAGGAATTTGGAGTTTTCAATGGCTCAATCAAGTCTCATAAGCCTATATGCATGCTCAAGCACCTACATGTCAAGTTTCAAGACTCACAGTGCCAATTTGCACAGTCAAAAGCTTCATTTGACCTATAGTCAACTGCAAGGGCAAAATGGTCATTTTACAGTCAAAAGTCAGAATTTTTGGTCAACATCTTATTTTGAGTCCACAATCATCATTTGATCAAGTCTTGATCATGATTCCTCAAGAATGGCTCAAAAATCATCAAGATGCAAGAAGTTATTATTTTTGGACAGCAGAAAAGTCAACTGTATCTTGACCAGGGCATAACTTTTTCATGGTTCATCAGAAAAATCCCATCCAATGTTCATTTTGAAGGGGAGGACATTTCCTACAATCCATCTTCACATTCCAAGTCCAAGAAATGCTCTCACAAAAAGTTATCAATTTCTACATTATAGGTCAAATTCAAAAGTCAACAAAAATGCACTTTAAGTCAAAGACCATAACTTGAGATTGGTAAATCCAAATTACATGGGACCAAAGGCATTGGTTAGAGGACTTCAAGACATTTTCAAAATGTCCAAGAACATGTTCAGATGATCAAAATTGAGCAAGATATGCATTGGAGAAGTTGGGAAATTTTTGTGAATTTGCAAAAGTCAACTTTGCTCAAAACACCTTGTTTTTTCTAATGGGCCTCAAATTTCTTCTTGAAACTTTATCCATGGCCTATTCACGACCCATCAAGCTTAATTGATTTCATTTTCTTATTTTTTATTAATTAATTGGATTTTTAATCAATATTAATTCATTTAATTAATTTAAATTGTAGGAAATACAAAGATATGATTTTTCAATCTTTTGGTGAAGCAAAGATGACCAAAAAAGGCTGGCAATTTCGTGTACCAATCAAGGATATCAAAAACTCCAAAATTGGCAACTTTCTTCAATCAAAAAGATTCAAAAATATTTGATTTCCAATTAAATATTGAATCATCATTCCAATGGATTTTGGTGCAAGATTTTAACCTAATTTCAGTCTCCTATAAGTACACAAGCCAACCCTATTCATGCACACGTGAAAGCTGCTGCAAAAAAGCCATAACCACATTCCAAAAGATTCAAGAAAACTCAAAACTGTTTTCTGCATTCTAGGGCGAATTAAGGACAGTTGTTGATTTCAATACATTACAGGAGGTTCCCAGGATGATTTGCAATCAATTTCCAGCTTCATAGCTCAAAGAATCACTAGTTACAGAACCACGGTTTGCTTCTTATGTTCAAAATTGTATTGGCTATTTCATGCATAATTAACATGTTTTATTGATTGTTTTGTATTGTTAGAACTCATATGAAGCTAATGGCATAAGCTAATTGGATTATAATGCACAGAATCGAAAGTTGCCATGGAAGAATTCTAGGGTTCTTATGCTGTGAATTTGGGGCTTTACAGTCCAGGAAAAAAAGGGAACCTTTAAGACCCATGGTTAGAATCGTTGAATCTGGACGAACACGATGCAACCCTCACGAAACATTTATGTAAATCCTAGAGCTAATCGCTATTTTTGGTCACTGTAGGTTGTGGGGGTTAAAAACCCCCGCTATCTAATGTGTTTTATGCAGGTACAGCGAGGAAGACGATGACATATTGATTCATGGTTGGATCATTTGAAAACACGCGCGTGTTTTGCTTTTGTGCAGCATATGAATTGATTATTTAATATAATGATTGTTTGTTATTTCAATGATGACTGAAGCGTGTTGGCTTGGTGGATCATGCGCTGGCTGGTGATCATTGGAACCTGGGTTCGAATCCCAGGTCCCCCAAATATTTGTTTCTATTTTTCTACATATGATTACATGCAGGCTTCAGGAAGTGTTCCACCATATGTCTCAATCACCCACGCGCCATGTGGCTGCCAGCAAAGATCCAATGGCCATGAGATGCTGACCATGGTACTCCCAGTCAAAGCATGCGTGGACAATTTCCAAAGTCAACAAAGGCTTGTGTGCAAATGGGCCAGAATTGCTAACAAACCTCCTTGTTGGGCCAGCACCCCCCTGGGTTCTTTTTCTTTTTTTCTCTTTATATTTTCTATTTTTCTTTATTAATTATTATTATTATTATTATTTAATCAACATAATTATTATTTTCATAATAAAATCAGAAAACATAAAATACAATATTTTTCTTATTATTATTAATTTCACCTTTAATTTATTATTTTTGTAAATAAATGTAATTAATTAATTTAGTTGTTTTAATTAGGTTAACTTTAATTATTTTCATAACAAATAAAATAAATTAGAATTAGGGTTTTTCTTGACAATTTTAATTTCTTTTCTTTTATTTCATTAAAACATTAAAAAACTCAAAAAATATTTCTTTTATTTAATTAATTAGGATTAATTTAATTAAATGCAAAATAACCCAAAGTCTCATTCTTTCTCAACAAAGGGTCAAAACCCTAAGGACTTTCCCGATTCAATTTCTATTCGCGCATAATATTTTTGATTATATTTATGTATTTGCTCCGAGAATGTAATAGCGTAATTAGGACTATTTATCGCTTTCATTTATTTTCTCGCAATTTACTTTTCAAGGGTTGTTTTTGGCGATGTAAATACCCGACGCCTTGTAATAGCGTAGATTTACTTTCCGCAATTTACTTTCCGCACAACTATTAACTGCTATGCATGACAAGACTTGCCTGAAATTAAAACCAACTCGTAGCTCACCATAACATGTGCAAAGATAATATAAATTGAATCCTGACACACTCGCACATGCCACTCTTAGGGTACGCCTCACTTGGTTGCCTCGACATGGTCATTGAGTATAGGGTGTTTTAGAGGTCGCCCTCCTGTCTAAAGATCCAAGTTGCCTCGAAACGGTTGCCTCGGATAAAAAGGATCTAGGACATTAGGGTTACCGCTAAGGCGTCCTGCTATTGCTTTGGTGACCACATGTCCCTATAATCGAATTGACCCGAATAACTCCAATGACGGTGCTACCTACTTCTCAATAGTGGGATAGTACTGTCTAAAGGACATTTACACAGCTTAATTTCTTTTGAGTAGGTAGAGGTTCTTAGATACTTGCTCTTTCAAAACAAAACAAAAATACTTTTCGCACTTACTCTTTTCTGACAAAAGTTTTCAAACAAACACTTCATGACACTCTTGAGGACTGATACAAGAGTTAAAACGAAGTTTTCAAAACAAACTTTTTCAAAACCCACAAACACAAGAAAAGCAAACATTTTTGAAAACATAGTGAGCAAGTACCTAAGAGCCCGTGGATAACCACGGATAGAAAGGGTGCTAACACCTTCCCTTTCTATAATCTACCTCCCGAACCGAGAAACATCTCGAAAAGGAATTTTGCTGTGCTTTTGTCCTTTCCTTGTTGGATAAAATAAAAGACGGTGGCGACTCTTGCTTACCGCGACATTTCGCGAACCAGCATTTCAAAACAGTCAGTTCTATTTCCACCGATCACACACATGCTCACTCTTAGGCTATAATCTCACTCAGGTTGCCTTCGGTACCGGTCATGAAGCATAGGATGTTTTAGAGGCTATCCTCTATGTCCCAAAAGATCAAATTGTCCCATTCGAATGTTGCCTCGGAAAAGATCTTTAGGATTCTAGGATGGTTACTAAGGTGTCCTAACATTGCTTTTGTGACCGTATGTCCTTTTCGAATGTCCCTTACAACTCCAACGATGGTGCTACCTACTCCTTAATAGTGGGATAGCACTGTCTAAAAGAAATAGAACAGAAATGATCTTATTTCGAGTAGGTAGATACTAGTAGGTACTTGCTCAAAAAAAATCTTTTCACACAAACACTTTTCAAAAACAGTTTTCATAACAACTTCGTCACATCCTTGAGGACTGATACAAGGGTTATCACGAAGTAAAAACATTTTCAAGACAAACACACACAAGCAATTTGAAAAATGAGCAAGTACCTAAGAGCCTGTAGATAACTACGGATAGAAAGGGTGCTAACACCTTCCCTTTCTATAATCTACCCCCCCCCCCCCCCGGTACTCAGAAATATCTCGAAAAAAGGTTTTTTCTGTTCTTTTTCCTTTTCCTTAGTTGGATGAAATAAAAGTCGATGGCGACTCTTGCTTACCGCGACATTTTGCAAACACAAAATGCAAAATACAAACCAGTATTAAACAGTTGGTTTTTCCACCGTATCACACTCGGCTTCAAAGTCAACCCCCTCAATGCCAAGTCTATCAAGAGCTTTTTTGGGTAATACATTCAGAGATGAGCCAGTATCCACCAAAACATGCGCCAGAGTTATGACCCTACATTCCGCTGAGACATGTAATGCCTCATTATGCTTTCATCCACTCGGTGTCAGATCAGCATCTGAAAAACCTAAACCATTGTCAGCAGTTAGGCTGGCCACGCAGTCTTGAAATTGATCAGCAGATGTCTCTTGAGGTACATGGGCAGTTTTTAAAAACTTCACCAAGGCTTTTGCATGTGCCTCGGAACATAGTAGTAATGCCAGCATGGAGATCTTAGAGGGAGTTTGTCCCAGTTGTTCAACTACATCGTAGTCGCTTCTCTTTATAATTTTTAAGATCTCCTCCATTTTCTTCTTGGAGGTCTCGGGGATAGTCAATGACTGAGCCTTTGTCCGGACAGACTCAATCATAACACCTTTTCCTCGAGTCTCGGTTAATTCGGCAGCAGGAGTGTCAGTCGGAATGATTACAGGGGTTGTAACGGCTTTGTCAATTAGAGTATTTGCAGAGATGATTATGGGATCGGGAACAGCTTTTGGAGCAGCCACAGGGATAATTACGGGTCCATAAACTGTTTTTGGGGGAGCAATTTCTGGAGAAATGATCCTACCACTTCGGGTAATTTTGCTAGTTCCGGCAATGTTACTGATGTCAGAATCTTCTTTATCAGAATTTATCTCTTCGACGTCTGACCAGTCTTAATTAATACCATGGTAATAGACATCCCCTCCATAATTCCACAATATAGTTGTGTCTTATGTATATGGGACTGGCCCAGGCATTGTGATTATTAAAGGAGCTGCTTTCAGAACTTATGTAATTATAACGGGTCTTTTGGTGGAGACCCTGGAAGAATTGGCAGAAATGGTAATAATAGAAACATCTTCAAAAGGAACAGGAGTCTTTTCAAACAAAATCTCTTTGTTATCCATCAGAAACTGAACGCCTACTTTCAGCAAAGGACAGCTAGTCGGTGAGGATAAACAGATACGGCAATCTTTATCACAACCTGGGAACACGCCGGCATTCAACAAGTTCATCTTAATAGTCGGAAGTGGGTTCATGAGTTCATCAACTAAGGTAACAAACAAATCTTCTTCAATGGCATTGGTATTGTGACCATGTCTGGGCATAGGAGCAGTAATGACATTTGGCTTCTCAAGCGCATCAAACTCAATTTGTTTTGCTTCAATGAGGTCTTGTATTTTGTTCTTCAAGGCCCAACAGTTATTAGTATCGTGGCCAGGACTTTCAGAGTGATATGTGCAACGGGCATTGGGATGATAATGAGGGGATGTTGTATTGGGGTTTTTCGGAGCTTCTTTCAAGGTTACCAAATTGGATCTTAGAAGATGCGGTAATACTTGAGACGAAGTCATGTTGATTCTGGGGAATTTCCTGACTGGCCTTTCCACCCTTGGTTGATTATTTCTTTATTGATCAAACGTAGGCTTAGGAATCATAACAGCCCCCACCATTGGTCGGCGTTCGGCCCTATCTTGGTTTCTCTGCGGATATATAACAGCCACCTCTTTCTTTCTGATGAAAGGCTTCCTTACAGCTGTAGAAGAAGATGTGTCTTTTCGAATCTTTCCACTCTTTATGGCGGCTTCTACCCTCTCTCCGGTCAATATTAGTTCAGTAAAGCCTGCGGATGAACTTTCGATTAAATGATTGAAGAAAGGACCAGATAAGGTGCCTAAGAACATGTCTACCAATTCTCTCTCAGACAGAGGGGGTTGAACTCTTCCAGACATATTTCTCCATTTTTGTGCATAGTCCTTGAAACCTTCATTGGAGGCCATGGCCATACTCTGGAGTTGAGTACGAGTAGGCGCCAAATCAGCATTGTATTGATATTGCTTGTAGAAAGTTGCGGCAAGATCTTCCCAATTGTGAACGTTGGCTCTTTCTAGTTGGTAGAACTAGTCAAGTTGAGTTCCAGACAGGTTATCTTGGAAGAAGTGTACCCATAAGTCTTTATCAGCCGTATGGGGTTGAATTTTACTCACATATGACCGGAGATACATCTTAGGACATGAAACTCCATCATATTTAGCGAATACAGGTGCTTTGAATTTCGGAGGAATCACAATCCCCGACACCAATCCCAGTTCCTCAAAGTCCAAGCCTGGTACCTTTTGGATTTCCATCGCGCTTAACCACTCTTCGAGATGTTTGTACTCATCATCAGCTGGAGGGTATTGCTCTTCAGAGAAGTCCTCTTCTTCCTATGATTCTGTCGGGACAACTGTTTCCTTGCCTTTACCATCTTGGTTGTCTCTTTCACCAGATTTTGTTGCAAAGTCCAAAGTCCTTCTTGTCTGCCCATGAAATCTTCTTCCCATGTTTAAGACTCTGGTTACCTTCTTTGTTTTCTTTTTCCTCTCTTCAGCCAGCAGAGTCTTCAACTCTTCTTGCCCTTTGGCTAGGGTCAAGAGAAACTGTTGAAAATGCGTATTCTGAGCTTGAAGATCCTTCAATGTTTGCTCGAGATCCATCTTACTGAAATAAATAGTAGAGAGATGAGGAGACTTGTTGCAAAAGACCTGCTTATGTTATGATGCATGATATATGCAAATGCAATGTTTTTAAGGATTTTAGAGATTCGGATTTTTTTAGACAAAAATAAAACACACGTTATATTAATAAGATAAAGTTTGAGTACATCAATGCCCCTTGGGAAAAATAGTACAAAAACTCTAAGATAGAAAGGTAGCACGCATCCTCTTTGGTGCAATGTAGGCATTCAGAGTCTGCTCCTCATGAAGTAGCCTAGTGAGTTCCAAAACCTTCTCCTCGCTTGCGTAGAATTGGGCTTCAAACGTATCTCGCTCTCCCTTGAGTTTTATCCAATCCCTTTGTAGGTCTTCAAGAGATGTGGACATGTCAGGATGTAGGATAGTGTATGGAACATTTCCCTCCATGACAGGCTCAATGATTACCGGGAGAATGGAGGGGTAAGGTATCATAAGACTCTGAGCGCGAGTTTGTACCCATTTGAGGTAAGGCTCAAGAGGGATGGAATTCTTGTGTCCTAAAGTCTTGCTATCCACCTTGTTTCACATCCTCCAAGCTCGGATAAATCTCTGGCGAAGACCTTGATCGTCATTGTCGTAGTCGAACACCAAACCTTGAATCAGCATCTCATGCAGGCCATCCCTTCGGGCGTAACCAAATTGTCTTAAGGCTAATCAAGGGTTGTAGGTGATTCCTCCCCTAATGCCAAGTAAAGGGATATTAGGAAATTCTCTACAACGGTCAACAATGATAACATTCTCTTTGGATCGGGAGCACCAATGAATGTCTGAATGCTTGAGCATCACCAACCTTTGTGACCACCTTGAACCTTGCTCATTCTTTAATACTGATTGGGGAAGATGAGAAATAAACCATATTTCCAAGAGAGGAGTGCAACACATAAAGACACCTCTTTTCCTCATTGTGCGAGTGTGAAAAGAATGTAGGATGTCCCCTAGCAATGTAGGCACCGGGTTGCGGGATATGAAGATTTTGACGGTGTTAATATCTACGAGTTGGTCAGGATTTGGAAACAAAACCATCCCATAGATGAGGAGAGCCACAATTTCCTCAAAGGCTTGCAAGTCCAAGGAATTCCAACAGCTTTGGGCTATCTCAAACAGGAACTTTGCTAGGAAACCTTTGGCACCACTTCTTGTTTCCTAGTGAGTTCTGATATCAGATGAGTGCCAATGTAGAGCTTGAGCAATCTCTTCTGGCTTTGGGTCTCTTTCTGTACCATTGAAAGGTAGTTGATTGAGAATGGGAATCCTCAAGAGTTGGGAGAATTCTTCCAAAGTAGACACAAGTTGATAGTCAGGAAATGTGAAGCAATGGTGCAAAGGATCAAAGAACTGAAAGAGCACCTTCATCATGTCCTCATCTATGTTGGAGGTGACCAAGTTGAGTAGGCGACCATGTCTCTCGGTGAATGGAGAACTTTCAGGAATCCTTGAAGCTAGCTCCTTAAGTTGTGGAGGGATTCTTACAAGGTTGACTTGAATAGTTTTCCTGCAAAGTGAATCCATGTCCTACAAAACAAGAACAAAGATGAATCCCAAAATCCTTGAAATGTTTAGTGGATGTATATGATGTCCATGATGTTATGTACAAGTATGCATATACAAACAAAGCAAATAAGTCCTTAGGTTAGGCTTGCATGGAGTTTTATAGGTAAGTACCCTCTTGATGTTTAGTTGGCTTAAACCTGTCCTAGTAATAGTAGTTGGGTTCTAAGGAGCTCAATATCACTGGCTCATTTCCTTGGTCATTGTTTCAGCACAAGCCTCTTTAATGGCGACCGAAATATCCCAAGAAACCAAACCTCAATGAGTGTAGTATCTAGTATCTACCAACTTCGGACTGCACCAAAGCCGGCCATCTCACTACATCCTAAAAGGCCAAGTTGGTCAAGTAAAGGTTCTAGAAGTTCATTAGTGCTTCATGACATCACTCAGCGGCCTCGTATTCTCTTTGATTAACTCAAAGGCTACCGGTACCCACAAATATGTCGCACTAACGTAGCTATTTCTTAGACCATGTCGGTATACCCCGCACAGTTTCCACAACGTATTGCTACTTACCTATAATGTATCCCAAATCCGGGTAGAGGATTCAAACCCAAACAAAGAACCATAGTGTAAAGCATACAATTCAAACAATGTAAGCAAGTAAATGTGATCTAACCCTAAGAAAACCCCACTTTTAGAATTTTCCCCAGTAGAGTCGCCAGTTCTGTGATGCAGTGGGAGAACTGACTTGAGAGTTTTGCATTTTATTGCAAATGTTGCGGTTAGCAAGAGTCGCCACCGACTTTTCTTTTATCCAAATAAGGAAAGGTGAAAAAGCACAGGAAATACCTTTAGAGAAATTTTCTTGAGTTCGGGGGGTAGATTATGAAAAGGGAAGGTATTAACACCCTTTTCATCCATGGTTTTCCATGGGATCTTAGTTACTTGCTAGATCACTTGCTTTTGTTTGAATGTGCTTGTGGTGTGGATTTTTGAAATTATTTTGACCATGTAACTTTGTAATGATTCTCATTTTTATAAGAATGCATACAAAGTGTTTGTTTCAAAAATGTTTCAAAAAGTGTTTGTGAGATGTGTTTTTTGAAAGTGATTTTAAAAAGGTGACTTTGTAATGATTCTCGTCTCTATAAGAATGCATACAAAGTATTATATTTTGAAAATGTTTCAAAGTGAGAGTGTTGGTGTATATAATGTTTTGTTTGTGAGCAAGCGAGCAACTAGGAGCGAATCTACCTACTCAAAAGGTCTTAGGTGTTCTTTTCCTCCTCCTTTAGACGTTGCTATCTTACCATTGTTTTGGTAAGAAGCCCCATCGTTGGATGTGAAGGGACGAGTGTGAGACATTTGTATAGTCATAGAAGATAACCTATGGGACGTTTTAGCAATGTCGTTTAGGGACTAGATCGTTTACCGAAGGCAACATCGAGGTTCATCGAGGGACTACGATCTTTTATCGAAGGTCTTTGCTAAAATACCCATGTTCGAGGGTCATGACTATATTTTCGATAGGCAACAAGGTGGGATTACCCTAAGGGTGCTAATGTGCAAGTGTGTTTGATTGCATGCATTTTTAGTCTTGATTAGGGTTATCTACTTGTCAATTTCATGTCTTGCCATACACACCTTAATTATTAGCATTTACATTCAAAAGCAATAAATTGCAGAAATGTAAAGTCCTACGCTATCACAATATTTTAGGGATGGGGGTACATATTTATGAATGGGGATTGCAAATAAAATTAAATCTTAAGTTAGTATTACAACCACATTGAAATGGATATGAATGTACAAGAAATGTAAAATGGACTTGTTTTTTTGTTAAAAAAAAGGAAATAAGTTTGGTTTAAGAAAACATTTTGATCTTTTATGTTAAAAGAAATAAAATAAGATATGTGAATATAAAATAATATTTTTTATGTGTTTTCGATTAATAAATAAACAAAAATGATGGCAAAAATACTAAGGAGAAAAGAAAACGGAATCAGCGCTTTGCTGAGAATAAAAGAGGTCAGAAGTTCTAACTCTGGCGTGCTGCACAAATTCAAATAAATGTTAGTAGAAACAAGGAAAGTCAAAAGTTCTGGGTCCGCTGAGAACAAAGAAGATTTCATAAATTCTGATATCACTGGCAGGACTTAATCTCCCTCTCCACGCTAGTCAGAACATCTGTAACTTGGTCATTTCTCAACGAAACAGAAGATGCGCATATGACAGTTATAGTAGGTTTCATAGTGTTTCAGAAACAAGAGATATCAGAACTATAAATCAGAGGCAAGCATGAATTTTCTAATTCTAATTTCCTTAATAAGTTCTGAACTAATTTACTCCCTACTTAGGCATACAAATACGTGAAACCTCATAATACGTACAGCATTAGAAACATGATGTCTACATTGTATTTTTGAACATGCAAATGTGATAATGCTTAAGTAATATGATGAGAGTCAGCAGAAGCTTACCTTGCAGCTGGAAAAGACTCTATTAACTGGAGTTTGATCCTAAACTCTGTTGATGTTCTGAGCAGCTTCTTCACGTGCTCAGCAGGATGGAAGTTTTCAACTTCTGGAACAGCCAAGGGGTAATATTCTGACTTCTTTGAGGTGGAGGTGGATGGAGAGTGTATTAAAGTTTGACTACAGAAGTTTGGATTGCTTTTGAATGTATATCAAAAACTGTATGGGTGGTTCTGGTCGAGAAACACTTGAGGAAAAATGGAATTTGAGTGTAAGAATTGAAAGCTACAAGGTTTTGTATTTTGTGTTTGCAAGTTTTGGACTCTTTGAATTTTAGCAGGGGTTCAGGGCTTTTCTTTCTCAAATTTCCGACCCTTTTACAGTGACAAGTGGCTTTCAATTGATAGGCAAAGATCTTGTAGTTTGGAGAGTGCAACCATCACATGCTAGGGTGCTGCCTTACTGTTGAAGCAAGTCTGGTGGTTAGTAGCCTTAGCAACGCCTAAGCAGGAATTAAGGCGAGGTAACTTCCAAAGCAAAAGTAACGCATGGGCCCAGCACACTTTTGTACAAGAGTTTGCTTTTCCAAGACAATAAAGGTACTTCTATGCCACACGTGGAGAAACCCTTTGAACAAAGACCCATAAGTGGTTGTGAGCATTAAATGATGATGAGATTGATCAACCCAGAAATCCTGCCATGTGATATTCTGCATCATTGCTTAGTTATAGATCAGAAGTTTAGCTTGAGCGTGACTTAGAATAGACATCCAACTTTTGATCCTTGAATCCCTTTGCTTCAGCATGTTCTGAAGGAGCTCTAAGACTTTCCAGGAAGCTTGTAGCACGCTTTGTAACCTTCTTTGAATTACCCTTGCAAACTCTAACTGAACCTTTGTGAAAAATGGCCCAGAAGTTCTGACCAAACTCTGTCTTGAAAGTGTCCAGAATTTGCTGAGTGTTTTAGTTTCATGGACGTGTCTTTGAACATTTATAACTTGAAATTCCAGCATTTCCAGGAGAAGTTCTGTTCTGCAATATTTTAGATTTTATTGAACTCTATAACTTTTGTTCCAGAAGTTCTTCCAGAATCAGCTTGCATCATGGTGATAATCTGATCAGAAGTTATGAGCTTGTCATATTTCTTAAACACTTAGAAAAATTCTAAGTATTTAGAATTTTGACTTTTCCAAAGTAATTTTGACTTTTGAATATCTTGATGAAACAAATCTCACATTCCAACATGTCCTGATGAAATATGATTCTAGAAACTTAATTTTGATCCAAAAGTCAAATTTTGACTTTTTAGTGTGCAAATGACCATTTTGCCCTTGTGAATGACTTTCTTGGAAACTTTGCAATTCAAGGCTTGAAATTGAATGGGAAAAAACATGAGGGTCCAGGGTGATCCTTTGAGAAATGAGAGGGCAAAATATGGGGTACAACACTAGCCTTTATTAGTTTCATGTCCATAGTTGTTGGAATGATACGCACACTTGGCATTCGAATTGTACTTCGGTGATATAGTATTTGGATTGGATGGTGGATCACGCAATGTCACTAAGTTGGCCTTAAACAGATGTTGTAAGGCTTGGGATAATGACATGCTTATACTTGTGAACTGTCTTTGAGGAACTTCGGATCCTTGATGGTTGGATGATTGTCTTTGAGTAGATGGAGGGTTGGAGATCAAAACAACATTAACAAATAGACGGTGATCCTTCTTGGTATGGGCCCTTGACCCATAAACAACATTGGCTTCTTTTATTCCAGTAAAGGGTTTCTTTATGGTGCTTGATGTAGGAGCATATGCCATGGGAATTTTTCCACTCTTGATTCCACTCTCGACCCTTTCACCAGTCAGAATTAATTTGGTGAAACCGGATGATGAACTACCAATTAACAGGTTAAAATAGGGTCCCGTTAATGTTCCGTGAACATGTCCACTAGCTCCCTATTAGTTAGTGGTGGTTGAACTCTTCCAGCAAGATCCTTCCATTTTTGCGCGTACTTTTTAAACCCTTCATTAGTACCCATTCCCATTCCTTGAAGTTGAACTCTTGTTGGTGCTAAATCAATATTGTATTGATATTGATGATAAAAAGCAGTGGCCAGATCTTCCCATGTGTGAATGCGGGAACCCTCTAATTGGTAAAACCATTCTAACTGAGTCTCAACCATACTCTCTTGGAAAAAATGGACCCAAAGCTTCTTGTCCATAGTATGTGGTTGTATCTTGCAGACGTAGGACCTTAGATGAAGTTTCGGGCATGAAACTCCGTCATACTTAAAAAAGACTGTGTTGTACCCCAAAATTTGCCCTCTCATGTTTTCCAAAGTCTCCCCCCGGCATGGTTGATCACAAACCATTGCCTAAGGAAAAAGATAATTTTTGAGTGGTGCTTTAAGTACCTTTCGATTGGCATTCTGAAAGACCCTTCGATTGGTATTCTGAAGGAGCATTTCGATGGGCATTATGTCAAGGCCTTCGATTGGCATTCTGAAAGACCCTCCGATTGGTATTCTTAAGGAGCATTTCGATTGGCATGGACAAGCACTTCGATTGGAATTCTGAAAGATCCTTCGATTGGTATTCTGAAGGAGCCTTTCAATTGGCATGCCAAGGGATCCTTTGATTCAGCATTGTGTCAAGGCAGCTTCGACAGGCATGTTAACCATGTCCTTCGATTAGCATGAACAGCACCTTTCGATTGGCCTGTTAACAAAGCTTATCGATTGGAATTTTAATTAGTACCCTTCGATTGATATTTGGACCAGGGCCATTTGAAGAACTCCTTCCAGGCCATTTGAAAGAGGCCATCAAGAGGGCACTCAAAAAACATGTCCAGGTACACTGAACATGAGAAAATGGCATGTTTCCCTTGCAAATGTAGAAATAATTAAATGTTGATTGTGGATTTAATTCCTGAGTTAAAGGCCAGATTCTTGCCTTTTTTGTTCCTAAAGAGCTGATTCGACCAGAGTGACTCTTTTCAAAACAAGCAGTCGAAGCAGAAGAAGTCCATTCGAAGGAGGCAACTTAGGACCAATCGAAGAGCAGGGCCTGAAGGCATTCGAAATTCAAAAGTGTCCAGGTTCATTCAAGAGACACGAATATTTCAAAAAAGGAAATATTTTAATGTGTCTGATTCTTGTCTCATGGCTTTAATGGCCTGTTTAATGGGTTGTCTCTTGTCGTTACTAGACCTCCACACTCCTATAAATACAGGGGCAAGCATGCAGTGCAGAGGACGAAAAAACACAGAGGAAAAAATAGAGAAAAGAAACAGGAAAGATTTAGAGATATGCTGCCCCCCACAGGTTGTCAATGTTTTCAGAAGTGATCCAGGACAAAGCAACCCTTCAACAAAAGTATCCATGCCCAGAAATCCTAGATTGAAAGTGCTCTCATCCAGCCAGTACCCAAATCGAAGATTCAATCTGCTGGTAAGAGAGGGTAAATTGTCAAAACTTTTCATTTTGCATAACACCTCCATATTTTCTATCCCATTCGATTTGCCATCCTAGACAGAATTCAAGGGCTTGGGTTTGGCCCCAGGTCATGTTCTTCGTTTGCTAACATTTTCTGCAGATTTAGCCTGAAAAGACTCAGCGCACGCAGGATCGAAGGGCCTGGGGTTCGATACCAGGCCCTGAGTTTTATTTTGCTAACATACTTTTGCAGGTATAGCATCCCAGATCGAAGGAGACACCTTCTCTGGATCGAAGAAGGCATTTTTCCCAGGATCGAAAGGAAATCCCCTTCCCTGGATCGAAGGCTGTTCATGCCCACTTCCTGGCCCAATCGAAAGAACCACGACCCTGTTTGGATCGAAGCTTCCATTCCCTCCTTGGCTCTAAGCTCCTTTTTTTCCCTGGATCGAAGGATCCCCCTTGTATTTTATTTTTGTTTTCTTTGACATCTTTTTATCTTTTTAATTAACATTAAAATATAAAAAATCACAAAAACATTAGGCTAGTTTTCTTTCTATTAAATTAACTTTGTTAATTAATCATTTAATTATTTTAAAATTTTTCCAAAACTAAAATTAAGTAGATTTAGATCATTTTCCCAAAATAACATAAAACAACAAAAAGATTTTATTCTTAGAATTTTTAGAGGTTATTTTCAGATTCGCGCGCGTTTATTTTATTATAACTATCTACTGCTTTGTAATAGCTTAACTAAGACTTTTACATTTTACTGCTTTATTCCCCCAATTTTTGGACATGTAAATAATCCCCCTCCCCGAAGCCTTGTAATAGCGTAGGATTTACAATTCCCGCACTTTAAATTCCTGTACATATATTAACTGTTTAGATGTATGCTAACTAGGATTGCATGACAAGATTAACCTTTAAATCAACCGTAGCTCACTATAACATGTACAAAGATAATATAAACTGAAAATTGACACACTCACACATGCCACTCTTAGGGTACACCTCACTTGGTTGCCTCGAACGTGGTCATTGAGTATAGGAAGTTTTAGAGGTCGTCCTTTTGTCCAAAGATCATAAGTTGCCTCGAAACGGTTGCCTCGGATAAAATGATCTAAGACATTAGGATTACCACTAAGGCGTCCTAACATTGCTTTAGTGACCACGCGTCCCTTTAATCGAATTGACCCGAAAACTCCAACGACGGTGCTACCTACTCCTCAATAGTGGGATAGCACTGTCTAAAGGACACTTGCACAGTCTAATTCCTTTTTGAGAAGGTAGAGGTTCTTAAGTACTTGCTCCTTTAAAAACAAAAATAAAACTTTTTGCACTTACACTCTCTTCAAAAACAAAACTCTTTTCAAAACCCACAATCACAAAGAAAAGCAAACTTTTGAAAACATAGTGAGCAAGTACCTAAGAGCCCGTGGATAACCACGGATAGAAAGGGTGATAACACCTTCCCTTTCTATAATCTACCTCCCGAACCCGAGAAACATCTCGAAAAGGAATTTTTCTGTGCTTTTGTCCTTTCCTTGTTGGTTAAAATAAAAGACGGTGGCGACTCTTGCTTACCGCGACATTTTGCAAAAACAAACGCAAACGAGAACCAGCATTCCAAAACAGTCAGTTCTTGTTCCCACCGATCACAGAACTGGCGACTTTGCTGGGGAACATTATAAGTGAGGTGTACCTTAGGATTAGATAACTTGTGTTTTCAATTGTATTGCTTTGTATGCTTTTTGATTTTGTGGGCTTGTATCGGAGTTCTATAGATCCTAACTCGGATTTGGGAAACATTCATAGATAGCAATACATTATGGAAACTGTGCGGGGTATACTGACACGGTTGAAGCAATAGCTATATTAGTGCGACATATTTGTGAGTACCGGTAGCCTTTGAGTCAATCAAAGAGAATACGGGGCCGCTGAGTGATGTCACTAAGCACTAATGACCTAGAACCTTACTTGACCATCTTGGCCTTTTTTAGGGGTAGTGAGATGACCGGCTTTGGTACAGTCTGAAGTTGGTAGATACTCGATACTACACTCATTGAGGATTGTTTTCTTGGAATATTTTGGTCGCTAGTTCAGTGGCTAAACCAAAACGATGAACATAGAAAACAATCCAATGATATTGAGCTCCTTAGAACCCGGTTACTATTTATAGGACAGGTTTTGAGCCAACTAAACTCAAGAGGGTATTTACCTATGAAACCTCATGCAAGCCTGAAATATAAGGGCTCTTTTGTGTGACTTGTGTGCCTTTAAACTTGAACTACTTGCACATTCTTGTTATCTGACAACATGGTTTCCTTGCAGGTTTTGTTTACAGTCCTTATCCAATAATCTGGATTTACTGCAGGGCTTACTTACATCACCTCACACTTTTGCTTAAACGCATAGCATACACATCATAACATCATGCCTTAAAATTTCTTTAACCATTTCAAGGATCTCAAGGGCTTGTGATGCAGGTTATGGTAAATCAATTTTCCAGCAAGGGGCAAAGGGGATTTATTTTCCTCTATCCAATGCCATCTAGAGATCAAAACACGATAACTTGAGTCAGGGGCTATGACCCACTCGATATGGTGAGCTTGACTCTTGAAGAAGGACTCTCAGCAACATGAAGTTCCTTCAATCAAGCTACCAGATTCAGATTCTAACAGTTTCTTGTTCACCCCGCGAGATCCTTGAAAACATTGCATACATATATCATACATATCATTGCATAACAGGTCTCCCAGTACAGGTCTCTTATCTTCTTCACTGTTTATTTCAGCAATCATCATGTCTACTGAACCTTCAACCGAGCAAGCTATCAAGGCCCTCCAGGCCCAGAATGCCCAAATTCAAGAGTTGGTCATGAGCCTAGCTAAGGGTCAGCAGGACTTGAAGACCCTGATTCTGAAAGAGAGGAAGAAGAAGAAGAATAGGACCATCCTGTTTAACACCGGACGCAGGTTTGGAAACGGTCTGCAGAGTGAAGTTGATCTGACCACCCCATATGGAGGGAAAGACAGTCCACAAGAAAGGAGGGCTCCTAGCCCTATGGTCTCCGACAACGAGACAGACTATGATGAAGAACAGTATCCTCCTTCTGAGGATAAGTACAAACAGCTGGAAGACCGTTTGAACGCTATGGAGACACAGAAGGTGCCCGGTCTGGACTTCGGAGATCTGGGTCTATCATCTGGGGTGGTGATTCCCCATAAGTTCAAGGCACCTGCCTTTTCCAAGTATGACGGAGCTTCTTGTCCCAAGCTGCACCTCCGTTCATATGTGAAGAAGATCCAACCTTACACTGCTGATAAGAACTTGTGGATCCATTTCTTTCAAGACAGTCTTTCAGGGACTCAGCTTGAGTGGTTCTATCAGTTGGACGAAGCCAGTATCCGCAGCTGGGAGGATTTGGTCGTTGCGTTCTATAGGCAGTATCAGTATAACTCCGACCTTGCTCCTACGCGTACCCAACTCCAGGGTATGTCAATAGGAACGGGTGAAGGATTTAAAGAGTATGCTCAAAAATGGAGAGACCTTTCCGGAAGGGTGCAACCACCTCTGGCTGATCGTGAACTTGTAGATATGTTTCTGGGGACCCTGTCTGGTCCGTTCTTTAATCACCTGATTGGAAGCTCTTCAGCCGGGTTTATAGACCTTATCTTGACTGGTGAGAGGATTGAAACTGGTATTAAGGCTGGGAAAATACAGAAGGGTGCCTCATCGAGCACCGAGAAGAAGCCGTTTAAGAAAGAATCTAGTGTTGTCTACGGTTCAAGAAGACAGAATAGACCTGAACACCGCTAAGCTGTCAACACGGTGGTTATTTCAAAACCTGCTGGTGCTCCTCAGCATCACAACCAACAAAGGGGCGAGAGACCTCGAAGGCAATTCACTCGTCTCAGCATGACTTTGTCTCAGATGTTTCCACAATTGCTGGAGACCAATCTGGTGACTCTAAAAGAAGCTCTGAAGATTTTAAATACAACATCACCAAGGTATAACCCTAACGCCCGCTGCGCTTATCACTTTGATAGCCCGGGGAATAATACGGATGATTGTTGGGCTTTGAAGAACAAGGTCCAAGACTTGATTGATGCGAAAGAGATCGAATTTGGCCCTCCTGAGACTCCCAATGTGATCACTGCTCCCTTGCCAAAATATGGCTAGGATTGAAAGCACTTTTGTTCATTTGAATTCTGAAGTTGTATTTTTCTTTGCTTATTCAAAAAATTATTATCATGTCGAACTCTTTTATTTCATTAATGCATTACACATGTCTGTTTTGGATTAATTGTTTTCACTAAGCTTAAATTGCTTCATATTTCCTTTTTGTGATGTTCAACTCTCGATTAAAAAAAAACTATAAGCCTTTAAAGGGAGGATGATGAAACAATGCCATAATCTCATACAGTATGCTTTTGGACAGACCTTGCTGACGATGTACAGGCGTTTCTTTAAAATCCTAAACACTGGAGTTATAAGGAAGATAATCCCTAGTCAACCTCTTCGAGCCAAAGAAGTAGGAGTTTTCTGTTTTAAACACAAATTGAAACCTTTAATTTAAACCTGGGGCAGGGTAGTCTCTCAGTTAATTCAAAAGATGTGCATTGAAGTCGCAAAACTCTCAGTTCATAATACAACGAACGACATAAAAAGCATTCCTCTAGAATCAAGAGACAATGGTGGTTCCTTATTTCATAGGCAGTCAATCTCTCAAAAGAGAAACGCCCACTGAACCAAAACCTATAAAGGAGACTTACAAAACTGAAGCATCCTGCTGACTGTAAATACAAAAAGAAACTGTTCAGGCAAAAGACAGGGATAATAAAATCAAAAAGAGGTCCTAAAAAACTCTCAACAAAAATGACTGTCGTCCAACAAATTCAACTTGTGTGAACCATCACCAAAAACATCGTTCCAGACTCATTAGGAGTTCAAATGCACAATTAACTGAGTTTAGGATTGAAGAACATCACGAAGAGCGGGTGGGTACAAATATACTCTGAGCCTTTATCCTTTGTTTCTTAAACCGTGAACCAAGCCACGTTACAACCCTTAAAAGTCCTAGCTGAAGCACGGGTTAGTTCGAAAGCATACTGTTACAAAAGGTATCCTGACTCCTGTAGGGCTCGCTGTAAAATCCTAAGTTGACATCACATTTTACAAAAATTCTCTTGTTTTATCGAAAACTGCATTTTCAAAAATTTCAAAACAGACATAAGCTTTGCATTCTTAAAATAACATTGTTTGCATATGACTATTTGTTCAAACAGCAGAGAAATTCGCACGACGAATATCTAGTGAACAAAAACCTTTTCAATAAAAAGGGTCATCTCAAGTGGAAGAAACACTTCCAATCAAGGGGCACGGCATGATCATTGTCCATCATCTGGGGCAGTCAAGTCAAGATTCAAGGAATCTCTCAAAATGCCAAATAGCCAGGGGCAGATCTCCATCTGAATCAATTGGGGAATTCGACGTGAACTCCAGCAACGAATCTTGCACGATCAAACAAAGATCTTCTGGTAGTATGGTAACACAACACTACCAACAGTGGCGCCTCCCTACATCCTGAGAGCATGAATATAGTCAAAAAGTACTATGCATAATCAAAGACCCGCTAGGTTGACTGGCCTAGGCAAAAATAAGGGCTTCCCGGTGAACCAAAAGGGTTCGGGCAAAAATAAGGGATGAAAATGAAAAATTTGTACACCCGGCAAGTCGAAAACCTGAAAAGGCGACTTGGGCAAAAAAGGGTATTCCGATGGACTAAAAACCCGAAAGGGCAGTCCAGGCAAAAATTAGGGATCAAAGCGTACGACTATGTCCCGTCATCTCGTCACTTACCTACCAGAAGAAGAGTTGTCATTTTGATACCAAGCACCTCATAGGTGGGGATAATACTCGATCCACAGGGCCTCCGCAGGCACCTTCTCCCGCAGAAACAGGGGCAATAAAAAGTGTCCAAACTGTACAGCTGCTCTGCTCACCAGGTACAAAGGAAGATTCAGCTGAAGAATATGGCTAAGATACTTTCACCCCCCACAGGATAAGGCAGTCATGGTAGCTCTCCCAGCTGAGACTTGCAGCTATGTACGAATCAGTAGTACTCTCCCAAAGCAGAGTTCATCCACCATCAGCGCTTAAAAGGCTGGGTATCCCTAGAAGATCTTAATATTCCCCAGCGGAGTATAAAGATATTCCCCAACAAGCATAAGAGCATCCCCGGCAGTCTTAATATTCCTCAACGGAGTATAAGAATGTTCCCCGGTAGAATGCAAGATGCCCCCAGTGGAGCCATTTCCCCAGCGCAGTCTAAAAAAAGCTTTCCCAACAGAGTTGAATCATCTTCCCCAGCAGATTTTGGAAGCTTATCCCCTGCGAAGCACAAATAAGTCTCCCCAGCCAAATTCAGAGGTTATCCTCACAAGAGTCTAACTGGGTTATCCTCAGAAATTTGAAACTGAAAGATCATCCCCAACGAAGTTCTTTCTATCCCCAGCGGAGTTCATCATCAAAATCCCCAACAGAGCTTATCAACGGAATCCCCAGCGGAGTTTATCATTAAGATCTCAGCGAAACATCTCTCCCCCATAGAGTATTCCCCCGTAGAGTAATCTCTTCACCGTGTTTATTCCCCAACGGAGTTCCTCTCTCTTGCAGGTTTATTCTCACAACCATCTTCGTTCATCATCCCCAGCGGAAACGAAGAACTCAACTCTATTCTCCAGTAGCTCCGGGATTTATTTTCCCCAGCTAAAAACATCACATCTTCATACATCATGACATGCATACGCATCATACAACAAAAATCTCATTTATTTTGAGAACATCATGACATCATGCATTTCATACATCATGACATTGCATACAGCTAACGTTTTACCTTTTTCAGGAAAAGGTCAATCAAAAGATGGCTACCATCAACCTTTTTAAGTCCCGGTTTAATACCTGTAGCAAGCCAGGAAAATATCTGTGGACGACTGATTGTAGATTAATACCTGTAACAAGCCAGGAAAATTATCTACATGGAGAGATTGAAGATTAATACCTATAACAAGCCAGGAAGACCTTTCTTTCTCAGG
This sequence comes from Vicia faba, assembly GCA_948472305.1. NCBI lineage: Eukaryota > Viridiplantae > Streptophyta > Magnoliopsida > Fabales > Fabaceae > Vicia > Vicia faba. The sequence goes on along the minus strand of OX451740.1, from coordinate 308,624,013 downwards.
TCAGAGATTAATACCTGAAACCAGCCAGGACAGATATCTCCTCGACCAACCTTTTCAAGTCCCAGTTTAATACCTGTAGCAAGCCAGGAAAATATCTGTGGACGACTGATTGTAGATTAATACCTATAATAAGCCATGAAAAGTATCTACATGAAGAGATTGAAGATTAATACCTGTAACAAGCCAGGAAGACCTTTCTTTCTCAGGTCAGAGATTAATACCTGAAACCAGCCAGGACAACTATCTCATCGGCCAACCTTTTTAAGTTCCAGTTTAATACCTGTAGCAAGCCAGGAAAAATATCTGTGGACGACTGATTGTAGGTTAATACCTGAAACCAACCAAGAAAATTATCTACATGAAGAGATTGAAGATTAATACCTGTAACAAGCCAGGAAAATTATCTACATGAAGAGATTGAAGATTAACACTTGTAACAAGCCAGGAAAACCATCTACACAAAGAAATTGAAGATTAATACTTGGAACCAGACAGGAAAAGTTCTATAACCTCAACGGTATACTCCCGGTGAGCACGAGTCAGTTCCTAAATCTCAACAAAAGTTAGACTTCCCCAGCAGAATCTTCTACAAACAACAGGTATGCAAGTTCTCCCTAAGGAATCTCTTATGCGATCGAAACTCCTGCAGATGGCATCTATAAGCCCATCCTCCTACCAACAATCTCCAAATGGCATTTGTAAGCCCATTCCCGACATTACAATGCTGATACTACACCATGCGAGTGCAAATTTCTGGGCACTCTAGTGTTCAATTATCTTCCACCTTCGGATCACGAAAGGCTCGAAAGCCAAACTATATCCTCAGGTTAAAAAAAATTGAACAGGGGCAACTGTTGTACCCCAAAATTTGCCCTCTCATGTTTTCCAAAGTCTCCCCCCGGCATGGTTGATCACAAACCATTGCCTAAGGAAAAAGAAAATTTTTGAGTGATGCTTTAAGTACCTTTAAATTGGCATTCTGAAAGACCCTTCGATTGGTATTCTGAAGGAGCATTTCGATGGGCATTATGTCAAGGCATTCGATTGGCATTCTGAAAGACCCTTCGATTGGTATTCTGAAGGAGCATTTCGATTGGCATGGACAAGCACTTCGATTGGCATTCTGAAAGACCCTTCGATTGGTATTCTGAAGGATCCTTTAAATTGGCATGCCAAGGGATCCTTTGATTCAGCATTGTGTCAAGGCAGCTTCGACAGGCATGTTAACCATGTCCTTCGATTAGCATGAACAACACCTTTTGATTGTCCTGTTAACAAAGCCTTTCGATTGGAATTTTAATTAGTACCCTTCGATTGATATTTGGACCAGGGCCATTTGAAGAACTCCTTCCAGGCCATTTGAAAGAGGCCATCAAGATGGCACTCAAAAAACATGTCCAGGTACACTGAACATGAGAAAATGGCATGTTTCCCTTGCAAATGTAGAAATAATTAAATGCTGATTGTGGATTTAATTCCTGAGTTAAAGGCCAGATTCTTGCCTTTTCTGTTCCTAAAGAGCTGATTCGACCAGAGTGACTCTTTTCAAAACAAGCAGTCGAAGCAGAAGAAGTCCATTCGAAGGAGGCAACTTAGGACCAATCGAAGAGCAGGGCCTGAAGGCATTCGAAATTCAAAAGTGTCCAGGTTCATTCAAGAGACACGAATATTTCAAAAAAGGAAATATTTTAATGTGTCTGATTCTTGTCTCATGGCTTTAATGGCCTGTTTAATGGGTTGTCTCTTGTCGTTACTAGACCCCCACACTCCTATAAATACAGGGGCAAGCATGCAGTTCAGAGGATAAAAAAACACAGAGGAAAAAATAGAGAAAAGAAACAGGAAAGATTTAGAGATATGCTGCCCCCCACAGGTTGTCAATGTTTTCAGAAGTGATCCAGGCCAAAGCAACCCTTCAACAAAAGTATCCATGCCCATAAATCCTAGATTGAAAGTGCTCCCATCCAGCCAGTACCCAAATCGAAGATTCAATCTGCTGGTAAGAGAGGGTAAATTGTCAAAACTTTTCATTTTGCATAACACCTCCATATTTTCTATCCCATTCGATTTGCCATCCTAGACAGAATTCAAGGGCTTGGGTTTGGCCCCAGGTCATGTTCTTCGTTTGCTAACATTTTCTGCAGATTTAGCCTGAAAAGACTCAGCGCACGCGGGATCGAAGGGCCTGGGGTTCGATACCAGGCCCTGAGTTTTATTTTGCTAACATACTTTTGAAGGTATAGCATCCCAGATCGAAGGAGACACCTTCTCTGGATCGAAGAAGGCATTTTTCCTAGGATCGAAGGGAAATCCCCTTCCCTGGATCGAAGGCTGTTCATGCCCACTTCCTAGCCCAATCGAAAGAACCATGACCCTGTTTGGATCGAAGCTTCCATTCCCTCCTTGGCTCTAAGCTCCTTTTTTTCCCTGGATCGAAGGATCCCCCTTGTATTTTATTTTTGTTTTCTTTGACATCTTTTTATCTTTTTAATTAACATTAAAATAAAAAAAATCACAAAAACATTAGGCTAGTTTTCTTTCTATTAAATTAACTTTGTTAATTAATCATTTAATTATTTTAACATTTTTCCAAAACTAAAATTAAGTAGATTTAGATCATTTTCCCAAAATAACATAAAACAACAAAAAGATTTTATTCTTAGAATTTTTAGAGGTTATTTTCAGATTCGCGCGCGTTTATTTTATTATAACTATCTACTGCTTTGTAATAGCTTAACTAAGACTTTTACATTTTACTGCTTTATTCCCCCAATTTTTGGACATGTAAATAATCCCCCTCCCCGAAGCCTTGTAATAGCGTAGGATTTACAATTCCCACACTTTAAATTCCTGTACATATATTAACTGTTTAGATGTATGCTAACTAGGATTGCATGACAAGATTAACCTTTAAATCAACCGTAGCTCACTATAACATGTACAAAGATAATATAAACTAAAAATTTACACACTCACACATGCCACTCTTAGGGTACACCTCACTTGGTTGCCTCGAACGTGGTCATTGAGTATAGGAAGTTTTAGAGGTCGTCCTTTTGTCCAAAGATCATAAGTTGCCTCGAAACAGTTGCCTCGGATAAAATGATCTAAGACATTAGGATTACCACTAAGGCGTCCTAACATTGCTTTAGTGACCACGCGTCCCTTTAATCGAATTGACCCGAAAACTCCAACGACGGTGCTACCTACTCCTCAATAGTGGGATAGCACTGTCTAAAGGACACTTGCACAGTCTAATTCCTTTTTGAGTAGGTAGAGGTTCTTAAGTACTTGCTCCTTTAAAAACAAAAACAAAACTTTTTGCAATTACACTCTCTTCAAAAACAAAAATCTTTTCAAAACCCACAATCACAAAGAAAAGCAAACTTTTGAAAACATAGTGAGCAAGTACCTAAGAGCCCGTGGATAACCACGGATAGAAAGGGTGCTAACACCTTCCCTTTCTATAATCTACCTCCCGAACCCTAGAAACATCTCGAAAAGGAATTTTTGTGCTTTTGTCCTTTCCTTGTTGGATAAAATAAAAGACGGTGACGACTCTTGCTTACCGCGACATTTTGCAAAAACAAACGCAAACGCGAACCAGCATTCCAAAACAGTCAGTTCTCGTTCCCACCGATCACAGACTGATATTTTGAAATTATGGGAATGACCACCCTAGGTACTAAGCCCAAATCACAAAAATCCAAACCCGGTATGACTTGAATTTCAAAAGCTTTCAGTCTATCCTCTAACTTCTTGTATTTATCCTCAGCCGGAGGATATTTCTCATCAAAGTAATCTTCATCTTCGAAATCTTGATCATTCGCACCCCCAGCACGGGTGCTCTTTGCCTCTTCCACCTAGTTCTCGTCTTCCTCGAATGACTCTTCAACTATTTTCACCTGACGGACTGGGCCTTTAAACCTTTTTCCCATATTGATAAGGGCCTTCTTTTTAGCCTTATTTTTTACCACCAGCAGTGTCATCAGCTTTTGTTGTCCCTTGGCCAGGGTCAGCAAGGTCTCTTGGAACTGGGAATTATGTGCTTGCAAGTCCTTCACTGTTTATTCGATATCCATCTTACTGAAATAAACAGTATAAAGATAAGGAAACTGTATATGGAAAACCTGTTTATGTTATGATGCATGAAAATGCGTATGCAAATTATTTCAAGGACTTAGAAGATTTAAATTTGTTTAGACAAAAGGAAACAAACATTAATTGTATTAATAAGTTCAAATTGATTACAACATGCCTCTTGGGCTTACATTGAAACAAAAGAAACAAAATGAACTAAAATACAATAAAAATGGCTCAAGTTTCCTATGGGTGCTTCCTCTTTGGAGCAATATATCCATTCAGGCTCCTCTCCTCATGAAGTTGTCTCGTGAGCTCCAATGTCTTCTTCCCGCTTGCGTAAAACTGGGTTTCAAAGGTGTCTCGCTCTCCCTTTAGCTGAATCCAAGCTCTTTGCAAATCTTTAAGAGAAGTAGGCATATCAGGATAAAGGACAATATATGGAACATCTCCTTTGGCAACAGGCTCCAGGATGATAGGCAGGATTGCTTCATAAGACATCATAAGGCTTTGAGCACGAGCTCGCACCCACTTGAGATAAGGCTCCAAAGGAATGGAGTTTTTATGCCCCAACGTCTTGCTATCAACTTTTTTCACCATTCCCCAAGATCGTATGAATCTCTGACGATAACCTTAGAAATTGCTCTCATAGTCAAATGCAATTCCTTGGACAAGTACATCATGAGGGCCATCCCTCCTAGCAAACCCAAACTGTCGTAAGGCCAAACAAGGATTATAGGTAATACCTCCCCTAATTCCAAGTAGGGGGACATTAGGGAATTCCCCATAATGGTCAATAATAGTAATGTTCTCCAAGGATCGAGAACACCAATGAATATCAGAATACGTGAGTGACATCATCCTTTGAGACCATGTCAAGCCTTGCTCATTCTTCAATGTTGATCGAGGTAGGTGCGAAATAAACCACCTAAATAGTAATGGAATGCAACACAAAAGAGTACCCTTTTTCCTCATAGTGCGAGTGTGGAAACAATGTAGAATGTCTCCAAGCAAAGTAGGTACGAGATTACGAGAGAGAAAAACGTTGATGGTATTCTTATCTATAAGTTGGTCCGGGTTAGGAAATAGAACCAAACCATAGATTATAAGGGCCAAGACATCCTCAAAATCTTGAAAATCCACATCTTCCCAGAACAAATGAGCCTTCTCCAATAGAAATTTGGCTAAGAAACCCTTAACTCCACTTCTTGTCTCCCAATTTGTCACAATGTCAAATCTCTTTAAATGAAAGGCTTTGGCAATAACTTCAGGCTTTGGAGTCTCCTCTAAACCGGTGAATGGTATTTGATCAAGCACAGGAACTCCTAATAATTGAGAGAATTCTTCTAATGTTGGCACCAATTGGTAGTCAGAAAAGGTGAAGCAATGATGCATATGATCAAAGAATTGGAAAAGCACAAACAGCATTTCTTATTGGAATTTTGAGATGGCCAAGTTAAGAAGTCGACCATATTTCTTGTTGAAGGGAGAATCCCCAGGCACTCTTGATGCTAACTCTTGAAGTTGAGGATGCACTTTCACGAAGTTAACTCGGATGGTATTCCTATGAGTGGAAGTCATGACCTACAAAATAGAATAAAGATAAATTCCTAAATCCTTGGAATGGTTAGTGAGAATTCTTATGATGTTATGATGTTTATGATGACATGAATAATAATCACAAACAAATCACACAAAAACCTTAGGTTTAGGCTTGCATGGGTTTCATAGGTAAGTACCCTCTTGAAGTTTAGTTGGTTCAACATGTCCTACAAAGTAATTGGGCTCTAGGGAATCTCAATATCATTGATCTTTCTTTATTGGGCATTGTTTTAGCACAATCAATCTTTTCTTGCAGCCAAAATATCCCAAAAGTCTGATCTCAATGAGTGTAGTATCGAGTATCAACCAAATTTCAACTTTCCACCGAAACCGGCTATCTCACTACTTCCTAATGACCAAGTTGTTCAATTAAATGTTCTAAGGTCAGTTAATGCTTCATGACACTGCTCAGCGGCCCCACATTCTCCTCTATTCAACACAAGGGATATAAATACCAATAAATGCATCACACTAACATAGCCATCGCTTCAACCATATTGGTATATGCCGTACAGTTTCCACAATCTATTGCTACTTACCTAATGATGTTCCCAGATCCTGGTAGAGGATCAATACAAACCCAAACAAGGACCCATTAATATAAAAGTAAACAAATCAACCATGAAATCAATTTAAATGTGATCTAGCTCTAAGTTAACCCCACTTTTAAGTAAAACTCCCCAGCAGAGTCACCAGTTCTATGATACAGTGGGAGAAATGACTTAGGTGTTTTGAGATTTATCACAATTATTTCCGATAGTAAGAGTCGCCACCAACTTTTCTTTTATCCAATAAGAAAAGGGTGAAAAGAACAGGAAAGACCTTTGAGATATTTTCTTGAGTTCAGGGGGTAGATTATGAAAAGGGAAGGTGTTATCACCCTTTTCATCCATATTTATCTATGGGCTCTTAGTTGCTTGTTAGATCACTTTTGAAATTGCTTTGTTTGAAATATTTTTGTGGTGGTTTTTGAAAGTATTTTTGAAAAGCGCATTCGTTTAGGGAAACTTTGTAATGATTCTCGGTTCTATAAGAATGCATACAAAGTGTTGACTTTTGAAAATATTTTATTTGAAAGTGTTGGTGTGTTTGAAAATATGTTTGTTTTTAAAGATGGATTTGAGCAAGCAACTAAGAACGTTCTACCTACTCAAAAGTATTTTGTTCATTTTTCTCTTCCTTTGATATTTCTATCTAACCATTGATTGGTAAGAAGCCCTATCTTTGGATGTAAAGGGATGGGTGCGGGTCATTGTATAGTCATAGGATGTAATGTTATGAGATATCTTAGCATTTTTCTTAAGGCACTAAGATCATTTGAAAGGAAACATTCGTAGCGTCATCGAGGGACTTTGATCTTGTATTTTATTTGTTTTTGCTAAGATGTCTCTGTTGTACCTCAAAATTTACTCTCTTTATTTCGACCTTTTTGGCTTACATTTCATTATTACGTACATGCATACCATTGTTTTTATGGTTATGGAATCAAGGTATATTTAGCAAACTTCTTCAGGTTACAAGCGACGTTTATTTTGTCAATGGATGTTCTAAGAGTATTTTTAGTGCTGAAGATCGGTTCGCCGTTTCGCAATGATTCGAGGTTCAAAGATTCACAAGTCCAACCCGACGCGTCATATTTAGGTGTTCTTTTGCCAAAATATCTCTGATAACGTATTCTCAAATTCAGGTTCGGCTCAAGAGTCAATTATTTAAAGAAGGTCTCTGAATGTGTGAGTTTTCTCGAAGAAATGTGGTGAAAAAGTGTGCTGAAAGTGCAGTTTTTACGCACTAAAAAATTCATAACTTGAAGATCGTGGCTTGTTTTGAACCCGTTCTGGTGGCCAAAATTCCGTCTTGACGTTTTCTATGTTTTCATCTCTCACAGTTGGAAGCCAATTTCGATCAGAAGGTCTTAAAAAATGCGGATTTATCAAGTATTTTCGTACAGAAAATTTGTGATAGAAGTTTATTTACGTCATGTTCAGAAAATCATAACTTGGTCAATTTTCATCGTATCGAGCTAGTTCCAGCGCCAAAATTTCACAAATTGAGTTTACGTTTTCACAGGAGGTATCGAGTTCGAACGTGTTGTACCCCAATTTTTCCCCCTAAGATCCCTTCATCATACCATATTGTTTCAATCACAACAAGATCACATTAGGGTTTTTGGTTTTGCTCCCTATCTTTAGCTTTTCTCTTTTGACGAGTTACCAAGCACCTTGACTTGTTTTATTTTGTGATCATGGATATTTTGTTTTGATTGTCTCTCTAATTAATAAAATGCAATATTGGTCTGTCTTACTTGTTAATAATGTAGGTAAAGGCAATGAGGCTTAGCAAATTTGCTTCATGGGTTCATGAGTTTATTTCCATGCCCTAGTCAATCTTGAGAAATTAAAAACCTCACCATTGAAGTTGTTTTGGAATAAATGTCATTACAAGGCCTATTTTGGTTCAACATATTTCAAAGTTATCAAAATTGATACAAAAGTACAAAGGGTAAAGGGAAGAAGTTGTCATGATTGGACAAGGTCTTGTTCCTATTGGTCACAAGAGAATATTTCTCTCTAATTTTAAGATATGGAAGTGGTTTTGGTGGCTATGGGTCCTCATCATCATCCTCAACAACTTCTATTCACAAAGGAAGAATATTGGCACAAAAAGCTTGTTCAAACTTGGCAAATTTCCTCAAAGCTTTCTCTTGATCTAGAGGCTAGGGTTTTGGACTTCAAAGGAGCATATCTTGCTCATCTTTTGGTATTTTTGAGTGATTCCAAAAACATACTTCTCTTCAAAGAGTTACCAACAAATCACTTCAAAAGTTCTAAGGAATTTTCATGTGGAAGGAACTTGGTGAAGAAGAAAGATTACAAGTCACTCAGATGAATCCCCAATTTTCCATATGTGACTTCAAATGGTCATACCTTGGTCAATTTTTATCACCTTGAACCCATTCATTTTTCATGATGATCTTAAGGATGTGTACTTCATGCCTTCTTTTATGTTCAAAGTGAGAAAATGGATGGAAGTTGCCTTAAGAATACAAAAGATTATAGGTCATTTCATGATTTTTGGCCAACTTCAACAAGTCATAACTTGCTCAATTTTTGTAGATTTTGAGTGGTTCAAATTTCAAAATATCATTCAAGAGATATACTTCATTCCATCTTTTTTGGTAAAGAGCAAATTCTAAGTGGAAGACCATGTTTGGATGCAAAGGATTATAGGTCATTTCTAAAGAAGAATTTGAAATATTTCTAAGTATGGAAAGTCAACTCTTTTTCTTCAACTTTGACTCCATGTAACTTTCAGCTCAAGCATCCACTTGATTCCATTATTTTTCCATTGCAAAGCTTGGAACCTCATCTTTCCAAAGCATCAAGAATTATGCCCTAAGACCCCTTGAGTTGGAAATGCCATGGATTTGAATTAGGTAGTTTGGAATTGAAGTTTTCACAAAGTCAGGATTTTGAAATCTTTGTTTTGGCTTCTAATCACAAGATTTCCATGCGTTTTTGGTTCTAATCATGTTTAGAAACTTTCCAAAAGTAATTAGCATCATGAAATGCATGTTTTGGCTGAGTTTTGATCAAGTTTGAGTCACACTTTCTTCATGATGCAGACCCACACGAATTCCCTCCAAAACGCATCATTTACTATTCCTTTTGATCCCATTTGCTTCCCTATAAATAGAGGGTCATCCTGTAGCGGTAAAAATGTGAAAGACTAAGCCATTGGATTGACTAGACATTATACAAATCAAAATAAAAATCGCCACTGCGCTTTATTGTTTCCAAAGGAATGGGAAAAGAGCGAATAGCCCAAAAAGAGGGGGAAAGATTCAAGGTAAGGGGTTGGTTATGCAAAGGGAAGGTATTAGCACCCTAAACATCCACGGTACTCCGCAGGAACCTCTTTGTAAAATCTGTATATTTTGGCTATAAAAATGTGTTGTATATAAAATGGATGGTGGAGGTAAGAAAAGAAATATTTTTATAATTTTTGCACCCGCCGCGGTTGCGAACCTTTAGTGCCTACGTACCACCTTTCGTCCAATAGGGGATCAGGGTACACATAGTTCATCTAGAAAAGACTTGTTTGTTGATTGTTTTTAAACAAGGAGACAAGTCGTCATTGTTAGGAGAGAAATCTCGACTAACGCCCACAAGGTGTAAGAAAGATGGACCCTGCGTCAACAAGAGTGAGGGTTTGAGAACGCATCTAGTACTAAAGTGGAAAAGTCGACACCTTTATAACCATAGGGATAGGAGAATGTTGCTCTACTATCGATGAATCATGTCTCACCTTAAAAGAAAGTTTTGAATGGAAAAGGTGCTTGGGCACACAAAAGAGTTTGAATGAGTTGAAGTGTTTTGTTAATTTTGAAGAAAAAATGTCAAAGTATGATTAAGTGTATTGAAGTTTGTTTAAAGAAAAGAAATTTTTAAAAGAAAAGGAACTCGACAAAGTCGAGGTTTATTATGAAAGTGATTCGAGTTTAAAAACAAAGAAGATTTTGAAAGAAGATGAGAAGGTTTTTAAAATTAAAGAAGATGGGAGGAGATGAAGGGACTATCCTAAAGCATAAGGTAAAAGCTAAGGAAGAGAATCGTCTAACCAACATGAAGCCGATACTTGACCTTATAAGCCAATGTAGAATTCCCATTCTTTGGATTGAAACCAAGCAAGCAAAGATACTAGACCTCTTGAGAGAATCAAACTTCAAGTGTATTTAGTCTTCGCAAAAATTGGGCAGAGTAACGGCTGTATACGGGTGAATTCCAGATTACAAACAAAGTATGTAATCATAATAACCTGCACACAAAACAAACAAACAACCCAATGTCTTGAGGTAGACCTCAAGAACTCCAGACAAAATATCAAATAAAGTCACAAAGTCTCCAAGATAGGCCAAGTTCTCTAATCCTAAGTCCAAGAAGTCCATCACTCCATAATGCAAAGGATAGTAACCATGTAGTCCAAGTATCATTAATGATTTTTATGATTCATGTTGATTATTAGGTGTCTTTAAAAAGATAGAAAAGCTCAAGTGAGCAAAATAAAAATGACATAAAAGTAAATGCTCAAGTGAGCAAAGATGAAAATAGCATGAAATGTAAAATGCTAAAAGTAAATGGTACATAAAGCATGAAAATAAAAGCGTAAAGTAAAGTTAATTGTTAGTAATTAGTGGTTAGTTGGATGACCATCTTGAAACTTGCATTTGGAACTCATTAGAGGATTGGTATAACCAAAGTCTCCACACAACAAGTTGCATTTGCTTTTTGTCAAGTATATCATCCATTTTGGAATTCTCACAAGGCAACATGTAATGATCAACGATGTTTAAGTGATCCGCGTTGACCAAAGGTGTTGTAGATCCATTAGAGGATTGGTAGAACCAAAGCCTCCACACAATTAATCTCAAGGTTATTGGATCAAAGAGATCAAATTAGCATACTTGGGCTTGCAATCATAATTTTGGGCCACGAATGATCATTTATTTGAATCGGGACAAAATTTAGCGCTATGTTAAGCAATCGTAAGTGGACTTATGTAGAAGTCACACCTATTTTGGGGCCGGTCAATAGCAATATATGTACTTCATGTTTGGATAAATGATATAGAGATCATCATCCCTTAACATGTAGCACAATTAAAAAATAAAGGGATAAGATGAAGAGGGAGGGAAATGATAAGCTAATTTGGATCACCATTTCAAAATTCTTTCATCTTTAAATTCAACCACTCCTCTAGATGGATTAAAGAACTAAACATATCATTAATCCAAAGCACCAAAAATGAATTAAATAATTCACTCTTATGTAGATTTGAATTGATGAACATTTATCCAACTTCATCTACATCACAAAGTCCATTGAGTTTAAAGACAAATTGGACATTTAAAATTGCAATCCAAACCAAAAATCAAAAGGAGTGAGTAGAAAAAGCATTTTGGATCAAATCTGCCCCAAAACAAGGCAAAAAGTGCATTCTGTCCCTGTGTAAATCGATTGCACTATTGTGTAAAACGATTTACACAGTACAGTTTTCTAAAAATTGTGCAAAATTGCTTCTGTGCAATCGATTGCACTACAGTGCAAATCGATTGCACACAGTTGCAGTAGCAAAAACAACATTTTAAAAGGGAAATTTCTTGTTCAAACTTTCCATCAAACACCTTATGATCATGGATCCACTTGAGCACAAAAATTCCATCAAATTATGAGAAAATAACACCATTGAAATCACAAAATAATGCTCAAAGAATCAATCCAAGAGATCACCAAGAGATCACATTGTGAAAGATGAATTATCCTACTTACCAAAGGTAGATCTAGAGAATCATCAAAACAACTTCAAGAATTTGCTTCAATTCAACCACAAGAATCAATTGACCAAGCTTGGATGTAGAGAATTGATGGAGAAAAAAGGTTTGGATGAAGGTTTAGCTCAAAGATTAGTAAGCTTCAATGCAAAGCTTACTAACTTTTTGAAAATGGAGCTTTGAGTGAATTTGGTAGATGGAGAGAATTGAGAGATTTTTTAGCAAGGTGGATTTGGCTATCAAAAGCTTGAAATTTGAATGAGATGAGGGCTCTATTTATAGAGTTTAGAATTGGGATTACTGGTAATTTGGTAATTGATTCTTGGAGCTAAAATTTGAATTAATGATAATTCTTTCAAATATTAGAGCCAAAATTTGAATTAATGATAATTCTTTTTAAAAATGAAAGATTGGCACTAAAATTTGAATTAATGATACATCTTTAAAAAATGAAGGAAAATGGAGCCAAAAATTTGACAAGTTTAAAAATTGTTTATTTTTTCAAATTTTCACGCTGTGCAATCGATTGCACTATAGTGCAAATCGATTTGCACAGTGTATTTTTCCAAAAATTGCGCAAAATTCACTTTGTGCAATCGATTACACTCTAGGAGCAATCGATTGTACAGTGAAAAAAATGAAAATTTTTTAATTCTTTTTCTTTGCAAATAGAGATTTTAGGGAAATAATACCGGAAAACCTTATTTGCCATATGCTTCGACTCGGTACCTACAAAAAACAAATATGCAAAGACAAAAACAAATATTTTTTTGTATTTTGATTAGAAGTTAGTCAACAACACAAGAGAAAACTTAAAGATAGGATGCAAATGTGATGAATGAAGCTATTTATTAATGATTGTGACTGAATGACAAAATATGGTATGAAAGTGCGACTAAAAAAGTTTGGGGCAAAATTTAGGGTACAACAGCTGCCCCTATTTAATTATGTTTTAGCCAGATAGGCGGAAAGTAATTAAATACAAACAGACCTGAATTTTGTCCCTGATGCGATGAGATGATAGCATATGTTATGAATGAATGCATGGACTCTTTTTTTTGACATATATATTTTTTGAATGATGTATGAGATGAGACAGACTCTGTGGAAATATGGAAAGACTCGAAACTGGAAACTTATGGTAGTTCAGATGAAATGACGTGGAAAGACACAATGGGGAACAACAAGATACTTCTGGATATCTGTCAGGGAGACAAAGAGTAACCATCAATACTTGGAAAAAAAGAGATAAAACTCGAGAAGGCAAGCAGCGACATCCAAGAATGGCATTGAATGAGGCGAGAAACTCTCTGGAAAAGGCAATCAGAAGCATCTAGAAGAACATTAGATGTGGGATGAGACCAAATATGAAGCTACATCAGAGTCGTCCAGGAAAGACGCTGAACAGAAAAGAAAGACGACATCCCATACTGGCTTTGAATGAAGGTGTTGTACCCCAAAATTTGCCCTCTCCTTTTCCACAAGAAATCACAGCTTCCGGGTTTTTTTCCTGATTTTTCATATTGGCTCAAGAATCGGTCAAACAGACTTTTTCTTATCAGTCTACCCGAAAATAGGGTTTTCCATTGATTTTGAATCAGTCCAAACAGATTATTAGGGTTCCTATTGATTTGGTTGAGTTTGGCTCAGGGTTTGATCAAGCAGACGTTTCTTTGACAGTAAATTCAAAATTAGAGTTTGCACACGTATTCTCAGAAGAGTTTGAATCCACAGCATTTCAATTGACTGTCACACTGCTTTGACGCTTGTTCGAGGTTTTTGTTTGTTTCTCAAAACCTGAACCTATGGGATAGAAGCTGAGGCTTCTGATTGAAAGTTTGAAGTTTTAGTTTGATCAGTGAGGTAAAAGGCGTATGGACGTTTGTTTGTTTAATTGTGCAATGCTTTTGGTTATTTGGAATGTCGGGCTTATTGTTGGTTAATGCAAGGCTGTGAGACTACGACGCTTGTTGATTATTTATAATTTCTAAGTTAAAATAGTTGGGATGCATTTCCAATTATTATAATTCAAGAAATTTAAATAATTAAATAAACAAGTGCAGAAGAAATAAAGAATTATCTGACAAAAGATTTTTATTTATTTTTAATTATTGTTACAAATGTTATTGGGATACTGTAAATTTATTTACAATATTTACAATGATGTTTTATTACAAATAATTGAAAATAAAATAAAACTATATTCTAAGTCTCTTGAAGTCTTCATCTTCTACTGTTGCTTCCCTTGCCCGAATTGGTATTTACCTGCAAAGCCGGAAAAGGAGAAGTCAATACAGTTAAATTGGAAAAGCATTTTTTCAGACAGATAAGCAAAAGTTCATCATTAAAGGTTGTTGGCCGGAATCAGTTTATTTTGGTTTTCATCATGTTTTACTCGTCCTCTTTGCAAATCACAAGAAGATTTCTCTTCTTGGTTCACAAAGAGGAAAGTAAAATTATACTTTGCAAAGCATACAATTAAACATAAAGAAGGCACAAGGCTGCATAAAAAATTCACCAAGCTGTACAGTGGCAAACTGAAAATGCCAAACCAAATTGCAATGTCAAATAAAGCAAACTAAGTTGCACAATGGAAAACTAAGTCACAAGTTCAAAACTGTCAAAGAAGCTGTCAAAAATTGTCAAAGAAGCTATCAAACTGTCAATGCAGAAAAGAAGAAAGTACAAGATGCAGAGGAAAATCAAATTGCAAGCAAGCAATATTATTAAAACCTTTTCATCATTTTTAAGCCAACAACCTTTTCAGAAAAAGGTACTTTAAGCAATAAAATATGCTTTGGAGAGAGAAAAAGAGAGTAAAAGCAGGCTTACAGTTTTTGGGCAGGTTTAGAGGACAAATAAATATAACAAGAGTTCAGTTCAGAAAAGGAGAGAACACAGAGGAGAGAGTTCAGAGCAAAGAAAACCTGCAAACTGCTTGTAAACACAAGCAAGTCTGCCTGAAACACTTACCAAAACCTTCAAACTGCTTGTAAACACAAGCATTCCTTACCAAAACTCAGCAGCCCATTCAAACCTGCATCAAAAACACAAGCAAAACAAACTGCATCCACCTGCATAAAACTCAAACCAGAAGCAAGCCTAAGGCAACAAGCCTTGAAGCCTGTAACCAAAAAGCCTGCCAAAAACCAGTCTCACCCCGGCCTGCATCAAACAATCAAACTCAAGCATAGCAAACCTCCAGAAGCCTGCCTGTACCATACAAACCTATTAAAGCCTTCAACCTGCCTTCAATACCAAACAACCAAAACTCCAACAAATCCAAGCAAAATCCACAATAGCCAAAAAACATTCTCAGAATAAGGGTTCATCATAGAATCATCAAAAGTCAAAACCAAAGAGAGGAAGATTGTAAAGGCTAACAATAGTAGCAAGCCTTCTCAGAACCAAGTTCGTCACAGAATCATCATAAGCTGAACCAACAAAATATTCAGAAAGAAGAGCATATCAAAAGCATCACAAAAGCAAGCATTCAGATAAGAAGAGGTCCAGAAGTGAAACGAAGTTTCTAGGGTTTTCAGAACAGATTCATCATAAAACCGTTCAAAGCAAAAGGTACGAAATACCAGTAAGCTGTCATCACCGTTCTCTTTCGCCGAGCCTCCTGGAAGCATCACCGGCCAATCCACCTTCCTCCTCCTTCAAATCTCAGAACGAAGCACTCAGGTATATCTCTCAAAATCCCTATCGCATATAAGCATCAAAAAAATAAAGATTAAAACTCGTACATAACACCACCAAGATGGAAAAAGTAATATCACAAGAAAGCTAAAACGAAGCTAACAGATCGTACCGTCACGAAGCAAGATCCCTAGGCCACTGTGAAGGAATGGCGGAAGGTGGATGGAAGCGTTGCTCCGGTGTCTGAGGCGAGTGGAGGGACACATCAGAAGCCATGGTTGTTTGAGGAAGACGAAGAAGACAAGAAGGGAGCGGCGCCGTTCGTCAAACTAAAAACCTAAGTATGAACAAAATACAAACAAACCCTAACAAAACTTGTCACAAACCATTTGGGCCTCTGCCCCACTAAACGCAAAGCCCAATACCCCTCTCAGCGCATACACCCCCTTTGTTTTAATTTACTTTGTTTTGTTATTTGGTCCAAACACATCCATTAAAGCCCACTTCCCTTTTTTTATTATGTTTTGAAAACATCTTTTTTATACTACCATATTTTCATTTTTGATTAAGTAAAAGAATAATATATTAAACTCTTCACACAAAATACTCTTATTAGCTTTTTTTTTATTACATTTAAAAGCATGTAAATAATATATTTTTGTTTTAAAACTTTTTTATAAGAGTTCCTAAAAAACATTAACAAAAACACAAAAATAATAATACTTAATAAATACATTAGGTTAACACTTTGATCATTTGTAAATAATCATATGCATTTCACAATACTTTTGATTCTCTCTATTCTTATACCTTGCTATATTTTTACATTGAGAATGCGACGATTCGATTTGGTTGTAAATAATATTTGGACATTACTATTCTGATAAGACTCATCCCCATTTGTAAACATTTGTACCCTCATCCCCGGATACTTATTTGTAATAGCTTAGACTTTAAATTCCCGCAATTTATCGCTTTCCATATACTGTATAGTAATTAGGGTTTGTATGCGAAGATTCAAAATCAACTGTTAGATAACCTAATACAAAGATAAATGCATGAAAATCAATACACAATTCACACTTGCACCTCTAGGGTAACCTCGCTTGTTGCCTCAGAAAATGCAATCATGTCCCTCGAGTATGAGACACTCTAGCAAACGTCCCTTCGATAAACAAAGATCGTTAGTCCCTCGATGACCCTCGATGTTGCCTTCGATAAAACGATCTCGTCCCTTACAAAATTTCTAGAGCATCTCACAAGTTTCTTTCAAAGATTGTACACGATGACCCGCGCCTGTCCCGTTAACATCCTAACGCAAGGTTGTTCATCAAACACAATGGTGAAACAACACTGTTAAAAGTGTTAAAACATAAGAAAACCTTTGAGTAAAATAGGGTAGACAACTCTTAGTTACTTGATCAAAAAACTTGCAAAACACCCTTGCCATTTTTTCAAACACACATCACAACACAACTTCAAAAACAATTTCAAAACAACTTTCAAAACATTGAATTATCTTTTCAAAAAGACACACACCTTTGTATATACTCAAACAAGAGTCATTATAAAGGTTTCCTAGACAAGGCATCTTTTTCAAAACATTTTTCAAAACCACACACACAAAGCACCATTTCAAAACAATTGAAAAGCAAAGGCAAGTGATCTAAAACAAGTAACTAAGAGCCCATGGATAACCATGGATGAAAAGGGTGCTAGCACCTTCCCTTTTCATAATCTACCCCCCGAACCCACGAAAACATCTCAAAGGTCTTTCCTGTGCTTTTTGACCTTTCCTTAGGATAAAATAAAAAGTCGGTGGCGACTCTTGCTAAACCGAAACATTTGCGAACACAAACGCAAAACCCAAGTCAGTTCTCCCACCGTATCACAGAAGGGAAAACTCAACGTCTAATAATGGCTTTAGACGAGAGAAACGATCACAATATCCAATACTGGCTTTGGATGGAAACAAAAGATCCTGATATTCAATATTGGCTTTGAATGAAAGGAAAACTAAACGTCTAATATTGGCTTTAGACGAGAGAAACGATCACAATATCCAATACTGGCTTTGGATGGGGTGAGAAAAAAAAACAAGACGTCCAATACTTGCTTTGGACAACAGAAAAGGTAACAACATCCAATACTGGCTTTGGATGGAAAAAGAGATTTTGACATTCAATACTGGCTTTGAATGAAGGGAAAACTAAATGTATAATATTGGCTTTAGACGAGAGAAAAGATCACAACATCCAATACTGGCTTTGAATGAAGGGAAAACTCAATGTCTAATAATGGCTTTAGACGAGAGAAACAATCACAACATCCAATACTGGCTTTGAATGAGTGAAAGGGATCTTGACATTCAATACTGGCTTTGAATGAAGAAAAAGGTAACAACATCCAATACTGGCTTTGGATGAAAAAAGAGAAACAACTCAAACTGATGTTTGCTTTGGTAGGTGCCAAGTAAGTTGGACTTTGATCTCAAGGTGACATGTCAACTGCAATAAGACCTTGGAAAATGAAAATGAGGATGAAACACTCTTGTTATGCATTATGTGTGAATTTTGTTATGCATCATATGTGAATGATTTATGCATGTAATTCCGACGTTTATGACAATGGAGTTTGACTCTTCTGTGGAGAATAGTTTAGAAGTTTGATTCCTCAACACGGAGAACTCTGCCAAATTTGATTGGAAAGAAGAAAAATAAATATTGCGCCCAAATTTGTCACCCTTGAAAACTGTGTTGAACTGATGATCTTCTTAAGAAGGATATGGAGAGCTACTTGGGGACTTGTCCCTGATTAGCTGACTGTTGAAGATAAACTGATCATGGCTTCAGTCGAAAGTTGCTGGAAATAAGTTGATCACGGCTTCAGCTCTGAAATGACTATTGGAGATAAACTGATCATGGCTTCAGCTCTTGAGATAATTGTTGTAAATAAATGCCCCTGTATGAGTCTTGAAAATGATTTCCTGGCTGGCCAATTCTGAGAAAACTTGCATTGAGCAGTAAATCTTGAACTGATTCACAACAGGATCTGGAAGATACTTGCCCCTGATAGGGTCACTGGCCAAGTTTCTCAGCTGTTTGAAATTCCTTGATGAGGAAAGCTTGTTTGCAAGCAAAATTGTTTATTCAAACATGGTATTTTTAATGCAAAGTTCATGCAAAAGTTTTGAATCCAAAATCATTTTTGAAATGAAGTTATTGGTGTATAGAAAGTGCATCACTGGTTAAAACACAATGGTTTATACTTTTAAAGTGAAAACAAAAGTATGAAACCAAAACAAATGATTCGCAAAAGATCATAGGAGTCTGTTTACGCAACCTTGTTGTAGTATGCTTTCAAAAGAAACCTGGCTTCAATTAGGTCTTTTAAGGGTTGTAACGTGGTCGGGTTCAATGTTTAAGAAATAAAGGATAAAGGCTCAAAGTTTATTTGTATCCAACCCAACCTTCGTGATGTTTTTCAGCCCTACGTTCAGTTAATTCAAAATATGCATTCAGGTTCCAAGAGATTTTGGAATTGCACTGATGGCAGCAATGACGATGGCTCAGAAACTAAAGGATTCTTGAGAATGACAGTCATTTCTTCTTACATCTTTTTGTTGTTTTGAGGACTTTTGTCAACTCTGGTGGAGAATTTTGAGGATTTGAAGACCTCTTCTGATTGGATTTATTATTCCCAACTTTTGCCTGAATTGTTTCATTTGAGATTACAATCAGCGGGATGCCCCAGTTTTTGCCTGAACTGTTTCATTTGAGATTACAGTCAGCGGGATGCCCCAGTTTTTTGCCTGAACTGTTTCATTTGAGATTACAGTCAGCGGGATGCCCCATTTTTTTGCCTAAGTCTCCTTCATAGGTTTTGACTTAGCGGGATTTTTCTGTTGATTTTTATTTTCATTTCATTTTTCCTTTTTTTGGAAAGATAATGACTGCCTTGCTCAATGATTACGGGGAACCATCTTCGTTATTTTTTGTTTGAGAGCATCTTTGACACTTCTTGCTGTGTGCAAAGGAAAGCTTGATCGCGACCTTTGTTGAAAGGTGTCTTGCATGATTTCTCTTGTAATTGAATGTACAGCCAGATTAACTGAGAACTACCCATCCCCGGGTTAAGATTGCGGGTTTTTCTGTATAGAAAGAAACTCCAACGTCTAGGCTTAAAGGGGTGAACGAGGGATTAACTTCCTTATTTCTCCAGTGTTTGGGAGTTGAAACAATGCCTGTATATCCTCAGTAAAGTTTTATTCGAAAGCATACCAGCAACAATTACGGGTATTTCGTTTTCATCATCCTCCATCAAATCTTTGCATAAACAAAATCTTGATAAAGGGAGTAAACAAGAGAAATATATTTGAAAGCAGTAAATGAAAAATGATTTGAATCAAAATATTGCAATGCTCATTTCATTAGAATTAACATGAAAGTACAAACAGAATTTGAAAGCAACAATTTTAACATAGACAAGGGACAAATGCAAACAGAAAGAAACATGGCCTAGTGACTAATCAATAACAAGGATGAGTTGTCATGTCTGAAACACTGGCTTTAGGAGGTGACTTGAGGGTATCCTGACTCAGTCTTCAGCCACTTTGTTTTAGCAAAGGATTGTTGATGACATTAGGACCTGCCTCTTTGAAAGTAAGAAAATTGGTTTTCACCAATTCTTGCACTCTATTTTTCAAAGCATAACAACTTTCTAAATCATGACCGGCAGCTCCTTGATGAAACTCACAGTGAAGGTCAGATCTGAACCCGACTGGAGGAGGATTTCGAGGAATCAGAGGCCTAGTTGTAATCAATCCCTTCTGCACCAATGCAGGGTACAATTCAGTGTATGTCATAGGGATGGGATCAAACTGAGCCCTATTCCGATTCTGATTCTGCGCAATATTCTGTTGTTGAGGGACCTGAACTGGTTGAGCATTAACCGTATGAGTAACAGTCGCTACTTGTGGTTGATCAGTGTATCGAGGCCTACGGCGAGGTCCTCTTCTCTCAGTCGAGACAGCATTGGCTTCTACCTCTTTCTTCTTCTGAAAGTTCCCAAGGTATTTCTTTGCACCATTAGAAGATTCAGCAGCTTTAGACACTTTACCATTCTTGATTCCTTCTTCTAATCTCTGGCCAATAGTCACCAGGTCTGTGAAGCTGGAGGACACACTACCAATCATCTTCTCCCAAAAGAAAGGGGACAAAGTATCCATGAACAAACCAGTTATCTCTTTCTCTGCCAGAGGTGGTTCAACTTGAGATGCCAGTTCTCTCCATCGTTGAGCATACTCCTTGAAAGATTCTTTCTCATTCTGAAACATATTTTGTAGTTGGCGACGATCAGGTGCCATGTCAAGGTTGTATTTGTATTGCTTTATGAAAGCATCAACAAGATCTTGGAAGCATTGGATACGACCTTTCTCAAGTCCCATATACCATTTCAATGAAGCTCCACTCAGACTGTCTTGGAAACAATGGATAAGAAGCTTGTCATTCTTTGTGTAAGCATACATCTTTCGAAAGTACATCACCAAATGACTTCTTGGACAAGTGTGCCCCTTATATTTCTCAAACTCGGGAGTCTTGAACTTTGCAGGCATAACCAGATCAGAAACCAAGCACATATTGTTAGCATCAACACTGAAGAACTCATTTCCTTCCATAGCTCTGAGTCTCTTCTCCAAAGTTTGATATTGTTATTTGAAATCTTCAAACTCACCGAAGTCTCCTTGACTCACACTTCGAGGACTGGTAGCATGGTGCTCAAAGAGAGGATTCCCAAAAGCAGCTTGTGCAGCAGGTTGACGAAAATCAGTATGAACGATTGGCTGAGGTTCAGTGAAAACTGGAGCTTGAAAGACTGGTCGGGAAAACTGACCAACCATTGAAGTAATTACAACAGGTGGAGAGTAATTCTGAGGTAACCCAAACTCTGGCCATGCAGTAGATGTATGTTGGATAGGTTGAGTGTCAACAGCAGCAGTTGGGATTTCAGATATCACAGTCCTTAGAGGTGGCTCTCCTCTGGGAATTAGGACTTGCATCATCTCAGTAAGTTTGGCCATGCCTGACTTTAACTCGTCGATTTCCATTATGGCTTCCATGTTGTGTTGTTCTTGGTTTTCCATTCTCAATCTGACAGCAGCTCTAGTCCCGTAGTTATGTTGAGGAATCAGCTTGACGGTAGATGACTAACTGGAAGGAAGAAGCAACTGGGAATAAGATCCTGATCAACCTGGATGTATGCAGAATGATGCAGAGGATGCAAATGATATGCAATGTTATGCAATGCACTGCACAGTAACAAGATCACACGGTTCAGAGTCACGAGCCTGGAGTCAAAGGTACAACCCATAAGGTATGGACTAACTGTTATCACCTGCCGAACAAGGTTCTAAGAGGTTCCCAGAGTCTACATCCTTCCTTTGGATATTCCCAATGTCCCGATTAACTCGGTAATTAGCAATATTCTTAGGAAAGACTCGTTCGAGCGTAGTATCGCGTGACAACTATTTCCAGATTACTCTGTCATAGCTTCCGCACTACACCTAAAAGGCCAAGATGGGTTAGGTAATTTATGATCCTCAGCTTCAGCAGGCTTCCAGGTCGAAAGCAGTATGTCTTCTCGCTTACTCGGTAAACGATACTACAGTCAAAGGGGCCTCCACTGAGTGGGGGATCTCATGCCTCCTTTTTTGGGATTACTCCCTCAAAGTTAACATGACTATACCGCCCGCCCTATCTTAAAGTTTGCCCAAGTTCGGGTATAGGACTTATAAGTAATCACCAAGCATCCTGAAAACTAGGAAAATCCAGACAAACATATATACAAAATATAACACATAAACACAATAGCACATATACAGATATAAACAAAGATAGGCTCAACCCACTTAGGGATGGACCAGCAAGAGGTCAATCTTTCCCCAATGAAGTCGCCATTTTTTCTGTAGCGGTAGAAATGTGCAAGACTAAGCCATTGGATTGACTAGACTTTATACAAATCAAAATCAAAACCGCCACCGCGTTTTTTGTTTCCAAAGGAATGGGAAAAGAGTGAATAACCCAAAAAGAGGGGGAAAGATTCAAGGTAAGGGGGTTGGTTATGCAAAGGGAAGGTATTAGCACCCTAAACATCCGCGGTACTCTGCAGGAACCTCTTTGTAAAATCTGTATATTTTGGCTATAAAAATGTGTTGTATATAAAATGGATGGTGGAGGTGAGAAAAGAAATATTTTTATGATTTTTGCACCCGCCGCGGTTGCGAACCTTTAGTGCCTACGTACCATCTTTCGTCCAATAGGGGATCAGGGTACACGTAGTTCATCTAGAAAAGACTTGTTTGTTAATTGTTTTTAAACAAGGAGACAAGTCGTCATTGTTAGGAGAGAAATCTCGACTAACGCCCACAAGGTGTAAGAAAGATGGACCCTGCATCAACAAGAGTGAGGGTTTGAGAACGCCGCTAGTACTCAAGTGGAAAAGTCGACACCTTTATAACCATAGGGATAAGAGAATGTTGCTCGACTATCAATGAATCATGTCTCACCTTGAAAAAAAGTTTTGAATGGAAAAGGTGCTTGGGCGCACAAAAGAGTTTGAATGAGTTGAAGTGTTTTGTTAATTTTGAAGAAAAAATGTCAAAGTATGATTAAGTGTATTGAAGTTTGTTTAAAGAAAAGAAATTTTTAAAAGAAAAGGCACTCGACAAAGTCGAGGTTTATTATGAAAGCAGTTTGAGTTTAAAAACAAAGAAGATTTTGAAAGAAGATGAGAAGGTTTTTAAAATTTAAGAAGATGGGAGGAGATGGAGGGACTATCCTAAAGCATAAGGTAAAAGCTAAGGAAGATAATCGTCTAACCAACATGAAGCCGATACTTGACATTATAAGCCAATGTAGAATTCCCATTCTTTGGATTGAAACCAAGCAAGCAAAGATACTAGACCTCTTGAGAGAATCAAACTTCAAGTGTATTTAGTCTTCACAGAAATTGGGCAGAGTAACGGCTGTATACGGGTGAATTCCATATTACAAACAAAGTATGTAATCCAAATAACCTGCACACAAAACAAACAAACAACCCAATGTCTTGAGGTAAACCTCAAGAACTCCAGACAAAATATCAAATAAAGTCACAAAGTCTCCAAGATAGGCCAAGGTCTCTAATCCTAAGTCCAAGAAGTCCATCACTCCATAATGGAAAAGATAGTAACCATGTAGTCCAAGTATCATTAATGATTTTTATGATTCATGTTGATTATTAGGTGTCTTTAAAAAGAAAGAAAAGCTTAAGTGAGCAAAATAAAAATGACATAAAAGTAAATGCTCAAGTGAGCAAAGATGAAAATAGCATGAAATGTAAGATGCTAAAAGTAAATGGTACATAAAGCATGAAAATAAAAGCGTAAAGTAAAGTTAATTGTTAGTAATTAGTGGTTAGTTGGATGACCATCTTGAAACTTGCATTTGGAACTCATTAGAGGATTTGTAGAACCAAAGCCTCCACACAACAAGTTGCATTTGCTTTTTGTCAAGTATATCATCCATTTTGGAATTCTCACAAGGCAACATGTAATGATCAACGATGTTTAAGTAATCCGCGTTGACCAAAGGTGTTGTAGATCCATTAGAGGATTGGTAGAACCAAAGCCTCCACACAATGAATCTCAAGGTTATTGGATCCAATAGATCAAATTAACATACTTGGGCTTGCAATCATAAGTTTGGGCCACCAATGATCATTTATTCGAATCGGGACAAAATTTAGCGCTATGTTAAGCAATCGTAAGTGGACTTATGAAGAAGTCACACCTATTTTGAGGCCGGTCAATAGCAATCTATGTACTTCATGTTTGGATAAATGATATAGAGATCATCATCCCTTAACATGTAGTACAATTAAAAAAGAAAGGGATAAGATGAAGAGGGAGGAAAATGATAAGCTAATTTGGATCACCATTTCAAAATTCTTTCATCTTTAAATTCAACCACTCCTCTAGATGGATTAAAGCACTAAACATATCATTAATCTAAAGCACCAAAAATGAATTAAATAATTCACTCTTAGATAGATTTGAATTGATGAACATTTATCCAACTTCATCTACATCACAAATTCCATTGAGTTTAAAGACAAATTGGACATTTAAAATTGCAATCCAAACCAAAAATCAAAAGGAGTGAGTAGAAAAAGCATTTTGGATCAAAGATGCCCCAAAACAAGGCAAAAAAGTGCATTATGTCCCTGTGTAAATCGATTGCAATATTGTGTAAATCGATTTACACAGTACAGTTTTCTAAAAATTGTGCAAAATTGCTTCTGTGCAATCGATTGCACACAGTTGCAGTAGCAAAAACAGCATTTTAAAAGGGCAATTTCTTGTTCAAACTTTCCATCAAACACCTTATGATCATGGATCCACTTGAGCACGAAAATTCCATCAAATTATGAGAAAATAACACCATTGAAATCACAAAATAATGCTCAAAGAATCAATCTCAAAGATCACCAAGAGATCACATTGTGAAAGATGAATTATTCAACTTACCAAAGGTAGATCTAGAGAATTATCAAAACAACTTCAAGAATTTGCTTCAATTCAACCACAAGAATCAATTGACCAAGCTTGGATGTAGAGAATTGATGGAGAAAAAGTGTTTGGATGAAGGTTTAGCTCAAAGATTAGTAAGCTTCAATGCAAAGCTTACTAACTTTTTGAAAATGGAGCTTTGAGTGAATTTGGTAGATGGAGAGAATTGAGAGATTTTTTAGCAAGGTAGATTTGGCTATCAAAAGCTTGAAATTTGAATGAGATGAGGGCTCTATTTATAGAGTTTAGGATTGGGATTAGTGGTAATTTGGTAATTGATTCTTGGAGCCAAAATTTGAATTAATGATAATTCTTTCAAATATTAGAGCCAAAATTTGAATTAAAGATAATTCTTCTTAAAAATGAAAGATTGGCACTAAATTTTGAATTAATGATACATCTTTAAAAAATGAAGGAAAATTGGAGGCAAAAATTTGGCAAGTTTAAAAATTGTTTATTTTTTCAAATTTTCACGTTGTGCAATCGATTGCACTATAGTGCAAATCGATTTGCACAGTGTATTTTTCCAAAAATTGCGCAAAATTCACTTTGTGCAATCGATTGCACTCTAGGAGCAATCGATTGTACAGTGAAAAAAAAATGAAAATTTTTTAATTCTTTTTCTTTGCAAATAGAGATTTTAGGGAAATAATACCGGAAAACCTTATTTGCCATATGCTTCGACTCGGTACCTACAAAAAACAAATATGCAAAGACAAAGACAAATATTTTTTTGTATTTTGATTAGAAGTTAGTCAACAACACAAGAGAAAACTTAAAGATAGGATGTAAATAATATGAATGAAGCTATTTATTAATGATTGTGCCTGAATGACAAAATATGGTATGAAAGTGCGACTAAAAAAGTTATGGGCAAAATTTAGGATACAACACATCCCCCATTCAATTTCCCAAGCTTAGATAGCCAGAATCATCCTGCCAAACTTGCTTCACAACCCAGAATTCAGCAACTACAAAATCTATTCTCAAGCCCTTTTCTATCCATTTTCCCCTCAATTCACCTTCCTTGATCTTCCCTGAAGCTAACCATATAATTACATTCAAGAATCGTGCCCTATACTGCTCCATAGAAGTCCAGTTTCAGAGCTCTGCAACTCAATTTCAATAGGTAGATTCCTTCATCAATTCTTCAAAACTCTGATATCATTGTGTTGCTCTCATTGCCCTGGTTCTAGTCGCAACACTAATAGTTCATTGGAAACACGTTTTGACCATGAATTTTCAAATCCCTTTTCAAAACTTTCCTTCCAAATTGCTTGAGCTACAGTTCATATAAATTTGGCGCGAGAGTGTGGTTGTTTTCGTCTTGAAGAGACGAAGCGGTTGGAATAGGTCGGAGCTTCTAATTTTACAGTTTGAGAGACCTGTAAATCACGTTGGGTGGAGGTTGAAGATGATCTACGTGTCATCTTCCAACCAATGATGGCGTGCCATTTGTGTTTTTCAAAAATCTGATTTATTATTGATTCTGTATATTATTCATTAATGACCATGATATGCACAGCGCGCCAGATCCCTTGGATTTGATTACTAATGTGTTTTGACTCTCATCCAATGGTCCACATATTTTACTTTTATTTTCTTTTTCTGATTTTTATATTTTAATTGTTTTAAATTTCAAAAAATCATAAAAAATTCATTTTTAGTTCAAAAAATCTAAAAAAGTTATGAAAAACATTTTTGATTATTCTCTTTCTGATTTTTATTTTTTCACAATTTAATTTTGTGTTTTGGTATTTTTTATAAATTTTACACTTATTTGATTTGTTTAAAATGTTTAAAAATACTTTTATACATTTTTAAATTCTGAAAAAATTATGGAATGATCCAATGATATTGTGACAAATATTGGTGACCTTATTTTATTTTTGTTCCTGACTTTAATATTTTTTACTATTTTTTTTTTATTTCACCCATTTATTTTAATTTTTAAAAATAGTTTCTGACTTTTAAAAATTACCAAAAATTTTATAAAATTACTTGGCCTCTTTTCATATTTTTCTATGGTCTTATTTTTCATTTCTTGATTAATTTGAACATAATTGATATTTTCCTCATTATTTTCCATTTTTTAAAAACATTTTTAAACCTTTTAATGTATATATTAATTATATTATTATTTTGTGATTATTTTCTGGCTGTCTTGGATTGATCTTTTGATTATGGCTTTATTAACATCATTGGATCCATGGTGTTGAGTTTAACTCCATAAAACTGGATGAATGATTTTAATAATAGTTTGATTAAATATTAATTCAAATGTGGTTTCTCTTTTTACCCTAATTTCTCTTCATCTCATCCCCTTCTCATTATACTAAATGTTGTTGGAGCATGATCTCTATATCACGTCTCAAAACGAATGATGCATAGATTGCTATTGATCACCCTCAAAATAGGTGTGACTTCTATATAAGTACACTTACGGTTGCTTAACATAGCGCTAAATTTTGTCCCGATTCGAATAAATGATCATTTGTGGCCCAAACTTATGATTGCAAGCCCAAGTATGTTAGTTTGATCTCTTTGATCCAATAACCTTAAGATTCATTGTGTGGAGGCTTTGGTTCTACCAATCCTCTAATGGATCTACAACACCTTTGGTCAACGCGGATCACTTAAATATCGTTGATCATTAAATAGTACTTATGAGAATTCCAAATGGATGATATACTTGACAAAAAGCAAATGCAACTTATTGTGTGGAGGCTTTGGTTCTATCAATCCTCTAATGAGTTCCAAATCCAAATTTCAAGATGTTCATCCAACTAACCACTAATTATTGACTTGTTTTACCTTATGCTTTTATTCTTTTTTATATTTTATGTACTATTTACTTTTAGCATTTACATTTCTTGCCATTTTCATCTTTACTCATTTGAGCATTTATTTTTCTTGCCATTTTTACTTTGCTCACTTGAGCTTTTCTTTTCCTTTCTTAAGATACTTAATAATCAACATAAACCCTAAGAAATTCTTTAATGGCACTTGGACTATTTGGTTACTATCCTTGGCATTATGGAGCATGGGACTATTTCTTGGACTTAGGACTGGAAACCTTGGCCTATCTTGGAGACCTTGTGATCTTATCTGATTATTTTGTCTGGATTTCTTGAGGTTTACCTCAAGACATTGGGTTGCTTGTTTATTTTTGTGTGCAGGTTTTTGTGATTACATCCTTTGTTTGTAATCTGGAAATCACCCGTATACAATTGTTACTCTGCCCAATTTTTGTGAAGACTTAATAAATTTGAAGAGGTCTAGTATCTTTGCTTGCTTGGTTTCAATCCAAAGAATGGGAATTCTATCTCGGCTCATAATATCAAGTTTTGGCTTCTTGTTGGTTAGATGGTTCTTATCCTTAGCTTTTACCTTATGCTTTAGGATAGTCTC
The DNA here is from genome assembly GCA_948472305.1 of Vicia faba. Lineage (NCBI taxonomy): Eukaryota > Viridiplantae > Streptophyta > Magnoliopsida > Fabales > Fabaceae > Vicia > Vicia faba. The sequence goes on along the minus strand of OX451740.1, from coordinate 308,595,343 downwards.
TTCTTCTCCTCCCATCTTCTTTAATTTCAAAAATCTTCTTTCTTCTTTTGAAAACTCTTCTTGTTTTGAAACTTAAACCACTTTCATAATAAACTTAGACTTAGGTCCATGCATTTTCAAAATATTTTCATAAAAAAACTCCAATCAATTTAATAATACTTTGACCTTTTTTGTGAGAAGACTAAAATTCAATCAATCTCATTTCAAACCATTTTGCCACTTTGGTTTTTATCTTTAAACTTTCTTTTCTTAAAAGGTTAGACTCTTGTCAATCCTTGTAGTGATGCAAACAACTATACTTCTACAATATGTAGTGAAGTGAGATTTTTTCCACTTAGATGTTGAGTGAGGCATTGTTGATTTTAAAATCCAAGCCATTATCCTCCACTTTGAGATGATGCAAATTCTCCTTTCTCATGATTGTGGGTAGTAAGTATGTTTTCCACACGGACAATGACGATGATGTCTTATCTCTTAAAATTAACCAACGCACTTGTGTTTCAAATTTTTAAAAGAGGAACTACGTGTACCCTGATCCCCTATTGCACGAAAGGTGGTACGTAGGCACTAAAGGTTCGCAACCGCGGCGGGTGCAAAAATCATAAAAAAATACTTCTCTTCTCACCTCCACCATCTATTTCTATACAACATATTTTATAGCCAAAATATACAGATTTTTCAAAGAGTTTCCTGTGGAGTACCGTAGATGTTTAGGGTGCTAATACCTTCCCTTTGCATAACCAACCCCCTTACCTTGAATCTTTCCCCCTCTTTTTGGGTTATTCGCTCTTTTCCCATTCCTTTGGAAACAATAAAGCGCGGTGGCGATTTTTATTTTGATTTGTATAAAGTCTAGTCAATCTAATGGCTTAGTCTTAAACATTTCTACCACTACAGAGCGGTATCCAAAAGGCCTTCGTTTTTTGCTCAGAATGTGCGTGACGCGCCGAAAATCCTGAATGTTGAATATTATTTCATCTGGGTCAAAACTTCGAAAATTCATAACTCGGTCAATTTTTATCAGATCGGGCCCATCTTTTTACACAAGGTCACTGACTCAGAGATCTACAACTTTTATTCCAAAGTTGAGACCGGGTTATGCTCCGATCAATACCAGTTGTTTATTGAAGAACGTGTCAGAGTTGACACTAGAGCCCAAAATAAGTTTATCTGAGGCGAAACTTCAAAAATTCATAACTAATTCACCGTTTATCTGATTGAGTCTATTTTCGGACAGGAGTTAGTTCTCGATGTCGGCTATATTTTGTTTTCATATTTCAAATTCAAAAATTGCACTTAAGCTCCTGCGATTTAGACTGGAATGTGACTGACTCAAGTGAATAAAAATATGCATTATTGCTTGTGGTTATTGGAGGCCCAATTACACATTCAAAGCCCATTTTTTTTCTCTAATTTCCATTATATAATCTCATTCTTTTCACATACGACAGACGAGAAAAAAAACCTTTGCCACAAACCTGTCAAAATATCAAATTCCTTCAAAAACCTTAAAATCCTTGTTACAAACCCCATCTCACTACAAACAAGTCATCCTTGTTACAAACCCACATCTCACTACTTCTCCAGTAAGGGTAAGGTTGATTTGATCTCCATGATTAAAAGGGTGTAGAAGCATTCATACATGCCATATCGGTTTTAACATTACAAAATTTCATATATTTGTTTTATTTGTATTTCAAGATATAGTAATTTATTTAATGTGTTCATGAGATTTAACACTACAGATTTAGACAAGGTCCCATGCAGGGTTATTACAAAACACTGAGGCCAAAACAGAACAACTATCAATGCTTGACGAGGCAGACATCTAGAGAAGGTTAAGGGCGTGGGTTCAACACCCACCCCCATTGGTTTTGGTTTTCTTCCATTTCTTTTATCTATTTTACTTATTTTTCTTCTTTCTGTTTAAAACTTTTTTCATAAAATCTCATATTTTTCCTCCTAAACTCGAATAACTAATTTTAGGTTTTATAATTTAATTTTAGGTTTTTTTTTAATTTAATTTTAGGTTTTTAATTTTATTGTTTGTTTTTGGTTTCTAACCAATTTGTCTTTTTCAATCTTAAATTCACTTAACCATAAAACTTTTTTCACAAACCTTTTTTTTTTACAAAAAAACCTAATTTAATTTTTAGGTTAATTAATTTTATATTTTTTAAATTTTTTCAAAATTAACCTTTTTTTAATTAAAACTAATTAGGATTTAGATATTTTAATTAACTTTTTTCAAAATTAATATTTTTTATTAATTAAAATTAATTAGGTTTTTTTAGGTTTATTTAATTAATTATCATAAATCATTTTTTTCATAAAAAATCACCAAAACATTTTCTTTGCTATTTTCATCTTATTTTTATTTTCCTAGATAAAGTGTATAGGAGGGCGCGTTCAATTGTAATAGCGTAGCTTTATTTTTCCCGCTTTTTTTATTTAACATTATCATGTAATTGCTTCTGGGATGTAATATTTTTAGGATTTCTTTTCCGCCCTCTTCAATATTATGTAACTGCCCCAAAGCTTTGTAATAGCTTAGGTTTACATTTCCGCCTTTATCTCCTGCTACTATATTGTATGCAATGCTTAGATTAATAGGATTGTATGGAAAGATAAAAATGAACGATAGAAAACCCTAATTGCAAGATAAATATAACTGAAAAAACACACTGTTGCACACTTACACCCCTAGGGTACTCCCCACTTGGTTGCCTCGGAAAACAATGGTCATGTCCCTCGAACGTAGGGATATCTTAGCAAAAGACCCTCAATCTAAAAGTCATCATAAAGATCATAGTCCTTTAACATCCCTCGAGTTGCCTATGAGAAATGATCTTGTCCCTCGATGTTGCCTACGAATATATGATGGCAGTCCCTTCGAAATGCTAAGGTATCCTTACATGTTGCCTTTAATGACCATTACGTCCCTTTCGATAGTCTCTCAAACATCCAACGACTAGGGTTACCTACTCACTAATAGTAGGATAACACGGTCTAAAGGATAGGAAGAAAATAACGCCTTTTTTCGAGTAGATAGATAAATGTTAGGTACTCGTTCAAAACGACAAATCCTTTACACCATACACTTTCAAACAAACGTTTCAAACTAAAGTTTTCAAAATACTTCGTCACACTCTTGAGGACCGATACAAGGGTTAAAACGAAGTAAAACAAAACTTTTCAAAACAAGCACACACAAGCAATTTTAAAAATGAGCAAGTACCTAATAGCCCATGGAAAACCATGGATAGAAAGGATGCTAACACCTTCCCTTTCTATAATCTACCCCCCGTACTCAGAAACATCTCGAAAAAGGTTTTTTCTGTTCTTTTTCATTTTCTTGATTGGATAAAATAAAAGTCGGTGACGACTCTTGCTTACCGCGACATTTTGCCAATAAAAAATGAAAACCAGTATTAACAGTCGGTTCTGCCACCGTATCACAGAACTGGCAACTCTGCTGGGGAAAAGTATAAAGTGGCCTTTACCTTAGAATTTAGGTCATTTTTAAATTGCTTTCCTATTTGTTTTGCTTGCTTTATCTTTAAGGGGTTTTGTTTGGGTATTATTAAAAATCCTACACTCGGATCTAGGGACACTTTTTAGGTAAACAACAATAGATCGTGGAGATTGTACGACGTAGACCGATATGGTTTAAGCGATGGTTGTGTTGGTGTGACACTTTGGTTGGTACCGGTATCCTTCGTGTGGAAACGAGGAGAATACGGGGCCGCCGCGTGGTGTCGTGAAGCACTAACGGACCTTAGAACCTTAGTTGAACAAACTTGGCCATTAGAAAATAGTGAGATAGCCGGCCTCGGTATAAAGCTGAGGATTGGTTGATACTCGATGCTACACTCATTGAGATCATACTTTCGGGATATTTTGGCCACAAAAAAAGATTGCTTGAGCTGAAACAATGCCCGATAAAGGATGATCAGTGATATTGAGAATCTTTAGAACCTGGTTACATATTTATAGTACAGGTTGAACCAATCCAGCTTCAAGAGGGTATGACCTTAAAACTCAAGCAGGTCATAAATCTAAGGACTTGGTGTGATTTGTCTGTGTTAGCTATACCTGTGATTTATCATGACATCGTAAACATCATACCATAGCATATCATGACTAACCATTTCAAGGATCTTGAGGGCCTGTGATGCAGGTTATGATAAATCAGACGTCTAGCAAGGGGAAAGGGGATTTATTTTCCTCTACCCAATGTCGTCAGAAGATCAAAACTCAACAACTTGAGTCAGGGGCTATGACACACTTGATATGGTGAGCTTGACTCTTGTATAAGGACATTCAACGATATGAAGTTCTTCAATCAAAGCTGCAATCAAATTCTAACAGTCTCTTGTGTTTACCCCGCGAGATCCTTGAAAACATTGCATATATATCATACATATCGTTGCATAAGAAGACTCATAACAAGTTTCTCATCTCCTCCTCTGTTTATTTCAGCAATGGCTCTTGAACAAACTGTGAAAGATCTTCAGACTCAGAACATGCAGTTCCAGCAAATGATTGTGGCTCTGGACAAAGGACAGGAAGAGCTGAAGGCTCTGATTGTTAAGAAGAGCAAGAAGACCAAGAGGACAGTCGGTGTGGCACATATGAGAAGAAGGTTCTGGGGCTGCCAAGACAGGTTGTTGATTTAGCTTCTTCATCTAAAGAGGGAGAGAACCAAGAGGTTGAAGCTAGAGAAGAGGACCCTAGTCCTAAAGAGTCTTACAATGAAACTGGTTACAATGAGGAGCAGTACCTTCTGGCTGATGAAAGGTATAAGCAGTTAGAAGAGCGTCTATGCGCTATGGAAATCCAGAAGGTTCCTGGGCTGGATTTTGAAGAGTTGGGTATGGTCTTCGGGGTTGTCATCCCCCCAAAGTTCAAGGCACTGGTATTTGCTAAGTATGATGGGGTCTCTTGTCCTAAAATGCATCTTTGTTCCTATGTGAGGAAGATACAACCTCATATTGCTGACAAAGACTTGTAGGTTCACTTCTTCCAAGACAGTCTGTCTGGAACACAACTGGATTGGTTCTATCAGCTGGAAAGAGCCAATGTTTGTAACTGGGAAGACCTTGCTGCTGCATTTTATAAGCAATATCAGTATAATGCAGACCTCGCTCCCACCCGTACACAACTCCAAAATCTGTCTATGGGTTCGAACGAGGGTTTCAAAGATTATGCTCAGAAGTGAATAGATTTGGCTGGAAGAGTTCAACCTCCCTTGGCTGACAGGGAGCTCGTGGATATGTTTTGGGGAACTTTGATTGGGACATTCTTCAACCATCTGATTGTAAGTTCATCGGTGGGTTTTATTGAACTGATCTTAACAGGAGAAAGAGTGGAAGCTGGAATCTGAACTGGAAAAATTCAGAAGGATGCCTCTTCTAGTGCTTCAAGGAAGTCGTTTGTAGGTAAAAAGGAAGTTAGTGCCGTCTATAACCAAAAGAATCAGAATCGAACCGAGCATCGTCTGACGGTAGGGGATGTTATGATTCCCAATCCTGCATCTGCTCAGCAAAGAAACAATCAGCCAAGAGCAGAAAGACCAGCTAGACAGTTCACTCAGATTAACATGATGTTGTCTCAGGTTTTACCTCGTTTGTTGAAGTCCAATATGGTTACTCTGAGGGAAGCTCCGAAGAATCTTAACACCACCTCTCCTTACTATAAACCAAATGCTCGTTGTGCTTATCACTCGGAAAGTCCCGGCCATGACACCAATGACTGTTGGGCTTTGAAGAACAAAGTACATGATTTGATTGATGCTAAGGAGATTGAATTTGATCCCCCAGAGACTCCCAAAGTGATCACTGCTCCCTTGCCAAAACATGGCTAGGATTGAAAGCATTTTTGTTCATTAAATTCTCAATTTGTATTTTCTTTGCTTATTCGAACAATTATTGTCACGTCAAAACTTTTTTATTTCATTAATGCATTATACATGTTTGTCTTGAATTAATATGTTTTCACTATGCTTAAGCTTCTCTATACTTCCTGTTTGTGATATTCAACTCTCGATTATAAAACTCTAAGCCTTAGAGGGAGGATGATGAAAATGATACCGCAATCTCTACAATATGCTTTTGAACAGACCCCACTGACAATGTACAGGCGTTGTTTCAAATCCTAAACAGTGGAGTTATAAGGAAGATAATCCCTAGTGAACCCCTTCGAGGCAAAGAAGTAGGAGTTTTTCTTTTCACACAAATTAAAACCCTTAATCATAACCCGGGGTAGGGTAGTTTTCTCAGTTAATTCAGAGGCGCATTCAGTCACAATCTGCCGCTTCGTACACAATGAATAGCATCGAAGACGTCCTTCCAAAACAAAAGACGATGATGGTTTCATATAATCATCAAGCCATGCAGTCATTATCTCTCGAAATAAAAGCCCATTAAGTCAAAACCTATGAAGGAGACTTAAGAGAAAAATTGGGGCATCCCGCTGACTGTAATCACAAAAGAAATAGTTCAGGCAAAAGAAGGGATAACGAAAACCAAAAAAAGATGTTACTACAAATCCTCGACAAAAAGAAGATTACAAAAATGACTGCCTTTTCAAAACAAATGTCAAATTTCTGAATCATCACCAAGTATCAGAGAAAAGATTCCAGACTCAATCAGGATCTAAACACGCAATTAACTGAGCATAGGACTGAAGAACATCACGAAGAGCGGGTTGGGTAAAAATAAAATTTGAGCCTTTATCCTTTGTTTCTTAAACTGTGAACCAGGCTACACTATAACCCTGAAAAGTCCTAGCTGAAGCATGGGTTAGTTTGATAGCATACTGTTACAAAGGTATCTTGACTCTTGTAGACTTTGTTACGAATCCTGAGTTGATATCCCATTCTTGCAAATTTTGTTTTACTACACAAAACACATTTTCAAAAAAATTTCAAGAGAGACGTGAGTTTTGCATTCTTTAAATGACAATGTTTGCATATGACTAATTGTTTGACAGCAGAGAAATCCGCACAATGGATATTCAATGAACAGACATCCTCTCAATGGACAGAATCACCTCGGCGGGAAAGACACTTCCAATAACAGGTCTTCCATAAGCAAAGGGCATGACATAATGTCTAAACACACCTGGGGCAGTCTCTCCAAAAGTGCCATATAACCAGGGGCAGATCTCCATCTGAATCGCTTGGGGAATTACGCACGCATTCCAGCAACAAATCATGTGCCGTCAAGAAAACATTTTTGACAGTACTACAACACAACACTATGGACAATGACAACTCTCTACATCCTGAAAGCATGGACATAGTCGGAAAATACACCGCATGAAAAAAAAGACCCGCTAGGTTGACACACCTAGGCAAAAATGAGGGAATCCGGCGAACCAAAAGGGTTCAGGCAAAAGTTAGGGATATACATAAAAAATATTTGTACACCCGACAAGTCGAAAACCTGAAAAGGCGGCTTGGGCAAAAAAAGGTATCCCAGTGGACAGAACACCCGAAAGGGCGGTCCAGGCAAAAGTTAGGGATTTAAAACGTACGACTATGTCTCGTCACCTGTCTATCAGTGGAAGACTTATACCTTGATCAACATTCATCAAGAGCATCATCTTTCAGATACAGTTCAGATACGCTCCAGATATGGATGCCATTCTGATACTCATTCAGGTTCAGCTTTCAGATACAATTCAGATACGCTCGAGATTCGGATTCCATTTTGATACTCATTCAGATTTAGCTTTCAGATACAGTTTAGATACACTCCATATACGGATGCCATTCTGATACTCATTCAGATTCAGCTTTCAGATACAGTTCAGATACGCTCCAGATATGGGTGCCATTCTGATATTCATTCAGATTCAACTTTCAGTTACAGTTCAGATACGATCCAGAGACGGATGTCATTCTGACACTCATTTGACACATGTTTCAAGTACAGTTCAGATATGATCCAGAGACGGATGTCATTCTGACACTCATTCAACACATGTTTCAAGTACAATTCAGATACGATCCAGAGATGGATGTCATCCTAACACTCATTAAATACATGTTCAAGTACAATCACGACATAGATCCATCCACAAAATCTCCGCATGTACTTTTTCCAGCATGGTACAAGGGGCAGAGACAGTTGGAATCGAAGTCACTATCACATACACGCCCGTGATATTTATATTCCCCACAGAGCCAGGACAACCAAAGTCCGATATCTAGGTCCCCAAGCAGGAATCACTTCCCCAGCAGGCTCTTTCAGAAATCTAATGTTTGTATTCCCCAGCCGAGTTTTATAACCATGAGCAGTTTATAAAGCCATCTCTCGAGCAGAGTTTATTTCTCTGACAGCGGAAGCTCAATCTCCAACAGAGCTCTTCTCTCCAGCAATGGAAGTTTATCCCCACCTGAGTTTATTTCTCCAAATCAGCAGATCTTCCAACAGAGTATCCTTCTTCCCCACAGAGTCATTCCCCCGCGGGATTATTCTCAGACAGAGTCTCTCCCGGCAGAATATTCTCAAGCAGAATGGATGTAAATCTCAGGCTAATCATCTTCGGTCACTATCCCTAGCGGAAACGAAGAACTCAACTCCTTATACTCTCCAGCAGCAGTCCAGGATTTATTTTCCCCAGCTAGAGAATATCACAATAGCATTGCATATCCATACATCATGGCATGCGCATACATATTATACAACACAATCTCATTTATTTTGAGAACATCATTACTCAATACATTTCATACATCATGACATTACATATGACTAACTCTTTACCTTTCAGGGAAAGATGCAATCAAGTTCTCACGAGTTCTCTCTAGTTCAGTCAAACCAAAACCAAGGTTTCTATTCCAGTTGAATATATTCCAACACTTTTCAAGATTTTCTCTGGTTCAGTCAAACCGACACTAAGTTTTCTATTCTAGTTGAAGATGTTCTAAAACTTTCGTCTGGGTCAGCCGAATCGCCGCTAAGATTCCCCTGATTTCTATGCCAGTCAAAGTTAATCCGAGACCTCTCCCGGGATCAGTCAAATCGATACTAAGATTTCTCTCCCAATTGAAGTTCCCTCTAGTTTAGTCAAACCAACACCAAGGTTTCTATTCCAATTGAAGATACTTCAACACTTTTCAATATTTTCTTTGGTTCAGTCAAACCGAAATTAAGGTTTCTATTATAGTTGAAGATGTTCTAAGACTTTCTTCTAGGTCAGCCGAATCGCCGCTAAGATTCCTCTGATTTCTATGCCAGTCAAAGTTAATCTGAGACCTCTCCCGGGATCAGTCAAATTGATACTAAGATTTCTCTCCCAGTTGAAGTTCTCACAAGTTCTCTCTGGTTCAGTCAAACTGACACCAAGGTTTCTATTCTAGTTGAAGATGTTCTAAGACTTTCGTCTGGGCCAGCCGAATCTCCACTAAGATTCCCCTGATTTATATGCCAGTCAAAGTTAATCCGAGACCTCTCCCGGGTTCTGTCAAATCGATACTAAGATTTCTCTCCCAGTTGAAGATAACTCGAGACCTTTCCCTGATTTAGTCAAATCGATACTAAGATTTATATTCCAGTTAAAAAAGCTATGAATCCTGGAAACTGATCGGATAATAGTCAACCAACAATACATCATACTGTGAAGCCTGGAGCACGACCAGATAATAGTACAAAATACTACGAAGCCTGGAATCGACCAGATAGTGGTATATCTCAAATTCAAGATATGAAGCCCGGAAATCAACCGGATAATATCTTAATTTCTCCAAAATACTACGAAGCCTGGAATCGACCAGATAGTGGTATATCTCAAATTCAAGTTATGAAGCCCGGAAATCGACCGGATAATATCTTAATTTCTCCAAAATACTATGAAGCCTGGAATCGACCAGATAGTGGTATATCTCAAATTCAATCTATGAAGCCTGGAAATCGACCAGATAATATCTTAATTTCCCCAAATTACTGAAGCCTGGAGCACGATCAGATAACAGTATAAGACGCTGTGAAGTGTGGAGCATGACCAGATAACAGCATAAGGTACTGCGAAGCTTGGAATTCGACCAGATAGCAGTTTACTCGGCCAATTACTATGAAGCCTGGAAACAAATGGATATTATTATGCCTTAAATTCAAGTTGAAACCCAGATGCGATCGGATAACCACTTAATTCCTTCTGAAGCCTGGAGCACGACCAGATAATAGCATAAGGTACTGCGAAGCTTGGAATTCGACCAAATAGCAGTTTACTCGGCCAATTACTATGAAGCCTGGAAATGATCGGATATTAGTATGCCTTAAATTTAAGTTGAAACCCGGATGCGACCGGATAACCACTTAATTCCTTATGAAACCTGGAGCACGACCAGATAACAGTTTTTGAGATTGCAAAGCCTGGAGCACGACCAGATAACAAGTTTAATCTCATCTTCCCAGTAAGTCACTGTGAAACCTGGAGCACGACCAGATAGCAGTCAGTCTTATTATCCTCAGCAAGTCACTGTAAAACCTGGAGCATGACCAGATATCAATCAGTCTTATTATCCTCAGTAAATCACTGTAAAGTCTGGAGCACAACCAGATAGCAGTTCATTTTCATCTCCTCGACTAAGAGATGATTCCCCAGTAGAGTAACAGACAATTGAAGTTCCTAAAATTCCATTTCTCCCAAAACAGAGACCAACATTCCTCAGCAGATTCCTCCTTAACGACAGGAACATGAATTCTCGTCAAAGGAATATCTCGGGAAATCAACATCCTCTAGATGGCATCTTTAAGCCCATATCCGAAGATTCTCTGTCATATCCTCTAGATGGCATCTTTAAGCCCATCTCCGACGATTCTCCGTCATATCTTCCGGATGGCATCTTTAAGCCCATCTCCGACGATCTTTCATCATCTTTTCCAAAAGGCATCTGTAAGCCCATTCCCGATATTACCTACACAGTCCAGCACCATCTCAGACGAGTGAAAATTTATGGGCACTCACTACACTGAAAAAGACTTACGAAAGCGCTTTTTTTGGCCTTTAAAAACGCTTAAAAGCGCTTTCGTAGGTGGTGCTGCTATAGGTTTTAGCAGCGCTTTTTGTTTAATGAAAAGCGTTTTCGTAGGTCTACCTAATACAACACTTTTTCTAAAAAGCACTCTCTTAAGTAGGCTTTTGGCAGCGCTTTTTTATGAAGAAGTGCTTTCATAGGTCTACCTAAGGCAGCGCTTTTTTCTGGAAAAGCGCTCTCATAAGTTTTCTTTTAGCAGCGGTTTTTTCTGGAAAAGCGCTCTCATGAGTTTTCTTTTAGCAGCGGTTTTTTCTGGAAAAGCGATGTCTTAGGTAGGCTTTTAGCAATGCTTTTTTCTGGAAAAGTGCTTTCATAGGTGGTCTTTTAGCAGCACTTTTACCTGGAAAAGTGCTTTCATAGGTGGTCTTTTAGCAGCACTTTTGCCTGGAAAAGTGCTGTCATATGTTTACCTTAGACAGCGCTTTTTATGAAAAAGCGCTTTCATAGGTTACCTAAGGCAGCATTTTTCTTGAAAAAGCGCTTTCATAGGGTGTTTTTTTAGAGGTATAATTTATATAATTCATATACCTGCATTGTTTGCAGCATATTATTTATATAAACCAGTTTCCATAACCTGTAATTCATAAACCGCGGTAATGCATTGTATACCATTGTAATCCAAAATATATATACACCATTTTTGTACCTCAAAATATATAAAAAACCATTGTTATCAGCAATGTAACTCAAAATCAGTCTTATAAAATCAACCCTAACAACAACTAAACCAGTCTTAATGTATGAAAGAAACACGGTCAATTATGTATTAAGGTCCTGGTCCTACGAGGTTTGAACATAATAACACGGTCAATATGGTATTCCATGTACACATGTAACGTATTCATAACACTTTTCACATAATAATGTATTCATACCTTATATGATTCTCTGCTCAATAAAATATTGACACAATTCCTCTTTGATTTCTTCCAACTGAAGTTTCGTGTAATATGCACATTTGTATTCATCGAAGTACTACATAACAAAACATAATATGCATGATTGAGTTAAAAGTAAAAAATTATATGAAATATGCGAGAAATAATAAAACAAATCCTAAGTTATAAATCCATATCGTGACTGGAATCTCTATTTGATTCAGTTGAAGGATTTCTTTGATAAACCGCATAACGAAGTATCCGCAATCTATATCGTTTTATTGTTGAGGACACTACATAGAAAAACAAATAAGAATATATAGTTGTATTGTTTTATCAAATAGCATAAATATTATAATCAAAATAGTGGAAATTAATATACCTGCACTTTGATCCAATTAATGTTGTTTGATTTAGACTGTCGTACCCGAGCTTCTCTTTGACACCGGAATACTTGTATCGCTCTAACAAAATAAAAATATATATTTAGAACAATGTCACAGAAATAATTAAATATATAAATACACACAAATATTTAGAATAATCTCACTTACGTATCAATCATTAACTTCATATCCGGATAATTTATCCAATCACCGTCAACCGAATTCAGATAATAGACCACTTCTTTTATAGGATCGATAGCAACCAACAACCAGTGACGTCTATAAATTAAAACAACAGTTTAGAAGAAAATTTTCTACGCAAAAATTACAAATATTAAAATGAACTTAGAGTGAAAATCTAACCCTGTAGGAATAGTATTATACGCCCAAAGATATAAGCTTTCTGTACTGCCAGTTGCCATGAATCTTTCGACTAAGTGCTCTCTTACTGAATCTGGTTCCCTACCAATTGTCGCTTCGTTGACACGGGAGGAAGACACGAAATGGAATCTGTTTGACAATTGATTCCCGCACATCAATTTGTCATATAACAACCTTAAATAAAAACATAATTAATATTAGACTATATTCATTGAAATGTTTTTAAAAAAATTCAGCTAATTACATAATATAAAGATGGGGTTACCGGATGTATGCGTGCATAATACTGACGCCTAATTCTTTATGACGGAAAATCTCTTCCACGTCCTCATGTCCAATTATTTAGGTGCAAGGAAAACCAAAGATACCTTGATCCATATCCATTTGACGAATACCACCATCCATCAAATCTATTGTTCCCACTATTGTTTCAAGACACTGCCGGTATCGAGGGAAAAATCTAGTAGGAACCCTTTTCTTGGGTGGTACGCCAATGATTTTCTGGCTCACTTGTTGTGACCCTTGAAAAGGTACCTAAAAATCATATAGACTCAGTTAAATTATAAAATTATGCAGTTTTTTATTCGGATCATATAATTAACACTTTAAACGTACCTCTTTTTGTGATACATCAGACTCGTCGTGCCGCAAAATCCCTTTACCCTTAGATGCGGGTTTTGTAGGAGTCTATAATTACCGTGGAAATAACTGAGGTCAGAACTGACAGTTGAAGAATTAAAGATTCATAATGGTTTTCAACATACCTGGTCATCTATGAAAATGAGGTCCGATGGCCATGCAACAAAAGATCCTATTGCATCTCGCAACAATGTGGTCTCAGCAACAATGTCAGGTACCGGCAGCAACGCATCCATATCTAAAGCAATATCAACCAATACTTTCATGTGTCCATCCAGAAGCGGTCTATGGTGAAGTAAATCTCCCAAAGTGTTATGGACTTTTCCCTTGCCAACTAGTCGATAAGTCGGCGACGATAGGTATAGCTGGCAAGATGAAATGCCCTAAACCAATAAAAACCGTTAGAAGTGACTAAAAATATTCTAAAATAATAACGGATATATATTGAAAATTACCTCGGGAAATTTATGCTGACAGTTGATACTAGCTTTGTCACTAGTTTCTTTCAACTGTGAACTGCTCTTTTCCGCCATATATCTCTCTTTATCCTTCTGCAATTCACGGACTTGAGCTTGTAAATCCTGCAATGTTTGCATCACTTCTACATTGCTAGGATTTCTTCTCCTTGGATGCTTATACAAAGAGGTTGGAGTCACACCATGACCTTTACCCCTCACCCGACCCGGATACTCAGCATTATTTAGTGCTCGACTAAGTACGCTCCTGGTATCCTGATCCTCACCTGGGGATACCGATTGCGACAAGGCCTCCTGTAATTCGTTTACATATCGAAAATTATTAGTGGAGATAAAAAATTATTTAAATATTAATAAACATTTGATTTAATTAAATACACAATCTTATACTTACACATTCATCATACACATGTTGAAGATCGGGATTAACAACTTGATCCTTGCCCACACGAGCTTCCTTCCACGACAAATATGCTGGTAGTGATGTTGCGTCACTTTTCGTCTCTTCTAACTACGCATTGACACAAGTCTTAAGATCATCAATTATAACACATTGAGAGAATTAATAAGATCGTAGAGTTTATATTTACTTACAATTTTTTCCTCTAAGCGAGCATATCCCAAACGCCCTTTTTTGTATGGATATGCGGGTTTTGACGCTCTCTCGCGATTGATGGCACTCACTTTATTGAAATTCCCGTCTCTTCTTTGGCCTACAAAACCAACCCATTCTTCAGGTGTAATGAAGTTCTCATATTTATTTGGACGTTATGGATCCTCTTCAAGAAAATTTCCTTCATCATCTTTAAGATACTTATTTGTTAAAAATGTTCTCCACCCTCTGTGTCTTTTTCCAGCCAAACCCATTATATACTTTTTACGGGTATCTTCAATGTTAAAAGACCTCTACAAAAAAACATACGCATAAAGTGTGTTAGTAAAAGCAATTTAAACACATATTATCGTCAAGATAAAGCAAATAACAAAAACCATATATGTACCTTTATCTCAGTCCAAACTTTCTCTTTACCCTCATCCAACTCTCCTATTTTCCATCTATAAGTGGTGATCGGAATGTGTATACGAACAAGCGTACCAATGTAGCTTGTCAACTTTGCAGCATTAGACCCAATTAGTTGGTCATTATCATTCTAATCTACATTATATGTTACTCCTCTATCTCTATCACGGATGATTCCCCTCATAATAGTTATACCTCGCGTAATATCTTTTTCTGAAGTCTTTTCTGAAGTCTTTTCTGGAGCATTTTCAGGAGCATTTGCATCTTGTGAGTTTTCTTGATTACTAGCCATTTGACCTGTAATAATGAAAAAAAATAAAAATGAAATGACAAATATAAGTCTTTTTCTTTTCTATAATTATATATACTATTACCTTTTTCACTAAGGTCTCTTTCTTTTCTTGGTAGGAATGTGTTATACTCGTCTCTTAACAACGCGGACAGTTGGATTGACCCAAATACCCTCATTATGATCATTTCTAATACATGATTCATTATCATTTTGATCATTTATGGTTAAAGATTCAATTTCAACACCAATATCACTTTGATCTCCAATGCTTTCATCAATTACTTTGTTAGATAATAGCACTATAGACCATTTCGTACTTGTCGGATCATTGACATAGAACACTTGTTTAGCCTTAGAGGCTAGAATGAAAGGCTCATCTTTGTACCCCACCCTATTAAGATCCACTTGCAAAAAACCTGACTTATCCATTCGTATGCCATTATTATTTTCAACCCACTTGCAACCAAATATAGGAATCTGAAACTTCTCGTAATCAAACACCCAAATGCGCTCGATAACCCCAAAATATGACAGATTTGCAAATGTTGGGTTTAAGTCCTTCACACTTGATATATGCATTGCTTCAGCGATCAAGGTGACACCACTATTTTGCATAGTACTTTTGTCATCCTGTTCTTTGGTATAAAATGTGTATCCATTAATTGCATATGCGCTATAAGAAAACACAACTAAACTTGGACCGTATGCTAAACATCTCAATCTTTCTGTTACTGAAGCAGGATCTAAACGATACTTTGAATAAATATGTTCCTTAAACCATGGTATGAAACTTCGATTGTGCTCTCGTACAATCCAATTCTCATTTCTATTCGGATTTAAACCTCGAAGAACACCCTTGTGCATTTCAACATGTGGCTCAACTTCAAGCTCATTGTGCAGAACATACAAATGCACTTGATCCCGTTCGACCATTGATACTGTCACAAATTTATTTCCAATTAGCTTCTTACCTTCTTTTTTTTCAACAACATGAGATTTGGGGATTCCAATTGATTGAACATTTGACAGATATTCAGTACAAAACTCAACCGCTTCTTCAACAATATATCGTTCAGCAATACAACCCTCTGGTCGACTTCGGTTTTTCACATACCCTTTTAATATTTTCATATAACGTTCAGTAGGGTACATCCATCTCATATAAGCTGGTCCGCACAGTTGTGTCTTTTTGACAAGATGAACGACAAGATGAACCATTATGTCAAAAAACGAGGGAGGGAAATATATTTCAAGATCACATAAAGTAACAACTATTTCTTTTTGCAATGTTGGTAAGATCTCAGGATCGATCACCTTGCTGCAAATTGACTTGAAGAAAAAACACAGTTTAGTTATTGCGCTTCTTAATTTTTCTGGAAGAATAGAACGTATACCTATCGGTAGAAAATGTTCCATTATAACATGGCAATCATGCGTCTTTAAACTCTTTAACTTGAGGTCTTGCATAGACACAAGTCTTCTAATATCTGATGAGTAGCCTTCTGGAACTTTAACCTCACTTAGGAACTTACACAATATTTTTTTCTCCTTTCTGGATAGAGTGTAAACAACAGGTGGTAGATATGTTCGTCTTCCTTTTTTCACGGGTCCCAATTCAGTTCTTATTCCCATCTCTACTATGTCCTCCCTTGCTTTAAGGCCATCCTTAGACTTCCCTTTTATATTGAGTAACGTACCAATAACACTGTCAAATACATTTTTTTCAATATGCATAACATCAAGAAAATGTCTTACGTACAAAGATTTCCAATATGGCAATTCAAAAAAAATCGACCTCTTCTTCCACCCACCTGTGACAACTTTATGTGCAAAAGGCTTGCCAAACTGAATACTCACATCTTTCACCTTTTCAAATATTTGATCACCTGTCAATCCAGGCGGAGCTCTACGTTGTTCGGTATCTCCGTTGAACGCTTTTCTCCATCCACGATATTGATGTTTAGAATTTAAGAATCTACGATGACCGAGAAATACATTCTTCTGACAAAGTTTCAATCGCATCGTATCGGTTCCATCTTCACATATAGGACACGCTTTTTCACCTTTAATGCTATACCCGGATAGATTTCTGTAGGCTGGAAAATCGTTAATTGTTCCAAACAACATTGCCCTCAAGTTGAAACTTTATTTCCTATACCCATCATAAACCTCCACACCGTTCTCCCACAAAATCTTCAAATCTTCGATTAAAGGTTCCAAATATACGTCTATGTCATTTCCTGGTTGTTTAGGCCCAGAAATTAACATAGATAACATCATGTACTTACGCTTCATACATAGCCACGGAGGTAGGTTATAAATCATAAGAATCACAGGCCATGTGCTATGCGAGATACTTTGAATACTGTTGTACCCCAAAATTTGCCCTCCCATAAATCTTCAAAGTTTTTGACAAGCATCACCTCAAATGGTTCAAAGTCTACTCAAAGGCTACACAGTCAACCATCCTCCTAAGCCAGTCAAATTAGGGTTTTGGTTCTTGCAAGGAAGTTGAGGTTTTCAAGGGCTCAATCAAGTCCCACATGCCTATAAACATTGTCAAGCATCCATATGTCAAGTTTCATGACTCACAACACAAAATTGCACAGTCAAAAACCCTAATTGCTTTACAGTCAACTGCAGGGGCAAAATGGTCATTTGACAATCAAAAGTCAAAATTTTTGATCAAACATCTTATTTTGAAGCCACAAACATCATTTTATCAACTCTTGATCATGATTCTCAAGGCATGGCTCAAAAAGTCTCAAGATACAAAAGTTTCTATTTTTGGACAGGTGAAAAAGTCAACTGCAAATTGACTAGGGCATAACTTCCACATGGTTTATCAGAAAAATTCCATCCAAAGCTCATTTTTAAGAGAATGACATTTCCTACAACTCATCTTCACACTTCAAGTCCAAGAAATGCTCTCACAAAAAGTTATCAAGCTCAACATTATAGGTCATTTTCAAAAGTCAACAAAAAGGCACTTTAAGTCAAAGACGATAACTTGAGATTGGTAAACTAAAATGACATGGGACCAAAGGCATTGGTTAGAGGACTTCAAGACCTTTCCAAAATGTCCAAGAACACGATCAAAGCCTAAAAATTGAGCAAGATATGATTTGTGGAAGTTGGCAAATATTTGGGAATTTTGAAAAGTCAACTTTGCTTCAAATGCCTCAAAATTGCTAATGGGCCTCAATTTCTTCCATGAATCATCACCCAAAGGCCATGCAAGACCCATTAACCTAAAGGGGAGTTATTTTCTTATTTTTAATTAATTAATTGAATTTTTAATCCTATTTATTCATTTAATTAAAATCAATTATGAGAAAAATACTAAACCATATGCTTCAAATCTTTTTGTGCATAGAATTCACTCAATATTTCGTGCACCATTCAATAAGGAAAGATTCAATATGATTGGCAATGATTGGCATAAGAAAGGCATGAAAAAGATTGAAAAAAGATCATGAAAATCAAATATTCAAAATCATCAATGCAAAGGCTTTGGGCTTGGTTTTTCTAACCTAATTCATTCACACATATATGCACAATTGAACCCTAATGCAAAGCACACACAAGCTGCGCTGCAAGATCAAAAACACATTGCACTTTTTTTCACAAAATATCAAAAACTGTTTTCATTCTTAGAAGGCAATTCAAGGCTTAAGAATTATTCCAAAAGCTTGCTGACCCCTCCAGGAAACGATTCCAATCGAAACCAAGTCTCCACGCACAAGGAATTGGTAGAACAGATTCGCTTTTCTTTCAAAATTATTCATAATCGTATTTTGAATTCCATGCATGATTAATGTCTTTTAATGGTTGATTTACACTAACATGATCTCTCTGAAGCTATTGGTACCATCCAATTGAATTATAGGCGCCTGTACAAGAATCCACCATGAAAGCTTTTTAGGGTTTCAGAGCTCCATATTTGGGGTTTTATGCATAAGGCAAAATTAGGCAACGAAACTTGTACCATTGGATTCAGGACATCCAGACGATTCGATTCCACACCTTGCGCCCTTTTTCTTTTTAGCCATGCTCTAATCGCTATTATTGCAGGTTTGGTTTAGTGGGGGTTTAAAACCCCCGCTATTTGCTTTTATTTTACAGGGAAAGAGGAAGACGATGCATATGTTTCATAACATGATGGGACGATTCAAACATCCGCGCGTGTTTTTTTGTGTTTTACCAATAGCGTTTATTCTCTCTCATAATATTCACGTCCCACTATAATATCAAGATAACGCGTTGGCTCAGCTGGTTGGTGTGTTGTCCTTCAGGTATTGGGACCTGGGTTCGATTCCCAGGTCCCCCACTCTTTCCATAATTTTTCTTCTAACGTACTTCTATGCAGCATGCCATCAGAAGATCACCATACACTCTCACCTGCTTGCCTGCCAAGTGTCCCAGGGTCTCAATCTGATGGCCAGCACAGGAATTCCACCATACGCGCTAGTCAAAGGATCCACACGTAATTACAAAAAGTCAAATAAGGTCTGGAATTGAGTGGGCCAAACTGCTTGCAATGAACCTCCCAAATTGGGTCTGAATACCCTATGGTTTGCACTTTTTTTCATTTATTTTTATTTGATTTTTTTTCTTAAATTCTTTTAATTATTTTCTTTAATCTACCAAAATTAATTTTCATAATAATATAAAAAAAAATCAGAAATCAAAAAAATAAAATATGTTTATTTAATTTTTAATTCATTAATAGTTTTTGTAAATAAATTTTAATAATCAATTTAGTTTAATTTAGGGTTTTAATTTTTATGTTTTCTTAAATAAACTAAAATACATAGAAATTAGGGGTTTTAACATTTTTATCTTTTTTAATTTCTTTCTATCATTATTATTATTAATTAGTAATTATTTTGTAAATAAACATGACATTAAATAATTAGGATAAATTAGTTTAAAACTTTAATCTTTTTTCTTTAATAATTAAAAAATATTTAGAATTAGGGCTTCTATTAATTAATTCTCTTTATTTTCATTAAATACAAAAAACATTAAAAAAAAATTTCTTTTCTCATTAAATAATTAATTAACTTTCAATTCCAATTTAATTTCTTTAAAGGGTCCAACGCCCTCGCACACTCGATTCCAATTTCTGTTCGCACGTGTATTCTTATATTTGTTTTAAATCTTATGTAATTGCCCCAAAGCCTTGTAATAGTAATTAGGACCTTTATTTTCTGCATTTTTATTCAAAATCGGGTCTTTGTTAATTTGGCGATGTATAGACCAGCGCCTTGTAATAGCGTAGGACTTTTATTTTCCGCATTTTAATTTCCGCACCTTTTAACTGCTAATCACATGAAAGAATGAATGGCCCAAATAAAATCAAAGCGTAGCTCGCCCAATGCATGATCAAGATAAAACATAACTGAAAATGATACACAAATTCACACACCACTCTTAGCGTACGCCTCACTGTTGCCTTGCCCCTCAAAACGTGGTCGTCGAGTATAGGATGTTTTAGTAACTCTTTATATCCATGAACATGGCATAAGGGTAGCTTCTAAGGTGTCCTACTATTACTCTGGTGACCAAATTGTCCCTACAAACGAATTGACCCGAACACCTCCAACCGTGGTGCTACCTACCTCTCAATGGTGGGATGGCACTACCTCAAGGACATTTACACAGCCTCATTCCTTAGGGTAGGTAGATTACTCATAGATACTTGCTCTAATTCAAAACAAATCAAAAACTTCTTTTCACACCGACACTTTTCAAAAAGCTTTCAAAAACAACTTTTCAAACACTCTTGAGGACTGATACAAGAGTCGATCTGAAACCTTAAACGAAACTTTTTCAAACCCACTCACGATTGAAAAGCAAACAAACATTTTTGAAAACACAAATGAGCAAGTATCTAAGAGCCCGTGGATAACCACGGATAGAAAGGGTGCTAACACCTTCCCTTTCTATAATCTACCTCCCGAACCGAGAGACAATCTCATAACGAATTTTGATGTGCTTTTGTCCTGTCCATGTTGGAGAAAATAAAAGACGGTGGCGACTCTTGCTTCCGCGACATTTCGCGAACCAGCGTTAAACAGTCAGTTCCAGATCCACCGATCACAGAACTGGCGACTCTGCTGGGGATATCTTTTAAAGTGAGGTGTACCTTAGGATAGTTCATAACTGTGTTTTCAATTGCTTTCACTTGTTTACTTTATTATTGTGGGACTGTCTTGGGAGTTCTATAGATCCTAACCCGGATCTGGGGATACCCTGTTAGGTAGCATAAGCTGTGAGGGACCTGTCCGGTGTAGACCGACATGGGTGAAGCAGTGGCTACGTTGGTGTGGCGCATTGGTCTGTACCGATATCCCTTGTGTTGCAACGAGGAGAATATGGGTCTTCTGAGGAGTCATTAAGCACCAACCAACCTTAGAACCTTAAATGACCCAACTTGGCCAATAGAACAGTAGCAGTATGCTACGCCCATTGAGGCTAAACTCTCGTGATGGTTCTGGCCGCAAGAAAAGATTGCGATGCTGGAGTTATGACCAATTGACGGTAGTCAGTGATATTGGGATCCTCTAGAACCCGGTTACTTTTGATAGGACAGGTATGAACCAACAAAATGAAAGAGGGTAATACCTAGACCTCATGCTGGCCTAAACTCTAAGGGCTGTGGTGTGACTTGTGTGCCTTATCATGTTTGCCTTTGTAAATATTTGTGGTGTGCTTTATCATAACATCATGCCATCATAAACATTGCATGCATCCTGCATAAGGGCTGACCATTTTAAAGACAAGAGGGTTTCACCTTTGCTCTGTTTTGTAGGATATCATGATGCCTATGCGAAGGAATACTATCCGGTTCAACTTTGTTCATCCACCTGAGTTGCTTGAAGAGTTGGTTAGCAGAATTCTAAATACTACTTCCTTCATCCAGAGGCATGGTTCTCTTCTCAGTTTAGTCACGGCAAAGTGGGACCAACAGTTGATGAGTGTCCTGACCCAGTTCTATGACCCTCTGTACCAGTGTTTCACCTTTCAAGACTTCCAGCTGGTCCCTACCCTGGAAGAGTTCTCTGATTTGCTTGGTATCCCTATCTTGGATCAGACTCCCTACACTGGTTGGGAAAAGACCCTTAGGCTTGAGGAGGTTGCTGCAGCTCTTCCCTTGACCCACCAAGAAGTAATGGACAACTGGGTGACTAGAAGCGGAGTTAAGGGTTTCTTGGCCAAGTTCTTGGTTGGTAAGGCTAACAGTTTCTGGAATGACTTGGACTTTAGGGCATATGAAGACATCTTGGCTCTTTTAATCCATGGTCTAGTCTTGTTCCCTAATCCCGACAACTTCATTAACGTCACTTCCATAAGGATTTTCATGTCTCGGAATCCTGTGCCCACTCTCTTGGGTGACATCCTGCAACAGCTTTATGCTCGTACTGCCCGAAGACGAGGAACTCTGTGGTGTTGCATTCCTTTGTTGGTGAGGTGGTTTATTTCGCACCTCCCTAAGTTCGTACTGAAGAACCAAGAAGGAAGAGGTTGGGCTCATAGGTTAATGTCTCTCACTGATAAGGACATCATTTGGACGCTCAGAGGTTTGGATGAGATAGCTGTTATTGATCGTTGCGGAGAATATCCTAATGTTCCTTTGATTGGTACCCAAGGAGGAATCTCTTATAATCCATGTCTAGCTCTCCGTCAGTTTGGAAGAGCCAGAAGAGCAGGGCCTCATGAGATGTTGGTGCCTCATATCAGTTTTGAGTTTCAGGTGGATAGTGACGAACTGCGTCGTAGGCTTGGGACAGAATTCATAAAGCTGACCCACAAGAGTTGGGGCCAAAGACTTCTCTACCTATGGAAGCCTACTACAAATGGGTCCGCATCCGTGCTCAGAAGTTAGGTATGCCATATGAAGCTGTCAGACCCGTCATCCTTGAGTATCCTGATAAAGATGGGGCTCCTCCAACTGTCCTCCCTCCTCAGATACCTACTGATTATGAGACATTAAAGAGGTCTTGGGTGCAACTGCGAGAAGAACGGGATTCTTATCGGGAAAAGTTCAACGAGCAGGAATTGAAGATCCAGAAGCTGACAAAGCAGTTGGAAAATGAGCGGGCTCTGAATGACTACATCCGTACTGAGAAGAGGAGACCATGGGATCAATGATGAACTTTGGATGTTCTTTTACAGTTTTATTTCCTTTTTAGTATTTCCATTCTTTATGTAACGCCTAAGGGCAACCTGTTGAACAATTTGAGTTTCAAAGTTGAATCTAATGAAGTGTGTTCCTTTTTGTCTACAAAGTTGATTCCCGATTGTCTTTGAAAACATAAGTCATATGCATTCCATTCATCATGTGCATCACAGGTACTCTTCTTTTCAGGTTGCTTACTGTTCTTCGCTGTTTATTTCAGCATCATGAATCCTGAATCATCTACCGAGCTGTTTATCAAGGCCCTTCAGGCGCAGAACGCACAATTTCAGGAGCTGATCATGGGTTTGGCTCAAGGTCAAGAAGAGCTGAAGGCTTTGCTCCTGAAGAAGGAGAAGAAGAAGAAGAGAACTGTTCTATTCAACACGGGCCGGAGGTTTGGTAACACACTGCAGAATGAGGAAGCTGGTTCTTCTGTAGGCAAAGACAGTCCCCAGGGGGGAAGGGCTCCAAGTCCGGTGGTCTCTGACAACGAGACTGATTTTAATGAGGAACAGTATCCTCCAGCTGAAGACCGGTACAAGCAGTTGGAAGACCGTCTGAACGCCATGGAGATTCAACAAGTGCCTGGTTTGGATTTCGGAGATTTGGGTTTATCTTCTGGTGTGATCATCCCTCACAAGTTTAAAGCACCATCTTTCACCAAGTATGACGGGGCGTCTTGCCCTAAGCTACACCTCAGATCCTATGTGCGGAAGATTCAGCCGTATACAGTGGACAAGAACTTGTGGATCCACTTCTTCCAGGAGAGTCTTTCAGGGACTCATCTCGAATGGTTCTATCAGCTGGATGGAACCCAGGTTCGTAACTGGGAGGAGTTGGCTACTGCTTTTTACAAGCAGTATCAATATAATGCCGACCTTGCTCCTACACGTACCCAACTCCAGGGTATGTCGCTAGGATCAGGCGAAGGTTTTAAAGAGTATGCGCAGAAGTGGAGGGACCTGGCTGGCAGGGTGCAGCCACCATTAACTGATCGTGAATTGGTAGATATGTTCTTGGGGACCCTATCTGGGCCGTTCTTTAATCACCTTATTGGCAATTCATCTGCAGAGTTCACAGACCTCATTCTGACTGGGGAAAGGATAGAGGCTGGTATGAAGTCAAGAAAGATTCATAAAGGTGCGTCTTCAAGTGCTGAGAAGAAACCTTTTAAGAAGGAGGCCAGTGTTGTGTATGGGCCTAGAAGGCAAGATAAACCGGAGCGCCGCCAATCTGTCAATGCGGTGGTGATTGCTAAGCCTGTTGCCGCTCCTCGGCAAACTAATCAACCAAGGGGTCAAAGACCCAGAAGAGAATTTACCCGGCTGAGTATGACCTTGTCACAAATCTTGCCACAGCTGCTATCAACCAACTTGGTGACTGTTAGAGAGGCCCCGAAGGTTGTGAACACTACCTCTCCTAAGTATAATCCAAATGCCCGCTGTGCTTATCACTCCGTTAGCCCGGGGCATTCTACTGATGATTACTGGGCCTTAAGAAATAAAGTGCAAGACCTTATTGATGCAAAGGAGGTACAGTTTGAGGCACCTGAGAAACCCAATATGGTGACTGCTCCCATGCCTAACCATGGAGTGAATGCTATTGGGGATGAAGACGAAGTGGAAGAATCTGAGTTCAACAGCTGGATTTATCCGACGGCCAACAGTGGACCTAGCAATTGGAGTGCAAAAGACAACCTACCTGTTACTTTTGTTACGCAGTAATGAATTCCTTTGTTTTTGTTATTTGTAATAAACAATGAATTGAAACTTTATGGCCCGGTGTCTTACCCGGGGCACCGTTGGCTTAATTTATGAGGGCTTATAACTGTCATTTCCATATATCATGAATAAAGATCTTGGACGTTTTTTTTCGCATTTCAAATCTTGTGCTCCCTTTCTTTCTTTCCTTCTTTATATATTGCAAAATAGTTGTATTTACACACACTCACCTACACAGGTTTCAATCCACTCTGGATCTCATTGGTAACGACTCTGCTACTGCCAGTTATGACTTCGAAAATCCGATCAACTTAGCCGAAGACGAAGGTGAAGATGATTGCGAAGTGCCTGGAGAGCTTGCAAGACTGTTACTCCAGGAAGAGAGGGCAATTCAGCCACATGAAGAGCCAGTGGAAACGATAAATCTGGGTACTGAGACAGATAGGAAGGAAGTTAAGATTGGTGCCAATCTGGAGCTCAGCGTAAAACAACGGTTAACTCAAATGTTACATGATTATGTGGAGATCTTTTCCTGGTCCTACGAAGACATGCCTGGGTTGGATACCGACATTGTGGTCCATCATTTGCCTACCAAGGAAGACTGCCCTCCGGTTAAGCAAAAGGTCTGCCGTATGCGTCCAGAGATGTCCGAGAAGATCAAAGCTGAGGTTATGAAGCAATTTGATGTCGGGTTTCTTGCAGTGACTTCTTACCCTCAGTGGGTTTCTAATGTGGTGCCGGTACCAAAGAAAGATGGTAAGGTCAGAATGTGTGTTGACTACAGAGATCTGAACAGGGCCAGCCCCAAGGATGACTTTCCCCTACCTCACATTGACGTTCTGGTTGACAATACTGCCCAGCATAAGGTGTTCTCCTTCATGGACGGATTTTCAGGTTATAATCAGATCAAGATGGCTCCTGAAGACATGGAGAAGACTACCTTTGTTACTCAGTGGGGCACCTTCTGCTACAAGGTCATGCCTTTTGGGCTGAAAAATGCTAGGGCAACCTACCAACGTGCCATGGTTGCTTTATTTCATGACATGATCCATCATGAGATAGAAGTGTATGTTGACGACATGATTGCAAGGTCCCAAACTGAGGAGGAACACCTTGATCATCTGCAGAAGCTGTTTGACCGTCTGAAACTGTACAAGCTGAGGTTGAACCCGAACAAGTGCACCTTCGGGGTAAGATCTGGAAAGTTTCTAGGCTTCGTTGTAAGTGATAAGGGTATTCAAGTGGACCCTGCCAAGGTTAAAGCCATTCAAGAGATGCCAGTTCCCAAGACAGAGAAAGAGGTCAGAGGCTTTCTAGGACGTCTGAATTACATTGCTCGATTCATCTCACACCTAACTGCTACCTGTGAGCCAATCTTCAAGCTGCTGAAGAAAGATCAGGTAGTACGTTGGAATGATGAATGTCAGGCCGCTTTTGACATAATCAAAGAGTATCTCCAAGATCCACCCATTCTTATGCCACCGGTTGAAGGGAGACCTCTGATACTATACTTGACAGTACTTGACAGCTCAATGGGGTGTGTGCTGGGGCAGCATGACGAGTCTGGCCGAAAAGAGCATGCCATTTATTACCTTAGCAAAAAGTTTACCAACTGTGAGACCCGATACTCACTGCTCGAGAAAACCTGTTGCACTTTGGTATGGGCTGCTCGCCGGCTAAGACAGTATATGCTGACTCACACTACTTTGTTGATTTCAAAGATGGATCCTATAAAGTACATATTTGAAAAGCCTGCTCTGTCTGGAAGAATAGCAAGATGGCAAATGATCTTGACAGAATACGACATCCAGTGCACGACTCAGAAAGCTATCAAGGGAAGTGTATTGGCAGACAACTTGGCACACCAAGCGGTAGATGACTACCAGTCAATGAACTTCGAGTTTCCCGACGAGAGCATCATGATTGTGACTGATTGTGAAGTACCTGGACCGGATGAAGGACCTGAGGAAGGATCCCGATGGTCTATGCACTTTGACGGAGCCTCCAACGCTTTGGGTAACGGTATCGGCGTTGTGATCATATCCCCTCAAGGCACTCATACTCCACTTACTGCTTGACTATGTTTCAACTGCACCAACAACATGGCGGAGTAAGAGGCATACATCATGGGTCTGCAAGCTGCGATTGACTTAAGGATCAAGTTTCTGAGTGTCTTCGGAGATTCCGCTCTCGTGATCAATCAGATCAAAGGCGAGTGGGATACGAAACATCCGAATCTTATTCCTTACAAGGAATGTGTGTTGACATTGATCCCCCATTTCACAGAGATAACTTTTGAACACTTTCCGAGAGAGGAGAATCAGCTGGCGGACGCGTTAGCTACGATGTCTTCCATGTTCAAAGTCAAATGGGACAATGAGGCTCCCCGGGTCATTATTTGGAAACTGGACGAACCGGCATACTGTTGTGATCTTGAGGCTGAGGTAGTGACTGAGAAACCTTGGTACCATGAGGTGAAGAGATACTTGGAAGCTCAAGAGTACCCTGAAGGTGCGTTTGTCAATGATAAAAAGTTTCTGAGAAGATTCGCAGCGAAGTTCTTCCTTAGCAACGGCATCCTGTACAAGCGAAACCATGATTCGACCTTACTGCGTTGTGTGGATAAGACTAAAGCAGAAAGGATCATGGCGGAGCTACATGAAGGTACCTTCGGAATGCATTCCAGTGGACATACCATGGCAAAGAAGATCCTTAGGGCAGGATATTTCTGGTCCATAATGGAAGCCGATTGTTACCAACATTCTCGGACATGTCATAAATGCCTGATTTATGTAGATAAGGTGCACGTTCCTCCAGTTCCTCTAAATGTTCTGACTGCACCTTGGCCTTTTGTAATGTGGGGCATTGATATGATCGGCGAGATTAAACCTACAGCGTCCAATGGGCATCGCTTCATCCTGGTAGCGATCGATTACTTTACAAAGTGGGTTGAAGCAGCTTCCTACGCCACTGTAACCAAGAATGTTATGGCACGGTTCATTCGGCACAACCTGATCTGTCGATACGGCGTCTCGGAAAGAATCATTACAGACAACGGTACCAATCTCAATAACAAGATGATCACTGAGCTCTGCGAGCAATTCAAGATACAGCACCACAACTCTTATCCCTACCGGCCGAAGATGAATGGAGCTGTAGAAGCAGCGAATAAAAATATCAAAAAGATTGTGCAGAAGATGACAGTGACCTATAAAGATTGGCACGAGATGTTACCGTTCGCTCTTCATGGATACCGTACCTCAGCAAGGACGTCAACCGGGGCAACTCCTTTCTCCTTGGTCTACGGCATGGAGGCATTCTTACCAATCGAAGTGCAGATACCCTCTCTCCGGATAATGAAGGATGCAGATCTGAGCGAAGATGATTGGATCCAGACACGACTTGATCAGCTAAACTTAATCGACGAAAAAAGACTCACTGCTATTTGTCATGGTCAGACGTACCAAAAACGGATGATCAGGGCATTTAACAAGAAGGTCAGACCACAAGAATATCAAGTCGGAGATCTGGTAATCAAGCGCATCATTCTTCCTCAGAGTGATCCAAGGGGCAAATGGACCCCCACATACGAAGGGCCATTTGTGGTTAAACATGTGTTCTCAGGAGGAGCCATGATCCTAACCACCATGGATGGTGACGACCTTCCTCACCCCGCCAATGCAGACATAGTAAAAAGATACTACGCATAAACAAAGACCCGCTAGGTTGACATACCTAGGCAAAAATTAGG
The DNA here is from genome assembly GCA_948472305.1 of Vicia faba. Lineage (NCBI taxonomy): Eukaryota > Viridiplantae > Streptophyta > Magnoliopsida > Fabales > Fabaceae > Vicia > Vicia faba. Next base: position 308,566,566 of record OX451740.1, on the reverse strand, counting down.
GCTTCCCGGCGAACCAAAAGGGTTCGGGCAAAATGAGGGATGAAATGAAAAAAATCTGTACACCCGGCAAGTCGAAAACCTGAAAAGGCGGCTTGGGCAAAAATGGGTATCCCGGTGGACTGAAAACCCGAAAGGGCGGTCCAGGCAAAAGTTAGGGATAAAGCGTAAAACTATGTCTCGTTGGATCACTTTGCATCCAGAATCCGGTATCAACTGTCAAGTTCAAACGGCATCGATCAATCAGCTTCATCATCAACTGAGCAGCAAAGTGATGAGACGCTCGAAGATATAAATGCGATAGCAGAGTCGGAACCCAGTGGGATTATTCTTTTCACATAGCTGTTTTGTTTCCCCTTTTCACAAATTGTATAAACTATTTCATTCGGTGGCTTTCTCTTACTAGGACGTCAGCCTCTTGTATATAAACGCCTATTTACAGGCAAATTCAAAAATCAATATAAATTCACTTTTCAGACAAATTGCCAATTGTTTTTCCTTTTTCTGTTTTGTTTTGCGAAGAACGTCCAAGGTTCAATTTGTGATATATGCATTTGACAATAATTGCTAACTCATAAATGTTTGCATACGAAACAAAGGATCAATTACAGGTAACATTAGAAACAGGGGCAATGATGAGTTGTCTAAGCGATCTAGTTTCTCTGTCCACCAAGGTACCAAGGTAGGTTCAGCTGAAGAACATAACCAAGATATCTTAAGTTCCCCAGAGAGTGAGTCAGCAAGTCAATACACTCTCCCCAAGCAAAGCTATACCATCAGCCTTAAGGAAGTTGGGCATCCCCAGCAGATCTCAACATTCCTCAGCGCAATATACAAACATCCTTAACAAGCATCCTCGGCAGTCTTGATCTAAGACTGTTCCCCGGCGGTATACCAGACATTCAGCGGAACCACTTCCCCAATATATATCAAGAATTTCCCCAGGAGAGTCCAGTCTGAAGTTTCCCTAGGAAAGTGGAATCAATCTCCCCAGCAGGTCTAAAAGCTTATCCCCAGTAAATTCTGGAAGCTTCCCCCCCTGCAGAGCACGAACGCGTCCCCCGACTTTATTCAAAGGTTATTTCCCTACCAGGATATAACTGGGTTATCCTCAGCCAAAAGCCACGGAAAGATCGTCCTCGGCAAAGTCTTTTTATCCCCATCGGAGTCTATTAACACTTCTAACATAACAACGGTATCCCCAGCGAAGTTACTACCAACGTCTCAACAGAGTACCTCTCTTCCCACAGAGTATTGTTCCCCAGCAAGGTCGCTAGAGTAACTTTCTCCCCGCAGAGTAATCCATTCGCCAAGTTTATTCCCCAACGGAGTCATCTTCTCCTACCGGTATTCTTGCAACCATCATCCCCAGCGGAAACAGCAAAGCTCTATTCAACATCAGCCCAGGATTTAACTTCCCGGCACCTGTCAAGGATTTACTTTCTTAGACAAAAACATACATTCATAAACATCGCATCTTCATATATTATAGCATGCATATACGCATCATGAACATACAATCTCACTTATTTTGAGAACATCACGCATGTCATACATCATGACATTGCACGCAACTAACGTTTTGTCTTTTCAGGACAAAGGTTAATACCGAGATGGTTACCATCAACGGTCGCACCTAAAGATCTGATTCCTGTATCTTGCCAGGGTGTATCTGTTGACGACTAGCATTACCAGACCCGATTCCTGTATCTTTTCAGGGTGCGTCTGAAGAGTTTGAGGATCCGATTCCTGTATCTTGTCAGGGTGTATCTGTTGACGACTAACAATACCAGATCCGATTCCTGTATCTTGCCAGGGTGTGTCTGAAGAGTTCGAGGATCCGATGCCTGTATCTTGCCAGGGTGTATCCGTTGACGACTAGCATTACCAGACCCGATTCCTGTATCTTGCCAGGGTGCATCTGAAGAGTTTGAGGATCTGATTCCTGTATCCTGCCAGGGTGTATCCGTTGACGAATAGCATTACCAGACCCGATTCCTGTATCTTGCCAGGGTGCGTCTGAAGAGTTTGAGGATCTGATTCCTGTATCTTGCCAGGGTGTATCCGTTGACGACTAGCATTACCAGACCCGATTCCTGTATCTTGCCAGGGTGCGTCTGAAGAGTTTGAGGATCTGATTCCTGTAACTTGCCAGGGTGTATCTGTTGACGACTAGCATTACCAGACCCGATTCCTGTATCTTGCCAGGGTGCGTCTGAAGAGTTCGAGGATCCGATGCCTGTATCTTGCCAGGGTGTATCCGTTGACGACTAGCATTACCAGACCCGATTCCTGTATCTTGCCAGGGTGCGTCTGAAGAGTTTGAGGATCCGATTCCTGTATCTTGCCAGGGTGTATCTGTTGACGACTAGCATTACCAGACCCGATTCATGTATCTTACCAGGGTGCATCTGAAGAGTTTGAGGATCCGATTCTTGTATCTTGCCAGGGTGTATCTGTTGAAGACTAACATTACCAGACCCGATTCCTGTATCTTGCCAGGGTGCGTCTGAAGAGTTTGAGGATCCAATTCCTATATCTTGCCAGGGTGTATCTGTTGACGACTAGCATTACCAGACCCGATTCCTGTATCTTGCCAGGGTGCGTCTGAAGAGTTTGAGGATCCGATTCCTGTATCTTGCCAGGGTGTATCTGTTGACGACTAGCATTACCAGACCCGATTCCTGTATCTTGCCAGGGTGCATCTGAAGAGTTTGAGGATCCGATTCCTGTATCTCGCCAGGGTGTATCTGTTGAAGACTAACATTACCAGACCCGATTCCTGTATCTTGCCAGGGTGCGTCTGAAGAGTTTGAGGATCCGATTCTTGTATCTTGCTAGGGTGTATCTGTTGACGACTAGCATTACCAGACCCGATTCCTGTATCTCGCCAGGGTGCGTCTGAAGAGTTCGAGGATCCGATTCCTGTATCTTGTCAGGGTGTATCTGTTGACGACTAGCATTACCAGACCCGATTCCTGTATCTCGCCAGGGTGCGTCTGAAGAGTTCGAGGATCCGATTCCTGTATCTTGCCAGGGTGTATCTGTTGACGACTACATTACCAGACTCGATTCCTGTATCCTGCCAGGGCACGTCTGAAGAGTTCGAAGATCCAATTCTTGTATCTCGCCAGGGTGCATCTGTTGACGACTACATTACCAGACTCGATTCCTGTATCCTGCCAGGGCACGTCTAAAGAGTTCGAGGATCCGATTCCTGTATCTTGCCAGGGTGTATCTGTTGACGACTAGCATTACCAGACCCGATTCCTGTATCTCGCCAGGGTGCGTCTGAAGAGTTCGAAGATCCGATTCCTGTATCTTGCCAGGGTGTATCTGTTGACGACTACATTACCAGACTCAATTCTTGTATCCTGCCAGGGCACGTCTGAAGAGTTCGAAGATCCGATTCCTGTATCTTGCCAGGGTGTATCTGTTGACGACTACATTACAAGACTCGATTCCTGTATCCTTCCAGGGCACGTCTGAAGAGTTCAAAGATCCGATTCATGTATCTTGCCAGAGTGTGTCTGTTGATGACTATATTCTCCAGACTCGATTCCTGTATCCAGCCAGGGCACGTCTACATAAAGAGTTTGAAGATCAACTCCTGTAACAGACCAGGTAATTTTCTTTATTTCTCAGGTACGCAAGTTCTCGCTAAGGAATCTCTTACGCGATCGACACCTCCCGATGGCATCTACAAGCCCATCTCCACAATTATCCATCACAATGCCAAATGGCATCTATAAGCCCATTCCCGACAAGGTTCTGTCACATCTCCAGATGGCATCTATAAGCCCATCCTCCTATCCACCATCTCTCCAAATGGCATCTGTAAGCCCATTCCTGCTGTCACACTGCTGATACTCAAACTATGTGAGTGCAAATTTCTGGGCACTCTAGTGTTCAATCATCTTCCACCTTCGGATCACGAAAGGCACACACGCCAATCTACATCCTCAGGTCTAAGAAGATTGAACAGGGGCAACTGTTGTACCCCAAAATTTGCCCTCCCATAAATCTTCAAAGTTTTTGACAAGCATCACCTCAAATGGTTCAAAGTCTACTCAAAGGCTACACAGTCAACCATCCTCCTAAGCCAGTCAAATTAGGGTTTTGGTTCTTGCAAGGAAGTTGAGGTTTTAAAGGGCTCAATCAAGTCCCACATGCCTATAAACATTGTCAAGCATCCATATGTCAAGTTTCAAGACTCACAGCACAAAATTGCACAGTCAAAAACCCTAATTGCTTTACAGTCAACTGCAGGGGCAAAATGGTCATTTGACAGTCAAAAGTCAAAATTTTTGATCAAACATCTTATTTTGAAGCCAAAAACATCATTTGATCAATTCTTGATCATGATTCTCAAGGCATGGCTCAAAAAGTCTCAAGATACAAAAGTTTCTATTTTTGGACAGGTGAAAAAGTCAACTGCAAATTGACTAGGGCATAACTTCCACATGGTTTATCAGAAAAATTCCATCCAAAGCTCATTTTGAATAGAATGACATTTCCTACAACTCATCTTCACACTTAAAGTCCAAGAAATGCTCTCACAAAAAGTTATCAAGCTCAACATTATAGGTCATTTTCAAAAGTCAACAAAAAGGCACTTTAAGTCAAAGACCATAACTTGAGATTGGTAAATCAAAATGACATGGGACCAAAGGAATTGGTTAGAGGACTTCAAGGCCTTTCCAAAATGTCCAAGAACATGATCAAAGCTTAAAAATTGAGCAAGATATGCCTTGTGGAAGTTGGGAAAGTTTTGGGAATTTTGAAAAGTCAACTTTGCTTCAAATGCCTCAAAATTGCTAATGGGCCTCAATTTCTTCCATGAATCATCACCCAAAGGCCATGCACGACCCATTGACCTAAAGGGGAGTTATTTTCTTATTTTTAATTAATTAATTGAATTTTTAATCCTATTTATTCATTTAATTAAAATCAATTATGAGAAAAATACTAAACCATATGCTTCAAATCTTTTTGTGCATAGAATTCACTCAATATTTCGTGCACCATTCAATAAGGAAAGATTCAATATGATTGGCAATGATTGGCATAAGAAAGGCATGAAAAAGATTGAAAAAAGATCATGAAAATCAAATATTCAAAATCATCAATGCAAAGGCTTTGGGCTTGGTTTTTCTAACCTAATTCATTCACACATATATGCACAATTGAACCCTAATGCAAAGCACACACAAGCTGCGCTGCAAGATCAAAAACACATTGCACTTTTTTTCACAAAATATCAAAAACTGTTTTCATACTTAGAAGGCAATTCAAGGCTTAAGAAGTATTCCAAAAGCTTGCTGACCCCTCCAGGAAACGATTCCAATCGAAACCAAGTCTCCACGCACAAGGAATTGGTAGAACAGATTCGCTTTTCTTTCAAAATTATTCATAATCGTATTTTGAATTCCATGCATGATTAATGTCTTTTAATGGTTGATTTACACTAACATGATCTCTCTGAAGCTATTGGTACCATCCAATTGAATTATAGGCGCATGTACAAGAATCCACCATGAAAGCTTTTTAGGGTTTCAGAGCTCCATATTTAGGGTTTTACGCATAAGGAAAAATTAGGCAACGAAACCTGTACCATTGGATTCAGGACATCCAGACGATTCGATTCCACACCTCACGCCCTTTTTCTTTTTAGCCATGCTCTAATCGCTATTATTGCAGGTTTGGTTTAGTGGGGGTTTAAAACCCCCGCTATTTGCTTTTATTTTACAGGGAAAGAGGAAGATGATGCATATGTGTCATAACATGATGGGACGATTCAAACATTCGCGTGTGTTTTTTTGTGTTTTACCAATAGCGTTTATTCTCTCTCATAATATTCACGTCCCACTATAATATCAAGATAACGCGTTGGATCAGCTGGTTGGTGTGTTGTCCTTCAGGTATTAGGACCTGGGTTCGATTCCCATGTCCCCCACTCTTTCCATAATTTTTCTTCTAACGTACTTCTATGCAGCATGCCATCAGAAGATCACCATACACTCTCACCTGCTTGCCTGCCAAGTGTCCCAGGGTCTCAATCTGATGGCCAGCACGGGAATTCCACCATACGCGCTAGTCAAAGGATCCACACGTAATTACAAAAAGTCAAATAAGGCCTGGAATTGAGTGGGCCAAACTGCTTGCAATGAACCTCCCAAATTGGGTCTGAATACCCTATGGTTTGCACTTTTTTTCATTTATTTTTATTTGATTTTTTTTCTTAAATTCTTTTAATTATTTTCTTTAATCTACCAAAATTAATTTTCATAATAATATAAAAAAAATCAGAAATCAAAAAAATAAAATATGTTTATTTAATTTTTAATTCATTAATAGTTTTTGTAAATAAATTTTAATAATCAATTTAGTTTAATTTAGGGTTTTAATTTTTATGTTTTCTTAAATAAACTAAAATACATAGAAATTAGGGTTTTTAACATTTTTATCTTTTTTAATTTCTTTCTATTATTATTATTATTAATTAGTAATTATTTTGTAAATAAACATGACATTAAATAATTAGGATAAATTAGTTTAAAACTTTAATCTTTTTTCTTTAATAATTAAAAAATATTTAGAATTAGGGCTTCTTTTAATTAATTCTCTTTATTTTCATTAAATACAAAAAGCATAAAAAACAATTTCTTTTCTCATTAAATAATTAATTAACTTTCAATTCCAATTTAATTTCTTTAAAGGGTCCAACGCCCTCGCACACTCGATTCCAATTTCTGTTCGCATGTGTATTCTTATATTTGTTTTAAATCTTATGTAATTTCCCCAAAGCCTTGTAATAGTAATTAGGACCTTTATTTTCCGCATTTTTATTCAAAATCGGGTCTTTGTTAATTTGGCGATGTATAGACCCGCGCCTTGTAATAGCGTAGGACTTTTATTTTCCGCATTTTAATTTCCGCACCTTTTAACTGCTAATCACATGAAAGAATGAATGGCCCAAATAAAATCAAAGCGTAGCTCGCCCAATGCATGATCAAGATAAAATATAACTGAAAATGATACACAAATTCACACACCACTCTTAGGGTACGCCTCACTGTTGCCTTGCCCCTCGAAACGTGGTCGTCGAGTATAGGATGTTTTAGTAAGTCCTTATATCCATGAACATGGCATAAGGGTAGCTTCTAAGGTGTCCTACTATTGCTCTGGTGACCACATTGTCCCTACAAACGAATTGACCTGAACACCTCTAACGGTGGTGCTACCTACCTCTCAATGGTGGGATGGCACTACCTCAAGGACATTTACACAGCCTCATTCCTTAGGGTAGGTAGATGACTCATAGATGCTTGCTCTAATTCAAAACAAATCAAAAACTTCTTTTCACACCGACACTTTTCAAAAAGCTTTCAAAAACAACTTTTCAAACACTCTTGAGGACTGATACAAGAGTCGATCTGAAACCTTAAACGAAACTTTTTCAAACCCACTCACGATTGAAAAGCAAACAAACATTTTTGAAAACACAAATGAGCAAGTATCTAAGAGCCCGTGGATAACCACGGATAGAAAGGGTGTTAACACCTTCCCTTTCTATAATCTACCTCCCGAACCGAGAGACAATCTCATAAGGAATTTTGCTGTGCTTTTGTCCTGTCCATGTTGGAGAAAATAAAAGACGGTGGCGACTCTTGCTTCCGCGACATTTCGCGAACCAGCGTTAAACAGTCAGTTTCAGATCCACCGATCACAAATACCGTGTAGGTTCATTCCATCAGTAGACAATGCCAAGCGAAGGTTTCTTGCTTCTTTTCCAAATTCAAGATAATCATTATCAATTTTCTTCCACTGTGGTGAATCTGCCGGATGTCGAAACTTTCCATCAACAATTCTTTCATTTGCATGCCAAGTTAAGTGTCTTGAATCAGTTTCACTATGATACATCCGTCTAAATCTCGGAATTATAGGAAAATACCATAAGACTTTTTCCGGAGACAACTTTTTCTTATATCGAGGGGCACCGCATTTAGGACACTCATTTAACGATGCATACTCGTTTCGAAACAAAACGCAATCTTTTGGACATGCATGTATCTTGTCATAGCTCATGCCAATAGAGTACAACATCTTTTTGGCCTCATACGTTCGATTGGGGAGAACATTATCCTCTGGTAGCATATCTTTCATAAGGGCTAATAACTCTGAAACTTTTATCCGACCATCCATTGCCCGCCTTTAAGTTGTACAACTTTAATACCGCATACAATCTTGTGAATTTTGTACAACCATTATACAACGGTTTCTCTGCATCGCTTACCAACCTCTCGAACATTTTGGGACAATCATTAAGATCTTCTTCAAGCGCTTCTGCAATCTCTTCAACTCGATCATAATCGTATGTATCTGTGCCATTGTCGTTTGAAGCATAGGTCCTATTATCCCCTGATTCATCATTCCTGTCACTTTTCTCACCATGCATATTCCAACATGTATAACTTCTATCAATTCCATACCGTATTAAATGCGATGCCAACTGAACCGCGTCAACCCGATTCCCATAACAGCAACACAAACAAGGACATGTCATTCGACTGGGGTCTTCGGCGTGCGCAAAAGCAAACTTAACGAATTCCGATACCCTGTTCTCGTACTCTTTCGATAATCGATTGGAATACATCCATGTCTTATCCATGCTTTACGGTTTCTGAGTCAATCTGAGCTAAATGATAAATTCGAAAACAAAACCAATACTCAAAACTTGCACTTGCTCTTGCAAAACCATATAACAAAACCAATACTCAAAATTTTTCACTAAATTCATTTTATTCTATCAACTACTTTAGTACACAAGTATAATACATTCCTACCAAGAAAAGAGACGAGTAGAACACATAAACAAGAAACCATCATTGCTCAAAATCAATCATAAAAAGCACACGAAAAAAACAATATATTAATAGAGTTAACAATATGGCTACCTTTATTAAATATTTTGTGACGCTCTCTATTATTTCTCTCTTAGCTTGTTTTACCAATGCACAACTTGTTAATGTAAGTCTATATAATTAATTAAGCTTTTTTTTTCTGGTTCACAATAATATCATAGTATTATTTCAATGCCTCTAAAGAAGTCATGTTCTCTGTACATGAAAGAACCAATAAAACACAACAAACCAAACACCCATGACATAATTAAACGTAAACAAAGACACTCTCCATTATTTCTCTCTTAGCATGTTACTCTCCATTATTTCTCTCTTAGCATGTTACTTCTATGCACAACTTCTTAATAACTTCTATGACAGTAGAAACCATGCTTGCTCAAAATCATTAACCAAACAAAAGCACACAAATACTTGCCTTAAGGAATTTTATAATCAACAACTTACAGAAATCAATATTGAACTTGTTTAAAATGAAGTTGTTACTATCATTATTATACTCTCTCTTTTACTTCTTACAGTCCTATTTTTGTTATTCTGCAAATATTAACTTTGATTACTTCATGTTGGCCGAAACATGGCCAAAATCCTTCTGCAAGCAAAATAAATGTATCGCAAGTGTACCATCAGAGTTTACTCTACATGGTTTATGGCCTAAGAACAACACCCCACCTCACACATATTATTGTACACTAGAGTTATTTTTGGTATGTATATCTCCTAGCTTTAATTTATTATTATTATTATCTTAAATATATTATTATAATTTCTTTTTATCTTAAAAATATGATGACTTATTTTTATTTATTTTACCAGCTCAACCCATTCAATAAGCTTAACACTGTTTGGCCGGATCTAAAGGGAAAAAACAAGGAATTTTGGAAGTACGAGTGGAAAAAGCATGGCACTTGCTCAGAAATGGTACAAGTTGATTACTTTAATCACGCAACAGTTCTCTATGAGAAAAATAATATCAAAGACATTCTAAAGATGCCTCTAACACCAGGTGGAGCGGCGGCTCTAATACCGGGTGGAATCGCGAACTCAGCTGATATTGAGATGCATATAAAGTCAGTCACTAAATTTAAACCACAACTTCATTGTGAAATGAATTCTGCAGATTTGATGGGAGTTAGATTGTGCTTTGATACTGATCTATCAAATCTCTCCTATATAGATTGTCCTTCTCTTTCGATCTGTCCAGCTCGTATAAGTTTACCATTATAAATACAAATATACTAATAATGAATAAATAATACTTATTGCTTTTGATTAGCAAATTATTATGATGAATTGTGTGTTTAAGCTATTTGCTTGGACAAACAATTATTATAATTTAGATGAATAAGGTTGAGGCGTGATTTTATTATAATGTATTACTTTCAAAGTTATGACTTGTAACAATGAATTGTGTGTTTAAGCTATTTATTTGGATAAATTATTATTATAATTAAGGTGTCACTTATTTATGATGTATTAGTCTCAAGATTATGACTTGTGCTTTTTCTCTTTCATAAAGTAGCAGTTTAATAATGTTCTTTAAGATAAAGATTACAATGATGCACATATTAGTTCTGTTTCGGATTTTAAATAAAATCATAGAATAGATTACAAAAATTTAAACACAAGAATCAAACACAAGATAATCTGTTTCAAAAAAGACAATGTTGTTTCAAAAAATTTAATTATGAATGTATTGTTGGTATGCAAATGGTAAATATCTTGGTGTCTAGACACTCTATGGTCTACTTACTTATTCATGTCCTTTGGTTTTTTATCTCTTATTTATAAGATCTTAACAAGATGATTCTTTTGAATTTCATGTGAAAACAACACCAAATAAAGAGGCCTGAATCGTAGAAACAGAGAGAGCAGCCCACTAGAAGAGCAGCAAATTCTATAGCACAGGGTTCCAAATTTTAGAGGGCCTCTAAAATTTCAAATGTTCAATTTATTTTACATTAATATTAATAAATATAAAAAAATATTATAAAAAAATCAATAAATAAAAAAATATTATGATAAAAACTTAATATATTGAAAAGATTAAATTGATCAAAGTCAAAATAATTATAATTGAATCTTTTTTATTAATATATAATTATAATTTGTATTTTTCATTTTTAATTATTATATCTATTTTTTAAATTAGAACGGGATTTTCAATTTAATTGGGCCGGCCTTGGTTACATGCGCCGACGAGTGAAGAGAGTGGAGCCGGCATGTGGAGGCGCAATAAAAGGCTTCTAACTACTCAATTTTTATAGACGATTTCAGGTCTCTAATTGGCCGTATTGAAGTGTTGAATATCCTTCTTTGATAAATATCTGATGGTGAAATTCAGACCTTCAAAAAGACCATCTTCTCAAAAAAAAAAAAGGCACACTATACTAATTGTAACAGGGATTTTCTATTGAGGAGATCAAAACTATGAATTTACTTCCGATGCAGAATTGAAAAGAAAATACTTAACAAACATTATATGGTCCACTATTCAATTTGACAAGTAATATACCATATTCAAACCAATTCTCATTTTACCCGCTCTTAAATATATTAATGACTTTTAAGAAACCAATTATACAACTGTGTTAATCTCCTCCAAACAAGATGACTGCTGATACAAAACAAGATAACTATATCATATTATATGTCTAAAATAAAAACCAAACCACTTTTAAAACAAACACATAATAGACTATCAATATAATATTGATAATGGTCTATTAATTTTTCATACACATAATAGACAATCATAATTTTAATATGAGGGATTGACAACTCTCTTTATCACATTGAAAGTAGAATTAACCTAATAAACACAATCTCTTATATGTTATCTCTTATATGAAAACAAGTGAGTTATCTAATGATTTATTTATCCAATTGAAACGAGACTTTCTTTATAAATTATTATTTTAGAATTTTTCGCTCGTTTAACACCATAAAGATACTTAATCATTTGGATGCATAAATCAAATGAGATTGGTTCTTTTCCATCTTTCTTTGCGAAGAATATATCACCATTCTTTCCCGCTCAAATAAGATACTTAATATCGTTGAACAAGGGTCCAACAACAAAGATTTTACTCCAAGATTCCTTCACATCCAATTTTCCTAAAATTGATATGTGAAAAGTATTTGTATACCACACAATCGAAACAATGGATTCGTTTAACAACACGAACGTATGATACATTCAATTATTGGAATCAGTGTCTAAGGGCATCAGTGTGAGTATGAGTGTGGTCAAACAAACTTCATTGGTCAACTCAAATGACACCAAGTATTGTTCATCGTATTCTCCATAAGAGATAGAGAGTCAATGACACATTCCATCCAAAACACAAAACACAAAAGCCAAGTTCGTCTTGTTGAAATGGATTTGGAAAGTCCAATTTAACTTTATTCTCAAACCTCTCGCCGGAAGGTGAATGCAAAGAGAAACGGGTGTATTTATGATTATGATTACAAACAATTTGATGCAGGAGGAGAGATGTATAATTGTAGTAAGAGTCAGCAATGAATATGAAATTATTGCAAAACTTTATCATAAAGTTAGGGTTTTCAAACAAAATAGACCATGTTTTGTTTACACATCCAAAGCGCTTGAAAGATTTTAAAGGAAGTTTTGATAGAGTGGAGAAAGCAAGATCATCAGGTATGTGATTTATTAACTTCTCATTTAGAGATATCGCCATATTCGTTGACAGAGCAAAATATACAGGGAGATAAAACGTTGTTTTTGTAAATGCGAAAACAATGACCGAAGTTGAATTTCTTATGTACGAAAACCAGACAAACACATACGAGGTGAGGAAAAAAATGAAACCTGATACGAATTGCAGTTGGCCGGAGAAGTGGAGCGTCGTTGACCGCCGTAGAAGCTCTGCTTTAGGGTTTTTTCGTGAAGAAAATCTGACTGAGAATAGAAAAGTGATACGAATTGTGTTTTGATATTTATTATAAAACTACCTACGAAAGCGCTTTTAAAAACGCTTTCTAAAGGTCATCTATAACAGCGTTTTTACATCAAAAAGCGCTTTCGTAGCATATCCTATAGCAGCGCTTTTAAAAGCGCTTTCTAAAGGCCAGCTTTAGCAGCGTTTTGGAAAAGCGCTTTCTAAGGCTGACCTTTAGCAGCGCTTTTGAAAAGTGCTTTCTTAAGGTACCCTCTGAAAGTCCATCTTTAGCAGCGCTTCCCAAAAATCGCTTTCTAAGGGTGACCTTTAGAAGCGCTTTTGAAAAGCGCTTTCTTAAGGCACCCTTTGAAAGCGCTCCTTTAAGCGAATTTTTTTTAAAACCTACAGCAGCGCTTTTCTCCAAAAGTGCTTTCTTTTATGTGCTGCTAAAACTTATTTTTGGCATAGTGACTCTAGTATTCAATCATCTTCCACCTTCATATCACAAAAGGCAGACTAGCCAATCTACATCTTCAGGTTTAAGAAGATTAAACAGGGGCAGCTGTTGTACCCCCAAATTTACCCTCTTTATTTGGACCTTTTTGGCTTACATTTCATTGTTACATACATGCATATCATTGGTTTTATAGTTATGGAATCAAGGTATATTTAAAAAAATTCTTCAAGTTACAAGCGACGTTTATTTCGTCAATGGATGTTCTAAGAGTATTTTTAGTGCTGAAGATCGGCTCGCCGTTTCGCAATGATTCAGAGTTCAAAGATTCACAAGTCCAACCCGACGCGTCATATTCAGGTGTTCTTTCGCCAAGATATCTCTGATAACATATTCTCAAATTCAGGTTCGGCTCAAGAGTCAATTCTTTAAAGAAGGTCTCCGAATGTGTGAGTTTTCTCGAAGAAATATGGTGAAAAAGTGTGCTGAAAGTGCAGTTTTTACGCACTAAAAAATTCATAACTTGAAGATCGTGGCTTGTTTTGAACCCATTCCTGTGGCCAAAATTTCGTCTTGACGTCATCTACATTTTCATCTCTCACGGATGGAAGCCAATTTCGATCAGAAGGTCTTCAAAAATGCGGATTTATCAAGTATTTTCGTACAGAAAATTTGTGACAGAAGTTTATTTGTGTCATGTTCAGAAAATCATAACTTGGTCGATTTTCATCGTATCGAGCTGGTTCCAGCGCCAAAATTTCACAAATTGAGTTTACTATGATTTCACAGGAGGTATCGAGTTCGAACGGTATCCAAAAGGCCTTCGTTTTTTGCTCAGAATGTACGTGACGCACCGAAAATCCTGAATGCTAAATATTATTTCATCTGGGTCAAAACTTCGAAAATTCATAACTCGGTCAATTTTTATTGGATTGGGCCCATATTTTTACACAAGGTCACTGACTCAGGGATCTACAACTTTTATTCCAAAGTCGATATCGGGTTATGCTCCGATCAATACCAAATTTTTATTGAAGAACGTGTCAGAGTTGACACTGGAGTCCAAAATAAGTTTGTCTGAGGCGAAACTTCAAAAATTCATAACTAATTCACCATTTATTCAATTGAGCCCATTTCCGGACAGGAGTTAGTTCTCGATGTCGGCTACATTTTGTTTTAATATTTCAACTTCAAAAATTGCACTTAAGCCCATGCGACTTAGCCTGGAATGTGACGGACTCAAGTGAATAAAAATCTACATTATTGCTTGTGGTTATTGGAGGCCCAATTGCACATTCAAAGCTTATTTTTTTCTCTAATTTCTATTATATAATCTCATTCTTTTCACATACGACAGACGAGAAAAAAACCTTTGCCACAACCCTGTCAAAATATCAAATTCCTTTAAAAACCTTAAAATCCTTGTTACAAACCTCCATCTCACTACAAACAATCCATCTTTGTTACAAACCCACATCTCACTACTTCTCCAGTAAGGGTAAGGCTGGTTTGATCTCCATGATCAAAAGGGTGTAGAAGCATTCATACATGCCATATCGGTTTTAACATTAACAAAATTATATATTTGCTTTATTTGTATTTCATGATATAGTAATTTATTTAATGTGTTCATGAGATTCAATACTGCAGATTTAGACAGGGTCCCATGCAGGGTTATAATCTACCCCCGTACTCTGAAACATCTCAAAAAAGGTTTTTTCTGTTCTTTTTCCTTTTCCTGATTAGATAAAATAAAAGTCGGTGGTGACTCTTACTTACCGCGACATTTTACGGAAAAAAACGCAAACCAGTATTAACAGTCGGTTCTGCCACCGTATCACAGTCTCACATGCATAACATGACCATTTTTAAGGCAACAAGTGGAGTTAACCCTAGAGGTGCAAGTGTGAAAAGTATGTTTGATTGCATGTATTTTGTTCTTGATATTAGGGTGTTTCCAAGCATCGATTTTATCTTGCCACACACACCCTAATTACTAACAATTATATGAAAATGATAAATTTACGGAAATTAAAATCCTACGCTATTACATCAATAGGGGGATGGGGATACAATTAAAGAATTAGGATGGAATAGGAGATTAAATATTACAACCATATTGAATAGCCATGAAGAAAGTATATGGAAAGTATAAAAACAGTATAAAAAAGAAGAAAATTTTCATTTTTAAACATTATGTGTCGACACGTGCTCTTTTGCATTGAGACATAACTTTTCCTTGCTCTGGTAAAACCAAATCAACTCAGTATGAGTCGATGCATAATGACATGTGTCGACTGATTCCTTGTTTGTGTCGACACATACGCATTTTGTATCGACTCATGTGCCTTTTTTCTTTCTATTTTGTGCCTGTTATAGTAGTATGTGTCGACTCATGAGGCTTTATGTCGACTTATAGCCCACTATGTCACTAAAATGAGTCGACTCATGTGAGTATGTGTCGACTCATCCTGCATTTTTTTCACTTTATCATTATTCTGCTGCATACATGGGTTAGTTCTCAACACATGGTCAGTGAAAATGAAAAGCAAGCATATGGTTAGCTTCAAGGCAATGATATCTACATTTTATCTTCAAAAATGAAACATTAATGATGCTTGAAATGAAGAGTTAAAGTTAAGAAAACTTACCTTGATTTGGGATTTACGCTTTGAACTTGAGTTGTTTCCTTGGTTGTTCTTGAACTTGGAAAAAAAAAGAGGTGTTACAGAAGCTTGTTCTTGAGTTTGAACAAACTTATATATGATATATGTGAGGTGCTTAGATGTTTGGACAAAACTTGCAAAGTATGTAGAGTTCTAGGATTTGGATTTCAAAGCTCAAGAGTGGGAACTTTATGGACTCTTATGGTTTTTTTGAATATGAGATTTTGAGGGTTTAACAACATAACAAAACTTCTGGCATTTCTCTCTATTTTTTCTGACCTCTTTCTCTTGCAATTGGCCTCTCCATTTATAGAGAAGGTTTGAGACTTGAAACAACTTAAATTTTGAATCACATGTTATGGATATCTTGCTTGTTTTTTAAACAAGCATGAAGAACATGTTTCTAATGCTTGTACCAAGCTATCTAAAGTGGTTGATCACTTTAAACATGTTTGTTATGACTTGTAGGAGTTGAATGTGATCAGAACAATAATTTAGAAGCTCAAGAAATTGACTTTGTGATTAAATTAAACTTTGCATGAATGGTAATGGTGCCTTTGTGCCAAAAATGGAAAGATGCAATGGATAATACTTGAATCACTTGTATAATGGTTCAATCAATTGTATAAACATCTAATTATGGATAGATTTGCAAGTCAAGAGGCCTGCAAAGTAAGATTATGCAGCATGGCATAAGGATTTTGTTATATGTTCTTCAACAAAATAACTTGCAATTCAAGAATGGATGCCTAACTCCATGCCTTTGAATCTCCTAGTTCAAGTATGATAAATTCATGCTCTTGGATGTTTTGGAAAGATTGAAACATCCTCTACAACTTTCATGTTTTCCATTTTTTAAAAATATAATTGGAACTTGATGAAAATTGGCCAAGAAGTTGGGATAAAAACCTGTCCAAACCTGCTGAAAATTTCTCCAAGTGTTTAATCAAAAATGCCATGGCTTCATGACTTTATAACTTAAAATCCAAGAATTTCTAAAAAAAAGTCCTGCCCTACAATGTTTTAGATCTCGTTGAGATCTACAACTTTCATGTTGAAAGTTTTCTTTGAATCATCTTGCATCTTGGTGAAAGAATGACATGAAGTAATGAAATTATCATATACAAAAACACTTAGAAAAATTTTCCAAGTCTTGAAAAGTTTGACTTTTCACATTGAATTTTGACTTTCTTGATTTCTTGATGATCAGGCTTTGTATTTTTGAATATCTTGATGAATTGTAATCTTTGGAACTTAATGTTGACCAAAAAAGTCAAAGTTTGACTTTTGGTGCTACAGTTGACTTTTTCATCAATACAGCTAATTTTAGGTCATCTGGTCAATTGACTGAGCAATTTTGGTGATCCAAGGCTTGAAACTTGTCATGATCATTCTCGGAGGTCCATAATGATCCATGAAAGTATTTTGAGGCATTAAAAGTCCAATTGTCCTTATGAAAACTTAAACCCTAATTTGATGTATCAGTGTTGCGAGCTTGAGCTATTGAAGATCTTGTGAGAAATGTATTAAGAAAAGAGAGGGGAAATTTTGGGGTATAACAGTTATCATCAAAGAAATAACCAAGGTTATCAATAAGGGTGGAGACAAGATGCCAACAATCAAAATAGACAAAGTCCTTATTGTAGCGGTAGAAATGTTTAAGACTAAGCCATTGGATTGACTAGACTTATACAAATCAAAATCAAAATTGTCACCGTGCTTTATTGTTTCCAAAGAAATGGGAAAAGAGCGAGTAACCCAAAAATAGGGGGAAAGATTCAAGGTAAGGGGGTGGTTATGCAAAGGGAAGGTATTAGCACCCTAAACATCTACGGTACTCCACAGGAACCTCTTTGTAAAATTTGTATATTTTGGCTATAAAATATTGTATAAAATAAATGGTGGAGGTGAGAAAAGAATTATATTTTTTATGATTTTTGCACCCGCCGCGGTTACGAACCTTTAGTGCCTACGCACCATCTTTTCGTTCAATATGGGATCAGGGTACACGTAGTTCCTCTTTTAAAAATTTTAAAACACAAATGTGTTGGTTAATTTTATGAGATAAAACATCATCGTCATTGTCCGTGTGGAAAATATACTTACCACCCACAATCATGAGAAATGAGAATTTGCATCATCTCAAAGTGGAGGATATGGCTTGTATTTTAGAATCAACAATGCCTCACTCAATACCCAAGTGGAAAATATCTCTCCTCACTACATATTGTAGAAGTATAGTTGTTTGCATCACTACAAGGATTGACAAGAGTCCAATATTTTTGAGAAAAGTTTAAAGATGAAAGCCAAGGTGGAAAAATTGTTTGAATGAGATTAATTGACTTTTACTCTTCTCACAAAAAGGATGTCAAAGTATTATTAAGTTTATTGGAGTTTATTTATGGAAATGTTTGAAAAGGAATGGACCTTGAAGGGGTGAAAAACACAAGAAGGGGGGGGGGGGGGGGGGGGGGGTTGAATTGTAAAACTGGAAACTTAAAGCAATTGACAAGATATTTTTATCCTGGTTCGTTTGATCTCAAACTACTCCAGTCCACCCGTCAAGGTGATTTCGCCTCTCTCCAACGAGGTCTTAATTCACTATATTCAACTGAATACAAATCTGCTTTAGCAACTGCTAAAACCTTCTTGAGTCAAACCACAATCCGGTTTGTCAAGGCAACACTTTCTTACAAAGGTATAAAATAATGTGTGTGAATGTTTTCTACAAAACTATATCACAACTGTGATGTTTACACAAATGAAGCTTAGAAACTTAGAATGCTAAACACTAATGAAGTATCAGAGTTTGTTGGTTTAGCAAAACTGGTAGATGAAGATTATTGTTCAGCTTTGTGCGTGTAGAGAGTTTGGAAGCATTAGCCATTATAATCTTCAAAGCTTGGTTTATATAGCACTTGAGAAGATGAACGTTGAAGCAAATATTCTTGATTCAATGCTATTAACAAGCTTTCCTTTTTTAGCAGATCTTGTCTAGAATGAAGCCGTTGGAATTGATTAGCGTTCAATGCACAGTACCGTTGCTTCTTCAATGCACGTTCTGGCTTGGCTCATTCTGATTCTGCTTCGCTGCTGATGAACTATTGTTTCTGTATCAGAGTGTTTTACGCGCAGTTCTGTTCATCAAGCTTCAGCATGTGCAAGCGTTGATCATCTGATCTTGACGTTCTGATTCAGCAACTTCTGATGCTGGTGTATGAAATCATATTCTGATGCTGAATAAGTGATCTTGCTTATTTTAATCAGCATATCTGCAAATCAGAGCATAGTAATTTTAGGCAGCATATAATTCAATCATGAAATGTTTAACTACTATATCTTTTCACTTTGTTATCATCAAAACTTAAATATAGGGTACTAGATTCAAACATTGTTCTAACAATCTCCCCCTTTTTGATGATGACAAAAACTAGATATTTTAAATAAAAAATAACGTGAAAAGTATCTGGGAAATGTATCAGAGATAAGAACATAAGGAGAAATCAGAGTTTAAGAGATACTCCCCCTGAGTTTGTTACTTCCCTTTGATATGCGTGATCTTCAGGATCAGATCTTTTTCTATCTTTGAGCATCAGATTACAGGTCTTTGACTTATCAGAGAGCATAGCTTCAGAGCTTTTCATGTCAGAGCTTTGCTTCGGATCAGAGTGTTAGGACGATCAGAGCTTCATATATCAGAGCTTCATATTTGATCAGAGCAACATGAGCTTCTACATTTTGATCAGAGCTTCTAGCTTCTTAGTCTTCATAGTGTTCAAGAGCTTCCTTGTGCCTGTAGACTTAAAAACAAAACAGAAAAACATTTCAAGTAATAGAGTTAGAATGTTTGAGAATTTCTGTCTAGTTAGCCGTTATTGATTTTAAATATCATTCTTGTTCTCCCCCTTTTTGTCAGCAATCAAAAAGTGTTAGTGATGTGCTAAAACAATTTAGATCAGAAAAACAAATTATATTAAAAAGGTTCAGATCACAAGAGCATTACACAAACATAGCCAAAATAGCACAACAGAAAATGAAGAAAACAAAAAAAAAAATTATGCATGACAAAAAATTTTAAGGTTGTGGGGGCATGCGTGAGAGCAGGCTTTGCAGCATTGCTTGAATCTTTTCAGAAGTTTCATTCTGCTTCTGAACCATGTTGACAACAGTGTCAATCTTGCTGTCCTGGACATTCATTCTTGCTTCCATCTTCTGATCATTCTCTTCCATCCGCTGCTGCAGACGCAAGTCATTCAGCCTTAATTCTTCCAGAGCCTGCCTGTCCAAGGCAGCTTGAGAACTTTCAGAGGGAGGAAGCTTCTCAGAACTTTCAGCTACATCTTCTGCTGGATTATCTTCCTGAAGAGTCTTGTCTTCTTCTGAAGGTTGCATCTGTGCAGCTTGCTCTTTCTCAGACCAGGATTCACTGTCCAGAGGGAGCACAACTTCTTGAGGCAGCTGACTCTCAACTTCCTTTAGCAGCTTGCTAAAGTTCTGTTGAGCCTGCTCATAGTTGACGTCCTGCAGCTTGAGTGCTTCAGCACGTACCCATACTCTGAACTGTGACCAGAGCTGATCAGAAGCAGCTGGGTCGATCATCCCCGGACAGACTTGCTTCAAAGAAGCAATCCATTGCAGCATACCTGTTTCAAAGTCCAAAATACCAGAGCCAACATCTAGTTGCTTTGGTTTGGGAATGGCCAATTTGTGTCTTAAATCAGCAAGACGTTCAAGACTTGTTAAGTCAATGAAGGTTTTGCTGGGGTTTTCAGAGGATTGGTTTTCAGAGGTGTGCTGAGGTGCTGTTTGTTTTGGAGGATGGTTATCAGAGTCAGAGGATATATCTATTGGAGTGGTTGGAGTTTTTGGAGGTGTTGATTCCTCTGAAGATGGCAGCTGGGGCCTGACAATAGTGGTTCCACATGGCAATTGGATTGCCAGCGGTGAAGGTTGAGGTGAGTGGGGATCAGAGTGATGAGGAGATGGGGTTTCATAGCGGTGAAACTCTGATTGTGGTGAAGGTGGATTATTTTCTGGTTGAGGAGATGGAATCTCTGATTGCTCAGGGATCAGAGGTTCTTCTGTGAGTGGTTGTTGTTGTTGTTGTTCTGGTTCTTGTCCTGGTTCTGGTTGTATTTCTGGTTCAGGTTGTGGTTCAGGTTGTGGAGGAGGAATATTTTGTGGTTCAGAGTGAGGTTGAACAGAAGCATGTTCACGCTCAATATCAGCTAGCACTCTATCAAGTGCTGGTGTTGTTGAAACAGTTGATTGTTTGGTAATTTTGATTGGGATTTTAATTCTGGTTCTTCTGAGTTGTAAGGCCTCAGAAGGGTCTTCTGGTATGGTTTCATCAATAGTGGGGATTGGAATGGATATTCTGTGAGAGGTTTGAGGAGGAGCAACAGATGTTGGAATAGTAGATGAAATTGAAATAGGGGCAGCAGATGAATTACCTCGTTTCTTTGGAGTCTGATGAGATGATCCTTCTGCTTTCCTCTTCTTTGTCTTCTTCTGAGTCACTTCAGGTTGGGGTTGACTCAGATCTTTGATCTTCAGCTTTGAACCTGCATCTTCTTCCTTGTATGAATCTGGATACTTGAGAAACATATCAGGTTGGGATTCCATTTCAGAAAATCTTGGGAAATCACTCAGAGGTACTCTTCTTCTGGAGATGTCAGCAGTTGAAGAAGCTCTGGGTTCCTTCCTAATATTTTCTATCAGCTTCATCTTTTTCAAGTTCTTAGCGTTCAGCGGTTTTCCAACAGTTGGTTCAAAATTGCCCAGTACTTTAGCTTCGCTCAGATAATCTATCAGCTTATTCTCTGTCAGAATATCTGATATGAGCCTTCCAAACGGTATCCAGTCTCTTTTGGTCCTTTCTTCTTCTCTAGTCTCTTTCACACTAGTCTTCAGATGGTTGAACAGGAAGTGTGCCAGATTGATCTTCACCCTCTGATCAATAAAGTAGATCAGAAATTGCTGATCCACGTTTATATAGTCAGGAGAGCTTGTTGGCTTCCTGTGATTGAAACAGCCCAGAACAATCTTGGCCCACACTCTGCAGTGATCCTTCAGATCCTTAATTTTGCTGCTGGGAAAACCAAGAGTGAAAATGCAGTTTGCTACCACACCTATATCAGGGCATCTATCAGCCATGTCCACACAACGGACTCCACCACCACTTTGACTGATTAACCTAGCAATGAGGTCTTCAGAAATTATTATCTTCTTTCCCATGACAGAAGAGATGACTAGATGTTTATGAATCTTGGCGTGAATCCAAAATTCCTTGACAAGCTCTGGGAAGGTTGGTCCAACCAATCTATCAAAATACCTCTCCCACTTTTGAGCTTTAATTTCCTCAATTAGGTCAAATCCATTTTCCTTCAAACTTTCGAAATCGACGATTAACTCAGAGAGAACCTCAAGATTCTTTACCGGTGTGAGAAGAGTTCTGGTAGGCACCTGATATTGCTCAGAAGTTTCTTTCTTCTGATTCCCTGCAGAAATGCTGGAGGATGCCATTGTTCTCACACAAAAGCTTTGAGTATGATTTGAGAAAAAGGTTTTGAAGGAGATAAAACTCAGAAAATATGCGGAAAGAGTTTCAGAGATTATGAGAAAGCGTAAAGAATAAGGATGAAGAATAATGTGCTTAAATAAGGTTTTCAAAAATTATTTTGAAAAATTAAACGTTTTTAAGAGAGAGAAAAAAATAATGATTGCCATTAACAAGCGTGATTACTTTTGCATTTAATGCTTGCTGATTTTGGGGGATTTGAGAAAGATACTTAAAAACGGTTACCAGACATGTGTCTCAATGCACCCAATCAGCGTTTTGCCTTCTCAGAAACGTGCACGCGTTCTGCTTCAAGGATTTGCTGATGATTGGATGACACTTGTTTGATGTAGTGATCAGCACGTCTGTCTTTGAGATTAGACTCTCAGATCTTTAGACTTGCCTCTGATACAATCTGCATGTTCTATCTTTCTGAAAGAAGATTGATCAGAAGTTCACAGTAATATAATTACATTCTGAAGATAAATACATGGAATTAAAACATTTTCATTCTGGGCATACTTTCATGCTGAGATGTTTCAGAATGAAATTAAACCTATCTTCTGAAAGGGGTTTAGTGAAGATATCAGCCCATTGATGGTCTGTATCTATAAATTTTAAGTTTAAAATACCTTTCTGAATATAGTCCCTAATGAAATGATGTTTTATTTCTATATGCTTAGCTCTAGAATGTAAAATAGGATTCTTACTTAAGCAAATAGCAGAAGTATTATCACAAAGAATAGGAATGTTACTCTCAAAGATCTGGAAGTCTTCAAGCTGACTTTTCATCCAGAGCATTTGTGTGCTGCATCCTGCTGCTGCTATGTACTCAGCTTCTGCTGTTGACAGAGCAATAGTTGATTGCCTTTTGCTGGACCACGAGATCAGATTTTCTCCCAGAAACTGGCAGCTTCCAGAAGTACTTTTTCGTTCCACTCTGTCTCCAGCAAAATCAGCATCACAGTAGCCTACTAAGCTGTAATCACTAGATTTTCTATAAAACAAACCCAGATTAGTAGTACCTTTCAGATACTTGAAAATTCGCTTAACAACTGTTAAGTGAGATTCTCTAGGATCTGATTGGAATCTAGCACAAATACATACGCTGAATAAAATATCAGGTCTTGAAGCAGTCAGATAAAGGAGAGAACCAATCATACCTCTGTAGACTTTCTGTTCTACGCTTTTGCTTACCTCTTCTCTTTCCAGGATGCACGTGGGATGCATTGGAATCTTTGATGGCTTACATTCTGAGAGGTCAAATTTCTTCAGAAGATCTCTGATGTATTTGCTCTGATGAATGTAAGTTCCCTCTGGAGTTTGATTGATCTGAATTCCTAGAAAGAACTTCAGTTCCCCCATGAGGCTCATCTCAAATTCTGCCTGCATACACTTAGCAAATTTTCTTCCAAGAGAAGGATTAGTAGAACCAAAAATAATATCATCAACATAAATTTGACAGACTAAAATGTCACTCTTAACTGTTTTACAGAATAGAGTAGTGTCCACTTTCCCTCTGGTGAACTCATTTTCAAGCAGAAAGTTACTTAGCCTTTCATACCAAGCTCTGGGAGCTTGTTTCAGACCATACAGTGACTTTTTCAATTTGAAAACATGTTCTGGATGTTTTGTATTTTCAAAACCTGGGGGTTGGTGAACATACACTTCTTCTTCTATATAACCATTTAAGAATGCACTTTTGACATCCATCTGATACAAAGTGATGCCTCTATTAACAGCAAATGAGATTAAAAGTCTGATAGATTCTAACCTGGCGACTGGGGCAAAGGTTTCTGTATAGTCTATCCCCTCTTGCTGACTATAACCTTGTGCAACCAGTCGTGCCTTGTTTCTGACGACTTCACCTTGTTCATTAAGCTTGTTTCTGAACACCCATCTTGTTCCAATGACGTTGAATCCTTTTGGTCTTGGAACGAGATCCCATACGTCGTTTCTGGTGAATTGATTCAGCTCTTCTTGCATTGCCAAAATCCAGTCATTGTCCAAAAGTGCTTCATCAATAGAAGAAGGTTCAATCAGAGACACAAGTCCCATCAGAGTTTCTTCAGAGTTTCTGAAGCTTGCTCTTGTTCTGATTGGATCTTCCTTTCTTCCTAGGATAGTCTCTTCTGGGTGATCCAAACTGCTTCTGGGTAATCTCTTCTGAGGTTGATCAGCAACAGTTGTAGGATTTCTAGCATTGCTTCTTTCAGACGTTGAAGGAATGTCTGTGTTGAGAGCTTCTGATGACTTGTCTTCAGAACCTGCAAATTCAATTTCTATACCTGCAAGATTTTCATTCTGCTTTGACTTTTCAGAGTCAAGCTTGTCATCAAAACGAACACTGATTGATTCTTCCACAATCTGTGTTTCTGTATTGTATACTCTGTACCCTCTTGAGCGTTCAGAGTATCCTAACATAATACACTTCTGTGCCTTAGAATCAAACTTGTTCAAATAATTCTTAGTATTTAACATATAGCAAGTACATCCAAATGGATGAAAATACGAAATGTTGGGCTTTCTGTTCTTCCACAATTCATATGGAGTCTTTTCCAGAATAGGTCTTATTGAGATTCTATTCTGAATGTAGCACGCTGTGTTTATTGCCTCTGCCCAGAAAGTCTTAGCAACGTTTGTCTCATTGATCATGGTTCTGGCCATTTCTTGCAATGTTCTGTTCTTTCGTTCTACAACTCCATTTTGTTGGGGAGTTCTAGGACAAGAGAAATCATGCAGAATGCCTTTGTCATTAAAGAATGACTCAAAATCTTTATTTTCAAATTCTCCACCATGATCACTTCTGACTTTAACGATTCTAAGATCTTTTTCATTCTGAACTTGGTTACAGAAGGTAACAAACACAGAGTGTGACTCGTCCTTGTGTCTTAAGAACTTTACCCATGTCCATCTGCTATAGTCATCTACGATTACTAACCCATACTTCTTGCCACTGACTGAAGCAGTTTTAACTGGTCCAAATAAGTCAATGTGCAGAAGTTCTAATGGCTTAGAGGTAGAAACAACATTTTTGGATTTAAAAGAAGGTTTTGCAAATTTGCCTTTCTGACATGCTTCACACAGAGCATCTGAATTGAACTTCAAATTTGGAAGTCCTCTGACCAGATTGAGTTTGTTAATCTGAGATATTCTTCTCATACTAACATGCCCCAATCTTCTGTGCCAGATCCACTGCTCGTTGTTAACAGACAGAAGACATTTTACGTTCTGACTCTTAAGTTCAGAAATTTTGATTTTGTAAATGTTGTTTTTCCTCTTACCATTAAATAGGATAGTCCCATCTTTCTGACTAACAGCTTTACATGATTTTTGATTAAAGATTATATCATAACCGTTATCACTTAATTGGCTTATGGATAACAGATTATGCATCAATCCATCAACAAGCAGAACATTATTAATAGAGGGAAGATTTCCGTTACCTACAGTTCCAGAGCCAATAATCTTTCCCCTCTGATTGCCTCCAAAGCCCACGTGGCCTCCAGGCTTAAGTTCCAGGCTTTGGAACATATGCCTTCTTCCCGTCATGTGTCGTGAGCAGCCAGAGTCCAGGTACCATGACTGGTGTTTCTGACTTGCTGCTAAAGATATCTGCAACATGTATTATTTTATCATTAGGTACCCAGATCTTCTTGGGTCCTGATTTGTTAGTTTTGCCAAAACTCTGGTTGAATTTTGGTTTCACAGAGTGTTTACTGCTAGTGTATTTGATGTCGTGTGTGTGACCATACACAAAGTGTGAACTTAAAGGAGTGGGTTTAATAATTAAATCCATGACATTCTTAGGTGTAGGAACCTTACCTTGGTATCCTATTCCTTTCCTGCCGTTTCTGCTAACTCCATAGATCATTGAAGCCATTCTGCTTCTATCTATGCTTTTAGCAAGGAACTTCTGGAAACTATGATCATACTCCTTGATGATCTCATCAGCGTTGCTGGGAGTTTCAGAAATTGGTTCATTCTGAGAGTTTTGTAAAGAGTTTTCTAATTTTAAAATTTTATCTCTCAGCTCAGAGTTTTCCAATTTGAGACTCTCAGACTTATTAGAGTCAGATTCAAGAGTCCTTTTCAGGTCTCTGAATTTAGCTCTAATCTGCTGATAACGTTCCAGAATTTCATTGAGGCTTTCAGCAAGTTCAGCCTTTGTAAAATTAACAGCGAAGTTAGGGAATACCTCTTCTGTGTCTGATTCTGAGTCTGAGTCAGAAGCTTCACTGTCATCTGGAATGTTAGCCATGAGCGCTATGTTCGCCCTTTCATCATCTGATTCTGAGTCAGCTTCAGACGAGTCAGAGTCATCCCATGTGGCCATGAGACTTTTCTTCTTCTCTCTTTCAAACTTCTTTTTGGGCTTTTCCCTCTGAAGCTTTGGACAGTCACTCTTGTAGTGACCTTGCTCATTGCACTCGTAGCAGATGATGTCTTTGGTGCTTGGCTTCTTGCTACTGGAGGAGCCTTCAGATCTTCTGTATCCAGAGGAAGAATCTGTCCTTCTGAATCTGGAGGAAGACTCGTTCTGATCAGATCTTCTGGGATTCCTGAATTTCCTTTGTCTTTGCTTCCACAGTTGATTTACTCTTCTGGAGAGAAGGGAAAGTTCGTCTTCTTCTGATGAGGATCCATCAGATGTTTCTTCAACTGCCTGCAAAACTTTAGATTCAGATTTTCTGTTAGATTTTAAAGCTATAGGCTTACCTTGCTTCTGAGGCTCGTCAGCTTCCAGCTCTATCTCATGACTTCTGAGGGAGCTTATAAGTTCCTCCAGAGTGATTTTGTTGAGATCTTTCGCCAGCTTCAGAGCAGTAACCATAGGCCTCCACTGCTTGGGTAAACTTCTGATTATCTTCTTGACATGATCAGCAGTAGAGTATCCTTTGTCCAGAACTTTGAGACCAGCTACCAGAATCTGGAATCTAGAGAACATAGTTTCAATGGATTCAGATTCTTCCATTTTAAACGCCTCATACTTCTGAATGAGCGCCAGAGCTTTTGTTTCTTTGACTTGAACGTTGCCCTCATGCGTCATTCTGAGAGAATCAAAGATGTTCTTAGCTGTGTCTCTGTTGGAGATCTTCTCATACTCAGTATAGGAGATGGCACTGAGGAGGATGGTTCTGGCCTTATGGTGATTCTTGAAATCACGCTTTTGTTGATCAGTCATTGATTTTCTTTCAATCTTCTGACCAGTTGCATTCACAGGGTGCGTGTATCCATCTGTCACCATATCCCACAGATCAGCATCATGTGCTAGAAAGAAGCTTTCAATTCTGTCTTTCCAGTAATCAAAGTTTTCTCCATCAAAGACTGGAGGTTTGCCGCTGAATCTGTCTCTGTCCTCATTGGTGTCATTGCTGAAATGAGAGTTGTTTCCTGCCATTGTGTTTTTCTGACGCTGGATCTTGTACTGACACGGTTAAGTGTTTTAGCTCAGAACCAGGCGCTCTGATGCCAATTGAAGGGGTGAAAAACACAAGAATGGGGGGGGGGGTTGAATTGTAAAACTGGAAACTTAAAGCAATTGACAAGATATTTTTATCCTGGTTCGTTTGATCTCAAACTACTCCAGTCCACCCGTCAAGGTGATTTCGCCTCTCTCCAACGAGGTCTTAATTCACTATATTCAACTGAATACAAATCTGCTTTAGCAACTGCTAAAACCTTCTTGAGTCAAACCACAATCCGGTTTGTCAAGGCAACACTTTCTTACAAAGGTATAAAATAATGTGTGTGAATGTTTTCTACAAAACTATATCACAACTGTGATGTTTACACAAATGAAGCTTAGAAACTTAGAATGCTAAACACTAATGAAGTATCAGAGTTTGTTGGTTTAGCAAAACTGGTAGATGAAGATTATTGTTCAGCTTTGTGCGTGTAGAGAGTTTGGAAGCATTAGCCATTATAATCTTCAAAGCTTGGTTTATATAGAACTTGAGAAGATGAACGTTGAAGCAAATATTCTTGATTCAATGCTATTAACAAGCTTTCCTTTTTGAGCAGATCTTGTCTAGAATGAAGCCGTTGGAATTGATTAGCGTTCAATGCACAGTACCGTTGCTTCTTCAATGCACGTTCTGGCTTGGCTCATTCTGATTCTGCTTCGCTGCTGATGAACTATTGTTTCTGTATCAGAGTGTTTTACGCGCAGTTCTGTTCATCAAGCTTCAGCATGTGCAAGCGTTGATCATCTGATCTTGACGTTCTGATTCAGCAACTTCTGATGCTGGTGTATGAAATCATATTCTGATGCTGAATAAGTGATCTTGCTTATTTTAATCAGCATATCTGCAAATCAGAGCATAGTAATTTTAGGCAGCATATAATTCAATCATGAAATGTTTAACTACTATATCTTTTCACTTTGTTATCATCAAAACTTAAATATAGGGTACTAGATTCAAACATTGTTCTAACAGACCTAAGTCCAAGTTTATTATGAAAGTGGTTCAAGTTTAAAACAAGAAGAGTTTTCAAAAGGAGGGAGAAGATTTTTAAAATTAAAGAAGATGGGAGGAGAAGAAGAGGCTATCCTAAAGCATAAGGTAAAAGTTAGGGATAAGAACCATCTATCCAACAAGAAGCTAATACTTGACACTATGAGCCAAGATAGAATTCCCATTCTTTGGATTGAAACCAAACAAGCAAAAAATACTAGACCTCTTGAGAGAACCAAACTTCAAGTGTATTAAGTCTTCACAAAAATTGGGCAGAGTAACGGCTGTATACGGGTGAATTTCAGATTACAAACAAAGGGTGTAATCTCAATAACCTGTACACAAAACAAATAAACAACCCAATGTCTTGAGGTAAACCTCAAGAGCTCTAGACAAAATAATCAGATAAGATCACAAGGTCTCCAATCATAGGCCAAGGTTTCTAATCCTAAATCCAAAAAGTCCAATGCTTCATAATGCCAAGTGTTGTACCCCAAAATTTGCCCTCTCATTTTTCAAGTATTTGCTCACAAGATATTCTAAGACGGCAAGTTTGCAGCACTGATACATCAATTTAGGCTTGAAATTCGCACAAGGGCAAAATGGTCAATTGCATACTGGAAAGCCAAACTTTGACTTTTTGGTCAACATTACAACCCAAAGAACAAATTTCATCAAGACATTCAAAAATATCAAGCTTGATCATTAAGAAGTCAAGAGAATCAAAAATCCAACTTTGCAAGACTTGGAGATTTTTATAAGTATTTTCTATACTTGGTTAATTTCATTTGCTTCATGGCACTTTACTACAACTCCAAATAATTCAAGATGATGCAAGTAATTCAAGTTATTACAAAGTGACATTTTGCAAAATTACATATTCTAAAACTATGTCTTGATTAAAACCTTGTCACAATACTTTTGCCTTTGGCATAATATGCACAAGACTAAATTTGTGACATGCTACAAACTATGTTGTCCAAAGTTGAGTAAAATGTGATATGCCACAACACCCCATACTGCCTTGCAAGAAATCTTGTACCTGTTTACAGTGATTTCTGGTAAACAACCGCTAGTCCTCCAAACTATCAAATAATCTTAATGACTGTTATTTAATCTCTCTGGTAACTTGCAAGATCGACTAGATTGATCCTATGGGGTATTGGTCGTTTGGATAACTCTAATTGTAAAACTGATATTCATAGTTAGGATTTGTATTTGAAATGTTTTATAGACGTTCAACTCACTTCGATTACCATATTAAAAGGATCTAATGACATGATCAAGTAAAAACATACGAAACTGAATTGTATGAATAAAGATTCGATTGCAAAGAAATGTTTAAATGCAGAAATAAGTAAATGACTTTGAATGTAAAGATTTTAATGTAAGAAGCATGAATATAAAAGCATGAAATGTAAAAGAGTTTCTGAAATGTAAAGGATTCGAATAGAAGAAAACGTTTAAATGCAAGAAATAGGTAAATGACTTTGAATGTAAAGGCATATGAATGACATCGACATGAAAATGGAAGGC
Organism: Vicia faba; assembly: GCA_948472305.1. Taxonomy (NCBI): domain Eukaryota; kingdom Viridiplantae; phylum Streptophyta; class Magnoliopsida; order Fabales; family Fabaceae; genus Vicia; species Vicia faba. The sequence continues at coordinate 308,536,073 of OX451740.1, read as the reverse complement.
AAACTGGAAATGATAAAGAGTTTTACTGAATCATAAATGTTTGATGTTATCATACATACATTGTTCGAGCATTCGTTTCCCTAGCCATGTGGTATTTTGAATGTTTACTGAATTTTGTACAATAGATATGACACACGAAATCCTAATACTAAGACTTCTATTTATACTACTTCGACCATAACGGTCTTGCCTATAAGATTCTGCCACGTTCAGAACATGCAGAGCACTGCTCCTCTCTAGCTTCCACGCGTCTTCGAATTCTCCAGCGCATATATATTTGAATTTCCAACATCTCGCTTGCGTTTTAATTTCAAATGCTTTGGCACTCTTCGCTTTGAACTCATTTCTTAGACACAGTCTCGTTACCACTTCGAGGCTTCTTTTAAATATATCTTCACAACTGTCACTCGAAGCTCCAAGCTTTGACATTTTCGTTCGAAGAACTGCTTCTACCATTCCGAACCGTAACATCTTGCTTTATTCCAACGAAACATCCAACTTGCTTCATTTCGAACTGTATCATCAAAATCTTCAGCCAATAAAATGCCCCTTTAAAATATGTATTTCGATCCCTTGAGAAACACTTATTTTAAATATATTTGCAAGATTTTGATGTGACCTTTGAGTAATCATAACATTTATTGTGTATGACCCCAATCACGTCAATCACGACGCCTCTTGGATTTCTTAACCGTCTTGAATCAGTATTTCACAGCATGGTGCAGTTATAAAACAATGATTATTATTAACCACGCTTATTACCAATATCAGCCTTTACGCCACCTCCTCCTTAATCCAACCCACGACTCCCATGTATCCTAGTCTCACTTAGTGGATGTTTAAGCTTCCACACTATAAAAACTAATCAACTTAGTCTTTTATTCTTTTTCCACATTCTGAAACTTTTTCTTCCTCTCCTCTTACTAAAACCCTAAAACTTCCAACAATCTTCAACAATGTCTTCAACAACATCATCCCAACTGAAGAAAACTTCCAAAAAGAAAAGCAAGAACACAGGAACAATTATGGAAAGCAAGGTTGGTACTTATCAAGGTCAATCTGTGCTTATCCCTCAAATGATCTCCAAAGAAAAGGAAATGCTCTACGCCTCTCAGGTACTGATTCCAACTAACGCTGCTGGAAAGAGGTTTGCTCTAATGGGTCCTCTTACAGTCTTTGAAATCTTAAAAGATACTAGAAAAATCTTCCATGTCTGTTACAACTTTAAACCTTTATTTAATAAGATGGATATCCCTAAGATAGGCGAGTCTTCTGATTCGACAACCATAGAAACTCCAACCGTTCCCCCAAAAGATCCCTTTGTGTTAGACTACGTGAAGAGTAACTTTAAACCATTCCGATCCTGCCCTACCTCTGACATAGCTTACCAAAACTGGCTTACCAAAGTAGAAGCCAAGAAATCCCAGCAATGGGAGGAATTAGGAATCTATAATTTGATTAAGTTATCGAAACCAGGCTTCACCTATAGTCATCCATTGTTATTTGCATCCTTATATTTCTGGGACAGCACCTACAACACCTTTCATCTCCTTGGGGGAATGATAACACCCACATTTTTCGATATAGCAGCCATCACTGGTTTGTCACCAGTAGGAGAAACCTACATCCCTGATAATGAAGAACACTCCAGCATTATTGAGTTCGAATTCAAATTAGCCAGTTTTTCCAAATTCATTAGCCATTACCACACTGAAGGAGATAGTGTGTCAGATGTGGAACATATTGCTTTCCTCACTTTATGGTTATCAAGATACGTAGTCTGCAGCAGGTCCTTACAGGTAGCAAGCAGGTTCACCCCTCTAGCTAGAGACTTACATGAGAATATGAGGGTGTGTTTGAGCGAACTGTTACTTGTTGATCTTTACGAAAGCTTAAGATCAGCCGTTTTGAGTTTGAAATCCCATACTCCCAAAAACATCCTTCTAGCTGGCCCCTTCTGGTTACTCCAATTATGGCTTAATGCCATGTTTGAACCCTCACTATCAATTGCTGACACCGTTGTTGAACAAGATCCGAAGATAGCGGATAGAATTATTGAAGGTACCAGGCTGCGAAAACTCACCCCGAATGATGATAAAGATGACTTCAAGGTCCTTTTCTCATACTACATCATGTTTTTTTCCAAAAGACACAAATTTGAAGAGACCATGGCACCCTTTGCTTCAAGGACTCATGGACCATCATGGTTCACCATGTCTCTTTCAGAAGCAGTTAAAAGCAAAGAAATTCAAGATATCTGGAAAGCCTTTTTGCTTCCTAGATTAATTTCCTCACGAATCACTCCTTCCAAGAATCAAATCTTCCTCTTTGCCTATCAACCTAACTTTGTTTCTAGACAATTTGGCTTGTGCCAACTAATCCCTGAACCTCTGTTCCAAATAGAGAGTGCCATCACTTCTGGTCGAACCTTTAAAGCAAGAGAAGCCAAACTGCAACAGGAACAATATCAAGGCTTCGCTCAATTTGAACTACTACCCTTTGAACCCACACGCTTCACAGTGAAGGGTTTTCTGGAATGGTGGACTAAGTTCTACCAATCTTATATGTTCGATACCCTCTCCATTCAACAGAAACTAACTGATGCGTTCGATGTGCAGGTACACTCCAAGAAAGGTATGTTCACTCACGCCAAAGAGATTAGGGCTTTTCAAAATTATTTCGAAACCACTTATGATCCCACACACTTGGAAACCACTGTGCATCAAGCGGCTGAGACCTTGAAGGAAAAATTTAAAGAAAAAATTTCTAAGCTCAAACTTCCTTCAGGGTTGTCACCTGAGGGTAGGTATAGGTTGGCACTCGAAATGCATCCACCTAAATTCCCTAGGCTGCCTACCTCAAAACTGGCTCTGGCTTGGTTTCCTCCATACCCTTGGTGGTTCACTTGCAAAGAAATGTTCAAATATCTTCAAAAGAAACCAAAGCCATCTGAGACTGTGACATGGGCTCGTCATTGGCTCCATGATTTCCCAGGACATCTTCGCTATGACCTTTCTGCCATGTCGATTATATCTAATCAAGGCGCAGGTGCGAATGCTTGGGAAAATCCCAAATGTTTCTTACTTTCTTCATTTTTAACTTTTACCTTAATTGTTTCGATTTTCAGCCATCAGGATAAAGTCCGTTGCTTCGAAGACTAAAGAAGGAAGTACCTCCCAACAATCTGTCGAAACCACTGATAATGTGACCTTATCCATACCAACAACAACTACTGCAACAACAACAACACCAGTAATAACAATTGTTCCAACTCCGCAGGTAATCAATTAGCCCTGATGTTTCGAATAAACTGAATTTCATGATTTAGATCTAACTCATGTTTAAATCTTTTCAGACTAACAAACTCCCACCAACCACTCTGAAGAAAAGGAAAACAAGCACTACTGGGAAGAATCCCAATGCTGGAGGGAATTCACCAACCGCTTCGAAGAAGAAGCAGAAGAAAGAAGCTTCCAAAGGCGCTGAACCAACTAGCATTTCTGGACTCGATTCCAGAGATGCTGCTCCATCAACTAAATCCAAAAATCCACCTTCGACCTCCAACGTAATGTTGGAACATATAGATAGCAACCTTTCCTCTGAGAATCCACAGGTAAATTGAACTCGAATTTTTAACAAAAATAGTTATTCATTACCTTGGTGCATGCTCTTAATATTCTTTGTCTCTGTAGGACATTTCGAACCCAACTCCTATTACTTCGACTTCTCCATCAAAGACTGCTGCTCTCATTAACTCTTCTCCTCATGGGGACTCCAGTAACCTGGTGCAAAACAAAGGATCCTCCAACATGGCGGTTCCGACTAGGGCTTCAGAGAAACAAGATGACCAAAGCACTTCTCCTCCTTTAAAAGAAACGAATGAAGCAACGCTTCATGAATCTGCAGAGATTTTACCAGAAACTTCTCTTTAAAAGTCTCCTCTCGAAACCCTTCAAGAGAACCCAAAGGACATTCATGCTGAAGAGGAGAAGGCTGATTCTGATCAAGAGAACGAAGAATCTGCAGAGGAAGGATCCGAGGAAGAAGATGCCCAGAATGGTTCGACTGCTGGAACAGAGTCAGATGCCAATAGCAGTGAGAACAATCATATCGAAGTGGTGGATCTGGTTGATAATGAAGAAGGCAATGAGCAGGAAACAAGTGAAGGTGATGGTGACCAGACCAATGAGCCTATGGAAGTTGAAATGGATGTGACTCCCTTGCGCATGGAACTTCCTCAATCGTCTCAATCTCAAATGACTGAAGAGGAGCTAGCTCTCCTAAGACGAAATGACCCAATTGGGTATATGAAGGCAAAACTAGCTCAAAGGGACATTCCTCTTGCTAGGGCTGGTACTAGTTCGACTAACAATCCATTGCCCTCAGATGATAGAGTTGTACTCCTTAACATAATTAGGAGAACAATCCTTGATGTGGACTTGTTCGAAGTGCTCAAACAGGATAGTACAGCTTGCTATACCATGAAGGAGCTACTTACACAAGTTAACCTCGCCACCTGCTCTTTTCCAGTCAGCACCATATTATTCGATCTTCAATCTCTGTTAGATAACGTGACTGGGTGTCTTCTTCAAGACGAATTTTCTACTAAAAAGGTCCAGGAATAACGAACTGCCATGGACGCTGCTTATGAGCATGCTTCGAAGCTCTCTAAAGAAGCTGAAGACCAAGTCATGCATATAAAGCAAGCCAAAACTGACTATGAAGCTCGAGCTTAGTCTATTCTTCTCTGGGAAAAGCAAATTCAAGAGCTTCAACAAAAGGTTAAGGAGGCTCAACAACAACAATTGGCCTATGAAACCAATATTGTCGGTCATCAGTTCGAAGAGCTCCTCAACAAAGGACTTGCAGAAATGGAAGCAGCAGAGCAACTTAAGGGAGAAGTAGCTACCCTGGAAGGAGCAAGGCACTTTACTCAACAAAGGCTTGAGTCCTTTCGGAGTACTTTAAATAGATTGAGGAACAATGCCTATTTTTAAATCTCTGTTTATTTAATTAGTTTTGAATCTTGGCTGAATTTTGGTCTGTAATATCCAAACAACGCCATTTTGGCAATCTATATTACCATTTTGGCATTCCTTTATGATGTTTCGATTATGTTGTTATTATTTGAATCTCCTGCAGGCGTGGCTTATATTTCTTTAAATATTTCCCATTAACCTTTAGGATTCGCTTATCATCAGCCAACTCTTCGATTTCATATGCATTGTTTGAAAATATCTTTACTATTCGAAAAGGTCCTTCCCAATGAGGTGACCATTTACCTAATGTTTTATTTTTCTTGTCCATGGGCAATATGACTTTCCAGACTAAGTCATTAATAGTGAATGCTTTTCCTTTCACCCTTTTGTTATATTCCCTGGCTACCCTTTCCTTTTGTCTCATTAGGATTTCCAATGCATGCAATCTAACTTCATCTAACTCAACTAACTCATTCATCATCATCTCCCAATATAATGCACATGGGATCTTGCTTTGTCTTTGAATTCGAACTGATTGTAGATGAATTTCCACTGGTAGAACTGCATCATGACCAAATGTTAGTTGGAAAGGCGTGGTGTTAGTAGCTTCTTTAGGAGATGTTCTACATGCCCATAGTATTTGGTCCAAAGTCTTGTTCCAGTTCCTCGGCTTTTTACCAACATGTTTCTTAATTAACCCTATTATCACTTTATTGGCTGCTTCGACCTGACCATTTGCTTGAGCATAATATGGTGTTGACGTTAGTAATCTAAACCCCATCTCTTAAGCAAATTCTTGCATCTTCCTACCAGTAAACACAGAACCTTGGTCTGTGGTTATGCTCTCTGGAAATTCGAACCTATAGATAATTTGTTTCTGTATGAACTCAATAATAGCCTCTTGATCAGCAGCTATTAATGGTATTGCTTCTATCCACTTGGTAAAATAATCTATTCCTACCAAGATATATTTCTGTCCTTTAGACGAAGCAGGATTTATTTCTCCTATTAAATCTAATGCCCATCCTCTAAAGGGCCATGGTTTAATGATCGAATGTAACTCACTTGCAGGAGCATGTTTAATACCTGCATGTTTCTGGCATTCTTCACACCCTTTAGCAAAGTCTATACAATCTTTGAGCATGTTGGGCCAATACATGCCATATCGAAATAACAACCATTTCATTTTATGACCTGCTTGATGTGCCCCACATGCCCCATTGTGGACTTCTGACAATGCTAAGTATGCCTCACTTTCTCCTAGGCATTTCAGTAATACGCCTTCCTGGGTCTTTTTGAATAATTCATTTCCCATGAGGACATATGATAATGCTCTATATTTTATCTTCCTATCAACATTCAAAGTTGGATTTGTTAAATAACTCACGAGTGGACTTCGCCAATCTGCATCTGATAAGGTGTCTATGGCTAGTACTTCGAATCCCTGTTTCTTAGCATAACCTAATTTTATATTCTCTAGATCTGATGGTATGAATCTAGTAGCCGTAACTCTACCTCTTAATTCGACCAAATCCTCAAAGTTTTTGGTAGAAACTTTATAACCTGAAGCCAACTGTGCTAAGTCATTTTCTTCTTGGTTTTCTATTCTTGGTATATGTTGAATATCCATGTATTCGAATTTTCTAAGTAGCCTGTTAACTATGACGAAGTATGTCATCAGATTTTCCTTTATGCATTTGTATTCCTTTGTTATTTGCTTGACCACTAACTCTGAGTCTCCTTTAATTTCGACTCTAGTTGCCCCCAATTCAAACAAAGCTTCAAGTCCAACAATAAGTGCTTCGTACTCAGCTTCGTTGTTCGAGCAACGAGGACCATCTAACTTATACTTGAATTTTGTTGGAATTCCTTCAGTAGAAATTATGAGAACTCCAACACCACTACCATCCCTGTGGGTCGAACCATCAAAGTATAATTTCCAAGGTTGCATTTCAACGTAACCCATGACAGTCTTTTTGACCAGTGAATGGTCCACAATGAAATCAGAAATTACCTGACCTTTCACAGATCTTAAAGGCATGAAAGTCAAAGAATATTTTGTTAAGGCTAAAGCCCATTTACCAACTCTGCTATGCATTATTGGTTTCGAAAGCATGTGTTTGATAACATCGAAATGAGATGAAACATAAACATCAACAGGCTTTATATAATACTTAAGTTTCATACAAGAAAAGTACAAACAGAGACATAGCTTTTCTATATTGCTATATCTAGTCTCTGCATCATTCAATACCCTACTTAAATAGTATATGGCTTTTTCGATGCCATTGTTATCTTCTTGTGCTAACATACTACCTATACTAACTTCAGAGGCAGATATGTACAATCTCATGGGCTTTCCCCATGAAGGTGGAGACAAGATGGGAGGCTGAGAGAGATATCTTTTTATCTTGTCAAATTCCTCCTGATGAGCTTCGTTCCACTCGAAGGCTTGGCCTTGCTTCAAATGAAGCAACGGAGAGAAAGCTTGGGTTCTTCCACTTAGATTCGAAATGAACCTTCTGAAAAAGTTAATCTTCCCTAACAAAGATTTCAGCTCCCTTTTTGATGTAGGTGCTTTCGTCTCCATTATGGCTTTGGTCTTATTTTGGTTGATCTCGATTCCCTTTTTATGAACCACAAAGTCAAGGAAATCTCCAGCCTGCACAAAAAATGCACATTTAAGGGGTTCATTTTTAAGCCATGTTTTCTCATTCGTTCGAATGATTGGCTCAAATGATGCAAATGGGTTTCTGCAGATATAGACTTGATGACTATATCATCAATATACACCTGCATAAAGGTTTCAATGAAATCATGGAAGATCGAATTCATTGCCCTTTGATAAGTTGCCCCAGCATTCTTTAAACCAAAAGGCATCACTACCCATTCGTAAGTGCCTAAGGCTCCTGGGCAACGAAATATTGTCTTGGCAACATCTTCTTCAGCAATAAAAATCTGATTGTACCCAGAGTATCCATCTAACATACTTAAATATTCGAATCCTGCAGCAGAGTCTACTAACATTTCTGCCACAGGCATGGAGTACTCATCTTTAGGGGTTGCAGTATTTAAATCCCTAAAATCTATGCAAATTCTCAGAGAGCCATTTTTCTTAATAACAGGCACTATATTTGCTAACCATTCGACATACCTTGTGGTTCTGATGAATCTGCAGCGCAGCAACCTTTCGATCTCAACTTTGATCTTTGTGAGAACCGCTGGTGTGAATCTTCTAGGAGTTTGCTTGATGGGCTTCTTGCCATCCTTGATGGGAAGTCTGTGTTCCACTAACTCCCTCTTTAAACCAGGCATTTCATCATAGTCCCACGCGAAGCAATCTTTGTTTCTTTTGAGGACTTCGATCACTTCCTGCCTGAGGCCTGGATTAAGTTTTGCGCTTATATAGGTTATTCTTTTCGTGTTCTCATCCCCAGATTCACTTCTTCGAGCGGATCCTGCGCCAACATTTTGGCACCTGAGTCTATGGGGTCCTTCTTGAAGCCTAAGGGTTCTTTATCATAGATGGCATCTAGCTTTTTATCTATTTCGTGTTCTTCAAAGGGTGAGCCTTTCGAACCATCCCCATTTATTTCGTTCACTTCTACAGCCAATTTATCTATTTCAGCCTCTAAGGCCACTTTCGATTCGTTCTCAGCTATATAGGCCGAAATCCTTTCAAAGAAGGAAGACTCAATCATGAGCAAGGTTGTCGAACTCCCAGCCTGATGGCCGTCTTTGCGTAGTACCTTCGACTCCTTCATCTTCACTGACTATTCTTCTATCCCAATACATGCCATCATGGCGAAGGGTCATATAATAGTGTGCATTCCTGGTTTCGTTGATTTCGTCGTTAGGGGCACAAGGAGCAATCTTGGCCAAATGTTTGTCATAATTTCTCTTGTCAACTAAGTTGACTGCTGTCATGAAGTAACTCTGGTCCGCTTCGATGTTCTCCACAATCCCGTCTTCTCTCCATAAAACCAACCTCTGATGCATTGACGAAGGAACTGACCCCACGCCATGGATCCACTCTCTTCCCAACAACAAGTTGTAATTGGCTTTGGCTTCGATCACCATGAACATGGTGGGCCTGCAGCTCGATCCTACCGTCAAGTCCAGTTGAACTACCCCCAATGTTTGACCTACTTTCCCTTCATAGTTGGATAGAACCATGTTGTGTGGTTTGATGTCACCCTCGCGTATTTCTAACTTTTTCAGCATGAAATGGGGTATTAAGTTAACTTCAGCGCCCCCATCCACTAAGACCTTATTTACGCCATGGGCACCAACCTTTGCCCGGATGAATAATGGCTTCAGATGATTTTTCATAGCTGGCTCTGGGCGCTCGAAGAAAGCATTCTGCTCCTCGACAGCTCCGTTATCCATTACGTAGTAACACACGGGCCTATGCTTCATCAGATCTACTGTATCATCCTCCTCATATTCTTTGATTTCAGTTTCCTGTCCAAACTCACAAGGTAGTACAGATACCACGTTGCAATTGATATTGAGTGAAGACTCCCCCTCTGATTCGAAGTTGTCCGTTAGCATATCCTCGTCTTCTTCTGGACCTGGTGTGTACTCCTTCGATTCATTAGGTTGTGTTTCAGAGAAGAGTCTCCTACTAACTGGGGGTTTGTCCTCAGGTTGATTATTTGGTGTGGGTTTGTTGGTGCTTGATTCTCCTTGGTTTTTTATCGAAGTTGCTCCTTTATTTGCCATAGCTTCCCTTTCGGCCTTTCGAATTCTCTGTTGCCTTCCCCATTGTGATCTTGACATAGGGTTTCTTCCTTTGTAGTTTTCTAACCTCACTTCTTCCCTCTTCGCCATGTTGAACTTCCTTTTATATGTCATAGCGTGGCGTGCGTTTCGTTCATTGTTTCTCCATTTGTCTTTGCCCTTGTTAGTTCTGACTTGCAGCCATTTGTCTGTTGGTATTTCAGCAGGAATTTTGAACGTTACCCTTCGTGCGCCTTTGGGATGAGGACTATCAGGTCTTCGTTGAGTGTACTTGCTCTCGAAACGTTGGCTCATCTGCCCAGTCTCTTTGTGATTCCAGCATGGGGCGAAAGGGATTGTTTCGAAGGCTCCGGCCATACTTTGATCGTACACTGCAGAACACCTTGGGCATACTAGGCATTTGGTTGCCCCTTTGTAACAGCGAACCAAGAACTCCAGCAAACTTTCTCCAGCTTTAGGGTAACACCTGAATAACTGGTTATCCAGGCGCCAGTTGATGCCAGTTCGTGCCCTTTGTTTCCTCTCAAAGTTTGCAGCAATTCTCTGGTTGCAGATGATGTTGCATCTAGGGCATATTATCATTTCGGCATCTCCTTTGTGGCACAACATGAGGTAATCTTTAAGACTGGCATCCCCAGCATAATTATCCTCCATTTTGTATTTTTCTTTTTCTAAGTATCTCTCCATCTCCTCCATTTCAGAACGAGGTCTCTCCATATCCACCATGTTGACATCTACATCCTCCCCCTTTATGTCATCATCTCCCCATCCTGTAGGTTTTACATCTTCGATTTGGATTTTTTAACTTTCTGGGGCAGAATACTTCACCAAGTAGTCAAACTTTCCACTGGGCTCTCCTAAAGTATCCCATATTTCTTTCTGAGGGGAGGCTGGCTTTGTGATCTGGACTTTCTCCAAATTTAGCCTCAGGTCTTCAGTAACCTGTGTCAACTCTTTCTTTTGGTTCTCCCGGCCTTTAGTAGCCTGGATCTCTTTCGAAACAGCCAGAGGTACTGCTTTGATCGAAGCCTCTAGTTGCTTGTGGACGTCCTCAGTGACCCCTTTGTTGACTTCGACTAACACCCAGTTTTCATTCTCAGTGCCTTTTTCTCCTAATGGAGTGTCATCTTGATCTGCTTCCACCATATTGATTTCTCCAATGCATGCAGGCTCGGAGTAATTGGTGTCTGTGACATCCAAAGGATCTTCATCTACTTTCATTTTTGGTTTGTCGGCGAATTTCAATATTCCATCCTTAATTGCATTTTGAATTAGATCCCTGAAAAGAAAACACTGTGAGGTTTTGTGGCCTAGGAAACTATGATACTTACAAAATCCTCTTTTCTTCCTTTGATCTAAAGGAGGTATTTTGACATTCGATGGCACAATGAGTTATCCATCTTTGACAAGCAAATCAAAAATCTCGTCACACTTTGTTACATCGAAAGTATAAACCTTCTTTGGGAATTTGTCACTTTTCTCATTTTCAACAATTTCTTTCCCTTTTGTGGGAACTAATAATTTACAAGAGTAAGGTGGAGCCTGTTTCAATTCAGCGAGATCAATTTCGACCTCTTCGAATTCAGGGTAATCTTCTGCTTCCTCAGCTCCAACATAGGAGACCCTTTCTTTCTTGTTATTTTTAAAAACTCGGGCCTTTTCGGCCTTTAGCCTTTCGACTTGTCGAACCCTATCGGCCAATTGAGCCATGTCCCTCAAGTATTGTGTATCTAATTTCTTTCGAATAGAGTAATCCAGGCCGCCAGCAGCCATTTCGACTAACTCATGTTCAGGAACTACTGTGAAGCATCTAGATTTCAAGAGTCTGAACCTATCCAGATAATCATCTATGGGTTCAGTAAACTTCCTCTTGACACTGGCTAGTTCCTTCAGACTTATTTTAGATTGTCCCATGTAGAACTGTTCATGGAATAATCTCTCCAACAGAGCCCAAGTATCTATGGACCCAGGAGGCAAAGTGGTGAACCATGTGAAAGCGTTCTTAGTTAGGGAACTTGGGAAATATTTGATCCTAAGGTCTTCATTATTTGCTATATCTCCTGCTTCGGTTAGATACCTGGCTATGTGTTCGACTGTTGATTCATTGGTATCTCCAGCAAACTTTGTAAACTTAGGGACTTTATACCCCCTTGGTAAATCAGTATGCATTATGTAATCTAATATAGGAGAGGTATAATTTGGCCTTCTAATTCCTGTGTTGAGGCCATTTTGGGCCATGATTCTCTCTATCATGGTGGTTAAATTATTTTCTGCCAAGATGTTATCGTTTCGAATTCTGTGAACGACTGCATCAGCATCTTGATTTCGACCCACCATGACAACTCCTCTAGGTTGTCCTTCTCGAAACTCTGGGACTTCTAACCTTTCGATCCTTGCCCCTGGTTCTATAATTTCCCTTTGTGGGCCTTGAATCATTAGGGCTTCTAACCTTTGTGCCCTTGCCCCCAAATTAACCCCCTCTCTGCCTGGTCTATAGGGTGGGTCATCAGCAATTTGTTCTATGATAGGTACGTTTGCTCGAACTCCCACCTGATTCTGCCTACGCCTTTCTGGGGGAGTGAAAAAATCTGCTATTCGACTCATGTTATCCGCGTTTTCTCTGTTTGTCACAGTTACATTTTGTACTATTGGGGCAAAGATCTCTTGCATAGTTTGCGCTAACACTCCTATCATATTATGGTTACTATCATCCATTAATTTCCTAAAGGCCAACTGATTTTCTGTGGTTAAGATAGGCATTGCACTATAACCTACTGACCCTTGGTTATTTGTTATAAATTGATTTGCCCCAGACCCAGACCCTAATTGTGGTGACGTATTCGATGTTGAAGTGTGCAGACCCGCCATAAAAGATGTTGGCATCCCATAAGAGGAATTTTTATGTCTGTTACCATCGAAACTGGGTGGTCTAGTTAATGGGGTGGCAAAATGGGTTTGTGTCCCTGATGGTGGGACGAATCCCCCAGAATAACCAATGGTTCCTGTATTTCCTAGGATCGAACTGTTAGTCGACATGCCACTTGTTCCATTTGTGGCTACACTCCTGGTAGAGGACGCAACAGACTGTGCGCTCGAAGGGATCGCATTAGACGTTCCCGTCGAAGCAGACATATTAGTGCATGTTCCATGTGGGGCACTTTGTTCCCCTTGTTGATTGTTTGGATTAGACATCTTGTTATTACGTTTTCTTCTGGGTAAGGGTTGGTTGCTATTGGTTATTCTACCACTTCTAAGGTTCATATAGCAATGAACTTATCACTCAGAAAGCACTTTTACAATTGTTATGTCCCCACAATCTTTACTTTGTTCTAAATTTCGTAACGACCAATGACGGTCCCACCGGGTGTGCCAATTTGTTTACAGTGATTTCTGGTAAACAACCGCTAGTCCTCCAAACTATCAAATAATCTTAATGACTGTTATTTAATCTCTTTGGTAACTTGCAGGATCGACTAGATTGATCCTATGGGGTATTGGTCGTTTGGATAACTCTAATTGTAAAACTGATATTCATAGTTAGGATTTGTATTTGAAATGTTTTATAGACGTTCAACTCACTTCGATTACCATATTAAAAGGATCTAATGACATGATCAAGTAAAAACATATGAAACTGAATTGTATGAATAAAGATTCGATTGCAAAGAAATGTTTAAATGCAGAAATAAGTAAATGACTTTGAATGTAAAGATTTTAATGTAAGAAGCATGAATATAAAAGCATGAAATGTAAAAGAGTTTCTGAAATGTAAAGGATTCGAATAGAAGAAAACGTTTAAATGCAAGAAATAGGTAAATGACTTTGAATGTAAAGGCATATGAATGACATCGACATGAAAATGGAAGGCAAACTGGAAATGATAAAGAGTTTTACTGAATCATAAATGTTTGGCGTTATCATACGTACATTGTTCGAGCATTCGTTTCCCTAGCCATGTGGTATTTTGAATGTTTACTAAATTTTGTACAATAGATATGACACACGAAATCCTAATACTAAGACTTCTATTTATACTACTTCGACCATAACAGTCTTTCCTATAAGATTCTACCACGTGCAGAACATGCAGAGCACTGCTCCTCTCTAGCTTCCACGCGTCTTCGAATGCTCCAGCGCATATATATTTGAATTTCCAACATCCCGCTTGCGTTTGAATTTCAAATGCTTTGGCACTCTTTGCTTCGAACTCATTTCTTAGACATAGTCTCGTTACCACTTCGAGGCTTCTTTTAAATATATTTTCACAACTGTCACTCGAAGCTCCGAGCTTTGACATTTTCGTTCGAAGAACTGCTTCTACCATTCCGAACCGTAACATCTTGCTTTATTCCAACGAAACATCCAACTTGCTTCATTTCAAACTGTATCATCAAAATCTTCAGCCAACAGTACCATGCTACATCCAAAGTATGCATGTTGTCCAATACAGTCAAAAACTGCTCTATGCAGTCAGCTCAAGTCGGCACCATGACAGCCCCCAAATTACACCAAAATGGCAAAAGAAAATTGGGTGCAGAAAGTATCAAAGCAGTATGCCAAAACAATTCAAAATGGTTTATTTGTTTTCCCCCCTAAACCACAGTCAAGGGGTCTACAAAAGAGGACTGTCTCATAAGACAAAGGGGTTGGATTTTGGAAGAGGAGGAAGAGAAAAAAATAGAAAGTCTTGTTGAGCAGAAAAACAATATTATGTGCAACCTTGACTCATTTTCAAAACCAAAACTGCTCTTGTTCAAAACAGAAATCCAACCCATTGTTCCACCATACAAATTCTTCCTCAAAGACTGTCCAAACATAACCAAAAAAACAGTCCTTGTAGTGCTACTCACTTTCATCATCAAAAATACCAAAAAATATTACAGTACAGTCCAACTTAGTTCTAGCAGTTCAGAGCAACTTCCTGAAGACTCACAAGGTTATCACATTACTTGGAAAAGCATTCAGATCTAAAACAACCAGTGCAGCCCAAAGGTAAGTCCTCTTGACTTGATATCTTGTCATTACATCATTAACAAACTGTTGTTCTTTGAAAACAAGATGTAGTACTTTATTATCCTGTTGAACTAGTCATCTGCACTTTGTTTAGGCTCATTCAATCATTTGTTGTTCATGTTTATCCATCATATGCCATAAGCTAACCTGTACATTCAGTAAAATAATGTTTAAGGCAGGAAAATGCAGCATGTATAGACACATATCCTCATGTGTCGACTCATCCTAGTGAAAAAACAGGGTATGAGTCGACACATAACCCCCATGCATTGACTCATACTGATTTCAGGTTACAAAACAGAAGTGGGAAAAGACTATGTATCGACACATACGCGCTTCGCGTCGACACAAGAAGGGTGCATGAGTCGATACATCTCATTATGTGTCGACTCATACTGAGACATTTTTGTTTTACAGGAGCAGGGAAAAGCTATGTGTCGATGCATAGCAGCATGGGTCGACACATAGCAGTCCAAATGCAGATTTTCCTTTTATTTTACACTGTTTTTACATTGTTTTCATTATCATTCGATAGGGTTGTAATATTTCAGTCTCCACTTCATCCCCATTGTAAATTTGAACCCCCATCCCCCTAAAGTGATGTAATAGCTTAGGATTTATTTTCCGCATGTTTACTTGCTTTCATATATTGCTAGTAAATAAGTGTGTATGGTAAGATAAAAACAACAAAATAGACCTTTCAAATACAAGACAAAATGCATGCAAACTAACACACTTGCACACTAACACCTATAGGGCAACCTCACTTTGTCGCCTTTCGGAAAAATAGTCATGTCCCTCGAGTATGGGCGTTTTAGCAAAGATCCTTCAGTAAAAGGTCATAGTCCCTCGATGACCCTTGATGTTGCCTTCGGTAAACGATCTAGTCCCTAAAACGACATTGCTAAAACGTCCCATATGTTGTCTTCTATGACTATACAAACATCCTTACGCTTGTCCCTTCACATCCAACGATGGGGCTCCTTACCAAATCAGTGGTAAGATAGAAACATCTAAAGGTGGAGGAAAAGCACGTTTAAGACCTTTCGAGTAGGTAGATTCTCTCTTAGTTACTCGCTTGCTCACAACAACAAAAATTTTACCCACACTCTCATCTTTGAACTATTTTCGAAACAAACACTTTGTAGGCGTTCTTATAGAAACGAGAACCATTACGAAGTTCCATTTTCAAAATACTTTCAAAAAACACATCTTACAAACATTGAAAACATTTTCAAAAAGACAAACATCTTTGTATACATTCTTACGAACAAGAATCATTACAAAGATTGCCTAAATGAATGGCCTCTTTTACAAAATATTTTCAAAACCACATCAAACACCATTTCAAACAAACCAAAGCAAGTGATCTAAGAAAGTAACTAAGAGCCCATGGAAAACCATGGATGAAAAGGGTGCTAATACCTTACCTTTTCATAATCTACCCCCCGAACCCGAGAAAACATCTCTAAAGGTATTTCCTGTGCTTTTTCACCTTTCCTTTTGGATAAAAGAAAAGTTGGTGGCGACTCTTGCTAAACCGCAACATTTGCAAACACAAACGCAAAACATGAAGTCAGTTCTCCCACCGTATCACACCAAGGATAGTAACCAAATAGTCCAAGTATCATTAAAGATTTTTAGGGTTTCTGTTGATTATTAGGTGTTTTTTTAAAAGAAAAGTAAAACTCAAGTGAGCAAAAAAAAAAGGACAAGAAAGTAAATACTCAAATGAGCAAAGATGAAAATGGCATGAAATGCAAATGCTAAAAGTAAATAGTGTATAAAAATAAAAGGGGCGTATAATAAAAGAATAAAGGATAAAGTCAATTATTAGTGATTAATAGTTAGTTGGATGATCATCTTGAAACTTGCATTTGGAACTCATTAGAGGATTGGTAGAACCAAAGCCTCCACACAACAAGTTGCATTTGCTTTTTGTCAAGTGTGATACGGTGGGAGAACTGACTTGAGGTTTTGCATTTTGTGTTCGCAAATGTTGCGGTTTAGCAAGAGTCGCCATCGACTTTTCTTTTATACAATAAGGAAAGGTGAAAAAGCACAGGAAAGACCTTTTAGAGATATTTTTGAGTTTGGGGGTAGATTATGAAAAGGGAAGGTATTAGCACCCTTTTCATCCATGGTTTTCTATGGGCTCTTAGTTACTCGCTAGATCACTTGCTTTTGTTTTAATGTGCTTTGTGTGGTTTTTAAAGTATTTTGAAAATGTAACTTTGTAATGATTCCCGTTTCTATAAGAACGCATACAAAGTATTTATTTTGAAAATAGTTCAAAGAGGTGTTTGTAAGATGTGTTTTTGAAAGTGATTTTGAAAAGGGTTTCCTTTGTAATGGCTCTCGTTTCTATAAGAACGCGTACAAAGTGCTTGTCTTTTGAAAATGTTTAAAAGTGAAAGTGTAGGTGTATAAAATGTTTTTGTTATGAGCAAGCGACTAATTAGGAGCGAATCTACCTACTCGAAAGGCCTTAAATGTGCTTTTCCTTCTCCTTTAGATGTGGCTATCTTACCATTGATTTGGTAAGAAGCCCCATCGTTGGATATGAAGGGACGGGTGTTGGGTCATCGTATGACCATGATATATATGTTGTGAGATGACTTAGCACTTTTTCTTTAGGGACTAAGATTATTTTTTGGGAGGCAACGTTGATAGCGTCATCGAGGGACTATGATCTTGTATTTTCGATTTATTTGTGCTAAGACATCCCACATGCATAACATGGCCATTTTTGTAAGGAAACAAGTGAGATTACCTTAAGGGTGCATGTGTGCAAATGTGTTTGATTGCATGCATTTGTCTTTGATTTTTGGTGGTCTACTTGTTGGTTTTATTTTGCCATACACGCCTAATTACTAGCATTTACATTTGAAAGCGATAAATTTCATAAATGTAAAGTCCTACGCTATTACAATATTTAGGGGATGGGGATTGCAAGTAAAAATAAATCCTAAGTTATTATTACAACCATATTGAAATGTATAAGAATGTACAAGGAAATGGACTAGTTTTAGAAAATGTTTTTGTCTTAAGGAAATAAAATAAAATAAAATATTTTTATGTTTTTTTATGTTAATAAAAAAAAAGATGAAAAGGAAAATAAATACAAAATAGAAAAAGCATGTTGCTGCAAACAAAGAAACAAGGATCAGAAGTTCTGAAGCCAGGCGCGTGACTCAGCAGGAAACGTTAGTGGGGTCAGAAGTTCTGGGTTCGTACACTCTGAGGTCCTGCAAAAAATATCAGAGGGAAAGGGAACAGAGGTTCTGGATTGATACCTTCTGAAGTCATGCAAAAAATGTTAGAGGGAAAACACAGAGGTTCTGTGTGGTGTTCAGCCAGTGAACCAAAAGTCAGAATTTCTGTATTATACTAAAACAGTGAGCAAACTTCAGCAGTTCAGTACATTGTCAACATGTGAAAGTCACAAACTCTGAGTGTTTGAAAACAGGTGATGGAAACAATCAGAAGTTCAGTGGATTTTACATGTGAGGAGAACTCAAAAGTTTTGTGTTGTGTTAACAGTATGTAAGCATCAGAAGTTCAGTGTGTGCTAACAGTGAGCGAAAAAAACAGAAGTTCTGTGTGTTAAAACAGTGAAGAGAACTCAGAAGTTCTGCGTGCTTAAACAGTGAGAAAATCCTAGAAGTTCTGCGTGTTAAAATGGTGAGTGAAAAACAGAAGTTATGTGTTACATTTCAACTCTTAATCAGCACATCAGCAATTTATTCAGTTCTGCAAATCAGAATAATCACAACACAACAAATCCAGAAGTTCCAATCCTAAGTCTGAGCTTAGCATTATTCTAGAAGTTCTGATCCATAGTTTTTCTATTCATGCAATGATATGTACAACATTAATACTATGATATTTACATGTTAATGATGTTCAGAATGAAAAGCAAGTAAAGTCAGAAAGACTTACCTGGAGCGTGCTTTGAGCTTTGAGTGGCTGCCTTTGGATATTCTGAGTCAGCAAGAGAGACGGAAGAGTGGTTGTGTCCTTTTGTTCAAAGGGAAGAACAAAGGTTTGTTTTTATGTATGAGAAATCTAGATTTTTATGAAGGTTTCACAACTTCATTTTCTCTCTTTTGGCCAATCTCTCTCCTTTAAAAGCCAGCCCTTTGAACGTGTGATAGAGCAAAGTATTTATAGATGAATTTGCTGTGACTTTGGGGGGAAAAACAAATAGGATTTGAACCTGTTTTGGCATCCTGTTCCTTTGCTTTTTCATCACAATTTTCATATGCTAGTTTGGTGTAAACATGAGATGCATGCGTAGGCTGAGCCAGCTGTTGGTCATAGGTCTGCAGCAAGTTGTATAAACAAGGTTTTGGGATTTGGTCATGTTCTGACCAAAGCGTTAATATATAGTCTTCATGTGCCGAAGCGCTGCCTTGTCTTTGAAGCAAGCATGGTAGTTGTCAACAGGAATTAAGGAAAAGCAAAAAGCAAAGCATGGGCTTAGTAGCAAAGTTGTTATCCCAAGACAGTAGAGGTACACGTGGTGAAAATCCTTTGGATAAAGACTCAGAAGGTGGTTGTGAGCATTAAATGCGCATTAAATGATGATGAGACTTATCACAACCAGAAATCCTGCAACGTGAAACCCAACACCAAGGCTTAGTTCTGGATCAGAAGTTCTGCTTCAGCGTAGCATCCAATCTTCTGATCCTCTTATCTTCTGGCTCCAGCATGTTCTGAAGGAGCTTTCAGGCTTCGTATTACGCTTTATTACCTTCTTTGCATTACCCTAGCAAACTCTGACTGAACTTGCGTAGATGCTGAAGAGCCATGTTCTGACTGAAAGCTAAGTTCTGAACCATGTTTGTAACTTCTGACTGCACCTGCCTGGAGGCTGGCTCAGAAGTTCTGAAGTGTCATTTTTCTTAAATACTTAGAAAAATTCTAAGTATTTAGAATTTTGACCTCTTGGATTTTGATGAAACAAAACTTCATATTTCAACGTGTCTTGATGGAATATGATTCTTGAAGCTTGATTTTGATCCAAAAGTCAAAATTTGACTTTTTAGTATGCAAATGACCATTTTGTCCTTATGAGTGATTTTCTTGGAAAATTGCAGCTCAAGGCTTGGAAACTTGATGGAAGCAAACCTGGGATCCAGGGTGATCCCTTATGAAATGAGAGGGCGAATTTTGGGGTGCAACAGTCCCATCATTTGGACCTTCATTATGGCTATCTCGGTTTATAGCCGTTCCAACTGGTCATCTTTGTGGCCCTCAGGATTCCCCATAGTCATGCCCCTAGTGAGGAGAGCTTTCACCTCTTCTTGCCCCTTGGATAGGTTCAAGGACATCTCTTAAAGTTGAGAGTTTTAAGCCTGGATGTCCTTGATAGTCTGCTCTAGAGCCATCTCTGATGAAATAAACAGTAAGAAGATAAGGAGACCTGTATGGGAGAAACCTGTCATGATATGATGCATGATATGTGGATGCATGTTTTCAAGGATCTCGCGGGGTAAACACAAGAAACGGTTAGAAGTTGAACTTTGACCAATCATCTTTGATTGGAGAACTTTGTATTGGTGGATGTCCTTCCACGAGAATTAAGCTCACCATATCAAGTGGGCCATAGCCCTTGACTCAAGTTTGTTGTACTTGATCTTTGACGGCGTTTGGTCAGAGGAAAATAAATCCCCCTGCCCCTTGCTAGACGTTTGGTTCATCACAACCTGTATCAAAGACCCTCGAGATCCTTGAAATGGTTATTGAAAATGTTATGTTATGATGTCATGATGTTATGTACAAATATGAGAGGTAAGCAAGTGTATATACAAATAATCATATTCACACAAAGCAGACAAGTCCTTAGGTTTAGGCTTGCATGGAGTTTGTAGGTAAGTACCCTCTTGAAGTTTAGTTGGCTCAACCTGTCCTAGTTAATAGTAACCGGGTTCTAAGGGATCTCAATATCACTGACCTTTCCCATAAGCTTTGTTCAATAAGCAATTGACTCGCAACCGAATAAAACTCAGGGGTCAAGTCTCAATGAGTTTAGCATCGAGTATCAACCAATTTTCAGCTTTACACTGATACCGGCTATCTCACTACTTCCTAATGGCCAAGTTAGTCAAGTAAGGTTCTAAGGTCAGTTGATGCTTCACGACACCACACAGAGGCCCCGTACTCTCCTTGACTGACTCAAGGGTTACCGGTACCAACCAAAGTGCCACATCAATGTAGCTACTGCTTCAACCATGTCGGTATATGCCGCACAGTTCCCTCACAGTTTATTGCTACTTACCTAAAAGGTGCCCCCAAATCCGGGTGTAAGATTTAAAACAAACCCAAACAAGGAACCAAAATGTAAAGCAAACAAATCAAACACTGTAAGCAAGTAAATGTGATCTATCCCTAAGGTAACCCCACTTTTAAGTAATTCCCCAACAGAGTCGCCAGTTCTGTGATACGGTGGGAGAACTGACTTGAGGTTTTGTGTTTTGTGTTTGCAAATGTTGCGGTTTAGCAAGAGTCGCCACCGACTTTTCTTTTATCCAATAAGGAAAGGTGAAAAAGCACAGGAAATACCTTTTAGAGATATTTTTGAGTTTGGGGGGTAGATTATGAAAAGGGAAGGTATTAGCACCCTTTTCATCCATGGTTTTCCATGGGCTCTTAGTTACTCGCTAGATCACTTGCTTTTGTTTGAATATGCTTTGTGTGGTTTTGAAAGTATTTTGAAAATGTAACTTTGTAATGATTCCCATTTCTATAAGAACGCATACAAAGTGTTTGTTTCGAAAATAGTTCAAAGAGGTGTTTGTGAGATGTGTTTTTGAAAGTGATTTTGAAAAGGGTTTCCTTTGTAATGGCTCTCGTTTCTATAAGAACGCGTACAAAGTGTTTGTCTTTTGAAAATGTTTCAAAGTGAAAGTGTTGGTGTATAAAATGTTTTTGTTGTGAGCAAGCGAGTAACTAGGAGCGAATCTACCTACTCGAAAGGTCTTGAATGTGCTTTTCCTTCTCCTTTAGATGTGGCTATCTTACCATTGATTTGGTAAGAAGCCCCATCGTTGGATGTGAAGGGACGGGCGTTGGGTCATCGTATGACCATGATAGCAATGTTGTGAGATGACTCAGCACTTTTTCTTTAGGGACTAAGATTATTTTTTGGGAGGCAACGTTGATAGCGTCATCGAGGGACTATGATATTGTATTTTCGATTTGTTTGTGCTAAGACATCCCACATGCATAACATGGCCATTTTTGTAAGGTAACAAGTGAGATTACCCTAAGGGTGCATGTGTGCAAATGTGTTTGATTGCATGCATTTGTCTTTGATTTTTGGTGGTCTACTTGTTGGTTTTATCTTACCATACACGCCTAATTACTAGCATTTACATTTGAAAGCGATAAATTTCATAAATGTAAAGTCCTATGCTATTACAATATTTAGGGGATGGGGATTCATACTTATGAATGGGGATTGCAAGTAAAAATGAATCCTAAGTTATTATTACAACCATATTGAAATGTATAAGAATGTACAAGGAAATGGACTAGTTTTAGAAAATGTTTTTGTCTTAAGGAATTAAAATAAAAGAAAATATTTTTATGTTTTTTTATGTTAATAAAAAAAATATGAAAAGGAAACTAAATGCAAAATAGAAAAAGTGTGTTGCTGCAAACAAAGAAACAAGGATCAAAAGTTCTGAAGCCAGGCGCGTGACTCAGCAGGAAACGTCAGTGGGGTCAGAAGTTATGGGTTCGTACACTCTGAGGTCCTGCAAAAAACGTCAGAGGGAAAGGGAACAAAGGTTCTGGATTGATACCTTCTAAAGTTCTGCAAAAAAATGTTAGAGGGAAAACACAGAGGTTTTGGGTGGTGTTCAGCCAGTGAACCAAAAGTCAGAATTTTTTTATTATACTAAAACAATGAGCAAATGTCAGCAGTTCAGTACATTGTCAGCATGTGAAAGTCACAAACTCTGAGTGTTTGAAAACAGCTGATGGAAACAATCAGAAGTTCAGTGGATTTGACATGTGAGGAGAACTCAGAAGTTCTGTGTTATGTTAACAGTATGTAAGCATCAGAAGTTCAGTGTGTGCTAACAGTGAGTGAAAAAAACAGAAGTTCTGTGTGTTAAAACAGTGAAGATAACTCAGAAGTTCTGCGTGCTTAAATAGTGAGAAAATCCTAGAAGTTCTGCGGGTTAAAATGGTGAGTGAAAAACAGAAGTTCTGTGTTACATTTCAACTCTTAATCAGCACATCAGCAATTTATTCAGTTCAGCAAATCAGAATAATCACAGCACAACAAATCCAGAAGTTCCAATCCTAAGTCTGAGCCTAGCATTATTCTAGAAGTTATGATCCATAGTTTATCTATTCATTCAATGATATGTACAACATTAATACTATGATATTTACATGTTAATGATGTTCAGAATGAAAAGCAAGTAAAGTCAGAAAGACTTACCTGGAGCGTGCTTGGAGCTTTGAGTGGCTGCCTTTGGATGTTCTGAGTCGGCAAGAGAGACGGAAGAGTGATTGTGTCCTTTTGTTCAAAGGGAAGAACAAAGGTTTGTTTTTATGTATGATAAATCTAGATTTTTATGAAGGTTTCACAACTTCCTTTTCTCTCTTTTGGCCAATCTCTGTCCTTCAAAAGCCAGCCCTTTGAACGTGTGATGGAGCCAAGTATTTATAGATGAATTTGCTGTGAATTTGGGGGGAAAAAACAAATAGGATTTGAACCTGTTTTGGCATCCTGTTCCTTTGCTTTTTCATCAAAGTTTTCGTATGCTAATTTGGTGTAATCATGAGATACAAGCGTAGGCTGAGCCAGCTGTTGGTCATAGGTCTGCAGCAAGTTGTATAAAAAAAGTTTTGGGATTTGGTCATGTTCTGACCAAAGTGTTGATATATAGTCTTCATGTGCTGAAGAGCTGCCTTGTCTTTGAAGAAAGCATGTTGGCTGTCAGCAGGAATTAAGGAAAAGCAAAAAGTAAAGCATGGGTTTAGTAGCAAAGTTGGTATTCCAAGACAATAGAGATACACGTGGTGAAAATCCTTTAGATAAAGACCCAGAAGGTGGTTGTGAGCATTAAATGAGCATTAAAGGATGATGAGACTTATCACAACCAGAAATCCTGCAACGTGAAATTCTACACCATGGCTTAGTTCTGGATCAGAAGTTTTGCTCCTGCGTAGCATCCAATCTTCTGATCCTCTTATCTCTGGCTCCAGCATGTTCTGAAGGAACTTTCAGACTTTCTGGGAAGCTTGCAGCACGCTCCTTAACCTTCTTTGAATTACCTTGGCAAAACTCTGACTGAGATTTTGTGAATGGCTTGCCCAGAAGTTCTGACCAAACTCTGTCTTGAGAATATCCAGAATCTGTTGAGTGCTTATGGTGATAACCTGGTCAGAAGTTCTGAATTTGTCATATTTTCTTAAACACTTTGAAAAAATTCTAAGTATTTAGAATTTTGACCTCTTGGATTTTGATGAAACAGAACTTCATATTTCAACGTGTCTTGATGAAATATGATTCTTGAAGCTTGATTTTTGATCCAAAAGTCAAAGTTTGACTTTTCAGTGTGCAAATGACCATTTTGCCCTTATGGGTGATTTTCTTGGAAAAATTTGTAATTCAAGGCTTGGAAGCAAACTTGAGAATCCAATGTGATTCCTTGAGAAATGAGAGGGCAAATTTTGGGGTGCAACATCAAGTATATCATACATTTGGAATCCTTATGAGTATCATTTAATGATCAACGATGTTTAAGTGATCCGCGTTGACCAAAGGTGTTGTAGATCCATTAGAGGATTGGTGGAACCAAAGCCTCCACACAATGAATCTCAAGGTTATTGGATCAAAGATATCAAATTAACATACTTGGGCTTGCAAACATAGGTTTGGGCCACGAATGATCATTTATTCGAATTGGTACAAAATTTAACGCTATGTTAAGCAATCGTAAGTGGACTTATATAGAAGTCGCACTTATTTTGAGGCCTTTCAATAACAATATATTCACCATTTATTTTGAGACATGATATAGAGATCATGCTCCAACAACATTTAGTGCAATAAGAAGGGGATGAGATGAAGAGGGGTGTGAGAGAATATACAAACCACTTTTGGATTAAATTTAATCAAACTATTATTAAAATCATTCATCCATTTTTATGGAGTTAGACTCAACACCATGGATCCAATGATGTTAATAAAGTTCAGGATCAAAAATTTAACCCAAGATCAGCCAGAAAATAGTTACAAAATAATATTATATTTTAATATATACAAAAAGGTTTAAAAAAATAATGTTTAAAAATATAAATAAAAGAGAAAAATATCAATTATGTTCAAATTAATCAAGAAATAAAAAGTAAGACCATAGAAAAATCAGAAAAGGACCCAAATGATTTTATAAATTTTTTGGTAGTTTTTTAAAGTCAGAAAATATTTTTAAAATTAAAAGAAAGGGGTAAAATAAACCAAAAATGATAAGAAATAACAAAGTCAGGAACAAAAATAAAATAAGGTCACCAATATTTGTCACAATATCATTAGATCATTCCGTAATTTTTTCAGAATTTAAAAATGCATAAAAGTATTTTTAAACATTTAAAACAATTCAAATAAAGTGTAAATTTATAAAAAAAATACCAAAACACAAAATTAAATTGTGAAAAAATAAAAATCAGAAAGAAAATAATCAAAAATATTTTCTATAATTTTTTCAGATTTTTTGGACTTAAAATGAATTTTCTATGATTTTTTGAATTTTAAAACAATTAAATATAAAAACCAGAAAATAAAATAAAAGTCAAAAACATGTGGACCATTGGATGAGAGTCAAAACGTGTTAGTAATTAGATCCAAAGGATCTGGCGCGCTGTGTGTTGTACCCCAAAATTTGCCCTCCCATATTCTTCAAGATTTGCAAAGAGCATGCTTCAAAATCTCCCAAAAGTTGCACAGTTCAATGGCCTCCTAACAGTCAAAAATTAGGGTTTTGGTTCTGTCAAAGAAATTGAAGTTTCCAAGGGTCCAATCAAGCCCCACATGCCTACAAACATGGTCAAGCATCCTCATGCCAAGTTTCAAGACTTACAGCACAAAATTGCACAATCAAAAACCCTAATTGCTCAACAGTCAACTGCAGGGACAAAATGGTCATTTGACAGTCAAAAGTCCAAATTCTTGGTCAACATCTTATTTTGAAGCCACAAACATCATTTGATCAATTCTTGATCATGATTCTCAAGGCATGGCTCAAAAAGTCTCAAGATGCAAAAGTTTCCATATTTGGACAGTTGAAAAAGTCAACTGTAACTTGACCAAGGCATAACTTCCACATGGTTTATCAGAAAAATTCCATCCAAAGCTCATTTTGAATAGAAAGACATTTCCTACAACTCCTCTTCACACTTCAAGTCCAAGAAATGCTCTCACAAAAAGTTATCAATCTCAACATTATAGGTCATTTTCAAAAGTCAACAAAAAGGCACTTTAAGTCAAAGACCATAACTTGAGATTGGTAAATCAAAATGACATGGGACCAAAGGCATTGGTTAAAGGACTTCAAGACCTTTCCAAAATGTTCAAGAACATGATCAAAGCTTAAAAATTGAGCAATATATGCCTTGTGGAAGTTGGGAAATATTTGGGAATTTTGAAAAGTCAACTTTGCTTCAAATGCCTCAAAATTGCTAATGGGCCACATTTTCTTCCAAGAATCATCATCCAAAAGTTATGCACGACCCATTGACCCAAAGGGAAGTTATTTCATCATTTTTTATTATTTATTTGAATTTTTATCACCATTAATTCATTTAATTAAAATAAATATGACAAAAATAGAAAAACCATGTTTTCCAATCCCTTTTTGCAGCATATTCTCTCCATAAAACCTCAAGATTTCGTGCATCATTAATATGGAAAGATTTGGCCATGATTGGTATCAAAAGGGCATGGAAAAGATTGGAAAAGATTACATGAAAATCAAATCTCAAAAACATCAATGCAAAGGTTAATGGACTTAGATTTCTACCCTAATTCGTTCCATATACATACAAAAACACCTTCCCTTTCTATAAATCTACCTCCCGAACCAAGAGAAATCTCTATAAGGAATTTTTCTGTGCTTTTTTCCTTTCCATTTGGAGAAAATAAAAGACGGTGGAGACTCTTGCTTCCGCGACATTTCGCGAACCAGCGTTAAACAGTCAGTTCCAGATCCACCGATCACAGAACTGGCGACTCTGTTGGGGACTCATACTCAAAGTGAGGTGTACCTCAGGATTAGTTCATAACTGTGTTTTCAATTGTTTTGACTTGTTTGCTTTAAAATTGTGGGTTGCATGGGAGTTACATAGATCCTAACCCGGATCTGGGGATACCCTGTTTAGGTAGCATAAGCTGTGAGGGACCTGTCCGACGTAGACCGACATGGGTGAAGCAGTGGCTACGTTGGTGTGGCACCTTGGTCTGTACCGATATCCCTTGTGTCGCAACAAGGAGAATATGGGTCTTCTGAGGAGTCATTAAGCACCAACCGACCTTAGAACCTTAAATGACACAACTTGGCCATTATAACAGTAGCAGTATGCTACGCCCATTGAGGCTAAACTCTCATGATGGTTCTGGCCGCAAGAAAAGATTGCGATGTTGGAGTTATGACCGATTGAGGGTAGTCAATGATATTGGGATCCTCTAAGAACCCAGTTACTTTTGATAGGACAGGTATGAACCAACAAACTGAAAGAGGGTAATACCTAGACCTCATGCTGGCCTAAACTTTAAGGGTTTGTCTTGTGTGACTTGTGTGCCTTATCATGTTTGCCTTTGTAAATATTTGTGGTGTGCTTTATCATAACATCATAACATCATGAGCATTGCATGCATCCTGCATAAGGACTAACCATTTCAAAGACAAGAGGGTTTCACCTTTGCTCTGTTTTGTAGGACATCATGATGCCCATGCGAAGGAATACTATCCGGTTCAACTTTGTTCACCCACCTGAGTTGCTTGAAGAGTTGGTTAGCAGGATTCCAAACACCACTTCCTTCATCCATAGGCATGGTTCTCTTCTCAGTTTAGTCACTACAAAGCGGGATCAACAGTTGATGAGTGTCCTGACCCAGTTCTATGACCCTCTGTACCAGTGCTTCACCTTTTAAGACTTCCAGCTGGTCCCTACCCTGGAAGAGTTCTCTGATTTGCTTGGCATCCCTATCTTGGATCAGATTCCTTACACTGGTTGGGAAAAGACCCTCAGGCTTGAGGAGGTTGCTGCAGTTCTTCCCTTGACCCATCAAGAAGTAATGGACAACTGGGTGACTAGAAGCGGGGTTAAGGGTTTCTTGGCCAAGTTTCTGGTTGGTAAAGCTAACAGTTTCTGGAATGATTTGGACTTTAGGGCATATGAAGACATCTTGGCTCTCTTAATCTATGGGCTAGTCTTGTTTCCTAATCCTGACAACTTCATCAATGTCACTGCCATAAGGATCTTCATGTCTCAGAATCCTGTGCCCACTCTCTTGGGTGACATCCTGCAATAACTTTATGCTCGTACTGCCCGAAGACGAGGAACTCTATGGTGTTGTATCCCTTTGTTGGTGAGGTGGTTTATTTCGCACCTCCCTAAGTTCGTACTGAAGAACCAAGAAGGAAGAGGTTGGGCTCATAGGTTAATGTCTCTCACTGACAAGGACATCATTTGGACTTTCAGAGGTTTGGACAAGATAGCGGTTATTAATCGTTGCAGAGAATACCCTAATGTTCCTTTGATTGGTACTCAAGGAGGAATCTCTTACAATCCATGTCTAGCGCTCCGTCAGTTTGGAAGAGCCAGAAGAGCAGGGCCTCATGAGATGTTGGTGCCTCACATCAGTTTTGAGTTTCAGGTGGATAGTGACGAGCTGCGTCGTAGGTTCATCAAGGCTTGGGAAAGAGTTCATAAAGCTGATCCACAAGAGTTGGGGCCAAAGACTTCCCTACCTATGGAAACCTACTACAAATGGGTCTGCATCCGTGCTCAGAAGTTAGGTATGCCATACGAAGCTGTCAGACCCGTCATTCTTGAGTATCCTGACAAAGATGGGGCTCCTCCAACTGTCCTCCCTCCTCAGATACCTACTGATTATGAGACATTAAAGAGGTCTTAGTCACAACTGCGGGAAGAACGGGATTCTTATCGGGAAAAGTTCAATGAGCAGGAATTGAAGATCCAGAAGCTGACAAAGCAGCTGGAGAATGAGCAAGCTCTGAATGACTACATCCGTACTGAGAAGAGGAGACCATGGGATCAATAAGGGGCTCTGGATGTTCTTTTACAGTTTTATTTCCCTTTTCAGTATTTCCCTTTTATGTAACGCCTAAGGGCCACCTGTTGAACAATTTAAGTTTCAAAGTTGAATCTAATGAAGTGTGTTCCTTTTTGTTTACAAAGTTGATTCCCGATTGTCTTTGAAAACATAAATCATACGCATTCCATTCATCATGTGCATAGCAGGTATTCTTCTTTTCAGGTTGCTTACTGTTCTTCACTGTTTATTTCAGCATCATGAACCCTGACTCATCATCAACCGAGATGTCTATCAAGGCCCTTCAGGCGCAGAACGCGCAATTTCAGGAGCTGATCATGGGTTTGGCTCAAGGCCAAGAAGAGCTGAAGGCTTTACTCCTTAAGAAGGAGAAAAAGAAGAAGAAGAGAACCGTTCTTTTCAACTCGGGCCGAAGGTTTGGTAACACTCTGCAGAATGAAGAAGTTGGTTCTTCTGTAGGCAAAGGCAGTCCCCAGGGGGGAAAGGCTTCAAGTCCAGTAGTCTCTGACAACAAGACTGACTTTAATGAGGAACAGTATCCTCCGGCTGAAGACCGGTATAAGCAGTTGGAAGACAGACTGAATGCAATGGAGATCCAACAAGTGCCTGGGCTGGATTTCGGAGACTTGGGTTTGTCTACTGGGGTAATCATTCCTCACAAATTTAAGGCACCATCTTTCACCAAGTATGACGGGGCGTCTTGTCCCAAGCTACACCTCAGATCTTATGTGCGGAAGATTCAACCGTACACAGTGGACAAGAACTTGTGGATCCACTTCTTCCAGGAGAGTCTTTCAGGGACTCATCTCGAATGGTTCTATCAGCTGGATGGGACCAAAGTTCGTAACTGGGAGGAGTTGGCTACTGCTTTTTACAAGCAGTATCAATATAATGCTGACCTTGCTCCTACACGTACCCAACTCCAGGGTATGTCGCTAGGATCAAGCGAAGGTTTTAAAGAGTATGCACAGAAGTGGAGGGATCTGGCTGGCAGGGTGCAGCCTCCGTTAACTGACCGCGAGCTGGTAGATATGTTCTTGGGGACCCTCTCCGGGCCGTTTTTCAATCATCTTATCGGTAATTCGTCCACAGGGTTTACTGATCTTATTCTGACTGGGGAGAGAATAGAGGCTGGAATAAAGTCTGGTAAAATTCAGAAGGGTGCATCGTCAAGTTCCGAGAAGAAGCCCTTTAAGAAGGAGGCCAGTGCTATATATGGGCCTAGAAGGCAAGAGAAACCAGAGCGCCGCCAATCTGTCAACGCGGTGATGATTGCTAAGCCTGCTGCCGCTCCTCGGCAAACCAATCCACCCAGGGCTGAAAGACCCAGAAGAGAGTTTACCCGTCTGAGTATGACCCTATCACAAATCTTGTCGCAGTTGCTATCCACCAATTTGGTGACTGTTAGAGAGGCCCCGAAGGTTGTGAATACTGCCTCCCCCAAATATAATCCAAATGCTCGCTGTGCTTATCACTCCGATAGCCCGGGGCATTCCACTGATGACTGCTGGGCCTTAAGGAATAAGGTGCAAGACCTTATTGACGCAAAAGAGATACAATTTGAAGCGCCTGAGAGGCCAAATGTGGTGACTGCTCCTATGCCCCAGCATGGAGTGAACGCCATTGATGAAGATGTGTATGCCGTTTCTGTGAATGATGTAGCTACTCCTCTGATGACTGTTAAGAGGAACCTACTGCTGGCCGGTTTATTTCCGGGTTGTAGCGAAGGTTGCCTTTTCTGTGCTGTTTCCCTTTCTGGTTGTCCTTTGCTGAAGTTGGGCATCCAAAGCCTGATGGACAGCAAAGAGATTATGTTCAAGAAGACTGCTGTTCCGTTTGTTCCGGTGGAAGAAGTATCTGTTGTTACCATTTTTAATAATTCGATCAAGGCTCTCCCGAGGAAGCCGGTTAAAATCATGACTGTCGCACCCATTGTGATTACTGTTATGGGGCCTCTCCCCTATGAATCTGATAAGGCTGTCCCATGGCACTATGGGGCAGATGTGTATGTACATGGTATAAAGCAAGAGTTCAACACTGGCGCCAGCATCAGCAATATCACTGGTCCATCCAAAGTTACTCGCAGTGGTAGGCTCTTCTCGCCTGACATTGCGCCACCAGCTATTCGGAGACCCCTCACTATAACACCTGCAAGTGTACCTGTTCCCGTTTCTGATCAAGTTGCTTCCCCTGCTGCCGAGTCATCTAATGCTCGGGGCAAAGGGATTGAAGATGAGCCTGCCCGGATGGAGGCACCAAAATCTGTGAATGCTGAGGCCTCCCAACAAGAGATGGAGGAAATTCTGAAGATAATCAAGAAGAGCAGTTTTAATGTTGTTGAACAGTTGGGGCATACCCCCTCCAAGATCTCAATGCTCTCCTTGCTGCTGTGCTCAGAGGCCCATGCTAAGGCCCTGATTTCATTTCTAAAGACGGCCCATGTGCCACAGGAGACATCTGTAGTCCAGTTTACTGATTGCGTAGCCAATTTGACAGCCGACAATGGTTTGGGTTTCTCGGATGCTGACCTTACTACTAAGGGAAAGGACCACAATGACGCCCTGCATGTCTCTATCGAATGCAGGGGCACTACTCTTGCGCACGTGTTGGTGGACACTGGTTCTTCCCTGAATGTGCTACCCAAAAAGGCCTTAGACCGGTTGGATTGTGAGGGCCTGGAGCTGAAACCTAGCAACATCATCGTCAGAGCCTTTGACGGTTCCAAGAGGATGGTTCATGGAGAGGTAGACATTCCTATTCGTGTGGGTTCTCAAGTATTCGACTCGACTTTCTATGTGATGGATATCCGTCCATCTTATTCCTGTTTACTGGGTCGACCTTGGATTCACAAAGTTGGGGCAGTGACCTCTACCCTACACCAGAAGCTCAAGTACCCCGTCAAAGGGAAGATTGTCACTGTGCAGGAAGAGGAGGAGTATATGGTTAGTCACTTGAATTCCTTCCGATATATTGAGATGGACGGGGAGTTTATTGAAACCCCCTTTCAGCATTTTGAAGAGGTACCTCCAACTTTGGCAGCAGCAGAAATAGTGGTTGAAGAGGATGTTCCTTTGAAGATGGCTTCCTTGAAGGACGCCCGGGCTGTGATCAAGAAAGGTGAATGTGCTAACTGGGGCAGGCTCCCTGATTTTACACCTAAAACTGACAAGTTTGGACTGGGTTTTACTGCAGAGGCTCAGAGGGCTGTGCGCAAGGCAAAGACCAGAAGACCTCCTGTGCTCATCACCAATCCAGGAGTGAATGCCATTGGGGATGAAGATGAAGTGGAAGAGTCAGAGTTTGATAGCTGGATCTACCCGACGACTGATGGTGGATTGACCAATTGGACTGCTAAGGATCATACTCCTGTTACTTTTGTTACGCAGTAATAAACTCCTTTGTTTTTGTTATTTGTAATAAACAATAAATTGAAACTCTATGGCCCGGTGTCTTACCCGGGGCACCGTGGCTTCGTTTGTGAGGGTATATTAATTGTCATTTCATATATCATGAATAAAGACCTTGGACGTTTTCTCGCATTTCAAATCTTATGCTCCTTTTCTTTCTTTCCTTTCTTTATATATTGCAAAACAGCTGTATTTACACACACTCACTCATACAGGTTTCAATCCACTCTGGATCTCACTGGTAACGACTCTGCTACTGCCAGTTATGACTTCGAAAATCCGATCAACTTAGCCGAAAACGAAGGTGAAGATGATTGCGAAGTTCCTGGCGAGCTTGCGAGACTGTTACTCCAGGAAGAGAGGGCAATTCAACCGCATGAAGAGCCAGTGGAAACAATAAATAAGGGTACTGAGACGGACAAAAAGGAGGTTAAGATTGGTGCCAACCTAGAGCTCAGCGTGAAGCAACGGTTGACTCAGATGTTACATGAGTATGTGGAGATCTTTGCCTGGTCCTACGAAGACATGCCCGGGTTGGATACTGACATTGTGGTCCATCATTTGCCTACCAAGGAAGACTGCCCTCCGGTTAAGCAAAAGGTCCGTCGTATGCGCCCAGAGATGTCTGAGAAGATCAAAGCCGAGGTTATGAAACAGTTTGACGCCGGTTTTCTTGCAGTGACTTCTTACCCTCAGTGGGTTGCTAATATGGTGCCAGTACCAAAGAAAGATGGAAAGGTCAGAATGTGTGTCAATTACAGGGATCTGAATAGGGCCAGTCCCAAGGATGACTTCCCCCTACCTCACATTGATGTCCTTGTTGACAATACTGCTCAGCATAAGGTGTTCTCTTTGATGGATGGTTTTTCAGGTTACAATCAGATCAAGATGGCTCCTGAAGACATGGAGAAAACTACCTTTGTTACTCAGTGGGGCACCTTCTGCTACAAGGTCATGCCTTTTGGACTGAAGAACGCTGGGGCAACCTACCAACGTGCCATGGTTGCTTTATTTCATGACATGATCCATCACGAGATTGAAGTGTATGTTGACGACATGATTGCAAGGTCCCAAACTGAGGAAGAACACCTTGATCATCTGCAGAAATTGTTTGACCGTCTGAAACTGTATAAGCTGAGGTTGAACCCGAACAAGTGCACCTTCGGGGTAAGATCTGGAAAGTTGCTTTGGCTTTGTTGTAAGTGATAAGGGTATTCAAGTGGACCCTGCCAAGGTCAAAGCTATTCAAGAGATGCCAGTTCCTAAGACAGAGAAGGAGGTCAGAGGCTTTTTAGGACGCCTGAATTGCATTGTCCGATTCATCTCACACCTGACTGCTGCCTGTGAGCCAATCTTCAAGCTGCTGAAGAAAGATCAGGTAGTACGTTGGAATGATGAATGTCAGGCTGCTTTTGATAGAATCAAAGAGTATCTCCAAGAACCACCCATCCTTATGCCACCGGTTGAAGGGAGACCTCTGATACTATACCTGACAGTACTCGACAACTCAATGGGGTGTGTGCTGGGGCAGAATGACGAGTCTGGCCGAAAAGAGCATGCCATTTATTACCTTAGCAAAAAGTTTACCGACTGTGAGACCCGATAATCACTGCTCGAGAAAACTTGCTGCGCTTTGGTATGGGCTGCTCGCCGGCTGAGACAGTATATGCTGACTCACACTACCTTGTTGATCTCAAAGATGGATCCTATAAAGTACATATTTGAAAAGCCTGCTCTGTCTGGGAGAATAGCAAGATGGCAAATGATCTTGACAGAATACGACATCCAGTACACAACTCAGAAGGCTATCAAAGGAAGTGTATTGGCAGACCACTTGGCACATCAGGCAGTAGACGACTATCAGTCAATGAATTTCGAGTTTCCAGACGAGAGTATCATGATTGTGACTGATTGTGAAGTACCTGGACCGGATGAAGGACCTGAGGAAGGATCCCGATGGTCTATGCACTTTGACGGAGCCTCCAATGCTTTGGGCAACGGTATCAGCGCTGTAATCATATCCCCCCAAGGCACTCATACTCCACTCACTGCCCGGCTATGTTTCAACTGCACCAATAACATGGCGGAGTATGAGGCATGCATCATGGGTCTCCAAGCTGCGATCGACTTAAGGATCAAGTTTCTGAGTGTCTTCGTAGATTCCGCTCTCGTGATCAATCAGATCAAAGGAGAGTGGGATATGAAACATCCGAATCTTATTCCTTACAAAGAATGTGTGTTGACCTTGATCCCTCACTTCACAGAGATAACCTTTGAACATTTCCCGAGAGAGGAGAATCAGTTGGCGGACGCGTTAGCTACGATGTCTTCTATGTTCAAGGTCAAATGGGACAATGAGGCTCCCCGGATCATTATCTGGAAATTGGACGAACCGGCATACTGTTGTGATCTCGAGACTGAATTGGTGACTTAGAAGCCTTGGTACCATGAGGTGAAGAGATACTTGGAAGCTCAGGAATACCCTGAAGGTGCCTCTGTCAACGATAAGAAGTTTCTGAGAAGGTTCGCAGCGAAATTCTTCCTTAGCAACGGCATCCTGTATAAGCGAAACCATGATTCGACCTTACTGCGTTGTGTGGATAAGACTGAAGCAGAAAGGATCATGGCAGAGTGCATGAGGGTACCTTCGGAACATATTCCAGTGGACACACTATGGCAAAGAAAATCCTTCGGGCAGGGTATTTCTGGTCCACCATGGAAGCCGACTGCTACCAACACTCTCGGACATGCCATAAATGCCAGATATATGCAGACAAGGTGCACGTTCCCCCAGTTCCTCTAAATGTCTTGACTGCACCTTGGCCGTTTGCAATGTGGGGCATAGATATGATCGGTGAGATTAAACCTACGGCGTCCAATGGGCATCGCTTCATTCTGGTGGCGATTGATTACTTTACAAAGTGGGTTGAAGCAGCTTCCTACGCTACAGTAACCAAGAATGTTGTGGCACGGTTCATTCGGCACAACTTGATCTGTCGATACAGCGTCCTTGAGAGAATCATTACGGACAACGGTACCAATCTCAATAACAAGATGATCACTGAGCTCTGCGAGCAGTTTAAGATACAACACCACAACTCTTCTCCTTACAGGCCGAAGATGAATGGGGCTGTAGAAACAGCAAATAAAAATATCAAGAAAATCGTGCAGAAGATGACAGTGACTTATAAAGATTGGCACGAGATGTTACCGTTTGCTCTACATGGGTACCGTACCTCAGCAAGGACGTCAACCGGGGCAACTCCTTTCTCTTTGGTCTACGGTATGGAGGCAGTCTTACCGATCGAGGTGCAGATACCCTCTCTCCGGATAATGAAGGATGCAGATCTGAACGAAGATGATTGGATCCAGACACGACTTGATCAGCTAAACCTTATTGATGAAAAAAGACTTGCTGCTATCTGTCATGGTCAGACGTATCAGAAACGGATGATCAGGACATTTAACAAAAAGGTCAGACCACAAGAATATCAAGTTGAAGATCTGGTAATCAAACGCATCATCCTTCCTCAGAGTGATCCAAGGGGCAAATGGACCCCCACGTACGAAGGGCCATTTGTGGTTAAACATGTGTTCTCAGGAGGAGCCATGATTCTAACCAACATGGATGGTGACGACCTTCCTTACCCCGCCAATGCAGACATAGTAAAAAGATAATACGCATAAAAAAAGACCCGCTGGGTTGACATACCTAGGCAAAAATTAGGGCTCCCGGCGAACCAAAAGGGTTCGGGCAAAATGAAGGGATGAAATAAAAAAAATCTGTACACCCGGCAAGTCGAAAACCTGAAGAGGCGGCTTGGGCAAAAATGGGTATCCCGGTGGACCAAAAACCTGAAAGGGCGGTCCAGGCAAAAGTTAGGGATAAAGCATAATACTATGTCTCATTGGATCACTTCGCATCCAGAATCCGGTATCAGCATCAAGTTCAGACGGCATCAATCAATCAGCTTCATCCTCGACTAGGTCATCAAGTGATGAGACGCTCGAAGATATAAAGGCGATAGTAGAGTTGAAACCCAGTGGGATCATGATTTTCACACAGCTGTTTTATTTTCCTTTGTACAAATTTGTATAATCTCTTATTCGGCGGCGTTCTCTTACTAGGACGTCAGCCTCTTGTACATAAACGCCTATTTTACAGGAAAATTCAAAAAATCAATATAAATACACTTTTCAGTTAAAATTGCCAAGTGTTTTTTCCTTTTTCTGTTTTGTTTTGCGAAGAACGTCCAAGGTTCAATTTGTGATATATGCATTTGACGATAATTGCTAACTCATAAATATTTGCATACAAAACAAAGGATTAATTACAGGTAACATTAGAAACAGGGGCAATAAAGAGTTGTCTGAGCGATCTAATTGTTCTGTCCACCAAGGTACCAAGGTAGGTTCAGCTGAAGAACATAACCAGATATCTTAATCCCCCAGAGAGTGAGTCAGCAAGTCAGTGCACTCCCCCCAAGCAAAGCTATTACCAGCCTTAA
Source organism: Vicia faba (assembly GCA_948472305.1). NCBI lineage: Eukaryota > Viridiplantae > Streptophyta > Magnoliopsida > Fabales > Fabaceae > Vicia > Vicia faba. Next base: position 308,499,106 of record OX451740.1, on the reverse strand, counting down.
GGAAGTTAGGTATCTCTAGCAGATCTCAACATTCCTCAGCACATCATAAAGATATTCTTAACAAGCATCCCCGGCAGTCTTGACCTAAAGATTGTTCCCCGGCGGTATATTAAACATTCAATGGAGTCATTTCCCCAATATAGTTCAACATATCCCCAGGAGAGTCCAATCAAGATTTCCCCAGGAAAGGTTGAATCATCTCCCCAACAGTAAGCTTATCCCCAGTAGATTCTGGAAGCTTGCCCCCCGCAGAGCACGAACGCGTCCCCCGGCTTTATTCAAAGGTTATTTCCCTACCAGGATATAACTGGGTTATCCTCAGCCAAAAGCCACGGAAAGATCGTCCCCAACGAAGTCTTCTTATTCCCAGCGGAGTATATCAAAACTTCCAACATCAATGGTATCCCCAGCGAAGTTACCGTCAACATTCCGGCAAAGTACCTATCTCCCCACAGAGTATTTCTCCCCAGCAAGGTCGCTAGAGTAATTTTCTCCCCGCAGAGTGTTCTACTCGTCAAGTTTATTCCCCAACGGAGTCATCTTCTCCTGCCAGTATTCTTGCAACCATCACTCCCCAGCGGAAACAACAAAGCACTATTCTCCAACATCAGCCCAGGATGTGACTTCCCGGCACCCGTCAAGGATTTACTTTCCTAGACGAAAAAACATACGTTCATAAGCATCACATTTCCATACATTATAGCATGCATATATGCATCATATCTTACAAATCTCATTTATGTTGAGAACATCATTGCTTGATCCATATCATGCATTGCATACGACTGACCTCTACCTTTCAGGAAAGATCCAGTTAAGTTCTCAGCTATGTCCAAGACTTTAGCCTGGTTCAGTTAAATCGACCCTAAGATTTTCCTGATTCTTATCCAGTCAAAGGCCTTCTCTGGTTCAGTCAGATCGACCCTAAGATCTCCCTAATTCTTATCCAGTTGAAGATATTCCAAGACCTTGCCCGGTTCAGTTAAATCGACCCTAAGATTTTCCTGATTCTTATCCAGTCAAAGGCCTTCTCTGGTTCAGTCAGATCGACCCTAAGATCTCCCTGATTCTTATCCAGTTGAAGATTCCAAGACCTTGTCCGGTTCAGTTAAATCGACCCTAAGATTTTCCTGATTCTTATCCAGTCAAAGGCCTTCTCTGGTTCAGTCAGATCGACCCTAAGATCTCCCCGATTCTTATCCAGTTGAAGATATTCCAAGACCTTGCCCGGTTCAGTTAAATCGACCCTAAGATTTTCCTGATTCTTATCCAGTCAAAGGCCTTCTCTGGTTCAGTCAGATCGACCCTAAGATCTCCCTGATTCTTATCCAGTTGAAGATATTCCAAGACCTTTCCCGGTTCAGTTAAGTCGACCCTAAGATTTTCCTGATTCTTATCCAGTCAAAGGCCTTCTCCGGTTCAGTCAGATCGACCCTAAGATCTCCCTGATTCTTATCCCAGTAGAAGACATCCAAGGTTCTCTCAGCGTTCCTGTTGAGGTAGTAATCACCCAAGGTTCTCTCAGCGTTCCTGTTGAGGTAGTAATCACCCAAGATTCTCTCAGCGTTCCTGTTGAGGTAGTAATCGTCCAAGGTTCTCTCAGCGTTCCTGTTGAGGTAGTAATCGTCCAAGGTTCTCTCACCGTCCCGTTGAGGTAGTAACCATCTCTGGTTCATTCATCACCTTTTGAAGCTCTAGATTCAATTCTTGTAACCAGTCAGGGCACATCTATACAAAGAGTTTGAAGACCAGCTCCTGTAACAGGTCAGGTAATCATCTTTCTTTTTCAGGTATGCAACTTCTCGCTAAGGAAACTCTTACGCGATCGACACCCAGATGGCATCTATAAGCCCATCCACTCATCCATCATCTCTTAGCATGGCATCTATAAGCCCATCATCCTATCCATCAATCTCCAAATGGCATCTGTAAGCCCATTCCCACCAGCACACTACTATGTGAGCGCAAATTTCTGGGCACTCTAGTGTTCAATCATCTTCCACCTTCGGATTACGAAAGGCACGTCAGCCAATCTGCATCCTCAGGTTTAAGAAGATTGAACAGGGGCAACTGTTGTACCCTAAAATTTGCCCTCCCATATTCTTCAAGATTTGCAAAGAGCATGCTTCAAAATCTCCCAAAAGTTGCACAGTTCAATGGCCTCCTAACAGTCAAAAATTAGGGTTTTGGTTCTGTCAAAGAAATTGAAGTTTCCAAGGGTCCAATCAAGCCTCACATGCCTACAAACATGGTCAAGCATCCTCATGCCAAGTTTCAAGACTTACAGCACAAAATTGCACAGTCAAAAACCCTAATTGCTCAACAGTCAACTGCAGGGGCAAAATGGTCATTTGACAGTCAAAAGTCCAAATTCTTGGTCAACATCTTATTTTGAAGCCACAAACATCATTTGATCAATTCTTGATCATGATTCTCAAGGCATGGCTCAAAAAGTCTCAAGATGCAAAAGTTTCCATATTTGGACAGTTGAAAAAGTCAACTGTAACTTGACCAAGGCATAACTTCCACATGGTTTATCAGAAAAATTCCATCCAAAACTCATTTTGAAGAGAAAGACATTTCCTACAACTCCTCTTCACACTTCAAGTCCAAGAAATGCTCTCACAAAAAGTTATCAATCTCAACATTATAGGTCATTTTCAAAAGTCAACAAAAAGGCACTTTAAATCAAAGACCATAACTTGAAATTGGTAAATAAAAATGACATGGGACCAAAGGCATTGGTTAAAGGACTTCCAGACCTTTCCAAAATGTCCAAGAACATGATCAAAGCTTAAAGATTGAGCAAGATATGCCTTGTGGAAGTTGGGAAATTTTTGGGAATTTTGAAAAGTCAACTTTGCTTCAAATGCCTCAAAATTGCTAATGGGCCACATTTTCTTCCAAGAATCATCATCCAAAAGTTATGCACGACCCATTGACCCAAAGGGAAGTTATTTCATCATTTTTTATTATTTATTTGAATTTTTATCACCATTAATTCATTTAATTAAAATAAATATGACAAAAATAGAAAAACCATGTTTTCCAATCCCTTTTTGCAGCATATTCTCTCCATAAAACCTCAAGATTTCGTGCATCATTAATATGGAAAGATTTGGCCATGATTGGTATCAAAAGGGCATGGAAAAGATTGGAAAAGATTACATGAAAATCAAATCTCAAAAACATCAATGCAAAGGTTAATGGACTTGGATTTCTACCCTAATTCGTTCCATATACATACAAAAACACCTTCCCTTTCTATAAATCTACCTCCCGAACCGAGAGCAATCTCTATAAGGAATTTTTCTGTGCTTTTGTCCTTTCCATTTGGAGAAAATAAAAGACGGTGGCGACTCTTGCTTCCGCGACATTTCGCGAACCAGCGTTAAACAGTCAGTTCTAGTTTAAATCAAGTTTTGAGGCGCTAAACACTTCTGGCAAGTTTGTTAATCAAGTTTAAATCAAAAACACGTATAAATCTTGTGATTAGAGGCCACATTATGGATTTCAAAATTCTAACTTGGTGAGAAATTCAGTTCCAAGTTACGAATTTCAAAACAATTGCATTTTCAACTCAAGGGGTCTTAGGGCATGATTCTTGATGCTTTAGAAAGATGAGGTTACAGGCTTTGCAATGCAAAAAGAATGGAGTTAAATGGATGCTTGAGCTGAAAGTTGCAATGAGTCAAAGTTGGAGAAAAAGAATTGACTTTCCATACTTAGAAATATTTCAAATTTTTCTTCAAAAGTGACCTATAATATCTTGCATCCAAACATAGCCTTCCACTTGGAATTTGCTCTTGACCAAAAAATATGGCATGAATTAGATCTCTTGAATAACAGTTTGAAACTTGGACCATTCAAAATCTCCAAAAATTGAGAAAGTTATGACTTGTTGAAGTTGGCAAAATTTCATAAAATGACCTATAATCTTTTGTATCCTTAAGGCAACTTCCATCCATTTTCTAATTTTGCACATAAAAGAAGGCATAAAGTTCACATCTTCAAGATCATTATGGAAAACGAATGGGCTCAAGGTGATAAAAATTGACCAAGTTATGATCATTTGAAGTCACACATGGAAAATTGGGGATTCATCTAGAGGACTTGTAATCTTTCTTCCTCATCAAGTTTCTTCCACATGAAAACTCCTTGGAAATTTTGAAGTGATTTGTTAATAACCATTTGATGAGAATTATGTCTTTGGAATCACTCAAAAATACCAAAAGATGAGCAAGATATACTCCTTTGAAGTTCAAAATCCTAGCTCCTAAATTAAGAAACATGCCTTGAGGAACTTTGACAATTTTGAACAAACTTCTTGTACCAAAACAAATGCTTTGTAAATATAAGTTGTTGAGGATGATAATGAGAACTCATAGCAACCACAACAACTTCCATATCTTGATAATTTAGAAGAACATGCACTTGTGACCAAAAGGAATAAAATCTTGTCCAAACATGACTATTTTTCAATCAACCCCTTGTACTTTTTGGATCAAATTTGATAATCTTGAAATATGGTGAACCAAAATAAGCTTGCCATGCCATTTCCTCCAAAATAACTTCAACGGTGAGGCTTGAACTTCTCAAGATTTATTGACTAGGGCATGGAAATAAACTCATGAACCCATGAGGTAACTTGTTAAATCTCATTGCCTTTACCTACATGGTTAACAAGCAAGACAAACCAACATTGCATTTTATTAATTAAAATAAGAAATCAAGACAAAAAATATTCATGATCACAAAAGAACACAAGTCAAGGTGTTTGGTGATTCCTCAAAGTACAAATCTAAATATAGGGAGGGGAACCAAGAATCCTAGTGTGATCTTATTGTAATGGAATCAACATGGTATGATGAAGGGATATTAGGGGCAAAAATTAGGGTACAAAAGCTTCCCTTATTTAAGTTTCTTCTATCCGGAGATACGAAGGTTAAAAATCTTCGTGTCGACGCGATCGAAGATACTTAAATATAAAACAAACCCTATTTTTGGCCCTAATATGCCATGCAAATGTTTATGATCATGAATGTACATGAACAAGACCAAAGAGACGCAGAACACCATTGGGGATGTAAAAATAATAGAGAAACAAGAGAGCGACCCGACCAAGAAAATAAATCACTGGTGGATCAAAAGACTCGACCCAGAGAGGATGGTAAAATGGTCAAAGGATACACCAACTCCTACTGGAGGTAAAGCTACCAACATTCACTGAAGGTAGAAGGAAAAGAAATAACAACACCGACGTTCACTGACGATGAGCTACCAACGTTCACTGAGGGTAGCAAAAAGATAACAATCATCGAAGTTCACTGCCAATGACCTACCAACTTTCACTGACGGTAGAAATAGAATATATCATAGCACTGCCGTTCACTGACGATGAACTACCAACGTTCACTAAGGGTAGCAAAAAGATAACAAACACCAACTTTCACTGATGGTGATCTACCAACTTTCACTGAAGGTAGAAAGAGAATATATCATAGCATCGTCCTTCACTGACGATGAACTACCAACATTCACTGAAGGTAGAAAAAAGATAACAAACACCAACTTTCACTGATGGTGATCTACTAACTTTCACTGAAGATAGAAAGAGAATATATCATAGCATCGCTGTTCACTAGCGGTGAACTACCAACATTCACTGAGGGTAGCAAAAAGATAACAATCATCAACGTTCACTGTCGATGACCTAGCAACTTTCACTGAAGGTAGAAAGATAATATATCATAGCATCGCCTTTCACTGACGATGAACTACCAACGTTCACTAAGGGTAGCAAAAAGATAACAATCATCGACGTTCACTTCCGATGACCTACCAACTTTCATTGATGGTGATCTACCAACTTTCACTAAAGGTAGAAAGAGAATATATCATAACACCACTGTTCACTGACGATGAACTACCAACGTTCACTGACGATGAACTACCAACGTTCACTGAAGGTAGCAAAAAGATAACAAACACCAAATTTCACTGATGGTGATCTACCAACTTTCACTGAAGGTAGAAAGAGAATATATCATAACACCACCATTCACTGACGATGAACTACCAACGTTCACTGAGGGTAGCAAAAAGATAACAAGTTTCCCTAAAATTCTGGCATTTTGCCTAGAACGGGTCTCAACTTCTTCTTTAACCGAGGCACTTTTCCTGGAAAAGGGTAATATGTAAGCTGTCTCAAATAAAGAGACTTCCCCTTGCAAAGATTTCACAACGAACTGTTTCTGTGAATTTAAAAGTCTTGCCATCCACTAGAGTAATTAACGACGGACTGAAAACTATCCACTCATAGAGGAGATAGCAAAAAAAAGTTACGCCGACGTTTATAGGGAAGCACAAGTTTCTCAAATAAATAGACCTGCTACTTGTTGTCATGGAGGATTGTAAAAAGAAATGACTTTTTGGGGATAGAAATATGGCTTCCTAGGGAAAGAAATATAACTTACTGGGGAAAGAAATATGACTTCCTGGGGAAATGCCACGATATTCCTGCTGAGGAGATAAAGTCTTCTCGTGCAAAATAAATGCACAAACCAAAACTCGAAGTTTTCAGAAATCCAAAGTAAATAATATTGTTGTGGAACCACAGATTCAAACCAGAAATAAACTGGAATGAAACAGTCAACCAAAATACATCCTTTGAGAAATAAACTCAAGAGGGAAAATCAAATCCATCCAAACAAGTAGCTGTACAGGAAGGCTAAAGCAAAAATCTTCCACGAGGGACAACTCAGTGGGGACATTGAAAGAATATACGCTTTCTGCTTAAGGCCAACACTCTATTGAAGAGAGGACAACGTAATTCTATAAAACAGGATGATATGTTAACAAAAATATTAAAAAAATTCAATGAACAATGATTTTCCAATTTTAGCTATGTATGATGTTGTTGTACCCCAAATTTTGACCTAAGATACCATCTCCCATCTGCATCATTACATTACAAGTGTTTTGACCTATCTTTATCAATTTTCAAAGCAGATTTAAAATTCATAACTTTTTCAAGTCAATGAGCCGTTTATTTTTGAACGCTAAATTTATTAACTGATCAATGCTTAAATGATGTTTATTTAATTATTTATTATTCTGAGTTTAAATAATTGGAATTGAGTTTCGGTTATTCTATAATTTAAAGAATTATAAATAATAAAGTAAATATTTGAAAAGAAGTTTATTAATTGATCAACAATGTTTATTAATTATTTATTATCTTAAATTTAAATAATTGGAATTTATTTTCAGTTATTATATAATTTAAAGATTTATAAATAATAAAGTGAATATTTGAAAAGAAGTTTATTAATTGATCACACGATGTTTATTAATTATTTATTATCTTAAATTTAAATAATTGAAATTTATTTTCAGTTATTAATAATTTAAAGATTTATAAATAATAAAATAAATATTTGAAAAGAGTTTATTAATTGATCAACAATGTTTATCTAATTATTTATTATTCTAAGTTTAAATAGTTGAAATTTTATTTTCAGTTATTATAATTTAGAAGAATTATAAATAATGAAGTAAATGATTGAAGACAAGTTAATTGATCAATGATGTTTATTTAATTATTTATCATTTTAAATTTAAATAATTGAAATTGATTTTCAGTTATTATATAATTTAAAGAATTATAAATGATAAAATAAATAATTGGAAAGAAGAAAAGAATTAACTGAAATAATAGAATTTTATTCATCTTTATTCTAATTATTACAATTGTTGTTTAAATACTGTATTATGTACAAAGTATTTACAATGACAATTACATAAAATGTTTAAAGTAAAATAAAAACTATTTTTCTAAGATTCTAAATCTTCATCTTCTATCCAATGCTTCTTTAATGCTCATTTGATTTTACCTGCAAAAGAATTAAAAGAAAAGTCAGAAATGAATATATAATTAAAAGCAGAAAATTAATTTAAGCGTTCATCATTAAAAGCAAACGGCTGGAATCAGTTTTTACCTTTTTTACAAATCACGGGATTTCTCCCGGTTCACAAAAAGGGATGAATTTTTATTGATAAAAATGAATGCACAAGTTAAAAATATGCACAAATTCATTTTTTTGTCAAAATTGCACATTTTAATTGTAAACTGCATATTTCAAATAAAATGCATAATACAAACAGCATATGCAGTTTTAAACACAAGACAAAAGTCCAACGTAAACTACCCAAGGCAGGTAGGAAGAGGCCAAAAAACACAAGGCTCACATGCTGTACAATACAATTGACAAAGAGAAATGTGCAGTTTAAAACCAAATATGCAAGCAATATATTTCCATTTCTCATCATTTTCCAGCTTTTACTTTTTCAGAACAAGTACAGTACATCACATTTTAATGTCAAATTGTACTAGAGAGAGAGAAGAGAGGAAGAGTGTGGGTTTTACAGGTTTTGGCTTAGGCAGAAAAGAGATACAAAACAAATCAGCAGTAACACAATAAGAAAAGGAAAGCATGAAAAAGGATACCATACAAACCGTATGTAGCAGTATAGTGTGCAGAGAGGCAAAAAATATAGTTAAAATATACAAAACCTGTAACATAAGCCAAGGCAACCAACTGTGATAACAAGACAGAACCCTTCAAGAGTAGAGACATATCATAACCGTTTGGAGAGCCAAAAACCAAAAACTGAGTTCAAGAACTAAAACTGCAACATAAACCAAACATACATACAACCTGCATTCAAAACCATTCAAAACCATGTCAAAACCAAAACCATTCCAAGCCTAACCAGTAAACTGTCCAACCAAAGCTTATAGCCTTTCAAACCATAACCTGTAACACAAAGCAAAACCAAGGCCACAAACCATGTCAGGGCCATAACCTGCATAAAACCAGTAAAACCTTATGGCCACAAACCAAAAACCAGGCCAAACCTAAAGCGAAAACCTCAAGCACCTGCCTGAAGCTAAACCAAAACCATGGCCTAAACCACAAACCTGTTTCCATAACCTGCATAAACCAGAAAAACCTCAACCATGGCCTAAACCACAAACCTGTTACCATAACCTGTTAAAACCTGTTCAAGCCTTACCAAAGCCTTGGTCCAAAACCAGTAAATTCACCTATGCAAACCCAGCCAAAAACACCATAAACCCTCAGATTCGAACCATACATCAACCAACACAAGGCAACCATAAGAAAAGAAAGAAAATCAAACGTGTTCAAAGCCATTTCTAGCATACCATCATAAAAATCATCGAGGCAACATGAATTCTCGGATAGAAGCATCATAGGATAGCAAACACATCAAGCTAGTCAAAATAAATATTTCAACAATAGCAGTCAAGCATACAAACGAAGGCAACTCATTCAAGCATCAAGCCCACAGAAGAAGAAGGAAAAGAAACGTGTATAAGCAAAGCAAGGCAGGGTCAACAGAGAAGAAGAAAAAGAGCCTAAATCCAACAAAGAAGAAAGATACAAATACAGAGTACCAGGGAGCTTCGTTCACGTTTTCCCTCGCCGTCTTGGCCTCCTACGCGTACCCCCAACCTTCCTTCCTCCGTCTCCAAAGGTAGTTCTCTTTTCCCCTTCCCTTTCATACCTCAAATAACCGTTAATAATTCGATGTCAGAATCAAAATGGATGAAGAGCATAACATACAGTAACAAAAAACCCCAATGAAATAAAAATGAAGTTTTGTACCTTGAGTCTGTCGCCCTAACGCTTTGACTGGAGGAAAGAAGAAGGTGGAGGATGCTGGTGGCCATGGGCAAAAGACTCAGGCGAAGGTGGAAGAAGATGAATCAAGAGCGAAGAAGACGAACAAGGATGAACGAGCGGTGCCTCTGTCAAAACCTTAACCCTAATCTAATTTCCCCAAAGCTAAAACATTGTTTAACCCTAACAAATTATGGAAATTGGACCTTAACCCTTTTTCCTGCCTAAGCCCAACGAATCTCCTTAAGTGCACCCCCCTTTTCTGTTTTGTTTGGGCCCTTTAGAAACCCTTTAGCCCAAACGTTTTCTACTAACACCATCCCTTTATTTTTGATACACCTCTGCCTATTTATTCTCTTTTAGTTTTTTAGAATTATTATTAATTTAGTTAATTAATAAAGTTAATCAAATAGAGATAATTTAATTAAACAAATTTTAAGTAATATGACCATTTTATTAAGTTTAACTTTAAGATTAATTTAGTAATTTTTAGTATTCCTTTTTTTTTAATTAGGTTTAAGTTAATAACTTTTAAGTTTTAATTTAGTTTAATTATTTAATAACTCTTAAAAGTAATATTTTATATTAATATTAAAAAACATATGAAAATAGAAACTTAATTAAAATGTTTTTTGCTTCCTTTAATTAATTCTCATGCTTTGTCCATATTTAAAAAAATGCATAAATGAAAACTATTAAAACATTTTCTTTTTCCTTAATATTAGATAAAAATATAAAAATGCATGTTCTTATCCTTTAGTTTGTCATTTAATCATTGTTTTGGTTATATGTCACTTAGCTATCATTATCTGCATATTTTTCTATTTAATTATTTCGTCTTTACTTGTTTATTCCGTTTACGTCTAAATCCAAGAGAAGAACGATTAAATTTCTTGACTTCATGTCCTCAAGTCCAATCACGCGAATATCTTCATCTCATTAAAACTTAAGACAATTTTTCCTCAAATATTCAATCTTTTCAAAGCTTATACCTTTTAAGTCAAAACTTCGACATTAGGTCGTCGTACCTTCAAAAAACCCGTCCATACCCCTTTTCGGCCAAAACAATTTATTTCGATCAAACAAATGAATTTTTATAAACAGATATTTCAAAAGGTTCCTATAGAGTACTATAGATACATTGGGTGCTAATACCTTCCCACTGTATAACCAACCCCCGAACCATAGATCTCTTTTCAAAAACGCCTTGTATTTTCATTACTTTTAGAAAGTATTATTTTACATTGCATATTTAGGGTTTTATTTCGCTCTTTCCCCTTTTCCCTTGGAAATAATAAAGCACGATGGCGACTCTTGCTTTTGTGAGACGAATTAATCAATAATTCGATCTCCGATTTACCCCACTACATTTTTTATCGCTACAGAATTTGGCGACTCTGCTGGGGACAGATTGACCTCTTGCTGGTCCATCCCTAAGTGGGTTAAGCCTAATTTGTTCTATCTGTTTTATTATTATTTGACTTGTTTGATTATGTGTTTAAATTGGGGTTTTTTGGGTTTTTTGCAAAGGACGAATCCTATACCCGGATTAAGTTACACTTAAGGAATAGGACGGGCGGTACAGTTATGTTAACTTTGAGGGAGTAATCCCGAAGAAGGAGGCATGAGATCCCCCACTCAATGGAAGGCCCTCTTGAACTTAATATTTATTTACCGAGTAATCGGGAAGACATTATTATTTTCGACCTAGGAGCCAGAGAAATTGAGAACCGTAGAACCCTAACCCATCTTGGCCTTTAGGTGTAGCGCGGAGACTATAACGGAGTAATCCGGAAGTAGTTGTTACGCGATGCTACGCTCGGATGAGTTTCTCTTGAGAATATTGCTAATTATTGAGTAATCAAGACGTTGGCAATATCCGAAGGAGGAATGTAGACTCTGGGAACTCTTAGAACCTTGTCTTACAGGTGTGATTGAACCGTTAGTACATACCTTGGGGTGGGCTTTACCCTCGACTCCATGCTCGAAACATTGAACCTTTGAACCCCATGTTTGTGAACTTGTGTGTAACTGTTGCATTATCATTCATTCATGCATTCATCAACATTTTTGTAAAAAAAACTTGTTTTTCAAAGGAACTTAAGAATGATTCTTGCAGACATCTCAGGTATTATTATTATGGAATTTGGAAGGAGAAACACTCGAAGTTTTAGTTTTAAGGAGCCCGAGATTGAAGAACTGAAGAGTTTAATTCCTAAGATCAAGAACCCGACGGATTTTCAGAAAAAGTATGGGTCCATTATATCTCTCATGAAGCGCAAGATGAAGGAAGGCATCCTTAATACGTTGGTCCAATTCTACGATCCTTTGTACCGATGTTTCACCTTTCCAGATTACCAGTTAATGCCCACCTTAGAAGAGTACTCCTACATACTTGGTTTGCCGATCACCAACTGTGTTCCTTTTTCTGGGTTAGAAGAGGAACCCAAATCTCACGAGATAGCGACCATCACCCACTTGAAGAAGTCAGAGATAGAGGAGAACATGACTACAAAAGGGGGAATCCGAGGTTTGTCTGCGCAGTTTTTGTTGAGGAAAGCTCGTCATTTCGCTGAGATAAAAAACACTATTGCCTTTGAAGACGTCTTCACTTTACTCGCTTATGGTCTATTCTTGTTCCCTAACGTTGATAAGTTTGTGGATATCAACGCCATCAGAATCTTCTTGATTGGAAATCCGGTCCCTACGCTGCTAGGAGATACCTACTATTCCATCCATCTTCGAAACTCTTATCAAGGAGGGATGATTATTTGTTGTACATTGTTGCTGTATCAGTGGTATGTTTCTCATCTACCTAGGTCTGATGTTTTCTGGGATCTCGAGAAGGAGCCGCGATGGGCGCCAAAAATTATGGCTCTCACTCATTTTGACATTGATTGGTATAATCGAGTTTACTATGACGTGAAGATTGTCGATAGTTGTGGTGCTTTTCCTAACGTGCCTCTTCTTGGTACGAAAGGTGGAATTAACTATAATCCTGTTCTCGCGCACCGTCAGTTTGGATACCCGGTGAGGGACAAGCCAAACAACATCCATGTGAGTGGTTTCTTTCTACAGGAAGGACAAGATCACCAGGCAGCTAAGAGGGAGATCGAAGGAGCTTGGCGCCACATCCATAGGAAGGGGAGAGATATGTTAGGACATAGGGGTGCCGTTTCTTTGGAGCCTTACCTACAATGGGTCCGCGCTAGGGCTTGTGCTCTCAAGATGCCCTATAAACCTGAGAAACCTTTATTCCCTACTGTTGCATCATCATCTGTTGATATCCCTATCGAGAATATGGGAGAACACCAAGGAAATCTGGCTAGGATGAAGTCCGAGAGAGATGCTTGGAAAGAAAAGTATAATGTGTCTGAATATGAGAATTGGGTCCTGGCTCGACAACTAAAGGAAAAGGAGGATTTACTCTTTATTCAAGACGGTTGGTTCATTGATCATGATGAGAAACTTCGTCAAAAGGATGCTTTACTGAAGAAGTATGCTAGTGAAAGGAAGAGAAAGAAGGAAGGTTCGGTAAGCGTTGCTCTTGTTCCTAATCCGCAAAAGGAAATCATTGATCGACTGGTAGTTGAGAAGAAAGAGATGGAAGAATTTTATGAAGAGAAGATCAGGAAGCTCCGGTTACAGTTGGCATTTGGTCCTTCATCTGATGATTCTGAGTGATCTTTAATTCTTCGTTTTATTTTACTGATGTCATTTTGTAAAACTCTGTAAAAGGGCTTCATGTTCCGAAGTTGTAATTTACTGCTTTTATTATGGGCTTCATGTTCCAAAGTTGTAATTTACTGCTTTTATTAAGGGCTTCATGTTCCAAAGTTGTAGTTTACTGCTTTTATTATTGGGTTGTTATCCCAAAGTGTAATTTATTGTTTTGTTGTTCCAAAGTTGTATGTTGTAATTTACCGCTTTTGATTAATGGATTGAGTTTTGTTGTTCAAAATTCCTTTACCATTGATGTGTGCAAAATTATCGAAGTTCCTTGAAAAAACTATTACAATGAATCATCATTTGCATCACATATCATGCATCATTCAACATTCCACTTCACCTGTTTTCTAGAGTCTTATCCTTGTTTCTTTTTCCACTCCGATAGATTGTCAAGCTGTCTCATCGATACGATACTCGAGCCAATCGTCAGAGGAAGATGGAAGATCTGGAATAGGAAAACCACGAGCTTCGTGAGGAGGTCTCTACCCTTCGTGTCGGTATGGAAAAGTTAACTGCGCTAGTGGAAAGTTTGATGGCTGCTCAGAATCAGCCATCGACTACAGCTGCTGAGATTCAGACTTCAACCACTGTGGTTTCCGAGATTGTCACTGTTCCAACATCTGTAACTCAAATCAACTCTCCGCTTCAACATCAGATGCCAAAAGGTTTTCCGTGGGGAATGCCTTACAACTTTGTGCCAGAAGGGTATCAGCCTGTCGTACAGCCTTTGTTTCAACCTACTTTGTCTCTTCCTCAACCAGAGATAACTGCCATGCCGCCGGTAATCCCGTCTGTAACACCTTTCCCGCAACCGGTGATGACAACTGTCGCTCCTGTGGTTCACTCCGTGCCATATTTGAGTGAACCTACTTATCCTGCCGAGCCTGCTGAAAGTTTGGGTCTTTTTGATAGAATGGAGGAATTTCAAGACCAATTCCAAGAAATGTAGAGGGAGCTCAGAGCGTTAAAGGGGAAGGATTTGTTTGGGAAGAACACTCATGACCTTTGTTTAGTTCCGAATGTCAAGATTCCAGCAAAATTCAAAGTGCCAGACTTTGAAAGATATAAGGGTGATTCGTGTCCTCGGAGTCATTTGACTATGTACGTGAGGAAGATGTCTACATATTCTGATGATCATGACTTGTTGATTCTTATTTTCAAGACAGTTTGACGGGTGCTGCTCTAAAGTGGTATATGGGTTTAGACAGTATTCGGATCCGCAACTTCAACGATCTTAGCGAAGCTTTTGTCCACCAGTATAAGTATAACGTTGACATGGCACCGGACAGGGATCAACTCCGGGAGATGTCCCAGAGAGACAGAGAATCTTTTAAGGAATACGCCCAGAGGTGGCGTGAAATTGTTGCTCAAATCTATCCATCTCTTGAGGAGAAAGAGATGACGAAGATATTCTTAAAGACTTTAGGTTCCTTTTACTATGAAAGAATGATTGCCAGCGCACCCAGTGGCTTCACCGAAATGGTAAGCATGGGCATGCGGTTGGAGGAAGGGATTCGTGAAGGGCGTTTGGTTAAAGAAGGAAGTCCATCTAGCGGTACTAAGAAGTTTGGAAGTGTTTTCCCGAAAAGAAAAGAACAGGATGTCAGCGCAATCTTCCCAGGGAGACCAAGGAGAGGTTACTCACACGTTGCGGCAGTCACTCCGGCTGTCCGCCCAGCTTTGATGACCCCAGCTCATCAAACCCCACCAACTCAACAACGGCCATTTCAGCAGCAGCCTCGACAACAGGCTTATCCATTCAACAACCAGAACCGTTCACCAAGAAAACCGCAATTCGATGCCATTCCTATGACTTATACTGAATTGTTCCCTGCTCTTATCAGAAAGAACCTCATAACGACGAAACCTCCTCCTGTTGCACCGAATAGTACATCTCCGTGGTACAAGGCGGATCAGTTTTGTGAATATCATCAAGGGTCGCCGGGGCACAACATTGAGAATTGTTTTGCTCTAAAGGCGGACGTGCAGAGGTTGATTAAGAATGGTATCTTGTCTTTCAAGGATGTTAATCCAAATGTTAGAGATAATCCTTTGCCTCGACATGGGGCAGCATCAGTGAATATGGTGGAAGGTTGTCCGGGAAAGTTTCGAGTTTTTCAAGTTGAACACATAAGAGAGTCGTTGATCAGGTTACATCAGAGCTTAAGAAGACTTGCCTTTGTTAGGCATCAACATGATTATGATGTTTGTGAATTTTGTTCAAGAGAGGTTGATTGCCCTATTGTGAAGGAGGATATTCAAAAGTTGTTAGACCAGAGGGTTATCACTATTACATATGACAGAGATCCAGAGGATGAAGTGAATGTTATAATACCGCAATTCAATTTTCCGGAATCGGTAGAGATCGTTTACGACAGTCAGACTGCACCTGTTGCTCCTTTGACCATTTATCCACCTGGTCCTGTGCCTTACAACTTAGACCAAGCTGTACCGTATAAGTATAATGCCACAATGATTGAGAATGGGGTAGAAGTCCCTATACCAACAAGGCCGTCTTTTGTTAACATCGCTGATGTGAGTAGAGTTACGAGGAGCGGGCGTGTCTTTGCAGCGGTACCTTTGAAGAGACCAGAAGTTCAAGTCAGGAGACCCATACCGGCAGAAATTCCAGCGAGAAATGTTGAACCAAGGGTTGAGATAGGCCGATCCAATGAACCTATCCCTCATCCTGAGGATGATGAGATTCTGAAGCTTATCAAGAGAAGTGAATATAAGATTGTGGACCAACTATTGCAAACTCCTTCCAAGATTTCTTTGCTTGCTTTACTGAGAGATTCTGGTGCCCATAGAGAAGCTTTGATGAAGGTCTTGGACCAGGCATTCGTGGATCATGATGTGACGGTTGACCAATTTGATGGAATTGTGGGAAATATTACTTCGTGTAACAATCTTAGTTTCAGTGATGAAGAGCTTCCGGAGGAGGGAAGGAACCATAATATGGCTTTGCATATCTCAATAAGTTGCGGAAATGATACTTTATCAAGTGTGTTGGTAGGTACAGGTTCGTCGTTAAATGTAATGCCCAAAACTACATTATCTCGACTCTCATATCAAGGTGCTCCCATGAGACCTAGTGGGGTAATTGTCAAAGCGTTTGATGGTTCTAGGAAGACTGTCATTGGTGAAGTGGATCTTCCTATAGTAATTGGTCCTCATACTTTTCAGATCACTTTTCAAGTAATGGATATTTGTGCCGCCTACAGTTGCCTATTGGGTCATCCATGGATCCATGATGCAGGGGCAGTCACTTCCACGCTCCATCAAAGATTGAAGTTTGTAAGGCATGGAAAGCTGGTAATGATTGGTGGAGAGCAGGCTATGGTGGTAAGCCATTTGTCATCTTTCTCTTTTATTGATGCTGATGAGGATGTGGGAACCCAGTTCCAAGCTCTATTTGTTGCTAATAATGAAGTGAAGAAGCAAGGGACATCTATTTCTTCTTTTGAGGATGCGCGACGAGTGGTTGAAAGTGGTTCGGCTGAAGGTTGGGGCCAGGTGTTGACTTTGCCCGAGAACAAGTCGGGAGAAGGTCTTGGTTTTCATCCCGTGTCTACAAGAGTCAAGAAAGAAGTAGTTACTCGTCCGATTCAAGAGGTTTTCCGAAGCGCAGGTTTTATCCATCCGACTCCTCCTGAAGTTGATGCTATAATAGGAGACGATTCTGAAGAGGATTTACCCGATTTTGTAACGCATGGAGTGGCTTGCCAGAACTGGATTGCTGTTGATGTTCCTGTTGTGATGCACATTTCTGAGTAATGTTTTGTTTTATTTTTTGAAAAATTTCGCTCTGCCCAAGGCGAAAAGTATTTGTGTCGGGCTATGTTGAAAATAAATCCTTTTGCTCTGCCCAAGGCAAAAGAGAAATGTCTGGGCTCTTTGTTTCAAGTATTTCCCTTCATGAATAAAAATGTTATTTTGTCCACTACTGTTTTATTTTTTACTTTTTCTGGGAAATAGTAATGAAAATTAATTGGTAGTAATAGGAAAATATGATAACTTTTTGTTTCATTTATACAACATTCATATTAATCGATTTCTAAAATAAAGCATAATCATATGTGCAGATTAATCCATGACTTAACCATTGAAAACAATGATCCTATGCCCTCTCCCAACTTTGAATTCCCTGTGTTCAGAGCCGAAGAAGAGGATAGTGAAGAGATTCCTGATGAAATTTCCCGTTTGCTTGAGTACGACAAAAAGACTATTCAGCCGTTTGAAGAACCTATAGAGTTGAGCAATTTGGGTGATGAAGAAGATAAAAAGGAAGTCAAGGTCGGAGCATTGCTTATCCCAGAGGTCAAAGAGAAAATGTTGGAGCTTCTCAAAGAGTATGTTGATGTGTTTGCTTGGTCCTACCAAGATATGCAAGGTTTGGACAACGATATTGTGGAGCATCGTTTACCTTTGAGACCTGAATGTCCGCCGATTAAGCAGAAGTTGAGAAGGACTCGTCCCGATATGGCTGACAAGATCAAAGAAGAGGTTCAAAAACAGATTAATGCAGGTTTCCTTGTTACATCGGTCTATCCTCAATGGTTAGCCAATATAGTGCTTGTTGCTAAGAAGGATGGCAAAGTTCGAATGTGTGTAGACTATAGAGATCTGAATAGAGCTAGCCCAAAGGATGACTTCCCATTACCGCACATTGACGTATTGGTCGACAGTACCGCAAAGTTCAAAGTCTTTTCTTTCATGGATGGTTTCTCTGGTTACAATCAAATCAGGATGGCACCAGAAGATATGGAGAAGACAGCTTTCATTACACCGTGGGGAACATTTTGTTATCGAGTTATGCCGTTTGGTTTGAGGAATGCTGGTGCAACATACCAAAGAGCCATGACTGCTTTGTTCCATGACATGATGCATAAAGAGATAGAAGTGTATGTAGATGATATGATTGCCAAATCACAAACTGAAGAAGATCATTTGGAACATTTATTGAAGTTATTCCAGCGTTTGAGAAAGTATAAACTCCGTCTGAATCCCAACAAGTGCACTTTTGGTGTTTGTTCTAGAAGACTTCTGGGTTTCATTGTCAGTCAGAAAGGTATTGAGGTAGATCCTAATAAAGTCAAAGCTATTCGGGAAATGCCCGCACCCAAGACGGAAAAACAAGTAAGAGGATTCCTTGGGAGACTGAATTATATTTCTAGATTTATATCTCATATGACTGCTACCTGTGGGCCGATTTTCAAGCTTCTCCGAAAGAACCAAGGATGTGTGTGGACAGAAGATTGTCAGAGAGCTTTTGATAGCATCAAAGAATATTTACTTGAACCTCCCATTTTGATTCCTCCAGTGGAAGGAAGACCTTTGATTATGTACCTGACTATATTGGAAGATTCCATGGGATGTGTGCTTGGTCAACAAGATGAGACTGGAAGAAAGGAACATATCGTATATTATTTGAGTAAGAAATTCACAGACTGTGAGTCTCGATACTCATTGCTTGAGAAAACCTGTTGTGCTTTAGCTTGGGCTGCTCGCCGTCTACGCCAGTATATGGTTAACAACACCAATTGGTTAATCTCCAAAATGGATCCGATCAAGTATATCTTTGAGAAGCCCGCCTTATCTGGAAGAATAGCTCATTGGCAGATGTTGTTATCTGAATATGACATTGAGTATCACACTCAGAAAGCAATCAAAGGGAGTATTTTAGCCGACCATTTGGCTCACCAACCAATTGAAGATTATCAATCCATCAAGTTTGATTTCCCAGATGAAGATGTTATGTACTTGAAAGCTAAAGATTGTGAAGAGTCGTTACCCGAAGAAGGACCTGATCCCGAATCCCATTGGGGTTTAATATTTGATGGAGCTGTGAATTCTTATGGAAATGGAATTGGGGCAATCATCGTCACTCCCCGAGGTACTCATATCCCGTTCACAGCGAGATTGAAGTTTGACTGCACGAACAACATGGCTGAATATGAGGCATGTATTATGGGTCTCGAAGAAGCAGTGGATCTAAGGATTAAGATTCTTGATATTTATGGAGATTCGGAATTGGTAATTAATAAAATCAAAGGAGAATGGGAGACTCGTCATCCTGGTTTGATCCCTTACAGAGATTATGCTAGAAGATTGTTAACTTTCTTCAACAAAGTGGAATTACATCATATCCCTAGAGATGAGAACCAAATGGCTGATGCTTTAGCTACTTTGTCTTCAATGTTTCAAGTGAATGGTTGGAACGATGTGCCTACGATCCGAGTTATGCGCCTTGACAAACCTGCTCATATGTTCTCAGTAGAAGAGGTTACCGACGACAAACCGTGGTTCTATGACATTAAACGTGTTCTTCAAACTCAAGAGTACCCGCCTGGGGCATCTAATAAAGATAGGAAGATGTTGAGAAGATTGGCAAGCAGTTTCTTCCTCAATGAAGAAGTATTGTATAAGAGAAATTACGACATGGTCTTGCTCAGATGTGTAGACAGACATGAAGCAGACATGCTGATGCAAGAAGTACATGAAGGATCTTTTGGCACTCATGCCAACGGACATGCAATGGCTAAAAAGATGCTGAGAGCTGGTTACTATTGGATGACAATGGAATATGATTGCTGCAAATATGTGAAGAAATGTCATAAATGCCATATTTATGCGGACAAGATACATGTGCCACCGACCCTCCTCAAAGTTATCTCTTCACCTTGGCCTTTCTCTATGTGGGGCATTGATATGATTGGAATGATTGAACCCAAAGCTTCAAATGGTCATCGTTTCATCTTGGTAGCGATCGATTATTTTACTAAATGGGTGGAAGCAGCATCTTATGCTAATGTAACCAGACAGGTGGTAGTCAGATTTATCAAGAATCAAATCATTTGTCGATACGGTATCCCGAGCAAGATCATCACTGATAATGGTTCGAAT
Source organism: Vicia faba (assembly GCA_948472305.1). Classification (NCBI taxonomy): domain Eukaryota; kingdom Viridiplantae; phylum Streptophyta; class Magnoliopsida; order Fabales; family Fabaceae; genus Vicia; species Vicia faba. The sequence goes on along the minus strand of OX451740.1, from coordinate 308,478,764 downwards.
TTGAATAACAAGATGATGAAAGAGCTTTGTGAAGAGTTCAAGATCGAACATCATAATTCTTCTCCTTACAGACCGAAGATGAATGGGGCTGTTGAAGCTGCTAACAAGAACATCAAAAAGATTGTCCAGAAGATGGTGGTAACTTATAAAGATTGGCATGAAATGCTTCCATTTGCTCTGCATGGATACCGTACTTCAGTTCGAACTTCAACAGGTGCAACCCCATTTTCCCTGGTTTATGGTATGGAAGCAGTACTCCCCGTGGAGGTTGAGATTCCGTCTCTGAGAGTGTTGATGGAAGCTAAACTTTCTGAGGCTGAATGGTGTCAAAGTAGATATGATCAGTTGAATTTAATTGAAGAAAAGAGATTGACAGCTTTGTGTCACGGTCAATTATATCAGCAGAGAATGAAGAAGGCTTTTGATAAGAAGGTTCGACCACGCGAGTTCAGAGAAGGTGACCTTGTGCTCAAAAAGATATTATCTTTCCAACCTGATTCTAGGGGCAAGTGGGCTCCGAATTATGAAGGACCGTATGTCGTTAAGAAGGTTTTCTCTGGAGGTGCTTTGATTCTCACCAATATGGACGGTGAAGAGCTCCCGCGCTCCATGAACGCCGATGCAGTCAAGAAGTATTTCGCTTAGGTTTGAGTTGACAGTTTGCTAAGTTGAAAACCCGAAAGGGCGGCTTAGGCAAGCTTTTGATCAGACCGGTCTTGGCATTTGAGCACTTTGGAAATTCGAAGTTGTTAGGGAGAATAGTGATCATTGTTTTTGTGTAACCCTTTCTTTCATGTACTATTTCCCAAACTTTTGTAAACCGTTGGAGTCACGTTGTTAGCGAACTACCATCTTATTAATGAAATTTGAGCATTTACCCTTTGTGGGCAAAATTTTAATTTTTACGGAAATATTTGAAACAAAGTTATTTAAAGTATTCTTATTTTAAAAATGTGTCGTGAATAATGAAGGGAATATTAACAGTTGTTCCGAGGATGGTCAAGCCATGAAATGCAAAACAATACAGTAATTTATCCTTGCATGATGAACATGTTTTATTTCAAAATTGTCATGAGGTGTTGGTTGTGTAACTTGCGTTTCTCGTGGTACTAAATTTGGTGACTCCCCAGTTGTTCCAGTTAAGCGTTGTTTTGGCTACCTTTATTTGGGCGATTTCTGAAGTGTGGTACGCTTTGTCTCATGCCAGTAGTCTATTGGTATTAGAAGATTGGATTTGAATAATTTTCTCCTCAGAAGACTTAAGCCTTGTAGCGTGATACGCTCTAACGTTGCTTTGTGGTTCCAGTTCCAGTTATTTTCCGTTTTTTAAGATTGGCCGAGTATCTATTATTTCGTGACATCTTATCGTCTTCAAGATATTCCATTTGTTCGTTTTGTCAGCATAACATTCATTTACTCATTTACACTTATATCACGCACATTCACATTTTCCGTTGATTTTGGGTTGTATACTTTGTTTTTAAGACAATGTACATGTTCTTTCCAAGTAGCAGGTTAGCTTAGGCAGAAAATGTGCTTCCTTTCTAAATTCCCCAACTGAGCTAATCCTCGTGGATGATTTTTGATTTAGCTTACCTTGTCCATTTCTGGATAGGATGAATTCCCCAATCGAGTTACTTTCTCATTGTTTGGAGTCTTGTTTGACTGTTTTCTCTCTAGTTTATTCCTGGATGAAGTTGTTGTCTCTTGCATAGGCTATCTCATGATTTTCCCCAGTGAAGTCGCGACCTAGACGAATGGTGCATTTATTTTGCACATTTAAGCATGTGATCTCCTCGGGAAGGATTGATTCATGGTTCTCTTTGACGAAGATTTTATTCTCTGCCAGTGTCATCGCAATTTCCTTCTGAATTATTTTTGGAAAACGACAAGCGGCGGTCTCTTCATGAGCAACTTGTACGTTATAGACATCGTTGGAAAACGACAAGCGGCAGCTCTTCACGAGCAACTTGTGCGTTATTATTATTCTTGGAAAACGACAAGCAGCAGTCTCTTCATGAGCAACTTGTACGTTATAGACATCGTTGGAAAACGACAAGCGGCAGCTCTTCACGAGCAACTTGTGCGTTATTATTATTGGAAAACGACAAGCGGCGGTCTCTTCATGAGCAACTTGTGTGTTATTATTATTTTTGGAAAACGACAAGCGGCAGCTCTTCACGAGCAACTTGTGCGTTATTATTATTTTGGAAAACGGCAAGCGGCAGTCTCTTTATTTGAGCAACTTGTACGTTATTATTTTTTTGGAAAACAGCAAGCGGCAGCTTCTTTATTTGAGCAGCTTATATGTTATTGGTATTTTCTTAGAAAACAGCAAGTGGCGGCTTCTTTATTTGAGCAGCTTGTATGTCATAATATTTTTTGGGAAGACAGCAAGTGACAGCTTCTTTATTTGAGGCAACCTGTGTATCTACAACCATATTATATCTCAGCATTAATGAGTATATCTCCGGAAATATCGCAGAGAAGTTTGTTATGAATCTTTACCTTCAGAAGTCGGTAATCCGTCGCCAGCAAATTTGATACTCTCTGTCTATCTTTGACCTTGAGTTGTGAGCTCACTGATATTTTTGAGTCAATAATCTGTTTTTATGGCCTATGCAAGATGCCTTCTTTGTTAAGGTCAGAGGTCGTATTCCCTCAATTTTATTCGCTGTCAAGAGTCTGTCATTTGAAGTCGATGGCTTGTTTCCCCAGTAGTGTATAATCCATGTCTATGTGTTTTATTGGTGTTTGATTTCTCCAGCATTGTCTTGTTTCATACAATATCTTTCTCTGTGAATTCAATCACTACATTCATATCAAACATAATGGCGGTATCTTAGGGTAAAAATTTGTGTATTCTGTATTTAAGTACCTTCAATCTCGTCGAGACGAAGATTTTAATCTTCATATCTCCGGATAGAAGGAACTTAAATAGGGGCAGCTGTTGTACCCCAAATTTTGACCTAAGATACCATCTCCCATCTGCATCATTACATTGCAAGTGTTTTGACCTATCTTTATCAATTTTCAAAGCAGATTTAAAATTCATAACTTTTTCAAGTCAATGAGCCGTTTATTTTTGAATGCTAAATTTATTAACTGATCAATGCTTAAATGATGTTTATTTAATTATTTATTATTCTGAGTTTAAATAATTGGAATTGAGTTTCAGTTATTCTATAATTTAAAGAATTATAAATAATAAAGTAAATATTTGAAAAGAAGTTTATTAATTGATCAACAATGTTTATTAATTATTTATTATCTTAAATTTAAATAATTGGAATTTATTTTCAGTTATTATATAATTTAAAGATTTATAAATAATAAAGTAAATATTTGAAAAGAAGTTTATTAATTGATCAGACGATGTTTATTAATTATTTATTATCTTAAATTTAAATAATTGGAATTTATTTTCAGTTATTATATAATTTAAAGATTTATAAATAATAAAATAAATATTTGAAAAGAGTTTATTAATTGATCAACAATGTTTATCTAATTATTTATTATTCTAAGTTTAAATAGTTGAAATTTTATTTTCAGTTATTATAATTTAGAAGAATTATAAATAATGAAGTAAATGATTGAAGAGAAGTTAATTGATCAATGATGTTTATTTAATTATTTATCATTTTAAATTTAAATAATTGAAATTGATTTTCAGTTATTATATAATTTAAAGAATTATAAATGATAAAATAAATAATTGGAAAGAAGAAAAGAATTAACTGAAATAATAGAATTTTATTCATCTTTATTCTAATTATTACAATTGTTGTTTAAATACTGTATTATGTACAAAGTATTTACAATGACAATTACATAAAATGTTTAAAGTAAAATAAAAACTATTTTTCTAAGATTCTAAATCTTCATCTTCTATCCAATGCTTCTTTAATGCTCATTTGATTTTACCTGCAAAAGAATTAAAAGAAAAGTCAGAAATGAATATATAATTAAAAGTAGAAAATTAATTTAAGCGTTCATCATTAAAAGCAAACGGCTGGAATCAGTTTTTACCTTTTTTGCAAATCACGGGATTTCTCCCGGTTCACAAAAAGGGATGAATTTTTATTGATAAAAATGAATGCACGAGTTAAAAATATGCACAAATTCATTTTTTTGTCAAAATTGCACATTTTAATTGTAAACTGCATATTTCAAATAAAATGCATAATACAAACAGCATATGCAGTTTTCAACACAAGACAAAAGTCCAACGTAAACTACCCAAGGCAGGTAGGAAGAGGCCAAAAAACACAAGGCTCCCATGCTGTACAATACAATTGACAAAGAGAAATGTGCAGTTTAAAACCAAATATGCAAGCAATATATTTCCATTTCTCATCATTTTCCAGCTTTCACTTTTTCAGAACAAGTACAGTACATCACATTTTAATGTCAAATTGTACTAGAGAGAGAGAGAGAAGAGAGGAAGAGTGTGGGTTTTACAGGTTTTGGCTTAGGCAGAAAAGAGATACAAAACAAATCAGCAGTAACACAATAAGAAAAGGAAAGCATGAAAAAGGATACCAAACAAACCGTATGTAGCAGTATAGTGTGCAGAGAGGCAAAAAATATAGTTAAAATATACAAAACCTGTAACATAAGCCAAGGCAACCAACTGTTATAACAAGACAGAACCCTTCAAGAGTAGAGACATATCATAACCGTTTGGAGAGCCAAAAACCAAAAACTGAGTTCAAGAACTAAAACTGCAACATAAACCAAACATACATACAACCTGCATTCAAAACCATTCAAAACCATGTCAAAACCAAAACCATTCCAAGCCTAACCAGTAAACTGTCCAGCCAAAGCTTATAGCCTTTCAAACCATAACCTGTAACACAAAGCAAAACCAAGGCCACAAACCATGTCAAGTCCATAACCTGCATAAAACCAGTAAAACCTTATGGCCACAAACCAAAAACCAGGCCAAACCTAAAGCGAAAACCTCAAGCACCTGCCTGAAGCTAAACCAAAACCATGGCCTAAACCACAAACCTGTTTCCATAACCTGCATAAACCAGAAAAACCTCAACCATGGCCTAAACCACAAACCTGTTACCATAACCTGTTAAAACCTGTTCAAGCCTTACCAAAGCCTTGGTCCAAAACTAGTAAATTCACCTAAGCAAACCCAGCCAAAAACACCATAAACCCTCAGATTCGAACCATACAGCAACCAACACAAGGCAACCATAAGAAAAGAAAGAAAATTAAACGTGTTCAAAGCCATTTCCAGCATACCATCATCAAAATCATCGAGGCAACATGAATTCTCGGATAGAAGCATCATAGGATAGCAAACACATCAAGCTAGTCAAAATAAATATTTCAACAATAGCAGTCAAGCATACAAACGAAGGCAACTCATTCAAGCATCAAGCCCACAGAAGAAGAAGGAAAAGAAACGTGTATAAGCAAAGTAAGGCAGGGTCAACAGAGAAGAAGAAAAAGAGCCTAAATCCAACAAAGAAGAAAGATACAAATACAGAGTACCAGGGAGCTTCGTTCACGTTTTCCCTCGCCGTCTTGGCCTCCTACGCGTACCCCCAACCTTCCTTCCTCCGTCTCCAAAGGTAGTTCTCTTTTCCCCTTCCCTTTCATACCTCAAATAACCGTTAATAATTCGAAGTCAGAATCAAAATGGATGAAGAGCATAACATGCAGTAACAAAAAACCCCAATGAAATAAAAATGAAGTTTTGTACCTTGAGTCTGTCGCCCTAACGCTTTGACTGGAGGGAAGAAGAAGGTGGAGGATGCTGGTGGCCATGGGCAAAAGACTCAGGTGAAGGTGGAAGAAGATGAATCAAGAGCGAAGAAGACGAACAAGGATGAACGAGCGGCGCCTCTGTCAAAACCTTAACCCTAATCTGTTTTCCCCAAAGCTAAAACATTATTTAATCCTAACAAATTATGGAAATTGGACCTTAACCCTTTTCCCTGCCTAAGCCCAACGAATCTCCTTAAGTGCACCCCCCTTTTCTATTTTGTTTGGGCCCTTTAGAAACCCTTTAGCCCAAACGTTTTCTACTAACACCATCCATTTATTTTTGATACACCTCTGACTATTTATTCTCTTTTAGTTTTTTAGAATTATTATTAATTTAGTTAATTAATAAAGTTAATCAAATAGAGATAATTTAATTAAACAAATTTTAAGTAATATGACCATTTTATTAAGTTTAACTTTAAGATTAATTTAGTAATTTTTAGTATTCCTTTTTTTTTAATTAGGTTTAAGTTAATAACTTTTAAGTTTTAATTTAGTTTAATTATTTAATAACTCTTAAAAGTAATATTTTATATTAATATTAAAAAACATATGAAAATAGAAACTTAATTAAAATGTTTTTTGCTTCCTTTAATTAATTCTCATGCTTTGTCCATATTTAAAAAAATGCATAAATGAAAACTATTAAAACATTTTCTTTTTCCTTAATATTAGATAAAAATATAAAAATGCATGTTCTTATCCTTTAGTTTGTCATTTAATCATTGTTTTGGTTATATGTCACTTAGCTATCATTATCTGCATATTTTTCTGTTTAATTATTTCGTCTTTACTTGTTTATTCCGTTTACGTCTAAATCCAAGAGAAGAACGATTAAATTTCTTGACTTCATGTCCTCAAGTCCAATCACGCGAATATCTTCATCTCATTAAAACTTAAGACAATTTTTCCTCAAATATTCAATCTTTTCAAAACTTATACCTTTTAAGTCAAAACTTCGACATTAGGTCGTCGTACCTTCAAAAAACCCGTCCATACCCCTTTTCGGCCAAAACAATTTATTTCGATCAAACAAACGAATTTTTATAAACAGATATTTCAAAAGGTTCCTATAGAGTACTATAGATACATTGGGTGCTAATACCTTCCCACTGTATAACCAACCCCCGAACCATAGATCTCTTTTCAAAAACGCCTTGTATTTTCATTACTTTTAGAAAGTATTATTTTACATTGCATATTTAGGGTTTTATTTCGCTCTTTCCCCTTTTCCCTTGGAAATAATAAAGCGCGGTGGCGACTCTTGCTTTTGTGAGACGAATTAATCAATAATTCGATCTCCGATTTACCCCGCTACATTTTTTATCGCTACAGATGTATGTATGAATGTATGAGTGTTATCATACGTATGTTGACAAAACAGATATATAACACTGGGAATAACCATGCAAAACTAACTCTAGCACAAACAACACTCGGCTAAACCACATCCAAGATGATCATTCCAAAAAAATAAATGCCAACTGAGGAAACAAAACCTACTGCCTGCTTTAGCTTTACTGGGGAGAAACATAATCCAGAAGTAAATAAAACAAAGTGACAAAATAGTACAGATACAGGGATAGAACATCCTTCTCCAGGCTTCACCGGGGGAACAAATATTTTCAAAAGTAACACTTCTACTGGGGATTGCAAAACCAATTTCAAACAAAGTAGATGGACACCACCTCATCAAAACATTCACTGGGGAATTCAGGCCTACTTCATTAGGGAGGCTAACACCACATTCACAAAGGAAAAACCACAATACGTTCTCCACTAGAGAAAACAGGGACATGCATTCTTCAAGAGTGATTATGGTACCAACTTCTCGGAAAAAAGAACTTCCATTAGACCGAATGAAAACTTCACTGGAGAAATCTCGGATTGAAACTTCATATCATGAAAAACTCAGAAAAGAGGAGAAATGAATCCAAACTTGACCGAGGATACCAGAGTCACAGACCCAATACGGAGAATCAGCCTGAGTAAACCTTCCTGAGGGGAACAAAAACTTCTTAAAATAAACTGGAGTTTATCCATTCCTGGGATCACCATTTTGTTGTTGTTGTTTTTTTTTTTGCATCACAAATTCTAAAGTAAAAGCAAATTGTAAATTCTTTTTGAAAAATCGATTTTGTTATTTAATCTTTTTGCTTTGAAAGTTATTATCAATAATAAGTGGAGTCTTTGCAAGCTAAATAAAATAAGAAATACAAAGAATTAGGTAAAAACTCAAATTTCATTAATAGAATGGTAGTCTGTGAATGGCGAGACTCCATGGATAATTACAAAGTTCGGAAAATGGTAATATATAATGGAAAAGATACATTGAGATACAATGACCACTATCCCCTCTAAAAAATTTTGAAATCCTGAGCAACAACTTCTGTTGAAGTGTGATGAGAATTCAAGACGATTGTTGCTCCAATGATCAAGTCTTGTCTGATGTAGTTACTTGCCAAGAAAGTCCCTAACTTTTGCCTAAGCTGCCCTTGCGGGTTTTCAGCTTAGTGGGGAATTTATTCTGTTTATGTCTATAATTTTTTCCTAGACCGCCCTTTCGGGTTTTTGGCCTACCGAGACGCTCTTTTTTGCCTATGTCACCCTTTCGGGTTTTCAACTTAGCGAGTTGTTCTTTTATTTCTTTAGGCGAAGTATTTCTTGACTGCATCAGCATTCATGGGACGTGGGAACTCCTCTCCATCCATAGTTCCAAGAATTAATGCACCGCCAGAGAAGGCTTTCTTGACAACATATAGGCCTTCAAAATTGGGAGTCCACTTGCCCCTAGAATCAGTGTTGAAAGACATGATCTTCCTGAGAATGAGGTCGCCTTCCCTGAATTCACGAGGTTAGACCTTTTTATCAAAAGCTTTCTTCATTCTTTTCTGATATAACTAGCCATGACACAAAGCCGTCATCCTCTTCTCCTCAATCAAATTCAAATGGTCAAACCTATTCTGGACCCATTCAGCCTCTGGCAACTTGGTTTGCATTATCACACGCAAAGAGGGAATCTCAATCTCAATTGGGAGCACAACTTCCATTCCATACACAAGGGAGAACTGGATTGCTCTTGTTGAAGTGCGGACATATGTTCGATATCCATGCAAAGCAAAAGGGAGCATTTCATGCCAATCCTTATAAGTAACAACCATTTTCTGGATAATTTTCTTGATATTCTTATTAGCAGCTTCAACAGCCTCATTCATCTTTGGCCTGTATGGAGATGAATTGTGATGGACAATCTTGAATTCTTCGCACAGTTCTGTCATTATTTTATTGCTCAAATTCGAGCCATTGTCGATGATAATTCTGCTCGGCACACCATACCGACATATAAGATTATTCTTGATGAAACGCACAACCACCTGCTTAGTAACATTGGTATATGAAGCAGCCTCCACCCACTTGGTGAAGTAATCAATTGCTACCAAGATGAAACGGTGTCCATTCGAAGCTTTAGGTTATATCATCCCTACCATGTCAATACCCCATATAGAGAAAGGCCATGGGAAAGAGATCACATTGAGAAGTGTCGGAGGCACATGGACCTTATCTGCATAAATCTGACATTTATGACACTTCTTTGCAAATTTATAACAATCAGATTCCATTGTCAGCCAATAGTAACCTGCCCTTAGCATCTTTTTAGCCATCGAATGTCCATTGGCATGAGTGCCAAATGAACCCTCATGAACCTCATGCATCAACATGTCTTCTTTGTGTCTATCCACACATCTGAGCAAGACCATGTCATAATTTCTCTTATACAACACATTTTCACTAAGGAAGAAACTGCCTGCCATTCTTCTCAATGTCTTTCTATCTTTCTTCGAAGCACCAATCGGGTATTCCTGAGTCTGAAGAAAATGCTTGATGTCATGATACTAAGGTTTTTCATCTGCTACCTCCTCTGTTGTAAACACATGAGCGGGCCTATCCAGTCGTCGTACCATAATTCGAGGTATATCATTCCAAGTATTCACTTGGTACATAGAAGTCAGAGTTGCTAGAGCATCCTCCATTTGATTTTCATCTATAGGAATGTGATGGAATTAAACTTTATTAAAAAGGGTAACAATCTTCTAGCATAATCTTTGTAAAGGATCAAGCCGGGATGACAAGTATCCCATTCTCCTTTAATCTAATTTATTAAAAAAGCTGAATCACCATACACATCTAGAATCTTAATTCTGAGATCAATAGCTTCCTCGAGACCCATGATGCAAGCCTCATATTCTGCCATATTATTAGTACAATCAAATGTTAACCTTGCGGTAAAATGAATGTGCGATCCATGTGGAGTGATAATCACAACACCAATTCCTTTACCATAAGCATTCACAGCTCCATCAAATATCATACTCCAACAAGATTCAGGATCAAGACCTTCCTCAGGCAATGGTTCATCACAATCTTTCACTTTCAGGAACATCACATCCTCATTGGGGAATTCATATTCTACAGACTGGTGATCCTCCACTGGTTGGTGAGCAAGATAATCTGCCAAAAAACTGCTTTTAATAGCTTTTTGAGTGCGGTATTCGATATCATATTCAGATAACATCATCTGCCAGCGGGAAATTCTCCCAGTAAGAGTAGGCTTTTCAAAAATGTACTTGATTGGATCCATTTTGGAGATCAACCAAGTAGTGTGATTCAACATATACTGCCGCAAACGCTTTGCCGCCCAGGCCAAAGCACAACATGTCTTTTCCAGCATGGAATACCGCGACTCAAAATCAGTGAATTTTTTACTGAGATGATAAATGGCGAACTCCTTCTTCCCTATTTCATCCTGTTGTCCCATAGTACAACCCATGGATTTATCTAACACTGTCAGATACCTAATCAACGGTCTTCCTTCGACAGGAGGGAGCAAGATAGCAGGTTCAAGCATATATTCTTTAATACTTTCAAATTACCTTTGGAAGTCATCCGTCCATACACAACCTTGATCTTTCTTTAATAACTTAAAGATCGGCTCACATGTTGCAGTCATGTGGGAAATGAATCTGGAAATATAATTCAAACGCCCGAGGAAACCTCTGACTTGGTTTTCAGTTCTTGGCGTTGGCATATCTTGAATTGCTTTGACTTTATCATGGTCAACTTCAATTCCTTTCTGGATAACAATGAAACCCAACAATTTCCATGATCGAACACCGAAGGTGCATTTATTTGGATTCAAGCGGAGACGATACTTCCTCAAACGCTAAAATAACTTCAACAAATCTTCTACATGCCCTTCTTCAGTCTGGGATTTGGAAATCATGTCATCAACATATACTTCGATTTCCTTGTGCATCAGATCATGGAATAGGGTTTTCATAGCCCTCTAGTATGTTGCACCAGCGTTCTTCAACCCGAAGGGCATCACTCTGTAACAGAATATTCCCCGGGGTGTGATAAACATTGTTTTTTCCATGTCCTTCGGAGCCCTTCTTATTTGATTATACCCGAAAAATCCGTCCATGAACGAGAATACTTTGAATTTTGTTGTGCTACCCACTAACATATCAATGTGTGGCAATGGAAAATCATCTTTTGGACTAGCTTTATTTAGATCTCTGTAATCTACGCACATGCAGACTTTTCCGTATTTTTTCGGTACTGGGACAATATTGGAAATCCATTGAGGGTACACTGACGTCACAAGAAAACCAGCATTAATCTGCTTTAGAACCTCCTCTTTGATTTTCACTGCCATATCTGGGTGAGTTCTTCTCAACTTTTGTTTAATTGGCGGACACTCTGGCTTCAACGGCAAATGGTGCTCTACAATATCTATATCTAGACCAGGAATATCTTGATAAGACTAAGCAAAAATATCCACATACTCTTTCAATATCTCAATCAACCTGCTCTTCACATCGAGATGCAGCAATGCTCCAATCTTGACTTCCTCCGGATCTTCTTCTGAACCCAAATTGATCACTTCCAATGGCTCTTTATATGGCTGAATGGTATTTTCCTCATAATCAAGCAACCGTGAGACCTCTTCTGGAATCTCACAATAATCCTCTTCTTCAGCCCCATACATAGGACATTCAAAGTTGGGAGAGAGTGCAGGGTCATTGTATTCAACGGGTTTTTTAATTAATCTGCACATATGATTTATGATTGCTTTTAGAAACTGACACATATAACAAGTGATCATGCAGATTGAATTTCAGTTATTATTTATTCTGAAAGGTTTATTTTTATTACCATTTTCCAAGAAAAAGCAGAAAATAAAGACACAATATGGGAAACAAAGACAACTTTTATTATTGATTTTAAAAGTCACAGCAAATAGATAAGCCCTACAACATTAATACTTCCACCTTGGGCAGAGTGAAAGCCTTTTTCAAAAATATTAACAAAAAAAATTACTTTGAAACATGTATGCAAGAGGGAACATCAATGGTGATCCAGTTCTGAACCCTAACTCCATGCGTCACATAATTCGGCATTTCCTGCTCTGCTTCATCTTCCACAATGCATTAATCCTGGAAACAGTTGGATGAAGATAACCCCTACTACGGAAGATGTCTTGATACTTGCTCGCAGCAGACTTTGGCTTCATGCCCTTACCTTTGTCATTCTTCAAAGAGAACCCCAAGCCAGCTTTGTTCTTGTTCACAGGTGGATCCACAATCTGTCCCTATACTTCACTATGACCCTTACGCACAACCTGCTGTGCATCCTTAAGTGAAACCATGGAATTCTCATTTCCTCTTATATTGTCAATGGATAAGGCTTGGAATTGGGTTCCAACAAAAGCTTCATCCGCCTCCACAATGCTGAAAGAGGAAAAATGGGATATTAATAATGCATGTTCCCCATTTATGATCACTACTTTCCCTTCACGTTCAAACTTCAGTTTCTGGTATAAAGTTGAAGTGACAGCCCCTACCTCATGTATCCACGGTCTTCCTAGCAAATAGTTATAAGCGGGTACAATATCCATGACCTGGAAGGTTATCTGAAACAAATGTGGTCATATATGAACAGGCAAGTCCACTTCACCAATAATAGATTTCCTTGATACATCAAACGCTTTCACAATGATGCCACTCAGGCGCATAGCTGTTCCTTGATATTTCAACTTCATAAGCGTACTCCTTGGTATAACATTCAACGTGGATCCATTATCAATCAGCACATTGGATAGTGAATCATTCTTGCAGTTCATAGAGATGTGGAGGGCCAGATTGTGATTCCTTCCTTCATCTGGTAATTTATCATCGCAGAAACTCAAGTTATTACATGACGTAATGTTCCCTATTACACTGCTGAATTGGTCTATTGGCATATCACTCTCCATAAAAGCTTGGTCCAGTACCCTCATCAAGGATTCTCTATGAGCAAAAGAGTTCATCAATAACGCCAAGATAGATATTTTTTAAGGAGTCTGCAGTAGCTGATCTATAATTCTGTAGTCGCTCATCTTGATTATCTTCAAAATATCATCCACTTCTTTCTATAACGCAGCCCCACTAGTCTCACCCGTAGCCTTCTTGGGTTCAACATTCTCAGCAATTTTCTTTCCAACATTAACATCTACTCGAACAACTGGTGCAAACACACGACCACTGCGGATCACCCTGCTATTTTCAACAATATTCCCAACATCAGACATTGGCTGGATGGGAACTTCCACTCCATCCTCTAAGATTGTAGTGTTGTATTTGTAAGGCACAGCCTTATCTGACTTGTAGGGGATAGGACCCGGCAAACTAATCACCAATGGGTAACAACTGGCTTGCTATAATACTCAACTTGAAGATGGGCGGGTGCCCCAAAACATGGTACAATGACGTTTACCCCTTCTTCAACATAATCAGTCATTATTGAGTCATTTCTAGAAAACAAATCCTCATCTGAGGAGAAATACTCATCTGCGGAGGCATACTCTTCATCCGACTCTTCTTCAGTTAAACAAACCTCAACCAAATCAACTTCATGGTAATCATCCCTTTGACTTGTAACCTTGATAATTCTGTTATCTAACAACGACTGAACACCCTTCTTTACGATTGAACATCCTCTGGAATCTCGACAGCAAACTTGGCAAGATCCATACTGGTGTTCCACCTGACAAGCCATATGGAAGAAGGTAGCATGCAATTGCACAAGGTCCTCATTCATATACTCTACATCAAAAATTTGGAATCCTCTAGGACATCCAGAAACCATATTCACCTCCTCTTCATACTCTGCCCTAGGCCTGATTATGTGGATTAGGCCCTCATCCATCATCTCTTGTAAATCAGCCTTTATCTTATCGCAACCCTGTATGTTTGTACTGCAAATAGCACAACCGGCATGGTCATGCATATAATAGCTAAATTCACAAAGATCTGCATGCATTTTCACCAAATCTCCTCTAACCAGATTAATATCAAAAATCCAGAAGTCACCTGGACAACTGACCACCATATTTACAGCATTTACTCCCCCATGCTTGGGTAGAGGATTGTCTTTCACATTAGGTCCCACGTCCTTGAAAGATAGAACACCATACTTCACCAACTTCTACACCCCAGTCTTCAAAGTATAACAATTCTCAACATTATGCCCTGGTGCTCCCTAATGAAAAGCACATGTTTAGTCTGCTTTGTAATACCAAGGCAATGGTGATGGTACGGCGGGAGTTGGTCGGGTCTGAACTAACTTCTTCTAAACCAATGCCGATAGTAACTCTGTATAGCTCATAGGAATAGGGTCATAACTCTCCCTTCTTTGACTATACCCTTGATTCCCTTGCTGGGACGGTCTCTGATAAGCAACGGTAGTTGGAGCTGCACCCATAACTAGAGTAACTGAGGCGACTTGCTAATGACGCTGATAATTCCTTCTAGGAGTATTAAACCTCCTCTCTTGCATAACAGCATTTGCATCCCCTTACTTCTTCTTGGTAAACCCATAAGATGGTTTATTCACACCTCTAGAACTTTCACTCTTCGTTAAACGACCCTCTCTTATAGCCTCTTCTAAGCGGATACCCATTCCTACCATTTCAATAAAGTCACTTGGCACACTTGCTACCATCCTCTCGTAGTAGAAAGCACCCAACATTTTCAAGAAAATCTTAGTCATCTCTTTCTCTTTCATGGGAGGAATCACTTGGGCGGCTACCTCACGCCATCTCTGTGCATATTCTTTGAACGATTCCCTGTCTTTCTGAACCATGGCCTTGAGTTGATCATGGTCAGGCGCCATGTCCACGTTGTACTTCTATTGTTTGATGAATTCTTCTCCCAAATAATTTAAAGTATGGATATTGGTGCTGTTCAAACTCATATACCACTTCAGTGCAGCACCAGTCAAACTATCCTGAAAAAAGTGAATCAGCAAACGTTGATCATCAGTATGGGTAGACATTCTCCTCACGTACATCACCAGATGAGCACGAGGGAAAGTGTTACCCTTGTACTTATCAAACTCCGGGACCTTAAACTTAGAAGGTATCTTAACATTCGGGACCAAGCATAACTTATTCACATTCGTCCCAAATAGCTCTTTTCCCGTGAGGGCTTTCATCTCTCTTTGCATCTTGTCAAAATGCTCTTGAAAATCATCCATTCTTTCATAAAGACCCAAGTCTTCACTTGGTGGAGGGAAAAGACGACACACATCATCATTAACAAACGAAACCATATTTACCGAAGGAGGCGCAGCAGGAGCAGCATGTACCACAGGGGGTGCCGGAGTAACAATAGTCTGAACAATCGGAGTATCTTGAGGACCAAGATTGAAACCTTCAGGTGCAAAATTCTCTGGCATTCCCCATGGATAACCTTGAGGCATGCGATTCTGAACAACAGCTGGAGTAGCAGATACGGGACTAGTCGGAGCTTCAGTAGTTGCCCTTGTTGGTTGAGGTTGGACACTCGGTGGCTGATTCTGAGCAGCCACCAGAGCTTCCATCAGAGTAGTCAGATTGGTCATGTCGGCCTTCAAAGCAGAAATTTCCTCGCGCAGCTTGCGATTCACTTGTTCTAAGTTGTCCATCTTCTTTCTGAAATTAGCCCGAGTGTTGTAGTGGTGAGTCAGCTTGCTGAACAAAGTAAAGAAGCTTGGTAAGATACCTGGATATGCATAACAAATACAAGGAATATGTGCAATATGATGCATGGTATGTAATGCACATGATTTTATTTTATTTAATATTTCAAGGGATTTAAAATTTATGGACATATTGCAAATATCAAGGTAATAACGTATTTGAAAATACTGAAATTCCATTATAACAACTCTAAGATGGATTATAAGTTTCAATGATCCCAAGTACAAGATGAAAATAAAATCTAAAACCCTGAGAAGTAAAACTGATGGAGATTACTCTATACGCTGGCGCTTCCCCGTAAGCCTGGCAATCTGAGCTTTCAACCTCTGTTTTTCTTTCGCATGTCTGATGGCAACCTCCTTCCAATCACCTGAATCAGAAAGTGAGTGATCAGCATCTGATTGAGGCTTAGGATAAAATAAATCCCCTTGCCTCTCCATAGTCTCTACCACTCTACTCTCAAGGATCTCAATCAAGTCGTCTTTCTCCTTCAAGTCTTCTCTATAGGAAATCTCTAAAGTTTGGCACTTATTCTTCCAAGCGTTATTTTCCTGTTGCATCCTAACCAAAGCAAGTTGCAGCTCTTCTAGATCATCTAATAAGGGAGGAGTGGTCTTCACAAACAGATCAGGCATAGGTGTTTCCCGGGAATACGACATCTTCAACTGAATAGCTCTCGTTTGGACCCACTGAAGATATGGCTCCAAAGAAACAACACCCCTAGGTCCCAAATCCTTCCTACTCTTCTTATGAATGTGACGCCAGGCCTTTGCAATCTTCTCCCTAGCTTCCCTATGGTCTTCTCCCTCCTTCAAAAAGAAACTACTCAAATGAATACTATTTGGTTTATCCCTCATTGGATAACCAAGTTGTCATTGTGCAAGAACAGGGTTATAGTTAATTCCTCCCTTTGTACCAAGAAGAGGTACATTGGGGAAACTACCACAACTGTCAATAATCTTTATATCCTGGTAAGCTCGATGATACCAATCAATATCCAAGTGAGTAAGTTCCATGATCTTAGGAGCCCAATGGGGTTCCTTTTTGACATCCCAAAAAGCATCAGACTGAGGCATATGAGAGATAAACCACCGGTACAACAGAGGCGTGCAACAGATAATCACCCCCCCTCATGATAAGAATTCCGAAGATGAATAGAGTAATAAGCATCACCCAGCAAGGTAGGAACTGGGTTTCCAATCATGAAGATCCTGATAGCATTAATTTCAACAAACTTGTCCACATTAGGAAATAAGAACAACCCGTAAGCAAGTAGAGCAAAGATGGCCTCAAAAGCGATTGTACTCTTCATCCTGGCAAAGTAACGAGATTTCTCCAATAAGAACTGAGCTGGTAATCCTTTAATCCCTCCTTTAGTAGTCATATGGGCTTCAACCTCAGACTTCCTCAGATGGATCAAAGCAGCAATCTCATGTGATTTTGGCTCATCCTCCAAGCCAGTAAAAGGAACATGATTGGTAACAGGTAAATCCGACAGATAAGAATACTCCTGCAATGTGGGAATCAACTGATAGTCGGGAAAAGTAAAGAAATAATACATCGGATCACAGAACTGGACCAAGGTCGAGAGAATACTCTCCTTCATCTTCATCTTCATGAGAGGAATAATGGATCCATACTTCTTCCGAAAGTCTGCAGAACACTCGATATCGAGAATTAGACTGATCAACTCATCTATCTTGGGATCCTTGAAACTGTACTTCCCGGTATTTCTCTTTCTAGAATCCATGGTTAAAAAGTACCTGAGATATTCACAAATGGTCAACCTTTAAATCCCTTGAAATATGATCTCTCCAAAAGATGATTATGAGTGCATGGGTGCATGATGTAGCAATCACACACAATATCACACATATATGGTTCATAGGTTCAACGTCACGAGCATGAGATCGAAGGTACTACCCATAAGGTATTGGTCTAAAAGTTATCACCTGTCGAACAAGGTTCTAGAGGTTCCCAGAGTCTACATCCTTCCTTCGGATATTACCAACTTCCCGATTAACTCGATAATTAGTAATATTCTCAAGAAAAACTCGTCAGAGCATAGTATCGCATGACAACTATTTCCGGATTACTCCGTCATAGCTTCCACACTACACATAAAAGGCCAAGATGGGTTTGGTATTCTACGGTCCTCAGTTTCAGCAGGCTCCCAGGTCGAAAGCAGTACGTCTTCTCGATTACTCGGTAAACAACACTACAGTCAAAGGGGCCTCCACTGAGTGGGGGATATCATGCCTCCTTTTTTGGGATTACTCCCTCAAAGTCAACATGACTATACCGCTCGTCCTATCTTAAAGTTTTCCCAATTCTGGGTATAGGACTTATGAGTAATCACCAAGCACCCTAAAAACCACGAAAATCCAGACAAACATATATACAACATATAACACAAAAAACAATAATAACACATATACAGATATAAACAAAGATATGATTAATCCACTTAGGGATGGACCAGCAAGAGGTCAACCTTTCCCCAGTGAAGTCGCCATTTTTCTTTAGCGGTATAAATGTTTAAGGCTAAGCCATTGGATTGACTAGACTTATACAAATCAAAATAAAAATCACCATCGTGCTTTATTGTTTCCAAAGGAATGGGAAAAGAGCGAGTAACCCAAAAAGAGGGGGAAATATTCAAGGTAAGGGGGTTGGTTATGCAAAGGGAAGGTATTAGCACCCTAAACATCTACGGTACTCCGCATGAACCTCTTTGTAAAATCTGTATATTTTGGCTATAAAATGTTGTATAAAATAAATGGTGGAGGTGAGAAAAGAAATATATTTTTTATGATTTTTGCACCCGTCGCGGTTGCGAACCTTTAGTGCCTACGTACCACCTTTTCGTGCAATAGGGGATCAGGGTACACGTAGTTCCTCTTTTAAAAGTTTTAAAACACAAACGTGTTGGTTAATTTTATGAGATAAAACATCATCGTTATTGTCCGTGTGGAAAACATACTTCCCACCCACAATCATGAGAAAGGAATTTGCATCATCTCAAAGTGGAGGATATGGCTTAGATTTTAGAATCAACAATGCCTCACTCAACACCCAAGTGGAAAATATCTCTCCTCACTACATATTGTAGAAGTATAGTTGTTTGCATCACTACAAATATTGACAAGAGTCCAATCTTTTTGAGAAAAGTTTAAAGATGAAAGCCAAGGTGGAAAAATGGTTTGAATGAGATTGATTGACTTTTAGTCTTCTCACAAAAAGGATGTCAAAGTATTATTAAGTTTATTGGAGTTTATTTATGAAAATGTTTGAAAAGGCATGGACCTAAGTCCAAGTTTATTATGAAAGTGGTTCAAGTTTAAAACAAGAAGAGTTTTCAAAAGGAGGGAGAAGATTTTTAAAATTAAAGAAGATGGGAGGAAAAGAAGAGGCTATCCTAAAGCATGAGGTAAAAGCTAGGGATAAGAACCATCTAACCAACAAGAAGCTAATACTTGACACCATAAGCCAAGATAGAATTCTCATTCTTTGGATTGAAACCAAACAAGCAAAAATACTAGACCTCTTGAGAGAACCAAACTTCAAGTGTATTAAGTCTTCACAAAAATTAGGCAGAGTAACGGATGTATACGGGTGAATTCCATATTACAAACAAATGGTGTAATCTCAATAACCTGCACATAAAATAAACAAATAACCCAATGTCTTGAGGTAAACCTCAAGAGCTCCAGACAAAATAATCAGATAAGATCACAAGGTCTCCAATCATAGGCCAAGGTTTCTAATCCTAAGTCCAAAAATTCCAATGCTCCATAATGCCAAGGATAGTAACCAAATAGTCCAAGTATCATTAAAGATTTTTAGGGTTTGTGTTGATTATTAGGTGTTTTTTTTAAAAAGAAAAGTAAAACTCAAGTGAGCAAAAAAAAAGACAAGAAAGTAAATACTCAAATGAGCAAAGATGAAAATGGCATGAAATGTAAATGCTAAAAGTAAATAGTGCATAAAAATAAAAGGGGCATATAATAAAAGAATAAAGGAGAAATTCAATTATTAGTGATTAGTGTTTTGTTGGATGATCATCTTGAAACTTGCATTTGGAACTCATTAGAGGATTGGTAGAACCAAAGCCTCCACACAATAAGTTGCATTTGCTTTTTGTCAAGTATACCATGCATTTGGAATCCTTATGAGTATCATTCAATGATCAACGATGTTTAAGTGATCCGCGTTGACCAAAGGTGTTGTAGATCCATTAGAGGATTGGTAGAACCAAAGCCTCCACACAATGAATCTCAAGTTTATTGGATCAAAGAGATCAAATTAACATACTTGGGCTTGCAAACATAGGTTTGGGTCATGAATGATCATTTATTCGAATCGGAACAAAATTTAGCGCTATGTTAAGCAATCATAAGTGGACTTATATAGAAGTCGCGTCTATTTTGAGGACGGTCAATAGCAATCTATGCACCATTTGTTTTGAGACATGATATAGAGATCATGCTCCAACAACATTTAGTGCAATAAGAAGGGGATGAGATGAAGAGGGGTGGGAGAGAATATACAAACCACTTTTGGATTAAATTTAATCAAACTATTATTAAAATTATTCATCCATTTTTGTGGAGTTAGACTCAACACCATGGATCCAATGATGTTAATAAAGTTCATGATCAAAAATTTAACCCAAGATCAGCCAGAAAATAGTCACAAAATAATATTACATTTTAATATATACAAAAAGGTTTAAAAAATAATGTTTAAAAATAGAAATAAAAAAGAAAAATATCAACTATGTTCAAATTAATCAAGAAATAAAAAGTAAGACCATAGAAAAATCAGAAAAGAACCCAAATGATTTTATAAATTTGTTGGTAATTTTTTAAAGTCAGAAACTATTTTTAAAATTAAAAGAAAGGGGTAAAATAAACCAAAAATGATAAGAAATAACAAAGTCAGGAACAAAAATAAAATAAGGTCACAAATATTTGTCACAATATCACTGGATCATTCCATAATTTTTTCGGAATTTAAAAATGCATAAAAGTATTTTTAAACATTTAAAACAATTCAAATAAAGTGTAAATTTATAAAAAAAATACCAAATCACAAAATTAAATTGTGAAAAAATAAAAATCAGAAAGAGAATAATTAAAAAATATTTTTCATAATTTTTTCAGATTTTTTGGACTTAAAATGAATTTTATATGATTTTTTGAAGTTTAAAGCAATTAAATATAAAAACAGAAAAGAAAATAAAAGTCAAAAATATGTGGACCATTGGATGAGACTCAAAACGCGTTAGTAATCAGATCCAAAGAATCTGGCGCACTGTGCATATCATGGTCATTAGTGAATAAAGCATATAATCAAAAATAAAATCAGAATTCAAAAAAACAAGTGGCATGCTATCATTGGTTTGAAGATGACACGTTGGTCATCTTCAACCACCAGCCAACGGGAATTACATGTCTCTCAAACTGTAAAATCAGAATCTCAGACCTATGTCATTCGCTTCGTCTCTTCAAGACGAAGACAACCACACCCTCGCGCCAAATTTATATAAACTGTAGCTCAAGCAATTTGGAAGGAAAGTTTTGAAAAGGGATTTGAAATTTCATGGTCAAAACGTGTTTCCAGTAAAAAGCAAGTGTTGCAAATAGAACCAGGGCAATGAGAGCATCACAAAATATCAGAGTTTTGAAGAATTAATGAAGGAATCTACCTATTAAAGTTGAGTTGCAGAGCTCTGAAACTTGACTTCTATAGAGAAATATAGGGCACGATTCTTGAATGTAATTATATGGTTAGCTTCAGGGAAGATCAAGGAAGGTGAATTGATGAAAAAATTGGATTAAAAAGATGGATTTCGAAGTTGTTGAATTCTGAGTTATGGAACAAGTTTGGCAGGTGATTCTGGCTATCCAAGCTTAAGAAAATGAATGGGATATTTCATGTATTTATAGGAGAAGAAAATGGGATCAAAAGGAAGAGTGAATGATGCATTTTTTAGGGAATTCGTGCAAACCTGATGCACGAGTGAAGTGTGATCTTATTTTCACCAAAACTCATCCAATCCTTGCGTTTTGAGGCGCTAAACACTTCTGGAAAGTTTGTTAATCAAGTTTAAATCAAAAACGCATATAAATCTTGTGATTAGAGATCACATTATGGATTTCAAAATTCTGACTTTGTGAGAAATTCAATTCCAAGTTACCAATTTCAAAACAATGGCATTTTCAACTCAAGGGGTCTTAGGGCATGATTCTTGATGCTTTAGAAAGATGAGGTTACAAGCTTTGTAATGGAAAAAGAATGGAGTTAAATGGATGCTTGAGATGAAATTTGCAATGAGTCAAAGTTGGAGAAAAAGGGTTGACTTTCCATACTTAGAAATATTTAAAAGATTTCTTCAAAAGTGACCTATAATGTCTTGCATCCAAACATAGCCTTCCACTTGGAATTTGCTCTTGACCAAAAAAGAAGGCATGAAGTAGATCTCTTGAATGATATTTTGAAACTTGAACAATTCAAAATCTCCAAAAATTGAAAAAGTTATGACTTGTTGAAGTTGGAAAATTTTCATAAAATGACCTATAATCTTTTGTATCCTTAAGGCAACTTCCATCAATTTTCTCATTTTGCATATAAAAGAAGGCATAAAGTTAACATCTTCAAGATCATTATGGAAAAAGAATGGGCTCAAGGTGATAAAAATTTACCAAGTTATGATCATTTGAAGTCACACATGGAAAATTGGGGATTCATCTAGAGGACTTGTAACCTTTCTTCCTCATCAAGTTTCTTCCACATGAAAACTCCTTGGAAATTTTGAAGTGATTTGTTAATAACCATTTGATGAGAATTATGTCTTTGGAATCACTCAAAAATACCAAAAGATGAGCAAGATATACTCCTTTGAAGTTCAAAATCCTAGCTCCTAAATTAAGAAACATGCCTTGAGGAACTTTGACAATTTTGAACAAACTTCTTGTACCAAAACAAATGCTTTGTAAATATAAGTTGTTAAGGATTATAATGAGAACTCATAGCAACCACAACCACTTCCATATCTTGATAATTGAGAAGAACATGCACTTGTGACCAAAAGGAATAAAATCTTGTCCAAACATGACTATTTTTCAATCAACCCCTTGTACTTTTTGGATCAAATTTGATAATCTTGAAATATGGTGAACCAAAATAAGCTTGCCATTCCATTTCCTCCAAAACAACTTCAATGGTGAGGCTTGAACTTCTCAAGCTTTATTGACTAGGGCATGGAAATAAACTCATGAACCCATGGGTCAACTTGTTAAATCTCATTGCTTTTACCTACATGGATAACAAGCAAGACAAACCAACATTGAATTTTATTAATTAAAAGAAGAAATCAAGACAAAAAATATTCATGATCACAAAAGAACACAAGTCAAGGTGCTTGGTGATTCCTCAAAGTGAAAAGCTAAATATAGGGATGGAAACCAAGAATTCTAGTGTGATCTTATTGTAATGGAATCAACATGGTATGATGAAGGGATCTTAGAGGCAAAAATTGGGGTACAACACTTATTAAGCCACAAATCAAAATTCACAACCTCAAGCTAGAAGTTCAAACTTACAAGACACTCTCTCTCAATCCATTCAAGCATCTATGGCAAATCAAAAGAGTAATGAAGCAACTATCAAGAATTTGGAGACTCAAGTGGGGAAACTAGCCAAGCAATTGGCCAATCAAAATATCGGTTCATCATTTTCGGCAAATACTCAATATAATCCTAAAGAGCATTGCAAGTCAATAATAACTAGGACGGGTAGGGTAGTCGGGAATGGTTGTGGTAAAGAAGTTGAAATTGAGGAAATTGTTGAAGAAAAAGAGTTTTAAGAGGAGATTGTAGTAGAAAATAACCATGAAAATGAGTTAGTTGAAAAGGAGAAGTTGAGAAGAAACAAGAAGGAGAAAGTTGCTACTTTACCGATTCAAAATTTTCCATATCCTCATGCTCCTTCCAAGAAGGATAATTCTAGGCATTATGCTAGGTTCATGGATATTTTTAAGCAGTTTCAAATAAACATTCCATTCTCCGAAGCTATAGAGAAAATGCCCAAATATAAAAAGTTCATGAAAGATAGCCTTACAAAAAATAGAAGATCAACGGATCAAGATGTTATCATGGTTGATGCAAGTTATAGTTCATGGTTGATAGCCTTACCAAAGAAGGAAAGTGATACGGGAAGGGTTACTTTGCTGGTTACCATTGGTGATCTTTATGTCGGTAAATGATTGATTGATTTGGGTTCTAGCATTAATTTAATTCCTTTGTCTATTGTGAAAAGATTGGGGAACATTGAGATGAAGTCAACAAATATGACACTTCAACTAGCCGATAAGTCCATCACTCGTCCTTATGGTGTAGCACAAGACTTGCTGGTGAAAGTGGATAAATTTTTCTTCCCGATTGATTTTGTTGTGATTGATATGGAGGAAGACCATGATGCACCTTTAATTCTTGGTCGGCCATTCATGAAGACTGCAAGAATGATGATTAACATTGATGATGGTCTAATGAAGGTTCGAGTTTAAGATGAAGAAGTAAGTTTTAATCTCTTTGAAGCTATGAAACATTCCAATGATAGGGGAGCTTGTTTTAAGGTTGATGATATGGAAGAAGCTATTTGGGATGTTTCTAGTGAGGTTCATCTTTTAACACCTCTTGAGAGAACATTGAATAATTTTATTCAAGTTCTTGATGTTCATGAAGAAAAGGAGTTGGAAGAATGTGTGAAGGAACTTGAAGCTTTAGAAGAAATTCAATATTGGGACGAAGAAGTGGAAATTTTGAAGAAAGAACCTAAAGAAGAAGAGTCAAAAATTGAATTTAAGATGTTGTCGTCTCATTTGAAGTATGCATTTATTGATGATGGTGGTAACAAACTGGTTATCATTAGTAATGCTTTATCAGAAAAGGAGGAGCATTGTTTAGTTCAAGTTTTGAAATAAAATAAAAGTGCAATAGGTTGGGTTTTAGCGGATTTGAAAAGCATAAGCCCGGCTTATTGTATGCACAAGATTTTTATGGAAGAAAATTTCAAACCCATAGCTCAACCCCAAAGACGATTGAATCCAACAATGAAAGAAGTTATGAGAAAGGAAGTTGTGGGACTATTGGATGCCGAGATGATTTATCCTATTTCCGATAGTACTTGGGTGAGTCCGGTTCATGTTGTCCCAAAAAAGGGTGGAATGACCGTGATAAGAAATGAAAAAAAGAATTGATTCCGACAAGAACCGTAACGGGATGGACGATGTGTATCGATTACCGGAGGCTTAATCAAGTGACTAGGAAAGATCATTTTCCTCTTCCTTTTATGGACCAAATTCGAGAAAGGTCATTGGGCTAAGTGTTCTATTGCTTTTTGGATGGATATTTCGGGTATAACCAAATTTTGGTAAATCCGGAAGATCATGAGAAAATGGCATTCACTTGTCCGTTTGGAGTTTTCGCTTATATGAGGATGCCCTTTGGTTTGTGCAATGCACCAGATACTTTTCAAAGGAGTATGCAAGCTATATTTTCCGATCTTATTGAGAAGACTATGGAGGTTTTCATGGACGAATTTTCTGTTTTCGGAGCATCCTTTGATCTTTATTTAAAAAATTTGGATACCGTATTGAAGAGATGTGTGGAATCAAAATTGGTTCTTAATTGGGAGAAATATAATTTCATGGTTATTGAGGGCATTGTTCTTGGTCACAAAGTTTCATCCAAAGGGCTCGAGGTTGACAAGGCAAAAGTGGAGGTGATCGAGAAATTACAACCACCATTGAACGTGAAAGGAATCTGAAGTTTCTTGGGTCATGCGGGCTTTTATTAAAGATTTGTCAAAGATTTCTCCAAAATTCCAAGACCTTTGAGCAACTTTCTCAACAAAGATAAGTCTTTTATTTTCGATGATGCTTGTTTAATAACTTTTAACAACTTGAAACGAACTTTGACAACCGCACCCATAATCGTTGTACCAAACTGGAAAATGGATTTTGAATTAATGCGTGATTCTAGCGATTATACCATTGGTGCGGTTCTTGGTCAAAGGAAAGGAAATTTTTTTCATGCCACACACTATGCTAGCAAAGTTCTTAATAAAGCACAAATAAACTATGCAACAACTGAAAAAGAATTGTTAGCTATAGTATATGCATTGGAAAATTTTAGATCTTACCTCATTGGCTCAAAAGTTGTAGTCTACACCGACCATGTGGCGATATGATATTTGCTTACCAAACCAGATTCTAAGCAAAAAGTAATTCGTTGGATACTTTTGTTGCAAGAATTTGATCTTGAAATTCGCGACAAGAAAGGTTCCGAGAATTTGGTAGCAGATCACTTATCCCGCTTGGTAAATGTAGAGGTTACTAACCAAGAAAGAGAGGTTAGAGAAGAATTTCCGGATGAAAAACTTTTTATGGTACAAGTTACACCATGGTTTGCCGACATTGCGAATCACAAGGTATCCAGATTGATACCGGGAGATCTAACTTGGATACCGGGACACCATGCTTGTTTAATAACTTTTAACAACTTGAAACGAACTTTGACAACCGCACCCATAATCGTTGTACCAAACTGGAAAATGGATTTTGAATTAATGCGTGATTCTAGCGATTATGCCATTGGTGCGGTTCTTGGTCAAAGGAAAGGAAATTTTTTTCATGCCACACACTATGCTAGCAAAGTTCTTAATAAAGCACAAATAAACTATGCAACAACTGAAAAAGAATTGTTAGCTATAGTATATGCATTGGAAAATTTTAGATCTTACCTCATTGGCTCAAAAGTTGTAGTCTACACCGACCATGTGGCGATATGATATTTGCTTACCAAACCAGATTCTAAGCAAAAAGTAATTTGTTGGATACTTTTGTTGCAAGAATTTGATCTTGAAATTCGCGACAAGAAAGGTTCCGAGAATTTGGTAGCAGATCACTTATCCCGCTTGGTAAATGTAGAGGTTACTAACCAAGAAAGAGAGGTGAGAGAAGAATTTCCGGATGAAAAACTTTTTATGGTACAAGTTACACCATGGTTTGCCGACATTGCGAATCACAAGGTATCCAGATTGATACCGGGAGATCTAACTTGGGACCAAAAGCGAAAATTCTTGGCGGATGCTAAATTTTATGTTTGGGATGAGACTTACCTATTTAGGCTTGGAAGTGATAATTTGTTAAGGAGATGTGTGTCGTTGGAGGAATCAAAAAGAATACTTTGGCATTGTCACAATTCTCCATATGGAGGGTATTTTAATGGCTTGCATACGGCAACAAAAGTCCTTCAATCGGGATTTTATTGGCTGTCATTGTTCAAAGATGCATACTTGCATGCTACGAATTGTGATAAATGCCAAAGGAGTGGAGGAATTGGGAAAAGAGACAAAATGCCGTTGCATAATATGTTGGAGATAGAGGTTTTCGATTGTTGGGGAATATATTTTGTAGGACCTTTTCCCCCATCACTTTCAAATGAATTTATCCTTGTTGTTATGGATTATGTCTCTAAATGGGTTGAAGTTATGGCTTGTCATAGGGCGGACGGTAAAATGGTGATAACATTTCTAAACAAAAACATTTTTCCCGTTTTGGCACTCCGCGAGTCTTAATAAGTGATGGTGGATCACACTTTTGTAATGCACCTCTTGAAAAAGTTTTGGAAAACTATAGTGTAAAGCACAAAGTGGCGACTCCGTACCATCCACAAGAAAATGGGTAAGCAGAAGTTTAAAATAGAAAGGTTAAGAGGATATTAGAAAAAACCGTGTCAAGTTCTCAGAAGGATTGGTCGCTAAAGCTTGATGATGCTTTGTGGGCATACTGCACCGCTTACAAAGCTCTGATCGATTTGACACCGTTTCAAATGGTGTATGGAAAAACTTGCCACCTTCTTGTAGAAATTGAACAGAAGGCTTTGTGGGCAATAAAATTCTTAAACTTTGACTCTAATTTGTCTGGAGAAAAAATAAAAATTCAATTGCAGGGCCTTGATGAATTGAGGAATGATGCATATCACTCCAGTAAGTTGTACAAAGACAAATCCAAATTTTATCATGATAAAAAAATCCGGCACAAAGACTTCAAAGTTGGCCAAATGGTGCTCCTTTTTAATTCTCAGTTGAAACTTTTTCCGAGAAAGTTGAAGTCCAAATGGTCGGGTCCGTTCATGATAAAAGAGGTGAAAGATTATGGCGCAATTGTTGTGGAGGATCCCAATTCAAAGGAAGTTTGGACAGTAAATGGCCAAAGGTTAAAGATTTACCATGGAGGAGAGGTAATCCGCAATACAAATGTGGTTCATCTCGGTGATTTGTGAAATCACTGTAGACCGTCGAGCTCGAAACAACGTTAAACAAAGCGCTTATTAGGAGGCACCTTAACACTGTAAGTATTTTAACTTTTGTGTGGTTTTTCTTTAAGATTGTTGCAGAATAAATTTTTGGCACAAATTCTACAGCAGAACTTTGTGTTCTATTCAGTTTAGCATTGTCGGGCGATGAAAATTTCCACCAGGCGAAATTGTGAGTGCAGCACACTTCTGTTGTGCGTTTTGCTTGACTCTTTCTGTTGGGTCAAGTTTGGCCCACAGGTTATATCACTTTGTAGTCTCAAATTGTAACCTAATTTTGCCTCATTCACACTTTTCCTAATTCACACTCATTACCTCATTCAACCATTGCCTCATCTCTTTATTCCCAAGAATTTCATACCTTCATCCTCACCTCAAGCATCTAAGGTAACAACTTCTTCTCTTTTCTTTGTGAATTGAAAAAGGGTAGGTTTTGCCTTTTGAAAACCTAAGTTAGGAACTTGTGAAGTATTGATTTTTAGAATAATACATGTGGTAGAAAGGATTAACAATTAGGATTCATAATGATTTCACTGAAAAGCTTGTTGAAATTTGGTCTATGAGCAAGGAAATTGTTCAAAAATTTGCAGATTTTTGAAATTTTTTGCAGGATCGCCCGACGATGATATTCAGTAATGTGAACTTAATTTGTGTAATCTGCATATTTTTTCCCAATTTCGCAAGATCGTCCGACGATCAAATCCATCACCCGGCGATGTGAGGCAGACTCAACACAGAAATTTTTTGTTATGAATTCTAAATTTTTTTTATGGATTTACTTTTTGACAAAATTGGTTGTGTTGTTTTGTGTTGGTTTCTTGACTTGCAGATGGCTTCCAAAAAGGATTTTCGTCTGAAACCCGTGAGGGAGAATGTTGGGATTGGTTCGAGCCAATCACAGAATTTTGATGAGTGCCAATTTGTAAGCGCAGATGCGGAAGATAGATTCAACATGTTGATAGGAAGATAATTTGTTTTGGAGAAAAAGTTTTCCATTGATACTCATGGTCCGTACAAGAAACTGATGCAAATTTTTCTTCAGAAAAAGTGGGATGTTCTCATTGATCCAGTCGACAAAATCAGTTACGATTTGGTGAGGGAATTTTATGCAAACGCTCTTCCGGCTGAAGGGGAGCAATTTCTCTTTCGGACCACGGTAAGAGGAAAAGCTTTATATTTTGATAGGAACAACATTAACATTTTTTTGGGAAACCCTCTCTATATGAGTTTGCATGAAGTTGATGAGTTCAACAAAGAGCTGGGTAAGTTGAGGGATCATGGTTCTATTGCCCGTACCATCTTGCTGGAAGGTAGAAGTGTTGAGTTAAATGTAGCGGGTATTCCTTTTCGGTATAATCGGGAGGATATGACACCCAAAGCTAAGACTATTCTTCTTTTAGTTCTTCACAACATCAAGCCTAAACTTCATAGGCCATCCATTCCAATTGATGTCACTTTGCTAGTTCAGTTTATTTTAGAGGATAAAAAGGTAGACGTGGCTGGCATTATCTCCAAAGAAATCCAGCAATTTGTTGAAAGAAAGAAGACAAAAGAGGTAAACTCTCGTGCACCTCTTCCTTTTCCTTGTCTTATCACTGGCATGTGCTTAGAAAAGGGAATATTGATGCTGGAAGAGATCAATGAAAAAGTGCGAGGGGTGATTAATGATGATTATCTTAGCCGATACTGTTTGGGAAAATTGGAAATGAAACGTAAGAAAAAAATTGCGGGTGAGTCTTCAGGTACTCAAGAAGGAGTTGAGGGTATGGATTATTCTGCTTGGGATCCACGAATGAAGGAAACATGTAATTACACCTGGGACATGTTGGAAGCGCATAGAAGATCAGGAAGCTTCCTACACGATTCCATGACAAAATTGTTCCTTCATCAATCCAACTCGCAAGAGCCGGTCACTTTCCCTTCTCAAGCTGAGTACAATGCATTCTGTGCTTGGCCCGAGAGGCGTCCTTTCTTTTCGGAAGGGGCAGCGCATGCTAGAGCGCATGAGGGTGATGAAGGAAATGATGATAATGATGGTGGTGATAATATGTATTTTTGAGATTGTGGTAACCAGTGAATGATCTTAATTTCAATTATATATATATATATATATATATATATATATATATATATATATATATATATATATATATATATATATATATATATATATATATATATATATATATATATATATATATATATATATATATATATATATATATATATATATATATATATATATATATATATATATATATATATATATATATATATATATATATATATATATATATATATATATATATATATGCTATTCTTTAATTATTGAAACAATTTGGTGTGTTTTTAATTTGTTATGAACAACTAGAGTTTGGTGGTTGTATTTTGGGATTTT
The DNA here is from genome assembly GCA_948472305.1 of Vicia faba. Lineage (NCBI taxonomy): Eukaryota > Viridiplantae > Streptophyta > Magnoliopsida > Fabales > Fabaceae > Vicia > Vicia faba. Next base: position 308,448,130 of record OX451740.1, on the reverse strand, counting down.
GTTTGTTTTTTTCTTTGTTGGGTAGTGGTACCCATTTTCTTTTGTTAAAAAAAAGAGTTGTTTTAATTAAAATGGTTAGATATTGCTTTAGTAAATTTTTTATTTTGTTTTTTAATTTATTTAAAAAAAAAGGACATAGGTTGAAGAAGTGCTCAAGGAGCGAGTTGGCTATTTGGAACTCAATCGAACTCGTAATTGGGGTGGTGATGATACAAATCTCAAAGCATTGCACAATTAAGGTATCATTTTACTGTTTTGTAGAATGTTAGCATAATAATAAAAATAGTGCTTTAAGCAAAGAGATAGTTATGCGTTGTTATGTAAATGTGTGTGCATGCTTGAATCATTAGGATATAACCATAAATGTGAGAAACTTCCCATTATTTACAAAATCGATAAAGTTGTAGTAAATTATTGTTTTAGCTCGAATGATTCATGTTAAATCTTGTTGTTGAGAAGATATCTTGGAAAATTAGAAGTGATCAAGGCATTGTTTCTGTTTTAGGAGAATAACCACCATTCTCAAAAGGGCTTCATCTAACCTTGTGAGTTTGTGAATCCTTGTGAACTCTTTTGAGCCTTAAATAAATTTTTGGAATGAATCTATCATGAAGCCAACAAATTGCTAAGTATACCACTTAGTAGTTGTTGATAATTATGGAAGACAAAGGAAATTCAATGATGATTCATGCTAAAAATATATATTTTGTCTATAAACACTTTACCCAATTTTGAAATTAACCTTTGAAGAGCATTCATGAAAAAGTGAGAAAGAAATGTTTAAAGTTGGGGAGGTTGGTTAATAGAAAAAGAATTTGTGGCACAATGCATCCCTTAAGTATTGTATCAAAAAGAAAAAAATAATAATAATACATTTATATAAATAAATGTATCAAAAAATATAATAAAAGAGACAAAAAGAGAAGGGTGCATTGTGAGAAATAGAACTCAAAAGTCAAAGTTGAAAGAGGGATGAAGCAAAAATGAATGCTATGAATTTGTGAAATGCTCTTCATTATCTTTACCCATTTTTGTTTCAATGGCCGTGCATATATAATCCCTTGTTTTTAACCTTAGCCAAGTTACAACCTAAAAAAGTCCTTTTGTGATCTAAGTTTCCTTGATATTCTTTTTGATTTATTTGATGAATACATGAATTGTTCTGGATGTTAGCACAATTACTATTGAGTGTGATTTACCCCTTGTCTTAGGTACATAAGCCATATTCAGTTGATGGAGAGTAGTTGATTCAAGTATGAATATATTGTTACTAATTTATGCATAGCTAAATATTTGTGTTTAGAACTTATTTCATTATCACGCTTGATTCTGAAAATAGTTATTTGTGCCGTGACTGCATCATGTGAGTTTGAACCATTCAAATTAATCTTGTTGATGTTGTTCCTATTAATTAATCAGGTTATTTTAGTGTTTACCTTTGAATTTGGGACAATCAAAGATTCTAGTTGGGGAGAGTTGTTAAGTGTTAATTTGTGTATAAATTCATATCAATTATTGACACTTTGAGACCTTTTATTTTACTTTTTGATTAGGTTAAATATTTATTTTAGTCATTTTGCGTAGTGTTTAAAGAGTTGAATGTTTAATGTGTTTGTTAGTGTTTCAGCAAAACTTATACAAAAAAGATGGCAAAAATGGAGAATTTAGACCTGCCAAGCAAAAGAAACAAAAGTGTTGGTGCTTCAAAGGATCGCCCGACGACAGGATGCGTCGCCCGACGAAAATGGTGAAAAATAGAAGCGTCAATCTTGTATTGCTTCGCTTCTGGGGTGCCTGGCGAAAGGAGGATCGCCCGGTGAAGCATTCTTATCGTCGAACGATGAAAGATGCTCTTTTGAGGTTTTAATACGCCCGACTGGTCACGTGTGGCATCCAGCCAAAATCGCCTGACGATACTTTATGGTCGCCCGACAATAGAGTGCAGTTAGGCCATACTTTTGGCTACTTTTTGCCACCTTTTGTGGAAATTTTCCACCAACTTTTGTCTTGGGAGGGAAAAAATTGTGATTTTGGAGATAAAAACCTTTTGTTCTATGGATCATAACATTATAATTTAAAAAGTATATTTTTGTTCTTATCTAAAACAAGGAGAAGAGGAAGAACACTCTTGCACCTTGAATCAATGAGACTTGAAGATTAATGTTCATCATCATCCATTGTTTATTCATTGAGCAAGGTATCATGACAATGATTAGCTAAACACTTTTTATGTCAAGGTTAAAAGTAGTCAACCTAGACTTAATGTATTCATTTTAATCATTTTATATATGAACTTGGTTGGAGATTAATACATGTTGAATATCTTTGTATCATTGTTATTTTTATGGTTTGTTTCATTATTGAGAAGTAAGTTGCAAGCTTAACCAAGATATTCATCTACTAATAAACAAACTCTAGACATAGATTTGTGAACTAGTATTCACTTGTATCAAGCTTTAAAGATTATCATATTGATAGTTAGGTTGAGAGATCATTTAAAGATTAACATGATAATACTCACAATATTGCTTAGACATGAGAAATATTGAGAGGATATATGAATGTATTGATCATTGATTAGTTCATATGCAAGGTTAACCGAATAATTGTGGAATAGGTTGATGAAAACTAATCTTGACACCTTTTTATAAAAACAAACATTTTCAAAGAACAACCTCTCTATTATCCAAATCCTTATTTAGTGCATGAAACTTGATCTTTGGTTACTAAAAGCAAGCATTAAAACTTTGTTTATCATTCAAACACTTATAAACACTCAAACTATAGAACGACATTAATATCACACCAATCCCTGAGGAAAACGATAATATAAATACTTTTGTTAAAAATACTACAATAAAAAATCTCTCACACAGTTGGGTCCAAGACTCGGTGCTCCCTTCTGGAAGAGTGTTGAACCATAGCTTGGCTGATCCAATCAAGGTTAGTGCAAACAATTTACCTTTGGAATCTTCATCGGCGTGGAAGTACTTCAAGTGATCGCTAAGGAGTTGTATGTGCTCGTCATGATCTCCTTTCCTGTTATATTTTCCCAGCTTAAAAGGCTTCTTCAATGATTTAGTTATTTTATTATCTAAGATGTGGGCTCATGGAGGATGTTTACGAATATTCATTATCGACGATTTCTCTACCTGCTCCTATGCAAGAGCATGGATGCCTCGATTTCTTTTGGGTCTCCGACGAGGAGTCTGGCGCTTATTACTGTTTTGGTGATTTTGTGATTTCAAATTTCTGTCTCTTCTTAATGCGGTCGGCTCATAGACATTGATTTGGCTTTTCTTTTATAGAGCCTCCTGCATGGTGTTTCCCTTTGGAGACGCATTGTGTAGACTTTCTTCAAGATGAAACAATATATCCTCTATCGCTTGCGAAATTTGTTGTCGAACAATGTCATACATGTTCAGCAATTCATTGGCACCTTGTATTCCTAGATTGGCTTGGAAAAGTTAGAAGCTAGAAAATGTTTTAGGTTTTGAATCTGGAGATGGTATCTGAGGTCTGAATGGAAGCATTGGAGTACATTCGGAAATCGGAGACGGTTGGAGTGGATTTTACAGCGGAGTATATGTCACTACTTAGTCTCAAATACCTTAAGGATGAGGTGGTTGATTGATTAACACTTGAGCAGCGACGGCGGCAGCAACTGCTTCGTGTAAGGCGGAGAAATGAGTAACTTTAGATCAAACCATTGATGAAAAGTTGGGAAGTCGGGAATCTGAAAAATCTGGAAATCAAGGTTGATTTGCCTATTAAATAGGTTGAACATGGTGGATCCAATGTTTGATTTTGAAAATTTTTATATTATAAACTGAAAAGGTTTCGAATAAATGGTCTGAAGAGAGAAAGTGCAGTTGTGGAAAATAGGGGAATCTAAAGTTGATTATCACAGACGCGCCATTATTCTATTATGGAACCAAAATTGGTTGGAGAATCAGTGGTTGTGATGAATAATAGTGGATGAGCTTCTGATGTTATGGTGAAGATGCTGATTGGTAAGGTTAGCACTCCAACACTCAAATCAATATATGAAGAAGAAGTGTGTATGAAATTTTAATTCGAAAATGTATACTTGAATTCTTTTGGCGTATCCTTTATATAACTGATAGGTTATAACAACCCGTTATTTATTATGTGTGATGCGGAAAACCGTTGGATGCATCTCTTCTTTAGATCGTTTGTATTCTTACATGGTAATTCTCACGTGTTACGAGTCATTCAAATAAATTATAACTCTTTTTGAGTGATCGACTGATGACCATTATTATCGGCCCGACAAAAATTAAATCTAGTTTTAGCATTTTATCATCACAATCTAACATTATCTTTATCAATCTATATGAATCTAGTCATTTTACAAACTTTCTTAGTTTCTCTTAGTTGTAATTTTTTAAAGTACTTCTCGAATAAAACTTAAATCATCATTAATTCATCAACATCTATAAACTAATCATGATACAAGAACAATAGCAAATGAACATATTAAATTGTGCTAACTAACGTGTACTCACCAACAACCTTTACAAGCAAAAAAGTGACATCCCTCTTCACTTATCCATATTTAGAAAATTCACACGTGTAAAACAGTGTATACAATATAAAATCCATATCTCCATATTCATCCTTTTATTTCAAATTCAAATTTCAAAATACAAAGCATATCCAAATTCCCTTTAATTTTTCATACATCTCACGCCCTTCTACCACTGCACTGGTCATCACATTTAAGAGAAGCGATAGCAAAATTTTCAAATTCCAACACTTTATGCTGCATTCAAAACTTGAGTTTGAACTTAGTAAAAAAATAAACAAAGAAACATGCTAACCATATGATTTTGAAAACTTGTTAAACTAAAGAAGAAGAAAAAAACAACAAAAGGAAAAAGCATAGAAAAAGTAATAAGACTAACAACTTTGCTTTTAATGTGAACTTAAAAATCTTGATGCCTAAGTTTACTTGTTTGTTCCCTCTCTATGTTTTCAAAGTTTTGGCCCACATTAATATTTCAAAATAGTTGTTATAACCGTTGGTGTAAAATATTTCTTTTTATAAATATGTAAATTTAATTGTAACAACCGGTATAATGAATAAAAGAGAGAAAGTGGTGTTAATTTTGATGCTAAGAAAAAGACTTCTAAGTTAAGTTAGAAATTATGGGATTGAATAATGGTTTTGTTATGGTTTGATATGGTTGGATCATAACTTTAACTTGCTTAAAACAAAGTTGTTTTCACCAGACTTATATATTGTAAGTGATTGGTTTTTCAATTAAATGTGTGTGTGTGTGAAACAATATAGTATTTTGTTGAAAACAACTTTGTTTGTGACAAGGTTTAAGATTGGTTGTTTGTGCCGCAACGTCAATGACATAGAAAATTATATAAGAAAAAGAATAATGACTTTCTTAATTTTATAATTTTGTTTTTTCAGTGAGAAGATCCAATTTAGTGTTTTGAGACAAATTGTTACATTAAATTTAATATGCGAGAGAAATATATTAAAATTTTGAATCATAAATATAATATTTAAGGTGTTTTTGTTTACGCTCATGATCATCATTGATATGATTATATCAATTGCTTTTGTGAATAATTACATATATTACTTAAGTATTCGAGTAAGTTTATAAAGAATACAAACAGAATAATAAATTAATAATAAGATTTTTTAAATAGCATCCTATATTTTGCATTGATTGACAGGTTTCAATTAGTAGAAGGTTGAAATAGTGATTATAGTGTTTTGTGGTAATAGTTTTTTATAAGTTTATATTATGATTTGAATTGGCTAGTTATTTTAAATGAAATTGTTTTAATGAATCCTGTAAAAGTGAGTATTCAGCAGTGTATGCATATGCATAGTTGCCGTAACTTTTTATAAAGCTTGCAAACCTTATTGTTTTTTCGGTTCATTATGTTGTTATTTATATTGGAGAAAATTGTGATCAGATATCTTGAATGAAGTTATTCTTACAGTTTCGTAGCAATCAATAGAAAACTTTAATTTTATCTGGATGTATATTCTGATTTGCACAGTAAAGTAAGGTAAATTAGTATTTTTGATTTTGACTTAAAATTCAATTTTTGAATTTTAATTTGATTTTAATTTTTTTTTTATAACAATGCATAAAGTGCAGTATTGTTTATTGTTTTGGATTTAATCCTAAAAAAAATTAGTTTAATTTTGTTCAAATTTTACGGATTGTATTTAAAGTAATTTAACATTTTAAGTGAGTAATTAAAATAAAAAAGTTGTTAAAGTAATATTTTTTATAAAAATTGCTTATGAAAAATATTAAATAATTATTTGATTTTGTGTATATTTGTCCGTGCGAATATCAATTGATTCAAAGGACAGTTGATGGTTGATCGATTTTCATACGTGTCTGTAATGGTAAACATGTGATAATTATAAGGTCTTACATGTGAATAATAAATCAATCTAAAGAGAGATTTATTATTCGACATGTTTTTGTTGGTGCATAAGGAAGATAAAAGACAAAAGAAATATTTACTGATAGATTCAAAATAAGGATTTACAATGAATTACAATAACCTACTTCACTAGGCTATTTATATACAAAATTAAATCTAAAATATATCTTTTACAAAGATATAAGAAGATCTAAGATATATATCTTCTAACAAAGATATAAACAATCTAAAAGATATTCCTAAATATAAATTAATATCTAATTAAATTTAAATTAATTCTAACACCATCCCTTAATTTATATTTATCCAAAACTGACAACACCAATTTCATCTCTTAAACCAAGAAATTGATCAGTTTTGATAGCTTTTGTCAGAACATTTGTCAGCTGCTTCTGAGTGCTACAGTGCACAACCTCTAATATTCCATTCTGAACTTGATTCCTCAGAAAATGATACTTGATCTCAATATGCTTGCTTCTCCCATGCAACACTAGATTCTTGGCAAGATTGATTGCAGACTTGTTATCAATCATCAGCTTCAGAGGTTTATTTACCTCAATCTTCAGATCTTTTAGCAAGTTCAGAATCCACACAGCTTGACATGTAGTCAGAGCACATGTAATATATTTAGCTTCACAAGTTGACAGAGCAACAACAGGTTACTTCTTGGAACACCAAGAAATATGACCTCCCAGAAATTTGAATAAGTATCCAAAAGTACTTCTTCTGTCAACTTTATCTCCGCACCAATCTAAATCAGAATAACTCAGAAGTTCTTATTCGATCTTTCTTCCAGACGGAAATAACACTCCATATTTCAGAGTTCCCTTCACATACCTCAGAATCCTGACTGCAGCTTGGTAATGAGACCACTTTGGTTTGCTCATAAATCTGCTAACCATTTCAACTGCATAACAAATATCAGGTCTGGTATTACACAAATACCTTAGATAACCAACAATTTGTTTGAAGGTTGTAGCATCCACATCCTCTCCATGAGAATCAGAGTCCAACTTCTGATTCGTATCAGCAGGTGTGATAGCAACTTTGCAATTCTCTAGCTCAAATCTCTTCAAAAGCTCTAGTTCATACTTCATCTGGTGCAAAATGATTCCTTTCTGAGAGTACATAAATTCCATCCCTAGAAAGAAACTCATTTTTCCAAGATCTGTCATCTCAAATGCATTCATCAAAACTTTCTTGAACTCAACTATCTCTTGTTCAGAACTTCCTGTAAGTAATATGTCATCAACGTACAAACATACCAGAATCATATTATCTTCTGAAGTGTGCTGAACATAAACACCATACTCCATCTCACACTTCTGAAACTCTTGTTCCTTGAAAAACGAATCAATCTTCAAATTCCAAGCTCTGGGCGCTTGCTTCAATCCATATAATGCTTTGTGTAATTTGAACACCATCCCTTCCTGATTCATTTTCTCAAATCCAGGAGGTTGTGAAACGTACACCTCTTCTTGAAAAGGACCATTCGGAAATGCAAATTTTACATCTAAATGCATCAGAGGCCAATTCTTGTTAGCAGCTATTGCAATCACTAGTCTGGATGTTTCATGTCTCGCTACAGGTGCAAACACTTCAAAGTAATCCAGCCCAGGCTTCTGTAGGAAGCCTCTTGCTACTAATCTCGCTTTGTGTTTACCAATTGATCCATCTGGCTTTAGCTTCTGCTTGAAAACCCATCTGACGCTGATGGCTTTCTTGCCTTTTGGAAGTTCTATCAGCTTCCAAGTCTTGTTTCTCTCTATAGCATCAAGTTCTTCTTTCATGGCCTGTAACCAAACTTTCTGCTTAAGAGCCTCTTTCGTACTCACGGGTTCAGAGTCTACTAACATTGCACACTGAATAACTTTTCCTTTAGAGTTTACTTCATTGTCTAGCAACATGTCAAACTCTACAAATCTTCTTGGGATGCTTCTGACTCTTTGTTGCCTCTGAACTGGACCTTCAGAGCTTTGGACACCAAAACTTTCCCCTTCAGAAGCACTTGCTTTAGAAATTGGACTTTCTCCAGAACCTTGACTGTCTTCAGAGTTTGGATCACCATCGGAGTCAGAGCCACTACCTTCAGAAATACCATCTTTAAAAGTTGGATCACCTCTGCCTTCAGAAGTTCCACTTTCAGAATCATGATCATCGCCAAAGGTTGAATTTCCTTCAAAAGCTTCTCCTTCAGAAGTTCCACTTTCAGAATCATGATTTCTACCAAAAACATGATCATCTTTAGAAGCTTGTCCTCTAGAACCTACGTATTTAGAGTTTTCCCTTCTAGAAGCATGATCACCACCAAATTCTGGATCATCATCAAAATCTGGATCAGAATCAGATTCACCATCTGACTCACCTTCAGAGTTTCTAGAGTCATCATCTTCTGACTCTTCTTCAAAAGCATAATCTTCTTCAGACTCAGAATCACCTTCGGATTCTGACTTGTCTTCAGCTTCAGAGTCATCTTCTGACTCTAACTCGTCTTCAGAAACCTCAGATTCTGACTCATCTTCAAAATCTTCAAAGTCGTCATTTGATTCTAACTCAAAGTCATATTCTAATTCTGACTCATACAAAATCACTCCTTCAGAATCAGAATATTCAGAGTCATATTCTTCTTCCCCTTCAGAATCAGAAAATGATAATTTCAGTGGTTCCTCATCAGATTCATAAGCCATAAATAGCACATGTTCATCATCTGAATCTCCTCTGGCTACATTTTCTTCTTCTAACTTCCTTTCTTTTTTTGACCAGCAATCTTTGGCATAGTGACCAAAGTTCCTGCAACAGTAACATTGAACATTCTTCTTGTCAGACTTCTCCTTTCCCCTCTAGACATTCTTCTGCCTATCAGAGTTTGAAGCTTCTGACCTTTGACCACCATTAGTTTTCTTCCTGGCTTCTGACCAAGTCTGCTTCTGATGTTTTTCACCAGAAGTTACCTTTAGAGCATGCTGCTCTACTTCCCTCTCAGAAGTTCTTGCAATCATACGCAACTCATGCGCCTCTAGACTACTTTGCAGCTCTTTAACTCTCATGGTGCTCAGATCTTTGGAATGTTCAATTGCTACCACAATGTAATCAAACTAAGAAGTTAAAGATCTCAATATCTTCTCAATAATTACTTGTTCATACAGAGTTTCTCCACAAGCTTTCATCTCATTAGTGATCAAAATCACTCTAGAAATGTATTCATAAACCTTCTCGTTGTCCTTCATGTTGAGATTCTCATATTGCTTTCTGAGAGACTGAAGCTTCACCTTCTTCACTGTTACATCACCACTGTAACATATGAACAATGTGTCCCATGCAGCCTTCGTTGTTTCAGAATCACCGATCTTCTCAAACACATTCGCATCCGCACATTGATGGATGTAGAACAATGCCTTCTGATCTCTCTTCCTCAGCATATTTTGTGCTATCTTCTGGGCCTCTATTGCATCTGCTTCTAACAGATTATAGCCATCAGTAACAAGTTTTAACACATCTTGAGAACCAAATAACACGCGCATCTGGATCTTCCAACGATTCCAGTTTTTGCCATCAAATACTGGAAGCTTGGAATGAATATCTCCACCGTTTCCGTTCATCTTCTACCTTATGCAATTTACGCAGAGTTTCCCAAATCAATGTTTTCTCAAAAACCCCCAGAACTAGAATATTGTAATTCTTAATCACAATACTTCTTTTCTCGTGGATTTCGAACCGGAGCTCTAGATACCAATTGTTGGTGCACAATAAAGATAAAAGGAAAAAGGAATATTTACTGATAGCTTCAAAATAAGGATTTACAATGAATTACAATAACCTACTCCACTAGGCTATTTATACACAAAATTAAATCTAAAATATATCTTCTACAAAGATATAAGAAGATCTAAGATATATATTGTGATACGGTGGGAGAACTGACTATGGTTTTGCGTTCGTATTCGCACTTGTGCGGTTGAGCAAGAGTCGCCACCGACTTTTTATTTTATCCTAAAGGAAAGGTTAAAAAAGCACAGCAAAAACCTTTTGAGATATTTCGTGGGTCCGGGGGGTAGGTTATGAAAAGGGAAGGTATTAGCACCCTTTTCATCCATGGTTATCCATGGGCTCTTAGTTACTTGGTTTTTTAGATCACTTGCCTTGATTTTCGATTGCTTGGAAATGGCGTATGTGTGAGTGTTTTTGAAAATGTTTTGGAAGAAGATGCCTTGTCTTAGGCTAACCTTGTAACAATTCTTTACTCGAATATTTTACAAAGGCGTGTATCTTTTCGAAAAGATGTTTCAAAATGTTTTGAGAGTTTGTTTGAAAGTGCTTGTGGATTGTGGTTTTTGAAAAGAAGGCAAGTGTTTTTTGCAAGTTGATTCTCAAGTAACTAAGAGTTTTGTCTACCCTATTGTACTCAAAGGTTTATGTTATGTTTTAACCCTTTTTAACAATTTTGTTCCACCATTGAATTTGGTGGACAATCTTGCGTTTAGGAAGTTTATTCGGGACGGGTGCAGGTCATCGTATGGACCATGAATGCAATGGTGCCAAGTGTCTTTGGCAATTTGCTTTGAAGGGACTATGATCATTCCGTGTTAGGCAACATTCAAAAGCGTCATCGAGGGACTTATGATCATTTGAATTTGTTTTGCCAAAGATACTTGACGTGCAAGCATGGCCCATTTTGGAAGGCAACATGTGGGATTACCCTAGAGGGTGCAAGTGTGATTGTGTATTGATTTCATGTATTTGTCTTGTATTAGGTTATCTAGCATTTGATTTTATGTACATACAAACCATAGGTCTAACCATGGTATAATTGAAAGCGGTAAATTGCGCGCTATTACAAAATAAGTATCCGGGAGTGGGGGTACAAATTTATGAATGGGGATGAGACTTAGGAATGTAATGTCCAATAAGTTACAACCAAATCGAATCGATCAAATGTAAATGTAACGAATATTCAAATGTAAGCAAATGTGTATAGGGGCAATGTATTGTGTAAGTGTATCATGTATACGCGTATGTGATTATTTACAGGTGCGATAATGTGAATTCAAATGTGTATTAAGGTATTGTGGACCTAAATATTTGTTTAATAAATCTTTGATTTGTATATTTTTAATATGTACAAAAAGAATGTTTTAATCAAAAGTTTTAAATTCTAATTATGTATAAAAATGATGTTTTAAGAAAAGAAAATATTTCTAAGTTTAAAAATTATCATTTAAAATTGTGTATATAAATTTGCATCCTTATATCCTTGTGTTTAAAAATGTACAAAGAGTATTTAAATTAAATGTTAAAAAAAATGTGTTTCTATGTATTTTAGTATTAATGTAATATTGTAAAAAATATATTAAGTTAGAGAGAAAAAAATATATTGTTTAAAGATGTTATATATAAAAAAGAAAAGTTAGTGTTAATAAAATACTTTAAAAAAAGTTAAGTTAGTTAATTAATAACTTGTTTTATAAAAGAAAAGGGTTTAAACCTCTAAATGGGCCTTAAAGGCATTAAGTTCAAACCAATACTGGAGACAGGGGGTGCATCAGCAGCTCGTGTGGGCTTGAGTTATTGGAGACACATGCTAGGCCCAAGGTACTGAAACAAACGTTTAGGGTTCTACTGTGTTTTCATTTGGGACATTAGTTTTAGGGTTTGTGAGGCGCGCCGCTCATGGAGGTCTTCTTCGTCTTCCTCGTTTATGCGTTTCCGAATCAGGCTTCCAATTCCTCTTCATCCTTAGCCACCAGACGCCAATGTTCCTCCTCTTCCCTCCATGACTGGACAACGTGAAGATGAGAGCAAAAGGTAGCGATTTCAATTCACTTCGTCTTTTAGGGTTTTACGTTTTTTATGATTCTTTTTGCATGCATAACTTTCTGATTTGGAATGTTTGTTATTTGCCTTATTGTTTGAGGATTATGAAAGGGAAGGAAGGAAATTACTACCTTCGGTCTTGGAGAAGGAGGAGGATGAAACGGAGGCGTTGAGGCGGAGGCTCGGTGATGAGACGGTGAAGACGCTTGCTTGGATGACACTTGGTATTTCTGTACTACCTTTTTTTAGGCTTTATGATGTCAATCTGAAAGCTTGATACACGTCTTCTTTTCTTCTTCTCTTTCTTGGCTTGCCTTCTATTTATGTTGCCTTAGATTTTCTCTCTTCTTCTGACTTGTTGCCTTGAGCTTGCCTTTGAAACTGTTGAGCTTGTTGCCTATTGCATCTTGGCCTGTGATGAAGCTTTCTTCTGAGGCTTGTCTACTTCGCTCGTATGTCCATGTTGCCTTGAGATGAATGTGCTTTTGAATATTTGTTTAATGTGATGCTTGATGCCCTATGATGATGCAAATCTGAGGGCTCGCGGGGTTTGATTTTGAATGCTTCTTTTTGAGTTGATGATGGTTGATACCGTTGCCTTGTGAATATGCTGAGATTGATGATTTGCTGGATTTTCGCTTGAGTTGGATACCCAATGATGAATTCCTGGAATTCTGAGGGCTTGAGTTGCCTTTGAATATGCTCTCTCTTCTCTTTCTGGCCTTGCTATTGCTTTCTTAATGTTGGCTTAGGATGGTTCTTGAAATACCCTATGATGATGTAAATCTGAGGGTTTGTGGGTTTGGTTGCCTTGGATATCAGGCTTTAGCTTGTTTGTGAGGTTTCAGCAGGTTTATGCTTAGGCCTGGTTTAGAGTTTCAACAGGTTAATGGCCTTCTTGGATTTGCTCTTCATCTTGGACAGTTTGTTGGTATATTTTGTTTGACAGGGTATCAGGTTGGTTGGTTCTGGTTTAATGCTTGTGTTAGTTATGTTTGGATTGAATGGTAAGTATTTTTGAATGGTTTAGGCCAGGTTTTGAATGGTTTCGGCCAGGTTTTTATTTGACAGGCTATATGCTGGCATGGCTTATGCAGTAGGCAAGTTTGCTTCAGGTAGGTTTTATGGCTTGACAGGTTAGGCCTGAGACTTGAACTGAATGGTACAGGCTTTTGTTTGGCTTCAGGCAGGGTTGTGCTTCAGGCTTGGACTTGGTTTGGTGTATATGCTACAGGTTTGAGGCTTTTGGAGGTAAAGCTAATGCAGGTTTAATGTTTGACAGTGGTTTTGCTTTTGATTTGTGCTTAGGCAGGTTGGACCTTTTGCAGGTTTCAGGTTTTGCATTGAACTGGTTTTTTGAGGTTTTTTAATGGTGGTGAAGGTTTATCAGTTTGTATATTTTTCTTTGTGTTGGTTTCTCCTCCTCTCTTCTACTGTGTTTTGTTCTTTTTGTATATGTTTCTTATGCTTCCTGCCTAAAGCCTAAAAACCTACTTTCTTTTCTCTCCTCTTCTCTCTCCAGTACACTTCAAAGAATATTAAAATGTTTTTGTGTGTACTTTCTGAAAGGGCTACTTGGGGAAATGATGAAAATGAGTGTAGTTGCTTGCATATCCAATTTTCTCTGCATATTTGTCTCTTTTTTTTTTTTACAACTTGATATCTTTCCAAAATCTTCTTTTGCCAGCTTGATATCTTTGTGACAGTTGCTTTATATTTTTGGCAGAAAGTTGTACTTTTGGATTTTTTAGTTTGATTTGAACTTGCTTCTGAACTATGCAGTTTGACACTTTGAATTATGCAATTTGGCTTTTGTGCATTCATACTTTAGCAAATAAAACTCGTCCCTCTTTGTGAACCGGGAGCAATCCCGTGATTTGCAGAGAGGGTTAACTGATCCCCATCAGTGGCCCTTAATGATGACTGTAATTTTATCTGTCTTTTCAATTCAATTTAACTGTTATTTGACTTTTCTCTTTTCTTTTGCAGATGAAAAATGGAGCACTGGAGCGAGGGATAGCGGATGAAGATTTGAAGATTAGAAAAATAATTAGGATAGTTTTTATTTAGCTTTAAATAAATGTAACATTATTTTTGTCAACATTTTGTAAACAAAAACAATTATACAAATGACTTAAAGATAAATAAAAAGCCCTTTTATTTAATTAATTCTTCTCTTCTTCAATTGTTTATTTATTATTTATAGTTCTTTAAATTAAAATAAATTGAAAATAAATTCCAACTTATTTAATCTTTAGAATAATAAATAATTAACTAAACAATATTTCAGTATTGATCCATTAATAAACTTGACGCTTCCAATGTTCAAAGCAAAATAACAGTTAATCACAACAATTGATCAGACGCATTCCCTCTTTTCACTGATTTTTACCAAACACTGTAAATCCAAACTGCATATATCTTTTGACTGGTTCAATCAAACAAACGTGAATTCAAACCAACTGCAGTCTTTTACTGATTAAATCAAATAAGGCGAATTCAACCCAAATCTCGGAATGTCTTGCAAAATACTGTAGAATTTAAATCCTTCCGAGAACGTGCCCAAAAACCCTAATTCCTGATTAAATTCCAAAGAGCGTTCGCCTTATCAAAGTTGAGCCAAAAATCAACCAAAACCCTAAGCCAACTGTGTGAAACAATCCAGGGCCCTGAAAATCAATAAAACCCTAATTGTGTCCTGACTGACGAGAAAAGTCTGTTTGACCGATTCTTGAGCCAGTTTGAAAGATCATGAAAAGCCTGAAGTTGTTATTTCTTGTGGAAAAATGCGAGGGCAAATTTTGGGGTACAACAGTTGCCCCTGTTCAATCTTCTTGGACCTGAAGAGTGAGATTGGCAAGTTTTCCTTTCGCGACTTGAAGGTAAAAGAAGATTGGACACTAAAGTGCCCAGAAAATTTGCGCTCGTCGATGTGATGGTAGAGGTGAATGGGCTTAAAGATGCCATTTGGTGATGGGCTTAAAGATGCCATCCGGTGCGATATAATCTTGTCGGGGGATGGGCTTAGAGATGCCATCTGATAATGGGCTTAAAGATGCCATTTGGTGACTGCTGGTAGGAGGATGGGCTTATAGATGCCATCTGGTAATGTTGAACTGTATGTCAATGGTGAGTGGACGAGTATCAGAAAGGCACCCATGTTTTGGAACATCTCTGAATTGGGGGTCCGAATAAGCAATAGATTGACATCCATGTCTGGAGAATCCGTAAACTATTTTCAGGAGTTGAGATTGAATAAGAAATAGAGCCACATCCGTTGTTGGGAAGCGTCCGTAAACTGTTTTCAAAAGTTGGCATCTGAACAAGTTGGTAGATTGACATCCGTTGTTGGGAAGAATCCGTGAACTGTTTTCAGAAGTCTTGAAGTTGAAGAGGAACCGGCGTAGGGTTTCCTGATGATGCGTTTGAATGGATCTGGAATAAGTATCAGAATTTCGCCGTGTCCGGGTCACATCTGAACTATTTCTGGATGAATCTCGGGAGGTGACCTTTGTCTGTCGACTGATCTTACCTGAAAAAGTAAAGGGTTAGTTGTATGCAATGTCATGATGCATGATGCAATGTATGTGACATCAATGTTTATGACATGAATGTGATGAATGCGCATGTAAGCTGATGAGCTATCTTGCTGAGGATAGATGAATCTTGAACGGCTGAAGATAAAAGAATCTTGACCGCTGTCGGGAAAATAATTCCTTGGTTGTTGCTGGGGAAGAGAATTCCTGATGACCTGTACTGGGGAGTTCCAAACTAGTAGACTCATGCTGGGGAGGTAAGATTGAGAATCTTCAGCTCGATGGGAAGTAACTCTGGCGACTTCACTGGGGAACTCAAGATTTTCCCTCCCAAAACTCTGCGGGGAGAAGGTTCAATAGTCTGGCTCTGCTAGGGATTGATAATTTGAAGTTTTAGCTTCGCTGGGGATAATGAAGCTTGACTCTGAGTGGAGTTAGCTTGAGAAGAATCTGAACAAGCGATAGGTTAACATCCGTTACTTGGAGAACCCGTGAACTGTTTTCAGAAATCTTGAAGTTGAATAAGCAATAGAGCAACATCCGTTGTTGGGAAGCATCCGTAAACTGTTTTCAAAGGTTGCATCTGAACAAGTTGACAGATTAACATCCGTTGTTGGGAAGAATCCATAAACTGTTTTCAGAAGTCTTGAGAAGAATCTGAACAAGTGATAGGTTAACATCCGTTACTTGGAGAACCCGTGAACTATTTTCAGAAATCTTGAGATTGAATAAGCAATAGAGCAGCATCCGTTGTTGGGAGGCGTCCGTAAACTGTTTTCAAAGGTTGCATCTAAACAAGTTGATAGATTAACATCCGTTGTTGGGAAGAATCCATAAACAGTTTTCAGAAGTCTTGAGAAGAATCTGAACAAGTGATAGGTTAACATCCGTTACTTGGAGAACCCGTGAACTATTTTCAGAAATCTTGAGATTGAATAAGCAATAGAGCAGCATCTGTTGTTGGGAGGCGTCCGTAAACTGTTTTCAAAAATTGCGTCTGAACAAGTTGGTAGATTAACATCCGTTGTTGGGAAGACTCCGTAAACTGTTTTCAGACGTCTTGAGAGGAACCGGTGTAGGGTTTCCTGATGATGAGCTCGTGTAAAACTGCATCGGGTTTTTGAACACTTTTGACATTCGAATGCCCCAAGTGGTGATGTAGATAATTTCCTGGCTTGTTACAGGGGTTGGTCTACAATCGGTCGTCCACAGACGTTCTCCTGGCTTGTTACAGGTGTTGATCTGGAATTTTTCAGACGTGCCCTGGCTGGATACAAGAGTCGAGTCTGGAAATAGTCATCAACAGATATGCCCTGGCTGGATACAGGAGTCGAATCCGGAATTGTAATAGTTGATTTGTTGAACACTTTTGACATTTGAATGCCCCAAGTGGTGATGAAGGAGTCTTGAATCAGATTACTCTATATATTGAGAGATTTCTTGAAATCTTGACTGGACTGCCCTAGGTTAACTGAACTTTGAAAGATCTGTTGAACCTTGACTGGACTGCCCCAGGTTAATTGGATGGTGACATGTCATGCCCCTTGTTGATAGGAGATTTGCAATGGAAGTGTTATCCTCTTGAAGTGATTTTTACTTACTGAGAGAGTTTTCGTTCCTCCGAACATTCGCTGTATGAATTTCTTCGCTGTCAAACAAAAAGCCAAATGCAGACAGTGATATTCAAGCAATGCAAAATTTATGTTTGTCTCGAAGTTTTGAAAAATGCGTTTTTAGCAGAAAACTTTTTATAAGACAGATCAACACAAGATTTAGAGCAAAGCCTTACAGGAGTCAGGATACCCTTTGTAACAGTATGCTTTCGACCTAACCCATGCTTAAATTAGGACTTTTGAAGGGTTGTAATGTGGCTTGGTTCACGGTTTAAGAAACAAAGGATAAAGGCTCAAAGTATATTTGTACCCACCCGCTCTTCGTGATGTCCTTCATACCTAAGCTCAGTTAATTGTGCGTCACTCTGCTTTGAGTTTGGGACGACTTTTGGGGCGATGGTTCACCAGTTTGAATTTGGGGAGACAATCATCATCTCTTCTTTTCTTTTTCAACATTTTTCATGTTGTTGAGGATTTTGTAATGACCTCACTATTTTGATTTTGATTTGTTATCCCTAACTTTTGCCTGACTGTTACCGTTTTCCGGGATTACTGTCAGCGGGATGCCCCAGCTTTCTTAAGCCTCCTTTATAGGTTTTAGCTTGGTGGGCTTTTTCTTTTTGAGAGATTGACTGTCTATGTGGTAGGGAACCACCCTTGTCTTTTGATTCCAAAGGAATGCTTTTTTTTTTAACGTCGCTCGTTGTGTTACGAACTGAGAGTTTGCGACTTCAATGCGCATTTTCTTTTGGATTAACTGAGATACTACCCTGCCCCGGGTTTATATCAAAGGTTTTGATTGTTCAGAACAGAAGACTCCTACTTCTTTGGCTCGAAGGGGTTGACTAGGGATTAACTTCCTTATAACTCCAGTGTTTGGGATTTGAAAGAAATGCATGTACATCATCAGCAAGGTCTGTTCAGAAGCATACTGTATAAGATCATGGTATTGTTTCGTCATCCTCCCTCTAAAGGCTTACAACTTTTTATCAAGAGTCAAATATCATAAAGAAAAGCATAAGAGTAGTGAAACGAATGGATGAATTCAAGACAAACATATGCAATGCATTAATGAAAACAGAGTTTAACATCAACAGATAATTGTTTGACAGCAAAAGAAATTACAACTTTGAAAATTCAAAAAGAAGCAAAAGTCTTTCAGCTTGAGCTTCGTCACTTCAAACGGAGAACCCTTTAACGGAAGATTTTCATCTCGCCGTCTGGCATGAATTCCAGCACCCCAATGTCGATCAGATCTTGAATCTTGTTCTTCAAGGCCCAACAGTCATTGGTGTCGTGTCCCGGGCTGTAGGAGTGGTAAACACAGAATGCGTCGGGATGATAGTGAGGAGAGGAGATATTGGGCTTCTGAGGAGGGTCCTTTAAGGTAAGCAAATTGACCTCCAACAGGCGCTTTAGTATGAAAAATGATGGTATTTCAGTCTCCGTAAACTGTCTTCCCGACGTTTCTTGCTTACGCCGGTTACCCCTTTGACGCTGGCGAGGTTGTTGATGGGCTTGTGACCCTGAAGCAAGCAAAGGAGCTTTCCCCTTGTCTTCTTGAGTGGTTGGTGGCTGAGTGGTAACTTGCTCTTCAACCTCAGCTATCTGCCCCAGTTGGTTGTTTGGAAGCAGTTGGCGGACGAGAACTCTGAGTTCCTCTTGTCTTTGAGATAGGTCTTGGATGAGAGCCATCTGGCCCACCAACTGTCCCATTACTTGGGTCCTTAAGGTTGTCAGATCAAACTGCAGCTCCGCAAGTTGATCACTCCTGGCATTGTTGAAATTCTCCAAGCCCTTTGTGAGGAGAGCTTTCATCTCTTCTTGCCCCAAAGACAAGTTCAGGAACATCTCCTGCAGCTGAGCAGTCTGGTCTTGGATGTCTTTGACAGACCTTTCTAGAGCCATTTCTTACTGAAATAAACAGCAGGAGAGTAAGGAAACCTGAAAAAGGAGAGACTGTCAAAATGCAGTGCATGATATGAGGATGCATACTTTCAAGGATCTCTTGGGGTAAACACAAGAAAATGTTAGAGGTTGAACTTTGCTCTTGGATTGGAGAACTTTGCACCGGCGGATGCCTTTCCACTAGAATCAAGCTTACCATGTCGAGTGGGTCATAGCCACTGATTCAAGTTGTTGTACTTGATCTTTGTTTGGAGAACTTTGTATCGGTGGATGTCTTTCCACGAGAATCGAGCTCACCATGTCGAGTGGGTCATAGCCACTGATTTAAGTTGTTGTACTTGACCCTTGATTGGCATTGATTAGAGGAGAAACCTCTTGCCCCTTTGGTAGACGTCTGGTTCAACGTAACCCTGCATCAAAAGAACCCTCGAGATCCTTGAAATGGTTATTGAAAATGCTATGGTATGATGTCATGATGTCATGTACATGTATGCAAAAAAGCAAGTGAGTGTATATACAGGCAAACATATTCACACAAAGCAGACAAGTCCTGAGGTTTAGGCTTGCATGAGGTTTAGGTAAGTACCCTCTTGAAGTTAGTTGGCTCATCCTGTCCTAAAATAGAAACCGGGTTCTAAGGAGCTCAATATCATCGGATTGTTTTCTGTGTTCATTGTTTCGGTTTAGCCACTTACTGGCGACCAAAATATTCCAAGAAAACAACCCTCAAATGAGTGTAGTATCGAGTATCTACCAACTTCGGACTGCACCAAAGTCGGTCATCTCACTACCCCTAAAAAGGCTAAGATGGTCAATTTAAGGTTCTAAGAGTTCGTTAGTGCTTCACGACATCACTCAGCGGCCCCGTACTCTCCTTGACTACTCAAGGGTTACCGGTACTCACAAATATGTCACACTAACATAGCTTACTGCTTCAACCGTGTCGGTATACCCCGCACAGTTCCCTCACAGTTTTTTTGCTATTTACCTAAAAAGGTGCCCCAAATCCGGGTGTAGGATTTACAACAAACCCAAACAAGAACCCAAAAGATAAATCAATCAAGTCAATCAAAGCAAGAAAATAAAGGTGATCTAAACCCTAAGGTAACCCCACTTTTAAGAATTCCCCAGCAGAGTCGCCAGTTCTGTGATACGGTGGGAGAACTGACTATGGTTTTGCGTTCGTATTCGCACTTGTGCGGTTGAGCAAGAGTCGCCACCGACTTTTTATTTTATCCTAAAGGAAAGGTTAAAAAAGCACAGCAAAAACCTTTTGAGATATTTCGTGGGTCCGGGGGGTAGGTTATGAAAAGGGAAGGTATTAGCACCCTTTTCATCCATGGTTATCCATGGGCTCTTAGTTACTTGGTTTTTTAGATCACTTGCCTTGATTTTCGATTGCTTGGAAATGGTGTATGTGTGAGTGTTTTTGAAAATGTTTTGGAAGAAGATGCCTTGTCTTAGGCTAACCTTGTAACAATTCTTTACTCGAATATTTTACAAAGGCGTGTATCTTTTCGAAAAGATGTTTCAAAATGTTTTGAGAGTTTGTTTGAAAGTGCTTGTGGATTGTGGTTTTTGAAAAGAAGGCAAGTGTTTTTTGCAAGTTGATTCTCAAGTAACTAAGAGTTTTGTCTACCCTATTATACTCAAAGGTTTGTGTTATGTTTTAACCCTTTTTAACAATTTTGTTCCACCATTGAATTTGGTGGACAATCTTGCGTTTAGGAAGTTTATTCGGGACGGGCGCAGGTCATCGTATGGACCATGAATGCAATGGTGCCAAGTGTCTTTGGCAATTTGCTTTGAAGGGACTATGATCATTCCGTGTTAGGCAACATTCGAAAGCGTCATCGAGGGACTTATGATCATTTGAATTTGTTTTGCCAAAGATACTTGACGTGCAAGCATGGCCCATTTTGGAAGGCAACATGTGGGATTACCCTAGAGGGTGCAAGTGTGATTGTGTATTGATTTCATGTATTTGTCTTGTATTAGGTTATCTAGCGTTTGATTTTATGTACATACAAACCCTAGGTCTAACCATGGTATAATTGAAAGCGGTAAATTGCGGAAATGTAAAGTCTACACTATTACAAAATAAGTATCCGGGAGTGGGGGTACAAATTTATGAATGGGGATGAGACTTAGGAATGTAATGTCCAATAAGTTACAACCAAATCGAATCGATCAAATGTAAATGTAACGAATATTCAAATGTAAGCAAATGTTTATAGGGGCAATGTATTGTGTAAGTGTATCATGTATACGCGTATGTGATTATTTACAGGTGCGATAATGTGAATTCAAATGTGTATTAAGGTATTGTGGACCTAAATATTTGTTTAATAAATCTTTGATTTGTATATTTTTAATATGTACAAAAAGAATGTTTTAATCAAAAGTTTTAAATTCTAATTATGTATAAAAATGATGTTTTAAGAAAAGAAAATATTTCTAAGTTTAAAAATTATCATTTAAAATTGTGTATATAAATTTGCATCCTTATATCCTTGTGTTTAAAAATGTACAAAGAGTATTTAAATTAAATGTTAAAAAAAAAATGTGTTTCTATGTATTTTAGTATTAATGTAATATTGTAAAAAATATATTAAGTTAGAGAGAAAAAAAATATATTGTTTAAAGATGTTATATATAAAAAAGAAAAGTTAGTGTTAATAAAATACTTTAAAAAAAGTTAAGTTAGTTAATTAATAACTTGTTTTATAAAAGAAAAGGGTTTAAACCTCTAAATGGGCCTTAAAGGCATTAAGTTCAAACCAATACTGGAGACAGGGGGGGTGCATCAGCAGCTCGTGTGGGCTTGAGTTATTGGAGACACATGCTAGGCCCAAGGTACTGAAACAAACGTTTAGGGTTCTACTGTGTTTTCATTTGGGACATTAGTTTTAGGGTTTGTGAGGCGCGCCGCTCATGGAGGTCTTCTTCGTCTTCCTCGTTTATGCGTTTCTGAATCAGGCTTCCAATTCCTCTTCATCCTTAGCCACCAGACGCCAATGTTCCTCCTCTTCCCTCCATGACTGGACAACGTGAAGATGAGAGCAAAAGGTAGCGATTTCAATTCACTTCGTCTTTTAGGGTTTTACGTTTTTTATGATTCTTTTTGCATGCATAACTTTCTGATTTGGAATGTTTGTTATTTGCCTTATTGTTTGAGGATTATGAAAGGGAAGGAAGGAAATTACTACCTTCGGTCTTGGAGAAGGAGGAGGATGAAACGGAGGCGTTGAGGCGGAGGCTCGGTGATGAGACGGTGAAGACGCTTGCTTGGATGACACTTGGTATTTCTGTACTACCTTTTTTTAGGCTTTATGATGTCAATCTGAAAGCTTGATACACGTCTTCTTTTCTTCTTCTCTTTCTTGGCTTGCCTTCTATTTATGTTGCCTTAGATTTTCTCTCTTCTTCTGACTTGTTGCCTTGAGCTTTCCTTTGAAACTGTTGAGCTTGTTGCCTATTGCATCTTGGCCTGTGATGAAGCTTTCTTCTGAGGCTTGTCTACTTCGCTCGTATGTCCATGTTGCCTTGAGATGAATGTGCTTTTGAATATTTGTTTAATGTGATGCTTGATGCCCTATGATGATGCAAATCTGAGGGCTCGCGGGGTTTGATTTTGAATGCTTCTTTTTGAGTTGATGATGGTTGATACCATTGCCTTGTGAATATGCTGAGATTGATGATTTGCTGGCTTTTCGCTTGAGTTGGATACCCAATGATGAATTCCTGGAATTCTGAGGGCTTGAGTTGCCTTTGAATATGCTCTCTCTTCTCTTTCTGGCCTTGCTATTGCTTTCTTAATGTTGGCTTAGGATGGTTCTTGAAATACCCTATGATGATGTAAATCTGAGGGTTTGTGGGTTTGGTTGCCTTGGATATCAGGCTTTAGCTTGTTTGTGAGGTTTCAGCAGGTTTATGCTTAGGCCTGGTTTAGAGCTTCAACAGGTTAATGGCCTTCTTGGATTTGCTCTTCATCTTGGACAGTTTGTTGGTATATTTTGTTTGACAGGGTATCAGGTTGGTTGGTTCTGGTTTAATGCTTGTGTTAGTTATGTTTGGATTGAATGGTAAGTATTTTTGAATGGTTTAGGCCAGGTTTTGAATGGTTTCGGCCAGGTTTTTGTTTGACAGGCTATATGCTGGCATGGCTTATGCAGTAGGCAAGTTTGCTTCAGGTAGGTTTTATGGCTTGACAGGTTAGGCCTGAGACTTGAACTGAATGGTACAGGCTTTTGTTTGGCTTCAGGCAGGGTTGTGCTTCAGGCTTGGACTTGGTTTGGTGTATATGCTACAGGTTTGAGGCTTTTGGAGGTAAAGCTAATGCAGGTTTAATGTTTGACAGTGGTTTTGCTTTTGATTTGTGCTTAGGCAGGTTGGACCTTTTGCAGGTTTCAGGTTTTGCATTGAACTGGTTTTTTGAGGTTTTTTAATGGTGGTGAAGGTTTATCAGTTTGTATATTTTTCTTTGTGTTGGTTTCTCCTCCTCTCTTCTACTGTGTTTTGTTCTTTTTGTATATGTTTCTTATGCTTCCTGCCTAAAGCCTAAAAACCTGCTTTCTTTTCTCTCCTCTTCTCTCTCCAGTACACTTCAAAGAATATTAAAATGTTTTTGTGTGTACTTTCTGAAAGGGCTACTTGGGGAAATGATGAAAATGAGTGTAGTTGCTTGCATATCCAATTTTCTCTGCATATTTGTCTCTTTTTTTTTTGACAGCTTGATATCTTTCCAAAATCTTCTTTTGCCAGCTTGATATCTTTGTGACAGTTGCTTTATATTTTTGGCAGAAAGTTGTACTTTTGGATTTTTTAGTTTGATTTGAACTTGCTTCTGAACTATGCAGTTTGACACTTTGAATTATGCAATTTGGCTTTTGTGCATTCATACTTTAGCAAATAAAACTCGTCCCTCTTTGTGAACCGGGAGCAATCCCGTGATTTGCAGAGAGGGTTAACTGATCCCCATCAGTGGCCCTTAATGATGACTGTAATTTTATCTATCTTTTCAATTCAATTTAACTGTTATTTGACTTTTCTCTTTTCTTTTGCAGATGAAAAATGGAGCACTGGAGCGAGGGATAGCGGATGAAGATTTGAAGATTAGAAAAATAATTAGGATAGTTTTTATTTAGCTTTAAATAAATGTAACATTATTTTTGTCAACATTTTGTAAACAAAAACAATTATACAAATGACTTAAAGATAAATAAAAAGCCCTTTTATTTAATTAATTCTTCTCTTCTTCAATTGTTTATTTATTATTTATAGTTCTTTAAATTAAAATAAATTGAAAATAAATTCCAACTTATTTAATCTTTAGAATAATAAATAATTAACTAAACAATATTTCAGTATTGATCCATTAATAAACTTGACACTTCCAATGTTCAAAGCAAAATAACAGTTAATCACAACAATTGATCAGACGCATTCCCTCTTTTCACTGATTTTTACCAAACACTGTAAATCCAAACTGCATATATCTTTTGACTGGTTCAATCAAACAAACGTGAATTCAAACCAACTGCAGTCTTTTACTGATTAAATCAAATAAGGCGAATTCAACCCAAATCTCGGAATGTCTTGCAAAACACTGTAGAATTTAAATCCTTCTGAGAACGTGCCCAAAAACCCTAATTCCTGATTAAATTCCAAAGAGCGTTCGCCTGATCAAAGTTGAGCCAAAAATCAACCAAAACCCTAAGCCAACTGTGTGAAACAATCCAGGGCCCTGAAAATCAATAAAACCCTAATTGTGTCCTGACTGACGAGAAAAGTCTGTTTGACTGATTCTTGAGCCAGTTTGAAAGATCATGAAAAGCCTGAAGTTGTTATTTCTTGTGGAAAAATGTGAGGGCAAATTTTGGGGTACAACATATATCTTATAACAAAGATATAAAAAATCTAAAAGATATTCCTAAATATAAATTAATATCTAATTAAATCTAAATTAATTCTAAAAGTTTTTACTATCAATGTTTGATCGTTACAACACGAGTACCACTAACAATTAATATTAGTGTTCAAAGACTCAATATTGATAGTGCACTAGGTATCTTGAGATATGTTATGTCTTTATTTGAACAAATTGATAATTCATTTTTTTTATGTGAGTATATTTAAAATATTTAATTGTGTTCTTGTTTTTCAGCTACAATTGCTTCAATATCTGCAAATTTTAAGAATAAGGTACGAGTCCTTAACATGACAAATTTTAAGGAATGAAATGAGAACATGACAATTGTTCTTGGTTGCATGGATTTTGACCTTGCGTTAAGGATGAAACTGTTAGTTGGTTAATTCTCGTTAGTTGTTATTTGGGCTTTAACTTGTATTTGGGCCTGGGCATGTTGCCTATACTTTGTAATAAACATTACAGTAACAATAATAACAGTTTCAGTTTTAAGAGTTAGTTACACTAACTAACTCATCAATCCCTCTCTCTCTTCTTCTCTCTTCTTCTTCTTATTTTTCATAATATTCATCTTTCCTGAATCCTTTGTTCCAATAAATTGGTATCAAGAGCTTGTTTGTGATTCAGAGAGAATCTACTGGCAAACGGATCAACAACCTCAACACAATTTCCAGCAAATCTTCCGGTTTTCAAAGGTGAAAACTATCAAAGATGGGTGGCACAAATGAATGTTATTTTCAGATTTCAAGATGTTGTAGTAATCATGAATGCTGGAATGTCACAACTGGAGGAAGATGTTACGGAAGCCCAGAAAGTTGCGCACAAAGATCAGAGGAAGAAAGACGGCAAGGCGTTGTTCTTGGTTCACCAGTGTGTGGATTGTGATGTGTTTAAGAAGACAATCGAAGAAGAAACAACAAAAGGAGCTTGGGAAAAGCTGAAGTCGTTGTATGGTGGAGATGAGAAACTGAAGAAGGTGACGTTGCAGACTCTGATAAAACAGTATGAGATGCTGCAGATGAAAGAGAATAAATTTGTCTCAGCATATTTCTCAAGAGTGGTGATGCTAACAAACTAGATGAAGACGTGTGGTGAAGCACTAGCGGACTTGCAGAAGATAAAAAAGGTATTAAGATCTCTAATTGCAGATTTTTGTTACTTTGTTGTAACAATCGAAGAGGCCAATAATCTATCTGAGATGAAGTTGGAAGAACTTCAAGCTTCTTTGGAGGCTCATGAAATGAGGTTGCAGCAAAGAAACTCAGAAAGGGTGAAAACATCTGAGCAAGCATTACAATCAAGATTCAGCAAGAAAGCTGGAAAAGAGAAATCGAAGCAGCGTAAGAATCTTGCTGGTGATGAGAAGTCAAGCAAGAATACTGATTCGAAAGGAGTGGGAAACAAGTATTATGGGAAGAAAGTTGACACGAAAGGGGTGTAATGTTATAATTGTCAAGATTTTGGCCACTATGCTAGATATTATCGAAGCAAGAAAGCTGCAAGGTCGAAAGATAGTGATGAAGCTCAATATGCACGAGCTGGAAGTAATGATTCTGATGATGTGTTGTTGTTGGTGAACACTCAATCGAACACTGAGAAAAACAACATGTGGTATCTGGATTCAGGATGTAGCAACCACATGACTGGCAATAAAAACTGGTTTACCAAGTTAGATGAGTCAGTCGAAAAGGTGATAAAGTTTGCATATGGCAGGCATATCAAATCAGGTGGTAAAGGAGACATTTCGATTATCGGGAAGGATGGTCGAAATGATACTATCACTGAAGTTCTGTATGTACCTTCGATGACAAGTAACTTGATAAGTGTAGGTCAATTACTTGCAAAAGGCTTCAATATGAAGTTGGAGAATAATCAGATGAAGGTATATAGGGCTTATGGGAGGCTAATCATGAAAGCACCATTGGAGGAGAACAAAACCTTCAAAGTTGAACTCAACACATCAGATGACAAATGTCTTGCTTCAACTGCAGAAGAAGATAAGAACTGGCTATGGCATCACATGTATGGACATCTAAACTTTAAAAGTTTATGTATGCTCAATAAGAAGAAAATGGTGCTTGGGTTGCCGTATGTGAAGGAACCAAAGCAGATATGTGAAGATGTTGCAAAGCTAAGCAGGCAAGGAAGGCATTCAAAAGTTATTTGCCTATAAGGTCAAGGAAAAAATTGGAGTTGATTCATTCAGATGTGTGTGGACCTTTCGAAGTAAAGTACAATGGACGTAATATGTATTTCCTTACTTTCATTGATGAATTCACCAGTCATATGTGGATTTACCTCATTGAAAGAAAGAGTGAGGTATTCACAGAGTTCAAGAAGTTAAAGTTGCATGTTGAGAAATAAAGTGGCTGCAAATTGAAAAAGTTAAGAACTGATGGTGGTGGTGAATATACTTCAGCAGAATTTGCCAGATTTTGCAATGAGGAAGGTATAGAGCATGAGGTTGTTGCACCCTATACGCCTCAGCATAATGGCATCGCTAAGAGAAGGAATAAAAGTGTACTGAACATGACCAGATGTATGTTGACAGCTAACAATATGCCTAAGAGATTTTGGGCTAAAGAAGCTTCGACAACAGTATACATTTTAAACAGATTCCCAACGAAGAAGATGGTCGAAAAGACACCACATGAGGCTTGGACAGTGTCGAAGCCAAATGTAAGTCATCTTAGAATTTTTGGATTAATGTGTTTCAAGCATGTACCTGAACAATTAAGAAAGAAGTTGGATGATCAAAGTGAAGTCATGGTGCTCATAGGTTATCATTCGACTGGTGCATACAAGTTGTATTCACCAATCAAAGATAAACTAGTGATTAGTAGAGATGTTCTTGTAGACGAAAGAAAAGGATGGGATTGGATTCGAAGTGCAGTTCGATAAGAATCAGACATAGTCACAACTGTGTTCGAAGAAGATGAAGCTTCGACAAATCAAAATGAACAAGGTGATACTTTGACTGGTCGAAATGAAGAACCACCTGTGCAGAATGAAAGAAGATCCACAAGAACGAGAACTGAGTCAACTAGGCTGACTGGATATGAGAGGTTTCTAGATCAAGTAATAAATGCTAATGGTGACTTAATCGAAGAAGCCGTGATGATGGCTGAAGCAGAACCAATTGAATTGGGTGAAGCCTTGAGCAACTCGAATTGGTGTGAAGCCATGAAAGAAGAACTTAGAGCCATTGAGAAGAACAACACTTGGGAACTTGTCGAAAGAACCAACAAGAAACCAATTGATGTGAAATGGATCTACAAGGTGAAATGAAGGCCAGATGGTGAGATTGCAAAGTACAAGGCAAGACTGGTGGCCAGAGGTTTTCTACAACAACCAGGTATTGACTTTGATGAAGTGTATGCGCCTGTTGCCAGGATCGAAACAATCAAGATTTTTTTCCCGATAGCTACATATAGAGGATAGAAAATGCACCAACTTGATGTAAAGTCAACATTTTTGAATGGGCCTCTGGAAGAAGAAGTCTATGTCACTCAACCACCAGGCTTCGATGTCAAAGGGCGGGAGTAGAAGGTTTATAGATCTAGGAAGGCTCTTTATGGCTTGAAGTAAGCTCCTAGAGCTTGGAATAAAATGATAGATAGCTTCCTAATTGAAGCAGGGTTCAAAAAGTGTGTCTCTGAACATGGAGTGTATGTAAATGATGTCGAAAGTGCCAATCGAATCATTTTATGCCTCTATGTTGATGACTTACTCATTACAGGGGAAAATGAAGCTGAGATAATGAAGGTAAAGTCAAAGTTAATGTAGGAATTCGAAATGTCTGATTTAGGGAATCTTTCATACTTCTTGGGAATGGAATTCAAAGACATCGAAGGAGGATTTTTCTTGCATCAAATGAAGTATGCTCAAGATATATTGAAGAGGTTCAATATGAGAAACTGTAAGGCAGTTGTTACTCCATTAGAGACTGGAGAAAAGCTAAAGAAGGAATCAAATAACGAGTTTGTAAGTTCGACCCTTTACAAACAAATCATTGGATCATTGAGGTATCTTTGCAATACTAGATCAGATATCTTCCAAAGTGTAGGATTGTTGAGCAGATTTATGGAGAAGCCTCAGGAATGTCATCTCATTGCAGTAAAGAGGGTATTAAGATACATTAAGGGAACTGTTGATCATGGTGTGTTGTTGCTAAAAGGATCGAAGAACAGTACAGAGGTCGAAGTGCATGGATACACTGACTTAGATTTCAGTGGAGATCAAGATGAAAAAAGAGTACTGTAGGGTACATTTTCATGATCGAAGAAGCTCTAATCTCCTGGAGTTCGAGGAAGCAAAGCATTATGGATTTGTCTTCATGCGAAGCAGAATATGTGGTTGCATCAGATGCTGCATGCCAAGCAGCATGGATCAAAATGCTACTTGAAGAGCTCAGAATAACGGAATCAAAGATGAAGCTGTTTGTTGATAATAAGTCAGCAATAAATCTTGCGAATCACCCAATGTGTCATGGTCTAAGTAAGCACATTGAACGAAGGTATCATTTTCTGAGAGACCAAGTAAACAAAGGGAAGCTTGAAATAGAACATTGCAAGAGATAAGTGCAACTAGCTGACATATTCACCAAACCTCTGAAGAAAATGAGATTTGAAGAGTTAAAGAAAGGCATTGGGATGAGAAGTCTTGATAACATGAATTAAGGGGGTGTGTTAGTTAGTTAATTCTTGTTAGTTGTTATTTGGGTTTTAGCTTGTATTTGGGCCTGGGCATGTTGCATATATAAAGGGCCATTACTTTGTAATAAAAACTGCAGTAACAATAATAACAGTTTCAGTTTTAAGAGTTAATTACACTAACTAACTCAACAATATCTCTCTCTTCTTATCTCTTCTTCTTTTTCTTCTTCTTCTTATTATTATTATTATTATTATTCACAATATTCATCTTTCTTGAATCCTTTGTTCCAACAGAAACAACCACCTTCTCCTTCGAAATTTGATTCTTTTGAATAGAGTAAATTTTATGAGAAGTGGGGATCGCTTCAATCACATGAGTCATGTTTTGATTTGTTATGGGGTTAATTTAGATCCAGTACTTGGAAACACTTGGGGGTTAGACTTTGGTGCAACTAGTAACATCAATGTTTCAATGAAGGGTTGCCTAAACTACCGAAAGCCAAATGATGTTGAAAGATACATCTATGTGAGAGATGGCAAGTAGGTGAAGGTGGAAGTTATAGGGCATTTTAGATTATTACTGTGTACCGTATTTTATTTGGATTTTAAAGACACTTCTGTAGTTCCGTCATTTAGACGAAATTTAATTTCGGTTTCTTATATGGACAAATCAGGTTATTTTTGTTCATTTGGAAACAATATGTTCAAGTTGTCTTTCAATTCAGATATTGCTGGAACTAGTTCACTTATGAGTCATGATAATTTATATTTACTTGACACAATAGCTTCCTATGTAAAATTCTTGAATAGCTGAGGCAAGGCCTTATAAGCCAAATGAAAATAAATTGGACTCACGAACAGTGAGCAACTACTTTATTGGTTCTTTTTAAAGATCTAAAGGCAACAAATTTTATGATTCCAAATTAAATTAAATTTTTGAAACGGGAACAACCATATTCTTTGAGAATATTGAGTTTGGAGAGAAGAATAAGGTTAGAGACTTTGCTTTAGAGGAAGAATCAGTAACAATTCCAGAATAGATTCATGCAGTTGCTTTTGATCAAGCAAGTATGAAACTTCCACAAAATATTTTTTATTTTTCTCCTACTCAAGATGATTTGGTAATTCATGAAGAGAAAACTCAAAATCCTCAAAGAATAAGTGTTACAAGAATCAATACATTTGTGGAGATCCATTAGACAAAGGAGAAATACTATTTCGGATGATTGCGTAGTCTTTCTTCAAGAACATGAGGAAAAATAATGGTAAGTGGATTGAAGCAATGTAGCAGGAGTATAAGTCCATGCAAGACAATAAAGTTTGGGAACTTGTCACATTACAAGAAGGTGTGAACCCCATTGTTTGCAAGTGGAATTTTAAGACCAAACGGGATTCTAACGGTAATATGGAAAGGTATAAAACTCGTCTTATGATTAAGGGCTATACTCAAAATGAAGGAATTTACTTTAAAGAGACATTCTCTCTGATTTTATCGAAAGACTGTTTTAGAACAATCATGGCTCTTGTTGTACATTATGATCTGGAAATCCATAAAATGCATGTCAAGACGACATTCCCCAATGGATGTTAGGCAGATATTTGAGAAATTTAGGAACGAATCATTAGAAAGCAGCCAAAAGGTTATAAGGTATTAAGAGAATAAAAGTCTATATGCTCACATATAAAAGGTTAGACCAGTTAGAGATCACTGGATACTCTGACTTAGATTTTGTTGGATGCCAAAACAGTAAAATATTCAATTCAGGCTATATCTACATGTTGGCTGGTGGCGCAGTTTCTTGGTGCATGTCAAGCAAACTCTTACAGCTTCATCCATCATAGAAACATAGTTTATAGCATGTTATGAGGCATCCAACCATTAGATTTGAATGATGGATTTTGTCATTGGGCTACAAATTATGGAAAGAATTGAAAGACCACTTAAGTTATATTGTGACAATAAATCAATTGTCTTGTATTCCAACAATAATAAGATCTCGGCTAAGTTAAAACATATCGACATCAAGTTCCTAGTTGTTAAATAAAGGGTACAAAGTGGACATATTTCTATGAAATACTTGGAGACAAACTCCATGGTAGCAGACCCTCTTACAAAAGGCCTTCCACCCAAGGTCTTTCATGAGCACACTGCTCGCATGAGTGGTATACCTCTAGAGGAATCTTTGGTTTAGTGGGAGTTAGTCGATTATGAATTATATATTCTGTGTTTTGGTATTATGTATGCATACTATGATTTTGGATATTTTCCAAATTAATAAGGTTTGATATTCAGCAGTTTACATTTTGTACAATAAAGTTAATGAGTGATCTTACTAAAGTAGAGTAGGACCAATTGAAAGTCGACATATACAGACCAATTTCATGTGATTTTCATGCTACACATTTCATGATAGATCTATATCATTTAGTTGTGTCACTAATGGTGATCATTGATGAGTTTAGTTATGATTCCTATAATGAAAATTATTGTGGTTCTGAGTAGTGACATGATTAAGGGACGTGATAATTTGGATATGCTTAAGGAATATAATGGCGAATTGTGAGCTTTTAAAGTCTAACACATGTATATGATTATATATGTGACCAGTGGGAGGTTGTTAGAATTTTGAGTCACAAATGTAACATTCAAGGTGTTAGTGCCATTATTTTAATTAGTCAAGACTTAAAGGGGTCTAATTAATATAATATTAAGTTTACGACTAAAAGCATAAATGTCATAAAAGGTCAGATTATTGTGTAGATACTATAAGTCAATATCTAATTTGATGAGTGGTCAAATTAGAATATTGAATACTAAGAAATAACTCTGAGGTTATTTATAGGGGTTATGGTCCACATTTGTAGAAAACACAAAAAAACAACTTATTGGGATTTTTCTCTTCATGCCCATCAGAGGAGAATCAAGGAACCATAAGAAACTATACAAATTGGAAGATCACATACTCGCAAATCTTCAGTGATTCTCAATGAAAAATTCGACTATGCTTCTGCTTTCATTCTCATAATTATATTTAAATATGGATTTAATGATTTTAATTAGAGTTTTATTCTTAATTTCTATATTGATAGAAATTATAAGGTTTATGAACAGAATCTAACAAAAAAATTTTAAATTATAAAAAAATAAACTAAAATGATTTAGTCTGTCTCTTTTTATATTTTTTATTGATGAAGGAAAAAAAATAAAAAAGTAAAGTAATTATTTAGTAGTTTGATATGAGATAAATAAAATAAAATAGAAAATAAACGTGTGTAGTAATTAAATGACGAATATCCTTAAATTAAAATTAAATACAATAAAAAGCAATTATTTGATTGCAATTAAAGTATAAATAATAATAATAATAATAATAATAATAATAATAATAATAATAATAAATTTTATAATAATTAAATAAATATTTCAAATTAATAAATTTTCATTATTACATTGTTCGAGTTTAACAATAGTAATATTTTAATAATAATATTATTCTCTATTTTATTTATGGATCCCTCGTGAGGTCTACGGATAATTCTCAGTAATAATTGTTGAACAAAAATGCTTATAGAATATGTAAACCCTTATCTCGATCGATGACAGACGATCACACGTTTTATTATATTTCTCATTGTTGGATTTAATTGAATGACAACAAATATAAGATGTTGAATCATACACAAACGATTTTAACTGTCCATATTATATAAAGATCAGATCGTGTCATTTCATTGACTTGAGCGCTGAAATATTAACTTTGTAGATCCACGCATTCTTCATTACATCTAATATTGATCCGGAACACCTAAAGACTAATCCGTCATATTTGAACTTCATTCCAATATTTCCTCGCATATATGTATTTTTTAAATGTAATAATTTATTCAATTTTTTTAATTGTATTATCGGAAATCATATTTCAATTATTTTCCCATATTACTCGAAATTCTTTAGCTTAATAATTTTCCAGTCTTTGATATCTCCCGTTAAAAAATTAAGGATATTTATCAACTTTCAGAATTATAGTAAATTCGAAATTTAATTTTTGCCATTTAATTTTTTAAACTTGTTTAGTTGATTGCATTTGTTATCTGAAACGAAGACTGCCAAAAACAATTAAATTAACCCCAAACGTGACCAGTGAACACATACCTTAATTAAATCAGCAACAAGCTTGTAAGAGAGACACATTAGCACATAACTATGCACATATACCGCAACTGCAATATGATACAAACATTATTTAAATTAGAACTTGTCAGTTATTTGTATTTCAATTTGTGACACACTGTCATTTTTTTACTAACCCTTTATTTTATATAGAAACGGTAATCTTAATAATTTAAAGTTCAACAAAAAATTGAATTCCCCCTTAATTAAATTTGCAACAAATTTGGAAAAGATACACAAAAAATCCAAACTATGCACATACATATACTTGCAGCTGTAATATAATACAGCATAATTTATTAGTACTTGTCAGCATATCTATACTTCAAAGTTGTGATACACCGCCATTTTTATTAATTTTTTATTATCATTTCCTATGGTTGATTTATATATATATATATATATATGCAATAAATGTCTAGGCCAATTTCATTAGAAGAAAAGAGCAAAACAATAAAGAAGATGGGGACGTCAACCATGACCCTTTATTAAGTCCTTATCCTAAAGCAAGAAAATAGTATTTGTTTGTTTCTCAAGAAATCATATTTAATGCTATTATAAATAGAACTGGACCATGTGAATTCTTTAACTAAAAGACTAATAGATCTTAAGCTATGAGAAAAAGGGTGGTGCAATGATTTGTAAATAGTTTTATATTGTTAACTAATCATAATTATATATTTAATTATAATATATTTTTATTTTTAAAAAATTTAATGACAAGACAGATTATTGATATTGTTTGGTTATTTTTTAAAAATGTCTTATTCTATCACATACACCGTAAAATGGATTAAATAAAAAATGGAGAAATTTGATGGAATGAGATGGAATGTATTCCATCATGTTCTATTCCATTTCATCCATTATTTTCTAATCCAAACAACACTCATTAATTACTACTCCACTCCATTTCATTTCATCACATACCACCGTCCAAACATATCATAAAGCTTATAGTCTTATTCAAATTCACTATTCACATAATCAATTTATTTGAATCTTCTTGGAGACGAGGCTTAAGATATCTTTAAATAAGACTCCGTCATCATGACGATAATTAAATCCTAATTTTTCGGCTTTATTCGGAATAAAACTTTGATCTACTATGTTGTGCCTCTTTGATCGCTTGAAACAAATTTAGTACTCGTTTATCTTTATGGTTTATTGTCATCAAATTCAAGTTGCATCTTCAGGAGTCGTCATCAAAGTCATGTTGCATCTTCATAAGTTCTCATCAAAGTCATGTTGCATCTTCATGAGTTGTTATCAATAAAATCACGATGTTGACAAGTCTATGCATGTCTTTCTACAAACACATAGTTCTACATTCTCCCTCTTTTTGATGATGACAATATTGTTGGAAAAAACAAGGCATAGAGAAAAAAGAGGAACAAAATAATAACACAAGAACATAACGTGAAAACTCTAAAACTAAAGAAAAAACTACGGTCGTTGTCAATAGACAATCAAAGAATAACACTATGTGAAAATTGTTACAACATATAATATACTCTCAACTACCTCAAGTGTGAAGTCAAACATCACTATGATGAATATATTTTGATAAAGACAAATCTCTTAGTCAAACACCACCCTTCTTTTCTGATGTGAAGATCAGACAAAGCTGCAACCACAAAGCATACTAAGAACTCCTATCCCCAGATCAAACCAAAAGCTCTGATATTAGTTGTTGTGTATTAAGAGTGTTGTGAGATGTAGTTAAATATTTTGTTCAGAGAGTGAGAGTGTATTTGGGGTCTTGGGGTGTTTGACTGTTGGGGATTTCGGGAGCATTAACGAGATTAATGCTCCAAGACCACAAGAGAGGGAAACACTACATCTCAACCCAAAACCTTATGGTGTTAGATAAATGAGTATTCTCTATTATAAATCCAACATTTCACTCATTCATAGACAGTGTGAGACTTTTTAACCACTCACACTCGCACCCAATATTCTCCCCCACAAGTGTGAGTCCATACATCATATGGATCCAGCTCCCGCTCCTCCACAAAGCTGAACCAGACTCTGATACCGCTGATGGAGAGTCCGGAAAAATCAGAAGCATCAACGAGATCAATGCTCCAAAACCAGAATAAATCACATTGTAATTCTAAAATTCTTTTAATAACAAGACAGTTTATTAATTTTCTATTAGATGACAATATAAAATAATTTTACTATCAGTACATATAAATTAAACCTTTTTTTATTACGAATTACTTAAAAATTTGTTAAAAAACATAACTCATACGCGGAACAATGCATGACATTAATCAATTACTTAAATTTAAAATTTTTAAATATTTTATCAGTAAAATAATTAAAATGTAAAAAATAATAGTAATTTAAAAATTTTATTTATAAAATACACTAATTATTAATTTTAAATGTTATTTTTTTTAAAAAGAGTTTAAAGAAACAAATATACCATACAAATGTGGATAAAAAATAAACGTTTGTCATCAAATAATTTAATAAAATTATATTTTATGTAATATTGTCAAAATAAAAATAAAAATAAAAATAAATATATAACATTATTTTTTTCACACTTCATTTATGTCACATTATTTTCTGTGTAGTGATTCACTAAAACAACGGGACAAATATATTTGACTAATTTATTAGCTAAACTTAATATTATTCTTTAATATCACAAAATATTAGCTAAACTTAATTATAATCTTTTCATTAAATTACACTTAAAAAATTATTTTTTAAATAAATTAATCTTCTATTATTTGTATATTTAATTTAAACTATGTTAATTGTATATTATATTATTTTTTATAATCAAATAAATATATTATTTTTTTATATTTTACCAAAACTTAACACATAATTAGAAAGTAGATTTTAAAAGAAATTATTCAAAATAGCTTTTAGTTTAAACTAATATTATATTAAAATAATATTTATATCAAACTATGAAAATTTCCAAATATAATTAGTTTACAAAATAAGCTATAACATAATTAAAAAATGATTTCAATTTTATCAAATTGAAGGAAATTCCAAACATAAAACAAAATCCAAAATATCAAATCATGTAGTTGTAGAAGAACTGTAATAGTAGTATGAGTGTGATGAGTATCCTTACCCTTAAAATATAAGTAACCAAACTAAGAGTAGCCCACAATTTGTGCTTACTCTCTCTCTCTCTCTCTCTCTCTCTCTCTCTCTCTCTCTCTCACTACCAGACAATGTTTCATAACCTATGGATACTACTCCCACCAAACAACAACACCAACAACTAGAAAAACAAAACCAACACCATCTCAAACATTGTACCTCATTCCTCTGTCTCAGAACCTCCACAAACCCAAACCCAAACCCATTTTCCATTCTTCTTTTCTGGCTTTCAAAACCCCTCAAGACTTTCTGTTTCAGACTTCATCTCTCACACTCTAAAGGGTTTTGTTTCAAAAAGATTCACTATCATCATCATGGTATGGTGATTAACTCAACTCTCATATATGCAATGGAGGATTTGAGTTTATCTGAGAAGAATCCAAATGTGGGTTGTTGTAAAAAAGGAACCTTTTCTGACTTGATTGAAGAAAAGGGTTGTTGTGAGAGTAGTTCAAGTTCTGAGCTTTTGTCTTCTGAGAATGTTGGTAATGAAGAAGAACATAGTCAGAGTAGTAGTACTGAGGAAGGTTCATCTTCACCACCTTCATGTAATAGTCCTCATGGAAGTGAAGATGGTAAGAAGAAGCATTTGGTGGAAAAGGAATTTGTGAAAAAAGTTTCAGCATTACCAGGTAAATTAATCATAATCTTTAATTTGAAATTTCTGATATAAGTTTTTTTTTTTTTTGTTAATTGATTTTGATTTTGGTTTGTAGAAATTGAGATGATGAAGGAGAGGTTTGCAAAATTGTTACTTGGAGAAGATATGTCAGGTTGTGGAAATGGGGTCCCTACAGCATTGGCTATCTCAAATGCAATAACTAATCTATGTGGTAAGCAAAATGAATAATCTGAAGCTGTTTCTGTCTTCTGATCTGATTTTTGTACTTTATTTTAAGTGTGTGTTTGTTTTAGAGTTAATTGATTCTACAAAAATCAATTTTGGTGGTTAAAAGCGGGTTAAATTTAAAGTGATTTATGTTTGAATACATTTACGAAAAGGTTGGTTGAACATTAAATTCGAGGCTAAAAATTAATTGTAGAGAGGAAAGCTCAAAATTCTGGCTTCAAGTTAAAATCAATTTTACTCGAAAACGTCCAAACCTGACAAATCAATTTACATCTCTAGAATCAAGTTTGATGCTAGTTTTTCTGAAAATGCAGCTACCCTCTTTGGGCAACTTTGGAGATTAGAGCCTTTGCGTTCGGAGAAGAAAGCAATGTGGCGAAGAGAGATGGAGTGGCTTCTTTCGGTTAGTGATCATATCGTTGAATTAACGCCGAATTGGCAGACATTTCCTGATGGAAGCAAGCTCGAGGTAAGTATTAATAATTATAATGTGGAGTTATATAGTTTGCGATGATTACTTAGTTTGTTCATCTTTAACGATATTTTTAAAATGCGAATCAGGTCATGACTTGTCGACCACGCTCGGATCTGTATGTAAATCTTCCAGCTCTGCGCAAATTAGATAACATGCTTCTTGTAAGATTTACATGGCATTGAGTTTTACTTCATTAGTCCATTTTTAAGTAGGAAGCTATTCTAAACTATAAACTATGGTACTTTTTACTGTTACAGGAAATTCAAGATAGTTTTGTCGATACCGAGTTCTGGTATGTAGATCAAGGAGTTATAGCTCCAGATGCGGGTAATAGTCCGTCATCGTTTAGGCAAGCGCTTCAGCGACAAGAAGAGAAATGGTGGCTTCCGGTTCCCCGAGTCCCTTCGTGTGGACTACATGAGAATTCAAGAAAGCAATTGCAGCACAAACGGGATTGCACGAGCCAAATACTAAAAGCCGCAATGGCTATTAACAGTATTACTTTAGCCGAAATGGACATTCCCGAGTCTTATTTAGAGTCTCTTCCAAAGGTATGATGACCGAACCGAACCTTATTCTATTCAAATTTTCTAACTTTGCAAAAACAAATGAGATAATGACCAAATTGCTTATCCAACTTACTATCTTTCAGAATGCTAGAATCAGCTTGGGGGATGTTATTCATCGATATATCACGTCGGATCATTTTTCTCCCGAGTGTTTGCTAGCTTGCCTCGATTTATCTTCTGAACATCAAGCTATAGAGATCGCAAACCGAGCA
This sequence comes from Vicia faba, assembly GCA_948472305.1. NCBI lineage: Eukaryota > Viridiplantae > Streptophyta > Magnoliopsida > Fabales > Fabaceae > Vicia > Vicia faba. Next base: position 308,408,810 of record OX451740.1, on the reverse strand, counting down.
GAAGCTACCATGTATATTTGGCGTAAAAAGACAAATTCAAAACCTGCTAGTGTCAGTGGAAGAACAAGTTCAAGAACATCATGGGAAATGGTCAAGGATCTAATGGTTGACGCAGACAAAAGGGAATTGTTCGCAGATAGAGCGGAAACGCTACTTCTTTCCTTGAAGCAGCGTTTTCCAGGTCTCCCTCAAACGGCTTTAGATATGAGCAAAATCCAATACAACAAGGTTTGTATCAATTATGTTCGAAACTAAAAATCTTATTATCTTGTCACTTGAACATTAACAAGTTTGATCTTAATAGTCCTTAAAATTTTCTGTTGTCTTAGGATGTTGGAAAAGCCATTCTAGAGAGCTACTCACGAGTACTCGAGAGTTTAGCATTTAACATGGTGTCACGAATTGACGACGTACTCTACGTAGACGACTTAACAAAAAACTCCGATCAGTTCATATCTCATTCAAAAGCCGGTGTAATTACTCGCAAGAGTATTTCACTTCCATACTCGACGCCTGTCCCAACGACTCCATACAAATCAGCATTCGGAACACCGACGCGCTCTCCTGCACACGCGATTAGTCCTTCAAAGGGAGGAAAATCTCCAGTCATCAATAATGGCAGCAAAACTCCTCAGAGAGGTGTAGGGGTGAAGAAATCTTTGACTGATTTTCTTAGCATTGATGCAAAAGGGAGTAGTTCAAATGAGAAACAAGTTTCAGAATCAAAAACTGTTGATGAAGTGCCAGCATTTGGTTCCAGTGATGTTAAATAGACTAAGTTTTTTCAAATGTTTTTTTTTTTTGTTCTGGTTATGTATATGAATGAAATATGTAGAAGTATTCACTATGCTCCATATGCTAATTTACATTAATTAAATTTCATTAAACTTATGTGAATGATGTGGAAGAAATATAAGTTATTGTATTAATTCATCAGCACAGAAATTTTGTTAGAAACAAAAGTTAAAAGAAATGAATGTTTCAACAAAAAACAGGGGCATTCCGAGAATTGAACTCGGTACCTCCCGCACCCTAAGCGAGAATCATACCACTAGACCAAATGCCCATGAATCTTCTTTGGTTCTCGCCCAACTAAATTTCTTGGTTTTTACTCTACCTGGTGAAACGAATTTTGGCGAACTCTACACGCACTACTGAAAACACATACAATTAAATAAAATTCTAAAAACTATTTGAGACTTTTCTTTGACTCAATGATCCTACCATATGCATCTGATTAACTACTTCTCATGTTTGTATCAATTGGTGAGATTGGAGAGTTGCACTCCAACATCTTGAATTTTATCAAAATTTCATTTGCATACTTTTCTTGATGCAATATATATTTCCCAATGAAGTTTCTAAGAATTTCATGCCAAGTAAATAAGCTAGCTTTCCAAGATCGTTCGTTTTCATCTTGGCTTTGAACAAGTCAATTTATTTCTCACAACTTCCTGTTATTAATAAGGAAAATGATCAATAGAGTCGCCCCTTCTTTGCTTTTAACATAGACTACATGTTCAGAATTGAACTTTCTAAATCCTTGCTACATGAAGAAGTTGTCTATCCTATCTTTCAAGGCCATTGGTGCTTATTTTAGGCTACACAAAGCCTTATGAAACTTCCACGCTCTATCTGATTTTCCCTTGACTTCAAAACCAAAATGTTATGCTATAAACACCTCTTCTTCTAGAGGAGAATTAAGGAAATTTGATTTAACATCAAGGTGGAATAGGGGCCATCATCTACTGTAAGTCAAATCAATTACTAGTCTAATGGTCTCATGTTTTGCCACAAGGTAGAAAACTTCATCATAATAAATCCCTTGTTGTTGAAAGAAACCCTTTGCAACCAATATTTCCCTGTGCTTGACAAGCTTTCCCTCAGGATTTAGCTCGAGTTTGAACATCCATCTCACATAAATATCCTTCTTACCAACTTGAAACTTGGTTAATTCTCAAGTCTTATTCTTCTCTGTAGATGTTAGTTCTTCAATCATAACATCATTCCATTCTTGTAATTTCAAAGCTGCTTAGTAATCAAGTGGCTCAACATCTGCAAACATTGCAAGATGCTTCATCTCACCATCATCACTTGCTTCATTGTCAGGAACTATCTCGGAATCAGCTAGTCTTCTTAGGAGCTGCCTTTTCTTTTTGTTGGAAATCCATCAAAAACTATGGAGAATTTATATCAATCTTGATTAATAAGATCATTATTAATACACAATATCAATGAAAGAAAGAATCGAGATTTAACGAATTTTAAGAAGAAGATGATGATTTTCTGCAGAGTAAACCACCTGCCTACAAATTATAGAAAAATCTTATTCACTTTGTAATTGTAAAATTTGTGAATACAAGTTCTACAAAAAATAGGAATTACTCCCTCTATTTATAATTGAACTTGCTTGCTCCCTAAGACAAAGCCTACAAGTACAAAAAGCCGAAAAGTAACTATTTAGACTTAAGTCAAAATCATGTGGGAAGCAATCTGCTTCGACACTTCGACACACACAACTTGACACACATTAGACTTATTTCGGCACAACCTTTTTTCTGTCGAGCAACCTGCTGCTTTGACACAAGGAATTACAAACTCAACACACCTCCTAATTCATTGTGTCTAAGCTATCTACATTTATCATATCTCTTAGTCTTCTGAGCACTTCGACACACATTTCTTTTGTCATGATGTCTGCAATTTGATTCTCAGTCCTGCAATCTTCCAAGTTCAGCTTCACTTTAGCTATACGCTCTTGAAGATAATGGAACCTCATTCCGATGTGCTTTCTTCGACCATGAGATATCAAATTCTTTGTCAGATTGATAACTGACATGTTATCGATCTTCATGATAATTGCTCTATGATTCTTCCCTGTAATCTCTTCGACCAAGTTTACCGTCCATGTTGCTTGACATGCACAAAGAGAAGCAACTATGTATTCTGCTTCACACGACGATAGTGCCACTACTGGTTCTTTTCTCAAACTCCAAGCAATTGGTGCACCACCTAGCATAAACACATAGCCAGTTATATTTTTTCAATCCTTAGTATCACTACACTAACTTGAGTCAGTGTACCCTACTAACTTGCATTATTTTCCTTTATCAGCTGCAGGAAACAAAATTCCATAGTCGAGAGTTCCTTTCAGATACCTTAGTATCCTCTTCGTTGCTGATAGATGTGATGTCTTTGACTTCTGCACGAATCTACTCACCATACATCCAATGTATGCTAAGTAAACCTTGTGTGACAAAGGCACCTTAATGACCAAATACGTCTTCTGTAGTGTGTTAGGTTGACATCATCTTCGTCTGAGTCTTTTGATAGTTACAATCTTAGTTCAGCAGATGTCGAATTCGAATTGCATTTTTCCATCTCAAATCTCTTGATTATTTCACTTACATATCTTCTTTGATGCATTATCAAATCTCTACTACTCTTGTAGAATTCGATGCCAAAAAAATATAAAATGTCTCCCAGATATGATATTTCGAATCCCTTGCTCAGATCACCTTTGAAGTCTTCGATTTCTTTCTTGCAGCTACATGTTATCATTAAGTCATTGACATAGAGACATAGTATAAGCAATTCACTCTTGCTTCTTCTTACATATACTCCATTTTCAGTTGTGCACTATACAAATTCCTCATCTCTTAGAAAACTATCAATCTTCTTATTCCAAGCTCTTGGATCATGTTTAAGTCCATACAAGACTTTATGCAACATGTACACCTTTCTCTCTTCTCCTTGTTTCACAAATCCAACTGGTTGTGCTACATAAACTTCTTCATCTAAGTGGCCATTCAAGAATGCACATTTCATATCTATTTGACATATGTGCCAACTGTTCATTCTGATAGACCAACAACCAACCTGATTATTTCAATCCTAGAAACACGTGCAAAAACTTCATCAAAGTCGATTCCTTCTTTCTAGAGAAATCCTTTTGCCACAAGTCTAGCCTTGTGTCGAGTTATTTCCCCTTTGGTATTTAACTTCACCTTGTATACCCACTTGACGTTAATTTCATTCTTGCCTTGAGAAAATTTGATAAGTGACCAAATATTGTTGACTTCAATGGACTTCAATTCCTCATTCATTGCTTTCATCCACTTCAAATCCTTCAATGCATCAACTGCATTGACTGGTTCGACATCTTCATAGAAAGCATAATGTACCATCCCACCTTCATTATCGACCACATCATTTGATGTAATCACACATTACTACAACCTTGCAGGCATGCGTCTTATTCTCTGAGGTCTGCTTGGTCATGCTTCACCTCTGACTTCTTCATGTCAAACGTCTTCTCTTTCGACTTCAGTGGTTGGTTCTTCACAAAAGGTTCTTATTGAATCCTTGTTAACATTTTTAGTCCAATCCCATTCCTTAAGCTCATCTATGATCACGTCCCTGCTGATCACTACTTTCTTGTTCATTGAGTCGAACAACTTATATCCTCCAGTCGAGTGATATTCTATTAGGATCTTCTGACTCGACTTGTCATCAAGTTTTCTTCTCAACTGATCTAGCACATGTCTATGTGCTATTGATCTAAATATCTTCAGATGACTTAAGCTATGCTTGACACCAAACCAACATTCTTCTGGCGTTATTCATTCTAGCTTCTTCGTCAAACATCTGGTCAAAATGTATGTTGTAGTCGACACAACTTCACCCTAAACCTCTCTAGGTAAATGCTTGTCTTTCGACATACTTCTCACCATATTAATGATGGTTCAATTCTTCCTTTTTGCATTTCCATTTTACTGTGGAGTGTAAGGTGGCACCACCTCATACACAATCCTTTCTTTTTCACATAACATATCGAAGTCTTTTGACACATACTCTCCACCATCATCAGTCCTCAAAATCTTGAGCTTTCGACAACTTTGACATTCGACCATAGACTTAAACTTGGAAAATACCTCAATCACTTCACTTTTCTTCTTGATCAGGAAAGTTCACAGTTTTTGACTGAAATCATCTATGAAAGTGATAAAGTATCTATTACCTCTAGTCGAATCCACATGGATAGGACCACATACATCAGAGTATATGATTTCAAGAATAGCTTTTGACTTGCTTCCTGCATCCTTCCTGAAGCTATTCTTGTGCTGCCTTGCCTGCACACATTCCTCACACCTCATTTGGAATGTCGATTTCTGGAAACCCTGAAACCATATTTCTTCTTTTCAAATCTCGAATGTCTTTGAAGTTGAGATGGCCAATTTGATAGTGCCGTTCAAGATCCTGGATCCGCTTTATATTCGATGGGCATTTAATCAACCAAAAGACATTCAAGAGTACTTGAAAAAAATGGTTAAATAAGGGAGGAAAAGAATGTTACTTTGCACCATTTCTCTGTTCGTAAGTATTTTTGTAATTAATGTTTATGTATTCTATATTTAGTTTTGTTTTAGCATATACTAATAATATGTGCTCATGTTTATTCAGTGGTCATTGGAAATTGATCATAATATCATTTAAGAAGAATATTGTAAGTGTATTATGTTCCTTGTATGATCCACTCGAAAATAAAATGAAAGAGATTATTAATTCGTAAGTGTATGTTTAATTCATTTTCTTTGACATTGTAGTTAGTTTATCATGTAATATGTTTAATTCATTTTCAATGTACAGTATTGTGGAGTGTTGTACTGCAAAATTATCCCTCTTCATTTTAATCCCATTTGGATTATACTTCATCATCATATGCATATATACATGTCATAGGGTCTATACTCATGGAATCGAGGTCTTTCTCTGTGGAAAGGACTTCAGAAATTGATTGTTTCGTTAAGCAGCATTGTGAAGCAGAACTAGGGGTTTTCTGCATTTAAATGCATTTCGCATGTGTTCCAAGATATCCAATCAACAACTAAGAAAGTAATCATAAGATCAAGCTCTTATGCATTCCAACACACTTTGAATTGTTTAGAAAGTCAAGCGTTTCATTTGATTTGAGACAAAAACTCAGTATTGTGTGTTTTAAGCCCAGAAACTCATAACTTGAGATCACAAAATGGTTTGGGAATGATTCTTCGGTCATTAGAACCGTCTTGAGGTATTCTTCATTTCATCTGTTCATGTTGAAGGCTAATTTTGTGAGGAAGATTTTCTAAATCACCAAATACCTTAAATGCATTATACAGTGGATTTACCGTTTCACTGGTTTTCGGATGCCTAAAAATCCGTAACTTCTGACTAGAAAATCATATTTGAGTGGTTCTTGAAGCATTTGAACCGTCTTGTTATTTCCTTCAATTTTTGTGTTCAGTTCGGAAGCCAATTCATTAAGGAAGATCTCCGAATGTGCGAGTACTTAGAAGCTATACAGTGAAAAAGTAGTAAAAATAGTGTGTTGAACCGCTGTTTTTTTTAGATGTTCAAAAATTCATAAATTTTACCTGGTTTAGTTTTCTTCTATGGTTATTTGGGAGAAAAATCCGTCTTGATTTTATCTTCGATTTGTGTATTCGGGTCAGGAGCCAATTTGTTGCAGAAGATTTCTAAAAGTGCCAATTACCAGAGAAAATTGCACGCCGAAATGGATTTTACCATACTGTTTTTTGATATTATAAAAATCGTAACTCTCTCGATTTTTATTGTATCAGGACGATTCCTAAAGCGTGAGATAAAAAATATTGTAAGCTTCAACTTTTCTTCAGGGCCCAAGTTTAGATTATACTCCGAAGGTTTCAGTTTATGGCTCACATTTTAAAGTGCGCATAGAATAAGTTGAACTTGTTCAATACGGTGAAATAAGTCCACTGTTTCTCACAATTCAAAAAATCATAACTAGCTCAATTGTTATCGTATCAGGGCAATTCTTTCAGCACAATGTCACCAATTTTGTCATCTATGATTTTGTTCCAGGTTGAGCGTCAGGATTCTGCACTAAAAGTCATGAGCTTGTAGTTTGTTTGCGCGCTGTCCCCAAAATAAGATGTAAAGATTTGCAAAGTGAATTTTTACACTGTTTCTCGTCGTTCAGGGCAAGTAACTTGCTCAATTTTTATTGTATCTAGATGATTCTTTCGGCACCGCATCACAAATTTTGTCATCGACATCTTTGTTTCAAGTCGCGTGTCAGGATTTCGCACCGATTGTGATGAGCTTGGGGTTCGATCTCGCATTGTGCATAAAATTTGTTGAAAATTCAAGTTTGGAGCGAATACTATATATTTCAAATTTCAAACTTCAAACACAATAACTCTCATAATTTGCACTCTCTCAAAATCAAAACCACTAAATTCTCTCAATTCTCTCTCAACTTTCTTCAAACCTCTCAAGAATAAATCAACAAAAACTCAAGAAACAAAGTTCAATCTTCATCTCCTCTCCCTTATTTTTCCGCGAGCAACCTCCTACTCCGCAAACAACCACCACCGTCCGGCGAACCTCCGCCCTCTCCCTCCATAAATTCCACTACCGTGCGCTTCCTCTGGCTGTTGCGCATCACCGCGAGTCACTGCATCTGTCGTGGCAAATCCGATGATTCTCCCCGCCTCTCTGATCGTGATTCCGTGGACACTCCCTTACTCCCCGATTGCATTTTCCTGTAAATCTCTTGAATACTAATTAATTTAGTGCTTATTTGAGATAATTGAATTATGAATATTATGTTGATTTGAATTTAATTGACATAAACATGAGTTGATTCCTTTGAATTGAATTGATGAATAACACTTGATTTTTGAATCTCAATAATGTTGTTGAGATGTGTAATTGGTTGATTGGTGATATAATCGATATAGATCTTGGTTTTATTCTCTAAAATTGTTGATAATTTTTTATATCAAATTTTAGATCTAAATAGAGATTATGGAATTTTGTTGAGATTTAATTGTGTTTTCATGAGTTAATGAAATTTTCGTGTCGATTTGCGGATGAATTCAATTTTTCGATTTGCATTAACGCTTGAATTATGTTGTTTTTGGCTTGTAATACGCGGATTTAATTGTTGCAAAGTGGTTATAGTTTCTAAGCGACATTACTTGAATCAGTAAATTCTTTTATACGTCCGTTGATGATATTTAAATCAGGTTTTTACCGATACCTATTCATACGCATGTTGCTTCCCGAAAACTATAAAGACCTCAAAAATTGTTTTCCAAAAGTTATTTGATGCTTATTCATGCCTGATTGTGCGTTTATGAATTATTATTGTTGAGTTTTACCGTTTCCGATACGATTTTCTGAGCAATTCTTTGTTACAGTGCAATGCTTCCCGATTATGGTAAGTTGAGCATAAGGCGGTATTTCATTGATGGTTAATGCTCAAGGAAGCTTGTGTTGATACTTGGACGGCATTTATGCCAAGTTTTGTCAATTTCGGATAGATATTTTGCGCGGTTCATGTGTTAACAGTGTTGCTTCTCGGGAATGGTAAAAGGTACTTGCATGGTGATTTAATTCACGGTTGATGCTTATTTGAGCTTGTTGGTACATTTGGTGGATATCAGTACCATTTTAGATTGATTTTATTCCGACTTTTCGCACACTTTCATATGTAATAAGTTGTTTCCCAGAGTTTACATTTGTGGTTCCAATGCGTATTTAAATGCTATTTCTTCATGATTTGATCCCAATTTGAATTGTGATGCGGATATTTCTAACATGTTTGTTGACTTGTGCAAGGAATTTTAATAGAGCTTTTGATCTTTTCATTTTTGATTATACAATTGAAAAGCATTTGTATTCTGCTTCTTTGTGGATATGTGGATTCACTTTCGATGCATTAGGATGATGTTGCACAACCTGAGCCAAAGCCTGCAAAGCAGTAGCAAGTGGAGTATTGTTCCTTCAAACCATTACTCTGCTTCACATCATAACATCAAACAATTATTAGAAGAAACAAATCGACAATATTCAACTCTCACACTATACTACTAACTCGACAACCTGGCCGGATGGACCGACTTAATTTAACAAAATCAGAGTAAATTAATTCATAAAAGAAACATCAAGAATATGATGCCACATTTTGCAACATATCAAAAACCTACTCGTGCATAATTGAATTAATACATAACACATTTTTTGGATGAATTGACAACACTTTTCAACATAGTTCTCAATTTCAACTTTATTAACGCAACGGAAAGAATTCAAGTTTGTCATTAAAACTTCCTCAACCAATATCGAACAACATTTAACCAAACAAATAAGTTCATAATACTTCAATGCAATCACCAAGATAAAATAATGAAAATAACGAAATAAGCAAGCGTTCATCCCTTCCCCAGTGTTACGTATCAGAGCACTAACGCTGACTCAAGAATAAGAAGAGAAACCTCTTCTAGACTCCGCAACTCATACTACTCTTAGTTACCTGCACATTACCCATATAATGGTAACATTCAAACAGAACGGGTGAGATGTCACAACAATATAATAAGTTATATAATCATAAGTATACGATAGATATATCATGCAAGATTTCAAGCTTAACAATCATCAATTATATCAACAATTCAATCAAAATGCAATGCAGCTGACACCGATGCACGATGCATGTAGTACCATTAGGGCATAAGCCCTCTCCATAAACCCAAATTTGGGCTATCAACATACAACCAAATCCGGGCCAACAACATAAGCCAAATCCGAGCTATCAACATACAACCAAATCCAGGCCAACAACATAAGGAAAACTCAGGTTGTCAATGATGCATGTATGCGACACTGACATGCAACAACAAGATTATACAATTATAAGGAAATACCCTTCAACATAAAAACCAATCCGGGCCAACGAAATCATCATCATCATCATCATTATGAAATCAACACTAATTGTGCAACAACATAGCATAAGCTCTCAATCTTATACAAATCTAGGCCAATAACATCATAATTATCCAACAATATAACTTGTTTTCCTTTTGTACACATTCATAAAATTTATCATGTTCAATTATCACGAATACTCCTTAATCTATCTGACACTGACACCCAAGGCATAAACCTCCAACCCTAAATAACTCACCTACTATTATTAAAGTTACTATCACATTGTAGAAAATATTTTTAGCTTTCCAACGGTCCAAATGACGCGTCAAACAGAGACTCGAGTCAAAAGTTATTAATTTTCAAAGTTTGTAAAAATCTGTCAACTTCACTGGTAACCTGTTACTACATATGGGGTACTCGATTACACCCCTGAAACTCAAAAATACAAGCTACTGTCCAGTTGGTAACTGGTTACCACATATGCAGTAACCGATTACACCTTCACGTTTTGTCCAATTTTTCCCAAAATTACACAGGTAACCGGTTACCCCATATGTTCTACCCGGTTACACTGCGTACGGAGTAAAATATGCTATTTTTCCTGCTATGAAAATTTAACCTTTTTTTTAAACCCAAAATCACTTTTATACACAACAATTCTAATCTGATCATCACATCAATTTCACCGACTTCAATCAATTATAACAATTATTTTAACAAATTCATCAACACCCAAAATCCTAACATTCATATCTTCATCTATCCATGATTATACCACTTATTAGAGAGTTAGAACCCCACCCTTACCTTAGTTTTAAATTCCTCAAGATTCAACAATGGGTCTTCCCTTCCTAGCTCTTCCTCTTTCTCGCTTCTACCTTTCTCTCGTTTTCACGATCGATCAAAACAACTTTCTCTTCTATTCCTCTTGTTTTGAATTATCTATTCCTTGGACCCCTAAATTACTATTCCAATTACGCCCTTCCTCTTATTACTAGAATAACTTATTTAATTATTATACTATAATAATAAGTCTAATATTATAACTATAATAATACTAGTAAATTATTCCTCTTTTCACACCCTTATGTTTCTATACTTTTGGTTATACACTCATATCCCTTAACTCCAATAATTTCTAAGGCATCTAATTTCCTAACAAATGCATAACAACATAACTCCAGATTCACCAATGCATATAAATACATCTCATCATCTAATTATTTTAAATAAAATAATTCAAATGAAATAGGGGTGTTACAGTTTCATGGTTGGTGGGTGTTACTATTGAGGTAAAAGGCCCAGTACCTGGGCCAAAGTGAACTATCTAGGAAACCTAGGAATAAAGTAGAACATGACGACTATTGAACGAAGGTCCTACAAGCGTGGTCCTGTCGTCTATGCTCAGATAAAGTTCAAATGGGGTGTTATTTCCATCCACGACCGTGGCTTGATGGTAGTGCTTTCATGGGAGCCCGTGATTTTGAGTTACCATTGACCTTACCCTGACCTAATTCTTTACCCATGAGTGGGGATGGAATCATCTTTATAGGTACCGATGGTGACTATTTGTTTTGATGGTGATCGTATGTTCTGTTCGTGACTGTGTTCTAAGTGGTTTATGTTCCGTACCTTTGATCTTGGTATTCTCTGCACATTTGGAAATTGTACAACGGATTTCCGGTGTTATTGAAACCTTGATTCCATGTGTTATTGTCCTTGTATCATGGCATATTTATTTTTACAAAAAAAGAAATGTAAAAAAAGTGTATATGTCTAAAATGACAAACAACCATGATTCCATTAAGAGAGATATATGTCTAAAATGAAAAAAAAAGTGTATATGTCTAAAATGACAAACAACCATTTGCATTTCATTTCCAGGGTGTTTCAGAGTAGTCGTCTGTATCAGAAATGACAAACAACCATGATGCCATCAAGAGAGATACCAGAGACATTTTTGGCTACAAATTTGGCACTAACAGTTGGCCTCTTTTTAAAGAATTGAGCAAGGAAATGGTTTATTCGAATTCACAAGTTTTTAGCAAACGGTACGAGGATCTTTTTCCTTTATTGGATGCTCAGGAAGATGACAGAGCTCTCCAGACTTTGTTACAATTCTATGATTCAGAGTTGCGGTGTTTCACATTCCAGGATTATCAGCTGGCTCCCAATCTTGAGGAGTATTCTCACATTTTGGGGATCAAAGTTACTGATCACATTCCCTTTTCCCATGTTCTAGAGGAGACGATCGTGAAGTTATCGCTAAGGCACTTTATTTGAGCCTGAGTGATGTGGAAGGTCATTGGAGGAAGTGAGGCGCGACTAGTGGTTTTTCTATAGATTTCTTGATAAGAAAAGCTGGAGAGATGGCAACCAAGGGTTATTGGGTTTCTTTCAATGCATTACTGGAAGTTTAGATTTATGGCCTTGTTCTGTTTCCTAACATTGAGAACCTGGCAGATTTAGCCGCCATCTGTGTGTTCATGAATCTGAATTCGGTACCAACTATCTTGGCCAACACTTACTATGAAATCCACTCTAGGCATGGTAAAAAGGGAGTTGTGGCCATGGACCCTATGTTGATTGGTCAAAGAGAGAGTGAAAACGCTTATGTTACCATTTTCAAGGGAAAACCTTTTGTACCCACAATTAGATGAGTTGCAGCATGATGTGCCCAAAGAAAGATTCTACCAAGTGCGGAGTGAGAATCTACATCTTCGCATCGACATGGAAGCTAAAGAGATGGAGCTATACTTTTTAAGCAAAGAGAAGAAAGATTTAGTTCGCAATCTCAAAGTACGTGAAGAGCCAATTACTTCTAGAAAAAGATCCAGAGTTAAAGACAATTCTATTTCTGTTGATGATCACAAAAGAATCATTGCTGAGATGGAGAAGAAGTGCAAGAAAAGATGCTGATACTGTGACATCCTCAGAGGGTCCAAGGCTGAATTAGAAATGAGGTACGAAGCCAAAGCCAAAGTTCTAGAGAAGAAAATTCTAGATAAAAGCGCCCAACATAAATAAGAAAGCACCCAGAGACTCGCAACAGAGGCCTGGCTCAAGGGGCGTGGTACTCAACTGGCACAAGCCATGGAGGAGATTACAAGGCTCAAGAGCCGAATGGGAATACAATGATATTTTCAAGCTAATCAAGGATGGATGTTTGATTGTTGTTTCTTTTTGCTATAAAAAACCACCGCCATGCTTCTTGGTCGAGGTTTTCTCTTCTTTGTCGTATTATGATTGTTTATCTTGTATGAATTCAATTTGACTTGAAGTTTTATGAAGGAATAGTTATTGTTGTTATGTGCTCTCTTGATTATTTGTCTATCTCTTATCATGTTGTCTGTTATTTTTGATAATTGAAAAAATTATTGAACGCCCTGGAAATGATAAAACATTGCATGCATAATCATGCATTCTTTCATATCGTATCATAACAGGTGGTTCTAGCAGTTTTTCTTACTTCTGATATGGGTTTTCTTTAGAAGATTGCTATTGCGAATTCTCACTGATACAACACTAGAATTAATTCCAGAAGATAAATGGAACAAATCTAATCAGATGTTGCTGCCATGGGTGTCATGTCGAACAACTGATGGAGATTATCCATAATATGGCCCGTCAACAAGAAGAAATGAGAGCCCTGATTGTGAGGCCCGCTGCAAATTCAAATAATGGGAATGAGACTGTAGTCGTCACTCCTCAAGGGGTCATTGTTAACAATCGGAATGGTAATCCAAGTGGTGCTACTTTGAACAGTAATCCAAATGGTCAGAATATGAATGCAAATTATGGTTTGAATCATAATGGTAATGCTAATGCTAATGTGAACCTTGGTAACCCTGCTGGCAATAATCAAGGTGTTCCTTTGGTCCGAGTTGTTGGAAATCAGCCTCCACTCACTCCTACTCGGAAAAACAACGAGCAACCTTTTGTTCAGCCAAGACCTATTCTAATTCCTATTCAACAACTTGAAGAGGATAACTATGATGACTAGATGCCTAATGCTGATGAACCAACAAAAGCTGACAAAAAGTTGTGTATGATCAAGGAGCGTATGTGAGCGTTTAAGAATCAAGGCGCCATGGGCCTTAATATGTATGATCTGGGCTTAGTCCCTAGAGTGAAGATTCCTCCAAAGTTTAAAGTGCCAGATTTTGTAAAGTACAAATGCATCTCCTGTTCAAATACACATGTCAAGTCCTACTACAAGAGGATGTCAACATACTCTGACAACGAGAAACTGCTTATGCACTTCTTTCAGGGTAGTCTGACCAGTGGTTCGTTAGAGTGGTATATGCAACTCGAGAGCACTTTATTCGTACTTGGAGAGAGCAAGCTGAAGCTTTCGTATAACATTACCAATACAACACTGACACGACGCCTACAAGAACTCAGCGGCAGAATCTGTCGCAGAAGCAGAATGACCCAAAGGTGGTATGAAATGGAGGCTAGGGTCCATCCGCCAATGATGGAGGAAATGGTATACATGTTCACCAACACCTTGCAGTACCTTCGATACTTTTTATGAGTTGGTAACCTACGGGGAAAGGATTGAAGTTGGAATAATATTAGCAAGATTCAGAAAGATGTTTCTGGAACTAATATTGGTAATGCAAAGAAGTCTTTTGGTGGCTACTAGAAGAAGAAATAAGGCTAAGCCAGTGCACTCTATACATGAAAAGGTAAAGGAAGGGCTCATCAGATTACTTCTGTGACAATCCCAACTACTGCACCTCAGTGACAAACGTATGTGCCTAGGCAGGGCAATAAGCAAAAGCCGAGACAACCACCAAGGAAATCCGATGTAATTCCTATGCTGAATTGTTACCCCAATTGCTTGAGATGAAGTTGGTTGAGAAGCATACCTTGCAAATTAATCTTGAAAAGTTACCACCAAACTTTAATGCCAATGCCCGATGCGATTTCCCTTTTGGTGCACAGGGGCATACCATTGAAAATTTCTACGCTTTTAATCATAAAGTGCAGGACTTATTGGATTCTCAGGCTATTAATTTTGGGCCAGTGCCAACACCCAATATTCTTCAGCAACCCTTGCCACCCCACGGGGGAGCCACTGTTAGTGCCACCATTTAAGATGAAGGTTGAATCTAGTTATGGATGGAAATCAACTGATTACACCTTTATCGTTTGTGAAAGAACATTTGTCGAAGAAAGATGTATTCCTGGGCTGTGGTCTCGACTGTGAAGATTGTTTGATTCAGCCAGAGGGTTGCCAATGTCTAAAGGATGTAGTTCATAGTTGGATTACTAAAGGATCTCTTCAGTTTGATCGTGTGGTTGTTGAGCCTAAGGTTGAGGAAGATGAGGCTGATTTGATAACTATCCCCATTAAGTCGAAGATAATTCATGTGCCTGTCACAATTCTGATCCCAGCCAAAAAGCCACAACTGACCATCACTCTACCTGGTCCAGTACCATATGTAAGTGATAATGCAGTTCCCTAAAATTATGGTGGTGAATTTTACTATCAAGGGAAAAAGCTTGTTACTCATATTCCTAAGGAAAGTAAATATGAGGAAGGTAAGCCTAAAGTTCATGACATTGTCAGTGAAAGCAGGATTACCCGTAGTGGTCGCATTTTCTCTCCACTTGAATAACCAGAAAGTAGCACAAATGCATTGGCTAAGGTTAAGGAAAGCAGATCATGGTTATTGGTGGAAAATCGGGGCAGAAACCTCCTACTCCGACAATGGATGCCGAGATAGACAAAGATGTAACCGAGCTGATGAGATATATAAAGAAGAGTGATTAGAAGATTATCGATCAGTTGAGCCAGACGCCTTCGAAGATTTTGATTCTTGCTTTGCTCCAGGATTCTGAACCTCACAGAAATGCACTGATGAAGTTATTGGGGACTTCTTTTGTTCCTCAATAAATATCAGTGAATCAATTTGAAGGAATCGTGGCTAAAATATCTACGAAGAATGGGATAGGTTTCATAGATTTCAATTTACCTCCCAAAGGGAGGAAGCATAGTAAGGCGCTGCATATGTCAATGGAGATTGTAAAGACTACCTTATCCTGTGTGTTGGTTGACACGGGATCATCCCTCAATGTTCTGCCAAAGTCTTCTCACATGAAGTCGAATTACAAAGGGCTTGTGCCGAGGCCCCGTGATTTGGTGGTTAAGGAGTTTGACGGGTCGAAGAGAAATGCGTTTAGGGAAATTGATTTGCCTATGGTGATACGGTGTGAGAACTAACTTGGTGTTTTGCGCTTGTTCGCAAATGTTGTGGATAACAAGAGTCACCACCGACTTTTCCTTTATCCAATAAAGGAAAGGGTGAAAAGAACAGGAAAGACCTTTTGGGAATTGTCTTGAGTTCGGGGGATAGGTTATGAAAAGGGAAGGTGTTAGAACCCTTTTCATCCGTAGTTATCTACGGGTTCTTAATTGCTTGATCACTTTGAAATGCTTTGTGTTTGTATATGTTTGAAAATGTTTGAAGATTTTTGAAGATGGAAATTTTGTAATGATTCTCGTATCATTGAGAATGTATACAAAATGTTTGTTTTTGGAAATATTTTGAAAACGCCTTAGTGCGGAAATTTTGCAATGGTTCTCGTATCGTTGAGAATGTATATAAAATGTTTTTTTTGAAAATATTTGGAGTGTTTGGAAAGATGTTTGCTTTTGAAAGTGTGATGTGTGAAATAAAGTTTTATTTTGTGAGCAAGTAATTACGAGTAATCTTCCTACTCAAAAAGTCTATGTTCTTTTCCTCCTCCTTTAGATAGTGCTATTTTACCATTAGTTGGTAAGGAGCCATATCATTGGATGTGAGGGACAAGCGTGGGTCATTGTACAGTCATAGAAGGCAACTTGTAATATGTTTTAGCAATTATCATAAGGGACTAAGATCATTTATCGAAGGAAACATCGAAGGGTCATCGAGGGACTACGATCTTTTAATCAAGGGTCTTTGCTAAAACATCCCACGTTCGAGGGACATGACTGTTTTAATCTGAGATAACAAGTGAGGTTAACCCTAGAGGTGCATGTGTGCAAAGTGTGTTGATTTCAACTATTTTTATCTTGAATTAGGGTTTTGCTATGGTTGGTTTTAAATCTTGTCATGCAAACCCTAATTACTAACAATAATAAGGAAAGCGATAAATTGCGGAATTTAAAGGTCCTACACTATTACAATGCTTTGGGAATGGGGGGACAATTTTGTGAATAGGGGGAAAAGTAATAAAGCCCTAATTATCTATTACAAACCATTGGACATGAATAATAATAAAATACACAAAATGTAAAGATGAAGAAGAAGAAAGAAATTGTTTTTAGGGTTTTTTGATGGAGAAAAAGATTTGATAATTTAACCTAATTAAACTAATTAATTTTAATTACAAGAGAGATTAATTAATTATTTAACAAACCCTAAAAATCTAATTTAATTGAAATTAAGAAGATAATAAAAACCTAAGTCTAATAGTTTGCCTACAAAATAAATAAATATTAATGACAATTTTTGTAAAAAAAGGTATTTTATAGTGTAAAAAGAATAATAAAATCTAGTTCTAAATATTTTAATTTAACAAAAATAAAATAAGTGTTTAAATTAATTGGATAAAAACCTAAAACTATTTTTATGATTTTTATTGTTTTGATTAAAAAAGAAAATAATTAAAATAAATCAAAAATAAATAAAATTTAATTGGATCAGGGTGTTGTAAAAGTAAAAAATGGGGGTTAGAAAGAATATGATGCGTTGGGCCCAAAAAAGTTTTTTAGTTTGAGTCATAAATAAAATAAAAAAAAGAAAATGGGCTTGGCGGTGTCTTAGTAAAAGGGGTGTATGAAAGAAATAATCCAGGCCCAGAATAAAAGTCAAACACCTACTGATCCAATGCATGCGTGTTTGAGAGGGTTCACCATGGGCTTTCCATTATGAGCGTTTGATTTGATCATGCAATGATCAGGTGGTGATGGAGAGAGGCGCATGGTACACGCGCATGGCTTGTATGCATAGAACCTGAAATAAGAAAATGTGAAACAAATAAAAGGGTACCACTAGGGCTCGAACCAAGGTCCCTATGGATCAATGACTTAGAGCGCGCTTCTCTACCACTGGGATGGCTGTTATATCCAGTGGTAGAACAAGTTGCAATAAATTTAAAATAAACTTGTTCTTTGATTATAACTTCATCTTCTTCCTCGCGCCAACATCTTCAACATCATTTTTGAATTTCTGATCTTGCTCATTTCTCAATCATTTTAAAAAATGTAAACATGAAAGTTGTTCCATTTTTCAACACGAATTCAACCATATAAATAACTAAAGCTATAAATTAAAGATGAACATGAATTTTGTTTGGTACCAAATAAAAACCTAATTTTTCAGAAAGTTCATCCTCAAAATTCACATCACTCAGGCAACATAAATGAAAAATAAAGGCATGGTTAGCTTCAGGGCAATGATGTCTACATTTTTTGTTCACAAAGTAACCATTAATGATGCTTGTATAAGGAGTTCAAAGTTGAGAAAACTTACCGCAAAATTGGAAATCATATTTAGAGTTTGAGCACTCCTGGAGATGTTGTGATGATCCAGATCGCTTCACTGAACTCCTAGGAAGCTATTGCAATGCTTACTTTGAGCTGAAAGTGCCTGAATCTTTATGGAGAACTCAAGTTGCAGGTTTGAGTTTTTGGAAATGGAGGATGGTGCAAATGGTGTTACAGTTATGTAGCAAGGTCTTGGATAGTTTCTAAGTGAGGTATGGAAGCTTTGTGATTGATTTAGAGTGAAAATATACGAGTGGATTGTGAGTTTGAAGTTCAAGGTCAGAAATGATAAGTTATGGAGGTTTTGATGCAAATTATGGTTTGAGGGAGTATGAGGGGGTTAGAGGGCTCTTGAACTCGGGTTTGGCTTGCCAAATAGTGTCTCTATTTATAGGGAAAGGTTTGAGGGTTTGAAATAATCAGATTCACAAGATCACATGTTATGGTTATGTGACTTAATTTTGAAGCAAGCTTGAAACATATTATTCTAATGCATAGTACAAGGGCTTTACAGGGTGGTCAGAGGCTTTAGATATGTTGCTTCTGAGCATACATGTTGAGTGTGTGCAGAGGGAGCAAGTGAGAGGCTCAAGAAGTTGACATTATGATTAAAGTTGGCTTTTTCTAAAACGGAAGTGTGACCTTTCTTCCTTTCTTCCATAAGGTTCATCATAAAATGACCTAAAATTCAAGTTTGTGATGCCATCTTCTCCTATTTGAAACTTCTAGCTCAAGCATGATCTATTAAAGTTCTTGGACATTTTGGAAAGTTTGAAACATTTTCTACAACCTTCATGTTGACCACTTTGGATAAATCAAATTGGAACTAGGTGAAAAATTTCCAAGAAGTTGCGATAAAAATCTAACCAAACTTGCTAAAATTTTCACTAGTGTTTTGTAAAAATGTCATGACTTCATGAGCCTACATCTTCAAATCTAAGCATTTTTTGGACATAAACCCTATAATACAAAGTTGTAGAATTCATCAAGATCTACAACTTTAATGTTGAAAGTTTTCTTTGAATCATCTTGAATCTTGGTGAAAAAATGTCATGAAATAATGAAATTATCAAGGGTAAAAACACTTAGAATTTTTCGAAGTATTGAAAACTTTGACTTTTTGTGGACTTTTCTTGACTTTCTTGATTCTTGATGATCAAGTTTGATATTTTTGAATATCTTGATGATTCTTGATCTTTAAAATTCAATGTTGACCAAAAGGTCAAAATTTGAGTTTTTATGTGTTAGTTGACTTTTCATCAGTTGATTAAATTTCAACTATCAATCCATTGATCTTGAGAAATGATTTGAGCCATGAAACTAGGTAAAGATGTTGTGTTTTAGCCCTTGAGATAATGCTTCAAGCCATTAAGTCATTTACTAGGTCAAAAGTCACTGATCAGTCATTCTCAGTCAAAACCCTAATTTTGACAATTTTGCCCCTTTGATGATTTGAATGCTTTTCTTGAGGAATTGTGATCAACCCTTGATAAATTGATGAATATGACTTCAAAATGTTTATGTCAGCCAAAAATAATGAATTTTGACTGTATTTTAACCACAATTGACTTTTTATCCAATACAACTGATTTTCAGTCATCTAAGCAATTGACTGAGCAAATTTGTGGTGCAAGACTTAAAACTTGGTATGAGCATTCTTGAATACCTATAATAAACCATGAAAGTCACTTGAGGTATTAAAAGTCCAACTTTCCGTGTGAAAACCAAAACCCTAATTTGTGGTCCCAATGCTTAGGAGGTGAGCTTGTTTGATCAACTCTTGAGCATTTAAGATCTTTTGTGGGAAATGTCTTGAAGAAAAGGGAGGGGAAACTTTGGGGTACAAAACCTATAAAGATAGGTCCTCAGATCTTTGACATGACATTCTTTATCATGGATATCAATCCTTCTTACTTCTGTTTGCTAGGGCGCCCGTGGATCCATGGGGCCGGTGCTGTAACTTCTACTTTATATCAGAAGTTGAAATTCTTGGTTAATGGGAAAGTGGTCACCATTTATGGAGAAGAGGACTATATCGTCACCCATCTGAGTACCTTCCTCTATGTTGTAATTGAGGGAGAGATACATGAGACTCCGTGCCAAGCATTTGAAATTATGCAGGTTGTCAGAACTCCTCGTCAAGAGGTTAAGAAGTCGAAAGTCTCAATGCCATCTTACCGACAAGGTTAGGAAGTTATAGAATATGGACATCCTGAAGGCTGGGGCAGAGTGTTGGATCTCCCTATGCCAAAGTTAAGAAGGGTTTGGGCTTCACGGCTAGACGAAGCGCACAAATTACCATTCCAAAGATTCAAGGTATTCCTCCTCCGATCAAATTCATCAGTGGTGGTATTATCCATGAGGAAGCTCATGTTGTGAGCGAGGAAGGGGATATTGATTGTGAAATGGACTAATGGATTCGTCTTACTGTTCCGGGTCAAGATCCTACCAATTGGTTTATCGAAGACCTTATTGAAGTCACCCGCTATGAAGAGTAATTTTCTTTTATTTTTATCATGCAAAAAAATCATACATTATGCCCAAGACATAGTGATCATGCTGTAGGGCCACAATGCTTTTATTTTCAAAATTATCATCAACAAATGACATCTTTTTGCAGTCAAATATTTCGCCTCTTGTCTTTCTTTTTATTTTTATAAAAAATTGGCAATATGTTTTTTATTTTTCTTTTTAAATCTTAAACTAAAATAAAAAAAATCATAATCATGCAGATACTCTCCTCCATTAATCCCAGATTTTATCGAAAACGATTCTGCTATAGATCATTATGACTTTGAATATCCAATTTGTCAAGCTGATGAAGAAGCTGGAGAAGATTATGAAATTCCAGAAGAGCTAGCCAGATTGTTGAGGCAATAAGAAAAGGTCATTCAGCCGCACCAAGAGACTATAAAAGTGATCAACTTGGGTACCGAGGAGGTCCAAAAAGAAGTCAAGATTGGGGGGCCGCATTAGAAGACAGTGTCAAGTGAAGATTGATTGAAATTCTCTGTGAGTATGTTGATATCTTTGCTTGGTCTTATGAAGACATGCCTGGGTTGGATATGGATATTGTTGTGCACAAGCTCCTCTCAGAGAGGGTTGTCCTCCGGTTAAAAAAAAGATTTGAAGAACTCATTCTTAGATGTCTAAGAAGATCAACGAGGAGGTTCAGAAATAGTTTGAAGCAGGTTTCTTGAAAGTTATTTCTTATCCGCCGTGGATTGCGAATATTGTTCCAGTGCCTAAGAAAGATGGAAAAGTAAGAATGTGTGTGGATTATAGGGACTTGAACAGAGCAAGTCCTAAAGATGATTTTCCGCTCCCTCATATTGATATTCTGGTTGACAATACTGCTCAAGCTAAAGTGTTTTTCTTCATGGATGGTTTTTCTAGATACAAACAAATTAAGATGGTATTGAAAGACATGGAGAAGACTACTTTTATTACACCCTGGGGAACATTTTGTTACAAAGTGATGCTCTTTGGTTTGAAGAAAGCAGGGGCAACATATCAACGTGCAATGGTCACTCTCTTTCATTACATGATCCATAAAGAGATTTGAAGTATATGTTAATGATATGATTGCCAAATCCCAGACAGAAGAGGAACATCTTGTCCATTTGCAAAAATTGTTTGAAAGACTGAGGAAATTCAGACTGAGGCTGAACCCTAACAACTGCACCTTCAGGGAGATCATGGAAGTTATTAGGCTTTATTGTAAGCGAAAAGGAATGAAGGTTGATCCTGCCAAAATAAAAGCAATTTAAGAAATGCCAGAGCCAAGAAAAGAAAAAGAGGTTCGTGTTTTCTTGGGAGGTTGAAATACATTTCCAGATTTATCTATCATCTTACAGCCACTTGTGAACCGATATTCAAGCTATTAAGAAAATATCAAATGACCAGGTGGAATGACAATTGCCAAGCGGCATTTGATAAAATAAAAGAGTATCTGCAGGAACCTCCAATTCTCTCGCCTCCAGTGGAAGGCAAGCCCTTGATAATGTATTCGACAGTGTTGGAATATTCTATGGGCTATGTACTCAGTCAACATGACGAGACGGGTAGGAAAGAACATGCTATCCAGTATATGATATACAATATACTACCCAAAAAGCTATTAAAGGTAGTGTATTGGAGGATTATCTTGCTCATCAACCTATTGAAGACGACTATAAGTCGATGAAGTTTGAATTTCCAGATGAGGACATCATGTACATATGGGATTCTAATATTCTCGACCCAAAAGAAGGATCTGAACCAGGATCATGATGGACGATGGTGTTCGATGGTGCCTCTAATGCATTGGGTAATGGTGTCGGTGTTGTGATTACTTCTCCTGAAGGTTTCCATACTCCTCTTACTACCAGAATCTTCATTGATTGTACCAAAAATATGGCCGAGTATAAAGCTTACATCTTTTGTTTAGAAGTTGCTATTGATATGCGAATCAAGATCTTGGAAGTATATGGGGATTCTTCTCTTGTAATCAGTCAGATTAACAAATATTGGGAGACTCGTCACCCAAATTTTATTTTGTATTGTGAGCATGTTATGAAGTTGATCCCGTATTTTGATGAGATCACTTTCAATCATATCCCAAGAGAAGAGAACCATTTGGTAGATGCCTTGACTACTATGTCATCCATGTTTAAAGTTATATGGGCAAATGAAGCCCCATCTATTACCATTTTAAGGTTTGATGAGCCAGCGTTCTATTACAAAATAGAAGAAGAGGCCACTGATGAGAAACTCTGGTTTTATGATATCAAAACATGTCTTGAAACACAAGAATATCTAGAGGATGCTTCTGTCACTAATAAGAAAACTCTGCAAAAGTATGCAGCCAAATTTTTCCTCATTGGAGGTATTCTATACAAGAGGTCTTCACATTTGTTAACCAAACTCTTGGCAGGCGGAGTCTTTTCAAAAAAAATTTCGTGGCTATCCATCAGGCGTTGTATACCTTTCTTCAGCCTTTCACAACCATTGTATTATTTCGTACAGCACACACAGTCTTTTTTACAGCCAGGGAAAATCCCAGCTTTGAACAGATTATTCTTGATTATATTCAACAGAGTAGTCAATTCTTCAACAAAGGCAATGAAAATTGTATCTTCGACAACATTAACACCTTTGTCATGCTTCGGCATTGGAGCGGTAATTACATTTGGCGTCGGAGGAGGATCGAATTCAATAGTCTTGTTGTCAATTAAATCCTGGATCTTGTTTTTCAAGGCCCGTCACTGGTCAGTCTCGTGCCCGTGGCTGTTTGAGAGGTAAGCACACTTTGCATTCAGATTATATTTTGGTGACGAGGTGTCAGGGTTGGCGGGAGGATCACGCAATATCACTAAATTAGCCTTGAGCAAATGTTGAAGGGCTTGAGACAGTGACATGCCTAACCTTGTAAACTGTCTTCTTGGAGCTTCAAAACGTTGATGATTTGCAGATGGTATTGGAGTAGGAGTTGGATTGGATATTTGGACATCATTGACAGATGGATTATTCTTCTTCTTGGTATGGGCCCTTTCCCCACACACAACATTAACTTCCTTCTTTGCAGAAAAAGGTTTTTTGATAGGGTTGGGAGTGGAGGTAGATGCCACGGAGATTTTCCCACTTTTAATGCCACTTTCAACTCTTTCACCGATTAAGATTAATTCGGTGAAACCAGAAGAAGAGCAGCCAACCAACAGATTAAAGAAGGGACCAGATAAAGTACCCATGAACATATCGATGTGCTCCCTATCAGTCAGGGAGGTTGTACCCTACTAGAAAGGTCTCTCCACTTTTGTGCATATTCCTTAAATCCTTCGTTTTCCCCATGGTCATATCTTGCAATTGAACCCTCGTTGGTGCCAAGTCGGCATTGTATTGATACTGATGATAGAAGGCATTAGCTAGATCCTCCCAAGTATTGATACGAGAACCATCCAACTGATAAAACCATTTAAGTTGTGTTCCAGCCAGACTCTCTTGGAAAAAGTGAACCCATAGCTTTTTATCGGCAGTGTGCGGTTGTATCTTGCGCACATAAGACTTCAAATGGAGTTTTGGACAAGAAATCCCATCATACTTGGCAAAGATTGGTATTTTGAATTTGTAGGAAATTACTACCCCAGAGATTAAGCCCAAATCGTCAAAATTTAAACCGGGGACGTCTTAGATTTCAACAGCTTTCAACCTGTCTTCTAACTGCTTGTATTTGATATCAGCAGGTGGATACTGTTCGTTAAAATAATCATCATCAGATTCTTGATCATTGGCATACTCAGCCTGAGTACTCTTGACCTCGCCAGCCTGGTTCTCATCCTCTTTAGATGATTCTTCTCCTACTGGGATTTGAAGGATTGTCTCCTTGAACCTTCTACCCATGTTGAGTAGAGCTTTCTTCTCTGGCTTCTTCTTAACAACCAACAAAGCCATCATATTTTGCTTCCCCTTGGCCAGGGCGAGTAAAGCTTCCTGAAACTGAGAATTCTGGGCTTGGAGTTCCGTCACAGTTTTCTCTAGATCCATCTTGCTGAAATAAATAGCGGAGAGATAAGGAAACCTGTTATGCGACAACCTGTCATGTTATGATGCATGGAATATGTATATGCAAATGATTTCAAGGATTAATGAAATTTAAATTTGTCTAGACAAAAGAATGAAAAAACATTAACTTTCATTAGTCAAAACAAGAAAGATTACATTATGCCCCCTGGGCTTACAAAATAGCTTTCTATGATAAAAAGACCGAACGCATCCTCTTTGGCGCGAGATAAGCGTTCACATTCTGCTCTTCTTGTATCTGTTTCATAAGATCCAAGACCCTCTTCTTACTAGCATAGAACTGAGCCTCGAAAGTATCTCGTTCTTCCTTCAGCTGGATCCAACCCTTTTGTAAGTCTTCGAGAGAGGTAGGCATGCCGGGATGGAGGATAGTGTAGGAAACATCTCCTTCGACCACAGGCTCCACGATGACTGGTAAAATGGAAGGATAAGGCATTACAAGTGTCTGAGCACAAGCCCGTACCCACCTAAGGTAAGGCTCGAGAGGGATAGAGTTTTTATGTCCCAAAGTCCTACTGTCCACCTTGTTTATCATTCTCCAAGCTTGTGTAAACCTATGGTGGTTATCTTGGTCTTCTTTGTCATAGTCGAACACCAGACCTTGAATGAGCATCTCATGAGGGCCGTCTCTTCGGGCATACCTAAACTGTCGAAGAGATAAGCAGGGATTGTAGGTGATACCTCCCCTAATACCAAGCAAAGGGACGTTAGGGAATTCCCCACAGCGGTCAATGATAGAGACGTCTTCCAAGGATCTTGAACACCAACGAATGTTAGAATGGGTGAGGGACATCATCCTTTGAGACTATGTCAGTCTTTGCTCGTTCTTCAATGCTGATTGAGGTAGGTGTGAAGTGAACCACTTAGCGAGTAAGGGAATACAACACAAGAAAGTACCTCTTTTCTTCATGGTGCGGGTATGAAGGCAATGCAAGATGTCTCCCAATAAGGTAGGTACGGGATTGCGAGAGAGAAAGACTTTGATGGCATTAACATCTATGAATTGGTCCGAGTTGGGGAATAGAACCAAACCATAATTGAGAAGAGCCAGGACGTCTTCAAAAGCTTAGAAATCCATGTCGTCCAAGAATGAACGAGCTTTTTCCAATAGAAACTTGGCTAGGAAACCTTTGGCCCTGCTTCTTGTCTCCCAATTGGTTATGACGTCAGCTCTTTTCAGATGCAAAGCTTCGGCGATGATTTCAGGCTTTGGAATCCATTCTAGGCCGATGAAAGGTATCTGATCAAGCACGGGCACCCCTAAGAGTAGAGAGAACTCTTCCAGTGTAGGTACCAACTGATAGTCCGGGAAAGTGAAACAATGATGTACGGGATCAAAGAATTGGAATAGCACACACATAATCTCCTCTTGGAAGTTGGATGTAGACAAACTGAGGAGTCGACTGTACTTCTCGGTAAAAGGAGAATCCCCGGGCACTTTTGAGGCTAACTCTTGAAGCTGATTCAGATGGTGTTTCTTCGGCCGGAATTCATGACCTACAAAACAAAAACAAAGATAAATTTCTAAATCCTTGAAATGGTTAGTGAGTATGCGTATGATGCTTATGATGTTTATGATGTTATGTACAAGTAAGTATATACACATAAAGCAAACAAATCCCTATGTTTTAGGCTTGCATGAGGCTTTATAGGTAAGTACCCTCTTGACGTTTAGTCGGCTCAACCTGTCCTAGTAATAGTGATCGGGATCAGAAGGATCTCAATATCACCGACCTTTCTTTTAGGCATTGTCTCAGCATAATCAATCTTTTCTTACGGCCGAGATATCCCAAAAGTCCAGCCTCAATGAGTGTAGTATCGAGTATCAACCAATTTTCAGCTTTACACCGAAACCGGTTATCTAACTATGTCCTAATGGACATGTTTGTTCAATTAGGATTCTAAAGCTAGTTAGTGCTTCATGACGCCACTCAGCGGCCCTGTATTCTCCTCGATTCACCACGAGGGATACCTGTACCCACAAATGCGTCACACTAACATAACTATTGCTTCAACCATATCAGTCTACGCCGTACAATTTCCATAATCTATTGCTACTTACCTAAAAGGTGTCCCAAATCCGGGTGGAGGATCAAAGCAAGCCCAAACAGAGAACCATAATGTAAAGCATACAACTCAAACAATTAAAGCAAGTAAATGTGATCTAACCCTAAGGTAACCCCACTTTTAAGTATCTCCCCAGCAGAGTCGTCAGTTTTGTGATACGGTGGGAGAACTGACATGAGGTTTTGCATTTGTGTTTGCAAATGTTGCAGTTTAGCAAGAGTCGCCACCAACTTTTTTTTATCCAAAAGGAAAGGTGAAAAAGCACAGGAAAGACCTTTAGAGATGTTTTCTTAAGTTCGGGGTGTAGATTATGAAAAGGGAAGGTATTAACACCCTTTTCATCCATGATTTTCCATGGGCTCTTAGTTACTTGCTAGATCACTTGCTTTTGTTTGAAATTATGCTTTGTGTGGTTTTTGAAAGTATTTTGAAAAGGCGCCATCGTTTAGGCAAACTTTGTAATGATTCTCGTTCGTAAGAATGTATGCAAAGTGGTGATCTTTTGAAAATGTTTTCAAGTTTTGAAAGATGTTTAGAAAGTGTTGATGTTTGTTTTTGAGAATAGCAAGGATGTTTGTTTTTGAAATTGAGCAAGTAATTAGGATCATTCTACCTAATCAAAAATGTCTTTAGGTGTTCTTTTCATCCTCCTTTAGACGTTGCTATCTTACCATTGTTTTGGTAAAAAGCCCCATCGTTGGATATGAAGGGACGGGCGCGGGTCATCGTATAACCATGATAACAATGTTGTGAGATGATTTAACATTTTTCTTTAGGGACTATGATCATTTTGAAAGGCAACTTTGATAGCTGATGTGTCTGCGATCGACCTAATGTCTAACGGTATCTTAACTGCAAGCGCACAGCCTATCGCGGTAGTAATAAAAGATTGTCGAATCCACAGGGACTTTGTAATCACTCTAGTGCGGGAAAGTAATGCTAGTTTAGCTAAGGCGGAAATTGTCACGTTTGGTTTTGGGAAGGTTAAGGAAGGTAAACTAATTGATTTTAAAGTAATTATAAAATGAAATGGTCGGTATGCAATAGAGTCGACCTAAAGGATCTAATCGGACCTAGGCATATAAGGATGGTCAACTTGGTTTATCTGTAGAATTAATCAGTTTAAAAACCCTCAACTCACACTTTCATGGTCTTATCTCGGATTATACGTCTAAAGCCTTATACCTGCTTTCGCTAGCCTATAAGTGTTTAGAAGTATTTTTTGGAAACTTAATTAATTCTAATTTGGTTTAAAGCGCTTTCACTGTATTTAAATCAAATGCCTAACTTTAGCTATCCGGTTAAAAACCTCACACTTTTGTGGTCTCGATCTAACCTATTTACTCTTCTTACTTTCGTAACAAAGGTTTTATTTTTAAGCATAAAAAGTTATAACCAGAGTTAAGTTGATTAAAGTTTTAGCCTAAGTTTGATCAGATGCCTAATGTCTCTTACTATCCCATACCGACGCTAAAGGTTTAGCTAGCCATGGAAATTATAATGAACGTACGGGAAATAAAAACAAACAAATATAGATTGGACATTATAAATAATAAATTAAACTTGCATTAATTAATTAAAAGGTATGTAATACAATTGCAAAATAGAAACCTGAAAATAAAGCCAATACTTCAATCCCTCTTCCACAAATCGCAAACTCGGACTTGGTATCGGTAATATGACAAATTCTGAGGCTTGAATAATAAATCCTAAACTATAATAATAATTTCCTGATGTTGGAAATTATTATTTGGGCAATGAAATTAAAAGAACAGAAATAAACGAATGCAGAAAAATAACAACTGAAGGAATAATGGGTTTGATTTCGGCAGAGCTTCCGCACAAGTAAACTGTAAAATGCTCTGTACCTCTAACATTGAATGTTGAGGTATTTATAGAGGAATGAACTTGGCAGTTGGCTTGAAGAATTGTCACGAAGCTTTCCTTAAAAATCTCCATAAATGTAGGAACATAGGTAGTTAAGGAAGAAGTGGTGAACGTGGGGTTTGGCTGGAGAGAAATCAGGAGTTTGAAAACTCCTTCTGTTTTGCTTTGCCATGATCTGCACTTTCAAATAACTGGTATGCGCATTACGGTCGTCACTGCGGCGTTACGAGCAGGTTTGGTGTTTCTCCGTGTTACGGTCGTGGCAGATGTGTTACGGTCGTAACACGCTTCATGATGGCTTACGGTCGTGGCAGATGTGTTACGACCGTCACAGCTACAAAATATGTAATTCTTGACAGATTTATCTTTTTCTTCTATTCTTTTGATGCTTTCTTGCATTGTTTCATGTTTTCTTCTGTTTTGAGCTGAGTTATGAATACCTGCAAAAAGTAATGACAAACTCGAAATATTCGGGAGTTAATCGGGTCAAAATAATACAGAACGGGTAAATTTCATGGAAAATAAATGATACAATTTCGTGTTATCAAATTCCCCCATACTTAAACCTTTGCTTGTCCTCAAGCAAAATAATCAATTAAAAATATCGGACAAGTTTTTATAAACGCACATAACTTGTAAATTGAAATGCAGTAATTTAACAAAAAATTGAAACTACCTAGAAACAAAGCAGAATGGAAAAAATCTAAAAATAAGAATTGAAAAACTGAAAACTGAAAAACTAAGAAACTAAAAACTGCTTCATCCAATATTTTCTTTTAATATCTCTAAAGCTTGGGTGATGTTATAGAATTGCTCCACCGTGGTGTCAGTTAAACCAATAAGATCCAAACGCATAGTCTTCAACTCATTCTTTATTCCATCAATGTCAGTTTTATAAGCATCCAAAGTGGTCAGAATGGTGTTTAATTGTGTAGTATATTCTCCTTGGTTTATATCAGGGGCTACTTGTGCTTCAGCCATATTTGTAAAGTCATGGTAACCAGGAGGAGTTTCAGGATCTGTTTTGTTTTCAGACATGAAATTATTAGCAACAAAATATGATTGTGGTGTTTCTGGTGTCGAAGGATGGTCGGGTGGATTCAATTCGTACAACCAATTTTCACGGTTATGGACACTTACTCGGGCATGGTTCGAAAGGGTAAAAAGAGTAACAACTTCGTTTCTGATCAGGTAATCATAAGGTGCAGGGCCTAAATTTCCTATTATCAGGTTGTTGAAACAGAAATCAATATTCATAGGCCTAATTGATCCAAATGGTGCACAGTTATTAAGTTGGTAACGAGGTCCAAGAGCATTTGCAATCATTGTAACTAATCCTCCCACACTGACAGGAACATTAGGGTCCTCACTAATGCGGGTAAAGGTCTTCATCAGGAGTGGGACAACATTGACAGGGCGTCCTAGATTCATACAATAAAGCAGAGATAATTCATCCTTGGATACAACATTTTGATTTTGTTCTTTTCCAAACAGAGTGTGGGCAAGAATCCTATGGAAATAACGGATGGCTGGGTTATGTATCTCATTGTTATCCATACTTTCTGGGTCAGGGTGATAGTTTCCGGTTAAAGTACCCCAGAAGTAATCCAGCTCAAAATCCAATAAATCGGCCTCAGGGGTAGTAAAAGCTAAGGGTCCGCTGGGGAATCCTAATAAAGCAGCTAAGTCCCTATGGTTATAGGTGAACTCAATACCAAAAAGTCTGAAGGCAATGATTCCTTTTCGGGATCCGACACCGTGTTCAGGGATGTAAACTAGAGAACTCAAGAACTCAAGGGTAAGCTCTCGGTAAGTGATAAACCTATTTTTCAGGTGGGCTTTCTCCCATCCCAACTGGTTAAACATGTAGTAAACACTGTCAGTAATTCCTAAAGAGTCCATAGTGGGTTCATCATGATACAGGGTTAAACTGATGTCTCGCTGAGACAAAACCTCAAATCTTCTTCGTTGGTTTCTACCTCTAAAGGTGGTTTCCATAAAGTTCTGTGGAGGAGCCATAGCAAAAACAAAGTGGGGAAACATAGTAGAGGAGAAAGTAAAGAGAAAAAGACTATTCAAAAATCCTGTGGCAAGTAAAATTGTTTTGAAATCAGCAGCAGTTTTATAAAAGTTTTAAAAAAAATGAAAAATACTTATATAGCAAGCAAAAACAAATAATACAAACAAAATAGCAGGCAAAAACAAATAAAATGGGTTGCCTCCCATGAAGCGCTGTTTTTAACGTCATAAGCCTGACGAAATACCTAGTGAAAGGTTAGTCAGGAGAAATAGGTGGCAGTTCTACGAGTTTAAGCTTATTCGTATAATCTCTATTATCTATACAATGATATTGTTTTAACCGCTGCCCGTTTACAATAAACAGGGCGCTATTTCTATCCTTAATTTCTACTGCTCCGCTAGGAAAAACTCTTGTAATTTCGAAAGGACCGGACCATCTAGATTTAAGTTTTCCAGGGAAGAGTCTAAGTCTAGAATTAAATAAAAGTACGACATCTCCCACACTAAATTCTTTCCTAACTAAACGCTTATCATGCCATTTTTTAGTTCATTCTTTGTATATTTTAGCGTTTTCGTAAGCGTCTAGTCTTAATTCTTCCAGTTCATGTAAATCGAGAATTCGTTTCTTGCCAGCAGCAGTGTAATTAATATTGAGTGTCTTTATCACCCAATAAGCTTTATGCTCTAATTCTACCGGGAGATGACATGATTTTCCGTAAACAAGTTTGAAAGGTGTAGTTCCGATAGGAGTCTT
This sequence comes from Vicia faba, assembly GCA_948472305.1. Lineage (NCBI taxonomy): Eukaryota > Viridiplantae > Streptophyta > Magnoliopsida > Fabales > Fabaceae > Vicia > Vicia faba. The sequence continues at coordinate 308,377,239 of OX451740.1, read as the reverse complement.
ATAAGCCGTCCTATAAGCCCATAAAGCTTCGTTAAGCTTGAATGACCAATCTTTTCGAGATATCGCGACAGTTTTTTCTAATATTTGTTTAATCTCTCTGTTCGAAACTTCGACTTGTCCGCTAGTTTGCGGATGATAAGGTGTTGCTACGCGGTGTTTCACTCCATATTTAGATAGTAATTTATCAAATATCTTCGAAATAAAATGAGATCCACCGTCACTGATAACAAGTCGGGGAACACCAAAACGCGGGAAAATTATATTCTTGAAAAGCTTTATCACTACTCGTGTGTCATTTGTAGGAGAAGCTATTGCCTCGATCCATTTTGAAACGTAATCGACAGCGACGAGTATAAACTTGTTTCCAAAAGAAGATGGGAAAGGTCCCATAAAATCTATTCCCCAAACATCAAAGACTTCAACTTCAAGTATTCCTTTCTGAGGCATTTCATCGCGTCTTGAGATATTACCGGTGCGTTGGCATCGATCACAGTTTTAACGGCGATGTGGACATCCTTCCACAGGTTAGGCCAGAAAAGGCCGGCTTGGAGAATTTTGGCACACGTTTTAGAGGTGCTAGTATGTCTGCCATAAGGAGATGAATGACAATGGGAAATGACGTCTTCTATTTCTTCGTCGGGTATACACCGGCGGAAAATTCCATCAGGTCCTCGTTTAAATAAAAGTGGTTCGTCCCAATAGTAACTCTTGAGATCATGGAAGAATTTCTTTTTCTGTTGGTAAGTTAAGTCAGGTGGAAGCGCTCCGGCAGCTAAATAATTAACGATGTCAGCATACCAAGGAAATCCTATGGTCATGTCGATGGCTTCCACGACTTCTTTAGCTTCTGGTTTATTTAAATCCAATTGAGCTAGGTCACTTATCATATGTGCTATCAGATGTTCATATGGAAAATCGTCGTTAATTGGCACTTGTTCGGGTTTTATACCTTCTAAACAGGTTAAATGATCCGCTACGACGTTTTCGGTTCCTTTCTTATCTTTAATTTCCAAGTCGAATTCTTGTAAAAGTAAGATCCATCGGAGGAGTCTGGGTTTTGCATCTTTCTTGGCAAGTAAATATCTGATAGCAGTGTGGTCCGTGTAAATGATGATTTTTGCTCCTACAAGGTAAGAACGGAATTTGTCAAGCGCGAAGACCACGGCTAAGAGTTCTTTTTCAGTGGTGGCGTAGTTCATCTGAGCTGAGTCTAGCGTTCTGTTGGCGTAGTAAATTGCATGAAGTTTCTTATCTTTCCTTTGTCCAAGAACTGCGCCTACAGCGTAATCACTTGCATCGCACATGATTTCGAAAGGTAACCTCCAATCGGGCGGTTGCATGATTGGTGCAGAAATGAGTGCGACTTTAAGGGTTTCAAAAGCTTTAAGACAATCGTCATCTAATATGAACTCAACATCCTTCATTAATAGACCGGTAAGTGGTTTTGTAATTTTCGAGAAATCTTTAATGAATCATCGGTAAAAACCGGCGTGTCCTAAAAAGCTTCGTATTTATCTAATGGTCTTAGGTGGTCGGAGTTCTTTTATGACTTCTATTTTGGCTTTGTCGACTTCAATCCCTTTATTAGATATGACATGTCCTAGCACGATTCCTTCTCTGACCATGAAATGGCATTTTTCCCAATTGAGCACGAGGTTTACTTTTACGCACCTTTCTAAGACTCTCTCTAGGTTTGACAGACATCCTTCGAAACTTCCCCCACACACTGAGAAATCATCCATGAATACCTCCATGATGTTGTCTATAAAATCTGCAAAGATTGCCATCATACATCGTTGGAAGGTAGCTGGGGCATTACACAATCCGAAGGGCATTCGTCTTTATGCGAATGTTCCATACAGACACGTGAAAGTAGTCTTTTCTTGGTCGTCAGGGTGAATGGGGATTTGAAAGAATCCCGAGTAACCGTCTAGATAGCAGAAATATGAATGTTTGGGTAACCGTTCTAGCATTTGATCAATAAAGGGTAAAGGAAAATGGTCTTTCCGAGTAGCTTTGTTCAGTTTTCGATAATCAATGCACACTCTGTGTCCACTAACTACTCTTTGTGTTATCGATTCGCCTTGTGCGTTTTTCACGACAGTGACACCTCCTTTCTTAGGCACGACATGCACTGGGCTAACCCATTTACTGTCGGAGATCGGGTATATAATTCCAGCTTCCATTAGCTTTTTGATTTCATCTCTGACTACAGTGCTTAGAATCGGATTTATTCTTCTTTGAGGTTCTCGAGAGGTTTTTCAATCCTCTTCTAATAGAATACGGTGCATACAAATTGAAGGACAAATTCCTTTTAAGTCCGATATGTTGTAACCTAACGCAGTAGGGTATTTCCTTAGAACGTCTAAAAGTTTCTGAGTTTCGAGCGTTCCTAAACTGGAATTCACTATTACAGGTCGAGTTTGTTCAGTATCAAGGAATTCGTATCGTAGATTTTTAGGTAGAACTTTCAATTCTAGTTTTGGTTTCTTGGAACATGGCATATGATCGGGTGTAAGTGCTAGACTTTCGCTTAGACTGTCATCTTTATATGGTTCTCGCCAATTGTCGTCTTCGAATATCAGAGGGGTTTCAATTTTCATTATTTCGGAATATGTGGTTTGTTCAACTTCCATCTCTCTCACGCACTCGTCTATAATATCGAGTAAATAACATGTGTCATTCATGGCGGGTGCTTGTAGAAATTGAGTGAGGATGAATTCCACTTTTTCCTCTCCGACTTCGAATGTTAATCTGCCCTTCTTGACATCAATTATAGCTCCAGCTGTGGCTAGGAATGGTCTTCCTAATATGATAGGGGTAACTGAATCTTTGGTAATGTCCATGATTATAAAATCGGTCGGGATATAGAATTGACCTATTCTAACTGGAACATTTTCCAATATAGCTACAGGATACTTAACTGATCGGTCAGCTAATTGAACAGACATTTTTGTAGGTGTAAGTTCTCCCATTTCCAGCCTTTTGCAAATAGATAGGGGCATGACACTGATACTTGCTCCTAAGTCACATAGAGCTTTGTCTATGACAAATTTTCCAATATTACAAGGTATAGAGAAACTACCTGGGTCTTTTAGCTTAGGAGGCATATTGTTTTGAATGATCGCGCTACACTCGGCAGTGAGGGTATCTGTTCCGTTATCTTCTAACTTTTTCTTGTTAGATAGGATTTCCTTAAGAAATTTAGCATACGATGGCATCTGGGTAATGGCTTCTGTGAATGGTATTGTGATATTTAGTTGTTTCAGAAGTTCCACGAATTTCTTAAATTGGCTCATCGATTTAGAATTGGTTAATCTCTGAGGATACGGAATTTGTGGTTTATAGGGCGGTGGAGGCACATAAGGTTTCTCTTTTTCTACAGCCTCTTGAGTTTCGTATTCCTTTTCTTTTTCTCTAGGTTCATTGGCTTGTTCAGGCGGCTCGCTCTGTTTTTGATACATGGCTGGATTTTCTAGTCTCGGGTCAACAGGTCCGTCGAGTTCTTTTCCACTTCTCAGTATCACAGCATTAGCATGTCCTTTTGGGTTGGGCTGTGGTTGACCAGGAAAAATTCCAGCCGGTGCCGCAGTAGGTGCTTGTTGTTGAGCTACCTGTGAAATTTGCGTCTCAAGCATCTTGTTATGGGTGGCTAAAGCATCAACCTTGCTAGCTAATTGTTTTATCTGCTCATTAGTATGTAAATTTTGATTCATAACATCTTTATTAGTCTGAGCTTGGGAAGCAACGAAGTGTTCTATCATGATTTCTAGGTTAGATTTCCTAGGAGCATTAGGTCCATTACCAGGATGATTCGGGATAACTTTTGGATAACCGGGTGGTGTGGCAGGAGCTTGTACAGGCGCGTATAACGCGTTGTTACTTTTGTATGAAAAGTTCGGATGATTTTTCTAGCCAGGGTTATAGGTATTGCTATAAGGGTTCCCTTGTACATAGTTTTCTTGTTCAGCTGGAACTCCTATTAGAAGTGGACATTCTGGAGCAAGATGTGATTGAAGACCACATAGATCGCAAGTTTTGACAACTGCAGCCACGGTAGCTGCAGGAGCGGTGGTAAGGTTTTCTAGCTTTTGGGTAAGAGCTTCCACTTTAGCATTGACTTGGTCCAGGATATTCACTTCAGACATACCACCTTTGGTTTGGGATTTCTCCACATTAGCTCTTTCGCTTCCCCATTGATAGTGGTTCTGGGCCATACTTTCGATAAGTTGATTTGCTCCGGCATATGGTTTATCCATCAGTGCGCCACCAGCAGCGGCGTCTATAGTCATTCTTGTGTTATACAACAGACCGTTATAAAACGTATGAATGTTTAGCCATTCTTCTAAACCATGATAAGGACAGAGTCTAATCATATCCTTGTAACGTTCCCATGCTTCGAAAAGTGATTCGTTATCTTTTTGTCTAAAACCGTTGATGTTAGCTCTAAGCATAGCAGTTTTGCTTGGTGGGAAATATCTAGCCAAGAAGACTTTTTTCAATTCATCCCATGTGGTGATTGAATTTGAAGGAAGGGATTGGAGCCAAGCTCGGGCTCTGTCTCTTAAAGAAAAAGGAAATAGGCGCAATCGTATCGCCTCGGGGTTTACACCATTCTCTTTTACAGTGTCTGCGTACTGCACAAACACTGACAGATGTAGGTTAGGGTCGTCAGTAGGAGATCCAGAAAATTGGTTCTGCTGAACGGCGGATAAAAGCGAAGGTTTCAGCTCGAAATCATTTCGAGCGATAGCAGGGGCGGCAATGCTGTTGTGAGGCTCCGCTTGCGAAGGAACTGCGTAGTCCTTAAGAGCGCGAGGCAGATTTGGTACGTGACCCATTGTCGATTCTTCGATAGATTCCGATAACGGGATATCAGGAATTTTAGTCGGAGGAAGATTGTTGAGAGATCGGTATTCTTGAATTCGGCGTCTTAATCTTAAGTAACGCTCGATATTGTTAATTTGTAAATGCAAAGGCTCGTTTTGAGAACGAGTGTTTGGCATACAACAGGGGGAAATATAAAAAGTTGCCTTAGTCTATACAGCGTTGTTTTCAGATTACACTAGTGACTAAACTAAAGTCCTCGGCAACGGCGCCAAAAACTTGATGTGTCTGCGATCGACCTAATGTCTAACGGTATCTTAACTGCAAGCGCACAGCCTATCTCGGTAGTAATAAAAGATTGTCGAATCCACAGGGACTTTGTAATCACTCTAGTGCGGGAAAGTAATGCTAGTTTAGCTAAGGCGGAAATTGTCACGTTTGGTTTTGGGAAGGTTAAGGAAGGTAAACTAATTGATTTTAAAGTAATTATAAAATGAAATGGTCGGTATGCAATAGAGTCGACCTAAAGGATCTAATCGGACCTAGGCATATAAGGATGGTCAACTTGGTTTATCTGTAGAATTAATCAGTTTAAAAACCCTCAACTCACACTTTCATGGTCTTATCTCGGATTATACGTCTAAAGCCCTATACCTGCTTTCGCTAGCCTATAAGTGTTTAGAAGTATTTTTTGGAAACTTAATTAATTCTAATTTGGTTTAAAGCGCTTTCACTGTATTTAAATCAAATGCCTAACTTTAGCTATCCGGTTAAAAACCTCACACTTTCGTGGTCTCGATCTAACCTATTTACTCTTCTTACTTTCGTAACAAAGGTTTTATTTTTAAGCATAAAAAGTTATAACCATAGTTAAGTTGATTAAAGTTTTAGCCTAAGTTTGATCAGATGCCTAATGTCTCTTACTATCCTATACCGACGCTAAAGGTTTAGCTAGCCATGAAAATTATAATGAACGTACGGGAAATAAAAACAAACAAATATAGATTGGACATTATAAATAATAAATTAAACTTGCATTAATTAATTAAAAGGTATGTAATACAATTGCAAAATAGAAACCTGAAAATAAAGCCAATACTTCAATCCCTCTTCCACAAATCGAAAACTCGAACTTGGTATCGGTAATATGACAAATTCTGAGGCTTGAATAATAAATCCTAAACTATAATAATAATTTCCTGATGTTGGAAATTATTATTTGGGTAATGAAATTAAAAGAACGGAAATAAACGAATGCAGAAAAATAACAACTGAAGGAATAATGGGTTTGATTTCGGCAGAGCTTCCGCACAAGTAAACTGTAAAATGCTCTGTACCTCTAACGTTGAATGTTGAGGTATTTATAGAGGAATGAATTTGGCAGTTGGCTTGAAGACTTGTCACGAAGCTTTCCTTAAAAATCTCCATAAATGTAGGAACGTAGGTAGTTGAGGAAGAAGTGGTGAACGTGGGGTTTGGCTGGAGAGAAATCAGGAGTTTGAAAACTCCTTCTGTTTTGCTTTGCCACGATCTGCACTTTCAAATAACTGGTATGCGCATTACGGTCGTCACTGAGGCGTTACGAGCATGTTTGGTGTTTCTCCGTGTTACGGTCGTGGCAGATGTGTCACGGTCGTAACACGCTTCATGATGGCTTACGGTCGTGGCAGATGTGTTACGACCGTCACAGCTACAAAATCTGTAATTCTTGACAGATTTATCTTTTTCTTCTATTATTTTGATGCTTTCTTGCATTGTTTCATGTTTTCTTCTGTTTTGAGCTGAGTTACGAATACCTGCAAAAAGTAATGACAAACTCGAAATATTCGGGAGTTAATCGGGTCAAAATAATACAGAACGGGTAAATTTCATGGAAAATAAACGATACAATTTCGTGTTATCAATAGCGTCATCGAGGGACTATGATCTTGTATTCTTTGATTTGTTTGTGCTAAGACATCCCACATGCATAACATGGCCATTTTTGTAAGGCAACAAGTGGAATAACCCTAGGGGTGCTAGTGTGCAAGTGTATTTGATTGCATGCATAATTTTGTATTGAATTATGGTTTTCTAAACATTGGTTTTAGTTTTGCCATACACACCCTAATTACTAACAATATATGAAAGCAATAAAAGTGCGGAAAATAAAGATTCTACGCTATTACAATCATTAGGGGGATGGGGTGTACATATTTACAAATGGGGATTGCAAATTAAATCCTAAGTTACTATTACAACCACATTGAAATGGATAAGAATGTACAAGAAAAATGTAAAATATTTATTTATTTAAGAAAAGAAATAAGTTTTGTTTAAGAAAATATTTTTGGTATTTTTGTGTTGAAAGGAATAAAATATAATATGTGAATATGAAATATTTTTGGTGTTTTTTTTTGTTAATAAAAAAAATAAAAGTGATGGTAAAAAGAAAAAATAATAAAGGGAGAGGAGACAGAATCAACACAAATGCTGAAAAGAAGAGGTCAGAAGTTCTGATGCTGGCACGCTGCACAAACAGAAACAACATTAATAAAAATAGGGAAAGTCAGAGGTTCTGGATCCGCTGAGAACAAAGAAGTTTTCAGAAGTTCTGATACCACTGATAGAACTTCGCCTCCCTCTCCATGCTAGTCAGAACATCTACAACTTAGTCATTTCTTAACAGAACAAAAGTTGCACATATAACAATTATGACAAGCTTCATAGTATTTCAGAAACAAGAGATATCAGAAATATAAATCAGAAGCAAGCATGAGTTTGCTAATGCTAATTCTTAGTTCTAATTTCTTTAAGAAGCTCTGAACTGGAATTCCCTCTACTTAGGCATGCAGATGCATGAATTCTCAAAATATGTACATCATCAGAATCAGAATGTCTACATTGTATTTTTAAACGTGCAAATCTGACAATGCCTAAGTAATATGATGAGAGTCAGCAGAAGCTTACCTTGCAGCTGGAAAATACCCTGTGAGCTGGAACCTGGTTCTGGCCACTTGTGATGTTCTGAACAGCTTCCTCACGTGTTCAGTAGGCTGGAAACTTTCAACTTGGGCTGTAAATGATCAGAAAATTCTAGAACAACCAAGGGATAAAGTTCTAACTTTTTGAGGTGGACGTTGATGGAGAATGTGTGACAGTTTGACTACAGAATTTTGGATGGATTTTAAATATATATCAGAAACTTTATGGGTGGTTTTGGTCAAGAAGCACTTGAGAAAAAAATGGAGTTTAAATACAAGAATAAAAAAGCTAACAGGTTTTATATTTTTGTGTTTACAGTTTTTTGGACTCTTGGAATTTTTGCAGGGGTTTAAGGCTTTTCTTTCTCAATTTTTCCACCTCTTTATAGTGGCCAATGAAGTTCAATTTATAGGAAAAGGTTTTTTAGTTTGGAGAGGTCAAGTGGCACCAACGTCATGCGCTAGACGCTGACTTACTCTTGAAGTAAGCTTAAACAAGCATGGTTCAAGTCACAAAGTAGGATGGTTAGCAGGTTTAGTAGCATCTAAGCTGGATTTGTCAGCATGAATTAAGGAAAAGCAAGAGCAGCACATGGGCCTAGCACACTTTTGCACAAAAGTTTGCTTTCCCAAGACAGTAGAGGTACGCGTAGGGGAAATCCTTTGGATAAAGACTCAAAAGTGGTTGTGAGCATTAAATGAGCATTAAATGAGCATTAAATGATGATGAGATTTATTAAATCAGAAACCCTGCCATGTGAAATTCTGCATCATTGCTTAATTCTGGATCAGAAGTTCTGCTTCAGCGTAGCATCCAATCTTCTGATCCTTTTATCTTCTGGCTCCAGCATGTTCTAAAGGAGCTCTCGGACTTTCCAGGAAGCTTGCAACACGCCTTGTAACCTTTTCGAATTACCCTTGCAAACTCTGACCGAACCTTTATGAAAACTGGCCCAGAATTTCTGACCAAACTCTGCCTTGAGAATATCCAGAATTTGCTGAGTGCTTTAGTTTCAAGGACGTGTCTTTGAGAAGTTATAACTTGAAATCTCAGCATTTCTAGGAGAAGTTATGTTCTGCAATGTTTTAGATCTTGTTGAAATCTATAACTATTGAATCAGAAGTTCTTCCAGAAACAGCTTGCATCATGGTGATAATCTGATCAAAAGTTCTGAGCTTGTCATGTTTCTTAAACACTTAGAAAAATTCTAGTATTTTAGAATTTAGGTTTTTCCAAAGTAAAATTTGACTTTTGAATTTCTTGACGAAACAAATCTCACATTCCATCATGTCTTGATGAAATATGATTCTTGAAGCTTGATTTTGATCCAAAAGTCAAAGTTTGACTTTTTAGGGTGCAAATGACCATTTTACCCTTGTGAATGACTTGCTTGGATAATTGATAACTTCAAGGCTTGGAAATAGATGGAAGCAAACTTGGGGTCCAGGGTGATTTTAGGAGAAATGAGAGGGAAAATTTTGGGGTACAACAGGGATCCAGGCAAAAGTTAGGGATTTAAAGCGAATGAGTACAATTTACGTTGCATCTGTGTTATCATCATTCTATACTGTTGTTGGTTAGCTTGGAAAGATAAGTGAATCAGTCCAATTAACTTTTTCAGAAAGCAAGATATTAAGGAGCTTTGAAGTTATAAGAGTCCTAATAGAGTCGGTACCCGATGAAAATCCTCCTCCGCATTGCTATCTCTGTATTCTTCTTCGCATGCTTTATACGCAATTACCCCTTTTTAGGAATTGCTTCTTGATGTAAATGCCTATTTACAGGCCAATCAATTAATAAAATTCTTTTTTATCCAAATTGTGCCTCTTTGTTTTTATTTTTGTTGTTTTGTTTGCGAAAAGACGTCCAACATTTTTTATAAAACTTTATATTTAAAAACATTGAAGCTATACTGCACATGATATAAATATATGAAATTACTTGATGTTTTTGGTGTTTAAGATGATGGCTAAGGTTTCCATTCCATACCCGGGGCATGTTGATGTAACTTCCATTTTTGCAGGTACTAATGGTCTTTTATGATAAGAACTGTAGCAGTAAATGAAGGTCTGATTGTGACCAGCATGAGATTATAAATGAAAGGGATGTTCTCCCAAAACAATATCTCTTATTTATAGTGAAGGCGTACCCTCGCCCAGACAGAATCCCTTATCTCCAGTGAAAGTGTACCGCAACTTAATCTCCATTGAAGTTTGCACTCTTGCTAGGAGTTTGTTTAAGAGTTTGTCCCCTTCAGAGGACTTATCTCAGGAGAAGTGCATGTCAATGGGATTGTGTACAATACTTCTCCCTAGCATAGTCTACGCCTTTCAAAGTTTCTTGGAAGAATCATTTTATTTATCAATCAGATATTCTTGATATATTCCCGTGAAGTTGACATTCCCCAGTGAGGTTGGCCCCTGTCTTCCCCATGAAGTGTGCATTTTCCTCCCTAGTGTGGTTTGCTCCTATCAGGTTTTCTTGAAGAGATTCATGATTACCTATGGGACATTCTGGTTCGTGTCCCCTTAAAGGCATCTATTATTCCTGATGGAGTAATTTCTTCTCCCCAGTACACGTCCTTGATTGGATTGAATCTTGTAAAGATGGCTTCTCCAAGTGTATCTTGTACCGACGATATTGTTAGCAAGAGCTTTTCAGTTCCCCAGTGGAAGATGTAGCTTTCTCCCCAGTTGGAGCTAAGTTTCGAGGATTTTCTTGATTAATCTCCCTCTTATCCCTTGCAGAGCAAGTTTTCCTTTTCCCCAGTAAAGCTTGGTGATGATAAATATTGTACAAAATCTTGTTCCCCAGTGTGGGGTATACGTGGGAGTGAAAATCAGAACTATTTTTATCCCCAGTGATAGAAGATTGTTGAAATATCCCCCGGTGGAGTTTTGAACCTCGAGTTTTTGTTTCAAGGATTTTTTTCTTGTTCCCCATGTGAAGATTTTTTACCCCCGATGGTAAAAATCCCTAGTGTGGTGTGCTATGGGTTTTCTTTTGATTCAATATTTATCATTATCCCCAGTAGAATTTATCTTCATCAAGAAAATCTATGATATAAAGTTTCCATTCCCAATGAAGTTCTCTTAATCCTAACTAAAGGCAAGGTATTTGTTCCCAAGGAAGTTGATAATTTAACCAGAGTTCAAGATTTTTCTCTGGTCTGCAACTTTTTTTGCAGTATTCCTTCCAAGAGTTTACTTCCCCAGTGATTTTGGTCCTCGAAGGTTGATGTTTCGGATTTGTGATCTCCCAATGAAGATCAGATGTGCAAGGATAATTGTTCATAAGTTCCTTGTCTTCTCAGTAGTCGATTATTACTGTGTTTTCCCCAGCGAAACATTGAACATGCATCATTACATTGCATCTATAAAAAAAAATCCAAACATGCATTGAGTTATACGCCAATTACATTTACTTAAAGTAACCAGAGTGTTATGTGCTAAAATTTGAAATACTTCTGCAGCTTGCCTTTAGGGTGATCCTATCTTGTTTCCCCAATAGAGTCTGTTTTGGTTTACCATCAGTCGGGTATTTGGTATTCCCATTTCCCTAGTAAGACATAGAATTTCCTTGCCCCTGCAAGCCCTCAATTATTTTACCTGTGTTTTCTTTGTCGATAGAGTGCGAGTAATAGTCGGTGTATAACCTTTCTTATTTCTCAAGTAATTGAGTATCCATACTTGGTGTGTGGTAATTCAGATAATGGCCACTCTTGGAAAATTACACCTCGCCTTTATCCTGAGGGATATTATATTTCTTATGCATTTTCAATATCTTAAACTACAACGCATTTTGGCAATCCTTGTCTAGGGTCTTTACAATTGGTCTCTTTTCCATTTGCAAGTTCTCCTTCGACTGACATTCAATTCAGGTTCAACACAAATGTGAATCCCCATTAAGTTTGCTTCTGATCAACATTCTTTTATCAAGAGTATATCTTCGGCTAGTCTCCTTGTCATTTTAGGTTTTCCTTTGTTCAGGCATTCTTTATTAGAGTCCTCTTCGGTCGGTCTATTTCCTATATGTGTCTAACTCTGACCAGACATGTATATCTTTTCCCTAGTAAGTTTTCCTTTGATCGGTGTTCTTTCTCCAAGAGTCTATCTGCGATTAGCATTCCTTGTTGGAACCTTCTTCGTTCGGTCTCTTCATTGTTTGTATATGTCTAATTTTACCTGGCATATACCCAATATATTTCTTATATTCGCTACCAACTCTGGACATGCATATTTGATATCCTTGATAGAGTCCTTTCTTCCAGTCTCTCTCGTATATGTTCTTTCCTCCAAACATATATTTTTGGTATCTTCAATAGAGTCCTTTCTTTCGGCCTCTTTTGTATATGTCCTTTCCTACGAACTTATAGTTCTGATATCCTTTGTAAGAGTCCTTTCATCTGATCTCTTTTATATGTGTCCTTTCCTAAATATATGTATATTCGATATCTCTTTTGTATGTGTCCTTTCCTCTGGACATGTACTTGTGATGTCTTTGTAAAGAGTCCTTTCCTCCGGTATCTTCCTTGTTATATGTTCGCCACCAACTCCGAACATATATTCATGATATCTTGGTTAAGAGTCCTTTCTTCCAGTCTCTTTCTTATGTGTCTGCTACCAACTCTAGACATGTTGATATCCTTGTTAGAGCTTTCTTCGGACTGTCTCTTTCATATATGTCCGCTACTATATCTAGACATGTATATTCGGTGCCTCCGACAGAGTCCTTTAATCCGATCTCTTTCATATATTTCCTTTCCTCCAGACATATAGTTGTGATATCTTTTGTTAGAGTCTTTCATCCGGTCTCTTTCTTGTTTCTGCTACCAACTCTGGGCATGTCTATTCAACATCTGCCATATGTGTCCATTCCTTCGGACATATATTGCTGGTATCTTTGACAAAGATTTCTTCAGTTAGTCTCTTTCTTGTGTCTGCTACCAATTCTGAACATTGATCCTTGATATCCAATCTCTTTGTTGTGTGTCTAATCTTGACCTGACATACATCTACCCCTGACAACCACTATTTACCAAAAAGCAAAAAAAATAAATACAGAAAACAAAAATATAATAATACTGACTGTCTTCAGAGTGAAAATTTTATAATTCCGTTAAGTATTCAATCCTCTTTCACCTTGATTGTTCGAAAGGCTACCGCCAATCTCACCCTCAGGTTAAAGAAGATTGAATATGGGCAGCTGTTGTACCCCAAAATCCTACCTCTTCATTTTAATCCAATTTGTCTTATACTTCATCATCATATGCATATATACATGCCATAGGGTCTATATTCATGGAATCGATGTCTTTCTCTATGGAAAGAACTGCGGAAATTGACTGTTCCGTTAAGCAGCATTGTGAAACAGAACTCAAGGTTTTCTGCATTTAAATGCATTATGCATGTGTTCTAAGCTATTCAATCAACAACTAAGCAAGTCATCATCACATCAATCTCTTACGCGTTCCAACACGCTCTGAATTGTACAGAAAGTCAAGCATTTCATTTGATTTGAGACAATGCAGACAAAAATTCAGTATTGTGCGTTTCAATCTTAAAAACTCATAACTTGAGATCATAAAATGGTTTGGGAATGATTTTTCAGTCATTAGAATTGTCTTGAGGTCTTTTTCAATTTATTTGTTCATGTCGAAGGCAAATTTTGTGAGGAAGATTTTCAAAAGCGCCATAAACCTAAATGCGTTATATAGTGGATTTACAGTTTCACTGGTTTTCGAATGCTTAAAAATTTGTAACTTTTGATTGGAAAATTATCTTTTAGTGGTTCTTGAAGCATTTGAGTCGTCTTGTTACTTCCTTCAATTTCTGTGTTCGTCTCGAAAGCCAGTTCATTAAGAAAGATCGACGAATGTGTGAGTACTTAGAAGTTATACAGTGAAAAAATAATGAAAATAGTGTGCTGAACCGTTGTTTTTCAGATGTTAAAAAATTTATAACTTTCATCCGGTTCAATGTTTTTGGATAGTTCTTTGGGAGAAAAATCTGTCTTGATTTTATCTTCAATTTGTATGTTCGGGTCAGGAGCCAATTCTTTGCACAAGATTTATGAAAGTGCCAATTACTAGAGAAAATTACTTGCTGAAATGGATTTTTACCAGACTATTTTTCGATATTATAAAAATCGTAACTCTCTTGATTTTTATATCATCAGGATGATTCTTTAAGCATGAGACCATAAATTTTGCAAGCTTCAACTGGAAATAAGCTAAAATTGTTCAATACGATGAAATAAGTCCACTGTTTCTCGCTATTTGAAAAATCATAACTCGCTCGATTTTATCGTATTGGGGTGATTCTTTCGGCATGATGTCACAAATTTTTTCATCTATGATTTTGTTTCAGGTTTCACATCAGGATTCCACACTAAAAGTCATGAGCTTGTGGTTTGTTTGCACGCTGTCCCCAAAATAAGCTGTAAAAATCTGCACTGTGAATTTTTACATTGCGTTTCTCACCGTTCAGGGCAACGTAACTTGCTCAACTTTTATCGTAGAAAGAAGATTCTTTCGGAGCCGCTTCACAAATTTCATCATCAACATCTTTGTTACAAGTCGTGCGTCAGGATTTCGCACCAATTGTGATGAGCTTGGGATTCGATCTCGCACTGTGCACAAAATAAGTTGAAAATTCAAGTTTGGTGCCAATACTATATATTTCAAATTTCAAAATTTAAATACAAGAACTCACATAATTTCCACTATCTCAATTAAAACCACAAAATTCTCTTAATTCTCTCTCAAATTTATTCAAACCTCTCAAGAACAAATCAATAAAAACTCAAGAAACAAAGTTCAATCTTCATCTCCTCTCCCTCATTTTTCTGCAAACAAGCTTCTACTCTGCAAGCAACCACCACCGTCTGGCGAACCTCAACCCTATCACTCAGCGAATTCCGCTACCGTGCACTCCTTCTGACTGTCGTGCATCACCGTGAGTCACTCCCTTTGTCACTGAGAATTTGACGATTCTCCCTTCCTATCTGATCGTGATTCTGTGGACACTCTCCTCCTCTCCGATTGCATTTACCGGTAGCTTCATCTTTGCCGATTCAATTTTATGGTAAATCTCTTGAATCCTAATTGATTTAGTGCTTATTTGAGATTATTGAACTGTAAACATTATGCTGATTTGAATTTAATTGACATAAACATGAGTTGATTGCTTTGAATTGAATTATTGGATAACACTTGATTTTTGAATTTCAATAATGTTGTTGAGATGGGGATTTGGTTGATTGGTGACATAATCGATATAGATCTTAATTTTAATCGGTAAAATTATTGATAATTTTTGGATATCGAATTTTAGATCTAAATATCAATTATGGAATTTTGTTGAGATTTAATTGTATTTTCATGAGTTAATGCAATTTACGTGTCGACTTGCGGATGAATTCAATTTTTCGACATAAAAACCTCAAATATGGAAATTACATTAACACTTGAATTATGTTGCTTCTGGCTTGGAATATGCTGATTAAATGGTTGCGAAGTGGTTATAGTTTCTAAGTGACATTACTTGAATCGGTAAATGCTTTTATGCGTGCGTTGGTGATTTTTAAATTTGGTTTTTACCGATACCAGTTCATACGCGTGTTGCTGTCCGGAAAATATAAATACCTTGCAAATTGTTTTCCAAAAGTTGTTTGATGGTTATTCATGCCTAATTACGCATTTATGGACTATTAATTTTGATTTTCACCGTTTCTGATACGATTTTCTGAGCAATTCTTTGTTACGTTGCAATGATGCCCAATTATGGTAAGTTGAGCATAAGGTGACATTTCATTGATGGTTAATGATCAAGGAAGCTTGTGTTAATACTTGGACATAATTTATGCCAAGTTTAGTCAATTTCGGATTGATATTTTTCACGGTTCATGTGTTAACGGTGTTGCTGCACAAGAATGGTAAGAGGTACTTGCATGGTGATTTATTTCACGGTTGATGCTTATTTGAGCTTGTTGGTACATTTGATGGCTACCGGTACCATTTCAGATTGATTTTATTCTGACTTTTCGCACACTATCATATGTAATAAGTTGCTTCCTGGAGTTTACATTTGTGGTTCCAATGCACATTTAAATTCTATTTCCTCATGATTTGATCCCAATTTGAAATGTGTTGCGGATACTTAATTCCAATTTTGTTTCCTTGTTATTTCTAACATGTTTGTTGACTTGTGCAAGGCATTTCAAGAGAGTTTTTGATCGTTTAATTTTTGATTATTCGATTGAGAATCATCTGTATTCCACCTTTTTATAGATTTGTGGATTTGCTCCCGATGCGATTTACTTTAATTCTCATTTCATGGATATATATTTTACCTATTTTTTTGTTTGGATGTGACTTTTTGTGCAGGTCTTCTGTATGCGGATGTGTCTGACACGCATTCTCATTGTGCTTACTGATTCTTCGATGCATATTCTGACTATTTTATTGCTGATGCTAGCTTGCGTGAAGTTTTCCGGATTATTTCTGCTTTTGCTTGCTTGCTACGAACTCTTGTTCGTTTGGTATTATACTGATTCTGGTTTATTTTTCCGCATCATTTACCGTTTTCCTTGCCATGAGAAGTAGGAATAAATATGCATGATTGGGAGTCCCTACTTTAGGTGGGCAATATGTTTATAGTCCTCAAGTGAGGCGATGTTTGTTCTGTTAAAGTCCTCGAAATGAGGCAATGTTTTTGTTTGCAAAAGACTACAAAAGGGGCGAATTTGTGTTGTTTGTTTAAAGACCTCAAAGGAGGTATTTTTGTCAAAGTACTCGAAGAAGTAATTTCCCCTCCCCTTTTAATTTATGCTTTCTATCGAGTCAATAAGTGGAGCAAAGGGTCCACAATTGACCCCCACAGATTCTAGTCTGTGTCGTTCATAGCTCGTGTTGTACGTTGATGCTTTAAACTGTGCTTACTCTTGTTATCGAGTCAGTCAAGTAGAAGACAATGGTCCATAACCAACCCCCCACGCTTTGTCATTCGTTTCGACGATGTTAGATCATGTCGTTCAAAGTATATGCTTCGAGTTGTTACTCAATGCTGGTTCTCGAGCAAATCAAGTGGAAAGAGTTCCTTACTCCCACTTTGAGATCTATTGGAGTCATTTTTTGTTGCTAGCTTGCACCCGGTGTTTGTTTTGGCTTCGGCTCGACTTTGTTTGTTTGCACCTTGTGCTCATGCTTTCCATTAGGTTGTAACCTTTGTATGCTCCCTTAGGATTCGTTTGTTTCATTTTCAATGCAATTTAGACATTAGTATCGTAATCCATGCATGCTAACATAGGTAGAGATTTCCCTTTGAAAACTCAACAATAGGATCAATCATTGTATGATAACATTAGGGATAAACCTAGATAGTTTCCCTTAGATGTTTTATTTTTATTTTGCATCCTTAATACTAAAACCTTTTTCTTGGTAAATGCATAAAACACTCTAACATTTTCAAATCCTTTTTTAAGGTAAAAAACATCAACCAATGCAAAAAATTTCCGCCTTCGGGCCTTTCTTCGAAACTCTCAAAAGGATGTGTTATTTCTACTCTATGAAACACGACACATAAATCCCCAAAGGTCGGGTGGCACTATGTCTAAATTTCTAGAGCACGAATGTAGCATTATCCGCCTTCAGGCACTTTTCTTTTGAAAATACCTTTTTAGGTAGAACGTATTAACTCCTTCCTGTGTTGACGCGTGAGTCTCCAAAGTTCTAGCTGCAACAGAAAGCAAAATTATTATGGTTCATAAAAAATACAAAACTAACGAAAACTTTTGAGCCGAATTACGGTGCTCTGATTTCTTAAAAGGGATATGTAGGCATTTAGTTGAGGGGTGTAATATGGTGGGAGAACTAACTTTTTTGGTTTTTATCCAAATGTGTGGATAGCAAGAGTCACAACCGACTTTTCTTTTATCCAATATTTAGGAAAAGGTGAAAAGAACAGGAAAGACCTTTGATCGATTTTGAGCTCGGGGGGTAAGTTATGTAAAGGGAAAGTGTTAGCACCCTTTTCATCTATACATATCTACATGATCTTAATTAATTAGCTCACTTTTAAATTGCTTTGTGTGTGTTTGATTTGTTTGAAAATATTTTGAAAAGCCAATGTAAGGATAACTTTGTAATGATTCTTGTATCAGTTCTCAAGAATGCGTACAAAGTGTTTTGAAAATATTTGTTTTAAAGTGATGTGTGAAAAAATGTTTTAAAAAAAGTTGTGAGCAAGCAATTAGGAGTTTATTACCCACTAAAGTCTTTCTTATTCTTTTACTTCTCCTTTAGAGATAGCATTATTCATACCATTAGTTGGTAGGTAGCCCTATCTATTGGATGTGAAAGGACATGCGTAGGGTCGTCGTATGGTCATCGAAGACAACATGTAAGGATACTTTAGCAATTGCATCGAAGGGACTATCATCATTTACTCGTAGGGACTAGATAATTTTGTAGGCAGCTCAAAGGGTCATCGAGGGGTTATGATCTTTATTTGAAAGGGACATGATGGTTTGATCGAGGGTCTTTTGCTAAAGTATCCCCACTTTCGAGGGACATAACCATTATCGAAAGACAATAAGAGAGGATATCCTAGAGGTGCAAGTGTGCGAAGTGTTTATTTTCAGTTATATTATCTGGAATTTAGGGTTTTCTACGTTCAGTTATTAGTCTTGCCATACAAACTCTAGTTACTAATCATAGCAAAAAAATACAAGTGCGAGAATATAAATGTCCTATGCTATTACATCCTTGGAGCAGATACATAATAAGTAAAAAGACGCGGAAAATAAATCTACGCTATTACATTAGAGAGTGTTCCTATACATTTTGTCTAAGAAATTAAATAGTAAATAAATAAGAAAATGTTTTAAAAGACGTTTAAAAGACCTAAAGTTCTAAGTATTAATAATTTTGATGTTTTATAAAAAATAAATTAAGTGATAATAATTAATAAAAACCTAAATTTCTAATTGATTTTAATATTTAAGAAAAAATGTTTAGTTAATTAATTAATTAGTTAATGAAAATATATCAAGAAAATTAAATACTACTTTAAAAATCCTAATTTATTAGTATACAAAATATTATGTTAATTAATGATTGATTAATTAAAAATAATTAGGGTTAGAAAAGAAAAAGAAAATAAATTAGGTTACGAAAAAATAGAGTAAAAAAAATTGCATGGGGTGGGTGTTGAACCCACGCCCCCTGGCTCCACAAGCTGCACTGCATGCCACTAGACCAAGTGCTTGTTGGTGTTTGAGAAATAGGAATTGAATAATATATATAAAACATGCGCGTTAGTTTGAAAAATAACAAAACAATATTGCAAGACAAAGGGATTGAACCTACGTCCTTCACGTTACATGCCTCTGCTTCAACCAACTGCGATGCACTTCAATTCTGTCATAGAATACAAATCAAAAAATATATATTAAACAAGTGAACCGAAGAAGCGCTAGATCCCTAGCTCCGGTTGTCTTGTTCAGTGTGGTCATTCTTCAACCTGCAAAAATAACGCGCATTATAGATTAAGAAGGACCATATCCCCCTAATTCGACCCTTGCTAATTCAATGGTGGCATTCTTTTTGGCTAATTCAACCTGTACAATAAGATACAATCAAAATAAGTAAACACGATACAATAATGGTGGTTGAGTGTTCTGGCATCATGGGCCTCATGCAAGGGATAAAACCCGCGCTAATTTGTCTCAGGAATACATTGAAACCGTCCTTAATAGGAAAAAAAATATTTTGCCTGGGGTGGGTGTTGAACCCACGCCCCTAAGCTTCACAAGCGCCTCCCTTGCCACTACGACAAAATCTTGTTGGTGATAGGAAACATGAAGTAATTATTATATTCAAAGCATGCATGTTAGTTTGAAGAATAACAAAAATAAATGTTGCAAGATAAGGATCGAACCTACACCCTCTCGTTTGACATACCTGTCCTTCACAATTTGCGTTGCCTTTTCATCTATACATATGAAAAAGGAAAGTGTTAGTACCCTTTTCATCTATACATATCTACGGGATCTTAATTACTTAGCTCACTTTTAAATTTCTTTGTGTGTATTTGATTTGTTTGAAAATATTTTGAAAAGCCAATGTAAGGATAACTTTGTAATGATTCTTGTATCAGTCCTCAAGAATGCATATAAAGTGTTTTGAAAATATTTATTTTAAAGTGATGTGTGAAAAAATGTTTTAAAAAAGTTGTGAGCAAGCAATTAAGAGTTTCTTACCCACTAAAGTCTTTCTAATTCTTTTACTTCTCCTTTAGAGATATTATTATCCATACCATTAGTTGGTAGGTAGTCCTATCTATTGGATGTGAAAGGACAGGCATAGGGTCGTCGTATGGTCATCGAAGACAACATGTAAGGATACTTTAGCAATTGTATCGAAGGGACTATCATGATTTACTCGTAGGGACTAGATAATTTTATAGGCAACTCGCAGGATCATCAAGGGATTATGATCTTTATTCGAAAGGGACATGATGGTTTGATCGAGGGTCTTTTGCTAAAGTATCCCCACTTTCGAGGGACGTAACCATTATCGAAAGGCAACAAGAGAGGATATCCTAGAGGTGCAAGTGTGCGAAGTGTTTGTTTTCAGTTATATTATCTGGAAGTTGGGATTTTCTATGTTTAGTTATTAGTCTTACCATACAAACCTTAGTTACTAATCATGGCATAAAAATATAAGTGCGAGAATATAAATGTCATATGCTATTAAATCCTTAGAGAAGATACATAATAAGAAATAATATGTGGAAAATAAATCTACGCTATTATATTATAGAGTGCGTCCTATACATTTTGTCTCAGAAATTAAATAGTAAAGAAATAAGAAAATATTTTTAAAAACGTTTAAAAGGCCTAAAGTTCTAAGTATTAATATTTTTGATGTTTTATAAAAAATAATTTAAGTGATAATAATTTATATAAACCTAAATTTCTAATTGATTTTAATATTTAAGAAAAAAGGTTTATTTAATTAATCAATTAATTAATAAATGAAAATATATCAAGAAAATTAAATACTAGTTTAAGAACTCTAATCCTAATTTATTAAAAAAAGATTATATTAATTAATGATTGATTAATTAAAAATAATAAGGGTTAGAAAAGAAAAAGAAAAGAAATTAGGTTAGGAAAAAATAGAGTAAAAGAAAATTGCATGGGGTGGGTGTTGAGCCCACGCCCCCTGGCTCCACAAGCTGCACTACATGCCGCTAGGCCAAGCATCTGTTGGTGTTTGAGAAATAGGAATTGAATAATATATATGAAACCCGCGCGTTAGTTTGAAAAATAACAAAACAATATTTCAAGACGCATGGATCAAACCTACGCTCTTCACGTTACATGCCTTCGTCTCAACCAACTATGCTGCACTTCAATTCTGTCATAGAATACAAACCAATAAATATATATTAAACAAGTGAACTGGAGAAGCGCCGGAGCCCTAGCTCCAGTCGTCTTCTCCGGTGAGGTCATTCTTCAACCTGCAAAAATAATGCGCGTTAGAGATTAAGAAAGACCTTATCCCCCTAATTCGACCCTCGTGAATCCAATGGCGGCATTCTTTTTGGCTAATTCGACGTGTACAGTGAGATACGATCAAAATAAGGCAACACAGTGCAATAATGGTGGTTGAGTGTTCTGGCATCATGGGCCTCATGCAAGGGATAAAACCTGCACTAATTTGTCTCAGGAACACATTAAAACTATTAGTTTAATAAATCAAAGCATAAAAAATATTGACATATGAGTTTCATAACATATGTAAAACCGGCGATGTTTGGAATGCATGTTTTAGGGATATTTGATCATCAAGAATGATTGAAACTTACTCTATGATACCTCAGGGATCATTTTGAATGGTTATCTCACTTTGAGGACGGCTGCAAACAGGAATTCGAGTTCACTCTTTTCTTGCAAATTTTCAATCTCAAAACCCTTGTTTCTTAAGCAGCCTTGCCTATTCTTTTAGTCTGAACATGTAGTGTATTTATAGGAGAAAATAATAGGTTAAGAGGTGGGTTTGGATATCATGTGAAACATATATTCAATTTTGTTTGAAAATAAGTTGAAATTTTACAAAACCATGAAGATTTGATTCACAAATAGGGGCACATGGTTTGTAGCATGACCTTGGGCCTCTAGAAGATTCAGATCACAAGCCTTTTATGCCTTATACATTTATTTAATATTTACTTGATTTAATTTTGAATTTAAATGAATAAAAATCAAAATAAATGAATTTTTTTTAAAATTATGCATGAATGACTTAGAGGTCCATTATGAGGTCAGGAACATGTTTATACTTTAAAAGATAGGCCCATTAGCCCAAAATTTCAAATTTGCTCAATTTGGACTTCATGCATTTTCTCAAAATTTCCCAAGTTACACTAATCATAACTCACTCAATTTTTATCATATGAATCTGATCTTTGACTTTTTGGAAACCTCAAGATGTCTCGTACAACATTCATGTTGGTCATTTTTCCATTTGATGAATTTAACTTGATGTAAATTGCTTTGACAAAAAGTGTATTTTTGTTGACTTTTAAAATGACATTTAATGTTTTGGCCCATATATCTCAAATGAAGCATTTTTTGACCTTGAGCTTAGAGAAAATGGGCTTTGGTTGAGAAATTTCTGATGAAGTATGTAAAAGTTATGCTTGGTCAAAGTTCAATTGACTTCTCCTAAAGAAAACTCTAATTTAGTAACTTTTTTCTTTTGATGAATCTTGAGTTTTCCTGATGAATCATGATCAACCCTTGATCAAATGATGAATGTGATCTCAAAATCTTGATGTTGACCAAAAATCTTGAAGTTTGACTGTAAATTGGTCAAAGTTGACTTTTTGTCCACTATAGTTAATTTTCAATCATCTGGCTAGTTGTCTGAGCAAACTTGTGATGCAAGGCTTGAAACTTGATATGAGGATTCTTTGAAGCATATGATAAACCATGAAATCCACTTGATGCATTAGAAGTCCAATTTCCTTTGAGAAAAGTGAAACCCTAGTTGTAGGTCAGCTGCTTAGGAGGAGGGTTTGTCTGGTTAACTCCTGAGTAGTCTTGAGTTTTTAGGACCTTCATATGCATGAGGAAGTATCTTGAATTAATTTGTCTTGAAAATGAGAGGGAAAATTTTAGGGTATAACACGGGGCATAAACGACCAAAAATTTATAAATATTCCTTCTTTTCCATGTTTTTCTTTTGCAAGCATTCCCTCTTTGAATTTTTCCTTTTAACTCTTAAGCTTAGATTTGAACACATCCTTTATATTATAACAACAAGAGTGGATCCTGTTGAGTACCACATACGTGTGGGGGTGCTAATACCTTTCCCTCGCGTAATCGACTCCCTTACCTGCATCTCTCGATCGTTTGATCGTGATTTCACCCTTCTCAGGTTTACTCGATGTTTACCTTTCCCTTCCCGTGGGATAAAAAATGTTCGATGGTGACTTCATTAATTTTTTGTTGATGGTTGTTCGACCGATTATTTCATGGAGCAAGTGAATATGATGAACAGTGTTAGAAGAAATCCCTCATGGATCTCTCCTAAAGTTAGTGGCCCGATTACCTATTTCTTTCATTTACATTCATGTGTGGTTATATTCATGTAATTATTGCTTAAACTTGTAGACAAGGAAACAACCAGGGGGTTACGAGTGTGGGTATTATGTCATGAAACACATGTTAAACATTGTTCTTGCCGACATTGTTGATTTATGGGATGAAATATATAAGTGATAAAATGTTTACATATATTAATATATATGTTGACTATTGAATTGATATCATGCATGATATTCACTTTTTTGCTCTTTCTTATATAGATGTTTAATGACGAAACCCCATTCTCCGTTGAGGACTTTGTAGATCTTCGTAAACGTTGGGCATATATCCACAATGTGCTTAAGGGTCTGCTGACTGATTTACTGATATGTGCTAATGACTTATTTTCTGTGTTTGATGTAAATATTAATTTTGTCTTTTGATGCACAATGTTAGCTATTTTTATGCTCTTTATGCATGGTTAACAAAAATGTGGGTTGTTGTAAATTCTCTGATATGGTTATAATAGTTACAGGATAAAAATTGGGAAGAATTTGAAAAGCAGAGAATTGTATCTTAAAAATAGAGGAAGTTTTGACAGTGGTTATAAAACCTAACTGTGATTGTATATTGAACGCTGACCAAAATAATATGAATTAAAAAATATTGATGCTGAGAATCGAATATGGGACCTTTAGTTCTATCACAACGTTTGGGTTAACTAATCATTGTGATATGGCCCACGCTTTCTAGAATACAATAATCGTCCTAGGACCGTGATTGTAAGTATAACATATACAACCATATGCTACATAACAACGTCTGGTCCCAGGTGGTTATATATATTTCCCAACTGTTGTTAAATGCCTTTTTCCGTAGTAGTTCCTATTTAGTATGTATGCTGATTTTGTTATAGCTTCTCCCCAAAACTCATATAGCCATTTCTTTTACTTTATCGCACTGTTGGCTATGTTGAGAATGATTTTATTCATTCTCTCCACCAAACTACCGTGTTGAGGACTATATGGAGTTGTGGCTTCATGTTGACTTGCACAAAAGGATTTAAAATCCTTTGAGGTATACTTATCTCCTCCATCAATTCTCATGATCTTCACCATCTTACAAATTTCTTTTCTACCAACACTTTGAATCCTTTAAAGGCATCCAATGATTCACTCATGGCCTTGATAAAAAATAGTCATAACATCCTTGAGAAATCATCCACAAAAGTGATATAGTATTTGTTACCACTATAGTTAGGAACTTCAACTACTAAAAATATGACATTTGATAAAAGGTTTTTACATCAGGTATAAAAATATATGATGTGAAAAATATTTGTCAAAAGATTTTACATCAGACCTTTATTTCCAATGATATGAAAAATATTTGATTTAGGGAAAATATAACACGGTGGCGGGTTGGTAAATATAAAGAAATTTTGTTATAAAGGATTTCACATCGTGTCTAGATTTCCCCCGATGTGAAAAGTCCAATGAAAAAAAAATAAAAACACGGTGGAAGATTTGTAAATAAGATGAATTTTTTTATAAAAAGAAAAGTTGGGTGTTACATCGGATTATAGCCCTTATCGATGTAACATATTAGCTATTACATCGGCCCAATTGGCCAACTGATGTAAAAGGGTCTTCTTATTTCATAAAACGCTAATATTTTGTACCAAACACATTCATTTTCGTTAAACTCTTTCGTTCAACTCTTCCTCTGTCGAACCACCTCAATACGTTGTTGAACTAGCTCCGTTTTACCTCCCCAACAGACGCGCCCTCCGTCGTCGTCTTCCTCCATTCGTTCAACTCCCTTCGTCCAACACCATAATAGACGTGTCTCCATCATCGTCTGTTTGTTGTCTGTTCAACTCCCTTCGTCCAACTCCTTCCGTAGGTAACTAACTTTTTTTGATTTTTTTTGCAGCCATGGCTGAAGTTGTTCAAGAACCTGTAGTAGTTTCAAATCCTTCCTAAATCGAAGTCAAACTCTTTAACCGCTGGAGCTTCGATGACATTCAGGTTTTCTTCAGTTTTTCCTTTCAATTTCACTTTCAGATTTGTATTTAGATTATGTAATTCGAACATTTCAGTGTATTAGTTTATGGATGATGAATTAATCTTAATCATTTTATA
The DNA here is from genome assembly GCA_948472305.1 of Vicia faba. Lineage (NCBI taxonomy): Eukaryota > Viridiplantae > Streptophyta > Magnoliopsida > Fabales > Fabaceae > Vicia > Vicia faba. Next base: position 308,351,707 of record OX451740.1, on the reverse strand, counting down.
TATTCTATTTTAAGTGTTGTTCAAATTTGTTATTATTAATGTGTTAGGTTTCTAATGTGTCTCTGAGTGATTACGTTGGAGTTTCAGAATCAAAGCATGCCAAATATGTTCCAAATACTGCTAGTAGATATTCTGTGAAAAGGTTCAGGATAACACAGTGTCCCATTGTTAAGAGGCTTACAAACACTCTCATGATGCACGGGAGGAAAAACAGAAAAAACCTTAAAGCGGTTGGAATCATTAAGCACGCCACAAAGATTATTCATTTGCTTAATGATCAGAATCTGATCCAGGTTATTGTTGATGCTGTTATCAACAGGTAGGATTTGCTGCGAAATAATATTTATATGTTTGTTTGTGTGTTTTTGATGGCGGGTTAGATTTTGTTTGATATTGTGAAATATGGATGACATACATAGCTAATTTGATATGTTTATTTTTTACGAAGATAAATATCTTATCTTTCCTTTGTCATGACATGTGTTACCAAATGAAGTTAGTTAAGAAGTGAAGAAGTTAGTTAAAATTCTATTTTAGTTAGTTACTTAATTGGTTGCTTGGTGTGATACGGTGGGAGAAATGACTTGGGTGTTTTACATTTGATCGCAAATGTTGCAGTTAGCAAGAGTCACCACCGACTTTTCTTTTATCCAAAAGAAAAAGCATAGGAAAGACCTTTGAGATTATTTCTTGGGTTTGTGGGGTAGATTATAAAAAGGGAAGGTATTAGCACCCTTTTTATCCATGGTTTTCCATGGGCTCTTAGTTACTTGCTAGATCACTTGCTTTTGTTGGAAATAGTGCTTAGTGTGGTTTGTTGAAAGTATTTTGTAAAGAGGCCATTGTTTAGGAAATCTTTGTAATGATTCTCGTTTGTAAGAATGTATACAAAGATGTTTGATCTTTTTGAAAATGTTTTCAATGTTTGTAAAATGTTTGGAAATGTGTAGGTGTTTGTTTTGAAAATAGCAAGGATATGTGTTTTGAAATGGAGCAAGTAACTAGAAGCAATCTACCTACTCAAATGTCTTTCTTGTTCATTTTCTTTTTCTTTGATATTGTTGTCTTACAATTGATTTGGTAAGCAACCCTATCTTTGGATGTTAACGGGACGGGCGCGGGTCATCGTATAACCATGATTAGCAATATTGCAAGGTATCTTAGCATTTCTCTTGAGGGACTAAGATCATTTGTAAGGCAACATTCGTAGCGTCATCGAGGGACTATGATCTTGTATTTTGATTGTTTTTTCTAAGATACCTCACATGCGTAATGTGGTCATTTATAAGGCAACCAAGTGGATTTTACCCTAGGGGTGCTTGTGTGCAAGTGTATTGATTTTCATTCTTGTTTTGTCTTGTATTAGGGTTTTCTACTTGTTGATTTTATCTTGCCATACACACCCTAATTACTAAAAATTATATTAAAGCGATAAGTTGTGGAAATTAAAATCCTACGCTATTACATCAATTGGGGAATGGGGATACAAATTTACAAATGGGGGGATGAAAGCAAATAAATCCTAATTTACTATTACAACCATATTGAATGAATGAATAATGTACAAAAATAAATAAATAAATAAAATTGTTTTGAAATTTTTTTATGTATTGACACATACACTTATGTATTAATACGAAAATAGTTTATGTATTGACGTATGCCATTACGTATTGATACGAAAACAGTTTATGTATTCACGCATACCATTACGTATTGATACGAAATCAATTTATGTATTGACGCATACCATTACGTATTGATACGAAAATTTCCTTGCTGCTGAAAAATGAAAATTAACTCAGTATGAGTCGATGCATTCGCGTTTCGTGTCGAAGCATGCAACATTTCATATCGACGCATAATGGTTTGCATCGGCTCATAACCTGTTTTGGACATTGTATGTGTCGACTCATAGCATTTCGTGTCGACGCATAACTGCTGTTTTTTGTTTTTATCACTGTTTTGCTACATGTAAAAGTCAATTCTCAACACATGGTTAGTGAAAATTAAAAGCAAGCATATGGTTAGATTTAAGGAAATGATATCTATATTTTATCTTCACAAATGAACCATTAATGATGCTTGTATAAAGATTTCAAAATCAAGAAAACTTACCTTGAAACTGAAATTTGTGCTTTGAGTTTGAGCTGTTGTATGGGCTGTTGTTGAGCTTGGGAAGTGATGATAGTGATTTTACATAAGTTTTTCTTGTGTTTTAACAACTTCTATATGATGTATGTGGAGTGTTTAGATGGTTGGACATAATTTGCAAGGTATGGGAGGTTCAAAGGTTTGGACTTTAAAACTCAAGAGTGGAAGTTTTGTGGACTATTATTGCTTTTGTGAATATGAGATTTTAAGGGTTTACCAATATAACTTATGGATTTTCTCTCTATCCTTTTTCTAACCTCTTTTACTTGCAAATGCTTCTTCTATTTATAGGCAGGAGGTTTGTGCATATGAGCTGACTAAGTTTGCAAGACAGCATGTTATGGTTTGGTTGGATTACAAAAATCAAATTATGTCAAGTACTCCATAGTCCCAAGGTGAAGTACCAAAGTTGCTGGTATAGAGGAGTTACTTCCCATGATTTATGGTGGAGTATAATCATCAACAAGCAAGGTATGGGCTTAAGACAAACTTTGTACAAAAAGCTTGATTTTCAAGAATAACAATGGTGCCTTTATGCCATAAATGGAAAGATCTTTTGGACAATGGTTTAAACACTTGGGTAATAGTTCAATCTCTTGTGTAAACATTAAATTATGATGAGATTTGAAAGCAAGGAGGCCTGCAACATAAGATTATGCAGCAAATCATAAGAGTTTTGTTATGTGTTCTTCACTAAAATGACTTGCAACTCAATAATGGATGCTCAACTTCATGCTCTTGAATCTCCTAGCTCAAATATGATAAATTCATGCTCTTGGATGTTTTGGAAAGCTTGAAACACCCTCTACAACTTTCATGTTGACCAATTTTGTTAAATCAAACTGGAACTTGATGAAAATTGGCCAAGAAGTTGGAATAAAAACCTAACCAAAACTGCTGAAAATTTCTCTAAGTGTTAAATTAAAATGTCATGACTTAATGAATTTATAACTTGAAATCCAAGAATATTTAGGATAATTTGTGTAAAGAAATGTTGTAGATATCATGGATATCTACAACTTTAATGTTGGAAGTTTCTCTTGAATCATCTTGCATCATGGTGAAAATTTTGCTCAAAGTTATGAAAAAACATGAAATTTCCAACACTTAGAAAAATTTCTAAGTTTAGAAACTTTGACTTTTTCAAAATTAAATCTTGAATTTTTGATTTCTTGATGAATAAGTTTCATATTTTGACATGTTTTGATGAATTATGATCTTTGGCACTTGAATTTGACTAAAAAGTCAAAGTTTGACTTTTAAGTGTACAATTGACTTTTGATCAGTTGATTGTAAAATTCATCTTCAATCCAATGGACTTGCAATGTTTTGAACCATGTTATTAGGTAAAATGATGAAATTGGACTCTTGAGATCATTCCTTAAACCAATTGATCATTTGCTAGGTCAAAAATCAGAAATTGCCCTTTCCCAGTCAAAACCCTAATTTTGATCATTTTTCCCTTTTGGAGATTTGATCGAATTTCTTGAGGAATTGTGGTCAAAACTTGATCAAATTATACCTATGAGTTTGAAATGTTTATGTGGATAAAAAATTATGAAGTTTGACTGTAAATTGGCCATGGTTGACTTTTTCCCCAATATAGTTGATTTTTAGGTCAACTATTCAATTGACTGATCAAAAGTGTGATCCAAGACTTGAAACTTGACATGAGTGATCTTGGGAGTCCATAATGATCCATGAAATCAAAATGAAGCATTGATAGTTCAAAAATCCTTGCGCAAACTCAAACCCTAATTTTGGTCATTAGTGCATAAAGAGGTGTCTTGAGCTGATCAAACCCTAGTGCAGTCTTGAGTCCAGGAGATCTTGTGAGAAAAATTCTTGGTAAGTGAGAGGGAAAATTTTGGGGTACAACAGCTGCCCCTGTTCAATCTTGTTAAGCCTGAAGAGTTGGATTGGCGTGTTTTGCCAATCGTTACTTGAAGGTGGAAGATGATTGGACACTAGAGTGCCCAGAAATTTGCACTCGGTGATGTGATGGTTGAGGGAATGGGTTTAAAGATGCAATTTGGGGAAGTGATAGAAAGATGTATGAGATGGGCTTATAGATGCCATCCAAAAGTGATTGTTGAATTGTAATTTGTAAGCTGAAAGAATGAGTATCAGAATGGCGTCCGTGTCTGGAGCGTATCTGAACTCTATCTAAATGTTGAGTCTGAATGAGTATCAGAATGGCATCCGTGTCTGGAGTGTATCTGAACTGTATCTGAAAGTTGACTCTGAATGAGTATCAGGATGGCACCCATGTCTGGAGCGTATCTGAACTTGTATCTGAAAGTTGACTCTGAATGAGTATCAGAATGGCAATAGTGTCTGGAGCATATCTGAACTGTATCTGAAAGTTGACTCTGAATAAGTATCAGAATGGCATCCGTGTTTGGAGCGTGTCTATAATGTATCTGAAAGTTGAATCTGAATGAGTATCAGAATGGCATCTGTGTTTGGAGCGTATCTGTACTGTATCTGAAAGCTGAGTCTGAATGAGTATCAGAATGACATCCGTGTCTGGAGCGTATATGAACTGTATCTGAAATTTGAATCTGAATTAGTATTAGAATGGAATCCGTATTTGGAGCATATCTGAATTGTATCTGAAAGTTGAATCTGAATGAGTATCAGGATGGCATCCGTGTCTGGGGCGTATCTGAACTGTATCAAGTTTTAAATATTATTAATGGTAGCTGTTAATCTTATCCTGAAAAGGGTAAAATGTTAGCTAAAATGCAAAGTCATGTTGCATGAAATGTATGATGTGATGCATTTTCTTTATCAATGTTTATGATATAAGGATGTAATGTATGCGTATATGAGCTAATTTGCTGCATTGTAGTTGGATTAGGGAAAATAAATCCCTTACTGCTGTTGAGGATATGTAAGTCTTCATGCTTTGAAGTAGAAGTGTTGATGATATTCCGTTTTGAGAAATAAACTCCGTTGCAAGGGAAATGCCATGTGCTTCTTGTAAAATCCTATTGGGGAATCCTGAGAAATTTGATCACTTCTACTGGGGATCAAAAATTTGAAATTTTGTTCCGCTGGGGATTTAAACGACGTGCTGCAGAGGATTACCTATGGAATAGCCTAGAGATATTTTCCTATCCTTTCAACCCATCAGTAATTGCCTCTTTTCATTTCATTTATTTTTAAACAGTAATTATGTTCAAATGCATATGCTCAACAATGAATCATTGGACGTTTTTGTAAACAAAACAAGCGTAAAGAAAAGACAAATAGTTTTTGCACTTTCAAAGGAATATTTTTTATTGACTTCGAATAAGTATTTTTGTATAAGGAGACAAACATTCTAGTAAGAGAATGCTATCGTGAAAAAAGAGAAATTTGATACAAAGAAAAGATAGCTATGTGTAATAATCCCATGGGGTTTCCATCCTGCTATAGCCTTCGTATCTCTGAGCGTCTTGTCTATTTGTTGCCTTGTCCTAAGATGATTGAATTTGATCAGAACCTCTGAGTTTGTCAGTGGAAGCCAAAGTTTGTCCATAAAGTGATCCAACGGGACATAGTCGTACGCCTTTATTCCCTAACTTTTTCCTGGACTGCCCTTTCGAGTTTTTAGTCCACCGGGAAACCCTTTTTTTGCCCAAGTCGCTGTTTCGGGTTTTCAACTTGCCGGGTGTACATATTTTTTTGTTTTATCCCTAACTTTTGCCCGAACCTTTTGGTTCGCCGGGATGCCCTTATTTTTCCTAGGTGTGTTAACCTAGCGGGTCTCTTATGCGTAGTATCTTTTGACTATGTCCGTGTTCGCAGGGTGTGGCAAGTCGTCGCCATCCATGGTGGTCAAGATCATTTCCCCACCGGAGAATATGTTTTTGACTACAAATGGTCCTTCATAGGTAGGAGTCCATTTGCCCCTGGGATCACCTTGTGGTAAGATGATGCGTTTGATCACTAGATCCCCAACTTGATACACTTGGCGTCTGACTTTCTTGTTGAAAGCCTTGATTATCCGTTTTTGATACATTTGAACATGGAAAACAACAGTAAGTCTCTTCTCATCAATCAAATTCAGTTGATCAAGTCGAGTCTGGATCCAATCGTCTTCGTTCAACCCTGTATCTTTAATATCCTCAGAGAAGGGATCTGAACCACGATAGGCAAGACAACCTCCATGCCGTAAACCAAAGAATAAGGTGTTTCCCTGGTTGATATGCGAGCCGTGGTACGATATCCGTGGAGAGCGAATAGTAACATCTCATTCCAGTCTTTGTATGTGACTGTTGTTGTACCCCAAAATTTACCCTCTCATTTCTCAAGGAATCACCCTGGAACCTCAAGTTTCCTTCCATCCAATTACAAGCTTTGAACTACAATTTTTCAAGAAAAGTCATCCGCAAGGGCAAAATGGTCATTTGCACACTGAGAAGTCCAACTTTGACTTTTGATCAAAATCAAACCTCAAAAATCATATTTCATCAAGACATGTTGGAATATGAAGTTTGTTTCATCAAGGAATCCAAAAGTCAAATTTTACTTTGGAAAAGTCAAATTCTAAATAATTAGAAATTTTTTCTAAGTGCTTAAGAATTATGACAATTTCAGAACTTCTGACCAGATTATGACCATAACACTCAGCAAATTTTGGACACTCTCAAGGCAGAGTTTGGTCAGAACTTCTGGACCAATTTTCACAAAGGCTCAGTCAGAGCTTGCAAGAGCAGTTCAAAGAAGGTTTACAAAGCATGTTACAAACTTCCCGGAGAGCCTGTAAACTCCTTCAGAACATGCTGGAGCCAGGAGATACAAAGATCAGAGGTTGGATGCTTCGCTGAAGCATAACTTCTGATCCAGAACTAAGCCTTGGTGTAGAATCTCACATTGCAGGATTTCTGGTTGTGATAAGTCTCATCGTCATTAATACTCACAACCACTTTCTGAGTCTTTATCCAAAGAATTTTCACCACGTGTACCTCTACTGTCTTGGGATAGCAAACTTTGGTACTAGGCCCATGCTTTGTTTTGCTTTTCCTTAAATCCCGCTGATAACTCCAGCTTAAGCATGGTTAAAAGATGCTAATCAGCAGCTAGTTCAGCCTATGCCTGCATCCCATAATTGCACCAATTTAGCATACGAAAACAGTGATGAAAAAGCAAGGGAACAGGATGCCAAAAAAGGTTCAAATCCCATTTGTCTTTCCCCCCAAAATCACAACAAATTCACCTATAAATAAGTTGCTTCATCACACTTTCAAGGGGCTGGCTTTTGGAAGGAGAGAACTATCAAAAGAGAAAAAGAAACCTGTGAAACCCTTCATAAAAATCCAGATTTCCTAAACAGAAAACCAAACCTTTGTTCTTCCTTTTTAATCAAAGAGCTTGGCACTTCCTCTTCCGTTACTCTTGCTGATTCCATAACATCCAAAGGTAGTAGTAGCTCAAAGCTCCAAGCCCACGTTCCAGGTTCAAGGTAAGTCTTTCTGACTTTGCATCTTTTTCATTCAGAACATCATTAAACATGTAAATATCATAGTATTGATGTTGTTCATATCATTGCATAAGTAGAATAAACTGTGGATCAGAGTTTCTTGATTAGGGCTAGACCCAGATTTAGGATTAGAACTTCTATAAGCTATTGTACTATTATCCTTCTGATTTTCTATTTAATAAGAACTGAATGAATTGTTGGTGTGCGGATTAAAAGTCAAAATGTAACACAGAACTTCTGTTTTTCACTCATCATGTTCACACACAGAACTTCTAGGATTTTCTCACTGTTTGAGCACACAGAACTTCTGAGTTCTCTTCACTATTTTAACACACAGAACTTCTATGATTTTTTCTCACTGTTAACATGCATTGAACTTCTGATATTTACAAGCTGATAACGCACTGAACTACTGATGTTCACTCATTGGCTCAGCACAATACAAAACTTCTGATGATTCACTCACTGTTTTTACATAGCAAAAAACTTCTGAGTTCTCCTTACATGTTAAATACACTGAACTTCTGATGTTTCCATTCATTGTTTTGAAACACTCAGGGTTTCTAATTTTCACATGCTGACAGTACACTGAATTTCTGAAGTTTACTCACTGTTTTAGTGTAATACAAAACTTCTCACCTGTGGCCCACTGTCTGAATACCACCCAGAACTTCTGTGTTTTCTCTCTAATGTGTCTTGCAGGACCTCAGAGTTTACCATTTCAGAACTTCTGATTCCACTGACATTCCTTTCTGAGTCATCACGCGCCTGGCTTCAGAACTTCTGATCCTTGTTGTTTTGCTTGCAGCAGCACTATTTCTATCTTTCATTTATTTTCTTTTTCATCATTTTTAATATTAACTCCTTTTTTTATTAACATAAAAAGACATAAAAATATTTTTCTGTTATTAATTAATTAATTTCTTTTTTTTTCATTAAGACAAAAAAAACCATTTTCTAAACAAGTCTTTTTTCTTTCTCATATTGTACATTTCAATATGGTTGTAATAGTAACTTAGGACTTACTTTTACTTGCAACCCCCATTCATAAATATGTACCCCCATCCCCTAAATATTGTAATAACGTAGGACTTTACATTTCCTCACTTTTATTGCTTTCATACATTGTTAGTAATTAGGGTGTGTATGGCAAGACATGAAAATCAACAAATAGATCACCCTAATCAAGACGAAATGCATGCAATCAAACATACTTGCACACTAACACCCTTAGGGTAATCCCACTTCGTTGCCTATCGGAAAAAAATAGTCATGTCCCTCGAACATGGTCGCTTTTAGCAAAGACACTCGATAAAAGATCGTAGTCCCTCGATGACCCTCGATGTTGCCTTCGGTAAACGATCTAGTCCCTAACACGACATTGCTAAAACGTTCCATGAGTTGCCTTCTATGACTATACACAAACGTCCCACGCTCGTCCCCCTACATCCAACGATGGGGCTTCTTACCAAATCAATGGTAAGATAGCAACATCTAAAGGAGGGGGAAAAGAACATCTAAAGACCTTTTTGAGTAGGTAGATTCGCTCCTAGTTGCTCGCTTGCTCACAACAAAAACATTATATCTCACAAACACCTCTTTGAACTATTTTCGAAACAAACACTTTGTATGCGTTCTTATAGAAATGAGAATCATTACAAAGTTACATTTTCAAAATAATTTCAAAAACCACACTGTTGTACCCCAAAATTTGCCCTCCCATATTCTTCAAAAATTGTCAAAAGCATGCTTCAAAATTCCCCAAGGGTTGCACAGTTCAAGGACCTCCTAACAGTCAAAATTAGGGTTTTGGTTCTGATCAAGAAAATGAAGTTTCCAAGGGTCCAATCAAGTCCCACATGCCTACAAATATGGTCAAGCATCCTCATACCAAGTTTCAAGACTTTCAGCACAAAATTGCACAGTCAAAAACCCTAATTGCACTACAGTCAACTGTAGGGGCAAAATGGTCATTTGACAGTCAAAAGTCCAAATTTTTGGTCAACATCTAATTTTGAAGCCACAAACATCATTTGATCAATGCTTGATCATGATTCTCAAAGCTTGGCTCAAAAATCATCAAGATGCAAAAGTTTCCTTATTTGGACAGTTGAAAAAGTCAACTGTAAATTGACCAGGGCATAACTTTCACATGGATTATCAGAAAAATTCCATCCAAAGCTCATTTTGAAGAGAAAGACATTTCCTACAACTCCTCTTCATACTTCAAGTCCAAGAAATGCTCTCACAAAAAGTTATCAATTTCAACATTATAGGTCATTTTCAAAAGTCAACAAAAAGGGACTTTAAGTCAAAGGCCATAACTTGAGATTGGTAAATAAAAGGCATTGGTTAGAGGACTCAAATACCTTTGCAAAATGTCCAAGAACATGAGCAAATCTTAAAAATTGAGCAAGTTGTGCCTTGTGGAAGTTGGGAATTTTTTGGATATTTTGAAAAGTCAACATTGATTCAAATGACCTAAAATTGCTAATGGGCCTCTTTTTCTTCCACAATTCATTACCCAAGGCATGTGCACGACCATTTGGCCCAAAGGGAAGTTTTTCTTCATTTTTTATTTATTTATTTGGATTTTTATTATTAATAATTCATTTAAATTAATTAAAATACATGAAAAATATTAAACCTAATGTTTCAAATCTTTTTATGCATATAATATCTCCAAGATTTTGTGTAAGTCAGATTAGGAAAGAATTGAAGCTAATTGGACATGATTTGGTAGCAAAAACATGTGAAAAAGATTGCAAAATAATGGCTTGAAAATCAAATATTGCATAATCAATTCCTTGATTCTTTTGATCAGATTCTTGACCTAAATCATTCTCCTATACATACACAAGCAAACCCTCATGCCCATGACTCTAAGCTGCGCAAAACAACCAAGAACGAAACTTGAATTTTCTCAAAAAAAAGTCAAACACTGAAAACTGTTTCCAAGGCGATTCAAGCTGAGATAATCATCTCATCACCTTCCTGAGACCTTAAGCAACGTATTTGAATAGGTTTCCACGTCTCTAACGCCTTGAATCATTGTACAAAAGTCAAACTTTTTCACTTTTTTCTCATAATCGTGTTTTACAATTTAGGCATATTCATTGCATTTTATTTGTGGATTTGTGCTAATTAAACCTTTCTGAAGCTAACCAAATAGTTTAATTGTGTTTTTGTGCATTATTGGAGATTTCACCATTGATGGACATTAGGGTTTTCCAAGCTGTGAATTGGGGGTTTTCATTTAAGGAACAATTAGCACATGGGACCTAGACCATCCAACTCAGCGCGCTTGGACGAAGAGAACGAGACCCTCGCGCCTAATTTATGAGGCCCCAGGGGCTAATCGCTATTTTTCAATAGGGTGTCTATGGGGACGTTTAAAAAACCGTTGCTGATTGTGATTTGTTTCAGGAAAAAAAATAAAGCCATGAAGAAGATGACTCGGTGGCAAGCTATGAATGGTTGATTCAAATTTCGCGCGAAAAGCGCCCCACTAACGTTTGCTTATTTTATATTGTTTGTTAGTTATCATATATACAAAATGCGCTAGGCGGCTCAGTGGCAGGCAAGCATCTTGGTGACTTCCAGGACCTGGGTTCGATCCCAGGTCCCCCTTTCATCCCATAATATTTTTCAATATATACTCCTATGCAGCGCGTTACTTGATGATCACCATACGCCTATAATCTCAATGCACCACGTGGCCAATTGCACTCAATCAGGGGACCAGATCTGGAGACTATGATGAACCGCAGTCAATGCACAAGCATGCTAATCAAAAAGTCAACGAGGCCAGAAGCTTATTGGGACCAAATTGCTGAAGAAAAACCTCCCAAATTAGGGGCAGAACCCCTTAGGTTTGCAAACTTTTTTACATTCTTTGTTTTTCATTATTTTTACTTTCTTTCAATTATTGTTTTTTTAATTAATTTAATATGTTCACAAATAATAAAAAACACAAAAACAATAAAAAATCAGAAAAGAGACAAAAATTAATATTTTTATTTAATGTTATATTTTTGTAAATAAAACCTTTATTAATTAATTAGTTTTAATTTAGGAGTAAATCTTAATATTTTCTTAATTAATTTAAAATTGGTAGAACTAGGGTTTAATTAATTTTTTTTTATCCTTTTTTCTTTTATTTCATAATAACTAAATATTTCCTATTATTACTTTTATAAATCAAGATTTGTATGTAAATAATTAGGTTAATATTAGGTTAAAATTTAATACTTTTTCTAATAAACTAAAACAATTAGAATTAGGGTTAATCTTAATTTCATTTAATTCTTTTTTTCATAAAAATCATAAAATACAAAAATACCAAAAACAATTTCTTTTTTTCTTTAATTTAATTAATTTAACAATTTAATTTAATTTCGTCAAAAAGGGTCCAACGCCCTCGTTTCTAATTTTATTTCAATTCGCATATTTATTTCTTTTTCTCGTATAATATTTATGTATCTCTCCCAAAGCCGTGTAACATATTTCTCGCACTTTACTTTTCTTTACTTCTTTATTTACTTTCTGTCAAATCGGGTTCTGGAAATTTTGGCGATGTGGACCCGCGCCTTTTGTAAAAGTTTAGAATTTTATCTTTCTCGCAATTTTTAACTGTTAACAAATGCATGCAAGAATGAATGGACAAAAATAAAAACAAGCGCATAGATCACTAATAACATGACAAGATAAAATATCTGAATCTGACACACGAATCACACACCACCCCTAGGGTACGCCTCACTGTTGCCTTGCCTCGAAAGGTGATCGTCGAGTAGAGGATGTCTTAGTAAGTCCTCATGATCCAGGAACCTGGCATGAGGGTAGCTTCTAAGGTATCTTCCCATTGCTCCGGTGATCACCATGTCCCGAACCTCGAATTGACCCGAACACATCCAACGGTGGTGCTACCTACCTCTCAATGGTGGGATGGCACTACTTTAAAGGACATCTACACAGACGAATTCCTTAGGGTAGGTAGACGACTCTAGATACTTGCTCTAATTTCAAAACAAATCAAAAATACTTTTCACACCGACACCTTTTCAAAAAGCTTTCGAAAGCATTTTTCAAACACTCTTGAGGACCGATACAAGAGTCGAACTGATATTTTCAAAGAAACTTTTTAAAACCCACAGTTGAAAAGTAAACAAACCATTTTTGAAAACACAAGTGAGCAAGTATCTAAGAGCCCATGGATAACCATGGATAGAAAGGGTGCTAACACCTTCCCTTTCTATAACCTACCTCCCGAACCGAGAGCAATCTCTTTAAGGAATTTTTCTGTGCTTTTGTCCTTTCCATTTGGAGAAAATAAAAGACGGTGGCGACTCTTGCTTCCGCGACATTTCGCGAACCAGCGTTAAACAGTCAGTTCCAGATCCACCGACCACAGAACTGGCGACTCTGCTGGGGACTTAAACTTAAAGTGAGGTGTACCTTAGGGTTAGCTCATAACTGTGTTTTCAATTGTATTGACTTGTCTGCTTTAAATTTGTGGGTTGCATGGGAGTTACATAGATCCTAACCCGGATCTGGGGATACCCTGTTTAGGTAGCATAAGCTGTGAGGGACCTGTCCGGCGTAGACCGACACGGGTGAAACAGTGGCTACGTTGGTGTGGCGCCTTGGTCTGTACCGATATCCCTCGTGTTGAAACGGGGAGAATATGGGTCTTCCAAGGAGTCATTAAGCACCAACAACCTTAGAACCTTAAATGACACAACTTGGCCATTAGAACAGTAGCAGTATGCTACGCCCATTGAGGCTAAACTCTCGTGATGGTTCTGGCTGCAAGAAAAGATTGCGATGCTGGAGTTATGACCGATTGAGGATAGTCAATGATATTGGGATCCTCTAAGAACCCGGTTACTTTGATAGGACAGGTATGAACCAACAAACTGAAAGAGGGTAGTACCTAGACCTCACGCTGGCCTAAACTCTAAGGGCTTCTCTTGTGTGACTTATGTGCCTTCGTACTTGACTACTTGCATGCTTGTTATCTGACACTTGAGTTCCTTGCAGGTTTTGTTTATAGTCTTTAATTGGGACTCATAACAGGGTTACTAAGTTCTTGCAGGTTTTGTTTGTAGTCCTTAATTAGGACTCATAACAAGGTTTACCGAGCTTCTTGAAGGTTTGGTTTATAGTCCTTAATAGGGACTCATAACAGGGTATACTAAGTTTCTTACAGGTTTTGGTTTGCAGTCCTTAATTAGGACTCATAACAGGGTTTACCGAGTTTCTTGCAGGTTTTGTTTTTTAGTCCTTAACTGGGACTCATGACAGGTTTTACTTGAGTTCTTGCAGGTTTCTGTTTATAGTCCTTAATTGGGACTCATAATAGGGTTACTTACATTACCCCATGCATAGCATAACATCATACCATTGCATACATCCTACATAAGGACTAACCCATTTCAAGGATCTCAAGGGTTTATGATGTAGGTCATGAGGAACCAAATGTCTAGCAAGGGGCAAAGGGGATTTATTTTCCTCTAGCCAAAGTTGTCAGGGGCTATGACCCACTTGATATGGTGAGCCTTTGACCCTTGGAAGAAAGACTCTCAACAAATATGAAGTTCTTTCAATCAAGCTACCGGGTCCAAATGCTAACAAATTTTCTTGTTTACCCCGCGAGGTCCTTGAAAACATTACATGCATGTCATACTCATCATTACATAACAGGTATCTTTGTTGCAGGTCACTTACCTTTCTCGCTGTTTATTTCAGCAATGACTTCCCAACCAGATAACCAGGACCTTCTCGCTCCAGAGACTCGGTTCGGGGAAATCCTCCTAAATCTATCCGAGGGACAAGAGGAGCTAAGGACACTTCTCATGGGGACCTTTGTCAGGAACCGTGCTGAGGATGAAAGGCTGAAACACCTACAAGCTGAGGTGGATGCATTGAAAGTCCAGATGCTGGGGCAGGTGACTGCCATTCAAGGGTTAGCTCAAAGACAAGAAGAGCTCGGGGTTCTCATCAACCAACTGCTTCAGGGTAACCAACTGGGGCAAACATCTAAGGTTGAAAAGCCATTCATCATTCAATCATCCTTGAGACGAGGAGATAAGGGGAGAGCTCTTCAAATGGCTTCAGCGCCACAAATTCAGCATCAACCTCACCAGCTTCAGCCAGACAAGCCCAGGAGGCAATTCACCCAGCTCAACATGTCGTTGTTCCAAGCTTTACAACGCCTGTTAAGATTGAACCTGATCACATTAAGGGCTCATCCCCGGAACCAGAACACAGCATCTCCTGTCTATGATCCCAATAAAAGGTGTGCCTACCACTCTGCCTGTCCAGGACATGATACAAACGAGTGTTGGGCTTTGAAAAACAAGATCCAGGACCTGATTGATGAAGGAGCACTGGAATTCACACAAGATGGTCAAGCTGAATTTTTCTACCATCCCTCCAAGACTCACCATTTGAAGTGACAAGCCCTGAGACTAGAAAAACTTTTGTTCATTCGAATGTTCAAGTTGAAATTTTCTTTTGTTCAAACATTTACTCATGTTAAACGTTGTTATTTCATTAATGCATCGCATATGTCTGTTTTGAAGCAATATATTCGTATTCACTATACGCAGATTATTTTCATATTTTTTCTGATGATCAACTCTCAATTAATAATTCTAAGCCTCTTGAGGGAGGATGACGAAAACGATACCGCAATCTTTACAGTATGCTTTTGAACAGACCCCGCTGATGAGGTACAGGCATTGTTTCAATCCCTAAACACTGGAGTTATAAGGAAGATAATCCCTCGTTAACCCCTCTGAGCCAAAGAAGTAGGAGTTTTTCTTTTCGAAATTTAAAACCCTTAATCATAACCTGGGGCAGGGTAGTCTCTCAGTTGATCCAAGTGCATAACAAATGGCACCAAAGAAGTCCTTACAAAACGAAGAAAGACAGTGATGGTTCCGAATAATCAATAAAGAAAGGCAGTCATTATCTCAAAAAAAAACCCATTAAGTCAAAACCCATGAAGGAGACTTACAAAACTGGGGCATCCCGCTGATTGTAATTCCAAAAAAGGAAACAGTTCAGGCAAAAAAAGAAAGGGATAACAAAAAAAAATTAGACAAGAAAGAGGTCTTACCAACCCTCAACAAGAAAGGAATGACTGCCTATTCAGAATAAATCGTCAACATCCGAATCATCACCGGAAAATCAGAGCGAAGACTCAAACAAGGTCTAACGTATGATCAACTGAGTTTAGGTTTGAAGAACATCACGAAGAGCGGGTGGGTACAAATAATTTAAGCCTTTATCCTTTGTTTCTTAAACCGTGAACCAGGCCACGTTATAACCCTTAGAAGTCCTAGCTGAAGCATGGGTTAGTTCGAAAGCATACTATGACGAAAGGTATCCTGACTCCTTAAGGCTTACTATAAAGAAGGAGTTGACATCACGTTTTACAAACAATCACCTGTTTTATGAAAAAGAATGCATTTTCAAAATCTTTAAGACAGACATAAGCTTTGCATTTTTAACATAACTTTGTTTGCATATGACTTTTTGTTTGAACAGCAGGGAAATTCGCACGATGAATACCTGGTGAACAGAAGCACTTCCAATCAAGGGGCAGACGTGGCCAGTGTCTATTATCTGGGGCAATCCAATCAAGATTCGGAGTATCTCTCAAAGGCCAAATAACCTGGGGCAAATCTCCGCCTGAGTCACTTGGGGCATTCCAACAACGAATCTTGCCTGATCAAATACCTTCTGGTAGCATGACAAAACACTTCTAACAGAGGCAACTCCCTACTTTCTGAGAACGGACATAGTCGAAAAAATACTACGCACAATCAAAGACCCGCTGGGTTGACATACCTAGGCAAAAATAAGGGCTTCCCGGCGAACCAAAAGGGTTCGGGCAAAATGAAGGGATGAAATGAAAAAAACATGTACACCCGGCAAGTCGAAAACCTGAAAAGGCGGCTTGGGCAAAAATGGGTATCCCGGTGGACTGAAAACCCGAAAGGGCGGTCCAGGCAAAAGTTAGGGATCAAAGCATACGACTATGTCTTGTCATTTCGTCACTCGCCTACCAGAAGGAGGTTTGTCCATCTACAACTATCAGCACCTCACAGGTCTTCCTCTCATACCTCAGAAACAGGGGCAATAGAGAGTTTGTCTAAGCAATCTAATTGTTCTATCCTCCAAGGTACCAAGGTGGGTTCAGCGGAAGAACGTAACCGGCATATCTTAATTCCCCAGAGAGTGAGCCAGCAAGTCAGTGCACTCTCCCCAAGCAAAGTTACAGTCAACCTTAAGGAAGTTGAGTATCCTCCAGCAGATCTCAACAGTCTCCAGCAGTATATACGCATTCTTAACCAGCATCCCCGACAGTTTTGGCCTAAATATTGTTCCCCGGCGGTATATCAAACATTCAGTGGAGTTACTTCCAATACATCTCAAAACTTCCCCCCAGAGAGTCCAATCTAGTTCCCCAGGGAAGTTGGAATCCATCTCCCCAAGCAGCAAGCTTATCCCCAGTAGATTCTGGAAGCTTGCCCCCCGCAAAGCACGAACGCGTCCCCCGGCTTTATTTAAAGAGTTATTTCCTTACCAGGATATAACTGGGTTATCCTCAGCCAAAAGCCACGGAAAGAGCGTCCTTGGCGGAGTTTTCTTATCCCCAGCGAAGTCTATTAACACTTCCAGCACAACAAGGGTATCCCTGGCAAGTTATTATCAACGCTCAGCAAAAGCATCTCTCTCCCCACAGAGTATTGCTTCCCAGCAAGATCGTTAGAGTACTTTCCTCCCCGCAGAGTTATTCCATTCGCCAAGTTTATTCCCCAACGGAGTCATCTTCTCCTACCGGTATTCTTGCAATCATCATCCCCAGCGGAAGCAAAATCTATTCTCCAACATCAGCCCAGGAGTGACTTCCCGGCACCCGTCAAGGATTTACTTTCCTAGACGAAAAATACATTCATAAAGATCGCACTTCCATACATCATCATAGCATGCATAGACGCATCATACAAATCTCATTTATGTTGAGAACATCATTGCTTGGTCCATATCATGCATTGCATATGACTGACCTTTACCTTTCAGGAAAGATTCAGTTAAATTCTCAATCATATTTCAAGACTCTAAGACCTTATCTGGTTCAGTTAAATCGACTCCAAAGATTTCTCTGGTTATTATCCAGTCAAAGGCCTTCTCTGGTTCGGTCAGATCGACTCCAAAGATCTCCCTGTTTCTTATCCAGTTGAAGACGTTTAAGACCTTATCTGGTTCAGTTAATCGACTCCAAAGATTTCTTATCCAGTCCAAGGCCTTCTCTAGTCCAGCTAAATCGACCCCAAACAGATTTTTCTGATAAAGACCCAGTTGAAGACATTCCAAGACCTAGACCGGTTCAGTTAATCGACTCCAAAGATTTCTTATCCAGTCCAAGGCCTTCTCTAGTCCAGCTAAATCGACCCCAAACAGATTTTTCTGATGAAGACTCAGTAGAAGTTATTTAAGGTTTTCTCAATGTTTGTTGTTGAGGTGGTAATCGCCTATGGTTCTCTCCCCGATACTGCGGAGATGATAATTCCATCCAAGGTTTTCTCAATAATTGCTATTGAGATTGTAATTGCCTATGGTTCTCTCCCCGATACTGCGGAGACGATAATTCCATCCAAGGTTCTCTCAATGTTTGCTGTTGAGGTGGTAATCGCCTATGGTTCTCTCCCCGATACTGCAGAGGTGATAATTCCATCCCAGGTTTTCTCAATGATTGCTATTGAGATTGTAATCGCCTATGGTTCTCTCCCCGATACTGCGGAGATGATAATTCCATCCAAGGTTTTCTCAATAATTGCTATTGAGATTGTAATTGCCTATGGTTCTCTCCCCGATACTGCGGAGATGATAATTCCATCCAAGGTTCTCTCAATGTTTGCTGTTGAGGTGGTAATCGCCTATGGTTCTCTCCCCGATACTGCGGAGGTGATAATTCCATCCCAGGTTTTCTCAATGATTGCTATTGAGATTGTAATCGCCTATGGTTCTCTCCCCGATACTGCGGAGATGATAATTCCATCCAAGGTTGTCTCAATGATTGCTATTGAGGTTGTAATTGCCTATGGTTCTCTCCCTGATACTGCGGAGATGGTAATTCCCACCAAGATTCTCTCAATGTTTGTTGTTGAGGTTGTAGTCGCCTATGGTTCTCTCCCCGATCCTGCGGAGGTGGTAATCCCAAGATTTTCTCAACGATTGCTGTTGAGGTTAAAGTCATCCAAGGTTCTCTCACCGTTCCCGTTGAGGTAGTAACCATCCCTGGTTCATTCATCACCATTTGAAGCTCCAGATTCAGCTCCTGTAACCAGTCAGGACACATCTATACCAAGCATCTGAAGACCAGCTCCTGCAACATGTCAGGTACTCATTTTTCTTTTTGCAGGTACGCAAATTCTCGCTAAGGAATCTCTTACGCGATCAACATCCAAATGGCATCTATAAGCCCATTCCCGCCATCATACTACTATGTGAGTGCAAATTTCTAGGCACTCTAGTGTTCAATCATCTTCCACCTTCGGATTACGAAAGGCACGTCAGCCAATATGCATCCTCAGGTCTAAGAAGATTGAACAGGGGCAACTGTTGTACCCCAAAATTTTCCCTCCCATATTCTTCAAAAATTGTCAAAAGCATGCTTCAAAATTTCCCAAGGGTTGCACAGTTCAAGGACCTCCTAACAGTCAAAATTAGGGTTTTGGTTCTGATCAAGAAAATGAAGTTTCCAAAGGTCCAATCAAGTCCCACATGCCTACAAATATGGTCAAGCATCCTCATACCAAGTTTCAAGACTTTCAGCACAAAATTGCACAGTCAAAAACCCTAATTGCACTACAGTCAACTGTAGGGGCAAAATGGTCATTTGACAGTCAAAAGTCCAAATTTTTGGTCAACATCTCATTTTGAAGCCACAAACATCATTTGATCAATGCTTGATCATGATTCTCAAAGCTTGGCTCAAAAATCATCAAGATGCAAAAGTTTCCTTATTTGGACAGTTGAAAAAGTCAACTGTAAATTGACCAGGGCATAACTTTCACATGGATTATCAGAAAAATTCCATCCAAAGCTAATTTTGAAGAGAAAGACATTTCCTACAACTCCTCTTCATACTTCAAGTCCAAGAAATGCTCTCACAAAAAGTTATCAATTTCAACATTATAGGTCATTTTCAAAAGTCAACAAAAAGGGACTTTAAGTCAAAGGCCATAACTTGAGATTGGTAAATCAAAATGACATGGGACCAAAGGCATTGGTTAGAGGACTCAAATACCTTTTCAAAATGTCCAAGAACATGAGCAAAGCTTAAAAATTGAGCAAGTTGTGCCTTGTGGAAGTTGGGAAATTTTTGGATATTTTGAAAAGTCAACATTGATTCAAATGACCTAAAATTGCTAATGGGCCTCTTTTTCTTCCACAATTCATTACCCAAGGCATGTGCACGACCATTTGGCCCAAAGGGAAGTTTTTCTTCATTTTTTATTTATTTATTTGGATTTTTATTATTAATAATTCATTTAAATTAATTAAAATACATGAAAAATATTAAACCTAATGTTTCAAATCTTTTTATGCATATAATATCTCCAAGATTTTGTGTAAGTCCGATTAGGAAAGAATTGAAGCTAATTGGACATGATTTGGTAGCAAAAACATGTGAAAAAGATTGCAAAATAATGGCTTGAAAATCAAATATTGCATAATCAATTCCTTGATTCTTTTGATCAGATTCTTGACCTAAATCATTCTCCTATATATACACAAGCAAACCCTCATGCCCATGACTCTAAGCTGCGCAAAACAACCAAGAACGAAACTTGAATTTTCTCAAAAAAAAGTCAAACACTGAAAACTGTTTCCAAGGTGATTCAAGCTGAGATAATCATCTCATCACCTTCCTGAGACCTTAAGCAACGTATTTGAATAGGTTTCCACGTCTCTAACGCCTTGAATCATTGTACAGAAGTCAAACTTTTTCACTTTTTTCTCATAATCGTGTTTTACAATTTAGGCATATTCATTGCATTTTATTTGTGGATTTGTGCTAATTAAACCTTTCTGAAGCTAACCAAATAGTTTAATTGTGTTTTTGTGCATTATTAGAGATTTCACCATTGATGGACATTAGGGTTTTCCAAGCTGTGAATTGGGGGTTTTCATTTAAGGAAAAATTAGCACATGGGACCTAGACCATCCAACTCAGCGCGCTTGGACGAAGAGAACGAGACCCTCGCGCCTAATTTATGAGGCCCCAGGGGCTAATCGCTATTTTTCAATAGGGTGTCTATGGGGACGTTTAAAAAACCGTTGCTGATTGGGTTTTGTTTCAGGAAAAAAAATAAATCCATGAAGAAGATGACTCGGTGGCAAGCTATGAATGGTTGATTCAAATTTCGCGCGAAAAGCGCCCCACTAACGTTTGCTTATTTTATATTGTTTGTTAGTTATCATATATACAAAATGCGCTAGGTGGCTCAGTGGCAGGCAAGCATCTTGGTGACTTCCAGGACCTGGGTTCGATCCCAGGTCCCCCTTTCATCCCATAATATTTTTCAATATATACTCCTATGCAGCGCGTTACTTGATGATCACCATACGCCTATAATCTCAATGCACCACGTGGCCAATTGCACTCAATCAGGGGACCAGATCTGGAGACTATGATGAACCGCAGTCAATGCACAGGCATGCTAATCAAAAAGTCAACGAGGCCAGAAGCTTATTGGGCCCAAATTGCTGAAGAAAAACCTCCCAAATTAGGGGCAGAACCCCTTAGGTTTGCAAACTTTTTACATTCTTTGTTTTTCATTATTTTTACTTTCTTTCAATTATTGTTTTTTTAATTAATTTAATATGTTCACAAATAATAAAAAACACAAAAACAATAAAAAATCAGAAAAGAGACAAAAATTAATATTTTTATTTAATGTTATATTTTTTGTAAATAAAACCTTTATTAATTAATTAGTTTTAATTTAGGAGTAAATCTTAATATTTTCTTAATTAATTTAAAATTGGTAGAACTAGGGTTTAATTAACTTTTTTTTATCCTTTTTTCTTTTATTTCATAATAACTAAATATTTCCTATTATTACTTTTATAAATCAAGATTTGCATGTAAATAATTAGGTTAATATTAGGTTAAAATTTAATACTTTTTCTAATAAACTAAAACAATTAGAATTAGGGTTAATCTTAATTTCATTTAATTCTTTTTTTCATAAAAATCATAAAATACAAAAATACCAAAAACAATTTCTTTTTTTCTTTAATTTAATTAATTTAACAATTTAATTTAATTTCGTCAAAAAGGGTCCAACGCCCTCGTTTCTAATTTTATTTCAATTCGCATATTTATTTCTTTTTCTCGTATAATATTTATGTATCTCTCCCAAAGCCGTGTAACATATTTCTGGCACTTTACTTTTCTTTACTTCTTTATTTACTTTCTGTCAAATCGGGTTCTGGAAATTTTGGCGATGTGGACCCGCGCCTTTTGTAAAAGTTTAGAATTTTATCTTTCTCGCAATTTTTAACTGTTAACAAATGCATGCAAGAATGAATGGACAAAAATAAAAACAAGCGCATAGATCACTAATAACATGACAAGATAAAATATCTGAATCTGACACACGAATCACACACCACCCCTAGGGTACGCCTCACTGTTGCCTTGCCTCGAAAGGTGATCGTCGAGTAGAGGATGTCTTAGTAAGTCCTCATGATCCGGGAACCTGGCATGAGGGTAGCTTCTAAGGTATCTTCCCATTGCTCCGGTGATCACCATGTCCCGAACCTCGAATTGACCCGAACACATCCAACGGTGGTGCTACCTAACTCTCAATAGTGGGATGGCACTACTTTAAAGGACATCTACACAGACGAATTCCTTAGGGTAGGTAGACGACTCTAGATACTTGCTCTAATTTCAAAACAAATCAAAAATACTTTTCACACCGACACCTTTTCAAAAAGCTTTCGAAAGCATTTTTCAAACACTCTTGAGGACCGATACAAGAGTCGAACTGAAATTTTCAAAGAAACTTTTTAAAACCCACAGTTGAAAAGCAAACAAACCATTTTTGAAAACACAAGTGAGCAAGTATCTAAGAGCCCATGGATAACCATGGATAGAAAGGGTGCTAACACCTTCCCCTTCTATAACCTACCTCCCGAACCGAGAGCAATCTCTTTAAGGAATTTTTCTGTGCTTTTGTCCTTTCCATTTGGAGAAAATAAAAGACGGTGGCGACTCTTGCTTCCGCGACATTTCGCGAACCAGCGTTAAACAGTCAGTTCCAGATCCACCGACCACACACACCACAAGCACATTCAAACAAAAGCAAGTGATCTAGCAAGCAACTAAGAGCCCATGGAAAACCATGGATGAAAAGGGTGCTAATACCTTCCCTTTTCATAATCTACCCCCGAACTTAAGAAAACATATCTAAAGGTCTTTCCTGTGCTTTTTCACCTTCCCTTTTGGATAAAAGAAAAGTCGGTGTTGACTCTTGCTAAACCGCAACATTTGCGAACACAAACGCAAAGCAATCAAGTCAATTCTCCCACTGTATCATAAAACTGGCGACTCTGCTGGGGAAATACTTAAAAGTGGGGTCACCTTAGGGTTATATCACATTTACTTACTTACATTGTTTGATTTGCATGCTTTACATTTTGGTTCCTTGTTTGGGTTTGTTTTAAATCCTACACCTGGATTTGGGAACACCTTTTAGGTAAGTAGCAATAGACTGTGATGGAACTGTGCGGGGTATAGAGACACGGTTGAAGCAGTAGCTACGTTGATGTGGAAATTTGATTGGTACCGGTAACCCTTGAGTCGAATCAAGGAGAGTACGAGGCCGCCGCATGTTGCCGTGAAGCATCAACTGACCTTAGAACCTTTACTTGACCAACTTGGCCTTTAGGAAGTAGTGAAATAGCCGGTTTCGATGTAAAGCTGAAAATTGGTTGATACTCGATGCTACACTCATTGAGACTTGATTCCTGAGTTTTGTTTGGTTGCGAGTCAATTTCCTATCGAACAAAGCTTGTGGGAAAGGTCAGTGATATTGAGATCCCTTAGAACCCGATTACTATTAACTAGGAAAAGTTGAGCCAACTAAACTTCAAGAGGTTACTTACCTACAAACTCCATGCAAGCCTAAACCTAAGGGCTTGTCTGCTTTGTGTGAATATAATTATTTGTATATAACTTACTTACCTCGCATATTTGCACATAACATCATAACATCATACCATAGCATTTTCAATAACATTGAACCATAACACTTCAAGGATCTCAAGGGTCTTTGATGCAGGGTCACGTAGAACCAGACGTCCACCAAGGGGATTTATTTTCCTCTAGCCAATGCCGTCAATAGATCAAAACACGATAACTTGAGTCAGGGGCTATGACCCACTTGATATGGTGAGCTTCACTCTCGTAGAAGGACATTCGACGATATGAAGTTTTTCAATCAAAGCTGCAAATCTCAACTTCTGACATTTTCTTGTTTACCCCGCGAGATCCTTGAAAATATTGCATACATATATCATACATATCATTGCATAAACAGGTTTCAAAGTAGGTATCTCACGTTCTCGCTGTTTATTTCAGCAATGGCTCTCAAACAAGACAACAAAGATCTCCAAATTCAAGAGGCTCAGTTCATGGAAATGCTCCTAAGCCTATACAAGGGGAAGGAAGAGTTGAAAGCACTCCTCGCTGGGAACCTGGCCAAGAAAAATCCTGAAGACAATAAGGACGATCGGTTGGAACAATTGCAAGCTGAGGTTGAAGCAATGAGAACCCAGATGCTAGGGCAGATGGCTCTTATCAAAAACCTGGCTCAAGGACAGGAAGAGCTGAGAGCCCTTGTCAACAGGCTTCATCAAGATAGATGCAACCAAATGGGGAAAACAGCCAGAATTGGAGATCGAGTCATTGATCAGCCTCCGATGAAGAGTGTACCTTTCCAAATTGCTTCCACGTCACGAGCCCAACAACAATCTCGCCAACAACAACAGGGTAATCGGCGTAGGCAAAATACATATGAAAGACGCTTCATCGAAGTCAACATGTCATTGGCTCAAGTACTGCAACACATGTTGGAGGCCAAGCTGGTTACGTTAAAAGACCCCCCTCGGAATCCCAACACAGCCTCCACAAGGTACAATCCAAATGAAAGATGTGCGTACCAATCCAACAGTCCTGGACATGACACCAATAGTTGTTGGACGCTGAGAAATAAAATTCAAGATCTGATTGAAGAAGGAATGCTAGAATTTGCACCAGATGGTCAACTGGAATTCTTCTGCCATTCATCAAAAGCTCTCCACCTAAAATAACAAGTTCAGACAAAGAGGCTTTTGTTCATTTGAATTTTCAAGTTGTAATCTCTTTTTTTATTCAAACAATCATCTATTTATGTCAAACTTTATTTCATTAATTCATTACATATGTTTGTCTTGAATTCATCCGTTCGTTTTCTCTATATTTAAACTATGCCTTTTAATCTCTTTATGACATTCAAATTTGGCTAAAAGATACAAGCCTTTAGAGGGAGGATGACAAAAACAATGCCATAATCTCATACAATATGCTTTTGGACAGACCTTGTTGATGATGTACATACATTCTTTCAAATCCTAAACACTGGAGTTATAAGGAATATAATCCCTAGTCAGCCCCTTTGAGCCAAAGAAGTAGAAGTTTTCTTTCTTACACAAGTTGAAACCTTTAATCAAAACCTGGGGCAGGGTAGTCTCCCAGTTAATTCAAACGCGCGTTTAGACGCAAACTCTCATCTCATAATACAACGAATGATGTCAAGAAACATTCCTTTGGAATCAAAAGACGGTGATGGTTCCCTATCACATAGGCGGTCATTATCCCTCAAAAAGAAAAGCCCACTAAGTCAAAACCTACAAAGGAGACTTAAGAAAACTGGCGCATCCCGCTGACTGTAATCTCAAAACAGGAACAATCAGGCAAAATTAGGGATAACAAATCAAATAAAAAGAGGTCACTATAAATCCTCAACAACATGAATTTTTTGCAAGAAATGGCTGCTTTCTGATAAACTCAACTTGTCGGAACTATCACCAAAACATCATTCCAGACTCAATTGGAGTTTCAAATGCACAATTAGTTGAGTTTATGACCGAAGAACATCACGAAGAACGGGAGGGTACAAATACACTTTGAGCCTTTATCGTTTGTTTCTTAAACCGTGAACCAAGCCACGTTACAACCCTTCAAAAGTCCTAATTGAAGCATGTGTTAGTTCGAAAGCATACTATTACAAAAGGTATCCTGACTCCTGTAAGGCTTTACTCAAAATCCAGAGTTGAATTTTTCTTGCTAAATTTCTTTACTCGCTAAAAACGCATTTTTCAAAACATCAAGACAAGCATAAACTTTGCATTACTTGAATATCACTGTTTGCATATGGCTATTTGTTTGACAGTGGAGAAATTCACACGACGAATATCCAGTGAACGAAAGCTCTCTCAGTGAATAAAATTAGTTCAAGAAGGATGATACTTCCATTGTCAAAACTCCTATCAACAAGGGGACATAACATGTCACTATCCAGCGCACCTGGGGCAGTCCAGTCAAGATTCCAGGAAACCTCTCAAGAAATGCAGAGTAACCAGAGGCAGGTCTCCATCTCCGTCACTTGGGGCATTGAACGTCAATCTCAGCAAAGGGTTACGTACAGTCAAACATTTCCTGGAAGTGCCACAAACACTCGCTACTAAGGGCGGTGACAAATCTCCATAAAATCCTTCTCATAGGATGACTCCCAGCCAGAATTTAATCTCTGAAAACCTTTCCCCAGCTGAGACAACCTCAAGAATCCTCGAGAACTTTCCCCAACGAAGTCGTCACCTCTCTAGCCGACCGACAACAAGGTTTATTTCCCCAATAAACGACAGGAACCCCCAGCTTGAGGTGGCCTCTCTGAATACTACAAATCAAAGGACCACAACTCCTCTTCCCCAGTAGACTACTCTACAATCCCTAGCAAGTTACTGTGAAACCTGGACCCGACCAGATATCAATTCAACTTTGACTCCCCAATAGAGCAACAGACGACTAAGACTCCTGAACTCTTTTCCCCAAGCAGGAATCAACACTCCATACAGATCTTTCAGCATCTCCCGACAAAGTTCTCCACAAACAATAAAACAGGAATCCTCAGTGGAAACATTCTGAGCAAAGTTTGAAGACACACTTACATCTCAATAACATTCATAACATATGCATACAAAATACATATAACACAAATCTCATTTATTTTGAGAACATCATTACACAATTCATACATCATGACATTGCATACAACTAACTCTTTACCTTTTCAGGAAAGATCGATCGACAGATAAAGGTTATCATCCATTGAGGTAGTAATCATTCCAAGATTCCTTCATCATCCTGCTGAGGTAGTAGTCATCCAAGATTCCTTCATCATCCTGTTGAGGTAGTAGTCATCCAAGATTCCTTTATCATCCTGCTGAGGTAGTAGTCATCCAAGATTCCTTCATCATCCTGCTGAGGTAGTAGTCATCTAAGATTCCTTCATCATCCTGCCGAGGTAGTAGTCATCCAAGATTCCTTCTTCATCCTGCTGAGGTAGTAGTCATCCAAGATTCCTTCATCATCCTTCTGAGGTAGTAGTCATCCAAGATTCCTTCATCATCCTGCTGAGGTAGTAGTCATCCAAGATTCCTTCATCATCCTGATGAGGTAGTAGTCATCCAAGATTCCTTCATCATCCTGCTGAGGTAGTAGTCATCCAAGATTCCTTCATCATCCTGCTGAGGTAGTAGTCATCCAAGATTCCTTCATCATCCTGATCCAAGATTCCTTCATCATCCTGCTGAGGTAGTAGTCGTCCAAGATTCCTTCATCATCCTACTGAGGTAGTAGTCATCCAAGATTCCTTCATCATCCTGCTGAGGTAGTAGTCATCCAAGATTCCTTCATCATCCTGCTGAGGTAGTAGTCATCCAAGATTCCTACATCATCCTTCTGAGGTAGTAGTCATCCAAGATTCCTTCATCATCCTGCTGAGGTAGTAGTCATCCAAGATTCCTTCATCATCCTGCTGAGGTAGTAGTCATCCAAGATTCCTTCATCATCCTGCCGAGGTAGTAGTCATACAAGATTCCTTCATCATCCTGGTGAGGTAGTAATCATTCAAGATTCCTTCATCATCCTGCTGAGGTAGTAGTCATCCAAGATTCCTTCATCATACTGCTGAGGTAGTAGTCATCCAAGATTCCTTCATCATCCTGCTGAGGTAGTAGTCATCCAAGATTCCTTCATCATCCTGCTGAGGTAGTAGTCATCCAAGATTCCTTCATCATCCTGCTGAGGTAGTAGTCATCCAAGATTCCTTCATCATCCTGCTGAGGTAGTAGTCATCCAAGATTCCTTTATCATCCTGCTGAGGTAGTAGTCATCCAAGATTCCTTCATCATCCTGCTGAGGTAGAAATCGCCCAAAGATTCCTTCATCATCCTACTGAGGTAGTAATCGTCCAAGATTCCTTCATTATCCTGCTGAGGTAGTAATCATCCAAGATTCCTTCATCATCTTGCTGAGTCCAGATACAATCACCTTCAGATGGCATCTTTAAGCCCATCTCCAACAACTATCCATTACCTCTCCAAATGGTATCTTTAAGCCCATTCCTTACATAACTAACTAACACATCTTCGAGTGCAAATTTTCTGGGCACTCTAGTGTTCAATCATCCTCCACCTTCAAGTAACGAATGGCAGAATTACTAATCTAACTCTTCAGGTGTAAGAAGATTGAACAGGGGCAGCTGTTGTACCCCAAAATTTTCCCTCTCATTTATCAAGGAATCACCCTGGATCCTCAAGTTTGCTTCCATCCAATTCCAAGCCTTGAACTGCAATTTTTCAAGAAAAGTCATCCGCAAGGGCAAAATGGTCATTTGCACACTGAGAAGTCCAACTTTGACTTTTGATCAAAATCAAATCTCAAACATATTTCATCAAGACATGTTGGAATATGAAGTTTATTTCATCAAGGAATCCAAAAGTCAAATTTTACTTTGGAAAAGTCAAATTCTAAATACTTAGAAATTTTTTCTAAGTGTTTAAGAATTATGACAATTTCAGAACTTCTGACCAGAGTATCACCATAACACTCAGCAAATTCTGGACACTCTCAAGGCAGAGTTTGGTCAGAACTTCTGGACCAGTTTTCACAAAGGCTCAGTCAGAGCTTGCAAGAGCAGTTCAAAGAAGGTTTACAAAGCGTGTTACAAACTTCCTAGAGATCCTGGAAACTCCTTCAGAACATGCTGGAGCCAGAAGATACAAAGATCAGAGGTTGGATGCTACGCTGAAGTAGAACTTCTGATCCAGAACTAAGCCTTGGTGTAGAATCTCACGTTACATGATTTCTGGTTGTGATAAGTCTCATCATCATTAATGCTCACAACTACTTTCTGAGTCTTTATCCAAAGGATTTTCACCACGTGTACCTCTACTGTCTTGGGATAGCAAACTTTGGTACTAGGCCCATGCTTTAATTTTGCTTTTCCTTAAATCCTACTGACAACTCTAGCTTGAGCATGGTTAAAAGCTTCTAATCAACATCTAGTTCAGCCTATGCCTGCATCCCATAATTGCACCAAACTAGCATACGAAAACAGTGATGAAAAAGCAAGGGAACAAGATGCCAAAAAAGGTTCAAATTCCATTTGTATTTCCACCCAAAATCACAACAAATTCACCTATAAATAAGTTGCTCCATCACACTTTCAAGGGGCTAGCTTTTGGAAGGAGAGAACTATCAAAAGAGAAAAATAAACTTATGAAACCCTTCATAAAAATCCATATTTCCCAAACAGAAAACCAAACCTTTGTTCTTCCTTTTTAATCAAAGAGCTTGGCACTCCTCTTCCATTACTCTTGCTGATTCCAGAACATCCAAAGGTAGCAGCTCAAAGCTCCAAGCCCACGTTCCAAGTTCAAGGTAAGTCTTTATGACTTTGCATCTTTTTCATTCAGAACATCATTAAACATGTAAATATCATAGTATTGATGTTGTTCATATCATTGCATAAGTAGAAAAAATGGTGGATCAGAGTTTCTTGATTAGGGGTAGACTCAGATTTAGGATTAGAACTTCTATAAGTTGTTATGCTGTTATCATTCTGATTTGCTGTTTAATAAGAACTGAATGAATTGCTGGTGTGCTGATTAAAAGTCAAAATGTAACACAGAATTTCTGTTTTTCACTCATCATGTTCACACACAGAACTTCTAGGATTTTCTCACTGTTTAAGCACACAGAACTTCTGAGTTCTCTTCACTATTTTAACACAAAAAACTTCTATGATTTTTTCTCATTGTTAACACGCACTGAACTTCTGATTTTTACATGCTGATAACACACTGAACTATTGATGTTCACTCACTGGCTCAACACAATACAAAACTTCTGATGATTCACTCACTGTTTTAACACAGCACAGAACTTCTGAGTTCTCCTTACATGTTAAATACACTGAACTTCTGATGTTTCCATTCGCTGTTTTCAAACACTCAGAGTTTCTGATTTTCACATGCTGACAGTACACTGGATTTCTGAAGTTTACTCACTGTTTTAGTGTAATACAGAACTTCTGACTTGTGGCTCACTGTCTGAATACCACCCAGAACTTCTGTGTTTTCCCTCTAACGTGTCTTGCAGGACCTCAGAGTTTACCAATCCAGAACTTCTGATTCCACTGACGTTCCTTTTTGAGTCATCACGCGCCTGGCTTCAGAACTTCTGATCCTTGTTGTTTTGCTTGCAGCAGCACTGTTTCTATCTTTCATTTATTTTCTTTTTCATCATTTTTAATATTAACTCCTTTTTTTTTTAACATAAAAAGACATAAAAATATTTTCTTTTATTAATTAATTTATTTCTTTTTTTTCATTAAGACAAAAAAAACCATTTTCTAAACAAGTCTTTTTTCTTTCTTATATTGTACATTTCAATATGGTTGTAATAGTAACTTAGGACTTACTTTTACTTGCAACCCCCCATTCATAAATATGTACCCCATCCCCTATATATTATAATAACATAGGACTTTACATTTCCGCACTTTTATTTCTTTCATACATTGTTAGTAATTAGGGTGTGTATGGAAAGACATGAAAATCAACAAATAGATCACCCTAATCAAGACGAAATGCATGCAATCAAACACACTTGCACACTAACACCCTTAGGGTAATCCCACTTTGTTGCCTATCGCAAAAAATAGTCATGTCCCTCGAACATGAGCGCTTTTAGCAAAGACACTCGATAAAAGATCGTAGTCCCTCGATGATCCTCGATGTTGCCTTCGGTAAACGATCTAGTCCCTAACACGACATTGCTAAAACGTTCCATGAGTTTCCTTCTATGACTATACACAAACTTCCCACGCTCGTCCCTCCACATCTAATGATGGGGCTTCTTACCAAATCAATGGTAAGATAGCAACATCTAAAGGAGGGGGAAAAGAACATCTAAAGACCTTTTTGAGTAGGTAGATTCACTCCTAGTTTCTCTCTTGCTCACAACAAAAACATTATATCTCACAAACACCTCTTTGAACTATTTTCGAAATAAACACTTTGTATGCATTCTTATAGAAACGAGAATCATTACAAAGTTACATTTTCAAAATACTTTCAAAAACCATACCACAAGAAAATTTAAATAAAAGCAAGTGATCTAGCAAGAAACTAAGATCCCATGGAAAACCATGGATGAAAAGGGTGCTAATACCTTCCCTTTTCATAATCTACCCCCCGAACTCAAGAAAACATCTCTAAAGGTCTTTCCTATGCTTTTTTCACCTTTCCTTTTGGATAAAAGAAAATTCGGTGGCGACTCTTGCTAAACCGCAACATTTGCAAACAAAAATGCAAAGCAATCAAGTCAGTTCTCCCACCGTATCACAACTGTCATTTTCTGTATGATCTTTTTAATGTTTTTATTTGCAACTTCGACAACACCACTCATCTTTGGTCGATAGGGAGAAGAATTGTGATGCTGAATCTTGAATTTCTCGCACAAGGAAGTGATCATAGTGTTGTTGAGATTTGTACCATTGTCAGTGATGATTCTTTCCGGGATACCATACCGGCAGATAAGGTTTTTCTTGATGAAACGGGCAACAACATTCTTGGTAACGGAGGCGAAGGAGGCTGCTTCAACCCACTTTGTAAAATAGTCAATGGCCACTAGGATGAAGCAGTATCCATTAGAGGCGGTCGACTTGATTTCCCCAATCATATCAATCCCCCACATAGCAAAGGGCCAAGGAGACGTCAAGACGTTCAGAGGAACCGAAAGGACGTGCACCTTGTCAGCATAAATCTAACACTTATGGCAGGTTCGAGAGTGTTGATAACAATCTGCTTCCTTGGTAGACCAGTAATAGCCTTCCCGTAGGATTTTATTTGTTATCGTATGTGTTTTACCCAGAAATTTGCCCTCCCATATTTCTCAAAACATTGCAAGAAGAATCTCCAAGTTGCTCAAGGTTGCTCAAGGATTGACCAGACAAGCTATCTCCTAAGGCAGTCAACCCCAAATTAGGGTTTTGTGTTGCATCAATATCCTTGAATACAAATGACCTCAAGTGCTCCCCAATGTCCTAATATGTTCTCAAGATCATCCATGTTAAACTTCAAGCCTTGCAGAGGAAGTTTGTTCAGTCAATTGCTCAAAGGGCCCAAAAATCGACTGTGCTAGGGCAAAAGTCAACTGTGACCTACAAACAGTCAAAACTCAATATTTTTTGTCAACATTCTCATTTTGAAGGATATTTCATCATTTGATCAAGGGTTGATCATGATTCATCAAGCATTGCTCAAAATTCATCAAGACTCAAAAGTTGCTAAATTAGGGTTTTGTAGGAAAAGTCAACTCAAATTTGACCAAGAATAACTTTCTCATACTTTATGAGAAATGACCTATCCAAAGATCATTTTGAATAGGATGCAATTTCCTATAATCCATCTTCACACCCCAAGATCAATAAATGCACTCACAAGAAGTTATGAATTTGGACATTATAGGTCATTTTTGAAAGTCAACAAAAACACCTTTTGTGCCAAAGCTTATAACTTGAGCATAGAATATCAAAATGAGATGATACCAAAAGGGTTGGTTAGAGAACATCTCAAGCTTATTAAAAAGTCCAAGAACACTGCCAAAAGTTCAAAATTGAAGAAGTTATGCATTGTTGAAGTTGGACATTTTTACAAGATCACCAAAAGTCAACTATCACCAAAACTTCAAATTTTGTCAAATAAGCCCATTCTTTTCCACTTGATTTGAGCTTGCATCATTGCCCACGTGTCCTAGCTTTAGCCATGAGCCCATATTTTGTTTTTATTATTTAATTTTATTTTTATTTGAATTTATTCATTTTAAATCAAATTAAATCATATAAAATCTAAAACTTTGATGACATGAGATTTTTTTGCTGTTTCATGTTTTTATTATCATCATTAACATCATCAAAATCGAATCATACAAAATCATGTGCAAAAAGATTGAGATTTTGCAAAATTGGCAAGGTTTAAAGAGGAGATCAAATCAAATATGTATGCATTGATATGGGAGGATTCAATCCATAATTCTTACCTTAATACACTACATAGTACATAAGGAAGCAAAGGCAATCGAAACAAGGGTTGGAGGTTGCAGGCATAGGCAAGACAAAAGTTGAAAAATTCACTAAAAAGCTTGGAATTGAATTCATAGCTAGAGGCATTTTCAGAAGCTGAGACCTGTCCCAATCTCTTCCTGGGCGTTCACACAAGCGATCTAGATCAAAAGCAAGCGTTCTCAGACCTTCACAAGCGCTGTAAGTGTCACGATATCTAGCTTTGTTCTTGAAATCGTAAATCTCCATTCTTGCATCATTTGGATATATTATTGGCATATTTGTAATCATCACAACATTTCCAAGATATGTGCATCATTCAATTTTGTTTATCTAACCTGTAATGTAAAACGCCATAGCTAGGGTTCTTGGAGGCATTTTTGGGGTTTTCTGTTTCAGGCAAAATTGGGACTCAAGAAGAACATGGCTGTAATCAGGAGGCCATAACGAATCCAACCATGTTCTTGGAATGGATTTATTTAGCCTGGAGAGATTTTTAGCATAAGCCTGCGTCTTTTTCTGCCGATTCAAATCCGCAGGTAATGTTGTTACAGGCCTGAGGACAGGGATGAGTGCGTGTCATCCTCCGGTTGGCCCATTCAAATATTTTTCGCGCATTTTATTTTTCTGATCAATAATTGTTGTTTTGTTTTATTATTATTATTTTGTATATTACTAACGAACAAAACCAAGCAGCGTAGTGGCAAGGCAAGTGAAGCATCATCCATCTGGACCTGGGTTCGAATCCCAGGTCCCCCACCTTCTCTATATTTTTCCTTTTCAGGTATTCCTATGCATGCTTGAGCCTGTAGAACACCGTGCACTATCATCCATGCAATAGCCAGATGGCCAAAGGCCAGATCTGGTGGTCCAGGAGTGGATGTCCACCATGGTCCAAGTCCAAGCATGCACATCAGATCTCAAAGAGTCAAACAAGGGCCAGCGTTTTGGGCTTAAGGAATTGCTTCTCAAACTCCCAAAATTCAGGCCCATACTCCCTCTTTTTATTTACTTTGTTTATTTATTTTAATTGTTTTAATATTTTTTGTTTAATTTACTAACCAATCATAAAAATTCAGTTTTTCATAAAATAAAATCACCAAAAATATTTTTATTCAATTAAATTTTCACTTTTATTTTTATTAATAAATACTAATAAATTAATTTAGGTTTATATTAGAATAACTTTAACTTATTTTTTTGTAAATAATTAAAATTAAATTAGATTTAATTAGGTTTTTACTAATTCAATTAATTTTATTTTCTTTCTTAAAGTAACAAAAAACCCAAAAATAATTTATTTGTTTTAATTAATTAATTAATTAATTTAATTTAGTAATTAATTTAGGATTTATTTCTTTCTTAAAATAAAAAAAAAAGATGTTTTCTTTAAAGGGTCAAAACCCTAATCTTGCGTCCGATTAAATTTTGCACCGCGATTTATCTTTTTTATCCAATATTGTACTTGCTCCTGGATTGTAATAGTAAATATGACTTTTATTTATTTTTATCGCTTTATTTATTTTTTTAAAGGGTTTGTCTTTGGCGATGTAAATACCCGACGCCTTGTAATTTCAATCCCGCATTTTATTTTCCGCAAATATAACTGTTAGATGTTTGGTAATAGGATGGCATGACAAGACTGAATGTTTTAACCTAAAATTAACTTAGACCACCCTTAACATGTGCAAAGATAAAAATAACTGAAAACGACACACTCGGACATGCGCACTCTTAGGGTACACCTCACTTGGTTGCCTTCGTACGCGGTCATTGAGTATAGGTCGTTTTAGATGTCGTCCTCTTGTCTAAAAGATCATAGTCGCCTCGAAACGGTTGCCTCAGATATAATTGCCTCAAAAAAAATGATCTAAGACATTAGGGTTATCGCTAAGGCGTCCTAACATTGCTTTAGTGACCGTCAGTCCCTCATTCGAATTGACCCTCAAACTCCAACGACGGTACTACCTACTCACTAATAGTGGGATAACATTGTCTAAATGACATTAGCATAGAACGATTCCTTTTTCGAGTAGGTAGGTGGTTCTTAGATACTTGCTCTTTAAAAAAACAAAAAATCTTCACACTTACACTTCTCGAACAAAGTTTTCAAAAAAACACTTCATAACCTCTTGAGGACAGAAGCAAGAGTTAAATCAAAGTTTCAAAACAAAAACTTTTTCAAACCCACAAGAACAAAGAAAGCAATTTTGAAAACAATATGAGCAAGTACCTAAGAGCCCGTGGATAACCACGGATAGAAAGGGTGCTAACACCTTCCCTTTCTATAATCTACCCCCCGAACCCGAGAAATATCTCGAAAAAGGAATTTTTCAGTGCTTTTTTCCTTTCCTTGTTGGATAAAATAAAAGTCGGTGGCGACTCTTGCTTACCGCGACATTTTGCGAAAAAAAACGTAAAACGTAAACCAGCATTCCAAAAAACAATCAGTTCTACCCACCATATCACAGTATGCCTGCTGGAATGGGTACCAAAAGTGCCTTCATGCAATTCAACTATGATCCTTTCAGCTTCAATCTTATCTACGCACCGAAGTAACACATAATCATGATTGCGTTTATACATGATGCCGTTACTAAGGAAGAACTTAGCAGAGAATCTCCTTAAGAATTTTTTGTCATTGATTGAAGCTCCTTCTGTATATTCTTGAGCCTCGAGATATCTCTTGGCTTCGTGAAACAAAGGTTGGTCCACTACTTCTTCAGTATTAATCTCGTGACATGTGCTGGTTCATCCATTCGTTCGACAGTGATCTGGGGAGCCTCATTATCCCAATTAAGTTTAAACATAGATGACATTGTAGCTTGTGCGTCTGCTAGCTGATTTTCTTCTCGCGGGAAATGCTCGAAGGTATTCTTCTCAAAGTGTGAGAGCAATGTCAAAACATGTTCTTTGTAAAGGATAAGGTTAAGGTGTTTGGTGTCCCATTCCTGTTTGATCTGGCTAATGACCAAAGCTAAATCTCCGAATACATTCAAAGATTTGATCCCCAAGTCTATGGCGGCTTCGAGACCAAAGATGCACACTTCGTATTCCGCAATGTTATTTGTACAGTTGAAGTAGAGTCTTGCAGTAAAAGGAGTATGACATCCTTATGGAGATATGAGTACAACACCAATACCATTGCCGAGTGCGTTAGATGCCCCATCAAAGAACAGGGTCCATCGGGATCCTTGTTCAGGTCCGTCATATGGCTTGAATTCTTTATAGTTGTCTAATGTCATGATGTCTTCATCCGGAAATTCAAACTTCATGGACTGGTAGTATTCTATAGCTTGGTGAGCAAGGTGATCGGTTAATACACTGCTCTTTATAGATTTCTGGGTAGTATACTGTATGTCATATTCTGTCAGGATCATCTGCCATCTCGCTATTCTCCCAGAAAGAGCAGGCTTCTCGAAGATATATTTTATCGGATCCATTTTAGATATCAACAAGGTAGTATGAGTCAGCATATACTGTCTTAGCCGATGAGCAGGCCATGCCAGAGCGTAACAAGTTTTCTCGAGTAGTGAATATCTGGTTTCACAGTCGGTAAAATTTTTGCTCAGGTAGTAAATAGCGTGCTCTTTTCGGCCAGACTCGTCATGCTGCCCCAATACACACCCTATTGAGTTTTCTAAAACAGTCAGATACATAATCAACGGTCTTCCCTCGACTGGTGGCATCAACACAGGAGGCTCTTGTAAGTATTCTTTGATTTTGTCAAAAGAAATTTGACATTCGTCATTCCACTTGACTACTTGATCTTTCTTCAATAGCTTGAAGATTGGCTCACAAGTAGTTGTTAGATGAGAAATGAATTTGGCAATATAGTTCAAACGTCCCAAGAATCCTCTTACTTCCTTCTCAGTACGAGGAGCAAGCATCTCTTGTATTGCTTTAACTTTGGCAGGATCGACCTCGATACCTTTGTTGCTAACAACAAAGCCTAAGAGTTTACCAGACCGTACCCCAAACATGCATTTGTTTGGATTCAACCTCATCTTGTACTTCTTCAGTCTATCAAACAGTTTCTGTAAGTGATCAAGATGCTCTTCTTCTGTTTGAGATCTGGCTATCATATCGTCCACGTAGACTTATATTTCGTGATGTATCATGTCGTGAAATAGAGCTACCATGGCACGCTGATAGGTTGCCCCAGCGTTTTCCAATCCGAATGGCATCACCTTGTAGCAGAATGTGCCCCATTGTGTGACAAATGTTGTTTTCTCCATGTCCTCAGGCGCCATTTTGATTTGGTTGTAACCTGAGAATCCGTCCATGAAGGAAAACACTTTGTGTTGTGCCGTATTGTCAACTAGGATATCAATGCGGGGGAGTGGAAAGTCATCCTTAGGGCTTGCCCTATTCAAATATATGTAGTCCACACACATTCTCACTTTGTCGTCCTTTTTGGGCACGGGAACAACATTGGCAACCCATTGGGGGTAAGAGGTGAAAGCCAAGAATCCAGCGTTGAATTGCTTCATGACCTCTGCTTTAATCTTTTCTGACATATCAGGCCTCATGCGATGAACCTTTTGTTTTACTGGCGGACAATCCTCTCTTATAGGAAAACGATGTACCACAATATCTTCATCAAGTCCTGGCATGTCTTCATATGACCAGGCAAAGACTTCGACATAATCATGTAACAACTGAATCAAACGCTTCTTGATACTGGGTTCCAGATTGGCACCCACTTTGACCTCTTTTTTATCTTCTTCGGTACCTAGGTTGATCGTATCCACGGGTTCCTCGTGAGGCTGGATGGTTCTCTCTTCTTGTTGTAGCAAACTTGAAAGTTCCCCTGGTACTTCACAATCTTCCTCACCTTCGTCTTCGGCTTGGTAGATTAGATTCTCAGAGTCACAAAAGGCCATAGCAGTATCGTTACCCATGGGATCCAGAATGGATGTATACCTGCATTGTGAGTGTGTGTGTGTGTAAGGGTATAACTATCTTTGAAAGAAAGTAAAATGTAAAAGAAAAACAACGAGCACAAAAGTTTGTATGCGAAAACGTCCATGATTCATTAATGTTATATGAGAAATGAGATAATAACCCTTACAAATGGACCATTGTGCCTCGGGTAAGACACAAGGTTTTAAGAGTGCGAATTGTTTTGAATATTACAGACCCAACAAAATGTAAAGACAAATTACTGAGGGATAAAAGTGATCGGGACGAAGTCTCTAGCCTCCCAATTGTTGAGCCTTCCATTGATAGTCGGGAAGATCTATTCCTCCAGGTTGCAACCATCTTCACCATCTTCCAATGCGTTGACTTCACGATTGCTAATCTTCAAGGGTGGCCCTCAAGCACGGGCACGGTGTACAACCTTTTGAGCACTTGAAGTGAAACCTAGGCCAAACTTGTCAGACTTATATGGGATATCTGGGAGTTATCCCCATATAGTGCATCCTCCTTCTTCTACCACTGCTTTAGCATCTTTTAGTGACGACATCCGGAGTGGAGGCCTGGTAATATTAGGAACAGTCTTAGTCACTGCCACCTCTTGAGGGACCTCTTCAAAGTGTTGAAATGGAGTTTCAATGAATTCACCATCTAATTCCACATATCTGAAGGAATTGAGATGGCTGATCATGTATTCTTCCTCTCCATGTACGGTGATAATATTTCCTTGAACTGGATACTTCAACATTTGGTGC
Source organism: Vicia faba (assembly GCA_948472305.1). NCBI lineage: Eukaryota > Viridiplantae > Streptophyta > Magnoliopsida > Fabales > Fabaceae > Vicia > Vicia faba. Next base: position 308,312,648 of record OX451740.1, on the reverse strand, counting down.
AACATAAAAGTAACAACACCAGCGTTATGGATCCATGGTCGGCCTAGCAGGCAGGAGTATGAAGGGTGGATGTCCATCACATAAAAAGTTGAATTGAAGGTTTGGGTTCCAACCTTTATGGGAATGTCCACCTCCCCATGTACCATCCTGTTCGAACCGTCAAAATCCCTTACCACTATGTTGCTTGGCTTCAAAGTCAACCCCTCACAGTCAAGTCTATCAAGAGATTTTTTGGGTAATACATTCAAAGATGAGCCAGTGTCCACCAAAACATGCGCCAGAGTGGTGCCCCAACATTCCACTGAGACATGCTGTGCCTCATTATGCTTTCTTCCCCTCGGCGTCAGATCAACATCTGAAAAACCTAAACCATTGTCCACAGTTAGGCTAGCTACGCAGTCTTGAAATTGATCAGCAGATCTCTCTTGAGGTACATGGGAGGTTTTTAAGAACTTCACCAGGGCTTTTGCATGTGCTTCGAAACATAGTAGTAATGCCAGCATGGAGATTTTGGAGGGAGTTTGTCCAAATTGTTCAACTACATCATAGTCTCTTTTCTTTATAATTTTTAGGATCTCCTCTATTTCTTTCTTGGAGGTCTCAGGGATAGTCAATGACCGAGCCTTCGTCCGGACAGGCTCCACCTGAATACTCTTTCCTCGAGTCTCGATAGCGGGAGTGTTGATAGGGATGATAACATGGGTTGTAACGTCTTCGTCAATAGGAGTACTTGCAGAGATGATTACGGGTATGGGATCAAACTTTGGAGCAGCCACAGGGATAATTGCGGGTCCAGAAACTGCTTTTGGGGGAGCAATTTCTGGAGAAAAGATCCTACCACTTTGGGTAATTTTGCTAGTTCCGGTAATATTACTGATGTCAGAGTCTTCTTTCTCGGATTTTGAATCTTCAGCGGCCGACCAGTCTTGTTTGATTCCATGGTAGTAAATGTCCCCTCCGTAATTCCACGACACGATTTTGTCTAATTCATACGGGACTGGCCCAGGCATTGTGATTATTAAAGGAGATGCTTTCGGAACATATGTAATTCTAACGGGTCTTTTGGTGGAGACCCTGGAAGAATTGGCGGAAATGGTAGAAACATCTTCAACAGGAACAGGTGGAATAAGAGTCTTTTCAAACAAAATCTCTTTGTTATCCATCAGGCACTGGACGCCTTCTTTCAACAAAGGACGGTTAGTCAGTGAGGATAAACAGAAACGACAATCTTCATCACAACCCAGGAATACGCCGATATTCAAAAAGTTCATTTTAACAGTCAAAAGGGGGGTCATGAGTTTGTTAACTGAAGTAACAAACAATCCTTCTTCAATGGCATTGGCATTGTGACCATGTCTGGGCATAGGAGCAGAGATGACATTTGGCTTTTCAGGCGCATCGAACTCAATTTCTTTTGCTTCAATGAGGTCTTGTATTTTGTTCTTCAAGGCCCAACAGTTATTAGTATCGTGACCAGGACTTTCAGAGTGATATGCACAACGGGTATTGGGATGATAATAAGGGGATGTTGTATTGGGGTTTTTCAGATCTTCTTTCAAGGTTACCAAATTGGATCTTAGAAGATGCGGTAATACTTGAGATAGAGTCATGTTGATTCTGGTGAACTGTCTGACTGGCCTTTCCACCCTTGGTTGATTATTTCTTTGTTGATCAAATGCAGGCTTTGGGATCATAGCGGCCCCCACCATTGGTCAGCGTTCGGCCCTATCTTGGTTTCTTTGCGGATATACGACAATCACCTCTTTCTTTCTGATAAAGGGCTTCGTTACATCTACTGAAGAAGATGTGTCTTTCTGAATCTTTCCATTCTTAATACTGATTTCTATCCTCTCTCTGGTTAATATAAGTTCAGTGAAGCCTGCAGATGAACTTCCAATTAAATGATTGAAGAAAGGCCCAGACAAGGTGCCCAAGAACATGCCTACTAATTCTCTCTCAGACAAAGGGGGTTGAACTCTTCCGGCCAAATCTCTCTATTTTTGTGCATAGTCTTTGAAACCTCATTAGAGGCCATGGCCATAATCTGGAGTTGAGTACGGGTAGGCGCCAAATCAGCATTGTATTGATATTGCTTGTAGAAAGCTGCGGCAAGATCTTCCCAATTGTGAACATTAGCCCTTTCTAGTTGGTAGAACCAGTCAAGTTGGGTACCAGACAGACTGTCTTGGAAGAAGTGCACCCATAAGTCTTTATCAGTGGTATGGGGTTGGATTTTCCTCACATATGACCGGAGGTTCATCTTAGGGCATGAAACTCCGTCATATTTAGCGAATACAGGTGCTTTGAATTTCGGAGGAATCACAATTCCTGACACCAAACCCAATTCCTCAAAGTCCAAGCCTGGTACCTTTTGGATTTCCATCACGCTCAATCGCTCTTCAAGATGTTTATACTTGTCATCAGTCGGAGGGTATTATTCTTCAGAGTAGTCCTCTTCTTCCTCTTCCTCTTCTGATTCTGACGGGATAACTGTTTCCCTGCCTTTCCCCTCTCCTTCACCGGATGTAGTTGCAAAGTCCAAAGTCCTTCTTGTCTGCCCATGAAATCTTCTTCCCATGTTTAAGACTCTGGTTTCCTTCTTTGTTTTCTTTTTCCTCTCTTCATCCAGCAGAGTCAATTTTTCTTGCCCCTTGGCTAGGGTCATGAGAAACTGTTGAAACTGCATATTCTAAGCTTGGAGATCTTTCACTGTTTGCTCGAGATCCATCTTACTAAAATAAACAATAGAGAGATGAGGAGACTTATTGCAAAAGACCTGCTTATGTTATGATGAATGGTATATGCATATCCAATGTTTTCAAGGATTTCAAAGATTCAAATTTGTTTTAGACAAAAAGAAACACACGTTATATTAATAAGATAAAGTTTGAGTACATCAATGCCCCTTGGGAAAAATAATACAAAATCTCTAAGATAGAAAAGTAGTGCGCATCCTCTTTGGTGCAATGCAGGCATTCAGAGTCTGCTCCTCATGAAGTAGCCTAGTGAGCTCAAAAACCTTCTTCTCGCTTGCGTAGAATTGGGCTTCGAAAGTATCTCACTCCCCTTTGAGTTGTATCCAATCCCTTTGTAGGTCTTCAAGAGATGTGGGCATGTCAGGATGTAGGATATTGTATGGAACATCTCCCTCCATGACAGGCTCAATGATTACCGGGAGAATGGAGGGGTAAGGCATCATAAGATTCTGAGCGCGAGTTCGTACCCATTTGAGGTAAGGCTCAAGAGGGATGGAATTCTTGTGTCCCAAAGTCTTGCCATCCATCTTGTTTAGCATCCTCCAAGCTCGGATAAATCTCTGGCGAAGACCTTGATCATCGTTGTCGTAGTCGAATACCAAATCTTGAATCAGAATCTCGTGCAGGCCATCCCTTCGGGCATAACCAAACTGCCTTAAGGCTAAGCATGGGTTGTAGGTGATACCTCCTCTAATGCCAAGTAAAGGTACAATAGGGAATTCTCCATAACGGTCGACAATGATAACATTCTCTTTGGATCGAGATCACCAATGAATGTCTGAATGTTTGAGCGTCATCAACCTTTGCGTCCACCTTGAACCTTGCACATTCTTTAATACAGATTGGGGAAGATGAGAAATAAACCATATTTCCAAGAGAGGAGTGCAACACATAAGGACACCTCTTTTCCTCATTATGCGAGTGTGAAAAGAGTGTAGGATATCCCCTAGGAATGTAGGCACCGGGTTGCGTGATATGAAGATTTTGATGGCGTTCACATCTATGAGCTGGTCAGGATTTGGAAACAAAACCATCCCATAGATGAGGAGAGCCACAATTTCCTCAAAGGCTTGCAAGTCTAAGGAATTCCAACAACTTTGGGCTTTCTCAAATAGGAACTTTGCTAAGAAGCCTCTGACACCACTCCTTGTTTCCCAATGGGTTGTGACATCAGATGAGTGCAAGTGTAGAGCTTGAGCAATCTCTTCTGGCTTTGGATCTCTTTCCGTACCGTTGAAAGGTAGTCGATTGAGAATGGGAATCCTCAAGAGTTAGGAGAATTCTTCTAAAGTAGGCACAAGTTGATAGTCGGGGAAGGTGAAGCAATGGTGTAAAGGATCAAAGAGCTGAAAAAGAACTTTCATCATGTCCTCATCTGTGTTGGAGGTGACCAAGTTGAGTAGACGACCATGTCTCTCGGTGAATGGAGAATTTTCAGGAATTCTTGAAACTAGCTCCTTAAGTTGTGGATGGATTCTCACAAGGTTGACTTGAATAGTTTTCCTGCGAAGTGAATCCATATCCTACAAAACAAGAGCAAAGATGAATCCCAAAATCCTTGAAATGGTTAGTGGATGTATATGATTTTCATGATGTCCATGATGTTATGTACAAGTATGCATATACAAGCAAAACAAACAAGTCCTTAGTTTAGGCTTGCATGGAGTTTTATAGGTAAGTAACCTCTTGAAGTTTAGTTGGATTAAACTTGTCCTAGTAATAGTAACCGGGCTCTAAGGAGCTCAATATCACTGGATTTTTTCCTTGGTCATTGTTTCAGCTTAAGCCTCTTTAATGGCGACTGTAATATCCCAATAAACCAAACCTCAATGAGTGTAGTATCGAGTATCTACCAACTTCAGACTACACCAAAGCCGGTCATATCACTACGTCCTAAAGCCCAAGTTGGTCAAGTAAAGGTTCTAGAAGTTCATTAGTGCTTCATGACATCACTCAGTGGACCCGTATTCTCTTTGATTAACTCAAAGGCTACCGATACCCATAAATATGTCGCACTAACATAGCTATTGCTTAGACCATGTCGGTATACCCCGCACAGTTTCCACAACGTATTGCTACTTACCTATAATGTATCCCAAATCCGGGTAGAGGATTCAAACCCAAACAAAGAACCATAATGTAAAGCATACAAGTCAAACAATGTAAGCAAGTAAATATGATCTAAACCCTAAGGTAACCCTACTTTTAGAATTTTCCCCAACAGAGTCGCCAATTCTGTGATACGGTGGGATAACTGACCTGGGTGTTTTACGTTTGATAGCAAATGTTGTGGTTAGCAAGAGTTGCCACCGACTTTTCTTTTATCCAAAAGAAAAGGTGAAAAAGCACAGAAAAGACCTTTGAGATTGTTTCTTGGGTTCAGGGGGTAGATTATAAAAAGGGAAGGTATTAGCACCCTTTTTATCCATGGTTTTCCATCGGCTCTTAGTTACTTTCTAGATCCCTTGCTTTTGTTTGAAATAGTGCTTAGTGTGGTTTGTTGAAAGTATTTTATAAAGAGGCCATTGTTTAGGCAATCTTTGTAATGATTCTCGTTCGTAAGAATGTATACAAAGATGTTTGATCTTTTTGAAAATGTTTTCAATGTTTGTAAAATGTTTGAAAATGTGTAGGTGTTTGTTTTGAAAATAGCAAGGATATGTGTTTTGAAATGGAGCAAGTAACTAGAAGCAATCTACCTACTCAAATGTATTTCTTGTTCATTTTCTTTTCCTTTGATATTGTTGTCTTACCATTGATTTGGTAAGCAACCCTATCTTTGGATGTTAACGGGACGGGCGCGGGTCATCGTATAACCATGATTAGCAATATTGCAAGGTATCTTAGCATTTCTCTTGAGGGACTAAGATCATTTGTAAGGCAATATTCGTAGCGTCATCGAGGGACTATGATCTTGTATTTTGATTGTTTTTGCTAAGATACCTCACATGCATAATATGGCCATTTATAAGGCAACCAAGTGGATTTTACCCTAGGGGTGCTTGTGTGCAAGTGTATTGATTTTCATGCTTGTTTTGTCTTGTATTAGGGTTTTCTACTTGTTGATTTTATCTTGCCATACACACCCTAATTACTAACAATTATATTAAAGCGATAAGTTGTGGAAATTTAAATCCTACGCTATTACATCATTTGGGGAATAGGGATACAAATTTACAAATGGGGGTATGAAAGCAAATAAATCCTTACTTACTATTACAACCATATTGAATGAATAAATAATGTACAAAAATAAATAAATAAAAAATTGTTTTGAAATTTTTTTTATGTATTGACACATACACTTATGTATTGATACAAAAATAGTTTATGTATTGACGTATGCCATTACGTATTGATACGAAAACAGTTTATGTATTGACGCATACCATTACATATTGATACGAAAACAGTTTATGTATTGACGCATACCATTACGTATTGATACGAAAACTTCCTTGCTGCTGAAAAATGAAAATTAACTCAGTATGAGTCGACGCATTCGCGTTTCGTATCGAAGCATGCAACATTTCGTATCGACGCATAATGGTTTGCATCGGCTCATAACCTGTTTTGGACACTGTATGTGTCGACTCATAGCATTTCGTGTCGACGCATAACTGCTGTTTTTTTTTGTTTTTATCACTGTTTTGCTACATGTAAAAGTTAATTCTCAACACATGGTTAGTGAAAATGAAAAGCAAGCATATGGTTAGGTTTAAGGCAATGATATCTACATTTTATCTTCACAAATGAACCATTAATGATGCTTGTATGAAGAGTTCAAAATCAAGAAAACTTACCTTGAAACTGAAATTTGTGCTTTGAGTTTGAGTTGTTGTATGGGCTGTTGTTGAGCTTGGGAAGTGATGATAGTGATGTTACAGGAGTTTTTCTTGTGTTTGAACAACTTCTATATGATGTATGTGGAGTGTTTAGATGGTTGGACAGAATTTGCAAGGTATGAGAGGTTCAAAGGTTTGGACTTTAAAACTCAAGAGTGGAAGTTTTGTGGACTGTTATGGCTTTTCTGAATATGAGATTTTGAGGGTTTACCAATATAAATTATGGCTTTTCTCTCTATCCTTTTTCTAACCTCTTTGAATTGCAAATTCTTCTTCTATTTATAGGCAGGAGGTTTGTTCATATGAGCTGACTAAGTTTGCAAGACAACATGTTATGGTTTGGTTGGATTACAAAAATCAAATTATGTCAAGTACTCCATAGTCCCAAGGTGAAGTGCCAAAGTTACTGGTATAGAGGATTTACTTCCCATGATTTATGGTGGATTATAATCAACAACAAGCAAGGTATGGGCTTAAGACAAACTTTGTACAAAAAGCTTGCTTTTCAAGAATAACAATGGTGCCTTTATGCCATAAATGGAAAGATCTTTTGGACAATGGTTTAAACACTTGGGTAGTAGTTCAAGCTCTTGTGTAAACATTAAATTATGATGATATTTTCAAGCAAGGAGGCCTGCAACATAAGATTATGCAGCAAATCATAAGAGTTTTGTTATGTGTTCTTCACTAAAATGACTTGCAACTCAATAATGGATGCTCGACTTCATGCTCTTGAATCTCCTAGCTCAAATATGATAAATTCATGCTCTTGGATGTTTTAGAAATCTTGAAACACCCTCTACAACTTTCATGTTGACCACTTTTGTTCAATAAAACTGGAACTTGATGAAAATTGGCCAAGAAGTTGGGATAAAAACCTGACCAAAACTGCTGAAAATTTCTCTAAGTGTTAAATGAAAATGTCATGACTTCATGAGTTTATAACTTGAAATACAAGCATATTTAGGAGAAGTTGTGTAAAGAAATGTTGTATATATCATGGATATCTACAACTTTCATGTTGGAAGTTTCTCTTGAATCATCTTTCATCATGGTGAAAATTTTGCTCAAAGTTATGAAAAAACATGAAATTTCCAACACTTAGAAAAATTTCTAAGTTTAGAAACTTTGACTTTTTCAAAATGAAATCTTAACTTTTTGATTTATTGATGAATAAGTTTCATATTTTGACATGTTTTGATGAATTATGATCTTTGGCATTTGAGTTTGACTAAAAAGTCAAAGTTTGACTTTTCAGTATACAATTGACTTTTGATTAGTTGATTGCAAAATTCATCTGTCAATCCAATGGACTTGCAGTGTTTTGAACCATGTTATTAGGTAAAATTATGAAATTGTACTCTTGAGATCATGCCTTAAATCAATTGATCATTTGCTAGGTCAAAAATCAGAAATTGCCCTTTCCCAGTCAAAACCCTAATTTTGACCATTTTGCCCTTTTGGAGATTTGATCAAATTTCTTGAGGAATTATGGTCCAAACTTGATAAAATGATACCCATGAGTTTGAAATATTGATGTGGATAAAAAATTATGAAGTTTGACTGTAAATTGGCCATGGTTGACTTTTTCCCAAATATAGTTGATTTTTAGGTCAACTATTCAATTGACTGATCAAAAGTGTGATCCAAGACTTGAAACTTGACATGAGTGATCTTGGGAGTCCATAATGATCCATGAAAGCCATATGAAGAATTGATAGTTCAAAAATTCTTGTACAAACTCAAACTCTAATTTTGGTCATTATTGCATAAGGAGGTGTCTTGAGCTGATCAAACCCTAGTGCAGTTTTGAGTCCAGGTGATCTTGTGAGCAAAATTCTTGATAAGTGAGGGAAAATTTTGGGATACTACAGCTTCCCCTGTTCAATCTTCTTAAGCCTGAAGAGTTGGATTGGCGTGTTTTGCCAATCGTGACTGAAGGTGGAAGATGATTGGACACTAGAGTGCCCAGAAATTTGCACTCGATGATGTGATGGTTGAGGGAATAGGCTTAAAGATTCCATTTGGGGAATTGATAGAAAGCTGTAGGAGATGTGCTTATAGATTCCATCCAAAAGTGATTGTTGAATTGTAATTTGTAAGCTGAAAGAATGAGTATCAGAATGGTGTCCGTGTTTGGAGCGTATCTGAACTGTATCTGAATGTTGAGTCTAAATGAGTATCAGAATGGCATCCGTGTCTAGAGTCTATCTGAACTCTATCTGAAAGTTGACTCTGAATGAGTATCAGGATGGCACCCGTGTCTAGAGCGTATATGAACTTGTATCTGAAAGTTGACTCTAAATGAGTATCAGAATGGCAATAGTGTCTAGAGCGTATCTAAACTATATCTGAAAGTTGACTCTGAATGAGTATCAAAATGGCATCCGTGTCTGGAGCGTGTTTGTACTGTATCTGAAAGTGGAATCTGAATGAGTATCAGAATGGCATTCGTGTTTGGAGCGTATCTGTACTGTATCTGAAAGCCGAGTCTGAATGAGTATCAAAATGGCATCCGTGTCTAGAGCGTATATGAACTGTATCTGAAAGTTGAAGATGAATGAGTATCAGAATGGAATCCGTATCTGGAGCGTATCTGAACTGTATCTGAAATTTGAATCTGAATGAGTATCAGGATGGCATCCGTGTCTGGGGCGTATCTGAACTGTATCATGTTTTGAATATTGTTAATTGTAGTTGTTAATCTTATCCTGAAAAGGGTAAAATGTTAGCTAAAATGGAAAGTCATGTTGCATGAAATGTATGATGTGATGCAATTTTTTTATCAATGTTTATGATATAATGATGCAATGTATGCGTATATGAGCTAATTTGCTGCATTGTAGTTGGATTGGGGAAAATAAATCCCTGACTGATGTTGAGGATATGTAAGTCTTCATGCTTTGAAGTAGAAGTTTTGATGAATTTCAGTTTTGAGAAATAAACTCCATTGCAAGGGAAATGTCATGTACTGCTTGTAAAATCCTATTGGGGAATCTTGAGAAATTTGACGACTTCTACTGGGGATCAATAATTTGAAATTTTGTTCGCTGGGAATTTAAATGACGTGCTGCAGGGGATTACCTATGGAATAGCCTAGATATATTTTCCTATCCTTTCAACCCATCAGTAATTGCCTCTTTTCATTTCGTTTATTTGTAAACAGTAATTATGTTCAAATGCATATGCTCAACAATGAATCATTGGACGTTTTTGTAAACAAAATAAGCATAAAGAAAAGACAAATAGTTTTTTCACTTTCTAAGGAATATTTTGTATTGACTTTGAATAAGTATTTTTGTACAAGGAGACAAACATTCTAGTAAGAGAATGCTGTCGTTAAAAAACAGAAATTTGATACAAAGAAAAGATAGCTATGTGTAATAATCCCATGGGGTTTCTATCCTTCTATAGCCTTCGTATCTCCAAGCGTCTTGTCTATTTGTTTCCTTGTCAGAAGATGATTGAATATGATCAAAACCTTTGAGTTTGTCAGTGGAAGCCAAAGTTTGTCCATAAAGTGATCCAACTGGACATAGTCGTACGCCTTTATTCCCTAACTTTTTCCTGGACCGCCCTTTCGGGTTTTCAGTCCACCAGAAAACCCTTTTTTGCCCAAGTCGCCGTTTTGGGTTTTCAACTTGCCCCGTGTACATATTTTTTTGTTTTATCCCTATCTTTTGCCCGAACCTTTTGGTTCGCCGGGATGCCCTTATTTTTCCTAGGTGTGTCAACCTAGCGGGTCTCTTATGCGTAGTATCTTTTGATTATGTCCGCGTTCGCAGGGTGTGGTAGGTCGTCGCCATCCATGGTGGTCAAGATCATTGCCCCACCGAGGAATATGTTTTTGACAATAAATGGTCCTTCATAGGTAGGAGCCCATTTGCCCCTGGGATCACCTTGTGGCAAGATGATGCGTTTGATCACTAGATCCCCAACTTGATACACTTGGCGTCTGACTTTCTTGTTGAAAGCCTTGATCATTCATTTTTGATACATTTGACCATGGCAAACAACAGTAAGTCTCTTCTCATCAATCAAACTCAGTTCATCAAGTCGAGTCTGGATCCAATAGTCTTCGATCAGCCCTGCATCTTTCATAATCCTCAGAGAGTGGATCTGAACCTCGATAGGCAAGACAACCTCCATGCCGTAAACCAAAGAATAGGATGTTTCCCTGGTTGATGTGCGAGCCGTGGTATGATATCCATGGAGAGCGAATGGTAACATCTCATGCTAGTCTTTGTATGTGACTGTTGTTGTACCCCAAAATTTTCCCTCTCATTTCTCAAGGAATCACCCTGGATCCTCAAGTTTGCTTCCATCCAATTCCAAGCCTTGAACTGCAATTTTTCAAGAAAAGTCATCCGTAAGGGCAAAATGGTCATTTGCACACTGAGAAGTCCAAATTTGACTTTTGATCAAAATCAAATCTCAAAAATCATATTTCATTAAGACATGTTGGAATATGAAGTTTGTTTCATCAAGGAATCCAAAAGTCAAATTTTACTTTGGAAAAGTCAAATTCTAAATAATTAGAATTTTTTTCTAAGTGTTTAAGAATTATTACAATTTCAGAACTTCTGACCAGATTATCACCATAACACTCAGCAAATTCTGGACACTCTCAAGGCAGAGTTTGGTCAGAACTTCTGGACCAGTTTTCACAAAGGCTCAGTCAGAGCTTGCAAGAGCAGTTCAAAGAAGGTTTACAAAGCGTGTTACAAACTTCTTGGAGAGCCTGGAAACTCCTTCAGAACATGCTGGAGCCAGAAGATACAAAGATCAGAGGTTGGATGCTTCGCTGAAGTAGAACTTCTGATCCAGAACTAAGCCTTGGTGTAGAATATCACGTTGCAGGATTTCTGGTTGTGATAAGTCTCATCGTCATTAATGCTCACAACCACTTTCTGAGTCTTTATCCAAAGGATTTTCACCATGTGTACCTATATTGTCTTGGGATAGCAAACTTTGGTACTAGGCCCATGCTTTGTTTTTCTTTTCCTTAAATCCTGCTGACAACTCCAGCTTAAGCATGGTTAAAAGCTGCTAATCAGTAGCTAGTTCAGCCTATGCCTGCATCCCATAATTGCACCAAACTAGCATACAAAAACAATGATGAAAAAGCAAGGGAACATGATGCCAAAAAAGGTTCAAATCCCATTTGTCTTTCCCCCCAAAATCACAACAAATTCACCTATAAATAAGTTGTTCCATCACACTTTCAAGGGACTGGCTTTTGGAAGGAGAGAACTATCAAAAGAGAAAAAGAAACCTGTGAAACCCTTCATAAAAATCCAGATTTCCCAAACAGAAAACCAAACCTTTGTTCTTCCTTTTAAATCAAAGAGCTTGGCCCTTTCTTTTCCGTTACTCTTGCTGATTATAAAACATCCAAAGGTAGCAGCTCAAAGCTCCAAGCCCACGTTCCAGGTTCAAGGTAATGATATCTATATTTTATCTTCACAAATGAACCATTAATGATGCTTGTATGAAGAGTTCAAAATCAAGAAAACTTACCTTGAAATTGAAATTTGTGCTTTGAGTTTGAGTTGTTGTATGGGCTGTTGTTGAGCTTGGGAAGTGATGATAGTGATGTCACAGAAGTTTTTCTTGTGTTTGAACAACTTCTATATGATGTATGTGGAGTGTTTAGATGGTTGGATAGAATTTGCAAGGTATGAGAGGTTCAAAGATTTGGACTTTAAAACTCAAGAGTGGAAGTTTTATGGACTGTTATGGATTTTGTGAATATGAGATTTTGAGGGTTTACCAATATAACTTATGGCTTTTATCTCTATCCATTTTCTAACCTCTTTGACTTGCAAATGCTTCTTCTATTTATAGGCAGGAGGTTTATGCATATGAGCTGACTAAGTTTGCAAGACAGCATGTTATGGTTTGGTTGGATTACAAAAATCAAATTATGTAAAGTACTCCATAGTCCCAAGGTGAAGTACCAAAGTTGCTGGTATAGAGGAGTTACTTCCCATGATTTATGGTGGAGTATAATCAGCAACAAGCAAGGTATGGGCTTAAGACAAACTTTGTACAAAAAGCTTGCTTTTCAAGAATAACAATGGTTCCTTTATGCCATAAATGGAAAGATCTTTTGGACAATGATTTAAACACTTGGGTAATAGTTCAAGATCTTGTGTAAATACTAAATTATTATGAGATTTGCAAGTAAGGAGGCCTGCAACATAAGATTATGCAGCAAATTATAAGAGGTTTGTTATGTGTTCTTCACTAAAATGACTTGCAACTCAATAATGGATGCTCAACTTCATGCTCTTGAATATCCTAGCTCAAATATGATAAATTCATGCTCTTGCATGTTTTGGAAAGCTTGAAACACCCTCTACAACTTTCATGTTTACAACTTTTGTTAAATCAAATTAGAACTTGATGAAAATTGGCCAAGAAGTTGGGATAAAAACCTGACCAAAACTGCTGAAAATTTCTCTAAGTGTTAAATGAAAATGTTATGACTTCATGAATTTATAACTTGAAATACAAGCATATTTAGGAGAAGTTGTGTAAAGAAATGTTGTAGATATCATGGATATCTACAACTTTCATGTCGGAAGTTTCTCTTGAATCATCTTGTATCATGGTGAAAATTTTGCTCAAAGTTATGAAAAAACATGAAATTTCCAACACTTAGAAAAATTTCTAAGTTTAGAAACTTTGACTTTTTCAAAATGAAATCTTGACTTTTTGATTTCTTGATGAATAAGTTTCATATTTTGACATGTTTTGATGAATTATGATCTTTGGAACTTAAATTTGACTAAAAAGTCAAAGTTTGACTTTTTAGTATACAATTGACTTTTGATCAGTTGATTGCAAAATTCATCTGTCAATCCAATGGACTTGCAATGTTTTGAACCATGTTATTAGGTAAAATGATGAAATTGGACTCTTGAGATCATGCCTTAAACCAATTGATCATTTTCTAGTTCAAAAATCAGAAATTGCCCTTTCCCAGTCAAAACCTTAATTTTGACCATTTTGCCCTTTTGGAGATTTGATCAAATTTCTTGAGGAATTATGGTCCAAACTTGATCAAATTATACCCATGAGTTTTAAATATTGATGTGGATAAAAAATTATGAAGTTTGACTGTAAATTGGTCATGGTTGACTTTTTCCCTAATACAGTTGATTTTTAGGTCAATTGTTCAATTGACTGATCAAAAGTGTGATCCAAGACTTGAAACTTGACATGAGTGATCTTGGGAGTCCATAATGATCCATGAAAGCCATATTAAGCATTGATATTTCAAAAATACTTGTGAAAACTCAAACCCTAATTTTGGTCATTAGTGCATAAGGAGGTGTCTTGAGCTGATCAAACCCTAGTGCAGTCTTGAGTCCAGGAGATTTTGTGAGCAAAATTCTTGATAAGTGAGAGGGAAAATTTTGGGGTACAACACTTGGCTTGCAAGTAACTTTCATTTGGTGTATATAATTGCAGTTAGTTTCTATCCATGAATTCCATGTATACATATTCATGCTATGTAAAGAAGCATTTTGATTTTTTTAATGATGTTTTTATTTGGTTGTCTGGTTTGGCGTGGAGGTTGTAGTGAGAATGTTTATTTTCCTAAACTTGGAAGTGCTTGTTGAATTTGTTGATTTAGTATGCTATATTATTTTTATGTATAGGTTATTATTTGTTATTTCTAGTAATAGGGTTGACATGCACTTTTACGAATGAAATATTTTTTTTTAAATTTGATTCATTGTGTATGTACTACTCTTCTTCAGTGGTCCTCATGAAGATGCGACTCGTATTAGTTTTGAAGGAGTTGTGAGAAGACATGATGTGGATATCTCACCCCTCCGTCATGTTAATCAAGCCATTTATCTTCTAATTATTGGAGCACGTGAAGCTGCTTTCAGAAATATTAAGGCAATTGCTGAGGTGTATATATAATGATAATATGCCGAAATCTGAAGCAGATATTAAAAAATACATACTAGATAAGTTAAATGACGAAAACAAAGTGTGTCACTTACTACCATTAGTTCATGGGTAAATTTTTATGAAATTGTGTTTTCTATTTTTTAATTTTGATAAAATAGATATTTTATGTGACTTTTGTGTTTTCACACACACGTACAAATTTAATTGGAAATTAATAGTAATTTGTCCAAGAGACAATATTGTGGTCGTCTTTTGTTCACTTTATCGGGAAATTAATCAAATCACAAAGAAAATTATTACAAAGTAAGTTTGTGTTTAATGTAAACTTCCTTATAATTTCGTACACTTGTGTGTATTCTAGATTAGTATTTTTATAAATCAATTGTTTATTTTGAAGAATATATATGTGCATTCTAGCTATTTGGTGCAATGAAATTACCCTTCATTGGTTAGAAAAATATGAAAATAGCGACCTAAATGTGGTATGTGTGATGTGGTAAAAATATGAAAAATAGCGACCTAAATGTGTTCTTGTGATGTTGGGAAAATATGAAAAATTAGGTACCAAAAAAAACATTACAGGGAATCCACCTCGATTCCATTAAAAAAAAATAAAACGTATTACATCGGGCCATTGAGGAAACCAATGCTAAAACATATATATTACATCATTCCATTGAGACAACCGATGTTAAAAACTATATATTACATCGGGCCAGATAGGCAATCGATGTAAAATATTGCATTTTTTTTAAATTGTATTTTTTTCACATCAGACCTAACATCCAACCGATGTAATAGGTGGACTTTTCACATCGGACCGTTTCCCGATATAAAATGTCTTTGATTTACTACATCGCGTGGATTTACTAATCTATTTGTTGAGTTTTTTGTTTAATTCTGTTGCAATGATCCTATGTAAAGGCGAGCATGTAACGATAGATGTTTATATTATATTATGTTTTATTTAATACGTGTTACAAAGAAGGTTTATGTTGCATTTGCATGACACGCTATGTGTATAGTTTTTTAAATTCGTATTATTACACATCAGAGTTTTAGGGTGTTACATAGTGGTATCAGAGTAGGTTGGTCCATTTGGCCAGGTTTTTATGATGTTGTATGTTCCCTAGTATGCGACGAGTGTGCAAACACTATCGATGAAATGTTCCTTCTGATGTTTCTTTTTTGCCTATATTCAGAGATATGACTAAGGAAGAAACGATGATGCAATTATTGAAGCTTTGAAATCCATAACTCAACCAATGGCTAAGAATAATAAATATAATCAAAATGGTGAAGTTGTTGATGAGTTTCATGGATTGGGGAAGTTTTAGAAAAATAATTCGCCGACATTCAAGGGTAGACATGATCCAAAGGGTGCACAGGTATGGCTTAGTGAGATTTAGAAGATTTTCTGAGTGATGGCTTTCTTTGAAGAACATAAGGTGTTGTTTGGCATGTATATACTATTGGAAGAAGCCAAAGACTGGTGCGACAATGCGCGTTAGACAATGAAAGGTGAAGGTACTAAGGTTACTTGGACTATGTTCAGAATTAATTTTTTGGAGAAATAATTTCAAGAGGACTTGCGCAGTAAGAAAAAGATTGAGTTCCTGGGGCTGAAGTAAGGGAATTCGACAGCTGCTGAGTATGCTGCTAAGTTCGAAGAGTTGATGAAGTTTTCTCCATAATATAATAGTGAAGAAGCTGAGGTATCAAAGTGTATTAAGTTCAAAAGTGGCTTACGACATGAGATCAAACAAGGTATTGGGTATCAGGAGATTCTCCTCTTTTCTTTACTGGTGAATAAGTGCAGGATATATGATGAGGATAGCAAAGCCCAATATGCTCTCTATAAAAGTTTGAGTGAGAAGAAAAGGAAAGATCAGAATCATGGGAAACCATATAATTCTCCAACTGACAAAAGGAAGCAGAAGGCTTCAGGTGAGAAAAATCCAAGTAGGAGAGAGACTAATGCTTCTATCAAGTGATATAAGTGTGGTGTGATGGGTCATCGTGCCAACGAATGTTTTAGTTCTAAGAAAAAATGCTACAAATATGGGAAGACATGACATCTCATTGTTAATTGTAAGAGTAATGTCATAAATTGCTACAACTTTGGATAGCAAGGCCACATTAGTACTAATTACCAAAAACCAAAGAAGACTCAGTATGGAGGGAAACTTTTTGCTTTGTCAGGATCATAACCTACTAGTTCTGACAGATTGATTCGACATACGTATTTCATCAATAGTATTCCTCTGATTACTATTATTGACACATGTGTATCACATTATTTTATTTTGCTTGACTGTGCTAAAAGGTTGGATTTAAAGTTGTCTGTTATGGTTAGGAGTATGTTTATTAGTACCCCAACTAATGGTTCAATGACTACTTCGTGGATGTGTTTGAAATGTCCGCTGGATATTTATGGTAAGAGTTTTATGATGGAGTTAATCTGTCTACCATCGAATCAACACGATGTTATCCTTGGAATGAACTGTTTGGCGTTTAACCATGTTCATATCAACTATTTCAACAAGACTGTGATGTTCCCTGATTTTGGAGGAGATGGAATGTTTATGTTTATATCGGCTAAACAAGTAGAAGAATTCTTGAAGGATGAGGCTTATGTGTTTGCAATGTTTGCTGGTTTGGAAATCAACAATAAATGATGGTGAAAATACTATTTGTATGTGATTTTCCAGACAAAATCAGTGATTTTTCATCGGAGCGCGAGGACGAGTTTGCTATAGACTTAGTACCTGGTACTACTCCGGTGTTGATGGCTCATTATAGGATGTCAGCTTTAGAGCTAAGTGAGCTGAAGAAACAATTGGAAAAGTTTCTTGATAAGAAGTTTGTTCGACCGAGTGTCTCGCCGTGGGGAGTGCTTGTGTTGTTAGTGAAGAAAAAGGATGACAGTATAAGGTTGTGTATTGATTATTGACAACTCAATAAAGAGACTATCAATAACAAGTATCCTCTTAGGAGAATTGATGATATTATGGATTAATTGGTTGGTGCTGGTGTGTTTAGCAAGATTGACTTGTGGTCGGGTTATCATCAAATTCGTGTGAAATTCGAAGATATTCTAAAGAATGCATTCAGGAAGAGGTACAGTTACTATGAGTATTCAGTGATGCCATTTGGTGTATCAAATGCGCCAGGTGTATTTATGGAATATATGAAGAAAATTTTCCATCCTTATCTAGACCAGTTTGTGGTTGTGTTCCTCGACAATATTATGATATATTCTAAGTCTGATGAAGAGCATGCAGAGCATCTGAAAATCGTATTGCAGAACTTCAAAGAAAATAAGTTGTATGCAAAGTTATCTAAGAAAAGCAATCTAAAATTGAAAACAAGTACAAGTAAAACGATTGGATTTCTTCAAGACAGACATATTCATTGTATTAAGATAATAATTCAAATGCAAACAAGTTATTACATGCAAACAATGTAATGATAAACAAGAAAGATTAGAAATGAAAAAGAATTAAAATGCTAATGAACTGTGAAGATTTTACATCTGGACTTGCACTAAAGGAAACATATCCCAAACTTCAGGACCACCAACAACAGAGGTTCACGCATGTTTTTCCAAATGATCATTTTGAACATTAGGGCCAATGTCCTTAAATGAAAAAGTACTGCTTTTGACCAACCTATGAACTTTGACCTTCAAGGAAAAGAAATCTTCCAAATCGTTCCTAGGAGCATCCTGATGAAAAGCATAGAAAGCATTAGCCGTATATCCCCTTGGAAGTTGCTCCTAAATTCGACACCTTTGTTTTGATTGATGGCAGCCATTAAAAGCTGAAAGATGCTTTCGACTGGCTAAGCTTGTCGAAGTGCCCGTCGAAAGATGGCAAAATACTTAGAAGATTTCTTCCAAGGAAGAAGGCTGATTGCCTTCGACGTCGAAGGAGTAGTCGTCGAAGACGTCTCTTGATGAAAGTGTTCGATGGTCCAGAGTGGAGCGGTTTGAAATTCAAAGCTTTGGAGGGAAAACGGTTTCCAGCAGTTACTACGTGCAAACGTGCAAGGATCTGGAGCGTCGAGCATGGAGAACGTGCCAAGTGGCTTGATCTCGAAGCAGTGTAACTGCCCGACGGTTACTTGGAATGTTTTAGTATAAATAGGAGTAGACATGTAGTTTCTCGCGTGTGTTCACAATCATATACATAGTCACTCATTTAGATTCAAGTACCCAGTGTGAGCGAAAGAATTGTTGAGAAATGTATGTGTGAAACACCAATTTTATCAATTAAAAGTCATTTACTTTTCCAGTATTTTACATGCTTTTCCCCTTTAAATTCCTGTCGAACCTTTACTTTAAAGCCTTGTTTATTTTACCAAGCCTTTCCTTTATGCAATTTACTTGAAACATTTTACTTAAAGCCTTATCCAATTTAATCAAACTTCAAAATCAACCTATGTCCATAGGATCAATCTGATCGATCCTGCGAGTAACCAAATAAGTAACCATTTGGAGGATCAGCGGTTGTTTACCAAAACCCTAGGTAAACAAATTGGCACACCCGGTGGGACTGTGTGTTGATTGTTGAAAAATAATCTCATCTTTTCGAGTTGTATGTTATTGAGGAGTGGTAGAATATACACTAACGATAACAATACTGCCAGAAGAAGAGAAGAGATGGCGAATCCGCCAAACAATAACGAAATCCCACCACCAAGTGTGGGAGCAACGGTTAATATGACCGTTAGTGAAGCGACGAACGTTGGTTCGACACCAGCAGTGTCAGTCACAACCACGGGGCCAATAACTTCGTTTTCAGGCCCCAGAATACCTTTGGGAACCCCCCCTCCAAGGGGAAATATAGGCACAAGGCCTGTGGTTCCCCCAGGATTCATTCCATTCTATGGTATGCCAACTTCTGAAGTGGCAAGCCTGACGAATGCTGCGTCCACTTATTCAGACCCTTTCGTGAGTGCCTCTTCGCCACTCCAAGGCTCTGGAGTAGGCATGGCGAATAGAAATAGGACCCAATTCCTAGGAGGAACGTCCCAAGTAGCCCATGGCCTTACAAATGCCTCGACAGCAGTCTTGAGGCAACAGATGGACGAAAGCAACCATGATATGGTGCAAATGTTGGCACAAACTTTGAGTACAGTGCTAAATCCTCTAATACAAAATACTACTCAATCGAATCAGCAAGTTACAGCGCAAATGACGCGTCTGACTGACTTCTTTGGAGTACCCCCACCTATTCGACAGCCCCAAAGGGCGCAAACAAGAGGAAATCAGGGGATATTTGTAGAAGAAGAAACCACCATTAATCAGGCTCAACAGCCTGTAGAACAACCTGTCGAAGAACCTAGGGTAATAGCCCCAGAGGTAAGGTTAGTTAACAGAAACCAAAATGCTGACGAAGTGGTTCAGCATATCCAACACCAAAACATGGGTTTGGAAAATAATCTGGCAACCATGATCGAAAGGATCATGAATCAGAATGGGATGAACATGGGCTTTCGAAGGCCCAACTTTACATCTCCATTGTCAGAATATGTGTTACAAACTGACTTACCTCCTAGAAGCAAAGTCCCCAAATTTACTAAGTTCTCTGGGGACACGACAGAATCTACTGTCGAGCATGTGGCAAGATATTTGATCGAAGCAGGAGACATTTCGAATAATGAAAACCTAAGGATCAAGTACTTCCCAAGTTCTTTAACCAAGAACGCTTTTACTTGGTTTACAACTCTCCCCCCCAATTCGATCCACCATTGGACCCAGTTGGAAAGATTGTTCCATGAACAATTCTACATGGGGAAAACCAAGATAAGCCTGAAAGAACTGGCGAGTGTGAAGAGACGTTTCACTGAACCTATAGACGAATATCTGAATAGGTTTAGGTTGCTTAAGGCGAGATGTTTTACACAAGTGCCAGAGCATGAGTTGGTCGAAATAGCTGCAGGCGGTTTAGATTATTCCATTAGGAAGAAGCTAGACACCCAGTACCTAAGAGACATGGCCCAACTGGCCGATAGAGTTCGACAAGTCGAACGCCTCAAAGCTGAAAAAGCTAAGGCAACGAAAACTCACAAAAGAGAGAGAATAGCGTACGTTGAGATGGATGACGAAGATCTAGAATCCTTCGACGATACTTTAGCTGTCGAAGAAGGAGAAGTCGATTTAGCAGAACTAAAACAAGGGCCACCATACTCTTGTAAACAGTTAGTCCCCTCAAATGGGAAAAATCCCATTGGTCCAGACAGGACCAACGATAGGTTCCCAAAAAAGACTTATAGTTTTGACATCACAAAATGTGATGAAATATTCGACTTGCTAGTTAAAGATGGCCAAATGATAGTACCCCCTGGGGTAAAAGTGCCTCCTCTTGATCAAAGAAAGAAGAGAGGTTTTTGCAAATATCATAATTTTCTGGGCCATAAAACTTCTCAATGTTTTCTTTTCAGGAATCTTGTGCAAGACGCTATTGAGGAAGGGAGATTAAAGTTTGCTGACAAATCCCCCATGGCTGTCGACTCCAATCCACTGAAGGCTGAAGCCCACTATGCAGAACCCTCTGAGGTGAACATGATAGAGGCAACCAGGATCCAGTCGAAGAAGCCAGGCATTACCATGGTCGAAGTCTCAAAGGACCACATCAACATGCCAATCTTTGGCAGTTTTTCTGGAAACTTATCCAGGAAGACAATTGAGGCTGTCCAGAAAGCGGTCGAAGACCCGAAGTCGAAGACTGCTGAAGCACAAAAAGCTGGACCAAAGCCCAGTTCCCACTTGGCCACTGTACAAGGCCAGACGGAGAATCTGGAGACACAAATGAAACAACTAACTCTTGCTAATAAGGATACAATGAATATCAACATGGTTGAACTTTCTGATCCTAAAGCTTCAGAAGAAGCCATAAGGCAAGAACAGGCAAATAAAACGGCTTTCCCTAGGGAAAACGAAAACTTGGCAGATTTTTTACAAAGATGCCAGAAGAAGAAATCAGAGGTGATGCTGTGTCCAAGATGCAGTTCTATCTTTGATAAAAAAGCTGCTGAGCACATACAAGGCGTGAGAGCAGCGAACAAGAGAAGGGAGAATGCTGACCTTCGACATGATCCCAGGAGGGGTTCTAATCAAGACAAGAGGCCATTGACTTTTAGGCCTCCAACAAATGTACCAGTAGACACTTGGTACAAAACATCTGGCCGGAAAAGGCCAAGTGAAGAGAAATGGCATTCTTTCGAAGTGCCAAGAGGTTCCTCTTTAATTCAGAAGAAAGATCCTCAAGTTGCTGCACCCAAGGTTGCTCAAGTGTCCAGCAACTACAAGGGAAAAAATCCTATGTCGAGATCCCAATGGAGGAGATATCAAAGAAGGCGAAAAGCTGAAAGAGAGGCTGCCAACGAACCTAAGGCAGAAACTAGTTCGAATGTGCCTCAAAGGAAACAAAGAAAGCCTCTTGAGAGAGAACCAGTTAGCAACAGGCTAGTTTGGCCTAACCAAAGTGAAGTCGAAGACGAAGATGATGCTGAGTCCGACGATACTCTGGATATAATGGTGAATATTGTTTCAGTACTGCCTAGGGAATTCAATCGACAAGTAGAAGTCGAAGCCAGTGACTGGGAGGTGGAACAAGAAATGGCCAAACACAGGCCAGTGTGCTATTTTGTCATGGACAATGGCACTACAGAGGAACAAAATGGCTTCTTCGAGCCACCTACAGAGGCGATGAAGAATCACCTCAAACCTTTGTTCATAAGGGCTAAGCTCGAAGAGACCACTGTGAACAAAATATTGGTCGACTATGGGGCCACTATCAATATTATCCCTCATTCTATGCTAAGGAAGATTGGCAAAAGGGATGAAGAAATCAAACCTCACAATATGGTCCTGTCCAACTATGAGGGAGGCATTGGGACCACCATGGGAGTGATCCAGCTCGACATAAAAGTTGGGTCGATCCTTCGACCAACAATGTTCATGGTCATATCGGCCAAACCTAACTACAACCTTTTGTTAGGCCGTGAGTGGATTCATGGTGTAGGTGCTGTGCCTTCATCGATGCATCAAAGGCTGCTTCTATGGCGTCCAGATGGGATGGTCGAAAACATAGAGGCGGATCAAAGTTACTATCTTGGCGAAGTAAATCACTTGGGTGTAACAGATTTCGACAAAAACTTGGCTCACATAGGGCCATGTCCAACTCCTGACTTCGACATGGCGCCAGCGCCAAACACCTTTTGTTCCCTATACCTGCATCCTGAGCATGGTTTCCAATGGGACAGAGAAGACTTGTCCCACATAGACTTCAGTGGGCTAACTGATATCCAACCAACTGGTTGGGGAAGTGAATTCAGTGATAATGACTGAGTCACAATCTCTGAAGCGAATTTCGGCTTATGTGGCCGAAACCAAGATGATAACGGCTCTCGAAGCCGAAGTAAAGTATATGGCCACACAGGCCAATGATCAACAATTATCTGCTGTTGGCCCAGGAAAGGATTTCGATCCAAGACCTCCTGATATCATGCCAGATGAAATGCAGGAACAGAGGCTCGACGCCATCTATGACGATGAGCCTTTGGGCTTCGAAAAGGATCCCTTGGCGAACAACATTAAGATGTTAGCACAAGACCCTTTAGAAGAAATCAACTTAGGCGAAGGATCAGAGAATAGGCCAACTTACATCAGCGCCAAAATTGATCCAGAACTTAGGTTGGAAGTAATCCAATTGCTGAAAGAGTTTAAAGACTGTTTTGCATGGGATTATGACGAAATGCCTGGTCTCGACAGAGGATTGGTAGAACTTCAGTTGCCAATCAAACCTGGAAAGAAGCCAATCAAGCAAAATCCAAGACGCTTCGCTCCAGAAATATTGTCGAAGATCAAAACGGAGGTCGAAAGACTTCTGAAATGCAAATTCATCCGTGTTACAAGGTATGTCGAATGGATTGCAAATATTGTGCCAGTAATTAAGAAAAATGGCACATTAAGGGTGTGCATAGATTTCAGAGATCTGAATGCTGCCACCCCCAAAGATGAATATCCTATGCCTGTGGCGGAAATGCTAGTCGATTCTGCCGCTGGCTACGAATACCTGAGTATGCTCGATGGTTATTCAGGATATAATCAAATATTCATTGCTGAAGAAGATGTGTCGAAAACAGCTTTTCGATGCCCTGGGGCCTTAGGCACTTACGAATGGGTAGTGATGCCTTTTGGCCTAAAGAACGCTGGGGCAACGTACCAGCGAGCAATGAATACTATCTTCCATGATTTTATTAACACTTTTATGCAAGTTTATATTGATGATATTGTTATAAAATCTGTTTCCAGGAAGAGTCACATTGACCACCTTCGACAATCATTCGAAAGAATGAGAGAACATGGTCTGAAGATGAACCCTTTGAAGTGTGCGTTCTGTGTGAAAGCTGGAGATTTCTTGGGTTTCGTTGTCCACAAGAAAGGAATCGAAATCAATCAGAACAAAACGAAGGCAATTTTGGAAGCGAAAGCGCCATCGAATAAGAAGGAACTGCAATCTCTCTTAGGCAAGATAAATTTCTTGAGAAGGTTTATATCTAACCTAAGTGGGAAAGCTCAGGCCTTTTCACCCTTACTTCGACTGAATAAAGAGGGGTTCGAATGGGGGCAAGAGCAGCAAGAAGCCTTCGACAAGATCAAAGGGTACCTCACTAAGCCACCTATTTTGGTGCCTCCTTGTAGCAATAGGAGTATGAGATTGTACATAGCTGCATCTGACAAAACTCTGGGAAGTATGTTAGCCCAAGAGGATGAGAATGGAGTCGAAAGACCCATTTATTATCTCAGTCGAGTTTTGAATGATGCAGAAACTAGATATAGCGAAGTTGAAAAATTGTGTCTATGTCTGTATTTCTCTTGTACAAAACTCAAGCAATATATTAAACCAGTTGATGTTTATGTTTCGTCTCATTTTGATGTTTTCAAATATATGTTGTCGAAACCTATCTTGCATAGTCGAATTGGCAAGTGGGCATTAGCATTGACTGAATACTCCTTGACCTTTATGCCTCTTAAGGCAGTAAAAGGACAAGTGGTTGCAGACTTCATAGTCGACCACTCAATTCAAGTCGAGGATATTAATTATGTGGAGATAGAACCTTGGAAATTCTACTTCGATGGTTCCAGCCATAAAAATGGAACAGGAGTAGGAGTCTTGATTATTTCTCCAGATAAAATTCCAACAACATTCAAGTACCAAATCGAGGGTTCTTGTTCGAACAACGAGGCTGAGTATGAAGCTCTAATTACTGGCCTTGAAATATTGTTGGAATTGGGGGCAACTCGAGTCGAAATAATGGGAGACTCAGAGTTAGTCATCAAGCAAGTCACAAAGGAGTATAAATGCATAAGAGAGAATCTCATTATGTACTTTGTGATAGCAAATCGTTTATTGAAACAATTTGAAAGTGTCAATATTCGACACATACCCAGAGTCGAAAATCAAATAGCCAATGACTTGGCACAAATTGCATCAGGGTATAAGATTTCAAAAACGAAACTACAAAGAGCAATCGAAGTTCGAGAGAAGATAAAAGCAACTTGTCTATCACCATCAGACTTGGAATCGACAAGGCTAGGTTATGCTGATCACTCAAACTTCGAGATTTCGTTCATTGATAATTTGTCAGAGCAAGATTGGAGGAAACCTATTGTGGACTATCTTCAAAATCCAGGAGCTCCGACAGAACGAAAAACAAAATACAGGGCGTTGAGTTTTGTACTCATGGGTAATGAGTTATTCAAAAAGACGCCTGAAGGGGTGTTGCTGAAATGTTTAAGTGAAACTGAAGCATACATAGCCCTTTCGACTACACATGCTGGGGCATGTGGGGCTCACCAAGCAGGCCATAAGATGAAATGGTTGTTGTTTCGACAAGGACTATATTGGCCCACTATGCTGAAAGATTGTGTTGAGTTCGCCAAAGGTTGCCAAGAGTGTCAAGTTCATACAGGCATTCAGCATGTACCAGCAAGCGAACTTCACTCGATAGTGAAGCCTTGGCCCTTTCGAGGATGGGCGTTGGATCTCATTGGAGAGATTCGACCAGCATCATCAAAGAGTCAGAAATACATATTGGTAGGCATTGATTATTTTACTAAGTGGATCGAAGCTGTCCCTTTAGTCAATGTGGACCAAGAAAATGTCATTGAATTTATTCAAAAGAACATTATATTTAGGTATGGAATCCCTGAGACAATAACAACTGATCAAGGTTCAGTTTTCACTGGTCGAAAGATGCAGGAATTTGCTCAGGAAACAGGTTTCAAACTCCTAACATCCACGCCTTACTATGCACAGGCGAATGGTCAAGTCGAAGCAGCTAACAAAGTAGTGATTGGCTTGATAAAGAAACATGTTGGGAAGAAACCAAAGAATTGGCATAAGACGTTAGACCAGATTTTATGGGCTTGTCGAACGTCCCCAAAAGAAGCCACTGGTACAACACCATATAGGCTAACTTTTGGCCATGATGCAGTATTGCCAGCAGAAATTTGTCTTCAATCTGCAAGAGTTCAGAGGCATTATGATATTCCTTCTGAGGTTTATTGGAATATGATGTTAGATGAACTGGTGGATTTAGACGAAGAGAGATTACACGCCCTCGACTTACTCAGGCTTCAGAAGAAAAGAGTAGAAGACTCTTATAATAGAAAGGTAAAACCTAAGGTATTTTTGCCTGAAGATTTAGTTTGGAAGGTAATTCTTCCCATGGATCGACGGGATCGAAGCATGGGGAAATGGTCACCCAAATGGGAAGGACCCTTCAGAGTTATCCAAACTTTTTCTGGTGGAGCCTATGAGGTCGAAGAGATAAGCGGTGATAAAAGGCTCTTGAGAGTAAATGGTAAATATTTGAAAAAATATAAGCCTATACTTCAAGAGATAAAAATAAAACAATAAAAGAACAAGCTAAATTAACCATAAAAATGCCAAAATGGAAATTTTTATTAATTTCAGCCAAAATGGCAATTGTTGTCGAAAGCGATTACAGAAGATGGTTACAAAAGAGAATCAATCAAAAGGAAAGAGAATTCTTGAGTCGAAGATACTTGGCATACTGCAGCTCCAACCTCTTTTTGCACCAAGATTTTTCTTGCACCAGTTTGGCAATTTGGGCGTCGAGGCTTTGAGCCCTCTCAGCGAATTCCAGGCCTTGCTTGATCTCAGTCTGGCTCTCAGCGTCTGGGATGGTCGAAAGAATTTCCTCCTGGAGTACAGTGTTGGCGTTTATCTTCGCCTCTATCTCTGCAATTTGTGCTCGGAAGGAGACATTCTCTCGCTCAATAGCATCGACCCTTTCCTGTGCAGACGCTTTCTGTTTCGACAACTCGGCAATTCGAGAAGTCGAATCTGAGACAGCAGTCCACGCAGATGAGCTTTTGCCATGTAGCACTTCGAGCTGACTGTTAAAAGTTCGTTGGCGCCTGTAATCCGTTGAGACTTGATCAATCATAGAATGTAATTCCATGATTAAGTCTGAGATTTCTGGGGCTACAGCATCGAAGTCAACAGCATTCAAAACCTCTTTTAAGCATGATGGAGCAGTGGGGTCCCCCTCTAAAGCCTTCATTAAATCTCTCTTGAAGAACTGGGCCTTAACCTTCGCCAATGCATCATCAAGAGGAGAAGTCTCAGTAGATTTCCCCGACAGAGTAGGAATTTCCTGACTAGTGTCAGAAGAACTCTTACTCTCGACGATTGCATTAAGGTAGCTGACGGGGTCAGTTTGTTTCAAGATTTCCAAGTCCTCTTTTGACCTGTGCTTTGAGGAGGTGACCCTTGCCACAGTATTATCTTGGGCTTGAGGCGGTTGATTGCTGAGTGCCTCGTTTGGTTGCTTTTCGACTTGGACTGAGGCGGTACTAGCGTCGACTTGTGGTTCTTTGTTAACATCATCTTGGGGTCCTTCACCAGCGTCATTTTGTGGCTCTTCGCTAGCGTCACCCTGGTGTTCTTCGCCAGTACCACCTTGGTGCTCTTCGTCAACAGCATCTTGATTCTCTTCGCCATTACCTTGGTGCTCTTCGTCAACAGCATCTTGATTCTCTTCGCCATTACCTTGGTGCTCTTCGTCAACAGCATCTTGATTCTCTTCGCCATTGCCTTGGTCTCTTCCTTCAGGATTCTCTTCTGATGACAAGACCACCACAGGAACCGTTTCTGGCTGTGTTTCCTCCACCATAGGTTCTTCTGTTGTCTTCTCCACTGTTTCAGCATTGGCCTCATTCTCGGTATGGGCTTCGTCATTGCCCAAATCTTTTTCCCGAGGCCTGCTAAGGTCAGCAGATTCTAGAGTTTCTGAAGTCCTTGGTGGGGAACTTTCAGTAGTGTCCTAAAAAAGAGAAAGAAGACAAATCTTCAGATGTCGAAAGAGATACAATCGAATACTGGTATCTATGCCTAAGTTATGAGAAGGGTCCAATAGATTACCTGTGGATTAACTTCAGCCCCAGGGCTGGAATTGTCACTTTCGACAGGCTTAGTAACAAGAGCGTTCAGTTCCTCCTCAGTTGGTTCCTCGATGACCACTGCAGGTGGCCTAGGCTTTCTCACAGCGACCTTTATTCTGACGGTTCGACCTTCAGGAGCAGGAGTAGGAACAGAAGCGTCCTTCGTTAACTTTCGCCTCTTTAAGGGAGAAGGAGGGGAATCACTTTCGTCATCACTCCCCGATTCGATCACCAATGCTGCCCTTTTCTTGGGCGAAGGGGCCTATAAAACCAATAGGAATTCGATTGAATAATTACGTCGAAAATAAAAAATCGAAAGCCAGAAGAAAAATGAAGAAAATCTGGTTACCGATGCAGGAGGCCTCCTCGAAGAGCCTTCCCCCTGTTGGTTGCCTGTTGTCTTCGCCGGCGCTATAGTCTTCGCCGGTGGTGGAGGTTTTGTCGAAGGGACTCCTCCTTGTGGGCCTCCTGTAGCCTTCTTGGCCAAGGGTTTTCGAACAACTGAAAGCGAAAAGGAAAGTTAACAGGCTAACAGTCGAAGAGAAAGATAAAAAGTAAATGTGAGAGCATGAACTTACATTTCTTTACTTTGTCCAACACAAGGACAAAAGACTTCTGCAACTCTGCTACGAAGTCCTTCTCGTCGAAGAAGTACTCAGCATAATAGCTTCTCCACCACTCTTCAAAAGATGGTGAGCAAAGGAAGTTAAGCTGGTAGTTGAACAGCGAGAGGATTGTTCGACCAGCATATCTTCCGATATGCTTGGTAGCAGCGTCTTCTGTATAATCGTTGCAGAAGTACAACATTGACTTCTCTCTTTGAAAAATAGGAGAAGGCAGGGTTTGGATGATACCAAACTGGCGAGATACCAGATTTGGTTGATAGGCAAGCAGACTCAGATGAGTCTTAGAACTCTTAAATCGAAGAGGCATGATCCTGGGTGTCAGAAACGCCTCCCAAAGTACAGTGTGCTCATCGACATTGGGACCACTCGACTCCTTTGGATGCGGCCTTGTAAACCATGCTGGCCCCACCTTCCGTTGAGCAAATGGAGCCATAGTTGAAACAAATTCCTTCCTTCGAGCGAACATCAGAACGAAGTTAGTGAAGGTTTGTTGGAACTCCAGCCCATCTTCCACAGGTGTCAGTAGAGCCAGCCTAATTCCTTCGATACGTCTATTAGCTATCGCTGGGGCTTGTTCATTTATCTGAATCTTCTTGGGTAAGAAAGATTCAAAAGTGGCGTTGAGCCACAATTGAAGTAGCCAGAAAGGCCCAGCGAGTAGCAAACTGTTCCTATCTTCGACATGTTTCAAGAGAGTAACCCCATTGCTGATTGAGTCATAAAGACTGGCCAGAATTAGTTCTGCCAAACAGATGTTTTGGCGGTGATGCAGTTGGGTGGCAAGAGTGACCATCTTTTTGGTCACTTGTAGAGATTTCGAGCAAAACACAAAGCGAGTTAGCCATAAGGCTAGAAACGCTATGTGTTCGACATCCGACACTGTATCCGTCGACCTGTCGTGATAATGGTTGATAAAGGTGGTATATGTTGGCTTGGTCTCAGAAAAGCCAATTTGGTCCTCCGACATCTCCTCCGGGTCGAAGTAATCTCCGGTTGGTCGAAGGCCAGTAATGGCCGCTACGTCGAAGAGTGTGGGGGTTAACATCCCACATGGAAGGTGAAAGGTGAAGTGAGAGTTATCCCAAAACAACAGCGAAGCTATAAGCATCTCTGGGGAGTAGTTTAAGCCTGTCTTCGACAGCATTACTAGGTCAAAGATTCCCATTTCCTTCCAGACTGGAGTTTGATGTTTCTCCAACTTTGTTAGCCAAGCAACATAGTCAGAGGTCAGATTAGGGCAAGACCTGAAGACCCTAACACTTTTGTTGATGAAACGGAGGTCGATCTTCTCGTGTGTGGGGTCTTCGTTGTCTTCTGCGTCCTTCTTGGCGCATGCTACTGGCTTGAGTTTCTCGACGATGGGGAAATAGCTCTTGATCTTCAGAGCTTCAGAGATGCTTGGGTTCATGGGTCCAGACATTGCGAAGATCTGGTTGGAGTATCCAACCGGGATCATCAAGTGACGCGAATAAGCATCGCGAACGGAGATGTCAGAAGGTTCGGGGACCCTTCGTTTCCCTGTAGAGTTCACTACCGGAGCAGTAACAAAGACCTTGGGCTTAACAAGTTGTTCAGTTGGTGCGTTAGTCTTGGGGGCAGTAGAAGCAGAGGCCATTGTTGAGGATGAAGATGAAGTGAAAAAGGAAGAATTTTTCTGCAAAGAGAGCAAGTTTGTATGAAAGCAAGGGAGTTTGAGGGCTAGTTTGCGTAAAAAGTCCTATAATGGGATATTCACTACTATTTATAGTAGTGGGAGAAATTCCCAATAACGAGGACATTAAATGTCATTTAATGCTGCAGGAATTAGTGGGACGCGTGGCAGCATCCTGTTGTTTTGGCCGTTTCTGCAGAAACAGAGAGACGCAGCGTGCGTCCTCGTTTTTGGGATTTGTCATAATGACAAATTCTGAAGTGATGTTTTGTTCTGCACGCCGTACTGAAGGTGACGTCCTAGGATCAAATCAATGATGGTTTCTTGGGATTGCCAATAGTTGGTGAAAAGCAACAAAAAGTGCACAAGTTAACTTGTGACTAAGCGTGGAAAAAACAGGTGTCGAATGGCGTTTTCAAAGAATGCCTTTTTCTTTCAGAGTCGAAATAAGGCATTCTTGGGGGGCAATTTGTTGGCTCCTAAATTCGACACCTTTGTTTTGATTGATGGCAGCCATTAAAAGCTGAAAGATGCTTTCGACTGGCTAAGCTTGTCGAAGTGCCCGTCGAAAGATGGCAAAATACTTAGAAGATTTCTTCCAAGGAAGAAGGCTGATTGCCTTCGACGTCGAAGGAGTAGTCGTCGAAGACGTCTCTTGATGAAAGTGTTCGATGGTCCAGAGTGGAGCGGTTTGAAATTCAAAGCTTTGGAGGGAAAACGGTTTCCAGCAGTTACTACGTGCAAACGTGCAAGGATCTGGAGCGTCGAGCATGGAGAACGTGCCAAGTGGCTTGATCTCGAAGCAGTGTAACTGCCCGACGGTTACTTGGAATGTTTTAGTATAAATAGGAGTAGACATGTAGTTTCTCGCGTGTGTTCACAATCATATACATAGTCACTCATTTAGATTCAAGTACCCAGTGTGAGCGAAAGAATTGTTGAGAAATGTATGTGTGAAACACCAATTTTATCAATTAAAAGTCATTTACTTTTCCAGTATTTTACATGCTTTTCCCCTTTAAATTCCTGTCGAACCTTTACTTTAAAGCCTTGTTTATTTTACCAAGCCTTTCCTTTATGCAATTTACTTGAAACATTTTACTTAAAGCCTTATCCAATTTAATCAAACTTCAAAATCAACCTATGTCCATAGGATCAATCTGATCGATCCTGCGAGTAACCAAATAAGTAACCATTTGGAGGATCAGCGGTTGTTTACCAAAACCCTAGGTAAACAGAAGTTTTTCAAGAACGGCTGGTCGAGCTCGTGTTTGAACCAAATTCAACTGCAACAAAGAAGGATACACCTCTATGTATGAAATTGGAATTAGATCAAAATGACGTTCCCTTTGCCGATGACCTTGATGATTCAGTGGTCGATGACACTGTTGTTATGGTTGAAGAGAAGGAATTGCAGGAGTTGGGTTAACCATTGGAATAACATGAGAAACTTGTTGTTGTTGATGATCCTTGTTATGAATCTCCTTTGCCTACCATGGGAAATAACATAGGAGTCTTGCTCAGTCTTCTTGGCAGAACTATCACCATATTTCTTAGCATCACTTGATGAGTTCCCATCCTTGGATAAACGACCTTCATGAACATCTTCCTCTAAACGAACTCCCATTCTTAGCATTTCAGTGAAATCAATCGGAACACTTGCAACCATCTTCTCATAATAGAAGGAATTGAGAGTTTTCAGGAAGACTTTTATCATTGCCTTCTCTTCCATTAGAGGGATAACTTGGGCGGCTACTTCCCGCCACCTTTGTGTGTATTCTTTAAATGACTCATCCTCTTTCTGACTCATAGCCTTGAGTTGATCACAGTCAGGAGCCATAGTCATATTGTACCTGTATTGCCTAACAAAAGCCTCGCCTAAATCATTGAAAGTGTGGATACTGGAACTATCTAAGCTCATGTACCACTTCAACACAACACCAGTCAGGCTGTCTTGGAAAAAGTGAATCAGCAAGCACTGATCATCAGTGTATGCTGACATCTTCCTGACATACATCACCAAATGAGCTCGAGGAAAAGAATTGCCATTATACTTCTCAAATTTCTGGACTTTAAATTTATTCGGCACCTTGAAATTAGGGACAAGGCAAAGATCACTGACATTCTTACCAAACAGTTCCTTCCCTCTAAGGGCTTTCTTCTCCTTCTGTAACTCTTAAAATTGGTCTTGAAAATCATCCATGCGGTCGTAAATACCCGAGCTCTCACTTGGTGTAGCACAACTAGTTGAACAAAGGAAGCACTTTAATAGCTTTTTGATATCCTCTACGAGAAACATTTGGAGGCATACCCCAGGGGAAACCACGAGGCATCTGATGCTGAGTAACAACCCTGACTGGAACATCAGGGATAAGAGTAGATACAACTTCAAAGATTATGGTAACCTGAGGTTGGGAAACATTAAGAGTCTGAGGAGGATGTGGCACTTGATTTTGAGCTTGGGTTGCACCCAAAGATTCAAACAGAGTGGTCAGGTGGAACACACTGGCTCTCAACATAGTGACTTCTTCCCTTAGTTCATGATTCTCATATTCAATATTTTCCATCTTCTTCTTGCAGTTAGCGCAAGTGTTGTACTGATGAGACAACTTGACTGACTGAAGATGAAGAGAAAAGGATAAGGCTCCATAAAACTCTGAAAAGCAAGACCAATAGTGCGAATGATGCATGATATGCAATGCAAATGATTGTTTAAAAGTTTTAAAATCCAAGTTTTCAAGGAATTTTGGAACATTATTTGACAAATTGCAAACATCAATTTAAAAGGTACAATTGAGATAGTTAGAAAAAATCTCATTCCATTATTATTGGAAGGACTACTTTTGAAGCACAAAGTTTCACTAATCCAATATAAAAAGAAAGAGAAAGCTAAATCCTTAGGTCCAAATGAACTGCACCCAAAAAAGATCCATCACCGAACTGTAACATCTTCTTGAGCATGAATTAGAAATGTTAAAGGAAAATAAATCCTCTTTCACTCTTGTCTTATACTTTGCTGATAATCGGGAAATTAAATCACCGATACAAAGGATTGAGGAACTGGATCAAGGGTGTGGAGAAATCCATCTTCAAGACAACTATGAGAATTTGAAATCCCAAAGACTAGATACCAAGGATTTAGGCTTTCTCAATTCTTCCGAATCAGAAATATTGAAACTCTACTTCTGAGTATTCCTTCAAAAACCCATAATTAAAAAACTTATGACGTTTGCAAAAATAGAATCCCTAGGTTCCTTGAAAACCAAGTGAAAATATTGTTTCATGAATGCACGAGTGCATGGTAATAAACAATCACAAACAAGATCAAAAACATGGGGGTCCATAGGTTCGACGTCATGAGCATGTAGCTAGAGGTACTACCCATAAGGTATAGACTAATGGTTTATCACCCGCCGAACAAGGTTCTAAGGAAATTCCAGAGTCTACTCCATTCCTTTAGATATTACCATTGTCCCGATTTACTCGGTAATTAGTAATATTCACAGGAAAAACTCGTCTGAGTGCAAGATCACGTGACAACTACTTCCAGACTGCTTTGTCATAGTCTCTGCACTACACCTAAAAGGACAAGATGGGTTAAAGGTTCTACATGTCTCAACTTTGTTGGCTCCCAGGTCAAAAGCAGGAATGTCTTCCCAATTGCTAGATAAATAGATACTATAGTCAACGGGGCCTCCAGTGAGCTGGGGATCTCATATCTCCTTTTTCAAGATTACTCCCTTAAAGATAACATTACTATACCACCCATTATAATCTTAAGTTTTCTCAAGTATGGGTATAGAACTTATAAGAGACACCAAGCATCCTGAAAACTAGAAAAATCCAGACATTCAGGCATATATACAATAATAAATAATAGCACATACACAAATAAACAAAGATGGGCTCAACCCACTTAGAGATTTTTCCCCAATGAAGTCGCCAATTTCCTCTAGAGGTAGAATTATTGAGACTAAGCCATTGGATTGACTTAACTCGCAAAAATTAATGAAGTCGCCACCACACTTTTATTTTATCCAAAGGACTAGGAAAAGAGCGAATAAAATCTAAAGTAAAATAGAGATCAAGGTATGGGGGTTGGTTATGCAAAGAGAATGTATTAGCACCTTAAACATCTACGGTACTCCGCAGGAACCTCTTTGAAAATCTGTGTATTTTGGCTATAAAGAAATATTTATAAAATAGATGGTGGAGATGAGAAAAGAAGTGGTTTTCACAATTTTTACACCTGCCGTGGTTGAAAACCTTTTGTGCCTACTTACCACCTTTCATGGAATAGGGGATCAGGGCACTCGCAGTTCTTCTCAAAAAAATTTAAAAAAGTTTGGTGTGTTGGTTAAATTTAAGAAAACAATTTTAAAGTGAAAATTCAAAGCGGCAAAAAGGTTTGAATGAGGTTAATGACTTTTAGTCTTTCAAAAAAAAGTCAAAGTATGTTTAAATTGATTAAAATTTGATTAAGAAAAATGTTTTTAAAATGCATGGACTGAAGTCCAGGTTTATCATGAAAGCGGTTCAAGTTTAAAAACAAGAAGAGTTTTGAAAAGGAGGGAGAAGATTTTGAAATTAAAGAAGAAAGGAGGAGATGAAGGGACTATCATATGTACACAAAGTAAAAGCTAAGGTAAGAAAACATCTAATCAACAAGAAGCCAACACTTAACATTAAGAAGTCAATGTAGAATTCTCATCCTATATATTAAGGTCACATGCATAGAATATACCAAGAGTATACCAATCATCCATGTGAAAATAAATCACTAGAAAATAAGTATCAAAGAAACCCAAGGTTTTAAAACCCAAAGCAAGGTCTTAAATATTGAGCCAATATGCCATATGAATCACTTAAGCCCAACAAAATAACATTTGTACACATAATATTTCCCAATACACAAGCAATATAAAAATGAAGTAACATAAGGTCCAAAGGTATCAAGTTCTCAAAGTATCAAGGCTTCTAATCCTAAGTCCAAGAGTTCCACAACTCTAATATGCTAAGGATAGTAACCAATAGTCCCTGGAGAGTAGCTTACGTCTTTTAATGTTCAAGTTGGTTATTAAGTGTCTTAAAAATAAAAAGAAAAGCTCAAATGAGAAAAGGTAAAATGACATGAAAATAAATTCTCAAGTGAGCTAAGATAAAATGACATAAAAATAAATGCTCAAGTGAGCAAAGATAAAATGGCATAAAGATAAATGCTTAAGTGAGAAAAAGGAAAATAGCATGAGATGTAAATGCTAAAAATAAAAATGCATAAAAATAAAAATACATAAAAATAAAGGAATAAAATAAAGGCATAAAGTAAAGTTAATGGTTAATGAGTTAGAAGTTAGAAGTTATAAGTTAGTGGTCACAAATATGATCAATGATGATTGAATGATGATCTTGGACCAAGAATAATAAAAACTCATTAGAGGATTGATAGAATCAAAGCCTCCTATTAACAAGTGTCAAAGGTATTGGACCTAAGATAAATAATCAACCATACTTGAACATACAAACATAAAGTGTGGGCCACGGATGATCATTTTCCAAATCGGGACAAATTTAGTGCTATGTTAAACAATTATAAGTGGACTTATGTAGAAGTTGAAGAAGTGAAAAACACAAGAAGGGGGGGGGGGGTTGAATTGTAAAACTGAAACTTAATGCAATGAACAAGATATTTTTATCCTGG
The DNA here is from genome assembly GCA_948472305.1 of Vicia faba. NCBI lineage: Eukaryota > Viridiplantae > Streptophyta > Magnoliopsida > Fabales > Fabaceae > Vicia > Vicia faba. Next base: position 308,276,657 of record OX451740.1, on the reverse strand, counting down.
TTCGTTTGATCTCAAACTACTCCAGTCCACCCGTCAAGGTGATTTCGCCTCTCTCCAATGAGGTCTTAATCCACTATATTCAACTGAATATTACAAACTGCTTTAACAACTGCTAAAGCCTTCTTGATGCAAACCACAGCCCGGTTTGTCAAGGAAACACTTTCTTACAAAGAAGATAAATCTAGGTGTGTGAATGTTTTCTACAAAACTGTATCACAACTGTGATGTTACACAACTTAAGCTTATGAAACTAGATTGCTAAAATAGTGAGTAAGGAGATATGGAGCTTTTTAGCAAACTGAGAATGAGAAGATGTAGAATAGCTTTTAGGCGTGTAATATGTTGGAGAGCATTAGCCAATTCAATCTTCATAGTCTTGTTTATATAGCACTGAGATTGTTGAACGTTGGAGCAATATTCTTGATTCAATGCTAATAACAAACTTTCCTTATTGAGCAGATCTTGTCTGGAATGATGTCGTTGGTAATAATACGCTTTCAATGCACAGTACCGTTGCTTACTTAAGGCATGTTCTGGCTTGGCTTCATTCTGACTCTGCTTAGCTGCTGATGAACTGTTGTTGTCTTTATCAGAGTGTTGAGCGCAGTTCTGTTCATCAAGCTTCAGCATACACGTGAGTTAATCTTCTGATTCTGGTATTCTGATATAGCAACTTCTGATGCTGGTGTTAAAGACCAATATTCTGATGCTGATTAAGTGTGCTCTTGCTGATACCTATCAGAGTTTCTGCAAAGCAGAACGTAATATTTTTAGGTAAATAGTTCATACGTGAATCACATAAATAATATATCTTTTCATTTTGTTATCATCAAAACTTAAACATAGGGTAGTAGATTCAAACTTTGTTCTAACAATCTCCCCCTTTTTGATGATGACAAAAACTAGATATGTTTAAATGAAAATAACGTGAAAAAGTATCAGAGATAACTAAATGATAAGATGTATCAGAGCAAGAGGTTATCAAAAGACAAGGGATAAGGAGATATAAGAGTTGAGATATACTCCCCCTGAATTTATTACTTCCCTTTTGAATTCCAAGAATTCTTCAGGATCAGATCGTTATTGCCTTTCTTTGAACATCAGAATATCAGAGTTTTGACTATCAGAAGCTTTGGATCAGAATGTCAGAGCAGAGCTTCAGATCAGAGTATCAGAGCTTTTCTTATTAGAGCTTTGCTTTGGGTCAGAGTATCAGAGCTTTAGTCTTCAGAATATTATGGAGCATTCTTGTACCTGTAGACTTAAGCAAAAACAGAAAACATATTCAAGTATATCAGAGTTAGAATGTTTGAGATTTTCTGTCTTAGTAATCCGTTATTATTTAAAATATCATTCCTGTTCTCCCCCTTTTTGTCAGCAATCAAAAAGTGTAAGTGATGTGCTAAAACATTTAGAACAGAAAAACTTGTCATATTAAAAAGTTCAGAATCAATCAAAACAGTACAACAGATAATCAAAGAAAACATGAAAAAGACATGAATGAAAAACTAAGGTTGGGGAGGAAGGCGTGTGAACAGGTTCTCCAGCATGGCTTTGATCTGATCAGCGGTCTCATTCTGCTTGTGCACCATGCTGACAACTGTGTCTATCTTGCTATCCTGCACATCCATCCTTTCTTTCATCTTCTGGTCATTTTCATCTATCCTTTGCTGCAGACGCATGTCATTCAGCTTCAGCTCTTCCAGAGTCTGCCTGTCCAAGGCAGCTTGAGAAACATCAGAAGCAGGGAGCTTTTGAGAGCTTTCTGCAACATCTTCTGCTTGACTTGCTTCAGCTTGAATAGTCTTGTCTTCTTCTGGTTGCACCTTTGAAGCTGGCTGTTTCTCAGACCATGGCTCACTATCCAGAGGGAGCACGTCTTCCTGTGGCAGCTGACTTTCAACTTCCTTCAGCAGCTTGCTGAAGTTCTGTTGTGCCTGCTCATAGTTGATATCCTGCAGCTTGAGGGCTTCAGCACGTACCCAAATTCTGAATTGTGACCAGAGCTGGTCAGAGGCAGCTGGGTCAATCATTCCAGGACAGACTTGCTTCAGAGAAGCAATCCACTGCTGCAAACCTGTTTCAAAATTCATAATACCAGAGCCAACATCTGGTTGTTTTGGTTTTGGAATGGCTATTTTATTTTTCAGATCAACAAGACGGTCAAAGATTGTTAAATCTATGAAGGTCCTGCTGGGGTTTTCGGTGGTTTGCTTGGGAGCTGTTTGTTTTGGAGATGGAGTGGGAGAATCAGAAATAATGATTGGACTGTTTGGGGTTTTGGGAGTATTTGGTGGTGTAGATTCTGGCGAGGATGGCAGCTGGGCCATTGTGACTGTTGTTCCACATGGCAGCTGGATTGCCAGAGGTTGTGGTTCAGATGATTGAGGTGAATAAGGTTCAGAAGGTGGAGGAGTTTGAGTTTCAGAGTGATGAAACTCAGGTTGAGGTGATGGTGGATGAATTTCTGGTTGAGGAGAGGGAGAAGGAATTGCTGGTTGTTCAAGGATAAGAGGTTCTTCTGGAATGGGTGAGAGAGGTTTTTCTGGTTGTGGAGAGTGGACAATATGTGGTTCAGAGTTTGGATTAATGGAGGAGTGATCAGAAGTGTGTTGATCAATGTCAGACAACAATTTGTCAATTGCTGATGTTGTTGAGATTGTTGGTTTGGGATGTTTGGTTCGGGGTCTTCTGAGTTGAAGTGCCTCAGAAGGGTCATCTTCTGGTTCAGTTTCATCTATTGTTGGAATGGGGATTGAGATTCTATGAGATGTTGGAGGTGGGATTGATGCTGGAATAGTAGAAGAATTTAAAACAGAAGCAGCAGATAAATTACCTCTTTTCTTGGGTGTCTGCTGGGATGATCCTTCTGAAGGTGCCTTCCTTTTCTTCGTCTTCTTCAGTGAAACTTCTGGTTGAGGTTGGTGCAGATCTTTGATATTCAGATTTGGATCTGTACCATCAGCTTTGCACGCGTCCAGATATCTGAGAACTACCACTGGCTTGGATTCTATCTCAGAGAATAAAGGAAAGTCACTCAGTGGGACTCTTCTGCTGGTGATATCAGCAATAGGAGTAGCGCTGGGTTCCTTTTTGATATTCTCCATCAACTTCATTTTCTTCAAGTTCTTCGCGTTCAGAGGCTTCCCAACCGTTGGTTCAATGGTGCTTAACTCTTGAGCTTATATCAGGTACTCTATCAGCCTATTCTCAGTCAGAATATCTGATATCAACCTTCCAAAGGGTATCTGTTATACCCCAAAATTTGCCCTCCCATATTCTTCAAGAAATGGCCAAGCCAAGTCACAAAATTCCCCAAGGGTTGTGCAGTGCAACTGTCTCCTACACAGTCAAAGCTAGGGTTTGAGTTCTGATCAAGAGATTGAAGTTTTCAAAGGCCCAATCAAGTCTCATATGCCTACAAAGATGGTCAAGTATCCTCATATCAAGTTTCAAGGCATTCAGCTCAAAATTGCACAGTCAAAACCCTAGATTGCACTACAGTCAACTGTAGGGGCAAAATGGTCATTTGGCAGTCAAAAGTTCAAATTTTTGGTCAACATATCATTTTGAAGCCACAAACATCATTTGATCAATGCTTGATCATGATTCTCAAAATTTGGCTCAGAAATCATCAAAGATGCAAAAGTTACTATATTTGGACAGCTGAAAAAGTCAACTGAAATTGACCAGGGCATAATTTTCACATGGATTATCAGAAAAATTCCATCCAAAGCTCATTTTGAAGAGAAAGACATTTCCTACAATTCATCTTCATATTCCAAGTCCAATAAATGCTCTCACAAAAAGTTATCAATTTCAACATTATAGGCCATTTTCAAAAGTCAACAAAAAGGGACTTTAAGTCAAAGGCCATAACTTGAGATTGGTAAATCAAAATGACATGGGACCAAAGGCATTGGTTAGAGGACTCAAAGACCTTTCCAAAATGTCCAAGAACATGTGAAAAGCTTAAAACTTGAGCAAGTTATGCCTTGTGGAAGTTGGGAAATTTTTGGGAATTTTGAAAAGTCAACAATGGTTCAAATAGTCTAAAATTGCTAATGGGCCTATTTTCTTCCATGATTCATCATTCCAAGCCTATGTACGACCACTTGGCCCAAAGGGAAGCATTTTCTCATTTTTTATTTATTTATTTGGATTATTATTTATATTAATTCAATTAAATTAATTAAATGTGTGAAAAATATCTAAATGAACCAAACAAATCTTTTTGTACACATTTCAAGGTCAATATTTCGTGCACATGCTGATTAGGAAGAATTGGATTGAATTGATCATAATTTGCACAAAAACCATGTGAAAAAGATTGAAAATATAATGGAAAAAAATCAAATCTTCAATCCATAATTACAAGAGATTTTGTTGAAATTTGTTAACCTAATTGCTTCTATACATAATCAGGAATACAACCCTAAGCCTTAGACACTAAAAGCTGCGCTCAAGAATACCATACAAACTTGAAAAATTGTCCAAAAAACTCAAATCTGATTTCAAGGTTACAGGACGATTCAAGCCTTAATCTTGATTTCAATAGCTTCATTGTGGTTCTCTGAACGTGTGCCAATCACAAACAACAACCAAAGCTCCAAGAATTGGTAGTTTGAACTCAAACTGTATCAAGCAATTTTTGAAATCGTATCTCATAATTCACGCATCCTTTTGCATTTTTATTCATGGATTCTTATTCAGTGTGATGTTTCTAAGCTAACCAATGCCTTTGATTGAATTATTACACGTTATATTCGATTCCACCATGTTTGAGATTCTAGGGTTTGCAGGTTTTAAAATTGGGGTTTCCCAAACCAAGTGAAATTAGGACTCAGGGCTATGACCATTGCAATCAGCATACTCCAACGAACAAGAAACCTTAGTCGCGATCAATTTATATACACTATAGCGCTAATCGCTATTTTTCCAAAGGCAGCCTAACACCACACCTGGAAAACCGTTGCCTTCGTTTTTCATGTTTCAGGGAATGGAGACGATGATGCCATGTCAAGCGAGGATTGGTTAATTCAAAAGCTCGCGCCAAAATTCCACTAATGCGTTACTTTCTCTTTTTAATATTTGTTTGTATATTATATATCAAATTGGTTAAGTGGCTCAGCTGGCAAGTTATCAACGCATTGATGTCCAAGACCTGGGTTCGAACCCCAGGTCTGTGTAACTTTTCAATATTGTTTTTCCACATTCATTCCTATGCAGGCACGCCTTTGTGGATCACCATACGCTCACCATCTCAAACATACACGCGTCCATCTAATCCAGATCAATGGCCAAGAATCAAAGAGCACCCTACACCCCAGTCAACATGCCACATAATGCTTGGAAAAGTCAACGAAGCTGAATCTTAATGGGTCAGGCTTTACCATCAAAACCTCCATATTGGGGCTACCCCCCCTGGTTTGCCATTCTTTTTATTTTTCTTATGTTTTATTTAATTTATTATTTTATTTTCTTGATTGTTTAATTTAATTAATTATTGCCATAAAATATAAAAACATCACAAAAAAATCAGAAAAAAGATAAAAACATAATAAAATATTTATTTTATTTATTTTTTTGTAAATAATTAACATGTAAATAAATTTAGTAAAATAGGTTTTAACTTTAATTCTTTTAATAACTAAAAATCCAAAAATATAGAATTTAGGTTTAATTGTTAATTTTGATTCCTTTTTAATTTTCCCTTTTCTTACAATAATAATGTCTAGTTTATTTATTTTCTATAATTAAATTTTGCATGTAAATTAACTTAGATTTAAATTAGGTTAAAACTTAATATTTTCACAATAAACTTAAAAAACATTAGAATTAGGGTTAGTCAATTTTAATTAATTCCTTCTTAAATCTAAAAAATACAAAAATACCAAAAACATTTAATTTTAATTCCTCATTAATTAATTCATTAACTTTAATTATTTGCAAAAGGGTCCAACGCCCGTATTCGTAATTTATTTAATTTCGCGCATTTACTTTATTGCCTATTATAATTATGTACATGTCCCAAAGCCTTGTAACAATTTAACTTCTCGCACTTTTCTTTTATTCGCTTTATTTATTTTTCAGTCAAATCGGGTCCCGGTTTAATTTTGGCGATGTGGACCCGCGCCTTTGTAATAGCCTTAGATTTATTTTCCCGCAAATATTTTAACTGTTAATAATAAGCATGCAAGAATGAATGGCCATAATAAAATCAAGCGTAGATCACAATGAACTTGACAAAAGACAAATGCAAATGAAAACGACACGCGAATCGCACACACCACCCCTAGGGTACGCCTCACTGTTGCCTTTCGAAAGGTGATCGTTGAGTAGAGGGCGTCTTAGTAAGTGCTCATGATCCGGGAACCTGGCATGAGGGTAGCTTCTAAGGTGTCTTCCCATTGCTCTGGTGATCACCATGTCCCTACAAACTCGAATTGACCCGAACACCTCCAACGGTGGTGCTACCTACCTCTCAATGGTGGGATGGCACTACTTTAAAGGACATTTACACAGACGAATTCCTTAGGGTAGGTAGGTTCTCATAGATACTTGCTCTCTTCAAAAACAAACAAAAGTCTTTTCACACCAACACTTTTCAAAAGCTTTCAAAGCAAACTTTTCAAACACTCTGACGTACGAGTTGAACTGAAATTTTTCAAAGAAACTTTTTAAAACCCACATTGAAAAGCAAACATTTTGAAAACACAAATGAGCAAGTATCTAAGAGCCCATGGATAACCATGGATAGAAAGGGTGCTAACACCTTCCCTTTCTATAACCTACCTCCCGAACCGAGAGCGATCTCTTTAAGGAATTTTTCTGTGCTTTTGTCCTTTCCATTTGGAGAAAATAAAAGACGGTGGCGACTCTTGCTTCCGCGACATTTCGCGAACCAGCTTTAAACAGTCAGTTCCAGATCCACCGATCACAGAACTGGCGACTCTACTGGGGATAGAGATACTTAAAGTGGGGTGTACCTTAGGGCTAGCTCATAACTATGTTTTCAATTGTATTGCTTTGTGTGCTTTAAATTGTGGGTTGCTTGGGAGTTCTATAGATCCTAACCCGGATCTGGGGGATACCTTTCTTAGAAAGTAGCAACAAGGCTGTGAGGGAACTGTGCGGGGTATACCGACATGGTTGAAACAGTCTGCTACGTTGATGTGGCACTTTGGTGTGTACCGGTAACCCTTGAGTTCAGTCAAGGAGAGTACGGGGCCTCCGCGTGGTGTCGTGAAGCATCAACAGACCTTAGGAACCTTAATTGAACTATCTTGGCCTCTTTAGGGTAGTGAGATAACTGACTTTGGTGCAGTCCGAGGTTGGTTGATACTCGATACTACGCTCAATTGAGGGTTGCTTTCCTGGAATATTTCGGTCGCCAGTTCAGTGGCTAAATCGAAACGATGAACAATGAAAGCAATCCCGTGATATTGGGAACCTTAGAACCCGGTTACTTTGATTAGGACAGGTTGAACCCACCAACTCCAAGAGGGTACTACCCAGACCCCATGCTGGCCTTAAACCTTAAGGGCTTGTCTTGTGTGCCTTGTGTGCCTTACATGTTTGTCTTTGTAAATATCTGTGGTGTGTTTAATCATAGCATCATGACATCATCCCGCATCATATGCATTGACTAACCATTTCAGGGGTTCGAATTTTCATCTTTGTTCTTGTTTTGTAGGACATGGAAACTGTTCGTAGAAAGACCATTCAAGTCAGTCTTGTAAGGATCCCTCCTCAGCTTAAGGAGCTTATATCCAGGATTCCTGAGAACTCATCATTCAGTGAAAGGCATGGAAGCCTCATCAGCTTGGTCAACACCAACATTGAGGAAGATATGATTAAGGTCTTGTTCCAATTCTTTGACCCTCTGCATCACTGCTTTACCTTCTTGGACTATCAGTTGGTACCTACATTGGAGGAGTTCTCCCGGCTCCTGAAGATCCCTATCCTTGATCAGCTACCCTTCAACGGTACAGAAAAGGAGCCTAAGCTTGAAGAGATTGCTAAAGCCTTGCACCTACAGTCATCTGACCTCAAGGGACATTGGGAAGTTAGAAGTGGTATCAAAGGGTTCTTAGCCAGATTTCTGTTTGAGAAGGCCCTTGAATGTTGGAACTCCCTTGACTTGCAAGCTTTTGAAGAGGTTGTGGCCCTCCTTGTCTATGGTTTGGTGTTGTTTCCTAACCCAGATCAGCTTATTGATATCAGTGCCGTCCAGATCTTTATGTCCAGGAATCCTATACCTACATTGCTGGGGGACATCCTTCACTCATGTTACACTCGAACCATGAGAAAAAGAGGTGTCCTTATGTGTTGCACTCCTCTCTTGGGAAGGTGGTTTATTTCGCACCTTCCACAATCAGTTTTGAAGAATGAGCGGGGTTTGAGATGGTCACAACGGTTGATGACTCTTACACATGCAGATATACATTGGTGTCCTAGGTCCAGAGAAGATGTCACTATCATCGATCGTTGCGGAGAGTACCCTAATGTTCCTTTACTTGGAATCAGAGGAGGTATTACTTATAGCCCATGCCTGGCTTGGAGACAGTTTGGTTATGCTCGGAGGGACGGTCCTCATGACATGTTAATTCCTGACATAGTTTTTGACTTCGACAATGATACTCAAGGACTTCGCCAGAAATTCATCAGAGCCTGGAGGATGCCAAGTAGGATAGACAGCAAGACACTGGGGCACATGAACTCCATCCCATTGGAACCCTATCTCAAGTGGGTACGAGCCCGCTCCCAGAAGTTAGTAATGCCTTATCCTCACATGCTTCCAGTAATCAAAGAGCCTGTCTCGGAAGGGGAAGTGTCTCATGTTATTCAGCACCCTGATATGCCCACATCCTGGGAAGAGATGCAGAAGAGCTGGATCCAGCTTAAGGAGGAAAGGAATTCTCTTGAGACTAGTCTGCATGCCAGTGAAAAGAAAGTCTTGGAGCTCACTCGTCTGTTGCATGAGGAGAGGAACCTCAACACCTACATAGCTCCGAAGAGGATGCGCAGTGTATTTTGGGATTGATTTGATTTTTGTACTTTTGCCCATGAGGCCTTGATGTATTAAACAATGATTTCTTTAATGATAACGTGTGTTCCTTTTTGTCTACAACAAATTTGAACTTTCGAACCCTTGAATGCATTGCATACGCATTTCATACATCATGTGCATAACAGGTTTTTCCACTTTTCAGGTTGCTTACAGTTCTTCGCTGTTTATTTCAGCATCATGAATCCCGAATCTGCATCAACTGAGACATCAATCAAGGCTCTTCAGGTGCAGAATGCACAATTCCAAGAACTAATCAAAGGTCTGGCTAAAGGCGAAGAAGAACTAAAGGCTATGCTCCTGAAGAAGGAGAAGAAGAAGAAGAGAAGAACTGTTCTGTTCAACTCGGGCCGAAGGTTTGGTAATACTCTGCAACATGAAGAGGCTGGTTCTTCTGTTGGCAAGAGTCCTTCTCAGGCAGAAGTAAAGGTTCCTAGTCCGGTCGCCTCCGACAACGAGACAGATTTTGATGAAGAGCAGTACCCTCCGGCAGACGACAGATACAAGCAACTGGAGGACAGGTTGAAGGCTATGGAGGTGCAACAGGCACCTGGGCTGGATTTCGGAGATCTGGGTTTGTCAACTGGTGTGATTATCCCGCATAAATTCAAAGCACCCACCTTCTCCAAGTATGACGGGGCGTCTTGTCCCAAGCTGCACTTAAGGTCCTATGTTCGAAAAATTCAGCCGTACTCTGCGGATAAGAATTTATGGATCCACTTCTTCCAGGAGAGTCTTTCAGGGACTCATCTCGAATGGTTCTATCAGCTGGATGGGACCAAAGTTCGTAACTGGGAGGAGTTGGCTACTGCTTTCTATAAGCAGTATCAATATAATGCCGACCTTGCCCCCACACGTACCCAACTCCAGGGTATGGCGTTAGGTGCAAGCGAAGGTTTTAAGGAGTACGCTCAGAAGTGGAGAGACCTGGCTGGCAGGGTGCAGCCACCATTGACTGATCGGGAGCTGGTAGACATGTTCTTGGGGACCCTATCTGGGCCATTTTTCAACCATCTGATCGGGAATTCTTCTGCTGGTTTCACTGATTTGATTCTGACCGGAGAAAGGATTGAAGCTGGGCTGAAGTCTGGGAAGATTGCGAAGGGTGCATCATCTAGTTCGGAAAAGAAACCATTTAAAAAGGAGTCTAGTGCCGTGTATGGTTCCAGGAAATCAGAGAGACCTGAACACCGCCAATCTGTCAGCGCGGTGATGATTGCTAAGCCTGCTGCCGCTCCTCGGCCAAACAATTCTCAAAGGGCTGAAAGACCCCGGCGAGAGTTTACCCGTTTAAGCATGACCCTATCGCAGATCCTGCCACAGTTGCTCGCAACCAATTTGGTGACTGTCAGGGAAGCTCCAAAGTTCCCAAATACAACATCTCCCAAGTACAACCCGAATGCTCGTTGTGCTTACCATTCAGAAAGCCCGGGGCATTCTACCGATGACTGTTGGGCACTAAAGAACAAGCTGCAGGACCTCATTGATGCTAAGGAGGTACAGTTTGAGGCATCTGACAAGCCTAATGTGGTGACAGCTCCCCTGCCTGCTCATGGAGTTAATGCTATTGGGGATGAAGAGGAAGTTGATGAAGCTGAGTTTGATAGCTGGATTTACCCAGCAACTGACGGTGGACTTAACAATTGGAGCGCAAAGGACAATCTCCCTGTTTCTTTTGTTTCTAAGTAATGAATTCCTGTGTTTTGTTATTCTGTAATAAACAATGATAAACTCTATGGCCCGGTGTCTTACCCGAGGCACCGTGGTTCTATTTGTGAGGGCATACAAACTGTCATTTTATACATCATGAATGAAAATCTTGGACGTTTTTTCGCATTGCAAATATTGTGTTCCTTTTCTGTTTTTCTTTTCCTTTACATAATTTTCAAAAAAACAGCTGTATTTACACACACACTCACTCATACAGGTTCCAATCCACTCTGGATCTCACTGATAACAACTCTGCTACTGCCAATTATGACTTCGAAAATCCGATCAACTTAGCCGAAGACGAAGGTGAAGATGATTGCGAAGTGCCTGGCGAGCTTGCTAGACTGTTGCTTCAGGAAGAGAGGGCAATTCAACCCCATGAAGAGCCAGTGGAAACCGTAAACCTGGGTACTGAGGCAGACAGGAGAGAGGTAAAGATTGGTGCCAACCTAGAGCTCAGCGTGAAGCAACGGTTAACCAAGATGTTACATGACTATATGGAGATCTTTGCCTGGTCCTACGAAGACATGCCCGGGTTGGATACCGATATTGTGGTCCATCACTTGCCGACTAAGGAAGACTGCCCTCCAGTTAAACAAAAGGTCCGTCGGATGCGTCCAGAGATGTCTGAGAAGATTAAAGCCGAGGTCATGAAACAGTTTGATACCGGGTTCCTTGCAGTGACTTCTTACCCTCAGTGGGTTGCTAATGTGGTGCCGGTACCTAAGAAGGACGGTAAAGTCAGAATGTGTGTCGATTACAGGGATCTGAACAGGGCCAGCCCCAAGGATGACTTCCCCTTACCTCACATTGATGTCCTTGTGGATAATACAGCTCAGCACAAAGTATTCTCTTTCATGGATGGCTTTTCAGGTTATAATCAGATAAAGATGGCACCTGAAGACATGGAGAAGACTACATTTGTTACTCAGTGGGGCACCTTCTGTTACAAGGTCATGCCATTTGGATTAAAGAATGCTGGGGCAACCTACCAACGTGCCATGGTTGCCTTATTTCATGATATGATCCATCATGAGATAGAGGTGTATGTTGACGACATGATCGCTAGGTCCCAGACTGAGGAAGAGCACCTAGATCATCTACAGAAGTTGTTTGACCGGTTGAAACTATACAAGCTGAGATTGAATCCGAACAAGTGCACCTTCGGGGTAAGATCTGGAAAGTTGCTGGGCTTCGTGGTCAGTGATAAAGGTATTCAAGTGGACCCTGCTAAGGTCAAAGCTATTCAAGAGATGCCAGTTCCCAAGACAGAGAAGGAAGTCAGAGGCTTTTTAGGACGCCTGAATTACATCGCTCGATTCATCTCTCATCTGACGGCTACCTGTGAGCCAATCTTCAAGCTGCTGAAGAAAGATCAGGTAGTACGTTGGAACGATGAATGTCAGGCTGCCTTCGACAGAATCAAAGAGTATCTCCAAGAACCACCTATCCTTATGCCACCGGTTGAAGGGAGACCTCTGATACTATATCTAACAGTGCTTGACAATTCAATGGGGTGTGTGCTGGGGCAGCATGACGAGTCTGGCCGAAAAGAGCACGCCATTTATTACCTTAGCAAAAAGTTTACCGACTGTGAGACCCGATACTCACTGCTTGAGAAAACTTGCTGCGCTTTGGTATGGGCTGCTCGCCGGCTGAGACAGTATATGCTGACTCACACTACCTTATTGATCTCAAAAATGGATCCTATAAAGTACATATTCGAAAAGCCTGCCCTGTCTGGGAGGATTGCAAGATGGCAAATGATCTTGACGGAATACGACATTCAGTACACAACCCAGAAAGCCATCAAGGGGAGTGTATTGGCAGACCACTTAGCGCATCAAGCTGTAGATGACTACCAATCAATGAACTTCGAGTTTCCGGATGAAAGCATTATGATAGTAACTGATTGTGAAGTACCTGGACCGGATGAAGGACCTGAGCCAGGATCCCGATGGTCTATGCACTTTGACGGAGCCTCTAATGCTTTGGGAAATGGTATCGGCGCCATCATCATATCCCCTCAAGGTACTCATACTCCACTCACTGCCCGGCTGTGTTTCAACTGTACCAACAACATGGCGGAGTATGAGGCGTGTATCATGGGTCTTCAAGCTGCGATCGACCTAAGGATCAAATTTCTAAGCGTTTTCGGAGATTCCGCTCTTGTGATCAATCAGATCAAAGGAGAGTGGGATACGAAACATCCAAACTTGATTCCTTATAGAGAATGTGTGCTGACCCTGATCCCCCACTTCACAGAGATAACCTTTGAGCACTTTCCGAGAGAAGAGAATCAGTTAGCGGACGCGTTAGCTACAATGTCTTCAATGTTCAAGGTTAAATGGGATAATGAGGCTCCCCAGATCATCATCTGGAAACTGGACGAACCGGCATACTGTTGTGATCTCGAAACTGAATTGGTGACTGAGAAGCCTTGGTACCACGAAGTGAAGAGATATCTGGAAGCTCAGGAATACCCTGAAGGTGCCTCTATCAATGATAAGAAATTCCTGAGGAGGTTCGCAGCAAAATTCTTCCTAAGTAACGGCATCTTGTACAAGCGAAACCATGATTCAACCTTACTGCGTTGTGTGGATAAGATTGAAGCAGAAAGAATCATGGAAGAGCTACATGAAGGGACCTTTGGTACGCATTCCAGTGGGCATACTATGGCTAAGAAAATCCTACGGGCAGGATATTATTGGTCCACCATGGAAGCCGACTGTTACCAACACTCCAGGACGTGCCACAAATGCCAGATCTATGCAGACAAGGTGCATGTTCCTCCGGTTCCCCTGAATGTTCTGACTGCGCCTTGGCCGTTTGCAATGTGGGGCATAGACATGATTGGTGAGATTAAACCTACGGCATCCAATGGACATCGCTTCATCCTAGTGGCGATTGATTATTTTACGAAGTGGGTTGAGGCAGCATCCTATGCCACGGTAACCAAGACTGTGGTGGCACGGTTCATTCGGCATAACCTGATCTGTCGGTACGGCGTCCCTGAGCGGATTATTACAGACAACGGTACCAATCTGAACAACAATATGATTACTGAGCTCTGCGAACAGTTCAAAATACAGCACCACAATTCTTCTCCTTACCGACCGAAGATGAATGGGGCTGTAGAAGCAGCAAATAAGAACATCAAGAAAATCATGCAGAAGATGACCGTGACTTACAAAGATTGGCACGAGATGTTACCGTTCGCTCTGCATGGGTACCGTACCTCAGCTAGGACGTCAACCGGGGCAACTCCTTTCTCTCTGGTTTATGGCATGGAGGCAGTCTTGCCGATTGAAGTACAAATTCCCTCTCTCCGGATAATGAAGGATGAAAATCTGAACGAAGATGATTGGATCCAGACACGACTTGACCAACTCAATCTCATTGACGAAAAGAGACTTGCTGCTATCTGTCATGGTCAGACGTATCAGAAACGAATGATCAGGGCATTTAACAAAAAGGTCAGACCACAGGAATATCAAGTTGGGGATCTGGTAATCAAGAGAATCATCCTTCCTCAGAGTGATCCAAGGGGCAAATGGACCCCTACATACGAAGGGCCATTTGTGGTTAAGCATGTGTTCTCAGGAGGAGCAATGATATTAACCAACATGGATGGTGACGACCTTCCTCACCCCGCCAATGCAGACATAGTTAAAAAATACTACGCATGAAAAAAGACCCGCTAGGCTGACACGCCTAGGCAAAAATTAGGGCTTCCCGTCGAACCAAAAGGGTTCGGGCAAAATGAAGGGATGAAAACGAAAAAATCTGTACACCCGGCAAGTCGAAAACCTGAAAAGGCGGCTTGGGCAAAAATGGGTATCCCGGTGGACTGAAAACCCGAAAGGGCGGTCCAGGCAAAAATTAGGGATAAAAGCGTAATACTATGTCTCATTGGATCACTTTGCATCCAGAATCCGGTATCTACATCAAGTTCAGACGGCATCGATCAGTCAGCTTCACCTTCAACCAAGGTCATCAAGTGATGAGACGCTCGGAGTTATAAAGGCAATAGCAGAGTTGAAACCCAGTGGATCATTCATACTTCACACAGCTGTTTTATTTTCTTTTGTACAAAATTTGTATAAATTCTCTTGTTCGGCGGCGTACCTCTTACTAGGACGTCAGCCTCTTGTACATAAAACGCCTATTCACGGGCCATTCAAAATCAATACAAATATATTTTCAGTTAAACGTACCAAGTGTTTTTCTGTTTCTGTTTTGTTTTGCGAAGAACGTCCAAGGTTCAATTTATGATATATGCATTAACAATAGTTTGCTAACTCATAAATATTTGCATACAAAACAAAGGAATTAATTGCAGGTGACACTAGAAACAGGGGCAATAAAGAATTGTCCAAGCAGTCCAATTGCTCTACCCTCCAAGGTACCAAGATAGGTTCAGCTAAAGAACATGACCAGATATCTTAATTCCCCAGAGAGTGGTTCAGCAAAACAGTACATTTCTCTCCAAACAGAATCATCAAAGAAGTTGGGTATCCTCCAATAGATCTCAATACTTCCCCAACAGCAGCATATATTCTTAACAAGCATCCCCGACAGTCTTGGCCTAAAGATTGTTCCCCGGCGGTATCTCAACGTTCAAAGGAATCACTTTCCCCAGCATATCAAAACTCCCCAGAAGAGTTTCCCCAGGAAAGTTGGAATTCATCTCCCCCAAGCAATAAGCTTATCCCCAGTAGATTCTGGAAGCTTATCCCCTCGCAGAGCACGAACGCGTCGTCCGGCTTGATTTAAAGAGTTATTTCCTCAATAGGATATAACTGGGTTATCCTCAGCCAAAAGCCATGGAAAGATCGTCGTCAACGAAGTCTTCTTACCCCAGTGAAGTCTGTCAGCACTTCCAACAACAAAGACATCCTCAGCAAGTTACTATCAACACTTAGCAAAGCATCTCTCTCCCCACAGAGTATTGCTTCCCAGCATGGTCGTCAGAGTATCTTTTTTCTCCCCGCAGAATCTTCCATTCGCCAAGTTCATTCCGCAACGGAGTCATCTTCTCCTACCGGTATTCTTGCAACTATCATCCCCAGCGGAAGTAAAAGCTTATTCTCCAATATCAGTCCAGGATATGACTTCCCGGCACCCGTCAAGGATCTATTTTCCTAGACGAAAACATTCATAAAACATCACATACATCATTACAGCATGCATAGACGCATCATATCATACAAATCTCATTTATGTTGAGAACATCATTGCTTGATCCATATCATGCATTGCATATGACTGACCTTTACCTTTCAGGAAAGACGCAGTTAAAATGCTCAAACATATTTCAAAGCCTTCTCTAGTCCAGCTAAATCGACTCCCAACAGATTTTTCTGATAAAGACTCAGCAGAAGTTATGGTCCCCTCTCCGACAGTGCGTGAGGTGGTAATTCCTTTTTCAGATGTTTCCCTCTCCGACGATGAGTGTGAGGTGATAGTCTCTTATGGTCCCCTCTCTGGCAAGTGCGTGAGGTGGTAATTCCTTTTTCAGATGTTTCCCTCTCCGACGATGAGTGTGAGGTGATAGTCTCCTATGGTCCCCTCTCCGGCAAGTGCGTGAGGTGGTAATTCCTTTTTCAGATGTTTCCCTCTCCGACGATGAGTGTGAGGTGATAGTCTCCCATGGTTCCCTCTCCGACGGCGTGTGAGGTAGTAATTCCTTTTCAGATGATTCCCTCTCCGACGATGAGTGTGAGGTAATAGTCTCTTATGTTTCTCTCTCCGACGGTGTGTGAGATGACAATTCCTTTTCCTATGATCCCCTCTCCAACGGCGAGTGAGGTGATTCCCTTTCAGGTTATAACGGTCTATGGTTCTATTCCCGATATTGCAAAGATGGTAATTCCCGCCAAGATTTTTTTCAACGAGCATTGTTGAAGTAAAAGTCGCCCAAGGTTCTCTTACCATTCACGCTAAGGCAGTAACCATCTCTGGTTCATTCATCAGCGTTTGAAGCTCCAGACTCAGCTCCTGTAACCAGTCAGGACATATCTATACCAAGCATCTAAAACCAGTTCTTGCAACGTATCAGGTACTCTTTTTCTTTTGCAGGTATGCAGGTTCTCGCTAAGGAATCTCTTACGCGATCAACATCCAGATGGCATCTATAAGCCCATCATCCTATTCATCAACCTCTAAATGGCATCTATAAGCCCATTCCCCCATCATCACTGCTACTATGTGAGCGCAAATTTCTGGGCACTCTAGTGTTCAATCATCTTCTACCCTCGGATTACGAAAGGCACGCCAGCCAATCTGCATCCTCAGGTCTAAGAAGATTGAACAGGGGCAACTGTTATACCCCAAAATTTGCCCTCCCATATTCTTCAAGAAATGGCCAAGCCAAGTCACAAAATTCCCCAAGGGTTGTGCAGTGCAACTGTCTCCTACACAGTCAAAGCTAGGGTTTGAGTTCTGATCAAGAGATTGAAGTTTTCAAAGGCCCAATCAAGTCTCATATGCCTAAAAAGATGGTCAAGTATCCTCATATCAAGTTTCAAGGCATTCAGCTCAAAATTGCACAGTCAAAACCCTAGATTGCACTACAGTCAACTGTAGGGGCAAAATGGTCATTTGGCAGTCAAAAGTTCAAATTTTTGGTCAACATATCATTTTGAAGCCACAAACATCATTTGATCAATGCTTGATCATGATTCTCAAAATTTGGCTCAGAAATCATCAAAGATGCAAAAGTTACTATATTTGGACAGCTGAAAAAGTCAACTGAAATTGACCAGGGCATAATTTTCACATGGATTATCAGAAAAATTCCATCCAAAGCTCATTTTGAAGAGAAAGACATTTCCTACAATTAATCTTCATATTCCAAGTCCAAGAAATGCTCTCACAAAAAGTTATCAATTTCAACATTATAGGCCATTTTCAAAAGTCAACAAAAAGGGACTTTAAGTCAAAGGCCATAACTTGAGATTGGTAAATCAAAATGACATGGGACCAAAGGCATTGGTTAGAGGACTCAAAGACCTTTCCAAAATGTCCAAGAACATGTGAAAAGCTTAAAAATTGAGCAAGTTATGCCTTGTGGAAGTTGGGAAATTTTTGGGAATTTTGAAAAGTCAACAATGGTTCAAATGGTCTAAAATTGCTAATGGGCCTATTTTCTTCCATGATTCATCATTCCAAGCCTATGTACGACCACTTGGCCCAAAGGGAAGCATTTTCTCATTTTTTATTTATTTATTTGGATTATTATTTATATTAATTCAATTAAATTAATTAAATGTGTGAAAAATATCTAAATGAACCAAACAAATCTTTTTGTACACATTTCAAGGTCAATATTTCGTGCACATGCTGATTAGGAAGAATTGGATTGAATTGATCATAATTTGCACAAAAACCATGTGAAAAAGATTGAAAATATAATGGAAAAAAATCAAATCTTCAATCCATAATTACAAGAGATTTTGTTGAAATTTGTTAACCTAATTGCTTCTATACATAATCAGGAATACAACCCTAAGCCTTAGACACTAAAAGCTGCGCTCAAGAATACCATACAAACTTGAAAAATTGTCCAAAAAACTCAAATCTGATTTCAAGGTTACAGGACGATTCAAGCCTTAATCTTGATTTCAATAGCTTCATTGTGGTTCTCTGAACGTGTGCCAATCACAAACAACAACCAAAGCTCCAAGAATTGGTAGTTTGAACTCAAACTGTATCAAGCAATTTTTGAAATCGTATCTCATAATTCACGCATCCTTTTGCATTTTTATTCATGGATTCTTATTCAGTGTGATGTTTCTAAGCTAACCAATGCCTTTGATTGAATTATTACACGTTATATTCGATTCCACCATGTTTGAGATTATAGGGTTTGCAGGTTTTAAAATTGGGGTTTCCCAAACCAAGTGAAATTAGGACTCAGGGCTATGACCATTGCAATCAGCATACTCCAACGAACAAGAAACCTTAGTCGCGATCAATTTATATACACTATAGCGCTAATCGCTATTTTTCCAAAGGCAGCCTAACACCACACCTGGAAAACCGTTGCCTTCGTTTTTCATGTTTCAGGGAATGGAGACGATGATGCCATGTCAAGCAAGGATTGGTTAATTCAAAAGCTCGCGCCAAAATTCCACTAATGCGTTACTTTCTCTTTTTAATATTTGTTTGTATATTATATATCAAATTGGTTAAGTGGCTCAGCTGGCAAGTTATCAACGCATTGATGTCCAAGACCTGGGTTCGAACCCCAGGTCTGTGTAACTTTTCAATATTGTTTTTCCACATTCATTCCTATGCAGGCACGCCTTTGTGGATCACCATACGCTCACCATCTCAAACATACACGCGTCCATCTAATCCAGATCAATGGCCAAGAATCAAAGAGCACCCTACACCCCAGTCAACATGCCACATAATGCTTGGAAAAGTCAACGAAGCTGAATCTTAATGGGCCAGGCTTTACCATCAAAACCTCCATATTGGGGCTACCCCCCCTGGTTTGCCATTCTTTTTATTTTTCTTATGTTTTATTTAATTTATTATTTTATTTTCTTGATTGTTTAATTTAATTAATTATTGCCATAAAATATAAAAACATCACAAAAAAATCAGAAAAAAGATAAAAACATAATAAAATATTTATTTTATTTATTTTTTTGTAAATAATTAACATGTAAATAAATTTAGTAAAATAGGTTTTAACTTTAATTCTTTTAATAACTAAAAATCCAAAAATATAGAATTTAGGTTTAATTGTTAATTTTGATTCCTTTTTAATTTTCCCTTTTCTTACAATAATAATGTCTAGTTTATTTATTTTCTATAATTAAATTTTGCATGTAAATTAACTTAGATTTAAATTAGGTTAAAACTTAATATTTTCACAATAAACTTAAAAAACATTAGAATTAGGGTTAGTCAATTTTAATTAATTCCTTCTTAAATCTAAAAAATACAAAAATACCAAAAACATTTAATTTTAATTCCTCATTAATTAATTCATTAACTTTAATTATTTGCAAAAGGGTCCAACGCCCGTATTCGTAATTTATTTAATTTCGCGCATTTACTTTATTGCCTATTATAATTATGTACATGTCCCAAAGCCTTGTAACAATTTAACTTCTCGCACTTTTCTTTTATTCGCTTTATTTATTTTTCAGTCAAATCGGGTCCCGGTTTAATTTTGGCGATGTGGACCCGCGCCTTTGTAATAGCCTTAGATTTATTTTCCCGCAAATATTTTAACTGTTAATAATAAGCATGCAAGAATGAATGGCCATAATAAAATCAAGCGTAGATCACAATGAACTTGACAAAAGACAAATGCAAATGAAAACGACACGCGAATCGCACACACCACCCCTAGGGTACGCCTCACTGTTGCCTTTCGAAAGGTGATCGTTGAGTAGAGGGCGTCTTAGTAAGTCCTCATGATCCGGGAACCTGGCATGAGGGTAGCTTCTAAGGTGTCTTCCCATTGCTCTGGTGATCACCATGTCCCTACAAACTCGAATTGACCCGAACACCTCCAACGGTGGTGCTACCTACCTCTCAATGGTGGGATGGCACTACTTTAAAGGACATTTACACAGACGAATTCCTTAGGGTAGGTAGGTTCTCATAGATACTTGCTCTCTTCAAAAACAAACAAAAGTCTTTTCACACCAACACTTTTCAAAAGCTTTCAAAGCAAACTTTTCAAACACTCTGACGTACGAGTCGAACTGAAATTTTTCAAAGAAACTTTTTAAAACCCACATTGAAAAGCAAACATTTTGAAAACACAAATGAGCAAGTATCTAAGAGTCCATGGATAACCATGGATAGAAAGGGTGCTAACACCTTCCCTTTCTATAACCTACCTCCCGAACCGAGAGCAATCTCTTTAAGGAATTTTTCTGTGCTTTTGTCCTTTCCATTTGGAGAAAATAAAAGACGGTGGCGACTCTTGCTTCCGCGACATTTCGTGAACCAGCTTTAAACAGTCAGTTCCAGATCCACCGATCACAGTATCCAATCCCTCTTTGTTCTTTCTTCTTCCCTGGTTTCCTTCACGCTTGTTCTGAGGTGATTAAACAGAAGATGAGCCAAGTTGATTTTTACCTTCTGATTGATAAAATAGATCAGAAACTGCTGATCTACATTTATGTAATCAGGGGAACTAGTTGGCTTCCTATGATTAAAACACCCCAGAATTATCTTCGCCCAAACTCTGTGGTGATCCTTCAGATCTTTGATCTTGCTGCTGGGCACCCCATGGGTGAAAATCCTTTCAGCTATGACGCCCACGTCAGCACATCTCTCAGCCATATCAATACAGCGGACGCCGCCGCCACTGTAACCAATTAACCTTGCTATGTGATCCTCAGTGATCACAATCTTCTTCCCCATAATGTAGGAGGTGACTTGATGCGTTGAAGCAGTTGCATGAATCCAGAACTCCTTGACTAACATTGGAAATGCTGGTCCAACCAACCTGTCAAAATACCTTTCCCATTTCTGTGCCCTAACTTCTTCTGTTAAGTCAAAACCGTTTTCCTTCAAACTTCCAAAATCAATGATCAATTCAGATAACACTTCAAGATTCTTCACAGGAGTGAGGAGTGTTCTGAATGGCACTTGATACTTTTCAGATGATGCTGTCTTCTGAGAACCTGCAGAAGCACTGCTGGAGGTTGCCATGTTCACACTTAAGGATTTTGAGAAAAACTGAGAAAATGGGTTTTAGAGAGATGAACACAGAAAAATGCAGAGAATGTTTGAGAAATAATGAGAAACTGTAAAAGATTAAAGTGAGAGGTTAACGTGCTTAAATAGGCTTCAGAATATTTTGAAATTGTAAACGTTTTCAAGAAAGAGAAATAAAATCATGATTACGTTTTAAAAACATGATTACTTTCATTTAATGCTTGCTGATTTTGTGGGATTTGAGAAAGATACTTAAAACGGTTACCAGACATGTGTCTCAATGCACCCAATCAGCGTTTTGCCTTCTCAGAAGCGTGCACGCGTTCTGCTTCAGAGATTTGCTGATGATTGGATGACACTTGTTTGATGTAGTGATCAGCACGTCTGTCTTTGAGCTTAGACTCTCAGATCTTTAGACTAGCATCTGATACAATCTGCATGTTCTATCTTTCTGAAAGGAGATTGATCAGAAGTTCACAGTAAAACAAATACATTCTGAAGATAAATATATGGAATTTAAACATTTTCACTCTGGGCAGATTTTCATGCTGAGATGTTTCAGAATGAAATTGAACCTATCTTCAGAAAGGGGTTTAGTGAAGATATCAGCCCATTGATGGTCTGTATCTATAAATTTTAAATTCAAAATTCCTTTCTGAATGTAGTCCCTAATAAAATGATGTTTTATTTCTATATGCTTAGCTCTAGAATGTAAAATGGGATTCTTACTTAAGCAAATAGCAGAAGTATTATCACAGAGTATAGGAATGTTACTCTCAAAAATCTGGAAGTCTTCAAGCTGACTTTTCATCCAGAGCATTTGTGTGCTACATCCTGCTGCTGCTATGTACTCAGCTTCTGCTGTTGATAGCGCAATTGTTGATTGCCTTTTGCTGGACCAAGAGATCAGATTTTCTCCCAGAAACTGGCAGCTTCCAGAAGTACTTTTACGCTCCACTCTGTCTCCAGCAAAGTCAGCATCGCAGTAGCCTACTAAACTGTAATCACTAGATTTTCTATAAAACAAACCCAGATTAGTAGTACCTTTCAGATACTTGAAAATTCGCTTAACAGCTGTTAAGTGAGATTCTCTAGGATCTGATTGGAATCTAGCACAAATACAAACGCTGAATAATATATCAGGTCTTGAAGCTGTCAGATAAAGGAGAGAACCAATCATACCTCTGTAGACTTTCTGTTCTACATTTTTGCTTACCTCTTCTCTTTCCAGAATGCACGTGGGATGCATTGGAATCTTTGATGGCTTACATTCTGAGAGGTCAAATTTCTTCAGAAGATCTCTGATGTATTTGCTCTGATGAATGTAAGTTCCCTCTGGAGTTTGATTGATCTGAATTCCTAGAAAGAATTTCAGTTCCCCCATGAGGCTCATCTCAAATTCTGCCTGCATACACTTAGCAAATTTTCTTCCAAGAGAAGGATTAGTAGAACCAAAAATAATATCATCAACGTAAATTTGACAGACTAAGATGTCATTCTTAACTGATTTACAGAATAAGGTAGTGTCCACCTTCCCTCTGGTGAATTCATTTTCTAACAAAAAGTTACTTAGCCTTTCATACCAAGCTCTGGGAGCTTGTTTCAGACCATATAGTGACTTCTTTAGTTTGAAAACATGTTCTGGATGTTTTTTATTTTCAAAACCAGGGGGTTGGTGCACATAAACCTCTTCTTCTATATAACCATTTAAGAATGCACTCTTTACATCCATCTGATACAGAGTGATGCCTCTATTAACAGCAAATGAAATTAAAAGTCTGATAGATTCTAACCTGGCGACTGGAGCAAAGGTTTCTGTATAGTCTATCCCCTCTTGCTGACTATAACCTTGTGCAACCAGTCGTGCTTTGTTTCTGATGACTTCACCTTGTTCATTTAGCTTGTTTCTGAAGACCCATCTTATTCCAATGACGTTGAATCCTTTTGGTCTAGGAACAAGATCCCATACGTCATTTCTGGTGAATTGATTCAGCTCTTCTTGCATTGCCAGAATCCAATCATTATCCAGAAGTGCTTCATCAATAGAAGAAGGTTCAATCAGAGACACAAGTCCCATAAGGGTTTCTTCAGAGTTTCTGAAGCTTGCTCTTGTTCTGATTGGATCTTCCTTTCTTCCTAAGATGGTCTCTTCTGGGTGATCCAAGCTGCTTCTGGGTAATCTCTTCTGAGGTTGATCAACAGCTGTTGTAGGATTGCTAGCAGTGCTCCTTTCAGACGTTGAAGGAGTGTCTGTGTTGAGAGCTTCTGATGACTTGTCTTCAGAGCCTGTAAATTCAATTTCCATACCTGCAAAAACTTCATTCTGCTTTGACTTTTCAGAGTCAAGCTTATCATCAAAACGAACACTGATTGATTCTTCCACAATCTGTGTTTCTGTATTGTATACTCTGTACCCTCTTGAGCGTTCAGAGTATCCTAACATAATACACTTTTGTGCTTTAGAGTCAAACTTGTTAAAATAATTCTTTGTATTTAACATAAAACAGGTACATCCAAATGGATGAAAATATGAAATGTTGGGCTTTCTGTTCTTCCACAATTCATATGGAGTCTTTTCCAGAATAGGTCTTATTGAGATTCTATTCTGAATGTAGCACGCTATGTTTATTGCCTCTGCCCAGAAGATCTTAGCAACGTTTGTCTCATTGATCATGGTTCTGGCCATTTCTTGCAATGTTCTGTTCTTTCGTTCTACAACTCCATTTTGTTGGGGAGTTCTAGGACAAGAGAAATCATGCAGAATGCCTCTGTCATTAAAGAATGACTCAAAGTCTTTGTTTTCAAATTCTCCACCATGATCACTTCTGACTTTAACGATTCTAAGATCCTTTTCATTCTGAACTTGGTTACAGAAGGTAACAAACACAGAGTGTGACTCGTCCTTGTGTCTTAAGAACTTTACCCATGTCCATCTGCTATAGTCATCTACGATTACTAACCCATACTTCTTGCCACTGACTGAAGCAGTTTTAACTGGTCCAAATAAGTCAATGTGCAGAAGTTCTAATGGCTTAGAGGTAGAAACAACATTTTTAGATTTAAAAGAAGGTTTTGCAAACTTGCCTTTCTGACATGCTTCACACAGAGCATCTGAATTGAACTTCAAATTAGGAAGTCCTCTGACCAGATTGAGTTTGTTAATCTGAGATATTCTTCTCATACTAACATGTCCCAATCTTCTGTGCCAGATCCACTGCTCGTTGTTAACAGACAGAAGGCACTTTACATTCTGACTCTTTAGTTCAGAAAGTTTGATTTTGTAAATGTTGTTTTTCCTCTTACCATTAAACAGGATAGTCCCATCTTTCTGACTAACAGCTTTACATGATTTTTGATTGAAGATTATATCATAACCGTTATCACTTAATTGACTTATGGATAACAGATTATGCATTAATCCATCTACTAGCAGAACATTATTAATAGAGGGAAGATTTCCATTACCTACAGTTCCAGAGCCAATGATCTTTCCCCTCTGATTGCCTCCAAAGCCAACGTGGCCTCCAGGCTTAAGTTCCAGGATTTGGAACATATGCCTTCTTCCCGTCATGTGTCGCGAGCAGCCAGAGTCCAGGTACCATGACTGGTGTTTCTGACTTGCTGCTAAAGATATCTGCAACATGTATTATTTTATCCTTAGGTACCCAGATTTTCTTGGGTCCTGATTTGTTAGATTTGCCAAAACTCTGGTTGAATTTTGGTTTCACAGAGTACTTACTGCTAGTGTATTTAATATCATGTGTGTGACCATACACAAAATGTGAATTCAGAGGAGTGTGTTTAATGGTTAAGTCCATGACATTCTTTGGTGTAGGAACCTTACCTTGGTATCCTATTCCTTTCCTGCCGTTTCTGCTAACTCCATAGATCATTGAAGCCATTTTGCTTCTATCTATGCTTTTAGCAAGGAACTTCTGGAAACTGTGATCATACTCCTTGATGATCTCATCAGCGTTGCTGGGAGTTTCAGAAATTGGTTCCTTGAGAGTTTTGTAAAGTATTTTCTAATTTTGAAATTTTAATTCTCAGCTCAGAATTCTCCAATTTAAGACTCACAGTCTTATTAGAGTCAGATTCAAGATTCCTTTTCAGGTCTCTGAATTTCACTCTAATCTGCTGATACCTTTCCAGGATTTCATTAAGGCTTTCAGCAAGTTCAACCTTGGTAAAATTAACAGCAAAGTTAGGAAATGCCTCTTCAGTATCTGATTCTGAGTCTGATTCAGAAGCTTCACTATCTTCTGAAATGTTAGCCATGAGAGCTATGTTTGCCCTCTCATCATCTGATTCTGAGTCAGCTTCAGACGAGTCAGAGTCATCCCATGTAGCCATGAGACTTTTCTTCTTTTCTCTTCCAAACTTCTTTTTGGGATTTTCCCTCTGAAGCTTTGGGCAGTCACTCTTGTAGTGTCCTTGCTCATTGCACTCATAGCAGATGATGTCCTTGGTGTTTGGCTTTCTGCTTCCTGAGGAGCCTTCAGATCTTTTGTATCCAGAGGAAGAATCTGTCCTTCTGTATCTGGAAGAAGACTCGTTCTGATCAGATCTTCTGGGATTCCTGAACTTCTTTTGTCTCTGCTTCCACAGTTGATTCACTCTTCTGGAGAGGAGGGAGAGTTCGTCTTCTTCTGATGAAGATCCATCAGATGTTTCTTCAACTGCCTGCAAAACTTTAGACTCAGATTTTTTGTTAGATTTCAATGCTAAAGGCTTACCTTGCTTCTGAGGCTCGTCAGCTTCTAGCTCTATCTCATGACTTCTGAGGGAGCTGATAAGTTCCTCCAGAGTAATTTTGTTGAGATCCTTTGCTAGCTTCAGAATTGTAACCATTGGTCTCCACTGCTTGGGTAAGCTTCTGATGATTTTCTTGACATGGTCAGCAGTAGAGTATCCTTTGTTCAGAACCTTGAGACCAGCTACCAGAATCTGGAATCTTGAGAACATTGTTTCAATGGATTCAGATTCTTCCATTTTGAACGCCTCATACTTCTGAATGAGCGCCAGAGCTTTAGTTTCTTTGACCTGAACGATGCCCTCATGCGTCATTCTGAGTGAGTCAAAAATGTTCTTTGCTGTGTCTCTGTTGTAGATCTTTTCATATTCAGTATAGGAGATGGCGCTGAGAAGGATGGTTATGGCCTTGTGGTGATTCTTGAAGTCACACTTTTGTTGGTCAGTCATTGTTTTTCTATCAATCTTCTGACCGCTTGCATTCACAGGGTGCGTGTATCCATCTGTCACCATATCCCACAGATCAGTATCATGTGCAAGAAAGAAGCTTTCAATTCTGTCTTTCCAGTAATCAAAGTTTTCTCCATCAAAGACTGGAGGTTTCCCGCTGAATTTGTCTCTGTCCTCATGGTTGTCATTTCTGGTGTGAGAATAGTTTCCTGCCATTGTGTTTTTCTGACGCTGGATCTTGTACTGACACGGTTAAGTGTTTTAGCTCAGAACCAGGCGCTCTGATGCCAATTGAAGAAGTGAAAAACACAAGAAGGGGAGGGGGGTTGAATTGTAAAACTGAAACTTAATGCAATGAACAAGATATTTTTATCCTGGTTCGTTTGATCTCAAACTACTCCAGTCCACCCGTCAAGGTGATTTCGCCTCTCTCCAACGAGGTCTTGATCCACTATATTCAACTGAATATTACAAACTTCTTTAACAACTGCTAAAGCCTTATTGATGCAAACCACAGCCCGGTTTGTCAAGGAAACACTTTCTTACAAAGAAGATAAATCTAGGTGTGTGAATGTTTTCTACAAAACTGTATCACAACTGTGATGTTACACAACTTAAGCTTATGAAACTAGATTGCTAAAATAGTGAGTAAGGAGATATGGAGCTTTTTAGCAAACTGAGAATGAGAAGATGTAGAATAGCTTTTAGGCGTGTAATATGTTGGAGAGCATTAGCCAATTCAATCTTCATAGTCTTGTTTATATAGCACTGAGATTGTTGAACGTTGGAGCAATATTCTTGATTCAATGCTAATAACAAACTTTCCTTATTGAGCAGATCTTGTCTGGAATGATGCCGTTGGTAATAATACGCTTTCAATGCACAGTACCGTTGCTTACTTAAGGCATGTTCTGGCTTGGCTTCATTCTGACTCTGCTTAGCTGCTGATGAACTGTTGTTGTCTTTATCAGAGTGTTGAGCGCAGTTCTGTTCATCAATCTTCAGCATACACGTGAGTTAATCTTCTGATTCTGGTATTCTGATATAGCAACTTCTGATGCTGGTGTTAAAGACCAATATTCTGATGCTGATTAAGTGAGCTCTTACTGATACCTATCAGAGTTTCTGCAAAGCAGAACGTAATATTTTTAGGTAAATAGTTCATACATGAATCACATAAATAATATATCTTTTCATTTTGTTATCATCAAAACTTAAACATAGGGTAGTAGATTCAAACTTTGTTCTAACAGAAGTCACACCTATTTTGAGGCCAGTTAATTACAATCTTTGTGTTAATACATGCTAGAGAAATGATATGTAGATCATTCTCCAAAAGTAATGTCACACAAAAAGAAAAAGGGAATGGTCTCATCTTTATCAAGAACTTAACAAAAGTTACAATGATATTGAAAATCTTCATCAACCAAAAATAAAAGGAAACAAGGAGAGGGAAAAAAATCACATTGGATCACATCCTCAAAGTTATTTTATGTTCAAGTTCAATCACTCATAATTGATGGATCAAAGCATTAAACATGTCACTAATTCAAAGCACTAAGAATAAATTAAATAATTCACTCTAAGATATATTTGAATTAATGAATGTTTATCCAACTTCATATACATCCTAAGTCCATTGAATTTGAAGAGAAATTTAACATTTAAAATTGTAATCCAAACTAACAAACAAAAGAAATGAGTAGAAAAAAAGAAAAGGAACCAAAACAATCCCAAAACAGAGTAAAAAACTACATTCTGCCTTAAGGAAATCGATTTCTCCAAACAGGGGAATCGATTTCCTATGCTGATTTTTCAAATTTGGTGCAAAAAATAGTGTGAGAAATCGATTTCCTAAATGAATCGATCTTCCAAGCTTTGATTTAGAGAATTAATGAAGAAAAAGTGTTTGGATGGAGGTTTAGCTCAAAGATTAGTAAACTTCAATGAAAAACTTACTAACTTTTATGAAAATGGAGCTTTGAGTGAATTTGGGTAGACAGAGAGAATTGAGAGAATTTTTTGCAAGGTGAATTTGGCTATCAAAATCTTGATGAATGAATGAAATAAGGGATATATTTATAGAGTTTAGGCTTGGGATCATTAGTGGTTTGAAGTTTGGTTTGGAAACAAAATTAGGCTTGGTAATTAATTTTGGAGCCAAAATTAAGATCAAGTGGTGCACATGTCATCAAATGAGGGTGTATGATGAGGTAGGGGAATTATTTTTTTGGTAATCAAGAATATTCTTTAAAAAAAAGGAAAATGAAGCCAAATGCTGAAAAATTGAAAAATTGCCCTTTTTTCCAATTTCACACAAGAAATCGATTTCTCCATATAGGGGAATCGATTTATGTTGCGAAAAACTGAAATCCAGGTGCAAAACAATGAGGGAAATCTATTTCCTGTATATGGGAAATCAATTTCTGTAGGGAAAAAATGGAGAAAAAAATTGTTGGTTGAATGCCTTGGCTTGATACCTACGAAACACAAATATACAAAAACAAAGCACATATATTTTTGGTATTTTGATTAGAGGTTAGTAAAAATATAAAAACACATATATACAAGATACACAGTTAAGGTGTTTGGTGATCCCTTCAGTGAAAACATAAAGATAGGAGATCGAGAACAAGGAGATATCTAATCTAAATATGTAATCTTGATGCATTGTAATGATAATGATGGAGGATCTTAGGGGGGAAAATTGGGGTATAACATTGGTATTGATGTTGATCCATCGAAGGTTAATGTCGTGTTGCAATAGGAAACTCCAAAGTTCATTATCAAGATCAAAAGTTTTATGGGTTTGGGTGGTTACTACAAAATGTTTATCAAAGGCTTTTTGAAGTTGTCAATTCCTTTGAATCAACTGACTTGAAAGGTTCAAGCTTACTTGTGGGATGCTCCGTGTGAAGAGAATTTTATAGAGCGCAAGAAGAAGTTGACGACTGCGCTGATTTTAGTTTTGCCAAGTCCAAATGAATCCTTTGGTGTGTATTGTGATGCTTCATAGATGGTTTAGATGGTGTGCTGATGCATAATGGTAAAGTTATAGCTTATGCTTCTAGACAGCTAAAAGTTTATAAGAGGAATTATCTCACGAATGATCTAGAATTAGCAACAATGGTGTATGTGTTAAAAATTTGGAGGAATCATCTATTTGGTTCCAGATTTGAAGTGTTCAGTGATTACAAGAGTACGAAATGGTGTTATAAGATTCAAAGATAGGGTTTGTGTACCTGATTTACCATAACTTAAGAAGAGAATTCTTGAGGAAGGATACATAAGTAGTCTGAGTATTCATCCCGATGCTACAAAAATGTATCAGGACTTGAATAAAATGTTTTGGTGGCCTGGTATGAAGAAGGATATAGTTAAGTTTGTGTATGCTTGTTTGACTTCCAAGAAGTTAAAGATTGAACATCAGAAACTGTTGGGTTTGATGCAGTCGTTGAATATTCCTTAATGGAAATGGGATAACATTTTCATGGATTTTGTGACGAGTTTACTGAGGATGACTGAAGGATGTAATTCTATCTGAGTCGTTGTTGATAGGCTGACTAAATCGGCTCATTTCATTCAGATTAAGATTAATTATTCATTACAGAAGTTAGATGAGTTATATATTGAGAAAATTGTTAGTTTCAATGGCATTTCTCGAGTATTGTTTCTGATACAGATTTGAGATTCACATCGAGGGTCTAGGGGAGATTGCAGGAAGCGTTGGTTGCTAAGTTGAAGTTGAGTTCTGCTTATCATCTTTAGGCGGATAGTCAAACAGAGAGGACTATCCTGTCTTTGGAGGATTTGATGATAACTTGTGTTTTAAAGCAAGGAGTTAACTGGGACAGTTACTTACCGTTGGTTGAGTTCACCTACAACAATAATTTAAATGGTACCATTTAAATCTTTGTATGTAAGGAGGAGTATAAATCTTTTGTGTTGGTATGAATCAGGTGAGAGTACTGTGCTTGGACTTGAGATTGGTCAATAAACTCTTGAGAAGATTAAGATGATTCAGGAGAAGATGAAAGCTTCATAGATTTGTAAAAAGAGTTATCATGATAAGTGGAGGAACGCATTTGATTTTTAGGAGAGAGACCATGTATTTATGAGAGTTACTCTGGTAGCTAGTGTTAGTCGAGCAATGAAATCTCAAAAGCTCACACCACATTTCATTGGTCCTTATCAGATCATAGAGCGAGTAAGAGAAGTTGCCTACAAAATTGCTTTACCACCACCTCTTTCGAACCTACAGAGTTGTATTTCATTTGTTATTATTATTATTAATTTAAATTCTGTTAATTAAATAAGTCAAATTAAATTTCGGCGATTGATCACACTACGCAGAGTTAGCCGGGGGTTTCGCTGCCCGGTTAGCCGGGGGTTCCGCTTAATGAATAATTCATTTGAAATCAGCATCGTTTTCGCACAACTCTTGTGTTGTTACAACCCTAATCCGCATAACTCTCTTACAACACAACCCTTGTGCCGTCATGAACCCTAATGCAAATAATTTCATATCTTCAAACACAACTCAATTAATAATTCAGTATGATTGATCAATATTCCATTGCTTCACCATACTAACATCGGATTCCAAAGCGAATGACCAATGATCTTTCAAAAGAATAACAATCATTATGTGATTGAATGGAAGAAATCGAAACAGTATATCCAATATACCATCTTTGCACCAGAATTGTTTATATCATATATAAATTTGATCGGTCATATTAGTGTAACTTATAGACGACCGATGTATTACTGTTTCATCATACTAGTGTCAAATTCCAAAGCATAGTCAACATCGATTCTCCCAAACCGTACACACCATGATGCCAAAATTTAATTTACTCGATTATTATTCAATTCATTATGTGTTTTAATTCGATTAATACAGAACATACAGAAAATGAACAGCTATGAGATCCATGGTTTCGTAAGTGGCTCTGATACCACTAAAGGAAAATTGTGATCCAAAATGCAGAGAAAAATTAAAATTTTCCTTTAGTGATCCTTACGAATGGGCATGGTCAGTGATAGAAATCATTACCTCTTGTGATGATTCAGACCTTTGATGTTGTGATCACGAATGTTGATGAATAGCAACGTCTCTACTCAGTCCACACGAACAGATCACTTTCGGACACAGTGCTAGCTGCTTACGAACGGAAACTTTGAGTGAGAGAATGATACAAAATATACGGATAGAAATCGAGACCAGATTTTCATCAAGTCAAATGCTTCAGCACAAGGGTTCTATTTATAGAACCACTTATGTGGGCTGCAAGCTAAAATCCCAATTAAGGCTGCAAGCTAAAAGCCAAATTAAGCATACGAGTATCATACCTTATGATATACCGCATATCACGTAAGCGCGTGGTACCTTACCATATTCCATATTTCACTTAAGTGCAGTGTACCTTACGGTGTTCCTTATTTATTCTATCTCTCATCAATATGTCCTTATGTGTGTGACCCTGTAGGTTTTCGTGACATTGACAATTATATTAAATTACACATTTAACATAATAAATAGTGAGCGGTATCTAACAACACATCACTGCTACCCAAGTCACGAAAGTCTCATGTGATCTTATAAAACCTTTCTGTGATAATATTTATATGTACAATTACCCTTTTGCCCTTATGTCTATACTGAACACAAGGCACAAACCGTGTCACCCTTATCCAGTTTAATATTGGGCCCTTAGACATTTATCCTGTTATGCAGGATGGACAAATTCCATCTAGGTCATTCATGTCCCTCAGCATGCTTTGTGAAGTACCCATCAACTGTCTTTATGGTCATCCAGTTATGGATAATGTTTGATCAGCAATAAAGTAGTTAACTCCACATCTAAGGTCCATAGTGGTTTCAGGTCGAAGGGTGGTATACACCATTATCACCATGAGAATAACTTATGAAACCTTGCATAACATTCTATGTAGTATTCTCATAGCGGGTCAACCCAGTATAAATATTACTCCTAATATTCATACCTATGTCAAGACTTGATAACTCCTTATCCATGATCCATGAGGTGTGATCATCAGTCTATCTTCATAATAATCTCAATGCTTTAATGTTATCCCACTTTGCAATAAAGCTCGACTATGGATATTTTAGAATAGTGTTCTTATGTTTAATGGGATCTCATGATTAAGTCACACTTAATATTTCATTAAAAAAACGAACTATTCTAGGGACTCTATTATTTTGGAAAAGCAAACATAATAACTAAATTCCTTTTATTATTAATAAATAATTGGATTCAAGTACCCAAAGTATTGGCCTCTAGGGCTTACACCAACAGTATGATAAATAAATCCCCAAAAGTCATGATAGTTTATGAGATAATTTTTTAATGATGGATGAATCGATGTTATAAATATTCTGTGATGTTAAGATATTATTTTATGTGTGTGTGTGTGTCTGAATCATTGAAATGAGAGCATTAAATTGGCTCCCATGGCAAAAATGCATGTTCTTCCTTCTACAAGCAGGTGATGGGCGTCACCAGTATAATGACCAGGTCGTCACGACCTTTGAAGGCACTGGCGGGCGTTATCTACCTAATGGGTACACCATCATGGTCCCTAAGATCCATTTTTTAGAAGAGCGTCAAATAGATGATGGGTGAGGCTGTGTGGGCGGCTGACGGGCGTCACCCTGGTGACGGTCAGCTCATCATACTGCCAGAATGAGCGTCATTTACTAAGTTGCATGGAATCGAGTTGTTGGTTTCGATTCTTGAGGTTGTGCTGTAATTAGGCTATTGTTTGGCCACTATTTGGAAGTATTTTTTATGTTATTTATTAATTATTATGGATTAATCAATTGTTATGGATTGATGATGAAGTTGCACATAGTTGTGATAATTATATGTTGTTGTGGTTGTTGGATAATAGTTCAGATGAGGGGACTATTATTGTGTTGTCAGTGCATGATTTTTTACGGTCAGAAGGAGGTTCTTAAACATTGTTGTTGTTTTTGCATTGAGTTGTATGACATGCATAATTATGTCATGAAAGAAGCAAGTTGCAAGTCTAGAAGGGTGGACTGGTGACTTTTCCTAAACCTATAAGAGTGGGTTCGGGGTTCAGAAGGGTGAACCCGATTCGTATGAAGAATCATCGTTGAATTGGTACCACATGCATGAGTTGAGTCGTGGTCTGAATTGCATTTACATAAAGATATTTTTGAATGAGTTGTTGAGTTGTCAAATTGAGTTGTTGTGGTTAATGTGTAGAAATTGTGTTAAAATGATGTGAATGAGATATGTAGATGTTGATGTTACACCATGATAAATTTTGAGCATATTCTCACCCCTTTGTTGTTTGTGTGGTTATGTGCGCCTTCTTGAGGTAGAGGCGAACAGGTAAATGTGTAGCTGCTTAGAAGCTAAAGGATGGCATTGTAGATATTCTTCTTTTCCCATTTTATGTGATATTTAGATTTCATTGCTCTGATGTATAACACTGGGAGGATGAATATTATATTATATTGTTTATTATTATTTTTGAGTTGTTGTTGCGAGAGTAAATGTTATAACTCAGAATGTTAGGTGTTGATTTGATGGATGAAGGCATTTTTCCATAACTAAGTTTTATGTTTTCGAAAGAAGAGTTATTATGATACTTAATCTATTTGTTGAGTTGTTTATTTAATTCTATCGCACTGAACCTATGTAAAGGCGAGGATGTGATGATATGTATTTATAATATATTATATTTTATTTAACTCGTTTTACGAAGCAGGTTTATTTGCATTTGTATGACACATTACATGTATAGGTTTTTAAATTCATATTATTACGCGTCAGTGTTTTAGGGTGTTACAATTATTACAACTAGTATCAAGATGCAAATTTTATGAATTTGAGGACTTAGTATTAGTTGCAACCATGAGCATAATTGTATATGAGTTTGAGCTAGGGTCTTCTTGATCTATCTTGGCTTCTTATTCACCATTATTGGACTTTTCCATTTTCATATCTAACATTAATCAACATAATGTCCCATCTTCTAACAATTGTAGCATTACACCTTCCTTTTATCAAAGTTCTTTTTCTTGCATTGGTTCCAGACAAACCCTCCTCCATTATTACTTGATGATTCATACTTGTCCTAAATCTTCATGTTATTCAAATTATTGGCCTCGTCTATGGTCACCATTATGTGATCAAAGAAGGGAGACAAAGTTTTGAAGACTTTCTTAATGATCCTCAATTCAGAGAGATTTACTACCCCAGTTTATTTGGTTTATAAAATTTAGTAATATTGATATGTAGTCACCTATTTTCTCATCATTTTTCATTTGCGACAACTTAAATTGTATTCTCAAAGATTTTAACTTGAACTTTTTAACTTTAGCATTACACCCATAATATCTTTCCAACATATCCCATGCAACCTTTGATCTAGTTTCACTAGAGATATTTTCAAAGACCTTTAAATCCACACATTATTGCATAAGGAACAAGGAATTGCAATCTATTTTATTGTTTTCTTTGAAGGATTTCCTTTGTGCTTCATTTTCATCTTCAAGAAAGACTTCTAAACCAATTTCCATCATGTCACAAACATCTCGTGCACTAAAAATGACTGGTAAATATGCTGTAAAATTTCCATGATCTGCCATGATTGAACTCACTTACAATCACTTGAATCTTATAATTAATCTTTCTCTTTATACCAATTTGTTGAGGATAACAATTAATTTTCATTTATTCACACACACACACACACACACACACACACACACACACACACACACACACACACACACACACACACACACACACACACACACACACACACACACACACACACACACACACACACACACACACACACACACACACACACACACACACACACACACACACACACACACACACACACACACACACACACACACACACACACACACACACACACACACACACACACACACACACACACACACACACACACACACACACACACACACACACACACACACACACACACACACACACACACACACACACACACACACACACACACACACACACACACACACACACACACACACACACACACACACACACACACACACACACACACACACACACACACACACACACACACACACACACACACACACACACACACACACACACACACACACACACACACACACACACACACACACACACACACACACACACACACACACACACACACACACACACACACACACACACACACACACACACACACACACACACACACACACACACACACACACACACACACACACACACACACACACACACACACACACACACACACACACACACACACACACACACACACACACACACACACACACACACACACACACACACACACACACACACACACACACACACATATATATATATATATATATATATATATATATATATATATATATATATATATATATATATATATATATATATATATATATAGTTAGTTAGTTAGTTAGTTATAACTTGCACACCAAGTAACTATTTTACACAACCAAACTAAAAGAAAAACCTAACTATAACTAACTAATTGAGTTTGTTATACATAACTAGCTACTAACAAAAATCTAACATCGATTAAAGGAATTTAGAATTATTCTCAATAACACATAAGCTAGAAATTTCACCCTTAACAATATTCCACCAAAACAAAACTAATTTAATCAAATTTTGAAAATTTGGAAAGTTCAATCACACCAAGAAATATGTTGCATGGGTCAAAGAAAAATAACAATCAGAATAAATGGTTTTCAACAAAAATAACTTTGTATGCAATAATACAAATCTAACTTGCTAGAAGAAGATAAAAGACCAGAAACACAATAAATTATTGACCAAGTTCGATCAAACGATCTACTCTGGGGGATAAAGCAGCTCTCCGATTTACTATACTTTTAAAAGTTGTTACAAAAGATTACAAATGAGTTACAAGCAAATGGTTGCCCAAGTTCCCAAAACCAAATCTATTTTCTACCCAAGTGTTTCTCAATCGCTCCAACTATTTATTATAAATCACACAACCCCAAAATTTTTATAAGTGTTTCACAATTCCTTTAGATACCCCCAAAGGTTTCCCTCAACCATTATCTCTTTAAGTTTTCTCTTACTAGGATTGTCACATCTTCCATTTGTCTTCAGTTGTAAAGTTCTAAAGGTTGTGATAACAAGAATGTAAGAGATACATATTTATAACTTCTTAAACCTAACAGATCAATAACAAGCCCAAACACAATATGTTATCAAATATATCCATACATCGAAACAAAAAAAATCTAAAATACACGAACTGGGAAAACCGAACAATATGACTGAAACTAAGACCTCCAATTTTTTGATTTCCGACAGCCTTCTCCCGCCACCTCCATCTGACCGCCTACCTCCAGTTTTAACGCCTTCTATCCATCTGCTAGATGTTTTTATGACTTTTTTCTTTCCTCAACCTTAAAATGTTTTCTTTCTCTTCATCACTTAAGATTTTAAGGCATACTTCAACAATCACCACTTGACTTGAAACAATTGATGATGCCAATTTAAACATCAACCACATTTGCTGCTCTTTGGCAATTCAAAATATATTAAAATATTTTTATCAAGTTCAAGCCTTGCTTTAACCTTAATCTTTCCACTTGCATCCACTTGCTCTCAACCACCTTTTTTTTGCTTCAGTAGTCTAACAAGCCTACAAGTACGAGTTTTCAATCATATTTGACTCCACATGCTTTTGAATTCCTCCCCGAAGCTCCATGTTTCTGAGTTTTGCAACCCATTAACCACATTCAAAGCACATAACCCAATCCTTGCATAATCGTCCCTTTGATATGGTACAATCTACCTCCCTATCTCATCACGAGTCAAATGATAATTTAAGGCCTATGTAATCATTCGCTCAACAGCACTAGTATTCATAGTAGGAAATTTTCCCTCAAATTGGGTTTTCTCGACCATAGTTTCTAAAAGCTTCATCCCTAGGTATTTACTCCTCTTTCCATGACGAGAATAATTAAGAATAATACATATATGATTGATGAACTTCAATCCTCCAGGCTCCACTCCTAACTCATAACCTTTCCTACCTCTTTAATAGCCATTAAAGACATAATCCACAACTTTACAATCAAGTTGAATTAAGTTGGGTTATACAGAAGGCAAATATTTGATGACTTTCAATATGGAATAGGTTACAATCGTCATACTTCAAACATCTATAAGTTTTTGGAAGTATATTAGAAATTCAACATGTAACCCAATAACAATAAAAAGTCTAAATAAATAAATTTATCTGCCAAAATAGGGAATTTTGAGAATTAAACTCAGGACCTCTCACACCCTAAGCGAGAATCATACCACTAGAATAAATGAACATGAATGCTGGTTAGAGGAGACTTTTAAGAAATCCTTGTCTAACTCTTCTCCAAATGGTACCATCTTGATGAACTAGGCTAAAAGTAGTATGCTGAATGAAGAGTTGAGGCGTAAGTCACAAGGTTCTTCTTCATATTCTGATGTGTTGGTTACCAGATCGAGGGGAAGACATCAAAGTAGAGGTTCGAGTAATCGTGGAACATCACGTGATAAATTATAAAGAGGCTCTAATTGATTCTCTCATATTGAGTGTCATCATTGTGGGGATAAGGGACACATAAAGAGGTATTACCGTAAGTTGAAAAGGGAAAACAAGAAGAAGAGCTAGAACAACAATAAAAAGAAAGGTAAAAATAATGAAGATGTTGCTATTGTTGATGATTTCTTTATTGTTTGTGAAAGTTGTGTTGAGAATGTCAATCTATCATGTGATGAGATGGATTGGGTGGTTAATAGTGGTACTTCTACTCATTCAACCTTGAGACGGGAACTTTTTTCAACTTAAGAGACAAGTGACTTTAAGGTTGTTCGTATGGGAAATAATGGGCAAGCTAATGTCATCACAATGGGAGATATTTGTGTCAAAACTAGAAATGGGATTGCTCTAGTTCTCAAAGGTGTAATACACATTCTGGAACATCGATTAAATCTTTTATTCATTGGCAATTTGGATAATTAAAGATATGATGATTATTTTTTGGGAAATGAATGGAAGTTAAAGGAAGGCTTAATAGGGGTTGCTAAAGGAAAAAGGATTTTGAACTTGTATGTCGTCTAAGTTGGGGTTTTGGAGTGCTACATCAAAACTTGGGATAGTGATAGGTCATCCATATTATAGCACAAGCGTTTGGGTCATATGAGTGAAAAAGGTTTGAGTATTTTGGCAAAGATGAATGTGTTGTATGGTGTTTTTGATGCAAAGTTAAGAAAGTGTTCGCATTGTTTGGCGGGTAAACAAAGGCGAGTTTCCTTTATGTCGTCCAAACCAAAGAGGAAATCATAAGTGTTGGATTTAGTACATTCTGATGTGTGTGGTTCGATAAAGACATGGTCACTTGGTGGTGCATATTACTTTGTGACTTTCATTGATGATTATTCTTGATAAACATGGGCTTATACCTTTAAGTAGAAAGATCAAGTGTTAGATACCTTCGAGTCATTTCAAGCATCGGTTGAAAGAGAAACGAGGAAGAAGCTCAAGAATATATGAACCGATAATAGGGGAGAGTATGTTGGACCTTTCAACAAGTATTTTCAATATCAAGGTATACGTCATCAAAATTCTCCTCTAAAGACACCACAATTGAATGGGTTAGCCGAAAGAATGAATAGAACTTTGGTGGAAAGGGTAAGATGTTTACTTTCTTAATCAAAGTTGCCGAAATACTTTTGGGGAGAAGCATTGAGCATAATTGTACATATTTTAAATATCACTCCATGTGTTCCATTGAAGTTTGATGTTCCAAATCATGTTTGGAGGGGTAAAGATGTTACCTACGACCATCTTCGGGTGTTTGGATGCATGGTTTATATGTATATTTCGAAGAATGAGAGATCTAAATTGGATGAGAAGTCGAAGAAATATGTGTTTGTTGGGTATGAACTTGATGAGTTTAGGTATTGATTCTTTGATCCGGTTCAACGAAAACTTAATTGTAGTCATGATGTCGTATTCATGGAGGATTATACCATTAAGGACATAGACAAAGTTGAGAATAAAGATCTGACTTTTGAAGTTGAAGAAATGGTTGATACGGATTCAACTACTATTGCTCCTACCCATATCACTTTCAAATATGTTCCAATTTAAAATCAAGGTATGGGTTTGCATGTTGATAATGTTTTAAATCCTAATGACATTGTCGATGTAGGTGCTACGGAAGATGTTGTTGAAAATGAGGTTGATCAAGAGGTTTAAAGTGTTGAGAAACTGATTGCTTCTAATAAGTTAAGGTGGTCTATTCATGATAAAATGTCTTTCGTTTGATACCCTTCAAACAAGTATGTTTTTCTTACTGATGGTGAACCCGAAAGCTTTAAAGAAGTTTTGGAGGATGAGAACAAAAAGGAATGGATGGATGCCATGGAGGATGAAAAATAATAACTTCATGAGAATAATACCTTTGAGTTAGTGAAGTTTCCAAAGGGTAAGAGATCATTGAAGAATATATGGGTTTATCGGATTAAGCAAGATGAATGTACTTCTCAAAGAAGATACAAGGCTCTCTTGGTGGTAAAAGGTTTTAATCAACGAGAACATGTTGACTTCAGAGAGGTTTTTGCTCTGGTTGTGACGATTCAATCTATTTGAATGGTTCTTGAGCTAGTTCCTAGTCTTGATTTGGAAGTAGAGAAAATGGACGTGAAGATGGATTTCCTTCATAGTGATCTACATGAAGAAATTTAAATAGAGCAACCAGATGGATTCCAAGAGAAAGGCAAAGAAGACTATGCTTGCAAATTGGTAAAAAGTCTTTACATTTTG
This sequence comes from Vicia faba, assembly GCA_948472305.1. NCBI lineage: Eukaryota > Viridiplantae > Streptophyta > Magnoliopsida > Fabales > Fabaceae > Vicia > Vicia faba. The sequence continues at coordinate 308,236,069 of OX451740.1, read as the reverse complement.
AAACAAGCACCTCACCAATGGTATCCAAAGTTAAACTTAATTAAGATTGAACATGGGTATAAGATGACTAAGACCGATCAGTGTGTTTTTCTAGAATTTCTCCGAAGGTGATTTCATTATTATCTTGCTTTATGTGAATGATATGGTAATTGTTGGAAAGAATATATCAAGAATTAAAGAGTTGAAGAACACTTTGAGTAAATGTTTTGCTATGAAGGATTTAGGAGAGGCTCAGAAAATTCTTGGTATTGAAATTCTAGAAAATCGGAGCTTGCACAAAATCCAACAGTCGAATCATCTTGAAATTTTGACACAACATTCATGGCTCATAAGAGCATATTCTGAATGGTGGAGATTGGATTCGGAGCTTTCTAAGTCTTTTTGTCGAGTTCATCTTTGAGGTCTGAATTTCTTGGTATTTTTGGGTTACTTTGTCTCTCTTGATTATTGTTGTATTCCAAGATTGATTGCAAATCTTGACGATGTTTATATATGCCTCTAACTAGTGTTAGAGAGAATCTTGCTTGTATCCGTTGTTGATTATAGTAGAGATTTTAAGTGTTCTATGGGTCCAGTGGTTTTTTACTCCTAGTAACGGAGGTTTTCCACGATAGTATTGTGTTGTGTTGTTTGGTGTATTTTCTTGTTAATTGTCTCTAAGTTGCATTTAATAATTAAGAGAGATTGTCTTGTTGATTTATTCTGTTGTGTTTGTGATTTTCTCCTAACACCAACTACCAGTAGCTTATTAACTATAAGCTATTTTTACTAAATATAGCCTAACTATAACTATCTGAGTTAGTTATATATACTAACTACTAACAAAACTCTAACATCTATTAAAGGAAGTTAAAATTATTGTCAACAACACATAAGCTAGATTTTGAATCCTTAACATACTGTCACCAAAAACAACATAAATTTAATTACTATTGTTGTAAATTTGAGATGTTCAATTCCACCAATAAATTTTATGCATGGGGACAAAAAACAATAACAATCAGAATAAATGACCTTAAATAATAACAAATCCATTTGTAATAAGACAAAAAATTAACTTGGTAGAAGAAGATAAAAGACAAGAAACCTGATAACTTCTTTACATGGTTCGGTCAAACGATTTACTCTAAAGGATAAAACATATCTCTGATTCACTATACTTCCAAAAGTTGTTACAAAAGAATACAAATAAGTTACATGAAAATAGTTACCCGAATTCCCAAGAGCAAACCCTATTTTTTACCCAAGTGTTTCTCAATGTCTCTAACTATTTAATATGAATCACACAAGGCCAAAATGTTTGTAAGTGTTTCCCAACCCCTTTAGTTACCCGCAAAGGTTTTCCCCAACCATTTCCTCTCTAAGTTTTCCCTGACTAGGATGGCCTCATCTTCCCTCTGTCTTCAACTATAAAGTTATAAAGGTTGTGATAACATGAATGCAAGAGATACATACTTATACCTTCTAAAACCTAACAGATCCATAAACAATTCCAAAATACAACTCAAAGACCAGTTAATCCATATATCAAAATGAAGAAGCCCAAAACAAACAAACTGATAAAAATAGACATTGTTACTGAAAACTCGAACCATCGATTTTTGATTTCTCGAAACCCACTCTCACTGTGACTGACCACCTCCACCGGATTTCCTACCTAGGATTCTGACGCCTTCTATCAACATCATGGATGATTTTATGACTTTTTGGTTTATGTAATCTAAAAATATCTTTTATTTCTCTTCATCACGTAAGGTTTTAAAATACACTTCAACGATCTTCACCTTGACATGAAATTGTTGTGATGCTAGTTTGACCGCTAATCACCTTGCTACTCTCTGCCAATTAAAAATTTATTGAACACTTTTTATCAATTTCAAGCCTCGCTTTAACCTTTTCTTTCCACTTACATCCAATTGCTCCCAATCACTTTTTTTCTACTTCAGAAGTCTATCAAGCTCACAAGTATGGTTTTTCAACAATCTTTGACTCCATCTGCTTTCGAATGCCTCCCTGAAGGTCCCTATTTTAGAGTTTTACAACCCTTGAGGCCATATTCAAAACATAACATTTGATGTCTGCATAACTTTCCCTTTGAGATGGTACAAACTCCATTCTTACCTTATCACGAGTCAAATGATAATTAGAGGTCTATGTAATTATTTCCTCACTACTACTAGTATCCTTAGTAGGAGCCTCTACCTCAAATATATTTTTCTATACCATATTATCTAAAACCTTTATCCCCATATCTTTACTATTCTTTCACTAATGAGACTCATTAAAAATAGTACATGTGTGATTAACGAACTTCAATCCTCCAGATTTTACTCCCAACAAATCATAATCTTTCCTACCTCTTGAATATTCATTAAATACATAATCAACAACTTTACCATGAAGTTAAATTAGCTTGACTTGTAAAATAGACAATTTTTTGACGACCTACTGTCTTCATACTCCAAACCTCCATGAGTGTTTTAAAGTCTATTCCTGTAAATGAACACATGCCAACTAGGTAAGCTATTTTGGCACCATCCTTACCCTAGAAAATTAATGATAACTCAGCAATCACATACGTTTTTATCACTTATCTTCTAAAAATCATTAAAGTGCTCTAAATTTTTTTACGCATCCATCATACTTTGACTTTAAATCCCATAGCTTGTTCTACTCATAAAAGTCTACACTAGTTGATAATGAATGAACCACAACATTGTAACCTTGTAAAATATATAAACCACATATTTTAGACCCTTTAGCTATGATCATTTCACTATGCAAAATCATCAACGCCCCCTGTTTAAATCTAGTGCAACAGTCTAGATCATAAAACATGCTTATAGATAACAAATTTCTCCTAAGCTCTGAAACATACCTCTCATTATGAAGAAGAAACTCACATCATCATATATGTTAAGTCTGACTGTACCACTACCATTGACCTTGCAAACCTTATTGTCACCAAGGAGAACTACGCCATCTTTCTATAGCATCAAAGTCTCAAAGTATCAGTTTCTTCTACACATGTGATAAGAGCAACCTGAGTTCATGACCCAACCCTCTTTATTCTCCTTAGTCGACACCACTAATCTACCAGCACTCTCGTAACAATCATCATTGGAGGAAACTACAATCTAAACATAATCATCATTGCCCTTTTTTCGAGACAATCCCTCACGATGTGACCATTTTTTACAAGCGGAGTTTTTTATCCATGACTTGTTAAATCTATTTGATTTGGACATCCCTTACGACCACTTCCTCTTCTTGATACACTCAAGCCTTCATCACTATCGTCAATCTTCAAATCTTGCAAATTTGAAAATTCTTTGAATTATTCATAGTTACAAGAAAATAGTTACCCAAGTTTTCAAGAACAAACCCTATTTTCTATCTAAGTGTTTCTCAATCTTTCAAACTCATAATATATATATGAATCACACAAGTCCGGTGTGTTTATAAGTCTTTTCCAATCCCCTTAGATCCCCCAAAGTCTTTCTTAACCATTGCCTCTCTATGTTTTCAATTACTAGGTTTATCACATCTTCCTTCTGGCTTTAGATGTAAAGTTCTAAAGCTTGTGATAACAAGAATGCAAGAGTTAAATATTTATACTTGTTGAAACACAACAAATCCATAAGAAACCCAAAACACATATGAACTAAGAAAATCTTACAGATTGATCAAAAACTCAAACCACTCGCGGATTGGCCCGAACTGCCGCCACCACCGGTTTCCTATTTCAGACAGTTGTCTCCCACCGTCATTGGCTTCCTCAGCCAGACTGCCTACCTACGGTTTTGACAACATATGTCAACCTCTTAGTTGATTTTATGTCTATTTGATTCCTACAATATCAAAATATAATTTTTTTCTCTTAATCACTTAAGATTTTAAAGCATAATATAACGAACATTTGTTCAAATTCATTTTTTTTATATAAATTCCTAAGTATATGATTAACTTTATCAAAACAAAACTTATAAAATTACCTCAAGAAGAATACTTGCATGAAAACGAACATAATACATGACTTTACAAACAATCAATTACAAATTTTTATTAATTAAAAAGTAAAATAAAATTTTCTCTCTACTACGTAATCACAACCACCCCATAAATCCAATTGAAAAATTAAATTTAAAATAAATTCTCTTCTTATAAATATATTCTCTTCAAAATATACATTTAAATTTGTTTTCATACAAGGATCTCTCATTCACTCAAAACTCTTTTGAACTAATTTCATTAAGTTTCACGGGTAAACTTTCTTTAAATTATCATATTGCACAACCATTCATTAATTTGATAACCATTTATAGAACAAACACTTAACTAAAAACAATAACAAAGCACTCCTAGCTAGTTTAGGGGCATCATTAATCTATGTGTGTGTCAGTTAGTGTTCTATGGTAGTTGGCTTAAAATGTTACTCCCGAGCTAGTGTTCTATAGTCTCATCATTACATTGCTCCCTTAAATTACATACTCCGAATGATTACTATATCAAGAAATATGAAAAAAAACAAAAACAATTCTCACCTACCTTCATATATTGTACAACAAATTTATGTCGACGGAAGCTTTTTATTGCTCAGTGGTGTAATGATAATATATACAAAGCAACTCACCAATTAGTACTAGTGCAAGCTCCATTTATAAGGTGGATGACTAGACCAACCACAATTTTATCACTATAAAACACCATCAAATGCATGGTATTTTTACATAGAACAAGAAATATTAGACATACATTAAGAAAAGAAAAAATGGAGGGTCTTATGAAGTTGTTGTGTCTTGTTGGTTTTGTAGTCCTTGTTGCAGGGATATATGGAGTTGAAAGTGCAGGTGAATGTGGAAGGGGTACAACACCAGATAATGAAGCTTTTAAGCTAGCTCCTTGTGCTAATGCAGCATCTGATGAAGATGCAAATGTGTCTCAAAGCTGTTGTGCTCAGGTTAAGAAACTTGGTCAGAATCCAGGTTGTCTTTGTGCAGTTATGTTATCAAACGTTGCTAAAATGTCGGGTGCTGACCCTAAAGTTGCTGTTACTATCCCTAAACGTTGCAATATTGCTGATCGTCCTGTCGGTTACAAGTGTGGACGTAAGTAACTAACTAACTAACTACTTCTTTTGTTCGTATTTATTTTTCGATTTTAAAATTGAATACAATATGCTAATTCTTGTCATGAAATTATGAATTTTGCAGCTTATACACTTCCTTGAAAGAGTTGAGGTTATGGCTGAAAGGAAAGATAAGTGGGATATGCAATGTTGCTGGTAGCTACTAGTATGGTCACCACAACAACTTATATATAGTTGTGTTGTAATGTAACTATGTTGTTTGTAGTGTGGATGAGAGCTATAGCGGCTCACTTGTGTACACTCTTAATAAAACATGCATTTTCAGTGTTTTTATTTTATCTGCCTACTATAAGTTTTTAGTGATTTGTATTTAGATTATATTTCAATTACCTTCCTTGTCCCCAAAAGTTAGCTCCTAGAGAGAGCTTGTGTAAGTTTCATATAACTTCAACACCCACTCTCATACTAAGTTTAATGTGAGTTCGGGTCACATACTCACATTGTAGTCCTTAGTGAAGATACCATCACACATTTATATATTTAGTAGTCTTGAGAATCTAAACAATATGAAATTTCAAACAAATTTCACAACTCAAATATCCATCCTCATACCAAACATGTGTCTGACATTAATTTCCAATTTGCATTTTTTAATTTGGCCAGAATATCATGTTAAATGCGTTTGAATATTCATCTTAAAGTTAGATCAAAATGTAAGGTTGACTTCACATTTATATATTTGACAACTCGAAAACTTAAATAATGGGAAACATTCCTTAGAACTTTTCTCTTGTGACTTCAAGTTTTGCCCATATTGAATCTATAATCTCCTCCCTTGTGACTTTCCTAAGAACTTTATCTTCAAAGTATAAAATCATTGACACTTATAATTTTCAAGGCCGATATTGTATGGGTAACAAACTCTCCTGCACATGATCCTAAATAAAGATTATAATAAAAAAAAATTCTAATAAAAACTTATTAAAAACTTGTTAAATGACACTTATCTCTGAGTTTTTTCATTAATATTAATAGATATAAAAAAATTATAATAAAAACTTATTGAATAAAAAAATATTATGATAAAAATCCAATATATAAAAAAATGAGATTGATCAAAAGTCAAAATAATTATAATTATACCTATTTTTGCTTAATATATAATTATAGTATTATGTGTCATTTTTAATTATTATAATTGAATAATTTTTTTAATTTTAGGCCTATTTTTAAATTAGAACATACGTCTAGATTAATTGGGCTGACACTTATCGTCTTATCTATCATCTCAATCTTCTCTACTAATATTAGGCTTGTAGGTATCACTATCTCACCCTTCAATGCTTCTACATACTTTTATTGAGTTAATATTTCTTGCATTTCACTTATACAACCCAAAATTGTTGTATTCAAAATACTTCTCAATATTCAATTTAAAATTCAAGATATTCACTTGTAAACTTAACTCATTTGTTCCCATGGTGGTAGCCACTTTTAGTGAAATTTGATAATATATTAACCACACCAAAGACCTTTTGAAACAACTAAAATAAATATGAAATCTAGCAAAATTGATGATATACACAAAGAAGAATGTCACCCAATTTATTAAAAGAGAGAAGAAGATAAAATATGAGTACACGGAAAATTTGTTTACCTATTTCAATTAAACTGATTTACTATATAGGGATGAACAACTATCCCATTCATTATTCATATAAAGTGTTACAAGAGATTATAAATGAATTATCAAAAAAATAGTCTTCCAAGTTTCAAAGAATAAACCATATTTTTCACTCAAGTGTTTCTCAATCTCTCAAACTCTAAGTATATGAATCACACAATCTAAATTATTTAGAAGGGTTTTTTAATCACCTTATATACCTCCAAAGATATTTTGAATTCCAAAATAACAATCCTAAGAAGATAAAAAAAGTTTCACCATATTTAATTACATCAAACATATAAGTTTTTGTAATAAATTTTTCATTTCTACTAGGGTCGACATGATTTTTTCAATTAGAAGGTCTTAGGACCTTACAAACATATGGAGGTCCTGACTGTAACTCTTCCATGTTAATATCATTTTATTCAACATGTTCATAAACTATGTTGGATTCTTGATCTTTTTCATCTATTTCTACATGGGAAACTTTTTCTTTTTTATGATATTTATTTGACCTAGCCTTTTCAGCTTTCAACCTTTCGAATTTCTTAATCCTATCTGCTAACTAGGCCATATCCTTTAGGTATTAGGTATCTAACTTGTTCCCAATGAAATAGTATATGAAGATGAGAAAAATACACAATAAGGGGGAGGGGGTGGATTGTGTATCTGATAAACTTTTGCTTTCACGAACAACAACTTATGAATCTGACCAAGTTCAGATTCTCAACAGAAGTAAGCAACAACGAAATAATTTAAAGTGCATAACTAATAAGTAAATCACACACAGATATTATCATGGTTCCTTTATAACAATAGTATTCTAGTCCCCTTGCCACACAAGATTTTTTTCACTATAATCAGAACCAAATTACAACTTTCTTAGACACACCAGTCCAAGACTTCCTGCTCAATCACACATGAAAAAGACTTCCTTGCCTAAACACATTGTTCAGGACTTCCTGTTCAATCACACTAGAAAGAGACTTCCTTTTCTAAGAACATTGTTCAATACTTCCTTGCTCAATCACACTAGAAAGAGACTTCCTTGCCTAAACACATTGTTCAGAACTTCCTTGCTCAATCACACTAGAAAGAGACTTCCTTGCTCAAACACCTAGTCTGAGACTTTTACAAATTCTAAACAAATTGTATAGGATTACAACAAGATGTACCTGATATACAATCAGATGTACAAATAATACAGAAGAAGCAAATACCTTGTTACTTGAGATTTCTAAGATATACAAGTGTTAAGACAATCTCAAGTCTATGTGCAATACAAAAACTATGTACAAAAAGCTTAGAGAACAAAACAATTCTTGTTGATCATGTTGTATATTGGTATTAGTTGTTGTTGTTGTTCCTTTTGAATCTTTAGCTCCTTATATAGATGGAACAAAAGAGATGTTGGAAGTTTGCTTGCCCAGTTATCTCTGCTGAAGAAGCGGTTTCCAAGAGAGAGACGTTGGAGTAGGTACGATAAGGATTTTCATATTCTGAATAATCTCTTTATCCATTATGTCTTTCTCGAGTATGGCGTGCATAAGCATATTGTAGTAGACTGAAAAAAATTATATCAAACATCCTTAAGCCTTGCGCTAAAACCTCTAGTTGGCTTTCTCCATAATTATGGAAGTTTGATAAGATCAAGCTGCTTTTGCATAAAGTACAGACCAAATGGCATCTGTACTATGTTTCCAACACATCAGAGGCTGAGTCAAAAGGCACTGAGGTTTCTATTTAAAAATCAGATTCTGATTCATTGGAATTTGAATTTCTTATTTTTTACAAGCCATTTATTTGGGTCAGAACCAAGTTAATTAACAATTTAATGATACTGCACACTTAAGAAAATGTTAGAATTCCCTATTGTTCTTTAAGTACTTTGTTATAATCAAAACCCAAAGAGCATGCACATATTTTGTTCCAATAATCTCCCCCTTTTTTGATGATGACAAACAAGCACTAATACAAAAAATGCGCTCAACAGCGGTTGAGAAAGATGAATAATCACATAGGACCAGGCGTTGTTGTGTAACGTGTTGTTGTATATGCATTACTTACAATCATGGTCTAGTGACCGTTGTAGAAAACTGGAAAGCACACGTCCTATCACAATGATTGTCACAATTAAACGTTGTGATATACATAAAGGTCTTAGGTTCTATTCTCAGCAACACTGTTTTGGTAATTATATTATTTTGGACATCACGCGAGATATTACAACGATTGTGTTATATAACCGTTGTAAAAAATATGCTTAGTTAATAAATATAATCCTGCTTATATAATTTCCACCCTTTTTTAACCTATATTTTTATGGACTATATTACAACAAAATAAATAATCACAACAAACTAACAGCTCGCATGTGTGATAAAGTTATCATAATAATAATAATTGTATCATAATAATGATAAAAATTGGATTAAGAACCAAAAATTATATATTACTTCACAATCAAAATGTCACAAAAAACCCTATAATTTACACATTGCATAACATCATATAATTGTATCTTGGTGTTTTGGTTTCTTGTCTCTTGTTATCTTGTCTCTTGGTGTCTTGTCTCTTGATGTCTTGACTCTAAAGACCTATGATTTCAAATAATCATACTTGTTAGTAAAAATACGTAGAAATTATAACATACAATTAATATATATTATGAGTAAAGAAACAATACTTACTTGTTAATTTTACCATATGCCTTCTTCATGACCGATTCAAATAGCATGCACATCATCTTAATCAACTTCATCATATAGGGTAGGAACTTGTGTTGTGTAAGAAGAAGTGGATGGAATATCAAGACTTTCATCAATAAGAGGAATTGGTTTTCCTTAGAGAATGATTGACCATTTCTCTGATATGTCAGAAGAGTTGGCCACATAGAAAACTTAGTTTGCTTGAGAAGCCATGATGAATGGTTTAGTCATAAAAGAAGCCTTTCCAAGTTCAACCCGGATGAATCCTAAGTCATCAACGTGTATACCATTATTATTATTGGGAATCCACTTGCATTTAAATAAAGGCACTTTGAAAATAAGATAGTCAATCTCTAAAATATCCTCAATGACACCATTGAATGTGATAGTTGTCAATACATGATTCTTATATTTCTAACTAGAGAAATAAATCAATTTGGCTTCAACCATAACCCCACTATTTTGCATTGTACTATGACCATCTTTTGATTTTGTATAAAAGGTATAATGACCAATGTCATATGCAATCCAAGTTATGATATTAAATTTTGGCTCGTACGACAACCATTTAAGTATCTCAGATGAAATACGATCTTTAAATACCCTTTCATTAAACCAATCTATGAGTATCTTGTTATGCTCTATCAACAACAACTTTTCACTCATTCGGGGATATTTTTTTTCATAAGTTTTTTGTGAGTATCTGTGTAAGGTTGAACTTCATCAGTACTATTCAATATATAGAAATGTGCTTGCATAACTACATCCCAAGCCATTTACACAACATCTAGACCTTGAATACATCTTCTGTATGTGTCAGCATGACGAGACTTTGGGATTCCTATAGAATCTGCTTCCAACAAATAGTTTGTACAAAACTCAACAACTTCTTCTGTGATGTACCTTTCAACAATCAAAGATTCTGATCGGTGATGATTCTTCATATATCCTTTAAAGATCTTCATATATCACTCTATTGGATACATCCACCTTAAATAAACTAGACCACAAAATCTGATTTCTCTGACTAGATGAATAAGTAAGTGAACCAGAGTGTCAAAAATTGATGGAGGAAAACACATCTCCAATTGACATAAGATTATGGCAGCCTCATCTTCTAATTCATCTAATTTTTTGAAATAAAGAACTTTATTACATATGTAATTGAAGAATAAGCACAAAATGGTTATAGTTACACTCACACATTTTGGTAGGATTCCACAGATAGCCACTGGTAGAAGTTGTTGCATCAATATATGACAATCATGAGATTTTAAACCAATCAACTTGAGATCTTTCATTGATACAAGTTTCTTGATGTTTGATGAGTAACCTTGGGAAACTTTGATATCATTCAAACACTGGCAAAAAAGTTTCTTTTCCTTTTTAGATAGAGTGTGACATGCTGGAGGCACATAAGTTCTTTTTCCTCTCTCTACTGGAACCAACTATTTTCGTATACCCATCGCCTCCATATTGAGATAAGAAGTCTTACTATCTTTAGTCTTTCATGAAATGTTTAGAAGTGTTTCAATCAAACTATTACACACATTTTTCTCCATGTACATCACATCAAGACAATGTCTAACATCAAGACTGACCAATATGGAAGATCAAAGAAAACATACCTCTTTTTCCATATATTTTTTTCAACTTACCCTTTTTATTTTTCTCTCTTTCTAAAGACAACATTAATGTGTTCCTATCATTGATAAACTTCATCCCCGAATAAAGGTTTAGGAGGCATATCAAATTCTTGCTCTCCATTAAACGCCTTCTGCAATCTATGATAAGGATGATCAGGTTTTAGAAATTTTCGATGCCCAAGGTAAATAGTTTTTTTCCAAACTCAATTTGGTTATAACAAGTATTATATTCACATATAGGACACACTTTATGTCCTTTGACACTATATCCAACCAAATTACCATAAGTTGGAAAGTTGTTGATTATGCAAAATAACGTTGCACACATCTTTAACTTTTCCCCAAAATATGCATCATCAACTTCAACGCCTTCATCCCATAAAAGTCATAAAACTGCAATTAATGAATTAGATAAACATCTATCTCGTTACCAAGTTTTTGTGGTCCAGAAATCATCATATTTAACAACATATACTTGCGCTTCATGCACAACCAAGAAGATAGGTTGTAAATAGTGAGAAGAGCGGGCCACGAAGAATGATTTGTGTTGAGATTACCAAAGGAGTTCATTCCATAAGTGGAAAGCCCAAGCCTAAGGTTTCTTGGCTCAATCCCGAAATTCGGAAACAACTAATCAATTTTCTTCCATTGCAACGAATCAGCTACATGGAAAATGTTTCCATCATGTTTCCTTTCATCTACAACCATCTAATATTCTTTGCATCATTCGAATTAGAAAAAAATCTCTTAAATCGTGAAATTATTGACAAGTACCATAACACTTTAGCAACAAAATGCTTCCTACTAATATAGTCATAATCATTGTCTTCACCATTGTTGGCCTTCAACTTGTAACGCGACACACCATATTCTGGACATTAATACAAGTCTTCACACTCTTTCCTTTATAATATGAAATCAATAGGACATGCATGTATTTTTATATACTCCAAACCCTTTGGAGACAAGATCTTCTTGACCTCATAACAACGGTCCGACAAATTGTTATCTTCTGGTAACATTTGCTTTTGCAAATCAAGTAATTCCGTGAAAATTTTATCCGACCATCCATTTTTTGCCTTCAGATTAAACAACTTTAACACCACAGACAATCGTGTAAAACTTGTGCATCCATTATATAAAGGCGTGTCTTTTTCACTATATAAAGTATCATAAATATGAGCATTCTTAAAATAATATTCTCCAATATCAATGAACATATCCTTTAGTTGATCATCCATATATTCATCTTTATCAACTATTTGACTTTGGAACGCCCGACTGCCCTCTTTATCCACCTTACTATGCCACATCCATATTGTATAATTTTGACATATACCAATAACACATAGGTGATGGAATATTTCATCCTTTATACCTTTATGGATATTCTCGCAATTAACACAAGGACAATAAAATTTACCATTATTGTCGAGAAGATTTTTATCAGCATATTCGAGGAATTCAAGAACACCATTCTCATAATCCGAACCTGATCTACTGGCTTTCATCCAACTACAATCCATAATAACTTCTGAAATTTATACACGAATAATAATGTGAATGAATCACCAAAATCTAAACCAAAACCATATCCAAAAGCTAAAGCATATTCATAACAAAAACATAACTCTAAACCTTAAGCATATGCATGACAAAAATGTTCCCAACAAAATAATATCCTAAAACATATGAAAATAGCTACATGAATGAAATATGAAGCAACAAAAAAAAGCAACATGAATGAAATATGACGCAACTGAAAAAAAGGAATGAGAACCGAAGATAAAGAGTACCGTACTTCAAAGATGAGGATGCGAACAAGGATGAATATGTTGATGATTTGCGATTCAAATGATCGAAGAAGGTGAAGATTTGAGTTCCAAATGAATGGATACAGACTATGGTACTGTTGTTGTCTCTGGTTCGCTTGTTCGTCTAGGGTATATTATGAAGGAAATGCATGATAGTTTTTTTAATTTATCAGTTAAACCTTTAACCACGGTTGACCAAAGCAAACACAGCGGAAAGTTAAACCATCTAACAATGGTTGAGCCAAACTATCGGTGTTATATCCATTTTATTTTTTATTTAAAAATTAAAAGTGAGCCTTAACGTTTAAGGAATTAAATATTTGAGGAAGCAGAGGTTCAAACCCACGAAAGCTTGATTGTATCTCAATGGTTAGGTTATTAACCATTATTATATCCTAACAATTTTTAATTAAAAAAAATATCCGCGCTTAAGTTTAGAGATGTTCCCACGGTGTTGGAAGAACCGTGGTGGTTTCAGCGTTGTTGCTTGTGCATTTTTAGTAGTGAAACGTATTTAAGAACAATGGTTGGTTAGTTAAACAAGTTGACAACGTCAGATTCTGAGGTATGTAAGCTCCCCCCCCCCCCCCCCCCCCCCCGAGTCTAACAGTCTATAGGATGAGGTTTGTAAGTCCCGCCTAAGTTCTATCCAAGTTATTTAAGCTAGTTTTAGTATAAGTGCATAACTTAAGTTAATTAAAGTGGGTTCAACATCTTAATAAAAACATATACAATGTTTCATCATTCTCTTTAAATAATCTCATATTTCTCCCTCTTTTGTCATCAGCAAAAAGTAATAAATAAAAGAGAAAGGAGAGAAGTAGAGAGAACAAGATACAAAACACTGAATAAATATATCTAATCAGATTCCAAGTAACTGAAGAGGCCATTTGGAAGAAAAAGCGCAAATGATTACTTCCAAAGGTAATAAATCAATCTCTTGTCATCTTCCAAGAAATGGAAACTGATAAGTGAAAAAAATGTAATAAAGAGCAGGTAGCATGCATTAATGGTTATTGGTGTTTAAACTTCCAAGAGTCAAGAATAACAACATGCAACATGATTAATCTTCCAATGGGCCATTATAAAAGCAGACCTTCTCAGTTTCAAACCAAAAAAATTCTATTTTAACATTATCTAAATAAAAAATGAGTACTTCAGCTAAAAATTCCAAGACCTCTATTGTTTCAGAGACTACTTTGGTCAAGGAGACTAAGGTAGTGAAGCAATGTTTTGAGCAGAGGTAAGAGGAGACCAAACCTTCTGAAACTAGCATAGCTTCTGAAGCTATGAAGCCTAAGGAAGCTCCAGGGCCATCAAACAAAAGGAAGTCAAGGAAGAAAAAGATCCCAGTGGAAGAAGATTCTTCTGAGTCAGATGAAGGTGATGTTTATTTTGATTCAGACGATGAAGATTAACAGGATTTCAGTCGGGGCAACTTTTTTAAGGATAAACATTTCAGATTTTCTTTATAGAGTTTTTTATCTGAAATACTTATCATTTTATTTCCTTATTCCCTTTTTTAATGAAAGTTTAATCCTTTTTCCATTGATGCATGTTTACACCTTTATCCACAAATTCACAGTACAATTAAGTAAAATGTATGGGAAAAATAATTCTAAGTAAATATGATAATAATAAATTTTAACTCATGGTATCCAACAGATTATGACCAATACTAAATACAGATTCTGAGTATAGTCAAACTGAATTTTACAACTGAGGCACATACGTAGGAACCAAAGAATAATGGTTGGAAAAAGGATTACCAAACCGGCTTGTTTTCAAAAATTGATTGTGCACACAAAAATAAGACAATAAATATGTTATCTAAAACATGCTTATAAAACAGACTCTTCAAAACATAATAAGGACACATTTCAAAAAACTAACTTAAAACATGAGTAAGGTATCACAGGAAGTAGAGAAGCAACCAACAACAACTCTTCTTCAAGCGTAGATATTTGAATAGAACAAAGAAACCGAAGCTGGTGAAAGTGCTCAGAAGCTAGTCACTAATGAGAGTGACACCACAACTGATAACATTATTTAAAAGAATCCAAAGGAAAATTTCACCCAAGAAGAGGACGCAGAAGATGATGGTTGGATATCTTATTTTAGGTTTGATGACTGGGAACAAGATCAATCATTAAAGAAGTTTTAATTGTAATAGGAAGTCATGCTTTTACTTTTAATAGACTCAGTTTGATACCAAGAAATTGTATTACCTACAGTCATAATAGATGTAATACCAAGATAAGTTTTAAACATAATTTTTGATTTACCAGAAATTAGTTATTCAATCACATTCAATGTATCATAGTTTAAAAATAAAATACAGTCCAAAGTTTTAGATTCTGAAATTTCATTTAGAATATAGCATTAATTTTTTTAGAAACACCATGATTAGATTTTTCTTGATAAAGTCAAATCTTTCAACAGTAAGGGGTTTAGTAAATATATCATCCCATTGATGATCAATATCAATGAGCTGAATATCTATAACACCCTTATGAACATAATATCTAATGAAATTATGTTTAATCTCAATATGCTTGGTTCTAGAATGTTGAACAGGATTTTTTGTTAAACAAAGATAGCAGTATTATCACATAAAATATGTATATTGTTACCATATATCTGATAATATTCTAGCTGATATTTCATCTATAGCAGTTGTGTATAACACTTAGTAGTTGAGATGTACTTTGCTTCTAGTGTAGACAAAGAAATAATTGCTTGTCTTTTACTGACCCATGATATTAGGTTTTACCAATGAATTGACAGTTTCAACTAGTGGATTTTCTCTCAATTCTATCCCCAACATAGTCAGCATCACAAAATCCAAATAGCTTATAATATAGAGATTTCTTATAGAAAAGGCCCAAATTTGATGTTCCTTTCAAATATATAAAGATTCTCTTAATAGCAGTTAAGTGAGCTTATGATCTAATTGAAATCTTTCACATAAGCATATAATGTACAAAATATCAATCCTATAAGCAATGAGGTAATAAAATAACATAAGAGAGAATAAGTCTAATTTCCTATAACCTTGAAAATGGTGCAAAAGGTTTAAGAGAAATCTATAACTTCCTACTGATTGTAGCCTTGAGCTACCAGTCTAGCTTTGTTTCTTATCACCTTTCCTTGTTCATTTAGCTTGTTTCTAAATAACCATTTGTTCCAATAATGTTTCTCTTATTTTGTCTAGGGACCAGATCCCAAACATCATTTCTCTAGAAATGGTTTAGCTCTTATTGCATAGCTATAATCCATCCATCATCTGACAAGGCTTCATCAATAGAAGTTGGTTCAATTAAGGCGATAAACACTATCATGGAATTTTCATTTATAAAAGTGGATCTAGTTCTCAAGGGCTCATCTTTATTTCCAATTATTAGTTCTTATGGACGAGAAGATTTATACTTAAAGGATCTATTGGGAGGAGTTAAGGCTTCTAAACCATCTAGGTTTTTATTCAAAATCATCATCTTGGATGAGCTTCAGGAGTTGGGTCAGATTCTGGTAAACTAGCGTATGTGCCAGCAACTTCTGAGTTCTTAGCTTCTGAAGGTCCAACTATTGGACATTCTTAAGAAACATGTATATCTTCAAGTAATTCAATAAGATCTAACATTTCATAGTTAGGGTCTTTGTCATCAAAATTTAGATGTATGGACTCTTCGACCATTCTGGTTTCAGAGTTATGCACTATGTGTGCTTTAGAGTGTTCAGAGTATCCTAAAAAGATACCATTCTAAGCTTTATAACCGAATTTCCCCAAATAGTTTTTGTTGTTCAGAATAAAACAAGTACAACAAAACCGATGGAAATAAGATATGCTTGACTTTCTTCCTTTAAATAACTCATATGATGTTTTGTTCAGAATTGGTCTGATTTAGATCTGATTCTGAACATAACAAGAAGTATTAACAGCTTTTACCCATAAGTACTTTGGAAGATGTCTCTCATGGATCATGGTTCTAGCAATTTCTTGCAAGGATATGTTCTTTCTCTCTACAACCTCATTTTTTTGTGGAGTTCTAGGAGAAGAGAACTCATGGATAATTCCATGATTTTCACAAAAGATTTCAAATGGCTCGCTTTCAAACTCTCCACTATGATCACTCTTGACTTTTAAGATCTTTAATTCCTTTTTAGACTGCACTTGTATGCAGAATATGCTGAATACTCCATCTCTTGTAATAATCAACAATGGCTAATGCACATTTCTTTCCATTAATTGAAGCAGTCCCAACTGTTAGATGACTGCAACAATATCTAGAGGGGGGGGGGGGTGAATAGACACCCCTTTAAAAATTATCTAAATAAAATTTGGTTTTGAAAAAGTTTTTATCAAATTTCAATTACCTCAATTAGTTTTGTTTTGTTCACTTTACCGAAATTACCTCTCAAACGTCTTGCATGAAAACCCCCGAATCAACCAATAATCTTGGAGGACAAACCCGCAGTTTTTCCAAGATAAAAAACCCCTACAAAACTCCACCTGACACACAATTAGACACTAGCAATCCTTATCTAAATGGCACCCCAATGGAACATCGTTACAATGTAATGTCAGTGTGAGATGCATAAATTGGAGTTGGAATGATGCATGAAAGAGTATTTATAGTTTTAGAATTTTTGGGGTAAAGAGGGATAAATTCAGAATAAAAGAATTTAAAAAATTGACCAACTAAAACAGTATGTGTCAACCTAAGAGTCGTATGTGTCGACACATACGTGATTTCTAGATAATATGTGTCGACCTATGAAGGCACATGTGTCGACCAGAAAGTTACAGAAGCCACAGGGTTTTAAACAATAGTAAATGTGTCGACCTGAACGATGGATGTGTCGACACATAAAATAAGAATGTCTGCATTTTCAGAAATGCTTCAGTATGTGTCAATCTGAAATGATGCATGTGTTGACCTGAGACTTACAGAAGCTACAGGCTTTAAAAATGCATTACATGCTTGGATAGGAAATATGCATGTGTCGATACATGCAGTAGAAAAATGTCAAAAAAGTGTTTTTAATGACTTGGATCAATTTTGAAATATTTTCTAATGACTCCTAAGACCTCTAATGCAGAGGAGTGCCACAAGAAATAACGATACTATCCAATACTCAAAAGTGCAAGCTTTTCCCAGTTTTGGAATCATTTAAAACTTTTGAAGACAAAGTTTTTACTAACACACACCCCCTTTTTGATGATGGAAAAACTTACAACGACGATGCATTCCTTGTATTCATTGAATGCTCCGCTTGACTTTGTACTTCCCTACTTTGAATCGTAAATTCTTCCCCCATTTGATAACATAAAAAAGAAAGATAGCAAACGGTGAGAAGTAACATAGTTCCATAATGTTGGAGCACAAGGAAGATAAAAGGCAAAAGGAATATTTACTAATAACTTCAAAAATAAGGATTTACAATGAATTATAATAACCTACTCCACTAGGCTATTTATACACACAAATTAATTCTAAAATATATCTTATACAAAGATATAAGAAGATCTAAGATATATATCTTCTAACAAAGATATAAACAATCTAAAAGATATTCCTAAATATAAACTAATATCTAATTAAATCTAAATTAATTATAACACCATCCCTTAATTTATATTTACCCAAAACTGACAACACCAATTCCATCCCTTAAACAAAGAAATTGATCAGTTTTGATAGCCTTTGTCAGAACATCTGCCAGCTGCTTCTGAGTGCTACAGTGCACAACCTCTATTATTCCATTCTGAACTTGATTCCTCATAAAATGATACTTGGTCTCAATATGCTTGCTTCTCCCATGCAACACTGGATTCTTGGCAAGATTGATTGCAGACTTGTTATCAATCATCAGCTTCAGAGGTATATTCACCTCAATCTTCAGATCTTTTAGCAAGTTCAGAATCCACACAGCTTGACATGCAGTTAGAGCACCTGCAATACATTCAGCTTCATAGGTTGACAAAGCAACAACAAGTTGCTTCTTAGAACACCAAGAAATAGGACCTCCCAGAAATTTGAATAAGTACCCAGAAGTACTTCTTCTGTCAACTGTATCTCCACACCAATCAGAATCAGAGTAACTCAGAAGTTCTGATCTGACATTTCTTCCAGACGGAAATAACACTCCATATTTCAGAGTTCCCTTCACATACATCAGAATCCTGACTACAGCTTGGTAATGGGACCACTTTGGTTTTCTCATAAATATTCTAACCATTCCAACTGCATAGTAAATATCAGGTCTGGTATTACACAAATACCTTAGAGAACCAACCATCTGTTTGAAGGTTGTAGCATCCACATCCTCTCCATCAAAATCAGAATCCAACTTCTGATTCGTATCAGCAGGTGTGATAGAAACCTTGCCATTTTCTAGCTCAAATCTCTTCAAAAGCTCTAGTTAATACTTCATCTGATGTAAAATGATTCCTTTCTCAGAGTATATAAATTCCATCCCTAGAAAGAAACTCATTTTTCCAAGATCTGTCATCTCAAACGCATTCATCAGAACTTTCTTGAAGTCAGCAATCTCTTGTTCATAACTTCCTATAAGTAATATGTCATCAACATACAAACATACCAGAATTATATTACCTTCTAAAGTGTGCTAAACATAAACACCATACTCCATCTCACACTTCTGAAACCCTTGTTCCTTGAAAAACGAATCAATCTTCAAGTTCCAAGCTCTGGGCGCTTGCTTCAATCCATACAATGCTTTGTGTAATTTGAACACCATCCCTTCCTGATTCTTTTTCTCAAATCCAAGAGGTTGTGAAACGTACACCTCTTCTTGTAATGGACCATTCAGAAATGCAGATTTTACATCTAAATGCATTAGAAGCCAATTCCTGTTAGCAGCTATTGCAATCACTAGTTTGATTATTTCATGTCTTGCTACAGGTGCAAACACTTCAAAGTAATCCAACCCAGGCTTCTGTAGGAAGCCTCTTTCTACTAATCTTGCTTTGTGTTTTCCAATTGATCCATCTGGATTTAGCTTCTGCTTGAAAACCCATATGACACTGATGGATTTCTTGCCTTTTGGAAGTTCTGTCAGCTTCCAAGTCTTGTTTCTCTCTATAGCATCAAGTTCTTCTTTCATGGACTGTAACCAAACTTGGTGCTTAAGAGCCTCTTTTGTACTCACGGGTTCAGAGTCTACTAAAATTGCACACTGAATAACTTCTCCTTCAGAGTTTACTTCAGTGTCTAACAACATGTCAAACTCTGCAAATATTCTTGGGATGCTTCTGACTCTTTATTTCCTTTGAACTGGACCTTCAAAACTTTGGACACCAAAACTTTCCCTTCATAAGAACTTGCTTCAACAATTGGACTTTCTCCAGAACTTTCCCCTTCAGAAGCACTTGCTTCAGAAATTGGACTTTCTCCAGAACCATGACTATCTTCAGAGTCTGGATCACCATCGGAGTTAGAGTCAGAATCATCTTCTCCTTCTGTATCTTCTTCAGAGTCAGAGTATTTACTATCTTCATAAACATGTATTTCTGACCTTTCTTTAGAAGTTCTGTCATCAGAGTTAGGACGAGACTTTTCCCAATTCCAAACTTCTGATTCCTCTATAATGACGTCTCTGCTGAACTCAACTTTGTTAGTTTATGGACAATAAAGTTTGTACGAACCTGTACTGTGATACCCCACCAGCAACATCACTTTACTTCTATCATCCAGCTTCTGTCTTCTGGCTTCTGGGACATGTTTGTAACATACAGAACCAAATACCTTCAGATGACTAACACTTTTCTTATCTCCAGTTCACTTCTGAATAGGAACTATTTCCTTTAATTTCTTTGTTGGACATCTGTTGAGCAGATAACATGCAGTTGCAACAACTTCTCCCCACAGAGTATAAAGAAGCTTCTTCTCTTTCAGCATGCTTCTCACCATATCTAGCAAAGTAAGATTTCTTCTTTCAGCAATACCATTATGTTGAAGAGTATATGGAGCAGTAACCTCATGCTCAATTCCATTCTCCTCACAGAAACTTCTGAATTCAGTGGAGTTATACTCACCACCACCATCAGTTCTAAGAATTTTCAGAGTCTGGCCACTCTGATTCTCAACCTTCAGTCTGAACTTTTTGAATTCAGCAAACACCTCGTGTTTGAACTTTATGAGAGATACCCATGTCATTCTGGTGAACTCATCAACAAATGACACAAAATATTTATTCCCTCCAGTCGATGCTATTGGAAACGGACCACACACATCCGGATGTACTACTCCCAAGGCATGTTTTTCTCTTGGAGCTACTTCTGATGCAAAGGGTAATCTTGGTTGCTTCCCTTCCATGCACACCTTGCATGAATTTTCAGGCTTCTTGGTTGTAGGAATTCCATGTACAAGATTCTTTGATTTCATATACCCTAAACTTCTGAAATTTAGATGACCAAATCTTCCGTGCCATAACTCACTCTCCTTGACAACACTTGTTGCACTAAGACATTCAGAGTCTGCAGTTCTAACATTCACCTTGAATGTTCTGTTCCTTCCCTGTTCTGACTCCATAATCAGCTTCTGATTACAGTCATACAGCTTCAGAAGATTGTCCTTCATGGTAACTGAAAAACCTTTCTCAACCAGTTGTCCCACACTCATCAGATTGCTTTTCATGCCAGGTACATACCAAACATTCTGGATCACAACTGCTTTCCCATTGTTTAGAATGATTCTGACATTTCCCATACCTTCTGCATTGAGGTATTTGTCATCAGCATATCTGATCTTTATACTCTTCCCAGATTCAAAGTCAACCAACCACTTCTTGTTTCTAGTAAGATGGTTTGAACACCCTGTGTCCATATACCACCATTCTAATGAATTTATATCATCAGGTTCAGAAGCCAACAATATCACAGGTTCATCATCAGAGTCTCCTCTTGCTATATTTTCTTCTTCTGACTTCCTTTCTTTGTTGGACCAGCAATATCTGGCATAGTGACCAAAGTTCTTACAACAGTAACACTGAACATTCTTCTTGTAAGACTTCTCCTTTTCCTTCTGGACATTCTTCTACCTATCAGAGTTTGAAGCTTCTGACTTTTGACCACCATTAGTTCTCTTCCTGGCTTCTAACCAGGCCTGCTTCTGATGCTTCTTACCAGAAGTTACTTTCAGAGCCTGCTGCTCTACTTCCCTCTCAGAATTTCTTGCAGTCATACGAAACTCATGTGCCTCAAGACTACTTTGCATATCTTCAACTCTCATGGTGCTCATATCTTTGGGATGTTCAATTGCTACAACAATGTAATCAAACTGAGAAGTTAAAGATCTCAAGATCTTCTCAATAATTACTTGTTCGTACAGAGTTTCTCCACAAGCTTTCATCTCATTAGTGATCAGAATCACTCTAGAGCTGTATTCAGAAACTTTCTCGTTGTCCTTCATATTGATATTCTAATATTGCTTTGAGAGACTGAAGCTTCACCTTCTTCACTGATGCATCACCACTGTAACATCTGACCAGTGTGACCCACACAGCCTTTGCTGTTTCAGAATCAGCAATCTTCTCAAACACATTCATATCCACACATTGATGGATGTAGAACAACGCTTTTTGATCTTTCTTCCTCAGCACCTTCTGTGCTATCTTCTGATCATCTGTTGCATCTGCTTCTAACAGATTATAGCCATCAGTGACAAGATCTAACACATTCTGAGAACCAAATAACACACGCATCTGGATCTTCCAACGATTCCAGTTTTTGCCATCAAATACTGGAAGCTTGGAATGAATATCGCCATTTCCGTTCATCTTCTACCTTGTGCAATTTACGCAGAAACTCAATGAAAAAACAATGTTTCCCAAATTCTAGAGTTTCTAACCAGGAGCTCTAGATACCAACTGTTGGAGCATAAGGAAGATAAAAGGCAAAAGGAATATTTACTGATAGCTTCAAAAATAAGGATTTACAATGAATTATAATAACCTACTCCACTAGGCTATTTATACACACAAATTAAATCTAAAATATATCTTCTACAATGATATAAGAAGATCTAAGATATATATCTTCTAACAAAGATATAAACAATCTAAAAGATATTCCTAAATATAAACTAATATCTAATTAAATCTAAATTAATTCTAACACATAACAGTACTAATACATCAATCAAAGGCAATTTTTCATAGAATAACAACAATCACATATCCCCATATGTATGTGATGATACAAAATTTTAAATAACAAGCAAGAAATATTACAACAAATGTAACGAATTGCATAAAAATAAATAGGCAAGATATGATAATAATGTCATATCGTTTTTGTAGCGTTACGAATAAGTAACACTTTATAATGGAACTCCCGACACCACACACGCATGTGCCTAGCATAGCAACACGAAAATGTCGCTACTAAAACCAAAATGAAGACGATATATATATATATATATATATATATATATATATATATATATATATATATATATATATGGCATGGAAGCAAAACAGCAAGAAACATATATTGCAAATATCATGCAAACCAATAAATCAAGCACAAAATAAATAAACAAAATCACATGCTCACATGATGAGAATAAAAGTATACAAATTTGAAAGAATTAATACATGAAGTCATTATAAGCGTATGGATTAAGAACACACAATGGTTATTAATTAAAAAATGGAAATGAACATTCATGGTTTTCATTATTTGAGAAAATATCAAGCATTTTTGGACGGATCTAGTAACATATATCAAGGAAAATCTTACTTTCAAGGAGAAATTGAAACAATATTATCTTACTCTTGATTGAGATCAAAGTTTCACTCACATGATGTAAGGAACTCAAATACAAGATTAGAGTGAAATTAAAGAGTGCAGGAAATTGTAAAGGATTAGGCAACATTAGAGATATTAATAATCTCCAATTCCCCACGTATGTTGACAAAAGGTTCCGTTGCAAGGGGTTTAGTGAAAATATTGGCAAGTTGATTTTTACTATCAACATGCTCAAACACAACATCCCCTTTTTCAACATGGTCATAAATAAAGTGGTGGTGTTTCTCAATATGTTTAGTGCGTGAATGTAGTACATTATTTTTGGTTAGATTAATCGCACTAGTGTTGTCGCACATGATAGGAATACATGAGAGTTTAGTATCAAAGTCAATTAGTTGTTGTTTAAGCCACAAAATTTGGGCACAACAACTACCAGCTGCCACGTATTCCGCCTCGGCCATTGACAAAACGACATAAACTTGCTTTTTTCTATGAACTTATCAAGGACGTTGAAAACATTGACAAGTTCCACTAGTACTTTTCCTATCTAATTTGAAACCGACAAAGTCCGAATCAATATAACCAGTCAAAGTACAATCATTTCCCTTGGAATACCAAAGTCCAAACTTAGATGTACTGATGAGGTATCTAAGAATGCACTTAATGGCTTTTAAATGTGATTCCTTGGGAGCCGATTGATATCGTGCGCACATACAAACACTAAACATAATATCTGGCCTAGATGTAGTAAGATAAAAGATAGATCCAATCATACCTCTATACCTCTTTACCTCAACATCCTTACCCTTTTCATCTTTATCCAAGTTTCCATTTGTTGCGATAGGTGTGTCAATTTCCTTACCGCTGGCCATCCCGAATTTTTGAGTAATTCGAGACAATACTTTGTTTGACACACAATGTTCCTTCATTAAGTTGCTTAATTTGCAGTCCAAGGAAGTAGTTTAATTCTCTCATTAGACTCATTTCAAACTCTCCCTGCATAAGATTAGAGAACTCATTGACAAGATGCATATTAGTTAATCCAAAAATGATATTATCAACATAAATTTGAAAAAGTAATATATGCTTTCCTTGATGTCTAATAAAGAGTGTTGTGTCAACACTTCCCTTAGATTAACCTTGTTCAAGAAAAAATTTACTAAGTCGGTCATATCATGCCCTAGGAGCTTGCTCAAGACCATACAATGCACGTTTTAACTTGAACACATGATTAGGAAACTCATAATTTTTAAAACCTGGAGGTTGAGCAACATATACCTCTTCACATATGTATCTGTTAAGAAATTCACTTTTTACGTCCATTTGATATAATTTGAAATTCTTAGAACATGTGAATGCTAATAAAAGGCATATAGCCTCAAGTCGGGAAACATGAGCATACGTCTTCTCATATTCAATGACTTCCTCTTGGTTATACCCTTGATCCACAAGACAAACCTTATTTCTTGTTATCACGCCATGTTCATCAAGCGTATTCCTAAATACCCATTGAGTGCTTATAATTTGATGATTTTGTGGATGAGGAACAAGGTCCTAAACGTTATTTCTTTCAAATTGATTTAATTCTTATTGCATGGCCATAAGCCAATGCTCATCAAGTAAGGCATCCTTAGCGTTTTTAGGTTAAACTTGTGATACATATGCATGATGATAACACAAATTACTTATTTTAGAACGAGTCGTTACCCCTTTGGTGATATCACCAATAAAGTTGTCAATTGGATGATCCTTGGAGGTCCTCCACTCCAATGGAATACCATGATTTTAT
This sequence comes from Vicia faba, assembly GCA_948472305.1. Taxonomy (NCBI): domain Eukaryota; kingdom Viridiplantae; phylum Streptophyta; class Magnoliopsida; order Fabales; family Fabaceae; genus Vicia; species Vicia faba. The sequence goes on along the minus strand of OX451740.1, from coordinate 308,210,583 downwards.
TCATGAATTTCATCATTTTTCTTTTCTAGGTTGTCATCTTCATCCTTCTCAACATCTATCGGCATAGGTTGATCAACTCCTTTATCAGTATTTTTTAGTATGTCTTCTGTAGATGCACCTACACCATGAAAACAACTACCTTTCCCAATATTATTTAGGGAGGTCTCATCAAAAGTAACATGAGCGGACTCCTCAATAATAAGTAATATTTTTTTATAAACTCTATAAGCTTTACTAGATAGAGAGTATCCAAGAAAGATACCTTCATCGACTTTCGCGTCAAATTTTCCAAGATTATCTTTTCATTATTTAAAACAAAACATTTACATCCAAAAACATGAAGATGAGATAAGTATGGTTTTCTACCTTTCAAAAGTTCATATGGAATTTTATCAAGAATATGACAAATAAGTATCCTATTCAAGATGTAGCAAGCTGTGCTAATAGCATCGGCCCAAAAATATTTAGGTAGACCACAATCATTGGGCATTTTCTTTCCAACTCCGCTAAAACACGGTTTTTACGTTCCACAACACCATTTTATTGTAGAGTTCTAGGAGATGAAAACTTATGTTCAATGCCAAACTTATCAAAATATTATTCAAAGAGACGATTCTTAAATTCACCTCCATAATCACTTCGAATTGCAACAATTTTTGAATTTAATTTATTTTGAGATAACTTGACAAAACGTGTGAAAGCCGAGAACGTTTCATCTTTGCTACGTAAGAAAAATGTCCAACAAAATCTTGAGTAATCATCTACAATTACGAGACCATAGTAATTACCACCTATGCTTTTAGTCCCTGAGGAACCAAATAAATCCATGTGAAGGAGCTCAAGTGGTCTTGATGTTGAAACAAATTTTTCTAATTTAAAAGAGACCCTTGTTTGCTTTCCCTTTTGACATGCATCATATAGTTGGTATTTTGAAAAATTCATTTTTGGTAGACTGATTACTAAATCTTTTGCAACAATTTTGTTAAGTAGATCAAAGTTTACATGAGCCAAACATCTATGCCATAGTCAAGAGTCTTCACTCAAGATAACAAGACATTAGGTATTATTAAAGGAAATTTGTATTAAGTTAAGCATATAGATATTACTAACCCTCACTCCCTTAAACATACAATTCTTCTTTTCATTGTGTTCAATTATACAATGATCTTTGACAAAAGTTACTTTATAACCATTATCGCATAATTCACTAATACTAAAAAGGCTATGTCTAAGACCTTCAAATAGCATAAAATTTGAGATAATAATAGTTGAGGGATTACATATACTACATTTTCCAAGTATCGCACCTTTTTGTGATCACCATAGGATACAAACCCTTTCTTCTTTGCCACAAAGTCGGAGAAGATGGATATGTCTCCCGTCATGTGTCTTGAACATCCACTATCGAGAATCCATTTTCCTGTAATAGCGTCAAGATACTCATCATCCTTTTTCTTGCATTGACGATGGTTTTAAATGAAACAATAGTTTTCCTCTTTATCACTCTCACTTGAGCTTTCTTTGCTTGAGACCTCACTATCACTATCCCAAGCAACGTAGGCTTGTCTAAAATTTTTAGAGTTGTTTCATTGACCCTTTCCCTTCTTCTTAGAAAGTGAAGCACAATCCGGCCTATAATCCCTTCTTCTTCATGCAAAAGAGTTCAAACTCTTGATTAAGTGTATTAATTCTAGCTTGTTTGACCTTATTAGTTCCCTCATAGGTCACTTGTAGAGCTTCCCACATAGCTTTAACGGTTTGACAATGGGAAATGTGATAGAACTCATTTTCACCAGTGAGGATATAATGATGTTCTTTTCTTTCCAATTGCAAGACCACTTTTTCTCATCTTTCTCATCCCATAAGTTTTCCAGCTTTGGTACGGTAACACCATCAACAATATATGTCACCGGTCTTGGACCATTTAGAATGTCTTCCCAAAAACCTTTGTCATATGAGTTGATATGAATTTTCATACAAGATTTCCAATAACTATAATTTTCTCCCGGTGAAAATTGGGGCTCTTTTATAATCCCCTTTAGGTTCGTAAGCCATTTTCTAAGAAGTGTCGAAGCCGGAATGAACTGAGCTCTTGATGCCACTTGTTAGACAACGACAATGGTATCTAGAGTGGGGGGGGGGGGGGGGGGGGGGTGAATAGATACCCCTTTAAAAAAATTATCCAAATAAAATTTTGTTTTAAAAAAGTTTTTATCAAAGTGCAACGCGGAAGTTTTTTCAAATGGTCGTCTATACGAACATTATCGGGAAGCTCGGATATGCAAATTGTAAATGAAAATTGATATGGAATGAGAACGATAATATGAATTAATAACCTTGAATAACTTTGCAACTTGTTTCCCATTTAATTAATTTTACTTAGCAGGTCTATTTCCAATGGTAATGATAAAAGAACTAGTTAATCCAATTTATATAACACTTGGTGTGCAAGTCAATTTTTAGAAATTTTCCTTTGATTGTGTTGATACACAAAACCACTTATAATAAAAAGTGATTATAAGACATATCAACACTTGAATTAAAAATCAAAATTGATTAGCAAAACTCTTACAATTCAAATGATAACTAAATGTTATTTGATAAACCGAACAATGAATATCAAAGCAAGTAAAAGCAAAAAATAAAAGGACACGAGGAATTTTTCTTCACAGCTCCCCACTATCGTCCTTGAGTGTGGGTACATCTGCGCCTAATTCCAATGGAATTAGGATAATTCTTACTATGCAAAAATTTCGATACAAGAGAAGTGTTCAAGAGCAACTCCATTTCCTTTCCTATTCCTTTGAATAAAACAGACTTGTCAAATTTATTGATGACTGAGCAGATGTTCTTATTAAACAAGACATCATAACCACTGTCACAAAATTGATTGATGCTCAATACATTATGTTTGAGTCCACCTTCAATCCAAACATTTTTGTTAGACATTATAGAATTATCAATAGTACCTATACAAATGATCTTCCCTTTCGGCCCTCCTCCAAACCCCATATTTCCTTCCTCTTTCAGAGTTAGAGTTTGGAACATATACCTTTCTCCTGCCATATGTCGTGAGCAGCCACTATCTAGGTACCATGATTGTTGGTTTTCTTTTCCCTTTAGACATATCTGTAGCAAACCTAATCTCAAATTTAGGTAGCCAAACTCTTATGGGTCCTCTGGTATTAGTTATAACATGCTTTTTCTTATTTTGTGCTTTTTCCTGATGGTAATGCCTAGGCTCAATCTAGACTTTTCGTTTATAAAAGTATTGTCTTGGACGAGTCTTAACTTTAGTTTCCGAACCCTTTAGAATATTTGGTTCATATGTCCTTTGTTCAGGTTTCTTTGGAACCTTTGACTTTGAGGTCACTGGTTTTGGATTCCTTTGAAATTTTAACTTTTGGACCCCAAGTTCTGATCTAATCTGAAGCTTTGATAGCTGATTCTTGAGACCTGACTTCTTTAGGACCTTTGACTTTAAGGTCTCAGGGGCATATTGACTTAGATATTTTGAATCAGTAATATTGAGTTCTGACTGAGTTAGATTCTTTCCCTTATCAGAAGAAGGCGCAAAAAAAGTTTTTAGAACTGTTTGAGCATTGCTTGAAGAAGAAGGATATGAGGGTTTCTTTAGAAGTTAAACATTGTAGCATTCTCCATTATAACCCAGAACTTATCCTTTAATCTTACTTACTCCATAGATCATGGAAGAAAGTCTAGTTCTTTCAAGACCTGTTCTGATAAAGCTTTGAAGAGCTAACTCATGCTCATCCACATATTTATCAGAAGCTTTATCTAAGAGAGCCTTATGATCTTTTTCAAGAGATTAAAATTTGTATTGAGACATTTTTAACTCTTCTTTCAAAAGATCATGATCCCTATTTAGGATTTTTCATGTGTCTTGCTTTGTCTTTGCAATGACTCATGAGGTCTTGAATGAAGGAAATAAGATCAGAATGAGATAAGTTAGAAAATACCTCATCTTCTTTGTCTGATTCTGAACCAGAGTAGGATTCAGATTCTACATCAGATGATGTGAGAACCATCAATGCCATATTTTTTTATCCTTCATCTTTGTCATAACTTCCTTCATTATCACGTTCATCCCAAGTTGTCAAGATACTTTTCTTGAATATATTTTTGAAGTTGTCCTTCTGGAAGCTTTCATTCTTTAACTTATCCTTCTGTAAATCAGGACAATAAGATCGAAGTGACCAGGCTTGCTCCAACTATAATATATATTTTGGTCATCTTCTTTGTCTCTAGAATTAGAGCCTTTAAAGCCACTACTTCTACTAGAGAATCTCTTGTTCCTTTTGGACATTTATTGAAACCTTTTGATGATAAATACTATCTCCTCATTATCAGAGTTATCATTAGAAACTTCTTCATCAGAAGCTTCTTCTGATTTGGTGAATCTTGAGGAACTGGGAGCCTTACCACCAGATTTCTCAGCAGTATATTTTAAAGCCATTGATTTAGACATCTTCACGGGGTCATCTCTATTAAGTTCCATTTCATGGCTCTGAAGGTTACTTATCAGACTTTCAATACTTAGAGTATTCAGGTCTTTAACCTCCTGAATAGTTGTAACTTTAGGTTTGAATCTTATATGAAGACTTCTTAGAATCTTCTTGAAATGATCTGCAGAAGTATAAATCTTGTTCAAAACTTGAAGGCCTTATACAAGAACTTGAAACCTAGAGAACATAGTTTTAATATCTTCATCATCCTTCATTTTGAAGAGTTTGTACTGGTGAACTAGAAGGTTGGCCTTAGCTTCTTTCACCTACTTATTACCTTCATAGGTAGCACATAACAATTGAAAGATAGTCTTGGTAGTTGACTTATCTATGTTTCTTATGTACTCAGAGCAAGGTAAAGTATCAACAATAATACCTTTTACTCTGTGGTGTTTTTTGTACACTTTCTTTAGAACTGGTGTGAGAACTTTTCTATCAGAAACCATTCCCACACCATTTACTTGAATATCAATACCATCCTCAAGGATGTCCAATAACTCATAATCAAGCCCAATAATATATGTGTACATTTTTCTCTTCCACCATTCTAAGTGAGTAGAATCACCACTAAATGTTGGTAGTTAGTAGAATAATGACTCTTTTCAGGAGCACTATAATCATGTGATATATTGGTACCAGTAACATTATTATCACCAGTATCACCCGTCTAATATAGTTTTCTCTTCAGTATCATTTTTTGTACCACTGTTAATTGTTAAGTGCAGACCCTGCTCTGATACCAAATAGCCTTGAGTCTTGTGCTAAAACCTCTAGTTGATTTTCTCCATAATTCTTGCAGTTTGATAAAATGGAGCTACTTTTGCATAGAGTACGAACCAAAAGGTTTTTGTACTATGTTTCCAGCACAATAGAGGCTAAGTCAAAATGGCACCGAGGTTTCTATTTGAAAATCAAATTTGGATCCATTAGAATCTGAATTGCATCTTCTTTACAAGCCATTTAACTGGGTCAAAACCAAGTTAATTAACAACTTAATGATCCTGCACACTTAAGCAAATGTTAGAATACCCTATTGTTCTTTAAGTACTTTGTTATCATCAAAGCCCTAGGAGTATGAACAAATTTTATTCCAACAGTCTAAACCTTCTGCAACCAGTTCGACTAACTCGTGTTTAGGCACTTGAGTGAAACATCTCGACTTCATTATCCTAAACCTATTGATATAATCATCTACCGATTCAGCCAATTTTCGTTTCACACTAACTAATTCCTTCAGGATGATCTTCGACCGACCCATGTAAAAATGCTCATGGAACACCCTTTTGAATTGATTCCAGCTGCATATAGAATTTGGAGGTAAGGTGGTGTACTACGTGAAGGCATTCTTGGTCAAATAATTGAGGAAGTATTTCATATTTAAGTTTTCATTTTTGGCTAAATATTATGCCTTTGATAGATATAAAGCTACATGTTGGATAATAGACTCATTAGTAACTCTTGCAAAATTAGTGAATTTATGAATTTTCGAACCCCTGGGAAGTTTAGTTTACAAAACATACTCAAATAACGAATAAATGAAATTAGGCCTATGAAGACCAAAACTACGACAATTTTGGGATAATATCTATTCAACCACATTGGCCCTGTTATATTCCCCCAATATTATTTTGCTGGACATTTCTAATTACTTGATCTGCATCCAGGTTCCTATTGACTAACACCACTTCTGGACTGTTTCTACCCGAGTCTCCTTCAAATACCCTAGATATGTGTTATTCGATAGGTTGAGGCATAAATTGTTATAGCACTTGATTATTATGAACTGGATGAATATGCGCTTGAGGAGCACCAAAGGAATCAATGATTCGACCCATTTGATGTGCCAATTGCTAGTAACTATGGTTTATGTTTTAGATCAAAGGATTAAACATAGTACCAATTTGCTAGCTAAGAATATTCACCATAACATGGTTACTTTCATCCCTTTTTTGCCTCACGAAAAGGGAACTAATAGTTAGGGGTGGCATAACTTGAGGGATATATCCTAACCATCCTTGAGATTGTGCCATTCAACTAGGATTGCTTATAGGAAATCATGATGCTAAGTATGGATTAAGAGGTGACACAATATACATTTCATTATTTGCAAACATAGATGCATTAGTTTGCAGGAATGCCATCATTGCAATTGGCATGCCATATGGGCATTCCTTACTACTAAGGGATATCATAAATCTTGGGACAAAAGAAGGCCTAGGGTCTCATGTGGTAGTTTATGTAACCATAGGAGTAGTTGGGATAATCATTACTTGTGGTGGTAAAACCATCACTCTTGGTAATGTCGTCGAAACCGACATTTGGCTTATAATCGGAGTGGTTACTCCAATGGACAATGAAGTTACCATACCACCAAATGTTAATTCAACTAGTTGTTCTTCTGTATTAGGAGCATCGTTCTGAGGAAGGGAAGAATATTTTGAATGAATAGTCTCAACAAGAGTTTTACCACTCCTTTGACGCATGCACACTCTAACATTGAACACATTATATGTATGAAGAACAAGACAAACAATAAAGCACCAACACTTTTATGTAAAAGTTTGAATTTCTTGCACAAAAGATTCCCACCGGGTGTAACAATTTTTTTACTCATGCTTTTAGTAAAAAATATTACGAGTTTTCCTTCACTTAATGGATTAAACCCGAAAAAATCCTATGGACAATTTGTGCAAAATTTTTGAGATAGTTTGTTTGTGCGTGGGTATTTGATATTAGAACATGGGGAAATTGGATAGAAATTAAAATAAGAACAATGTAGAATTTATTGAAGGGATAAAATAAAAAAAGAACACAGTAAAGTAATGAAATAAATGCTTTGATTAAAGAATTAGAAAAGGGATGCAGATTCATACATGTTTTCTCACAAACTTTTCTCTCTCTATGACTTGGATACTTGAGTTGTATAGAGAATACTAATAAAATTTGTGAAACTTGATTACATGAATGAAACCAACATATATACTAAATACATTAAAAACCATCAATAACAGTTACTTCTCTAGCGTTCGACACATATCTTACTATGTGGACTTCTGCTCCCTAAGGTGTTTCAACGTGTCTTTGGTTTTGAACCTGCCTCTAAACTACACCAATATTGAAATTGTCCTTACAACCTCTAACTTTCCTTGCCGAGGAGTTTCTTTTTCAAATATTTAGGTCATCCAATCCTCGAAATCAAGAAAATACTATGTCCCAAAAAACCTTACACGAGAGTCGATCTCCCTTTTTTTGTGCCACACTGTCATGTCGAAATGCAAAACCTAGTTCAAACCCTTTTCGAGATTATGAATATGTTTTGAAGAGATAGTGATCATAATCTTGTGGGTCTATTCTTGATATTCTTTCAAACTAGGCTTAGTGGGTTTCATTGCAGCTTACATAGAAAATCACAAGATAACAAGTGGCCATGTTAATTCGTCGTAATACTTTAACATATTATAAATTTAATCAATATACAGTTTATCAATAAGTATGAGTAGTGGAGTTAAAAGAATATCTAACCTCTTTTAGAAATTAAATTTCACTCCTTCAATTTTCTCGTTTTATTCTCGAACCAAATAAACTCTGAAAACCCCCTTGTTATTGTAAATGGTGTTAATGGTAAACAATCACGAGTATACCGTGCTTGTGAGATTAACTCAAAAATTCTCAGGAGAAATTAGTGCAAAGTAATTGTATGAAAAGTAGTGTGTGGGAATTAAATGCAATTGTTTGTAAAAAGACAAAATAAGTGCAAATCTTAATTAAAGAAAAGCTTTGGTAAATGAAAAGTTTGTAAAATTACATTAATTAAAAGTGGAAATGTAAGATACTAAAGACAAATGTTTCATTTAAGGAAACAAAAGGACCATGAAAAGAAAGGGCGTAGACTCATACATGTTTCCCACAAAATGTTTTGCTCTTTGACTTGGGTTTTTCATTTCTATAGAGAGAATGTATGAAACTTGGCTACCTCGATTACAATGTATGAGCCTGTTACTTATACTAGTCTAACAATAACCGCTTCAAAAAGGAATACGCTTATCAACACATACAGTTTAACCTTCTGAAATGCTTCCACTTTGTTAGACTTCAAAACCGTTGAAATGCCCACTATCCCACATTCGTAACTTGATAAAATTCGTAATAAAAGCGATCTTACAAAAGTATGTGTAGTACTTATTCATCAAGTTTGTAGTAAAAATATTGATATAAGAAAGTGATGTTCTTTCTTGTGGGTGTGTTAGAAGGTTGTAAAGAGATCTTGGTGTGAAACTTGTATAAGGATTTTAACATAGTGGAAAATATTCTAAGAGAATAATGGGACTGGACTAGTGTGTGTGAATTAAATGCAATTGTTTGTATAAGGACAAAATAAATGCATATCTTAATTAAAGAAATGCTTTGGGAAATGACAAGCATATAAAGTGCAATAAATGGCATTAAACAAAAGTGTAAATGTAAGATAGAAAAGAAAAATGTTTCATTTAAGGAAACAAAAGGACTGTGCAAAGAAAGGATGCAGACCCATACATGTTTCCCACAAAATGTTTTGCTCTCTGTCTCAGGTACTTCAGTTATATAGAGAGAATGTATGAAACTTGGCGACCTCGATTGTAAAGTATAAGCCGACTACTTATATTAGTCTAAAAATAACCATCTCTGACATTTAGTCTTCAAAAAGGAATATACGAATCAAAACATGCAGTTTAACCTTCTGAATTTCTTCCATGTTGTTATACTTCAAAACTACTGAAATGCCCATTATCTGACGTCCATAACTGCCCATAACCACTAACTGCTTCTCAAGAATATCTTATCCAGTACTCGTCGATGCACCTCTTCCTCAAACTGACTCCTTGACATTATAAAATTACTAAGTCTCTTTTGGTAACTGATGACCTTGTTGACACAAATATCTTGTCAAGACAAACCTTTGTCGAATGTCCTTTTCGAGATTTTGGATAAGTTTAGAGGAAAAAGTGATCCTAATCTTATAGATATGTTCTTGCGATTCTTCCAAACCATACTTATCATGTTATTCGAAACTTCTCAGTTGATGCGACTATTTTTGTTGAAGCTTGATAATGAATGCTTTCAACAGTTATCATTTTTTCAATGTAACATTCTTCAGTGACTCCCCTCTATCTGGAATTTCCAGGCTAACAGATGCCCCCCAAAAAGGCCACTTTCGATCATATGTGTCAGATGGAAGAAAGGTGACATTTTTGTAACTACTTCAACACGATTTCACATAGCTTGTATACGTCGTACAAAAGAGAGATTTCACAGTCATCATGATTAAATTTTTACCAAACCTTCACGTCAGAACGTGCAAGTGGCTGGTCATCATTATCCCCTATTTCCTAGGATATTAACTAGCCACTAAAATAAATGAAGTTAAAAGCAATAATCATTTTAATTTCAAAATTTTCTCTTTTCCCACCATTTAACACCATCTGTTGGCTCAAAATGCGCCACTCTTCAACCTTTATCATTCTTCCACTCATTTTTTTCCAAAAGAAGTTTCACATCAACAATGGCACCTAAACGGGCCGCTGCTACACACCCTATTTTCGTTGCTTGCACTGGAGAACCTCTCCTCATCAACAATCACACCTATGTTTCGGAGCCTCCCATGAAGGAGTAAAGGAGACACCTCTGGTATTCTGATGCATTGATTCCCTATTCCATTACAAGTACCACCTTAGCCTTCATGGGTCCTCTTTCCAAAAATGTAGGTTAATGCTCAGAAGTCTGAATTTTTTGAAACTTTTGCCATTAACAACTTGTCAAGAGATGATTGGTGAAGGGGAATTATATAGTTCCTAAAAAATATGACAGGAACAACGAATCGAAAGATCAAGTATAGGGCATTAATCTATGCTTATCATTAGAAACGAGTTGTTTAAAAAGACCCCCGGGGGAAGTTTTGCTTAAGTGCCTTAGCGAAAGCAAATATTATTAGGAAAGTTTAGGTGCCCATAGTGGATAATGTGACACTCATCAAGAAGGCCACAAAATGAAATGGTTGTTGTTTCGACAGGGGTATATTAGCCCACCATGTAGAAAAAATGTATTGAGTTTGCCAAAAGGTATGAAGAGTGTCAAAAGCATGTAGGGATACAACATGTCCCTGCTAGTGAGTTACATTCGATCATTAAGTCATGGCCATTTAGAGGTTGGGCATTGGATTTGATCGGTGAAATTAGACTGACATCTTATAAAAGTTACAAGTATGTCCTAGTGGGCATATACTACTTTAATAAATAAGTCAAAGAAGTGCCTATGGGGAATGTGGACCAAGATAATGTGTTAAACTTTATTCAAAGTCATATAAGTTGTAGGTTTAGAATTATTGAGACCATAATAACTGAACAAGGTTCTATTTTCATCGGTCAAAAGATGGTTGGGTTTGCTTCAGATTCAAGATTAAAACTTTTAACTTTTATCCCTTACTATGCCCAAGCTAATGGTCAAGTCAAAGTGGAAAATAAGATCATAATCAGTTTGATAAAAAAAATATAGACCAATAGCCAAAGAATTGGCATAAAACTTTGGATCAAACACTTTGTGCTTGTCTAACATCCCCTAAGGATGGAACTAACTCCACCCCTTTTTTATTGACGTTTGGTCATGATGCGGTTTTTCCTGTAGAAATATGCTTACAATCCATAAGAATCCAATGGCAGAACAAAATCCTATCTAACCATGTCTAGAGTATGTTGATGGATGAATTGGTCGACTTAGACGAAGAAAGGTTGCATGCCCTAGACATTCTGATTAGGAAAAATAGGCGAGTGGCTAAAGAGTATATTAAAAGATTAAGTCTAAAGTATTCGTAGTTGGTGACTACGTCTATAAGGTGATATTGCCTATGGATAAGAAGGATCGAGCTTTGAGAAATGGTCACCAAATTGGGAAGGATCGTTCAAAGTTAACCAAGTATTTTTGAACAATGCATACAAAATTGAAAAATTAAGTTTTGATAATTGAATATTAAGAATAAATGGAAAATACTTGAAAAGGTATAAGCCTATGCTGCATGAAGTCAAGATATCAAGAGAAAAATAACACGCAGAGGAAAATTGTAATGCCAAAATGGTGTATCAATACAAAAGCTCCAAAATGATAGTCATTACATTATAGATTGTACATAAGAAAAATAAATTTAAGACTCCAACTTTATCTTCATTTTTACAAAGTGTGATTTCACATGTTCAAGTTTCATGTCATTCATGAGTTCCATAGTCTTTAATTTTGTAAGTTCTGTTGCACCCCAAAATTTACCCTCTTGATTTTGGCTTATGTTTCATCATGAATATCATATTGCATTGCATTCATACATTGTGATGAGATCAAAGTACTTCGGTTATCAAGTCTCCCTCAAGCCTTGAAGGTTGATTGCATTGACAAGTTGCTCAAGTTGAACCTTGTCATCTAAACCTCTGGATCTTTCAAGCTCAAAAGTTATTGCATATCTCAAGATGTTTTATCCATTCCTTTGGATCATCAGAGGATTGAAGTTTGTGTTTGATTATAAGAGGAATCACCCTTTTGATCCACCAGTCAAATTAGGATTTTGTTTGAGCAAGGCTATTGATCAATGTACAAGTCTTGATTTGGAGGCTACAACATCTCATTGGTATTTGGAAAGTCTTTGTACAAGAAATTGGCCAGGATGCTCAGAAGATTTGAAATTTTGGAGATGATTCATCAGTCTCCTAAGGTGTTAACCAAAACTAGGGTTTGGAATTTCATCAAGATTTCTTGAGAATTTTGAAGTGAAACTTTTCACATGACCTCTATATGTTTGGAAGATTATATAATTGAAGTTCTGATCATCAATTTTGAAGGGAAGTGGATCAATTGATCCAAAGGGGCAAAATGGTCATTTTGGTCAAGGTTGACCAAGTGAATTTTTGATCAACCATCAATTCAAGGGTGTAATTTTCATATTTCAAGTCCATTTTGATCATTGGATCCAAAAGATCAAGGTTTGAGTTGAAACTTGTTCATGAAGAAACCCTAAAAGTTTCTAATTTTGGAAAAATAAGGACTTAACTTCAAAAATTCACATTTTATTCACCTTTGATCAAAAAAATGCAAATGAAACATTCTTGGAAAGATAAGAGGATTCTATTTCATCTCCTTTTGGTCTCATGTCCAAATTAGCAAGGAATCAAGAATTATGGTCTTTGGAAGTCACAAAATTATAGGTCATTTTCCAAAATTAGTGAATTTCAAGCTCAATTTTGATAAACTTAATGGATTCAATTGCAAAAACTCAAAACTAAGGGATTGTATATCTTTTCAATACCTTTCCAAATTGTATTCATTTGTGTCCAAATTCAAAAGTATGAGCAAGTTATGGACTTTGGAATTTGGAGGCATTTCATTGAATTCATGCATACCATGCAAATTGCAAATTCTTGATAACTTGATTTGTGGCCATTTGTTTCACTTAAAACTTGGCCCATGACTAATATGAAATGTACCAAGGCCCATCATGCCAAAGTTTGAGCTACACATGGGCAAATGCAAGGGCAACTCGTGATTTTGCAAAAGTAGCATGAAAATGCCTAATCACCAACAATTGTTTAATACAAGGATTTAAGCCTTAATTATTTTGCTAATCTCTTCCTGAGATAAAATGGATTGAAATGCACGTAAAATGCAAGCAAACACATGAGGGATTTGAGGGCTGCATGTGCACACTTGATTTTTGCAAAAAGAGGAATTCATTCTTTCTAACAGTTTTCAGTGCGAAAAACCTATCATACCCTCCTCTTCATGCTCTATATATTGAGAAGCAAGCCTCATTGAATGGGTTCATGCTTCATTTCATCCTTGAACTCAGAAAACTCCATAGCTACTTGTTCTGCAATTTTCTTCGATTCTCTCAATTCCCTTGCGCGTTTTGGTTTATTCTTCTTGCTTTCTCTTCTCCAAGTGATAAGGATTGTAGATCGGGGCTTGGTTTGCAACTGGAGTGAAGGAGACAGTACATTCATTTTTGCCTCAAAGGTTTGAATTCTTAACTTTGGATCTTGATTTCTAGCCGTGCATTGTGTGATTTGAGTTCATAATCATGATTTCTAAAGTTCATAAAGTGATTCTGTAGCTTCAGAGCTTTTAACTTAATGAGATGTGCATGAATGATGCATCTGAAATTTTCTATTCAGTGAGTTTTTAACATTTTCGCACGATCTGTTCTTGATCCATGATTAATTATTTGATGTGATTCGAATTGCTTGTTGAAGTATGATATGCTGGCTTTAATTTGCACAAAATTTCATGAAAAATGGTGTAGAATTGAGCATGTTATGTTGACTGGAACATGAGGTGATGAACCTGATCACGCGCGCGTTTTTTCCCTAGCCAGAGGTTGAAGATGATTGCGTGGCCTCCTCTGGTTTGCTGGCTTGTTTCTTTAATTCATTTCAATTTTGTTTCATAAATTGATTTTCATGATTTTATTTCTTGCTCAAAAATGGTTGAAAAGTTATGAAAAAATTCAGGAAACCTAAAAATAATATTCCTGACCTTGTGCATTTTTTTGATGATTTTTGAAAATTTTTTGATTGGTTTAAAAATTTGTGTCATTATTTAATTATTTGTTTAGTGTTTATTTTTGTTTTAATATTTCTTTATCTAAAAATTCCACAAAAAATATTTTGAACTCATAAAATAATGTAGAATTTGTTTCTGAAATTTGTTTAGAATTTTTTCTATTTTTGATTTTGAATTTAATTTGAGTAGTTTATTTTGAATTTTTGCTTTATAATTTTTATTTTAATACTTCCCCTAATTCAAAAATCCTCAAAAAAATCATGCAAGCTTGGTTTTAATCATAGAATCTGAATATATTTTTATTTTGACCTTTTCATGAAGTTTGGCTAGGGTTTGCATCTTTGCCTTTAAATAATAGTTTAATTGTTAATTGTTTTGTTTGATTTTTATTTTAATATTTCCCTTAATTAAAAAATTCCACAAAAAATCAGGGATGTGTGTTTTTAATGCTAATATTTGAATATAACTTCGGTTGGACATTTTTCTGAATTTTTGATTAAAATTTTATTTTGAGATGTGATTATTTGTTTAAATGATTAATTGTTTGAATTTAATTTAATTTTTGACTTTTCTTTAATTCAAAAAATGTGAAAAAATATGTACTCTGACATCTAGGGTTCCTTGTAATTTGCATGATCTTGGTTTTAATTGTTTGAATTTTGATCTTATCTAATCAATATTTAAGTTTAAAAGTCAAAATATAGGGTTTTGTTGCTTATTGTGCAAGTTTCTTTTTCAAAACCATTTTGACCTAGATTTTCAGTGGAACTTAAGTCTTGATTAGTGTTCTTTGATGTATAGAGGGTCTGAAAACCATTTTTCTTGAATTATTTGACTTGGTTTGATATTTTTCCACAAATTATTTAGAAAACTTGTCTAGGTTTGATAGTTTGGCCAACTAGTTTTGAACTTTGGGCCTCATTTGATCCCCTCCTCAACCATCCATGAACATAAGACTTTCTTTCTGGCTTCTACATACTTCAAAGATGCTAATATTTTTTTGGTTTGAATTCTTGATCTGTGTTTCTATTTTTGATGTATTTTTGAAGTGAAGGTACCCAATTAATGTTGGATATCTTGTTACAATTTGTTTGATGGCCAATGAACTTGAGTGAGGCCTGTAATTGGGAACCAAATGATCATGTTGAGATGTGTTCATCCAAATAAACTCAAGTCATTTCACTTAATGCCCCGTATTTGATTGTTTGAATCTTTTTGATGCACTTTGTGGAATTCCTCTTCTATTATGCTTGTGAGCTGTGTTAAATTAATTGAGAATGATTGAAATGTGTTTGCAACTGACCTTCATGGTCTTTGATTCTATTCTTCTTAAGCTCTCATGATCCTTGATTGATACTCAATTGTCAACTGAACATGGTGATAGAAAGGAGCAACATTCCTCTTATTCTTTTGACCAAATTGTGCACATGCATGTTTCCTTTTGTCCATCATGAGTAATGTTTGATAATTGCTATCATGTTTTCTCATTTCATTATGGTGTCACCATCCATCCCTTATGTGAATCATCATTCTATTTATGGGAATACTAACTTGGTTGTTGAATATGCGAGGTACTTTGAGAAAGGTTTTCCAGTTTTGACTGGAGGCTATTGTGTTTCACATTATTTGTGGGACACAATTTATTATATTGGCACTGCTCTTGTGTTTGGAATATTTGATAGTCTATGCAGGATATATACATATGATTGTGAATGCTATACATTGCCCATGGGATCTGTTCATATATGATTATCTCATTACTTACATCCTGATGGTGTAATTTCTAACTTGATTTGTCTACTGATGCCAGCTTGCTTGAAGTTCTCTGGGTTTCTTTTATTCTTGCTCAGTTGTTACAGATAGTTATCCATTTGGTATTGCACTATTTCCATTCTTCCATTTTCACTTTGCATAGTTCTATGATTGCATGATGGGACCTCTGTTGCTGATATATGTCATGAGGCCCTCTGGTTTTTGTCTAATACATGTGTTGTGTTTGCTTTTGATCGATGAGTCACTCAATTTAGAAATTGAGATCATGACTTCGCTCTCAGTGCATGTTCCCTATAAGATGTTTATTTCTTTTCTTCTTTAATTGTTGATCGATGAGTCACTCAATTTAGAAATTGAGATCACGACTTCGCTCTCAGTGCATGTTCCCTATATGATGTTTATTGCTTTTCTTCTTTAATTGTTGATCGATGAGTCACTCAATTTAGAAATTGAGATCACGACTTCGCTCTCAGTGCATGTTCCCTGTAGGATGTTTATTGCTTTTCTTCTTTAATTGTTGATCGATGAGTCACTCAATTTAGAAATTGAGATCACGACTTCGCTCTCATTGCATGTTCCCTATGGGATAGTTTTGTTAAGCTTCCTTTGACATTTAATTAAGATAGGAATCCATGTATGCTTACATAGGGTAGGATTTTTCTTTATCCTTAACTTTAGGACCAATCATTGTATGATAACACTAGGGATAGTGCTAGGCTAGTTTCCCTTAGTTGTTTTTTTCTTCCTTTGCATTTTGCATCTTAAAACAAAATTTTTTTTCTTGGAAAATCATAAAACACTTCTAATAAACTCAAACCCTTCTTCAAGGTAAAATATACAAATCAATCTTAATTGTTTGTGCGCCTCTTGGTTTTGTTTTTAAACCTTATTTGCCGATGTTTCGCCATCGCACATTTGTTTGAAGCCGATGTTTCACCATCACACATGTTTGTTATCCTACTTTGATTCTCAATGTCATTGTTAAGCGTGATGTTTTATCATCTGATTTATCATCTGATTTATCGATGTTTCGCCATCTTTGCCATGATTATCTTGTTATCTTTTTACTGATGTTTCGCCATCGCACATTTGTTTGAAGCCCATGTTTCGCTATCGCACATGTTTGTTGTCCTACTTTAATTCTCAATATCATTGTTAGGTGTGATGTTTTGTCATCCGATTTATCGATGTTTCTCCATCTTTTCCATGATATCTTACTACTTTGAAGCTGATGTTTCACCATCGCACATTTGTTTGAAGCCGATGTTTCTCCATTTCACATGTTTGTTGTCCTACTTTGATTCTCAATATCATTGTTAGGTGTGATGTTTTGCCACCCGTTTTATTGATGTTTCGTCATCTTTTCCATGATATCTTACTACCTTGAAGCCGATGTTTCGCCATCGCACATTTGTCTGAAGACGATGTTTCGCCATCGCACATGTTTGTTATCCTACTTTGATTCTCAATGTCATTGTTTGGTGTGATGTTTTGTTGTCCGTTTTTATTTAATGTTTTGTCATCTCTGATATGTTACCATGTTATTATTCAGCCAATTTTTTATCATATCCTCTGTTTGTTGTTTTATTTGATGTTTTTCCATATTGATTGTTTTTGTTGTCTTTGACTAAAAAACACAAACCAACCAAAATATATAAGCCGAACTACGGCTGCTCTGATTCCTTAAAAGGGATACGTAGGCATTGGGGTAGGTCCCAATCTAGCATTTCTTTTTATTTTCCCTACATTGTTTTCTTTTTTTTTTCTTCTTTCGCATGCATTCCCTTTATAGTTTTAAGCCATAGACATAGGATTTGACCACACCCATTAGATTAGACAACAAGAGTGGATACCGTAGAGTACTACGGGCATGTGGGGTGCTAATACCTTCCCCTCGCGTAATAGACTCCCTTACCCGATCTCTCGGCCGAAAGACCGTGATTTCTCCCTTTTCAGGTTTTCTCGATGTTTACCTTTCCCTTTCGGCGGGATAAAAGACGTTCGATGGCGACTTCATTGATGTTTCATTACATCCAGATGACAGGTCCGGCCGCGCGTGTTTCAAGTTCCCTCTCTAGTCGATGAGCAACCTTAGCATGTTTAATACAAGCACTGGCTTCTTTAGCCATCTTGTCATCGAGGAAGTCCAGACCACAAGTGTTTATTACAACCTTATTCTTCTCTTCCTCCATAATAGCTGCCTGCAGCCAGATCATTTTGTGGGTCCAATACAATATGTTTTCTTCAAGAGAGGTCAGAGTATCCATGTCTTTAGCTTTGGCCTCCCATTCAACAATTCTACATTTGGATTGAGAAACCAAGACTTGTTGCTGCAGTAGAAGTCCAATCCTTTCCTCAAGTTGAGTCACAAAATCCTTTTAAGATTGACAACTTGAACAACTTGTTCGAGAAGAGATTCAAAGTATAGAACAGTTGCAACAATTGGTTTTGGAGCTTCTAGTCTCTTCAGCTTCGACGACAACCAACCCTTGGATTTCAAAAAGAACAATTTGATTATCCTTGATAGATTGCAAGAGGTCCTTACCAACTGTTAGATGATGACACCTTATTTAGAGGGGGGGGGGGGGGTGAATAGATCACCAAGCCAAAATATCCAGAGAAAAACTGAGGTTTTAAAAATTGATTACAAAAGATTGCACACGAAAGGATTACAAAAGTTGTCGTCTATACGCACCAAGTTATTGGAAGTTGGATATACAAATATAAAAATTATTATGGAATGAATACTATAAAATGGAATTTATATTCTTCAATCATGTAACAAGATACTAATCGTTTATAGCAAGTTACTAGCAATACTATTCGCAATGGTATCAATCAAAAGAACAAACAACCCATTTGTCGAACACTTGGTGTGCAACCAAATTTTCATAATTTTCCTTTGAGTTATGTTTATATAAAAAATAACTTATAATAAAAAATTATTATAAGCAAATCAACACACAATTCAAAACAAAAGCAGCCATAGAAAAATTCCTACGAATCAACTGATTACTTAATGCAATTAGACAAATTGATTGATGAAAATTAAAGTAAGTAAAAACAATAAAAAAAAGAGACACGAGGATTTGTATACACAGTTCCCCACTTTTTTCCTTGCATGTGGGTTAGTCTGTTCCTAACTCCAATTTAGAATTACCATAATTCTAACTATGCAAAAGTTGATACAATAGAAGTGTTCCAAGAGCAACCCTACAAACCCTAACCGTTTGTTCTTGATTCAACTCCTTCTAATTTTTTTATTGAGAAAGTCCAAGACATAATAGATCCCAATTTACTTGGTTATAATGCTAATCCTTTGCGTTATTTATCTCTAGAGATTTCACGCACGATCAATTGTACCTATTGCAACAGAAGACTTCAATTTGATTCGCTATTTTCGTGTTACTTCCTTTGCGTTCTTTATCTCCAAAGGATCTTTTTCATTATTTATCTCCAAAGGTTTTCACTAGGCTGCAATCCTCTCTTGAACGTCTTGCACGAAAACTTCGAAATTAATCAATGATCTTGGAGGACAAACCCGCGGTTTTTCCATATGAAGACCTCTGGAAATATCAACCCAATATTCCCGACTACACAGTAACCTAATTGGACGTTATCAAACCTCGTCTAGATGACACCTTAACAAAATATTATTATGTGTGATTTTTTAGTGTATGCATAGGTTGGAGGTTGAAGGTGAAGAGCAATTGCTGGAAATTTTTATGGTATCATCAAGTTGGAATAATGCATGAACGATGTATTTATAGTTGTGGAAGTTTAGACGCAAAAAGGAAAACTGCGGAATTAAAAATAATTAAAACATTTTCCCAATTAAACAGTATATGTCGACCTGAAAATCGTATGTGTCGACACATAAATCAAATTTCAACTGCATGTGTCAACCTAAAATGATGGATGTGTCAACCGACGCAAGACAATAACTTTAATATTTAAAAAAATAGCACATGTGTCGACCTGAAATTCGTATGTGTTGACACATAAAATAAGAATTTATGAAATTTCTTAAAAGTTTCACCATGTGTCGACCTATATGCAAGCATGTGTCGAACTAAGCCCTCCAGAGGCTATAGGCTTTAAAAGTCAGTTGCATGTGTCGACCTGAAATACGTATGTGTTGACACATGCAGTTTAAATTTGCACAGAAAATGACTTTTGATGAATGAGACCAATTTTCAATATGTTTAATATGATTCCTAAAATTACTAAGAATTATAAAAGCACAAGATGCCACACCAACTTGGAGATAATGTCCATTATCCATAAATGCAGAGTACTCACAATTTTAACATCACTCAAAATAGTTTAGAGGCAAGTTACACTCACATTCGCTCCCTTTTTGATGATGGACAAAATGCAACGATGCACTTCATATGTTTATTTGACGCTCCCCCTGAATGTGTGCTTTCAATCTTCGTGCATATACCTTTTCCCTCTTTGAAAATATCAAAAAGTGGCAAAGCATATTATTAGAAGTATCCAACGTTTTACACAACAACCAGTATATCACACAGAGGCTATTTTGCAAAGTAAGAGTGTTCACTCACAAATACCCATATAGATGGAGCAACACAAAATTCAACATAGATAAGAAATAATCATAAAGAAAATTAACCAACAATACATAAATAAGGAATAATTGCACATATTATTCTGAAAACAAATTCAAACAAGAAATTGTTCAAACACATAATAAAACAAACAAAATAACAAAACCTGACATCAAACTGTATCTAGAAAGAAATGCATGAGATGAAAATGATGACAACAACACATAAACTTCCACCATTTCCATCAAGAAAACTTTGATAGGTTCGTCCATTTCTATGCATATTTTCATAGAACTCAGATGATTCTTCATTATGCTGGACAACAGTTGAGTAGAGGTTGTTAATCTTGCTTTGAGAAACACCATTGGACCTGTGAATCTCATCATGAAGCAACTGCAATTATGAGGTGAAATTCTAAGAAAACAACTAAAAGTTGGTCTCGTGAGAATTCAATCTTTCATTAATCAGCCTAAATTGCTCATTTTGAAAACCAGTATGCCACTACAGTTCTGCTACACACCATTGCAATTCTTCTTTATAGCGCTGATTCTATTGAATGTGCATATTTTGTAGCATGGAGATGACCTCAAATTTATTTCCAATATTTGATCTGTACATGTTTTATTGAGAACCTGAAGCATAGTCATAAGAACCTGCATCATATCCTCTATAGTTTTCTCCTTGCTCAGTCCAAGAGTTTTGTTGCCAATTATCCGCCCAAGGTTGCTCATATTCATGTTATTGAGCAACTGTTGCATTCATCAAGATTTAATCTTCCTTATGATTTGCATCATCCATTAGAATATCTCCATGAGGAGTACCACCAATGTCTTCATCAAACTCATCAACACATTGCTCATCAACAACATCATAAAATTCAGCAGGATCATCAAAATTGTAAAATTTCCTCCTTGCTTGAGGAACAAGATAATAATATGTTTCCCTCTGGGGATCCCAATTGTATCTCATATTTGTCAAGGTTGTCTTAGTGGATTCCAAACTTGTACTTGGATAGACAAACGGAAGATTTGGACAACCAATGTTGTAGAAATTAAGTATTTTAGTTATCATACATGGATAGCTAAAACAGACCCTTCGTTGCATGTTTTGATGCTGAACATGCGAGCCACGAAATAGTATATCCAATTTATCTTAATCTGGTTCAGAAGAAGATAAACTAGGTGTATCTCAAAATTGTCGACTCTTGAGAAACCACTTCCCTTAGGATGCAATATATGAGAGATGAACCTATGCAATATGCGGGGTAATCTCTTAAGGCACCCCACAATGATTTCCTCATTGTTGTTGTTATCCCTTGGTGTTTTTAACTGTTCATTAGAGTGCAACCTCAAATTGAAATTGGAATGGAATCTTGTGTCATAAGCCTTAGTTCATTTCCAACAGTAATCCCAAAAACATTTCTCCACATATCATTTGTAAATGTGTAAGACATACCTCCAATATGGAAATTGAACTCAGCTTTGCCCCGCTTACTCAATCTGACATAAAATACTTGAATCAAATCCTCATTGTAGTTTTGAGTCAAATGTAGGATGTATGATTTCTTGATGGTTGATTCTACTTATAATCTTAGGAATATGAAGTTATTCAGCGGTACTCACCTTGCAATAGTGTTGCTTAGCAACAATCCTTCCACAACACTTTTCATCAAAGAAATCAATATCCTCCTCATTGACCAGGTCAAACACGGATTCACAAGCTCTTGAGGAGGAACCAACCTTCCATTTTCCTCTTCTATCCCCCTACCTCTTGAAACCTTAGGATCCATGAACAATTTTCTCAAACCAACTTTCTTTAAAGATGTTCGACATAATGCTCCAACCAAAACAATTGGAATTTTAGAGATGTATGTTACCCCCATAAATCAAAATGATATTATGACATAGATAAGTGAACACAAATAACAAAAATACACGTAATATATAGGACTTACGAGTGATAGATGTAATGTAAGAATATAGAAAGATAGAGACAGATTATAATGGGCTTTGAATGGGAGTTAATTGGGAATTTTGAAGGAAATCGATGGTAATGATGTTAATGTAATAAATTTTATGACAAAATTTATGGTGGAGAAGTGAGTTTAAACGAGATTCTTGTGGGTGAAGAGAAGATTTAATTTTGGTTCATGAATCAAAGAGATAGTGAATGAAGATTAGAAGATGAAGATGGAAAAATTTTGACACAATCTTATTAACGTGTTGACCTAACTGGATTACGTGTCGACACATACGTTTAATGTGCCAACCTGTACTGAATCATTTGCACAAAGAACTCAGAAATTTATTTTACGGGCCTATCTGTATGACTTTCGTTATGCCACATACTGAAGCAAAATGAACACTTCTTGAAAATTCAGTTTATGTGTCGACAGGTAGAATATTTGTGCTGACCTATACTGAATAAAAATCAACAGATGCTTCCAAGACTTAAGAGAATGTTTTGGTTTCACTTTTTAGGTATGCAGTTGGACTCATGCATAAGTAATGTCAGAATGTAAGTATGTTTGAATAATATTTCTAATAGTTATGCAATTTGTGAAATGTAAAATACAAGAGTGCATACATATTGCAATAAGGTAAACACACATAATTTGCATAATTTGATCTATGTTACTATAATCATGTAAATTGAAACAATCACATATTCAATGGAAATTTTTGGAAGTGAACATAAGAGAAAATAACATTCCACATGTATTATATATAACTTTAGATATAAATAGATAAAAGAAATACCTTACACTTTTAGAGAAAAAAATTGAAATGATACAACCTCACCGATAATACAGAGTATGCACGAGCATTTCACGAGGAGCTCATGAACATGAGCATTAACAAATGCCAAACGTTCCAGCAATAAATACAACCAATGTCTCTTAAATTTCGCCTCTTGAAGATGACTTAAGATCTTTTATCAACATATTTTCTTGTTGATGCTTCTTGAGAACACATTTATTCTTCATGCCACGAAGTCAATAAGATTTGAATATGTCACTTACTAATTGTCTGATGTATCTATAAATGAAGCCCCGTAACTTTTTCATAGAATAAAGACGATTTTCTTGCATTACCAATAAGATAAACTAGGTACAAAATCCTTGTTAGGTCCTTGAGGGTGAGTAACATAATTGTTGCACTTAGGAGACCATTGAGAAATGCCATTAGGTACTGAAAGTTTCCTAAGTTTGCATTTGTCAATGGTGTGTCCCTTCATACAACAACAGTAACATGTTATATTTGGAAAGATGTCACTTTTAATTTTTAATTTCTTTTCAACAAAGATGTACATTTTGTACATTGGGTTTAAAGGTTTGTTAAAAATTTTTGGATCTATAACAAAAGTAACCTTTGGTTGTTGTGCATTAGTTAGTTTGGCCTTAAGAGTTATAACCTCTCTTTGCCAAATGTAACAAGTATCACAACCAAAGTTAAATGGATTATCATACATCTTATTTTTTTACTTAATGAATACCCACTCGAGAGTCCTTTAAAGCTTCCATTTTCTTTTTCGTTTTTGAAATTTTTTGTTCCGAATATGAAAATATTTTTCTATTTGAAGCCAGTTTTTTAAAAGCTTCAATAGCTTCTCTCTGTAAATTTTCAAAAGTGTCAATTAAATGAAGATGAGACAATTCATCAACATATTTACTTTGATAGAGTTTACCTTATTTTTCTTACCTCCTTGATTATGATTAGAGAGACGAATCTCATCATCTCTAGATGATTTAGAGTCCTTCTTCTCATCTTTATGATAATGACTGGAGAGGCACACTTCATTATACTTCGAGGGTTTGTGTTCCTTCTTCCTTATATTATTGAAGTGATTTGAAAGGAAAAAGTTGGCCAATTCTTCATCATCATTAGATTCCTCCTAGCTTGAAGGTTCATGATCACTCCCCCAAGCCACATAGGCCCTCATAGGTTTGAAGTGACTTTTGCGTTGATTTCTCTTATTTTTATCAAGGATGGAATTTATTCCTTTGTATTGATCTTCCTTTGAGGACGTAGATTATCCTTTGACCTTAGTGGACCTTTTGTTATGGTTCTTTTCATCTTTCTTTTCTAAGTAATTATGCTACCTTTTGACAAGTAAACTCATTTCTTCGTCATCCGAATCATAGTTGTTACTAACATCTCTATTAAAATAATGCTCATCCTTTGAGGATCTTGAACTTGAAGCCTTTAGAGATTTAGACTTTAGTCCTTCCTCCTTTTTGGTGTATTTCTCCTTTTTCTTCTTTTTTTCAAGCTTCTTTTCATGTTTATCCAAGCAATTGAGTTCTTGCTCGTGTTCTTCCAACTTTCCAAACAAGGCGGTGAGATCAAGTGTTTCAAGATTGTTGGATTCCTTGATCGTAGTGACCTTTTGATGCCAATTAATAGTAATACATCTCAAAACCTTATTATTAGCAATAACATTGGGAATAGGATTACCTATAAAATTTAAATGATTAATAAGATGCGAGAACCACTTTTGCATTTGAGCAATGGTTTCACCATGCTTCACGCAAAAGAGTTCAAACTCTTGATTAAGTGTATTAATTCTAGCTTATTTAACCTCATTAGTTCCCTCATAGGTAACTTTTAGAGTATCCCACATAGCCTTAGTGGTCTCACAATGGGAAATATGATAAAACTCATCAACACCAAGAGTGGATATGATAGTATTTTTTGCTTTCCAGTCATATGCCCACTTCTTATTATCATCCTCACTCTATAAGTTTTCTGGCTTAGGTACAATAACACCATCAATAATATATGTCACCGTTGTTAGAACATTTTGAATGGCTTACAAAACACCTTTGTCATATAAATTGATGTGAATTTGCATACAAGCTTTCCAATAACTATAGTTTTCTCCCGTGAAAATTGGGGCTATTTTATAATATCCTTAAGGTTCGTACGCCATTTTCTAATAAGTTTTGAAGCGGGATGAACCAGGCTCTTGATGCCACTTGTTAGACGATGACACCTTATCTAGAAGGCGGGTGAATAGATCACTAAACCAAAAAATCTAGATAAAAACTTTGGTTTTAAAAATTGATTAGAAAAGAGTACACACAGAAGATTTTCAAAAGTTGTCGTCTACACGAACCAAGTTATTGGAACACGGATATGAAAATATAAAAATGATTATAGAATGAATATTATAATATGGAATTTATATAATTCAATCAAATAACATGATAATAATCGTTTATACCAAGTTACTAGCAATACTATCTCCAATGGTATTAATCAAAAGAACAAACAAACAATTTGTCGAACACTTGATGTGCAACCGAATTTTCAGAATTTTCCTTTGAGTTATGTTGATATAAAAAAGCACTTATGATCAAAAGTGATTATAAGAAAATCAACACGCAATTCCAAACAAAAACAGTCACAGAAAAATGATAATAAAAAAGACACGAGGATTTGTCTACACATTTCCCCAATTTTGTCCTTGTGTGTGGGTACGTTTGCACCTAACTCCAATTTAGAATTAAGATAATTCTTACTATGCAAAAAATGATACAAGATAAGTGTTCCAAGAGAAACCCTACAAACACTAACCGTTTGTTGTTGATTCAACCCCTTCTCTTCTTTTGATCTTGAGAAATACACTGACACAATAGATCCTAATTGACTTGTCGATATTACTACTCCTTTGCGTTCTTCATCTCCAAAGCTTTCGCGCACGGTTAATTATACCTATCGCAACACAAGACTTCAATTTGATTCACCGTTGTCACACTTCTTCCTTTGTGTTCTTTATCTCCAAAGGATCCTTTGAATTATTTATACCCAAAGGCTTTCACTAGGCTTCAATCCTCTCTTGAACGTCTTGCACGAAAACCCCCAAATCAATCAATGATCTTGGAGGGAAAACCCGCTGGTTTTTCGGATAAAGACCCTTGCAAATCTCAACCCAATATTCTTGGCTACACAAGAACCTCGTCTAGAGTGAACCCCAGTAAAAGATTATTAAGTGTGATTTGTTAATTCATATGCATAGGTTGGAGGTTGAAGGTGAATAGCAATTGTAGGAAATTTTTGTATCATCAAGTTGGAATGATTAATGATTGATGCATTTATAGTTGTGGAAGTGTAGATGTAAAAAGGATATTTCCATAATTAAAAATAATTGAAAATTTTACCCAATCAAACAGTGTTGACTTGAAAATTGCATGTATCGACAGAAGCAAGACAATAACTTTAAGCTTTAAAATAGCAGCACATGTGTCGACCTGAAATTCGTATGCATCGACACATAAAATAAGAATTTCTGCAATTTCTTAAAAGCTTAAGTATATGTCAACCTATATGCATGCAAGTGTCTACCTAAGCCCTCTAGAGGCTACAGGCTTTAAAACTCAGTCCATGTGTCGACCTGAAATACGTATGTGTCGACACATGCAGTTCAAAATTTGCGCAGAAAATGACTTTTAATGAATGAAACAAATTTTAAATATGTTTAATATTATTCATAATATTCCTAAGAGCTTTAAAACACAAGATGCCACACCAACTTGAAGATGACATCCACTATCCATAAATGCATAATACTCACAATTTTGACATCACTCAAAATAGTTTAGAGGCAAGTTGCACTCACACCAACAATTTTGGACTTCAATTGTTGAAAAATTTTAGCAAAATCATAGTCTATTTGGACCTCAAGTGAAACAGGAGATAAATCATAAAGGTCATTGTGGCTTTCCATAATTCTTTTGATAGCTTCGACTAGATTATCTTTTTGATTGGTTTCCGTCTCTGCTGCATGGATCGTCGATCTAGAAGCATGAAAGCTGGAGGTGCTTTCGAGGCTACCATAATTGCGAAACTGAAGGTTTAGAGTAGGAGATGAGTTTGTTCGCTCTAGCCTATACCCATGAAGTGGGGAGGCAGGGTTGCTTGGGAATTTTCCTTGCAGATCAAGGCCTAAGTTATTTTCAATATAAGCGCCCTTTAGTTGCTGATGTGATGGACCAATGCATACGACAGTCTTTTACGCGTAAGTAGCAAGCTCTTCAGCCTGAGGAAAGTTTGTTTTAGGAAATGACAAGTTTTACGTCCCAAACGTGATTTCGTGTGCCTGAGTTTCAACAGCTTCTACAAAGGGGACCAAACCCACTCTAGTCAGCCTTGTGATTTAGTTTACAATTGTCCCAACACCTCCAACATCACTATGTGGGTGAACATATGTCAAATTGGCATTAGAAGGTGATATGGACAAAATAAACTATATATTTTACTCGATTTGTGCATGTTTTATTTCTATTTTATTTCGTTTTCCTCTATCATGATGGTATGTTAACTATGTTTCAGATAAATGACCATTCAGGAGTCGTATGCGACGAAACAAAGTAAAACGAACGAAAAACAGAAGAATTAAGGCAAAATGCACTCAAGGCGACCACCATGGCATTCACCATAAGGGTGGCCATGAGTGATCCACGTCTCAATGGTCAAAAGACCAAGTCTCAGCCACCTTACAAGCATGGAAAATGCCATGGAGGGTGCGGCGACCGCCACACGTCACGAAGAACAGGCAGATAGAATTTGGGCTTTCTTGGTCAAGGAACCACCCCACTCCCTCCTACTTTATATCCATGCTTTAGAAAACCTCCTTTGTTATTTTAGGGTTTTTAAAACTCTATAAATACATCCCTTCATCCAACTTTGAGATCATCCAAGCTTAGTTACAATCTTAAGTCGCATACTGTCGAAATTGTAAGCGATTAACTCTTCACATCGGAGGGTTATCACATCACTGATCGAGTCTGTAATCGAGTTTGGAGAAACCTTTATTTAAAGAATTAATCTTGCCTTCATTTACTTTCCGCAATCAAGTTCATCAAATTTACTTGTTGTACCAGATTAAAGTCTCTTCGGAGCAGGTTTATTTATCGCATTTCATTTATTTTAACGTCTCTTTATTTACCCGCACTATTATTTTATCGCAACATATTTTTCTACCTTTATTTTAATTTCACGTTTATGGTTTCATTTAATTTATCTGCCATGTCTTATTTCATGATCAAATCAATCATTTTATTGCATTCCACAACCATCTCTAGCTAAATTTATAAGTGTTAGAATGTGAGGATCGTTGATTCAATGATACTCTAAACTTTTGTTATTTGAGAAATATTTAGGGACCTGTTTTGGTTTTAATCATAACTTTTCTAAACTTAAATCTGTCGGTTTCTATGAAATTAAGAACATTTATAAATTGGGTAAGATCGAAAGTCGTCTGATACAAAAGATTAAGGTTGTCTAGTTTTTAATTGATAAAAACCGCGGAAAGTATTTGTTAATTAATTAGGAATGTTAGAATTTTAATAAAGTAATTTTAAACCTATTTTAAGACTCCTTTGTATGATTAGGATACGGTTGGCCGAGCGAACGCTGGGAACCTTTTAAAATATTAGTTTTCAGTAAAAACAGTTTTTTTCTAAGCAAAGAGTCTAATTTGTTAAAATAAGGTTTACTACTTTGTTGCTAGTAGCGTCGACCACTGTGACAGTGGCTGGTATAAACTAGAGAGTAAAATCTGGTTCTAAATACGCGAAAGAGACAATTCCTCTTCAATAATATCTTTTCAAATTAGGAAAATATTGGTCTAGATTAATTCGAATTTTGAACAACAAGAGTATTAACGAATTGATGAGATCCATATTCCAACGTTGCTTTTTTTTTATTATATTAATTCAAGTATTTTATTTACTTTATTTTCACAACTTCAATCCTTATTTTATTAGCCTTAAATAAACACTGTAACGATAGAAAATGATAGATTTAACTATTGGTCTCTGTGGGTTTGGCACTCTTTATATTACTTTTATACTTTTCGTGCACTTGCGAAATACCACATCAAGTTTTTGGAGTCGTTTCTGGGGAATCAATTCTTTAAAATATCGTAACTCCATTGTTACAACGTCTAGATTAAGGCACGCCTTTTGGTAAATGCAAAGAACTCACAGTACCAAAACTTTAGAAGATCCTATAGCTGAACCAGAAAGATACGCACAAGCGAGACTTTTGCTCCGACGAATTCGTATAGCCATGGAAGAAGAACAAAAACTCAAACCACTTAAGGATTTTACCTTTCCCTCTAACGATGAACCTCATTCGAGTATTCTTAACCCTGTAATTATGGCTCACTATTTTGAACTGAAACCTGCTTCGTTGCAAATCGTGCAACAAAACCAATTCAGAGGTCTTCCAACTCAGAACCTAACCAACACTTGAAAATGTTTATCCAACTAGACGACACATTAAAAATAAATGGTGCTCCTTCTGAGGCTATACATTTACGTTTATTCCCTTTTTTCATCAAAGATAAAGCAAGAATATGGCTAGACTCCCTCCCAACAAATTCTATCACCACATGGAATGACCTAAATAATGTTTTCTTTGTTAGATACTTTCCACCAAGTAAGACCGTTGTCTGAAACCAAATAAACCGATTTACTCAACAAGATGGTGAATCTCGTTTCGATGCTTGGGAAATATACAAAGAGATGCTAAGAGATCTACACCATGGATTAGAATAATGGCTGATTATCTATACCTTCTACAATGGACTTATCTACAACACGAAGATGAACGTTGACACTGCTGCTGGTGGCGCACTAATTAACAAACCATACCCCGAAGTCTGTGGACTCAAAGATGATAGGGCACAAAACCATTACCAGTGGGGAACTAAACAAACATTAATAGAGAAGAAAGAAACAAAGGGAAGAATATATGAAGTGGGTAGTTTAGACCATATGAACGCTAAGATGGACGCCTTAGAACAAAAAGTTGAAAGCTTGATCATCAACCCTAAAACCACTGCAGTTGTAGTACAAACTGGATATGAAGTCTGTGGAACCAAAGCATACATCATTGCTGACTGTAGCCTTATTACCGACCCAAGCCTGAATCAAGTAAGTTATGCTTAGGGAAACCCATACTCGAATACTTATAATCCTAGATGGATAAACCACCAAAACTTCTCTTGTAAGAATAACAATCATATCTAAAACACTTCACCTCAAAGATCGCAAGGTTTCTAAGCTCAAAGGACATCACAACCTACTCAAGCGGTGCCCCACAAATTAAACATAGATAAAATTATGGAGAACTTCATTTCAGCTCAAAAACAACAAAACAAGGAATTAATGAATCAACACGTTCATATAAATGAGTTGATTACCCAATTAGGCAACAAAGTAGATTATGTGGTAACCCATAAAAAAATGCTTGAAATCCAAATAACTCAAGTAGCATAACAACAAGCTGCTAAAGCCACACCAGGAGGATCATTCCCTTAACAACCTCAACCTAATCCTAAGGTACACGTTAGTGTTTTTTATCTACGAAGTGGAACTACATATGATGGCCCAGTAAACCCTAGCTTAAAGGACAATCTGCCAAAGAAACATGAGCCACCTAAAGAAAATGTTGTGAATACACTGATAACCCTTTGGTAGAAAAAGCACGTGAGCCTAAGAAATAAAGAGAAGATAAAGATAAATGAGCAGAGAAAAATGACCAAACTTATATACCACCTCCTTCGTATAAGCCACTAATCGCATATCTGCAAAGGCTTGAACAAACCAAACAAGACGCCTAATATAAAAAGTTTGTGAAAGTAATTGAAAAACTCCATGTCGAAATACCTTTCACTGAAGCTATAATCCAAATCCCATCTTATGCAAAATTTCTGAAAGACATCTTGACAAACAAACATAAGCTTGATGACCCTAAACCATTAGAATGCCATGTGATTGTTGAGAGCTAGTTATCCAAAAAACAGAAAGACCCTGGAAGTTTTTCCATACCATGTGTAGTAGGAAGACATATCATCGACAATGCATTATTGGATTTAGGTGCAAGCGTATGTTTAATGCCATTAGTAGTTTGTAATAGATTAAACCTAGGAGATGATCAACCAACAAGGATGTCCCTCCAGTTAGGATTGATCAACTTTATATTCTATGGATTTTTTTGTTATGGACATTAAAGAAGACGACGATATCCCCATTCTTCTGGGTAGACCCTTTTGTCAACTGTTGGAGCTATGATAGATGTCAAGAGAGGAAAAATGACTTTTGAAGTGGGAGACAAGAAGGTTGAGTTTATCTTATCCAAATTCCTAAAAGCGCCATCCATGAATGACTCATGTTGTGCTGTGGATATTATTGATGAATGTATAAGAGAATTGGATAAGGAAACAATAAAACTTCCTTCGTCACCCATAATAGAAGTTGATGGAATTAAGGTTTATACACCTTATATCATTGACAACCTTCATGAGTGCCTAGCACTTACTCCTGACCATATGCCTGGTCCTAAGAAACCATCCATAGAGCTTAAAGAGTTACCAAAAACCCTGAGGTATGAGTTTCTTGATACAAATTTAAACCGTCCAGTTATAGTTAATGCAAATTTAAACAAAAATGAAACTAATCAACTCTTATATGTCTTACGAAAATAACCTGAGGGATAAGCCCGTCTGTATGCATGCACCAAATACTACTAGAGGAAGACTCTAAACCATCCAGGAACACCAAAGAAGAATAAATCTAATCATGAGCGATGTAGTCAAAAAAGAAGTATTAAAACTACTCGAAGCTAGAATAATTTATCAAATATAAGATGGTAAATGGGTTAGTCATGTGCATGTGGTACCAAATAAAGGTGGCGTAACAGTGGTACAAAACAAAAAGGGAGGATCAAAAGCTCAATGTATACAAACCGGATGGCGCATGTGTATTGACTATAGAAATCTAAACAAAGTAACCAGAAAAGACCACTTTCCCCTCTCATTCATTGATCAAATGTTAGAATGTTTAGCCAGACACTCATACTTCTACTATCTAGATGGATATTCAGTATTTTTCCAAATTTCTATTCATCCAGATGATCAGGAGAAAACTACCTTCACATGCCCCTATGGAACTTTCTCCTATCGACGATTGTCGTTCGGGCTATGCAATGCCCCAGCAACTTTTCAACGATGTATGGTGACCATATTCACTGATTTCCTTGAAGAGATGATAAAAGTATTCATGGAAGATTTCTCGGTATGTGGATCCAATATCAAGAATTGCCTTGATAACCTAGAAATGATTCTTGAAAGATGTGTACAAGTCAATCTCGTTCTAAATTGGGAGAAATTCCATTTCATGGTAATAGAAGGCATAATCCTAGATCACATAGTATCAGAAAGAGGGATCAAGGTGGATAGAGAAAAGATTGAGATAATAGAGAACCTCCAACCACCCAAAACAGTTAGGCAAGTTTGAAGCTTCCTTGGACATGCCGGTTTCTACCGATGATTTATCAAGGATTTCTCTAAAATCCCAAAACCCTTAACTAGCCTCCTGATGAAAGACACTAAATTCCTTTTTGACAAGAAATGTCTAGAGGCATTTAAATTCTTGAAGCAAGCACTAATCTTCGCACCTATCATGCAAACACTAGACTGGAACAAACCATTTAATATTATGTGTGATGCAAGTGATTTTGCCGTCAATGCTATTTTGGGATAATGCACAGACAAAAAAATGCATGTGATATATTATGCAAGTAGAACCTTGGTCGTTGCTCAACTAAACTATGCCACTATTGAAAAGGATCTCCTAGCCGTAGTATTTGTAATAGACAAATTTTGGTCTTATTTAGTTTGAGCTAAGATCATCGTATACACTGACCACGCTGCCATTAAATACCTATTAAGAAAAAAGGATGCAAAACCTAGGTTACTTCATTGGGTCCTTTTATTACAAGAATTTGATTTGGAAATCCGCAATAAGAAAGGGACAAAAAATGTGGTAGCTGACCATCTGTCCAACTTTGAATATCTAAAACCAGACCTCATCCCAATCAATGATGATTTCACTTACGATAGATTAATAGCGTCAGTCAGAATTAGGACAAATCATGACGATGACCCAAAAAATTTCAAATAACTATTGAAGCTGCTTTAGTTATAACTAATGCACCGTGGGACGCAGACTTATTTAATTACCTAGCAGCAAATGTCCTACCTCCTAATCTGACATATCAACAAAAGAAAAAATTCTTCTATGATGTTAAACAATTCTACTAGGACGAACCTCTAATTTTCATGAGAGGAGAAAACAAACTTTTTCATCATTGTTTACTCGAAGAGGAGGTTAAAAGTATTATAACCCATTTCCTCTCTGCACCTTATGGAGGAAATGCGAGCACATCTAAAAATTGCACAAGAATGCTTCAAGAAGGCCTATATTGGCCTACCCTTTGGCGCGATGTCCATGCCTTCATAATCAAATGTGATCAATGCCAACACACTGGAAACAATTCAAGACGTAATGAGAGGCCACTTAGAAATATCCTAGAAGTAGAGATCTTAGACGTCTGGGGAATTGACTTCATGGGTCAATTTCTATCATCCATGGGAAATAAGTACATACTTGTAGACATTGACTACATCTCTAAATGAATCAAAGCTATTGCCTCATCTACAAATCATGCACGAGTAGTTATCTCAATGTTTAAAGAATTATATTTTTCCTAGGTTTGGAGTCCGTCGCTTCGTCATAAGCGATGAAGGATCCCACTTAATTTCTAAGATATTCGAAAAACTCTTAACTAAGCATGGAGTTAAACATAGGGTAGCAACACCTTATCATCCACAGACCAATGGCCAATTTGAAGTGCCGAACAGGGAAATAAAACAAATTCTCGAGAAAATTTTCAGAATGTCCAGAAAGGATTGTGTTGTAACCCAAAAGTTTCCCTCCCATTTTACTCAACATATGTTCATTAAGATACTCAATTGGCTCAAGGATGCCCAAGAGCTGACCAGACAAACTCTCTCATAAAACAATGAACCTCCAACTAGGGTTTCTATTTTCATCAAGATGGGGGAGCTCCAAAGGCCAATATGCTCTCCATAGTCCTAATATGTTCTCAAGATCATCCATGTCAATTTTCTTGCCTTGCACAAGAAGTTTGCTCAATCGACTGCTCAAATGCTTGAAAATCAACTGTATTAGGTCAAAAGTAAACTCTGGCTCACATACAGTCAAACTTCAATATTTTTGGTCAAAATCAACATTTTGAAGTTATATCCATCCTTTGATCAAGGGTTAATCATGATTCCTCAAGGAATGCTCCTAATTCATCAAAACTCAAAAGTTGCTAAATTAGGGTTTCTTAGGAAAAGTCAATCAAACTTTGACCAGGCATAACTTTCTCATACTTTATCAGAAATTTCTCAACCAAGGCTCATTTTGAAGAGAATTCAATTCCCTACAACTCATCTTCTGTCCTTAAGTTCAAGAAATTCACTCATGAAAAGATATAAATTTAGACATTATAAGTCATTCCAAAAAGTCAACAAAAATCTTTTGGGTCAAAGCTTCTTACATGAGCATGGAAGACCCAATTGAAATGAAACCAAAAAGGTTGTTTAGGGGACATCCTAAGCTTTCTAAAAAGTCCAAGAACACCCTCTTAGGGTCAAAATTGAAGGAGATATGCATTGTCAAAATTGGTCATTTTTGGAGAATTGTCAAAAGTAAACAATGCCCAAAATTGCATTTTTTGGCAAATGGGCCTAACTTTTTATGCTTGCATCTTACTTTTAACAATGTACACGACCCAAAAACTCTTCCATATTTTATTGAGTTTATTTATTTAATTTATTTTGATTTTAATCATTTAAAAATCAATTTAAATCAAATAAATGATATAAAATATGGAAGATTTGTTTTTGAATGAAATGCAATCCATTTATGCTGCTAAAACATAATCAAATCGTGCCAAGGTTGATTGGAGTGAGAATGGAATAATTTAGCTTGATTTGGAAAGAAATAATGCAAGTTTGGAATGGAATCAAATCTTAATAATTGGCAAGGATTTGAATCTTTTTTGTTAACCAAATTCAAAGAGATACATATACATAACAAATCCCAAGCACAAGGATGCAGAAAAAATCATGTGAAACAGACAAGAACAAATTGTACTTTTGTTAAAAAATCTCAACTAGAATCCTAGATTATAGCCATTCTCAAGGAGGTTTAAAGCTTGCAACACATTCCTGGACGCCTCTGCAAGTTTTTCCAACCCTTGCCAAGCTCTGAAGCATCAAGAATCACGCTCCATACACATCACGGTTTGACATATTTTTTTATTTTGATTACGTGCATACAAGCTTTTTCTATGAAATTTAATCATGTATTCTGGTTTGTCATAAAGGTTCGATGCTTGCTGAATGCTTTAATTGAGTTTTGAGTGCAGGGAGGGAAGATTGCCATTCCTAGGGTTTCCAAGCTTCATTTTGGGGCTTCCCTATATAGGCAAAATTAGATCAAATCATGGGCACCATTGAACCCAGGGCACAATTTCTGACTGTCCTATAACTTTGGTTTAAATTTATTTGGCTTGTGTTGCATTTTCAACTATTGCAGGTTTGTAGCCATGGACGAAAACTGTCAGTATAACCTTCAGTGACAGTTTTGTCCGTAGGTAAAAGATGGGAATCTAAAACAACAGTCCTGAGGAAAGAGGCGATTGCGTGGCTGACTTCCATTGGTCCATTTAAATTCACGGGCGTGTTTTTGGCATGAAGCATTGTTTCCATTATATTATTATTTTGTCATGTATATCAACGAATGACAAGTTGACATGGTGGTAAGGAGGAACGTATGGGAGGCGAGAGTCCTTGGTTCGAGACCCAGGTTTCGCATTTTTATTTTCTAATAATCTGATTGTAGATCCGGTGCATCTCACCTTCCCAATACCTGGTACGCGCCCCAGATCCTTCCATTGGATCATCACCATCACATATCCAACGCTCAACATACGCATGTCCACTTTGGATCCTCAAAAGATGGTCTCATTGGATCAGGCGCCAGACTCTAGGCCACCAATTTTGGGCCTAACGCAAATTTGGCAATACACCCCCTGGATTGCTAACTACATCAGGCCCATTTCTTTTTTATTTCAATTTTTCTTTATTTGTTATTATTTTAATTATTTTCACAATAAAAATCTTTTTTTTTAATCAAATCATAAAATCAGAAAAATCATTAAAAATTAGATTTAGTTTTTTCATAAAAATATTTAATTGCTATTAATTAATTAATTTAATTAAATTAATAAAAATTCAGTTTTTTTGTAATTAAAATTCAATAGAAAATTAGGTTAATTTAAAAACTTTTTTTTACATAATTAAAAACAAATAGAAATTAGGTTAATTTGCAAGATTAATTACTTTTTCTCCAAAAAATAAAAAAAAATATCTTTTTGTCATTCCCGTCTCAATTCTTCGCGCGCGTTTTATTTATTTTCAGATTATTGTAACTGTTCTGAGTTTGTAATAGATTAATTAGGATTTTAAATTTCCGCATCTTTATTTTTCAGTCAAATATTTGTGTATCTGTCCAAAAGCCCTGTAATAGCGTAGATTTTTTCTTTTCCACTTTTAATTTCTACAACTATTAAAATGCTAGATGTATGGATAATAGGATTGAATGGCAAGACATATAATTTTAAAATGGTAGACAACCCTAATTGTGCAAAGATAATTAACTGGAAAAAAGCACACCTACACATACTCACTCCTAGGGTTTTCCCCACTTGGTTGCCTCAGAAATAATGATCGTGTCCCTCGAACATAGGGATACCTAAGCAATGACCCGCGATTCAAAATCGTCATAAAGATCATAGTCCCTACTTATCCCTCGAGTTGCCTACGAATTGATCTTATGACGATAGTCCCTTCGAAATGATAAGGTATCTTTACTTGTTGCCTTCAGAGACCATTTCGTCCCTTCGAACGTCCCTTTAAAATTCCAATGACGGAGCTACCTACTCCTTAATAGTATGATAGCGCTGTCTAAAGGAAACAAAAATGAACAGACTTTTTTTCGAGTAGGTAGGAAACTCCTAAGTACTTGCTCAGAACAAAATTTTTTCACACAAACACTTTTCAAAAACAGTTTTCAAAACAGCTTCGTCACACCCTTGAGGACCGATACAAGGGTTATCATGAAGTAAATAAAACTTTTTCAAAGCACACACAAAAGAAATTTCAAAATGAGCAAGTACCTAAGAGCCTGTGGAAAACCACAGATAGAAAGGGTGGTAACACCTTCCCTTTCTATAATCTATCCCCCGTACTCAGAAATATCTCGAAAAAAGGTTTTTTTTTGTTCTTTTTCCTTTTACTTTGTTGGATGAAATAAAAGTTGGTGGAGACTCTTTCTTACCGCGACGTTTGTGAACAAAAAACACAAACCAATATTAACAGTCGGTTCTGCCACCGTATCACGGAACTGGCGACTCTGCTGGGGATTTTATAAAAGTGGGGTTTACCTTAGAATCTAGGTAATTTTTAAATTGCTTTCTTGTTTGCTTTGCTTGCTTTATCTTTAAGGGCTTTTTCTTGGGTATTGTTAAAGATCCTACACCCGGATCTGGGGGCACTTTTTAGGTAAATAGCAATAGATCGTGGAGAGTGTACAACATAGACCGATATGGTTTAAGTGATGGCTGCGTTGGTGTGACACTTTGGTTGGTACCGATATTCTTCGTGTGGAAACGAGGAGAATACGGGGCCGCCGCGTGGTGTCGTGAAGCACTAATGGACCTTAGAATCTTAGTTGAACAAACTTAGCCATTAGAAAGTAGTGAGATAGTCGGCCTCAGTATAAAGCTGAAGATTGGTTGATACTTGATGCTACACTCATTGGATCAACCTTTCGGGATATTTTGGATGCAAGAAAAGATTTCCTGAGCTGAAACAATGCCCGATAGAGGATAATCAGTGATATTGAGAATCCTTAGAACCCGGTTACTTTTCTAAGACAGGTTTGAAACCAACTAAACCTCAAGAGGGTACCTACCTTTAACCTCATGCAAGCCTTTGAACCTAAGGTCTATTGTGTGTTTTGCTTGTGTGTGATTTACTCTGTTTGAATATAACATCATGCATCATAACATAGTATTGATTGTCACTACATTAACCATTTCAAGGACCAAGGAAATTTATCTTTGTTCTATTTTGCAGATCATGGCTATTGC
This sequence comes from Vicia faba, assembly GCA_948472305.1. Taxonomy (NCBI): domain Eukaryota; kingdom Viridiplantae; phylum Streptophyta; class Magnoliopsida; order Fabales; family Fabaceae; genus Vicia; species Vicia faba. The sequence goes on along the minus strand of OX451740.1, from coordinate 308,172,063 downwards.
TCGTAGAAACACTATCCGAATCAGCTTTGTGATAATACTTCCCAAACTCAAGGAACTAGTATCAAGGGTTCCTGAAACTTCTTCGTTCATTAAGAGACATGGTCGACTTCTCAACCTGGTTACTTCAAGCTTTGATGAAAAGATGATGGGTGTACTCTTTCAGTTCTTTGATCCCAAGCACCACTGCTTCACCTTTCCAGACTATCAGTTGGTGCCTACCATGGAAGAATTCTCTCAATTATTGAATCTACCTATTCTGGACCAGGTGCCTTTTACAGGTTTAGAAGAGGTTCCTAAGCCAGAAGTCGTTGCCTCATCTTTGCATCTGAAACGGGTCGACGTGGTATCCAATTGGGAAATAAGAAGCGGAGTCAAGGGTTTTCTATCCAAGTTCCTAATAGACAAGGCCCAGCTGTTTTGGGATGATTTGGACTTTCAGGCTTTTGAGGAGGTCTTGGCCCTTCTAATCTATGGGTTATCACTATTCCCTAATCCATACTTACTCATAGATGTGAATGCTATCAATATCTTCCTCTCTCGCAACCCTGTGCCTACCTTGATCGGAGATATCTTGAACGCTCTTCATACGCGTACCATGAAGAGAAGAGGGGTTCTTATGTGCTGCATGCCATTGCTGTCGAGGTGGTTTATTTATCACCTCCCTAAGTCAGTACTGAAGAATGAAGAAGGTTTGGGTTGGTCGCAAAGGATAATGTCACTTGCTCACGTGGATATTCTCTGGTATTCCAAAGTTATGGGAGATATTGCTATTATTGAACGCTATAGGGAGTTCCCTAATGTCCCACTACTTGGCATTAGGGGAGGCATAACTTACAATCCTTGTTTGGATCTGCGACAATTTGGTTACACTCGAAGGGATGGTCCTCATGAGTTACTTATCCAGGGAATTATATTTAACTATGAGGATGATGTTCAAGGGTATCTCCATAGGTTCATACGAGCTTGGGGCATGGTAAACAGATCTGACGCCAAGACTTTGGGGCCGAATAATTCCATCCCTATGGAACCTTATCTCCAATGGGTACGAGCTCATGCTCAGAAACTTATGATGCCCTACATAGCCATCTTACCAGTGATTGTAGATCCCATTATTGAAGGGGATATTCCCTACACGGTTCTTCATCCTGATATGCCCATCGATCTTGAAGAACTACAGAGGTCCTGGATTCAGTTGAAGAAAGAGCGGAATACTTATAGGAACCAGTTCTATGCCCAAGAGAAGAAAGTTTTAGAACTCACAAAGCAGCTTCATGAGGAAAGAAGCCTTAATGTTTATCTCGGCCCGAAGAGGAAGCATCCGTGGGAAACTTGATTTTTTTAGTTTTTAGAATTTTTAATTGTAATGCCAAAAAGGCAATTGTATTTTGAATTCTACTAATAAAATCTTTGTTTCATTTCGGTTTGCAAATTTAAATTTCCAAAAGTCTTTGAAATTATTGCATACGCATCCCATCCATAGGATTGCATAAAAAGGTATCATTACATGCTTCTCATCTTCTTCGCTGTTTATTTCAACAAAAATGTCTTCTGAGCAAAGCATCAAAGATCTTCAGGCACAAAATGCCCAATTTAAACAGATGTTCATAACTCTGGCAAAAGGGCAGGAGGATCTGAAAGCCCTCATCTTGAAAGAGAAGAAGAAAAAGAAGAAGGTCTCTGGTGTTCTGAATCTAGGAAGAAGGTTCAGGGGGCCATTAAAGCAACCAGTCAATCTGACCTCCTCGTCCAAGGAAGGGGAGAATCAAGAAAGGGAGACAAGGGAGAAGGATCCTAGCCTTGAAGTTTCTGACAATGATACAGACTACAATGATGAGCAGTATCCTCCCATTGAGGATAGATACAAGCAGTTGGAAGATCGGTTGAGTGCTATGGAAGTCCAGAGAATACCTGGGTTGGATTTTGAAGAACTGGGATTGGTGTCGGGAGTGGTCATCCTGTAGAAATTTAAGGCTCCAGTTTTCGCAAAGTACGACGGAGTGTCTTGCCCAAAACTACATCTCCGTTCCTATGTAAGGAAGATCCAGCCCCACGCCGCTGATAGAAACTTGTGGGTTCACTTCTTTCAAGACAGTCTATCAGGAACTCAGCTTGAATGGTTCTACCAACTGGAGGGAACCAGTGTCCGAAACTGGGAGGATTTGGCTGCTGATTTTTATAAGCAGTATCAATACAACGCCGACCTTGCCCCTACTCGTACTCAACTCCAGAGTATGTCCATGGGTGCAGGTGAAGGCTTTAAGGACTATGCGCAGAAGTGGAGAGACTTGGTTGGGAGAGTCCAACCCCCTTTATCTGACAGGGAGTTGGTTGACATGTTTCTTGGAACGCTATCTGGTCCATTCTTTAATCATTTGATTGGTAGCTCATCAGTTGGTTTCACTGAGCTGATATTAACTGGAGAGAGGGTAGAAGTTTGGATATGGAGCGGTAAAATACAGAAAGACACCTCTTCGAGTTTAGTAAAGAAGACATTCACTGGTAAGAAGGAGGCCAGTGCTATCTATAGCCCCAAGAGGTCAAAGCAGAGCTGAACACCGTCCGACAGTAAATGCTGTAATGATACCTAGGCCTGTGGCTGCTCCACAACGCAACAATCAACAAAGGGTAGAAAGACCACAAAGGCAATTTACTCGGATTAACATGACATTGACAGAGGTTCTACCCCATCTGCTGAGATCCAACTTGGAAACCTTGAAAGAGGCTCCCAAGAATCCTAATACCACGTCTCCTCGGTACAATCCAAACGCTCGGTGTGCTTACCATTCTGAGAGTCCTGGCCACGATACAAATGACTGCTGGGCTCGGAGAAATAAGGTACAAGATCTGATTGAAGCCAAGGAGATTGAGTTTGATGCTCCAGAGAAGGCCAATGTCATAACTGCTCCCATGCCTAAGCACAACCGAGAAGTTAATGCCGTTGATACCAATCTGTTTGTGACCTCAGTTGATGAAGTTTCTACTCCCCTTATGACTGTTAAGAAGAATTTGTTGCTGGCCGGTTTATTTCCGGGTTGTGGTGAAGGTTGCCACATGTGTTCATCTCTGCCTTCTGGTTGCTATTTGCTGAAGACAGGTGTCCATCGCGTGATGGACAATAGAGAAATTTTGTTCGAGAAAACTTTGATTCCAACCGTTCTGTTCGAAGATGTTGCTATTATAACCATTTCCGCCAATCCTTCCAAGGTCTCCTCGAGAAGACCTGTTAGGATTACACCTGCTCTGAGAGTTGCTCCGTTAATAATCACCTTTCCTGGTCATGTCCCATATGCCTCAGACAAAGCTGTCCCTTGGCATTATGCCGCCGATGTTTACTATCATGGCATTAAACAAGATTTGAAGAATGAAGAGGATGATCCCGATGTCAGTAACATTGTCTGGACCAGTAAGATTACCAGAAGTGGAAGGGTTTTCTCTCCCCAGATTTCCCCGAAGACTGTCAATAAGCCTGTTGTTATTTCACATGCTATTCCTACCGGTACTTCGACTACTACTCCTGTTCTTACTCCAATTATTACTCTTGTTGTCGAGTCATCTGGGACCCGAGGCAAAGAAGCTATAGGTGAGCCTGCCCGGATGGAGGCACCTAGAAAGATTGTCGCAAAAGCCTCTAAGCAAAAGATAGAGGAAATATTAAAAATAATTAAAAAGAGTGATTATATTGTGGTCGAGCAGCTGGGGCAGACCCTCTCGAAGATATCAATGTTGTCTCTGTTGCTATGTTCCGAGGCCCATGCGAAGACTTTGATCGCATTCCTCAAGACTGTGCATGTGCCGCAGGAAACTTCAGCCGATGAATTCAAAGACTGTGTGGCCAGCTTGACTACTGACAATGGGATGGGTTTTTTAGATGCCGACTTAACACCGAAAGGGAGGAATCATAATGATGCTCTTCATGTCTCGATCGAATGCAGGGGCACCACTATGGCTCATGTGCTAGTGGATACTGGGTCTTCGATGAATGTCCTGCCTAAGAAGGCTCTCGGTCGGTTGGATTGTGAAGGCTTGACCTTAAAACCTATTAACATTATAGTAAGGGCTTTTGATGGGTCAAAGAGAATGGTGCATGGGGAGGTGGATATCCCTATCAAGGTAGGCTCTCAGACCTTTGAGTCCACCTTCTATGTGATGGACATCAAACCGTCATACTATTGTTTGTTGGGTCGTCCTTGGATCCATGAAGTTAGGGTTGTTACTTCTACACTACACCAAATGCTGAAGTATCCGGTGAAGGGGAAGATAGTCACTATGCATGGCGAAGAGGAGTATATGGTGAGCCACCTAAACTCCTTCAGGTACGTGGAGATGGATGGGGAATTCATAGAGACTCCATGTCAAAAATTTGAAGAGGTTCCCCAGATTTTGGCGTCAACCGAAACTACCACCAGCACCAAACCCCCTATGAAGATGGCTTCCCTCAAGGATGCCAGAGCGGTAGTTGAAGAAGGTGGGTGTACCAACTGGGGACAGCTCCCTGATTTTAATCACAAAACTGACAAGTTTGGTTTGGGCTTTACTTCGGGAGCTCAAAGGGTTGTTCGACGCGCTCGAGCTGGAGGACCTTCCCTATGCATCAGCAATCGTGGGGTCAAAGCTATTGAAGACAATGAGGAAGACTTTGATATTGACAGCTGGATATACCCGACTACCAACGGTGGACCGAGTAATTGGACGACCAGAGATTTTATACCAGTTTTTTTATTCTGCAATAATTGTCTTACTTGTTTTCTGAGTTTTTAATAAACAATTTAAACTTTATGGCCTTGTACCTTACCCGAGGCACGATTGGTTCTATCTGTGAGGGTTATTATATGTCATTTCATATATCATCAATAAAACATTGGACGTTTCTTTACCTTCAAATTTTGCGCTCTCTATTTTTCTTTTCTACCTTTACTTTATCAATACAACTATGCTCTTACACACACTCACATATCAAACTGCAGATCCATATCCACTCTAGATCCCATTGATAACGATCCTGCTATTGCCAGTTATGACTTCGAAAATCCAATCAACCAAGCCGAGGACGAAGGGTGAGGACGATTGTGAGGTGCCTGGAGAATTGGCTAGGCTGTTACAACATGAAGAAATGGCTATACAACCTCATGAAGAGCCAGTTGAGACGATAAACTTGGGCACTTAGGTGGACAAAAAGGAAGTCAAGATCAGCGAAAATATGGAGACTAAGATCAAACAACGATTGATATAAATGTTGCACGACTACATTGAGATCTTCGCCTGGTCATACGAAGACATGCTTGGTTTAGACACTGATATTGTGGTACAACGTCTATCGACCAAAGAGGATTGTCCTCCGGTTAAACAGAAGGTTTGCCGTATGCGCCGTGAAATATTAGAGAAGATCAAGGCAGAGGTTATGAAGCAATTCGACGCAGGGTTCTTAGCTGTCACCTCCTATTCGCAGTGGGTTTCTAACATCGTTCTGGTACCTAAGAAAGACGGCAAGGTATGGATGTGTGTGGATTACAGAGACCTAAACAGGGCAAGCCCCAAGGATGACTTCCCGCTTCCCCACATTGATGTTCTGGTTGACAACACTGCACAACACAAAATCTTCTCCTTCATGGATGGTTTCTCTGGCTACAACCAGATCAAGATGGCTCCTGAAGACATGGAGAAGACAACCTTCATCACACAGTGGGGCACCTTCTGTTACAAGGTAATGGCTTTTGGGTTGAAGAATGTTGGGGCAACCTATCAGCGAGCCATGGTCGCTGTGTTCCATGATATGATTCACCATGAGATCGAGGTTTATGTTGATGACATGATAGCCAGGTCTCAAACCAAAGAGGAACACCTTAATCATCTACAAAAGTTGTTCGACAGGTTGAAGACATACAAGCTAAGGTTGAATCTGAACAAATGCACTTTCGGGGTAAGGTCAGGTAAGCTTCTGGGTTTCATCGTTAGTGACAAAGGTATTCAGGTAGACCTCGCAAAGTTAAAGGCCATACAAGAGATGTCGGCTCCCCGTACAAAGAAGGAGGTTAGAGGTTTCTTGGGATGCCTAAATTATATCTCCAGGTTCATCTTACATCTAATTGCTACTTGTGAGCCCATCTTCAAGCTTCTGAAGAAAGATCAAGTGGTAAAGTGGAATGACGAATGCCAGGCTTCTTTCAAAAGGATCAGAGGATATCTTCAAGAACCACCAATTCTGATGCCTCCGGTTGAGAAAGACTTTTGATATTATACTTAACAGTGCTAGACAATTCAATGGGGTGTGTGTTGGGGAAGCATGACGAGTCTGGTCGAAAAGAGCATGCAATATACTAACTTAGAAAAAAGTTTACCGACTGTGAGACAGGATACTCACTGCTCGAGAAAACTTTCTGTGCTTTGGCATGGGCTGCCCACCGACTAAGATAGTACATGCTGACTCACGCTACTCTGTTGATATCTAAGATCGACCCAATCAAATACATCTTTGAGAATCCCGCACTCCCCGGAAGAATAGCGAGATGGATGTGATCTTAACTGAATACGATATACAATATACAACCCAGAAAGCAATCAAGGGAGGTGTATTAGCTGATCATTTGGCTCATCAGGCCGTGGATGACTACCAGTCCATGAATTTTGAGTTCTCGAACGAGAACATTATGCTGGTGACTAACTATGAAGAACCTGGACCAGATGAAGGACCTGAAGAAGGATCCCGATGGACTATGGTTTTCAACGGAGCCTCGAACGCACTTGGTAATGGTATTGGCGCCATAATCATATCTCCCGAGGGCTGTCATACTCCTTTCATTGCCCGATTATGTTTAAACTGCACTAACAACACGACGGAGTATGAAGCCTGCATCATGGGTCTCAAATCCGCTATTAACCTCAGGATCAAGTTCTTAAATGTATTCGAGGATTTATCCTTGGTGATAAGTCAAATCAAAGGCGAATGGGATGCGAAGCATCCGAATCTCATCTCATACAAAGAGTACATACTGACATTGCTCCCGCACTTTGAGGAGGTAAACTTTGAACATTTCCCACGAGAGGAGAATTAGTTAGCGGACACACTAGCTACCATGTCTTCCATGTTCAAAGTCAAGTGGGACAACGAAACTCCTCGAATCACCATTGAAAGGTTAGATGAACCAGTGCACTACTATGAGATTGATACTGAAGAGGTGGCAGACAAACCCTGGTTTCATGAAGTGAAGAAGTACCTCGAGACTCAAGAGTATCTCGAAGGGGCATTTGTCAACGATAATAAGTTTCTGAGAAGGTTTGCTGTGAAATTCTTCCTCAATAATGGAATCCCCTACAAGCACAACAATGACTCTACCTTACTGTGGTGTGTAGACAAAAGCGAAGCAGAGAGTATTATGACAGATCTACATGAAGGTACCTTCGGAACCCATTCAAGTGGATATATCATGGATAAGAGAATCCTACGGGCAGGATACTACTTGTCCACTATGGAATCAGATTGTTATCAGCGTTCCCAAACTTGTCATAAGTGCCAAATCTACGCTGATAAGGTGCATGTGCCTCAGGTTCCTTTAAACGCCCTGACAGCTTTATGGCCCTTTGCAATGTAGGGCATTAACATGCTCGGAGAAATCAGGTGTACCGCTTCCAATGGGCATCGCTTTATACTGGTAGCCATCGATTACTTCATAAAATGGGTTAAGGCGGCCTCTTTTGCTACTGTGACCAAGAACGTTGTGGCACGGTTCATCAGGCATAACCTGATTTGTCGGTATGGTGTGCCAGAGATAATTATCACTGAAAATGGTATGAATATCAATAACATAATGATCACCAAGCTCTGTAAGTAATTCAACATACATCATCATAACTCTTCTCCCTATCGGCCGAAGATGAATGGCGCTGTTGAAGCGGCTAACAAGAACATTAAGAAGATTATACAAAAGATGACAGTGACATACAAAGATTGGCATGAGATGTTACCATTCACTCTTCATGGGTACCGTACCTCAGCACGAATGTCGACAGGGGCAACACCCTACTTTTTGGTATATGGCATGGAAGCAGTCCTACCCATTGAGGTCCAGATTCCTTCTTTGAGGATTATGAAAGATGCGTGTTTGAACGAAGACGACTGGATCCAGACTCGATTTGATCACCTAAATCTGATCGACGAGAAGAGGCTCGCTGCTTTCTGTCATGGTCAGACGTATCAAAAACGAATGATCAAGGCTTTCAATAAAAAAGTCAGACGTCAAGAATATCAAGTCGGGGATCTAGTAATCAAGCGCATCATACTGCCGCAAGGTGATCCCAGGGGAAAATGGAATCCCACCTACGAAGGGCCATTTTTGATTAAAAACATTTTCTCGGGTGGAGCCATGATTCTAACCACCATGGACAGTGACGACCTTCCTCACCCTGTCAACGCGGACATAGTGAAAAGATACTACGCATGATAAAAGACCCGCTAGGTTGACTGGCCTAGGAAAAAATAAGGGCTTCCCGGAGAACCAAAAGGGTTCAGGCAAAAATAAGGGATGAAAATGAAAAATTTGTACACCCGGCAAGCCGAAAACTTGAAAAGGCGGCTTGGGCAAAAAAGGGTATCCTGGTGGACTGAAAACCCGAAAGGACGGTCCAGGAAAAAGTTAGGGATGTAAAGCGTATCACTATGTCCCATTAGATCACCTTGCGATCAGACCTCATTATCAAGATCAAGCTCGAACGATACCGATCAATCTAATCAGCTTTGGACAAGCAGCAAAGTGATGAGACACTCGAAGACATAGGGGCAATAACAGAGTTGGAACCCAATGGGATTGTTGCACATAACTGTTTTATTTTACATAATATTGTATAACTTCTATCTTTATGGCGGTGTTCTCTTACTAGAGCGTCAGCCTCCTTGTACAAAAACGCCTATTACATGCTAACTTCGAAAATCAATACAAATCATTTTTACAAAAACTATAAGTTTTTTCCTTTTCTATTTTGTTTTGCAAGAACGTCCAATGATTTATTCTTGACATATGCATTTGAATATGATTGTTGTTCATAAATATTTACATAAGAAATGAAAAGGCAATTGCTCATAACTTAAGAAACAGGGGGAAAAACAAGAAATGTCAAACTCGACAATTACTCTGTCCAGTAGGTACCGAGGTAATGACAACTTTGAAACATAATCATCAGTGCATATGACCTCGTAGCATTTCTACTCCCCACAGAGTAAAAGCAATCAAGGAGTTTGATATCAGCTCTCCCAAAACAGGAAGTAATCTCCCTAGCCAGGGTCGTCCAAAAACCTGACATCTATATCCCCCAGCTGAATTTCATAATTGCAAGTGGGTCATAAAAATTTGTCTGCCAAGAAGAGTTTATTTCTCTGAATACAGAAGTTCAATCCCCAACAGAGCTTATCACTTCAGCTTTGGAAGTTCACCTTCCAACAAAGTTATTCCCCTGTAGAGCTGTTCTCAAACAGTGTCTCTCAATGGAAGAATATTCAGAAACAACAAAGAGTAAATCTCCAACATAGTCATTTCTGTTCACCATCCCCAGTGGAAGTAGAAGAACCACAATCCTCTACAACAATCAGAAATATTATACTCTCCAGCAGCAGTAAGGGATTTATTTTCCTAGACTCGGATATGTCACTATAGCATTTCATACTCATACATCACGACATGTGCATACATATCATAGACAACATAGTCTCATTTATTTTTAGAACATCATCTCACAACATATTTCATACATCACATATAATTAACCCTGTTATCTTTTCAGGAAAGATGATTGTCACCAACAATTCCAGCAGTTATACAGGTCACATCTGCAGATAACTAATGGAAACTCAGTTCCTGAAACCCAACGGTTCAACTAATCTACATGACCAAACAAAGTAACCCTACGACCTAGGTTCCTTCTCATAGCCCTACTATCCAGGATTTCATTTCGAAGTAACCCTACGACCCAGGTTCCTTCTCATAGCCCTACTATCCAGTCTTTCATCTCGAAGTAACCCTACTATCCAGGTTCCTTCTCATAACCCTACTATCCAGGCTCTCATCCCTAATTAACCCTACTATCCAGGTTCCTTCTTATAGCCCTACTATCCAGGCTCTCATCCCAAACTAACCCTACTATCCAGGTTCCTTCTCATAGCCCTACTATCCAGGCTCTCATCCCGAAATAACCCTACTATCCAGGTTCCTTCTCATAGCCCTACTATCCAGGCTCTCATCCCGAAGTAACCCCATTATCTAGGTTCCTTCTCATAGCCCTACTATCCATGATCTCATCACGAAGTAACCCAACTATCCAGGTTCCTTCTTATATCCCTACTATCCAGGCTCTCATCCCGAAGTAACCCTACTATCCAGGTTCCTTCTCATAGCCCTACTATCCAGGCTCTCATCCCAAAGTAACCCTACTATCCAGGTTCCTTCTTATAGCCATACTATCTAGGCTTTCATCTCGAAGCAACCCTACTATCCAAGTTCCTTCTCATAGCCCTACTATCCAGGCTTTCATCTCGAAGTAACCCTACTATCCAGGTTCCTTCTCATAGCCCTACTATCCAGGCTTTCATCTCGAAGTAACCCTACTATCCAGGTTCCTTCTTATAGCCCTACTATCCAGGATTTCATCTCGAAGTAACCCTACTATCCAGGTTCCTTCTCATAGCCCTACTATCCAGGCTCCTTTTGCCTTATCTCCAGACAACAATTCACAACACTGTAAGACCTGGACCCGACCAGATGCGATCAATTTCACATTTCCCTAGTAAGTCGCTGTGCAGCCTGGTTCCTAACCAGATATGCAGTGTACTCCCACCTCCTCAACCAGGAGTTAATTCCCCTAGTAGATTAATGGAAAACCAAAGCTCTTATACTTTGTTTTCCCAGACGTAGATCAACATTAGAATTCTCGCAAAGGAATCTCTTATTCAATCAACATCTCCTCTGGATGGCATCTTTAAGCCCATCTCCGATGACTCTCTGTTGACTTTCAAATGGCATCTGTAAGCCCATTCCCGATATCACCAATCAGTGTTACTCCATGCGAGTGCAAATTTTTGGGCACTCAAGTGTTCAATCATCTTCCACCTTTAGATCACGAAAGACATACCAGCCACTCTACATCCTCAGGCTTAAGAAGATTGAACAGGGGAAGCTGTTTTACCCCAAAATTTTCCCTCCCATTTTACTCAACATATGTTCATTAAGATCCTCAATTGGCTCAAAGGATGCCCAAGAGTTGACCAGACAAACTCTCTCCTAAAGACATCAACCTCCAACTAGGGTTTCTATTTTCATCAAGATGGGGGAGCTCCAAAGGCCTCATATTCTCTCCATAGTCCTAATATGTTCTCAAGATCATCCATGTCAAGTTTCATGCCTTGCACAAGAAGTTTACTCAGTCGACTGCTCAAATGCCTGAAAATAAACTATATTAGGTCAAAAGTCAATTGTGGCCCACATACAGTCAAACTTCAATATTTTTTGTCAACATCAACATTTTGAAGTGATATACATCATTTGATCAAGGGTTGATCATGATTCCTCAAGGAATGCTCCTAATTCATCAAAACTCAAAAGTTGCTAAATTAGGGTTTCTTAGGAAAAGTCAATCAAACTTTGACTAGGCATAACTTTCTTATACTTTATCAGAAATTTCTCATCCAAGGCTCATTTTGAATAGATTTCAATTACCTACAACTTAGCTTCATTCCTCAAGTTCAAGAAATGCACTCATGAAAAGATATAAATTCAGACATTATAGGTCATTCCAAAAAGTCAACAAAAACATCTTTTGGGTCAAAGCTTCTTACATGAGCATAGAAAACCCAATTTAAATGAAACTAAAAAGGGTGTTTAGGGGACATCCTAAGATTTTTAAAAAGTCCAAGAATACATTCTTAGGGTCAAAATTGAAGGAGATATGCATTGTAAAAATTGGCCATTTTTGGAGAATTGTCAAAAGTCAACAATGCCCAAAATTGCATTTTTTGGCAAACGGGCCTAACTTTTTATACTTGCATATTACTTTTAACAATGTCCACGACCCAAAAACTCTTCCATATTTTATTGACTTTATTTATTTAATTTATTTTTATTTTAATCATTTAAAAATAAAATAAAATAAATGATATAAAATATGGAAGATTTGTTTTTGATCTGATTTTGAATGAAATGCAGTCCATTTATGCTGCTAAAACAGAATCAAATCGTGCCAAGGTTGATTGGAGTGAGAATGGAATGATTTAGCTTGACTTGGAAAGAAATAATGCAAGTTTGGAATGGAATCAAATCTTAATAATTGGCAAGTATTTGAAGCTTTTTTGTTAACCTAATTCAAAGAGATACATATACATAACAAATCTCAAGGAGGCAGAAAAAATCGTTGAAACAGCCAAGAACAAATTGCACTTTTGTTAAAAAAAATCTCAACTAGAATCCCAGATTACAGCCATTCTCAAGGAGGTTTAAAGCTTGCAACACATTCCTGGACGCCCCAGTAAGCTTTTCCAACCCTTTCCAAGATATGAAGCATCAAGAATCACGCTCCATACACATCACAGTTTGACATATTTTTTTATTTTAATTACGTGCATACAAGCTTTTTCTATGAAATTTAATCATGTATTATGGTTTGTCACAAAGGTTTGATGCTTGCTTCTTTAATTGAGTTTTGAGTGCAGGGAGGGAAGATTGCCATTCCTAGGGTTTCCAAGCTTCATTTTGGGGCTTCCACATATAAGCAAAATTAGATCAAATCATGGGCATCATTGAACCTAGGTCACGATTTTTGACTGTCCTATACCTTTGGTTTAAATTTATTTGTCTTGTGTTGCATTTTCAATTATTGCAGGTTGGTAGCCATGGACGAAAACTGTCACTATAACCTTCAGTGACAGTTTTTTCCGTAGGTAAAATATGGGCATCTAAAACAACAGTCCTGAGGAAAGAGACAATTGCATGGCTGACTTCCATTGGTCCATTTAAATTCACGCGCGTGTTTTGGGCATGAAGCATTGTTTCCATTATATTATTATTTTTTCATGTATATCAATGAATGACAAGTTGGCCTGGTGGTAAGGAGGAACGTATAGGAGGCGAGAGTCCTGTGTTCGAGACCCAGATTTGGCATTTTTATTTTCAAACAATCTGATTGCAGATCCGGTGTATCTCACCTTCCCAACACCTGGTACTCGCCCCAGATCCTTCCATTGGATCATCACCATCACATATCCAACGCTCAGCATACGCAGGTCAACCATGGATCCTCAAAAGATCGTCTCATTGGATCAGGCGCCAGACTCTGGGCCACCAATTTTAGGCCTAACGCAAATTTGGCAATACACCTCCTGGATTGCTAACTACATCAGGCCCATTTCTTTTTTCTTTCTATTTTTCTTTATTTGTTATTATTTTAATTTGTTATTTGAATTATTTTCACAATAAAAATCTTTTTTTAATCAAATCAGAAAATCAAAAAAATCATTAAAAATTAGATTTAGTTTTTTCATAAAAATATTTAATTGCTATTAATTAATTAATTTAATTAGATTAGTTTAAATTCTTTTTTTTGTAATTCAAATTCAATAGAAAATTAGGTTAATTTAAAAACTTTTTTTACATAATTAAAAACAAATAGAAATTAGGTTAATTTGCAAGATTAATTGCCTCAAAAAAATATCGTTTTGTCATTCCCGTCTCAATTCTTCGCGCGTGTTTTATTTATTATCAGATTATTGTAACTGTTCTGAGTTTGTAGTAAATTAATTAGGATTTTAAATTTCCGCATCTTTATTTTTCAGTCAAATATTTGTGTATCTGTCCAAAAGCCCTGTAATAGCGTAGATTTTTTCTTTTCCTCTTTTAATTTCCGCAACTATTAAAATGCTAGATGTATGGATAATAGGATTGAATGGCAAGACAGATAATTTTAAAATGGTAGAGAACCCTAATTGTGCAAAGATAATTAAATGGAAAAAAGCACACCTACACATACTCACTCCTAGTGTTTGCCCTACTTGGTTGCCTCGGAAATAATGGTCGTGTCCCTCGAACAAAGGGATACCTTAGCAATGACCCGTGATTCAAAATTGTCATAAAGATCATAGTCCCTACTTGTCCCTCGAGTTGCCTACGAATTGATCTTATGAGATAGTCCCTTCGAAATGCTAAGGTATCTTTACTTGTTGCCTTCAGAGACCATTTCGTCTCTTCGAACGTCCCTTTAAAATTCCAACGATGGAGCTACCTACTCCTTAATAGTAGGATAGCACTGTCTAAAGGAAACAAAAATGAACAAATTTTTTTCCGAGTAGGTAGAAAACTCCTAAGTACTTGCTCAAAACAAAAACTTTTCACACAAACACTTTTCAAAAACAATTTTCAAAACAACTTTGTCACACCCTTGAGGACCGATACAAGGGTTATCACGAAGTAAATAAAACTTTTTCAAATCACACACAAAAGAAATTTCAAAATGAGCAAGTACCCAAGAGCCCGTGGAAAACCATGGATAGAAAGGGTGCTAACACCTTCCCTTTCTATAATCTACCCCTGTACTCAGAAATATCTCGAAAAAAGGTTTTTTTGTTCTTTTTCCTTTTCTTTGTTGGATGAAATAAAATTCGGTGGTGACTCTTGCTTACCGCGACATTTGCAAATAAAAAATCCAAACCAGTATTAACAGTCGGTTCTGCCACCGTATCACAGATTGGTCATACAAACTTCAAGATGCATTGTGGGCCTATATAACTGTCTTTAAAACCCCATAGGGACTACCCCATTTGAGCTGGTCTACAGAAAATTATGTCATTTACCTTTCAAACTAGAACATAAAACTAATTGGGCTATAAAAAACCTAAACATGGATTACATAACAGCTGGTAACAAATGCATATTAGACATCCATGCTTTAGAAGAACTCTGATGCGATGCTTATGAAAATGCTATAATTTACAAATAACGAACCAAAGCAAGGCATTATAAGAGGATCGCGTGGAGAGATTTCAGTGTAGGCGACCCAATGTTATTATTTTACTCCAGATTACGACTTTTACCAGGAAAATTACGCTCAAGATGGTCTGGACCATTTGAGGTGAAGAGAGTCATGCAATATGGTGATGTAGAGATTCGTAGGCATTCATCTAGTTCTTTCATTGTAGGTGGACAATGATTAAAAATTTACAGCAACGGTGATATCCCTGAATAATGGAAAAACGCAAGAAGGGGGAGTTTGAATTGGGGTTTTTAAAACTTAAATACAAAAGACACGTTGGTTATCTTGCTTCATTTGAACTCAAACTACTTCAGTCCACCCGCCAAGGTGATTTCGCCTCTCTCAACGAGGTCTTAATCCAATAATAAAACTTGATTACACAGATACAATGACAACAGTCAAAGTCTTCTTGAGTTTAAACCACAACCCGGTTTTCTCAAGGTATTACACAATACAATATTTGAAATCGTGTACAGGATGTTCTTTCTACCAAAACAGTATCACACAAGTGATGTATTACACAAATGAAATTCAATAGATTGAAGGTGATGATATTTCTCGTTTTTTGTGCACCATAAAATCGTAAAATATTTCTCTTTCAAGTTTTGTTTATATAGGCAATGCATGTGAGGTGCTTTTAGAATGTTGATAAATAGTAATTAAAGAGCTTTCCAAACATAGAGATTCTTGTCCTCTTTCAGCCGTTACTTTTGAATAGCCATGAATGAAATGTAACGCTTCAGAACATGCTTGCTAAAGATTACATCAGAAGATGAATGTTACCATTGGGACTCCTTTACTTCTTTCCAGAACTGTACGAAACAGAATAATGGAGTTCTTGTTTGCAGCGTTTAGTGCACTCAGAAGTTGTAGCTTTAGAACTTATTTATATAAGCGTGTTATGTAGATTTTGATTTCTATATAAGATGTGTTGAATCAGAGTTTAAACACGTTCTAACTCATCTTTTGTGCTTCTTACATCAAAACTTCCCTACAAAAAAAAATACTTATTTAGGGAGCATAATTGTTCTTTGAGTGTTTGTTATCATCAAAAATCTTACTAGGGTTGTAGAACCAAACTATGTTCTAACAATCTCCCCCTTTTTGATGATGACAAAAACTTGGATATTTTGATCAAATACATACAGAACATAAAGCATTAAAATCTCCCCCTGAGTTGGATACTCGGATAGAGAAGAAATACTTCCCTAAAGATTATTCTGATTAGAGTTTTTGAGAAAAAGATTTTTGATGCATCCATAACTGTCCTCAACAGAGTTTGTTCTTGTTTTGCTTTCAGAAAAAAAACAATATAAGTTATGATATTCAAAATGTTTGAGATTGAGTCTCGATATAACGATACTATTATATTCGAAATATCTTACGTTCTCCCCCTTTTTTGTCAAGAATAAAAAAGCAATAAAAACACTTTAGACAATAAAAGGCATTATGTATTCAAAAATATTCAAGAAAAAAAACAATGAAGAAAACAAATTTCAGAACTAAGTTTGAGGTGGTGGAATTCGTGTGAACAGAGCTTCCAATAAACTCTTAATCTGACTATTTGATTCCTCTTGTTTTCCAAGAATCCCCTTAATTTCATTGCAAGTTTCATTCTGCTTGTTTAGCCTTTCCTTAAACACATCATTTTCTTTCTTTAGATCCTCCAGAGTTTGCAGCAAAATAGAAGAAAAGGGTATTTCAGTAGCAGGGACCAATTTTTCAGAGCAAGCTGCGGCCGATTCTGACTTAGGAGCTTCTTCAACTTCCTTGCCTTTGTCTTGAAAGATGACCAGAGGAAGAGGATCAGATTACGGTTCATCACATTTTGATGGCTGATGATCCTCCCAAGGGGTATTGTCCAGTAGAAAGAGTGGCTTCTTTTCCCAGTGTCGCAGAACTTGATCCTTGAAGATATTCAGGCGACCGTAGAAGTTATGTTGAGCTATTTCATAACTAAGATCCTTTAATTTCAGAGATTCAGAGTTGAACCATTTTCTGAACTGGTTCCAATGAGAATTAGAAGCAGTTGGATTTAGATTATCTAAGAAAGCTAGCTTCAGAGAGTTAACCCATTCCTGTATTTCTGTTTCAAAAATCAGCAAAGATTTACCAACACCTTCTTTGGAGACTTTTGGTTTTGATTTTGGAATGACAACTTTCTGACAGCTTCTGACGAGATTGTCCAGAGCTTCTTAGTCTATAACAGTTCTAAGAGGATCTTCTGGGTGGTTTTTTGGAGAGGGAGAGTCAGAAATGATAATGGGCGAATTTGGTGAGTTTGGTGGAGTGGATTGATAAGGAGATAGAATATCTTGAATGGAGAGGTTTTGTGAAAATGTTGATGGATTTATTTGTGGTTGATAGACCATGAGAGGGAAGGTGATTCCAGGGATGGATGTTGTGGTATCAGAGTCAAGATTTGGATTTTCAGTGTGGGGAGCTTCAAACAGCGGATCAAATTGATCAAAATCAGAGAGAACTTGAGCAAGTTCAGGCTAATTTTAGTCAGGATGGATTGTAGGTAGATTGTTCAGAAGGTTATCTAGGTGAGTTGAGGTGTCAAAGTCTAAGTCAAAGTCATCAAAGGTTTGAGGAGAAGGATCTTTTATGGGCTTTGAAGATGAAGGGTTTTCAGATATTGATAACAGTACTGATTCAATAACAGAAACAAAAGAAGGGTTACCTTTCTTTTTGGAAGCTTTGGGAGTCTTCTGAGAAGTTCCTTCTGCATCTGCTTTACTTTTCCTTGATTTTCTGGGAGCAACTTCCAGAGGTTGTTGTCTCAGATCACGAATGTTCACATCTGGATTTGTCACGTCCCTCTTGCAAGCATCCAAATACATGAGAACAATATTTGGAGAAGCATCTGTTTGAGTGAAGAGAGGAAAATACTTCAGAGGTACTCTTTTAGTGGTAATGACTTCCTTGGTGGTGATTGTTGGATCTTTCTTGATAGTTTCAATAATCTTCATCTTCTTCATATTCTAGGCGTTTAGAGGTTTACCAGCACAAGCTTCCAGAGTGCTAGCTAGTTGAGCCTCGGTCAGATGTTCTATTAGTTTATTTTCTTTCAGAATATATGAAATGAGTCTTCCCAGAGGGATCCAATCTCTCTTTGTTCTTTCTTCTTCTCTTGTCTCTTTGACGCTGGTCTTCAGATGATTGAACATAAGATGTGGAAGATTAACCTTTTCATTGGTGGCTATGAAGTACAGAAGACACTGCTGATCAATATTGATGTAATTTGGAGGACTTATAGGCTTCTTGTGATTGATGCAACCCAAAATGATTTTAGACCAAATTCTGAGGTAATCCTTCAGATCTTTGATTTTGTTGGATGGTTGGCCAGAAGTAAATATTCCCTTTGAGATCTTTGTTAGGTCATAGCCTTTGTCAGCCATATCACTGCAACGAATATTATTGTCGTCGTGACCTATTAGTTTCCCAATGAGATCTTCAGAGATGATGATTTTCTTTCCCGTAACGAAAGAAGTAACCTGATGATTTGAAGTTGTAGCGTGAATCTAGAATTCTTTAACAAGTCTTGAAAAACTTGGACCCAATAGGCGATCAAAGTACTTATTCCATCCTTGGAACTCAACACAGGGGTTAAATCATATTTGTTTTCCTTCATGCTGACGAAATCTACAATGAGTTCATACAAAACTTCCAGCGAATCAATGGGTGTGAGGAGAGTTCTTGAGGGTTTTTCTTACCTTTCTGCAATTGAGGAAGAAGATCCAGGAATGCTTTGAGAACCTTGAGCAAGTTGTTGAGAGGAAGCCATTTGTTCACACAGACTCTTTTAGGGTTTTTGAAAGATTGAACCAATTTAATCGAGAAAAAGGAATTGAGAGTAGAAATGTGATAGTGAAGGTAAACGAAGTATATATATATATATATATATATATATATATATATATATATATATATATATATATATATATATATATATATATATATATATATATATATATATATATATATATATATATATATATATATATATATAAAAGAAAATAGAAGACTTAATTAATAAGAAAAAGGTTAAAAAAATGATTACGTGCATTGATGATTCCTGAAAAGAAGGATAGCATAAAGATATGAAATAGTTACCGATATGACACGAGCCTCAATGCATCAACTCAATGTTTCAGTCTCTTCAGAATTTGAACACATGTTCAGCCTTAGAGGAAAACCTTGTGTATGATTGACAAATGTTGATATTGTGAACTGCATGCTTCTATCTTTGAAATGAACCGTTTGGAGAATGTTTAGATCTTCTTAGATAGATCCTGATACAACTTTCCTTCTTACTTCTAAAAAACTATTGATCAGATGTTCACAAAAAAAATAAAGGCATAAAATTCTGAGGGTTTAAGTATACATAAACAAAACTATCATTCTGGGCATAATTTCATGCCGAGATGTTTCAGAATGAAGTTAAACCTATCTTCAGAAAGGGGTTTAGTGAAAACATCAGCCCATTGATGGTCTGTGTCTATAAATTTTAATGAAAGAATTCATTTCTAAATATAGTCCCTAATAAAATGATGTTTAATTTCTATATGCTTAGCCCTAGAATGTAAAATGGGATTCTTTGAAAGTCATATAATAGAAGTATTGTCACAGAGAATAAGAATGTTAATCTCATATATGTTGAAGTCTTCAAGTTGGCTTTTCATCCAGAGCATATGTGTGCTGTATCCAACTGCTGCTATATATTCAGCTTCAGCAGTTGACAATGCAATGGTGGATTGCCTCTTGCTGGACCACAGGATTAGATTGTCTCCCAGAAATTGGCAGCTTCCAGAAGTACTTTTTCTTTCTATTCTGTCTCCAGCGAAGTCAGCATCACAATACCCTACTAATTTGTATACTTTGGATTTTCTCTGTAGAGCTTTTGTTCTACCTTCTTACTTACCTCTTCCTTTTCCAAAATGCATGTGGGATGCATAAGAGTTTTTGTTGGCTTACATTCTGACAAGTCAAATTTCTTTATAAGTTCTTTGACATACTTGCTTTGATATATGTAGAATTCTTCTGGAGTTTGATTGATTTGAATACCCAGAAAGAACTTGAGTTCTCCCATCAAGCTCATTTCAAACTCTTCCTGCATAGACTTAGAAAATTCTCTTCCCAAAGAGTCTTTATTAGATCCTAAAATAATATCATCTATGTAAATTTGACAAACCAGAATGTCATTTTTAAATAGTTTACAGAATAAAGTAGTGTCCACCTTCCCTCTGGTAAAATCATTTTCTAACAGAAAATTACTTAGTCTTTCATATCAAGCTCCGGGAGCTTGTTTCAGACCATATAGTGATTTCTTAAGTTTATAGACACAATATGGATATTTTGAATTTTCAAAACCAGGGGGTTGGTGCACATTAACTTCTTCATAAATGTAACCATTTAAAAGCACACTTTTAACATCCATCTAATAAAGAGTGATGCCATTATTTACTGCAATAGAAATTAGAAGTCTGATAGATTCTAACCTGGCGTCTGGAGCAAAGATTTCTGTATAGTCTATCCCTTGTTGCTGACTATAACCTTGTGCCACTAGTGGTGCTTTGATTTTGAAGACTTCTCCTTGTTTATTTAGCTTGTTTCTGAAGATCCATTTGGTTCCAATGATGTTAAACCCTTTTGGCTTAGGAACTATATCCTACACATCATTTCTGGTGAACTATTTTAATTCTTAATGCATTACAATTATCCAGTCATTGCCCAGAAGGGCTTCTGTGATACGGTAGGAGAACTGACTTGGAGTTTTGAGTTTGTGTTTGCAAATGTTGCGGTTTAGCAAGAGTTGCCACCGACTTTTCTTTTATCCAAAAGGAAAGGTGAAAAAGCACAGGAAATACCTTTAGAGATGTTTTCTTGAGTTCGGGGGGTAGATTATGAAAAGGGAAGGTATTAGCACCCTTTTCATCCATGGTTTTCCATGGGCTCTTAGTTACTTGCTATATCACTTGCTTTTGTTTGAATGTGCTTGTGGTGTGGTTTTTGAAAGTATTTTGAAAATGTAACTTTGTAATGATTCTCGTTTCTATAAGAACGCATACAAAGTGTTTGTTTCAAAAATAGTTCAAAGAGGTGTTTGTGAGATATGTTTTTGAAAGTGATTTTTAAAAAGGTGTTTTCTTTGTAATGGTTCTCGTTTCTATAAGAACGCGTACAAAGTGTTGTATTTTGAAAAATGTTTCCAAAATGAGAGTGTTGGTGTATGAAATGTTTTTGTTGTGAGCAAGCGAGCAACTAGGAGCAAATCTACCTACTCAAAAGGTCTTAAATGTTATTTTCCTCCTCCTTTATATGTTTCTATCTTACCATTGATTTGGTAAGAAGCCCCATCGTTGGATGTGAAGGGACGGGCATTGGGACGTTTGTATAGTCATAGAAGGCAGCATATGGGACGTCTTAGCAATGTTGTTTTTTAGGGACTAGATCATTTACCGAAGGCAACATTGAGGGTCATCGAGGGACTACGATCTTTTATCGAGGGTCTTTTGCTAAAACGCCTATGTTCGAGGGACATGACTATTTTTCGATAGGCCACAAAGTGGGATTACCCTAAGGGTGATAGTGTGCAAGTGTGTTTGATTGCATGCATTTTAGTCTTGATTAGGGTGATATATTTGTCTATTTCGTGTCTTGCCATACACACCCTAATTACTAGTACTTACATTCGAAAGCAATAAATTGCAGAAATGTAAAGTCCTTACGCTATTAAAATATTTAAGGATGGGGGTACATATTCATGAATGGGGGTTGCAAATAAAATTAAATCCTAAGTTACTATTACAACCATATTGAAATGTACCATATAAGAAATAAAAAGGATTTGTTTAGAAAATGTTTTTGTCTTAATGAAAAAAGAAATAAATTAATTAATAAAAGAAAATATTTTTATGTCTTTTTATGTTAATATTGAAAATGATGAAAATGGAAATAAATGAAAGACAAACAGTGTGTTACTGCAAGCAAAACAAACAAGGATCAGAAGTTCTAAAGCCAGGCGCGTGATGACTCAGAAAGGAACATCAATGGAATCAGAAGTTCTGGATTGGTACACTCTGAGGTCCTGCAAGACACGTTAGAGGGAAAAAACAAAGGTTTTGGGTTGCTATGTTCTGAACTTCTGAATGTTAGAACAATGAGAAAATCTTAGAAGTTATGTATATTAAAATAGTGAAGAGAACTCAGAGGTTCAATATGTGCTAAGACAATGAGTGAACATCAGAAGTTTAGTGTGTGTTAACAGTGGGAAAATCATAGAAGTTCTGTATGTTAAAAAAGTGAGAAAAATCATAGAATTTCTGTATGTTAAAACAGTGAATGGAAATATCAGAAGTTCAGTGTTTTTAAACAGTGAGAAAATTATGGAAGTTCTGTATGTTAAAACAATGAGGAGAACTCAAAAATTCTGTGTTGTGCTAAAACTATGAGTGAACATCAGAAGTGCTATGCCATATTTCAACTCTTAATCAGCACATCAACAATTTATTCAGTTCTTATTAAACAGCAAATCAGAAGGATAACAGCACAACAGTTTATAGAAGTTCTAATCCTAAATCTGAGTCTAGCCCTAATCAAAAAGCTCTAATCCACAGTTTTTCTACTTATGCAATGATATGGACACCATTAATTGTGATATTTACATATTAATGATGTTCTGAATGAAAAAAAATGAAAAGTCAGAAAGACATACCTTGAATCCGGAGTGTGGGCTTGGAGGTTTGAGCTGCTGCCTTCAGATGTTCTGGTGTCAGCGAGAGCGACGAAACAGTGGTTGTGTTTTTTGATTCAAAGGGGAGGAACAAAAGGTTTTGTTTTGGATTTGCGAAGGTATTCCCTGTTTCCTCTTCTTTCTTTGATAATTCTCTCTCTCCAAAAGCCAGCCCCTTGAAAGTGTGATGGAGAAAATTATTATAGGTGAATTTGTTGTGATTTTTTTTGGGGGGGGGGGGGGGGGGGGAAACAAATGGGATTTGAACCTTTTTTGGCATCCAGTTCCCTTGCTTTTTCATCACTGTTTTCGTATGATAGTTTGGTGCAATTATGGGATGCAGGCATGGGCTGAACTAGCTGCTGATTAGCAGCTTTTAACCATGCTTAAGCTGGAGTTGTCAGCAGGATTTAAGGAAAAGCAAAACAAAGCATGGGCCTAGTACCAAAGTTTATTATCCCAAGACAGTAGAGGTAGTCTTGGTGAACATCCTTTGGATAAAGACTCAGAAAGTGGTTGTGAGCATTAATGACAATGAGACTTATCACAACCAGAAATCCTGCAACGCGAGATTTTACACCAAGGCTTAGTTCTGGATCAGAAGTTTTGCTTCAGCGTAACATCCAACCTCTGATCTTTTTATCTTCTGGCTTCAGCATGTTCTGAAGGAGTTTCCAGGCTCTCTAGGAAGTTTGTAACACGCTTTGTAAACCTTCTTTGAACTGCTCTTGCAAGCTCTGACTGAGCCTTTGTGAAAACTGATCCAAAAGTTCTGACCAAACTCTGCCTTGAGAGTGTCCAAAATTTGCTGAGTGTTATGGTGATAATCTGGTTGGAAGTTCTAAAATTGTCATAATTCTTAAACACTTAGAAAAAATTTCTAAGTATTTAAAATTTGACTTTTCCAAAGTAAAATTTGACTTTTAGATTCCTTGATGAAACAAACTTCATATTCCAACATGTCTTGATGAAATATGATTTTTGAGATTTGATTTTGATCAAAAGTCAAAGTTGGACTTCTCAGTGTGCAAATGACCATTTTGCCCTTGCAGATGACTTTTCTTGAAAAATTGCAGTTCAGGGCTTAGAATTGGATGGAAGCAAACTTGAGGATCCAGGATGATTCCTTGAAAAATGAGAGGGAAAATTTTGGGGTACAGCAACTGCCCCTGTTAAATCTTCTTACACCTGAAGATTTAGATTGGTAATTCTGCCCTTCGTGGCTTGAAGGTGGAAGATGATTGAACACTAGAGTGCCCAGAAAAGTTGCACTCCAAAATGTGTTAATTGGTTATGTAGGGAATGGGCTTAAAGATGCCATTTGGAGAGGTAATGGATAGTTGTTTGAGATGGGCTTAAAGATTCCATCCGAAGGTGATTGTATCTGGACTGAGCAGGATGATGAAGGAATCTTGGACGATTACTACCTCAGCAGGATGATGAAGGAATCTTGGACGATTACTACCTCAGCAAGATGATGAAGGAATCTTGGATGATTACTACCTCAGCAAGATGATGAAGGAATCTTTGGGCGATTTCTACCTCAGTAGGATGATGAAGGAATATTTGGGCGATTTCTACCTCAGCAGGATGATGAAGGAATCTTTGGGCGATTTCTACCTTAGCAGGATGATGAAGGAATCTTTGGGCGATTTCAACCTCAGCAGGATGGTGAAGGAATCTTGGATGACTACTACCTCAGTAATATGATAAAGGAATCTTGGATGACTACTACCTCAACAGGATGATGAAGGAATCTTGGATGACTACTACCTCAACAGGATGATGAAGGAATATTGGATGACTACTACCTCAGCAGGATGATGAAGGAATCTTAGATGACTACTACCTCAGCAGGATGATGAAGGAATCTTGGATGACTACTACCTCAGCAGGATGATGAAGGAATCTTGGATGACTACTACCTCAGTAGGATGATGAAGCAATTTTGGATGACTACTACCTCAACAGGATGATGAAGGAATCTTGGATGACTACTACCTCAGCAGGATGATAAAGTAATCTTGGATGACTACTACCTCAGCAGGATGATGAAGGAATCTTGGATGACTACTACCTCAGTAGGATAATGAAGGAATCTTGGATGACTACTACCTCAGCAGGATGATGAAGGAATATTGGATGACTACTACCTCAATAGGATGATGAGGGAATCTTAGATGACTACTACCTCAGTAGGATGATGAAGGAATCTTGGATGACTACTACCTCAGTAGGATGATGAAGGAATATTGGATGACTACTACCTCAGTAGGATGATGAAGGAATCTTGGATGACTACTACCTCAGTAGGATGATGAAGGAATCTTGGATGACTAATACCTCAACAAGATGATGAAGGAATCTTGGATGACTACTACCTCAGCAGGATGATGAAGGAATCTTGGACGATTACTACGTCAGCAGGATGATGAAGGAATCTTGGATGACTACTACCTCAGCAGGATGATGAAGGAATCTTGGATGACTACTACCTCAACATGATGATGAAGGAATCTTTGATGACTACTACCTCAGCAGGATGATGAAGGAATATTTGATGACTACTACCTCAACAGGGTGATGAAGGAATCTTGGATGACTACTACCTCAAAAGATGATGACCTTTATCTGTTGATTGATCTTTCCTGGAAGACAAAGAGTTAGTTGTATGCAATGTCATGATGTATGCATTATGTAATGATGTTCTTAAAATAAATGAGATTTGTGTTATATGTATTTTGTATGCATATGCTATGAATGTTATTGAGATGTAAGTGTATCTTCAAACTTTGCTCAGAATGTTTCCACTGAGGATTCCTGTTTTATTGTTTGAGGAGAACTCCACTGGGGAATGTTGAAAGCTCTGTATAGAGTGTTGATTCCTGCTTGGGGAAAAGAGTTTATGAGTCTTAGTCGTCTGTTGCTCTACTGGGGAGTCAAAGTTGAACTGATATCTGGTCGGGTCTAGGTTTCACAGTAACTTGTTGGGGATTGTAGAGTAGTCTACTGGGAAAGAGGAGTTGTGGTCCTTTGATTTATAGTAGTCGGAGAGGCAAACTCAAGTTGGGGAATCCTACCGTTTGTTGGGGAAATAAACCCTGTTGCCGGTCTGCTTGAGAGGTGACGAATTCATTGGGGGAAAGTCCTCAAGGATTCTTGAAGTCGACTCAGTTGGGGAGAGGATTTCAGAGATCGAAAATCTGGCAGAGGAATCATCCTATGAGAAGGATTGTTGGGGATATTTGTCACTGCCCCTAGTAGCGATGGTTTGTGGCACTGCCAGGAAATGTTTGACCGTACATAACCCTTTGTTGAGATTGGCGTTCAATGCCCCAAGTGACGAAGAAGGAGACTTGCTCCTGGTTACTCTGCAATTCTTGAGAGATATCTTGGAATCTTGACTGGACTGCCCCAGGTGTGCTGGATAGTGACATGTCATGTCCCCTTGTTGATAGCAGATTTATCAATGGGAGTGTCATCCTACTTGAATTGCTTTTGTTCACTGAGAGAGCTTTCGTTCATTGGATATTCATTGTGTGAATTTCTTTGCTGTCAAACAAATAGCCATATGCAAACAGTGATATTCAAGTAATGCAAAGTTTATGTTTGTCTTGAAATTTTTGAAAATGCGTTTTAGCGAGTAAAGAAATTTTGTAAGAAAAGTTCAACTCGGGATTTAGAGTAAAGCTCTACAGGTGTCAAGATACCTTTTGTAATAGTATGCTTTCGAACTAACCCATGCTTTAATTAGGACTTTTGAAGGGTTGTAACATGGCTTGGTTCATGGTTTAAGAAACAAAGGATAAAGTCTCAAAGTGTATTTGTACCCACCCGTTCTTCGTGATGTTCTTCAGTCCTAAGCTCAGTTAATTATACGTTTGAACTCCAATCGAGTCTGGAATGACGTTTTGGTGATGGTTCAGACAAGTTAAGTTTGTCGGAAGGAAATCATTTTTGCAACATTTTTCACGTTGTTGAGGATTTGTAGTGACCTATTTTTATTTGATTTGTTATCCCTAATTTTTTCCTGATTGTTCCTGTTTTAAGATTACAGTCAGCGATATGCCCCAGTTTTCTTAAGTCTCCTTTGTAGGTTATGACTTAGTGGGCTTTTCTTTTTGAGGGATAATTACTACCTATGTGATAGGGAACCATCACCGTCTTTTGATTCCAGAGGAATGTTTCTTGACGTCATTCATTGTATTACGAGATGAGAGTTTGTGGCTAATTGCGCGTTTGAATTAACTGAGAGACTACCCTGCCCTAGGTTTTGTTTAAAGGTTTTAATTTTGTGAAAAAGAAAAACTTCTACTTCTTTGGATCGAAGGGGTTGACTAGGGATTATCTTCCTTATAACTCCGGTGTTTAGGATTTGAAAGAATTCTTGTACATCGTCAGCAAGGTCTGTCCAAAAGCATACTGTATGAGATTATGGCATTGTTTTCGTCATCCTCCCTTTAAAGGCTTGTAAATTTTAGCAAGAGCTAAATGTCATAACGTAAGTAAAAAGCATAGTTTAAATGTAGTGAAAACGAATGGATGAGTTCAAGACAAACATATGAAATGCATTAATGAAACAATGTTTGACATTAATAGATAATTGTTTGAATAAAAAAAGGAATTACAACTTGAAAATTCAAATGAAACAAAAGCCTCTTTGTTTGAATTTTTCACTTCAGCTGGCGAGCCTTTGAGGGACAGCAGAAGAACTTTGTCTGGCCATCTTGTGTGAACTCCAGCATTCCTCTGTCAATCAAGTCTTGGATCTTATTTTTCAAAGCCCAACAGTCATTCGTATCATGCCAAAGATTATTGCAGTGGTATGCACATAATGCATTGGGATGATAGTTAGGATCAGAGGTATTGGGATTCCGAGAAGGATCCCTTAATGTGACCAAATTCAATTTCAGCAGGTGCTGTAAGATTTGCAATATAGGCATGTCAAGTTTGGTAAACTGCCTAACGCCTGGGACCTGTTTACTTTGGTTACCCTGTCCTTGTTGACGAAGTGGTTGCTGGGTTTGTAACGTGGAAGCAAATTGGGGAGGTCTTCTCTCCCTTAAACCGACTTCTTGTCTTATGGGCGAATGAGTAGTGACTTGATCCCCCCTCCTAGTTGTTTTCCTCATTTAGTTACATCCATCATGACTAAGCTTGTTGATGAGGGTCCTTAGCTCTTCTTGTCCTCGAGCCAAGTTTTGGATGAGAGCCATCTGGCCCACTAGTTGTCCCATCATCTGGATTTTCATTATGGTTATCTCAGTTCGCATCCGCTCCAACTGGTCATCTTTGTTGCCCTCAGGATTCCCCATGATCATTCTCCTAGTGAGGAGAGCTTTAACTTCTTCTTGTCCCTTGGATAGGTTCAAGAACATTTCTCAGAGTTGAGCGTTTTGAGCCTGGATGTCTTTGATAGTCTGATCTAGAGCCATGTATACTGAAATAACAGTAGGAAGATAAGGAGACTTGTATGGGAGAAACCTGTCGTGATATGATGCATGATATGTGGATGCTTGTTTTCAAGGATCTCGTGGGGTAAATGTTAGTAGTCACTTACAGTTTTGATTGGAGAACTTCGTATCGGTGGATGTTCTTCCACGAGAATTAAGCTCACCGTGTCAAGTGGGTTTTAGCCCTTGACTCAAGTTTGTTGTACTTGATCTTTGACGGCGTTTGGTCAGAGGAAAAGAAATCCTCTTGTCCCTTGATAGACATCTGATTCAACGTGACCCTACATCAAAGACCCTTGAGATCCTTGAAATGCTATTGAAAATGCTATGGTATGATGTTATATATAAATATGCGAGGTAAGTAAGTTATATACAAATAATCATATTCACACAAAGCAGACAAGTCCTTATGTTTAGGCTTGCATGGAGTTTGTAGGTAAGTACCCTCTTGAAGTTTAGTTGGCTCAACCTGTCCTATTTAATAGTAACCGGGTTCTAAGGGATCTCAATATCACTGACCTTTTCCACAAACTTCGTTCGATAGGAAATTGACTCGCAACCAAACAAAACTCAGGAGTCAAGTCTCAATGAGTGTAGCATCGAGTATCAACCAATTTTCAGCTTTACACCGAAAAGCGGATATCTCACTACTTCCTAAAGGCCAAGTTGGTAAAGTAAAGGTTCTAAGGGCAGTTGATGCTTCACGACACCATGCGGAGGCCTCGTACTCTCCTTGATTCGACTCAAGGGTTACCAGTACCAACCAAAGTGCCACATCATAGTAGCTACTGCTTCAACCGTGTCGGTATACCCCGCACAATTCCCTCATAGTCTATTGCTACTTACCTAAAAGGTGTCCCAAAATCCGGGTGTAGGATTTAAAACAAACCCAAACAATGAACCAAAATGTAAAGCATGCAAATCAAACAATGTAAGCAAGTAAATGTGATCTAACCCTAAGGTAACCCAATTTTTAAGTATTTCCCCAGCAGAGTGTCCAGTTCTGTGATACGGTGGGAGAATTGACTTGGAGTTTTGCGTTTGTGTTTGCAAATGTTGCGGTTTAGCAAGAGTCGCCACCGACTTTTCTTTTATCCAAAAGGAAAGGTGAAAAAGCACAGTAAAGACCTTTAGAGATGTTTTCTTGAGTTCTGGGGGTAGATTATGAAAAGGGAAGGTATTAGCACTATTTTCATCCATGGTTTTCCATGGGCTCTTAGTTACTTTCTAGATCACTTGCTTTTGTTTGAATGTGCTTGTGGTGTGGTTTTTGAAAGTATTTTGAAAATGTAACTTTGTAATGATTCTCATTTCTATAAGAACGCATACAAAGTGTTTGTTTCAAAAATAGTTCAAAGAGGTGTTTGTGAGATATGTTTTTGAAAGTGATTTTTAAAAAGGTGTTTTCTTTGTAAAGGTTCTCGTTTCTATAAGAACGCGTACAAAGTGTTATATTTTGAAAAATGTTTCCAAAACGAGAGTGTTGGTGTATGAAATGTTTTTGTTGTGAGCAAGCGAGCAACTAGGAGAAAATCTACCTACTCAAAAGGTCTTAAATGTTCTTTTCCTCCTCCTTTATATGTTGCTATCTTACCATTGAGTTGGTAAGAAGCCCCATCGTTGGATGTGAAGGGACGGGCATTGGGACGTTTGTATAGTCATAGAAGGCAGCATATGGGACGTCTTAGCAATGTCATTTTTTAGGGTCTAGATCGTTTACCAAAGGCAACATTGATGGTCATCGAGGGACTACGATCTTTTATCGAGGGTCTTTTGCTAAAACGCCCATGTTCGAGGGACATGACTATTTTTCGATAGGCCACAAAGTGGGATTACCCTAAGGGTGATAGTGTGTAAGTGTGTTTGATTGCATGCATTTTAGTCTTGATTAGGGTGATCTATTTGTCTATTTCATGTCTTGCCATACACACCCTAATTACTAGTACTTACATTCGAAAGCAATAAATTGCAGAAATGTAAAGTCCTTACGCTATTACAATCTTTTAGGGATGGGGGTAGATATTCATTAATGGGGGTTGCAAATAAAATTAAATCCTAAGTTACTATTACAACCATATTGAAATGTACCATATAAGAAAGAAAAATGATTTGTTTAGAAAATGTTTTTGTCTTAATGAAAAAAGAAATAAATTAATTAATCAAAGATAATATTTTTATGTCTTTTTATGTTAATATTGAAAATGATGAAAAGGGAAATAAATGAAAGACAGAAATAGCATGTTACTGCAAACAAAACAAACAAGGATCAGAAGTTCTGAAGCCAGGCGCGTGATGAATCATAAAGGAACGTCAATGAAATCAAAAGTTCTGGATTAGTACACTCTGAGGTCCTGCAAGACACGTTAGAGGGAAAACACAGAAGTTCTGGGTTGCTATGTGCTGAAATTCTGAATGTTAGAACTATGAGAAAATCTTAGAAGTTCTGTATATTAAAACAGTGAAGAGAACTCATAGGTTCAATATGTGCTAAGACAGTCAATGAACATCATAAGTCCAGTGTGTGTTAACAGTGGGAAAATAATAGAAGTTCTGTATGTTAAAACAATGAGAAAAATCATAGAAGTTCTGTATGTTAAAACAGTGAGTGGAAATATCAGAAGTTCAGTGTGTTTAAACAGTGAGAAAATCATGGAAGTTTTGTATGTTAAAACAGTGAGGAGAACTCAGAAATTCTGTGTTGTGCTAAAACTGTGAGTGAACATCAGAAGTTCTATGCCATATTTCAACTCTTAATCAGCACGTCAACAATTTATTCAGTTCTTATTAAACAGCAAATCAGAAGGATAACAACACAATAATTTATAGAAGTTCTAATCCTAAATATGAGTCTAGCCCTAATCAAGAAGCTCTGATCCACAATTTTTCTACTTATGAAATGATATGGACAACATTAATTGTGATATTTACATATTAATGATGTTCTGAATGAAAAAAAATGTAAAGTTAGAAAGACTTACCTTGAATCTGGAGTGTGGGCTTGGAGGTTTGAGCTGCTGCCTTCAGATGTTCTGATGTCAGCGAAAGCGACAGAACAATGGTTGTGTTCTTTGATTCAAAGGGGAGTAACAAAAGGTTTTGTTTTGGATTTGCGAAGGTTTTCCCTGTTTCCTCTTCTTTCTTTGATAATTCTCTCTCTCCAAAAGCCATCCCCTTGAAAGTGTGATGGAGCAACTTATTTATAGATGAATTTGTTGTGATTTTGGGGGAAAAAACAAATGGGATTTGAACCTTTTTTGGCATCATGTTCCCTTGCTTTTTCATCACTGTTTTCGTATGCTAGTTTGGTGCAATTATGGAATGCAGGCATAGGCTGAACTAGCTACTGATTAGCAGCTTTTAACCATGCTTAAGCTGGAGTTGTCAGCAGGATTTAAGGAAAAGCAAAACAAAGCATGGGCCTAGTACCAAAGTTTTCTATCCCAAGAAAGTAGAGGTACACGTGGTGAAAATCCTCTGGATAAAGACTCAAAAAGTGGTTGTGAGCATTAATAACGATGAGACTTATCACAACCAGAAATCCTGCAACGTGAGATTCTACACCAAGGCTTAGTTATGGATCAAAAGTTCTGCTTTAGCATAGCATCCAACCTCTGATCATTGTATCTTCTGGCTCCAACATGTTCTAAAGGAGTTTCCAGGCTCTCCAGGAAGTTTGTAACACGCTTTATAAACCTTCTTTGAACTACTCTTGAAAGCTCTGACTGAGCCTTTGTGAAAACAGGTCCAGAAGTTCTGACCAAACTCTGCCTTGAGAGTGTCCAGAATTTGTTGAGTGTTATGGTGATAATCTGGTCAGAAGTTCTGAAATTGTCATAATTCTTAAACACTTTGAAAAAATTTCTAAGTATTTAGAATTTGACTTTTCCAATGTAAAATTTGACTTTTGGATTCCTTGATAAAACAAACTTCATATTCCAACATGTCTTGATGAAATATGATTTTTGAGATTTGATTTTGATCAAAAATCAAAGTTGGACTTCTCAGTGTGCAAATGACCATTTTGCCCTTGCGGATGACTTTTCTTGAAAAATTGCAGTTCAAGGCTTGGAATTGGATTGAAGCAAACTTGAGGATCCATGGTGACTCCTTGAGAAATGAGAGGGCAAATTTTAGGGTACAAAAGCTTCGTCAATGGAAGTTGGCTCAATCAGAGACACTAATCCCATGAGAGATTCATCATAATTTCTAAATGTAGATCTTGTTCTGATTGGGTCTTCTTTCTTTCCCAGAATTTTGTTTCCCGGATGAGCTAAACTGCTTATGGATTGTCTTTTCTGGATGGGCTCTTCAGATGTTGTTGTAATGTTTGTGACATCTTCTTCTGGATTTGACTATGACTGTTTGTGAGGAACTTCTGATGCAGTGTCTTTAGTACTTGTAAATTGAACTTCTATATCTGCAAAAAATTTACCCTGCTTTGACTTTTGAGAGCCAAGATTATCATCAAATCTGAAATTGATGGACTCTTCCCCAATTCCTGTTTCTGTGTTATATACTTTATGACCTTTTGAGCGTTCAGAGTATCCTAACATGAGACACTTTTGTTCTTTAGAGTCAAACTTCTTCACGTGTTCTTTAGTGTTTAGCATAAAACAAGTACATCCGAATGGATGAAAATAAGAAATGTTGGGCTTTCTATTCTTCCTGGTTCATATGGAGTCTTATCCAGAATAGGTCTTATGGAGATTCTATTATCAATATAACACATTGTGTTAATTGTTTCTTCCCAGAAGTTCTTAGCAATGTTAGTCTCGTTGATCATGGTTCTGGCCATTTCTTGTAAAGTTCTATTCTTTCGTTCTACAACTCCATTTTGTTAAGGAGTTCTAGGACAAGATAAATCATGAGAGATGACATTCTAATTAAAAAATAATTCAAATTTTTTGTTTTTAAATTTCCCAGCATGATCACTTCTGACTTTAACAATTCTAAGATCTTTTTCGTTTTGGACTTGGTTACAGAAATCAAAGAACATAAAATGTGACTCATCCTTGTGTCTTAATAAATTTACCCATGTCCATCGGCTATAGGCATCTACGATCACTAGTCCATACTTCTTACCACTAATGGATGAAGTTTTCACTAGTCCAAATAGATCTATATGCAGATGTTCTAATGGTCTAGAGGTAGAAACAATATTTTTTTGTTTTGAAAGAATTTTTTGCAAACTTGCCTTTTTGACATGCTTCACATAGAGCATCTGAGCAGAATTTCATGTTAGGAAGTCCTCTGACTAGATTGATTTTTTTAAATTGATATATTCTTCTCATACTTACATGCCCTAATCTTCTGTGCCAGACCCATTGCTCATCGTTAATATAAAATAGGCATTTTACATTCTGACTTTTTAGTTCATAAAGTTTTATTTTGTAGATGTTATTCTTCCTCTTTCCATTAAATAGGATAGATCTATCTTTCTGACTAACTGCTTTACAGGACATTTGATTGAAGATTATATCATAACCGTTATCACTTAATTGGCTTATGGATAACAGGTTATGCACTAATCCATATACTAAAAAAAAATTAGTTATAGAAGGAAGTGTACCGTTAGCAATAGTTCAAGAGCCGATAATCTTTCCTTTCTGATTGCCTCCAAAACCTACGTAGCCTCTAGATTTAAGCTCCAAGCTTTGGAACATATTCTTTCTTCCCGTCATGTGTTGAGAGCATCCAGAGTCAAGGTACCAAGATTGGTGTTTCAGTTTTGCTGTTAAAGACATCTGCAACATAGACAATTTTGTCCTTAGGTACCCATATCTTTTTGGGTCCTTGTTTGTTAGAGTTACCAAAATTCTGTTTGAATTTTGGTTTCACAGAAAAAGAATTACTAATATACTTTATGTCACGTGTGTTCCCATAAGTGAGTTAGAATAAAGGGGGGGTGTTTTATGGCCATATCCTTAACCTTCTTAGGTTGAGATACTTTAACCTTGTATCCTATTCCTTTTCTTTCATTTCTGCTAACTCCACAGATCATTGAAGCCATCTTGCTCCTATCTATGTTTTTAGAAAGAAATTTTTGAAAGCTATGATCATATTCTTTTATGATCTTATCAGAGTTACTAGGAACTTCTGAGACAGTTTCTTTCTGATACTTTTGTAATTTATTTTCGAGTTTAGAAATTTTTTCTTTAAGCTCAGAGTTTTACATTCTCAGTCTCTTAGTTTCTTCAGAGTTAGAAGCTAGATCCTTTTTTAGGTTCTTATTTATGACTCGAAGTTGTTGATATCTTTCAAGAATTTCTGAAAGGCTTTCTTCTAATTGAGATCTAGAAAAGTTAGAGAATACCTCTTCTTCCTGAGTCTGATTCTAATTCAGATGATCCAGTGTTATCTGATACATTGGCCATTAGGGCTATATTGGCTCTTTCATCTTCTGATTCTGTTTCAGCTTCAGAAGATTCTGAGTCATCCCATATTTCCATGAGGCTTTTCTTCTTTTCTTTAAATAACTTCTTTTTAGGTTTCTGTTATTGGAGATTTGGACAATCGCTCTTGTAATGACCTTGTTCATTGCATTCTTAGCAAACAATATCTTTGTTACTTGGTTTTTTATATCTAGAAGATGGTTCAGAATGATTTCCTTTTCTTCTAGGCGTTCAGAACTTCCTCTGCCTATGCTTCCACAGCTGATTGACTCTTCTAGAGAGAAGAGATAATTTGTCTTAATCTGATTAGGATCCACCAGAGGTTTCTTCTTTTTCCTGTAAAACTTTTGGTTCATATTTTTTGTTATATTTAATAGCTAAAGACATACCTTGCTTCTGGGGCTCATCTTCTTCTAATTCTATCTCTTGACTTCTCATGGAGCTGACAAGTTCTTCTTTGAGAGACTTTATTCAGATCTTTGGTCAGTTTTAGCGCTGTGACCTAGGGTCTCCATTTCTTGGGTAAACTTTTAGCCCAGCAACCAGAATTTGAAATATTGAGAACATTGATTCAATGGTTTCATCTTCTTCTATTTTGAAAGCTTCATACTTCTGAATGAGAGCAAGAGCTTTGGTTTCTTTAACTTGTGTGTTGCCTTCATGCGTCATTCTCAAGGAGTCAAACATGTGTTTTGATGATTCTCTATTTGTAATCTTCTCATACTCTGCGTACGAGATAACCCTCAAGAGAATTGTTCTAGCCTTGTGATGATTTCTGAATTCCCACTTTTGATGATCTGTCATTCTTTTTTTGTCAATCTTCTGACTGCTTTCGTTAACTGGATATATGTACCCATCAGTCACGATATCTTAGAGATCAACACCATGATCTAGAAAGAAACTTTCAATTTTGTCCTTCCAATAATCAAAGTTTTCACCATCAAAGATTAGAGGTCTGTCGTTGATTATGTCTTTCTCATCGTGATAATCATAGCTGATGTTCTGACTTGGTCCCACCATAGTGTTTTTCTTGCTTGGATCTTTTTCTGACACGGTTAAGTGTTTGCACTCAGAACCAGGCGCTCTGATACCAATTGAAGAATGGAAAAACGCAAGAAGGTGGGGCTTGAATTGGGGTTTTTAAAACTTAATACAAAAGACACGTTGGTTATCCTTGTTTGTTTGAACTCAAACTACTCCATTCCACCCGCCAAAGTGATTTTGTCTCTCTCAACGAGGTCTTAATCCACTAAACAAACTTGATTACACAGATATGATGACAATTGTCAAAGTCTTCACAAGTTTAAACCACAACCCAATTTTCTCAAGGTATTACACAATACAATATTTGAAAGCGTGTACAAGATGTGTTTTCTAACAAAACAATATCACACAAGTGATGTATTACACAATGAAATTCAATAGATTGATGGTGAGGATATTTCTCATTTGTTCTGCACCGCAAAATCGTAAACGATTTCTCCTTCAAGTCTTGTTTATATAGGCAACGCATGTGAGGTGCTTTTGGAATGTTGATAAATAGTAATTAAAGAGCTTTCCAAACATAGATATTTGTGTCATCTTTCAGCTGTTACTTTTGAATAGGCATGAATGAAATGTAACACTTCAGAACATGCTTGCTAAAGATTACATCAGAAGATGAATGTTACCGTTGGGACTCCTTTGCTTCTTTCCAGAATTGTACAAAACAGAATAATGGAGTTCTTGTTCGCAGCGTTTAGTGCACTCAGAAGTTGTAGCTTTAGAACTTCTTTATATAGATGTGTTATGCATATTTTTCTTTCTATATAAGATGTGTTGCATCAGAGTTTAAACACGATCTAACTCATCTTTTATGCTTCTTACATCAGAACTTCCCTGCAAAATAAAATACTTATTTAGGGAGTATAATTGTTCTTTGAGTGTTTGTTATCATCAAAACTCTTACTAAGATTGTAGAATCAAACTATGTTCTAACAATTCTTACCACCTATGATTTCCATACCTTAACCGAACCACCTCATGTTACCATTACAACCTGATCTTCGTACTCGTCGAGCTTCCGACGTTAAACAAAGAACCTCATATGAGGCAACCCATGGATTTTCATTTTCTTAAACGGTTAATTTTTAATTTCAGTTAATAAATATCTAACTTGTGTTTGTTTTCTTTTCAGAGCCACTACGTTCTACTTAGCCAGATTTTATCCACTAATATCATTTCAAGATGCAGACATCGGATGAAATGAAGATCATTTTCAAGGACGATGACCAGAGGAAGCGCTTTGATACCCTAGCTAAGGGAACTCTCTCACCTACCAGATATCCAAATTTTCCTTCCTTGGTCTAATTAAGACTTGTTGACAATGTCCGATTTATTTTTACCCAGAAGGGTTGGGATAGATTTTCAGTAGCAAAACACCCAACCTACAGAAACCTCACACTGGAATTCTTAAGTTCATTCTGTTTCCAGCCCCACATTGTACAAGGAAAAGAGAGAGGCTTAGCCATATTCAGACTTTTTGACCAGTATTATGTCTCACCTATAAAGAGTTAGCCATATCCCTTGCTTTTCATCATAGTCCCCTAGCTTATTTTGAAGTGTTGATTGATATGCAAGGCAAACTAGACTTTTTCTGGAGAGGAATTACTAAAGATTCTTGTCATACCCCAAATTTGCCCCTAAGGTGTCAATAGTCAACTAATCCTTTTTAGTCATTTTTGTTATTTGAATTTTAGTGTTATTATAATTTTGTTACTAACTTAGTTTTATATACATTTTTTAGATATAGTGGTTTAAAATGAGAAATTAGGGGAGGCGTATTATTATTCTAAAAATATCATCTAAGTTGGCCCATTAAGTTTTGAAAGGCCCATTTTTTAGAGGTTGACCGAAGTTAACATCTATTTCTAGATTGTTAGTGATAATTATTATTACCTCTCGTTATTATTGTTTTGAATTTTCTTTTTTTTTGTTATCAATTTCAATATGTTATTAATATTATTAGTAATATTATTATATTATTAGAACTTTTATTTTTAATATTATTATTAGTACTATTATTAGTATTATTATTACTAGACACTATCTTATTATTATTATTATTAATTATTAAACAATATTATTATTATTATCATTAAAACCAGATATTATCAGTTATTATTTATTTTATTTTAATTATTATTTTTTATTATGTAAAAGGTGTTGACCAGAGTCAACAAGGGTGTTTGAAACCCTAATTCCCAACAGGCAACGGCGGCTTGTTCTTCGTCCTCTTCGTTAAGCAAGCTCGAAAGCCCATAAATAAAATCACAACGAATCAGTTTCATTGATTGGATTTATAACACGTAACAAAATCCAGATTCATCAAACACATACATCCTAATCTAAATCTAATTTACAATAGAATCACAATCAAATCCCTAAATCTAAACCAATTTACAAGCGAATCAATCTCTAAAACCTAATTTTTTATTACAATCAATCATCAATCACATATTGTAACAGCAAATCACAATAATTTTTCCTAATTCGTTATATCCCTAAAACTATAAAACCCTAAGTTTCTAATTGAACAAGGACCAAAAATTGCTAGCAGAAAATTGAAAGAAAGGAGAAGAAGTAGAGGAAGAATTTGATTCGGCCGCACTCTCCTCCCGATGTCAAAGCCCCTCGTTCGAAGTTCTAGGTTTCAAAAGTGAAACCCTAGATTTCTTAATCCTCTGTCGTCCTCATCGTGCCTGCAAATTGAAGGAGAAGAAGGAAATCAGAAATCTAAAACCATGGGAATCAGAGGACAACACAAAAATCACAACCGGGGAGGTATATTCGAAAACTTATCTTTGATAATCGTGACGATGTTGCTTCTTATTTTGGGGAATTTCTGAAGAAATTGGGGGTTAGGGTTCGAGATCATAACATGATCGGGGGTTTTCTGGGTTTGATGTCGTTTGGGGTTTGATTTCTCCCGTTGTTTTTCATCTGCAGGTGGTGCCGTCCGCTGCATTTTGTGGTTGGATGGTGTTTTCAACCGCAAGTGATGCTTTTGATTTGCGACACGTGGCCTTTAACAGGCCATGTGATGGGCGTTGTACAGCGATCCCATGCGTAAGCATTACCGTGCACCCTCAGTCAGCATTAAATCTCCGCCCTTAGATTAGGATGAGCGCTCTAGATCCCTGCGCGCCCAGTATAACACGTAAGTCCACCCAAATCGTATCCAAATGCACCCAGATTAGTATTGGGCCTCTTATACAAAATATTGGGTTGAACCCATTGCTATGCCAACACCCTCTTTTATTACTCAAGTATAACGTACACCCCTG
Organism: Vicia faba; assembly: GCA_948472305.1. Lineage (NCBI taxonomy): Eukaryota > Viridiplantae > Streptophyta > Magnoliopsida > Fabales > Fabaceae > Vicia > Vicia faba. The sequence continues at coordinate 308,133,158 of OX451740.1, read as the reverse complement.
TGTGTTAATGGGCCACGACCAAATTCTGGACTTGTGCCCCTCTTTTCCACACCTCCCATTTTTACTACCCTCTTGTAATCCACACCCCCAGCCATTTGGGCTCAAAATTTCTTTGAGTCAAAATATTTTTTCTCATACACTACACAATCTTAGTTTTACACCCCCTAAAAACTTAATTATTTTTCTTAAATTATTGAATTCTTTTAATTTGTTTATTTTATATTCTTAATTTAATTCTACATATTCTTTAGCATTTTCATTAAATAATTTTTTGCATAATTATTAAATTTTTTGTTAAAAATATTTAACATATTATAATTAGAAAATAGGTATTTTCTAAAAGCAGTAACCCTGATTTTTATAATTGGATTAAACATTTTTTTCTCATTCAAATTTATTTTCTCATATTGCATAGCACCTCTAAAATAGCTAACCAACCAAATGCTAACCTTTTTTATACTAACATAAAATTCAATATTATTTTCAAAAAAGGATTGTGGAAATCTTTTATATTAACTACGATTTGCGTCTACGATTCAGCTATTTTCAACTCAGACTTGATTCAAGAATTAATTCAAAATACTTTCACAATCCATAAAAAAACTAACCAAACACTTCGAACTAGAAATTAGGACTCTGATTCCTCAGAAGAGGATACGTAGGCATGCGTCTTAAAAACCAAGACGAGTTCCACTAATAAAAAAATTAAAACCATATCCTACCCTTTTAACTTAAACCCTAGGACTTCCTTGAGAACAAGGTACATGAAGGGTTCCTAACATCTTCCCTTCGTCTAAAGTGAATCAAGAACTTAGAATATCTATACATTTAGGGTTATTCCATTATTCACCCGTCGTTAGGGAAAAAGTAGTAGTGGCGACTCATAATTTTTTCTGGTTATGAAAATTCTCACCCTAATCCCGAGGCTATGAATAACACTCTAATCCACAATCTTACCATCCGTTACTTTCATATGGTTACAACCCAACCATTCTTTGGAAAAGTACCAAACCAAACATGTGTGAGCAAAGATGAGTTGTACTTTATCTTGAGGGTTTTCCAAAACCTCCCCATTAACTCTACAAACTTCGTTTTGCAAAATTTTAGCCAGGTTGCTAATCAGGCCATATAAAACATCTTTGTAGGCGGACTAGTTACTCATATTGCAATAGCACTAGGCCTATGCAATCACATAGCTCACGTAACCCATGCTTTCAGGTATGACCTGCTTGATATAGACATATGTTTCAATTATAGTCTATTATGGCATGAGGGACCCGACCGGTTTAGATTTCTAATTAACTATGAAGCAGTTAAGCATTTTACCTTATAAAATGAAGAGCTTACTAGCGTCCATGACCAAAATAACTGGCGGTACAAATTAGAAAACCCACATGAAAACCCATCACCACCAGAGACTCCTCCCGCACCTAGAAATGACAATAATCCACTAGAAGCACCTTCATCACCCTCTTCAACAAATCCTACTGATAATTAACATGTTGACTATGAGCTTTACGCTTTAAGAAGAGGAATCGTAACCATTCGCTGTGACCAAAGGGAATAAGTCGACATACTAACTGAGTAGATGGACAATCTTTTTTCAGGAGATATATTCATTAAGGAGAGCTCAAGGCCGTCATGGCCCCTGATCGTGACTACTCACCAGGTTCTATCATTCCGATTTCACCTTAGATCAAAACATTGAGGACAATGTTCGGTTTAAGTGTGGGAGAGGAACTTTACTCACTTTTTAGTTAGATTTCTTGTTTTCTAGTTAGATTTCATTCTTTCTAGTTAGATTTATTGCTTTTAAGTATCTCTTTTATCTTACTTCGAGTCCTTGCATGTATTTCCGAGTCTTTATGCATGGTTTTGGTTATTTATTGAATATTTCCTTTTATTGAGCCATACCGATTTTTTTTGAAAAATAGTAACAAAATTTGTTGTAAATTTGTGGTTATTAAACAAATAAAGTAAAATTGTTGTGATCGATCTGGATAATTTCAGCATCATTTTAACATCATAAGCCTCTTGATTATAGTGATCAATCTAGATAATTGTTGTGCTTTAAACCTTAGAATTCTCACCCCTAAACAAGTCCTTAAATAGTTTATTTTAGCAGTCGGCTCCGGCCGGAGCATGCTCTATGTAGGGAATCCGATGAATATAAGTGAATGATCCTAATTTTCATTCTATAACCAATAAAAAATTGGGAATACAACTTCTAAGTTAGCGGACCCTTAGTCGGTCACTTACCTCAACAGTTGTGGAACCTGCAAAAATAGAATAAAACTCGCTGTTAGTTGGTTCAGAGGTATCTTATTTTGAATTGGTATGACGAATCAAGGTTTGATCCCCTATGACTACAATCAGGTAAACAACTGGGTTACACCACCTCAGGTACCAGAACCCCGTACAAAGGATCAGAGTCATTAGTCGGTCGCCTTACTATGAGTGTGCATGGAAAACAGACTTAATGTGATTGCGTCTGAATGAAAAAGGATATAAAAATGGGATGATTAAGTTAGGCTTAAGCATAATAACATGATTTAGACCGGTTTGTACATGAGAGAGTCTTATGCCCGCAAATATTTGGAATGTGTTATTATGATACTCTTGTTTTTGTGAACTAGTACCTATTTATATAACCTTGTCCAAAGAAGAGTCTTTAAGCCCAAAGTAGCTCTTAAATGTCACATTTTACTTTAGTTTTTCTTGAGGACAAGCAAAGGTTCACGTGTGAGAGAGTTTGATAGGGCCAAAACACATTGTGTATTTTACTCGATTTGTGCATGTTTTATTGTTGTTTTATTTCTTTTTCCACTATTATGATGTTTTTTGACCATGTTTCAAATAAATGACCATTTGGGAGTCGTACGCAAAGAAATGAAGTAAAACAGATGAAAAACAAAATAATCAGGGGAAAATACACTCAAGGAGACCACCATGGCGTTCACCATAGAGGTGTTCGTGAGTGGTCCATGTCTCAATGATTAAAAGACCAAGTCTCAGGTGCCTTACAAGCATGGCGATCGCCATGGAAGGTGTGGCGACCGCCACACATCATAAAGACTAGGCAATTAGAATTTGGGCTTTCTTGGTCAAGGAACCACCCCACTCCCTCCTACTTTCTCTCCATGCTTTAGAAAACTTCCTTTGTGCTTTTAGGGTTTTGAAAACTCTATAAATACATCCTTTCATCCAACATTGAGATCATCCAAGCTTAGTTACAAACTTAAGCCACATACTGTCAAAATTGTAAGCGATTACCTATTCACATCAGAGGTTATCACATCATTGATTGAGTCTATAAATGAGTTTGGAGAAAGCTTTATTTGAAGCATTAATCTTGCTGTCATTTACTTTTCGCATTCAAGTTCAACAAATTTACTTCCTGTACCAGATTAAAGTCTCTTCGGAGCAGGTTTATTTATCACATTTCATTTTTTTATCGTCTCTTTATTTACCCACACTCTTATTTTCTCGCGAGCTCTTTTTCTACCTTTCTTTTAATTGCACGTTTAAAGTTTCATTTAATTTATCTGCTATGTCTTATTTCATGATCAAATCAATCATTTTATTGTGTTCCACAACCATGTCTAGATAAATTTATAAGTGTTGGAATGTGAGGATTGTCGATTCAATGGTACTCTAAACTGTTGTTCTTTGAGAAATACTTAGGGACCTTTTTTGGTTTAATCACAACTTTTATAAACTTAAATATGTCGGTTGCTACGAAAGTAGGACCATTTATAAATCGGTAAGATCAAAAGTCGTTCGGTACAAAATATTAAGGTTGTCTTTCTTTTAATTGATAAAAACCGCGAAAAATATTTGTTAATTAATTAGGAAGGTTAGCATTTTAGTAAAGTACTTTTAAACATATTTTTGAACGCGTTTGTATGTTTAGAGTACGGTTGGCCGAGCGAACACCGAGAACCTTTTAAAATCTTATTTTCCAATCAATTTTTTTCCCGTCTAAGCACAGAGTCTAATTTCTTAAAATATGGTTTACTACTTTAATGCTAGTAGCGCCGACCACCGTGACAATGGATGGTATAAATTAGAGAGTAAAATCTGGTTCTGAATACGCGAAAGAGACAGCTCATGTTTAATTAGATCTTTTCAAAGTAGGAAAATATTGTTCTAGAGTAATTTGATTTATGAATAACAAGAGTATTGACGAATTGATGAGATTCATATTCCAACATTGCTTTTTCTGATATTAATTCAAGTCTCTTACTTACTTTATTTTCACAACTCCAATCTTTATTTTATTAGCCTTAGATAAACACCATAACGATAGTAAATGATAGATTTGACTACTGGTCTTTGTGGGTTCGACACTCTTTATATTACTCTGATACTATAAGAACACAGGATATAAAGAGAGATCCAGTAAATTAAAAACGTGATGTGCTAATAATCATTAACAACTTCATTAGAGGCACAATGTTCTTCAATAAAGGTGTTGTAGGAAGTTTTCTTGAACTCAAATCAGGCTTGGTCTTGGTAATTTTTTAGGGTTTAAAATCCTTGTCAGTTGGTCGAAGATCGAAAATAACAGAGACATCAAAGAGTGTGGGGGTCATCATCCCACAAGGAAGATGAAACGGGATAGTAACAACCTCCTTGAAACACAAAGCATCAATAACCATAGAAGGATTTTACCTAGGGCTAACCCTTGAAAGCTCAATCAGGTCATAAATGCCTTGATCTTTCCATATGAGCTTCTTCTTTGGTTGGACTATGTTTAATCAATTGATGTAGGCTAAGTCAGCATCCTCAAGGGGAGGTGGTCATTGGTTTTTACACAATTATTTACCTTTAATTGTAGTTATCTTTCTTTATATTGTCAAGCATTTTATTTCATTTCTCCACATTTTATGCATTGGTTGTGTGTTTTAGTGTTTTTAGGCTCAGAGGAATAAATCGGGATAAATTGGGCCAAAAAGTGCAATATTCAGAGTTTCAGAGGAAGTCAAAATACCATGCTACAGGAGACTTGACACGACCACCCGTGTCACCTGACATGGGCCGTGTCATAATGAAGGTCAGGATGAGTAAAAGGAAAATGGACAGTCAGGGGGGCTAACACGGGTGCCCGTGTCACCTGACACAGCCTGTGTCAGGGTTCTTGAGAAGAAAAATCAATAATTAAAATTCCAGAGGAGAACCACGGGCAGTCGTGTTGGGCTGCGATGGTGATTTCAGTATTTTATGCTATTTTGCTTCATAGTTGGCATGCGATGGTGTTTTGGATATTTCTAACCGACCTAAGTGAATTTTTGCTATTTAGATGAGTTTTGAATAGGAATTAGGGGACTTTTTCCAGTGGAGAATTTTGACGATTTAAGAGAGCAACGTATGATATTAGTGGGGGACATAGATTTTTCACGAGCTAAGGCAATTGAAGATCAAAGTTCAGCATTTATCTGTAATGTCTAACTTTTTATGTTATTTAAATTCTTTTAAACAATATGAATAGATAATCCCCTAAATGCTAGAGGATATCCCTGATTTGATTTTGTAATGACTTTGAATTCCTAATTTTAGAAATTTATTGGTTTTTCATATTCAATTTGATTGTACAAGGTTTTTATTGCTTTCTTTGTCGGACCAATAAGGATTGATTTACGGTTGACAATTTGTTGGACCGTGGTTGTTAAGGTTTTTATATTATTAGACTATAGTAGATATCACCTAGGACTAGGGATACTTTATAGTTACTGGTTAAATCTTGATAAAACAAAGGCTTGATTTCATCATAATTCTCTAAGGGCTTAGGATTTAAGATGAATGTTCAAAGGTTTTCCCACTAAGGACTTAGGGGTAAATAAACTAAAGATCTGGTAATTGAGTATTTTTTAACTTGTTGAAGAAATTAGGATTCAAGCTCGAATAGGTAGACTAGCCTCCAACAAAGAACATTCAGTTCATACAGAGTCAGAGTCAGTAGAAGAAAGACCTATGGGTGAAAATCCACCAGCACTTGAGAGACTTCTTGAGGACTATGGAGGAGAAAATGCTCCAGCAGGTCGGTTGACTATTATGAATCAAATGGTAAATGTTCCAAATTTTTCAGCTGCACCCTTCAACTATTTGCCAGCTTGAGAATAAACCTTTTGCAGGGAAGATAAATGAAGACGCGAATAAGCATTTGAAAAGGTTTCTTACTATGAGCACTAATTTGAAGATTGAGGGGCACTTTGAAGAAGCAAAGAAATTAAGAATGTTTTTGTTCATGCTTTCTGAAGATGCTGAAGAGTGGGTTTACTCATTACCTGTTAGGAGTATTACTAGTTGGGAAGAGATAGAGAAAATTTTTCTTGATGAATACTTTCCTGCTTCTGTTTACTTTTCGCAAAAGATATAATATTGTGAATTTTAAGCAGAAAGAAGGAGAGTCGCTAAGGGATGCTTATAAGAGGTTCAAAAGGTTATTGGTAGCTTGTCCCACTCACAATATGGATTAAACTGAACAAATGCAGGTGTTTGTAAATGGCTTCAGAATGAAGACAAAGCAACTTATTCATACAACTGTCGGTGGATCATCCAACTTTACAACAACCACTAGAATTAAGAAGATCATTGAAGCCATTCCTACAAATGAACACCTGGAATTAGATGACCGAAGTGTGCGTAAACCAGAGGGAGTATTTGACTTGAAACTTGCACATAAAGTGGTAAAGATGGAAATCAAATTGGTGCTGAAGTTAAAAGAAGACTTAAGGCTATTAATTTAGGTACTCAAACTATATCCCAAGTTCAACCTACTCAGACTGTCAGTTGTGAGATTTGTAGTGGAGCTCATCACACTGTGTATTGTCTTTCTACTCCATAACAAATTGAAGAGATCAAGTTCTTGAAGCCGAATAATCCGTATTCGAACACCTATAATACAGAGTGGGAGAATCATCCCAACTTATCCTGGAAAGATAATCAACAACAAGATCCACATGAGGCAGAATGGGAGGTAACTATTGCAAATATGACTTCCCACACTTCTCAATTCCAATAAGAGACAAGGAGAAATCATAGGAATAACCAACTTTAATCACAAATTTGGAAGTTCAAATGGGATAGATTGCACAACAATTATCTCTGTAAGCACAAGGAAATCCAAAAAATCATGAGAATGTTAATGCGGTCACAACAAGGAGTCAGAAAGTTGCTAAAGAAAAATAAAAGGAGGAAAAAATTGATGATCATGTAATAGAAGTAGATCTAGAAGTGAGATAGAACAAGAAAAGGGAGGAAGAAGTGGTATCACCTCTAAAGCCAATTGAAGAGAAGAGTGCAAAGGAGACTAAACCAATGATTAATATGTTGTATCCCTATCGAGTAGCAAAGAAGGACCCAAACGAGAAAGACTTTGAGAAATTTGTCAAATTGTTTAAAATTCTAGAGATCAACATACCGTTATTTGAAGCGCTCGAGAAAATGCCCTTGTACCGGAAATTCATGAAAGAGGTACTATAAAAAAAGATACCAACATGAGATGGATCGGTACCCGGTGATACGATTGTGTGCAATCATGCCCGAGAGAAGAATACCTGTCAAGAAACGGATACTGGATCAATTGCAATAACGTGCACTATTAAAGACAGAACATTCAAGAGGGTTCTAATTGATTAGGGTTCTAGTGTGAGCCTAATACAACTATCTATCTTCAAAAAGCTTGGTATTGAAAAGATAAGCGAGAGTGGGACAAAATTAAAAATTATTGATCACACCATCAAGCAGTCATATGGGATAGTTGGAGATGTATTGGTGAAAATTGACAATTTTGTCTTTCCAGTTGATTTCCAGATCATGGTCATTCCTGAAGATGAAGAGAATCCCATCATTCTTGGTCGACCATTTTTGCTTACTAGTCGATTCAATTTTGATATCGAAAAAGGGACACTGTCGTTAAAATCATTTGATGAGGAGATAACATTGAAAATGTTGGAGATAAAGAAGCATGGTGTAGGTGGAAATAATAAATCTCCAATCAGTATGATCATACTAAAAGGAGAAAGCAAAAGTTCAAAACCACTCCTAGAAGAAGTTTAAGGCACAATCTCTCAGGTGGCATCAATAAAAATTCCTAAGTGTGATTGCATGCACTCCAATCAAAGTGTTTTGATGAATACCACCATACATAAAGTCAAAGAAATATCAAGGTTATGGAAAATAATATATTCAATATCATATAATATTTCAAGACCATTCTATGAAGTCTTCTACAAGTGTACAACCAACTTTCAAGATGAAGATTTATGAAGATTCATCAACAAGTTAGGTACAAGTTTTAAATTTAGGGTTTTAAGATTATATAGTGCTCAAAATACACTATAAATATTTTACATAAATGTCATGATCATTTAAGAGTAAAACATTGCATGTCCATCACTTAGAAAATAAGTTTTTATCACTTTCACTCAGTGGTAACCGGTTACAGGGCTTCGCAAAAATAAAAATAATTTACTGGTTCAGTGGTAACCGGTTACAGTTTTTGGGTAACCAGTTACATCCATGCAGATTTAAAAATATATACGTTATCACGTCTGTGTAACCGGTTACAGCCCTACGGTAACCGGTTACCGCTGAAGAAAATTTTCAAATATTTTCTGTTTTACTTGGTTGTTGGGTGATACCTCTTAGGGTCCAACCATTGTATATTTTTACTCATCTAGGGTGTAACGAAAGGGTGAATTTCATATATAAAATTCATTTTTCATCCTGATCATTACACATGACACATTATTCAAAATTTCAAAAATTCCCAAGAGTTGTAAAACTTTGAGAATTTACATATTGCATGAAACACTGTTTAGAAATTTCATACTCATCATTGTTTCAGCATATATTGAGCACCAACTCTGACTATAAAGTTTTTATTAAATATTATCTTAGTGTCTTAATAACCATAGTGTTATTCAAGAATTGATCATACTTTGTAAAAATCAGATTTTGTATAAGATTAACCTTGCATTCCAGGATTGTTGGAGCAAGTGCATGCATTGAAGAGGATTGTTCTTCTTGCACTTATTGTTCAAGATCTTAAAGGTTTTAAGAGCCTGTGATCTTCCTATAGATTATATATTAAGGCATCACCTTTGGTGTGATTAGGCTTTTGCAATCATTCTAAACTATAGTGAAATCTCTTCCGTGTTGGCAAGAAGAGTAAAGTACTCTCTGACTGTGAGGGGAACCAAGATATATCTGGTGTTCATTTACTTTCTGCATTTTATTGCTTTCATCACCATAATTAGAAAATTAAGAACATTAACAAGAGAAGGAAAAAATTGACCATCACCTAATTTACTCCCCCCTTCTCTTAGGCGCATTATTAACTTGCATTTGGTATCAGAGCAAGTTAAGGTAACTTGTTCCTATTCGATCCATAATGGCTTCCGCATAACCAACTTTCAAAGATGGTGGTAGTAACAACAAGCCTCCATTGTTTTGTGGTGAATACTTTGAATTTTGTAAAATTCGCATGAAGGCTCATTTAGAAGCACAGGGAGAAAAAATATGGAATGCTGTCCAAAATGGTCCGTTCACTCTGGTATGTGTTGTCAATGGTGTTGGAACATCAAAGCCTAAATATAATAGGATGATGGTGATAAGAAAAAGGTCCTTTATGATAATAAAGAAATCAATCTTCTTCAAGGTGCACTTTTAATGGATTAATTCTTTTGTGTTTTGGCATGTACAACGATAAAGGAAATTTTGGATACTTTGGTTGAAACACACGAACGAACGCTCGAAGTCAAAAGATCAAGATTACCTTGAGTCAAGAGTTCGAGATGTTTAGAATGGAACCTGGAGAATCTATTGTCAATATGGAGAAATGATTTGTTCATTTGACGAATCATTTAAAAGCTCTTGGTAAAACTCTCACCAATGACGAACTCAACCTAAAGGTGCTTCGATCCATGACTAGAGAATGGCAACCAAAAGTAATGGCTATTTCGGAAAAGAAGAATTTATCCAATATGTAATGGGCAACTCTATTTGATAAAATTCAAGAATACTAGATGGAACTCGGAAGACTTTCTAAGCATGGAATTCAAGAAAAGAAATAAAAAAGTATTGCTTTGGAGGTGGAGTCCAAGGAAGTCGCTATTGAAGAAAATCCAGAAGAAGATGAAAATTTCATGCTTCTTTTAAAAAGGTTAGGCAGATTCTTTGGTCCTAAAAATAATTTTGGTAATTCTAAGCTTTCTAAAAAGTCCAAGAACATCCTCTTAGGGTCAAAATTGAGGGAGATATGCATTGTCAAAGTTGGCCATTTTTGGGAAATTTGCCCAAAGTCAACAATGCTCAAAATTGCATTTTTTCCACATGGGTCCATCTTTTCAAGATTGAATCTCAGTCTTAGCATGGTCCACGACCTATGGGACCCTCCATGCCTTATTCACATGTTTATTTAATTTATTTTGATTTTATTTATTTAAAATTCAAATAAAATCAAATAAAATAAAAAATAAATCAAATCAATGGAATGAGATTTGTTTTGCATTGAATTATAGATCATGCAAGCTCCAAAACAAGAGAAAATATTCAAATTTGGAAAGATAGGAATCAAAATTCAAGACCATTACATCTTTGGATTCTTTCTAATTCTATTGCCCTAATTTAATTCAGTACATATACACAAGTATTGTGAACCCTAGAGAAAAAGTTTTTATGCGCAGCGTGCCTCCCTAAGAGCAAGAACAAGTGCTATTTTTTTGTCAAAAAAGTGCAGAGCCCATTCTCCTTCACAGAATGACTCAAGCCATTCCAAGGATCAAATCATATCCCTGGGTATCCTCTGAAGCGATTGCAACCATTACTAAAGCCTGAAACATCAAGAATCGTGCTCTCTCACAGCCACAGTTTGTGTCTTTTTCCAAAACTCGATTACAATGATTTATCCATCATGAATCTGTTTTGATCATATATCCATGTTTGCTATCATATTTTCAATGTTTTTGATTGGTCTAATTAAAGTTTAAGCGCGAGAATAGCTTCTTGCCATGACTAGGGTTCATAATCTCGAATTTGGGGTTTCCTTCTCTAGGGAAAATTGGTCCAAATTATGGGTACCATAGCATTCAGGGGGTTATTTCGAATTGATCCATGCCCTTGGTTGGGATTTATATTGCTTGTGCTGCATTTTTTATTTTTACAGGTTTGTAGCCAGGCACAAGAATTGTCGCTATAGCCTATAGTGACGAATCTGTATGTAGGTAAAAGCCCAGTTTCTAAAACAACAGTTATGGAAAGAAGACCATTAGGTGGTAGACTCCCATTGGGAGATTTGAATTTGCACGCATTTCTGGGCATAATAATCTGTTTATGTTATATTTTATTTGTTGAAATATGTTCACGGCTAACAATTCAGCGCAAATGGGAAAGAGCAGGGCGTGCATTGCAAACGTCCTGGGTTCGATCCCAGGCGTATGCATTTTACATTTTCTCAATATTTTCCACAGGATCTAGCACACAACGTCCAAAGGAGAGTATCACGCAACTCACGATCTGACCATCAGATTCATCTCCATCCAAGATCCAACGCGCAGTAGGTGTAGTGCATAGAGGGCATCCCAGATCTAGTGACATTGGATCAAATGCCAGCCTTGGGCCAGCTATTCTGGGCCTGGAGAATTTCAGCCATACACCCCCCAGAATTACTTCTCATATCAGGCCCATTTAAATTTTGTTTTAAATTTCTTTAACTTTATTATTTTATTTTATTTTTATTGTTTTAAAAATCTTTTTTTAATTAAATCTCAAAATCATAAAAACACAAAAAATTAGAATTAGGTTTTTTTATAAAATATTTAATTTCATTAATTAATTAGGTTAATTATGATGATTTAAATTCCTTTTTCATAATTAAAATTAATTAGAAATTAGGTTAATTTGCAAAATTAATTACTTTCTCAAAAAATCCAAAAAAATATTTTTCTTTATTCACTAATTAAATGTCTTTTAATTTAAATTTAATTCCTCGTATTTAATTTCATTGTGCGCATTTATTTATTTATTTTTTCCAATTAATGTAATTGCTTCGAGTTTGTAATAACTTTTAACTTAGGTTTATTACTCTTTTTATTTATTGTTTTCCCCAAGTTTTTGATTATGTAATCCCCCTCCCTAAAGCCTTGTAATAGCTAGGTTTAAATTTCTTGCACTTTATTTTCTGTCTTTATAAACTGCTAGATGATTGATAATAGGATTGTATGTAAAAAATCAATAATTTAAAACAGTAGAAAACCCTAACTGTGCAAAGATAATTGACTGAAAAACAAACACTTGCACATGCTCACTCTTAGGGTTTGCCCCACTTAGATTGCCTTCGGTAAAAATTCAAGAAGTATAGGGAGTTTTGGTGGTTGCCCTCTGGTCCCAAAAGATCAAAAATGACCCATTCGAATGTTGCCTCGGAAAGATCTTTAGGACTCTAGGGTAGCTACTAAGGTTTCCTAACCATTACTTTAGTGATCGCAATTGTCCCTTTCGATTGTCCCTCAAACTCCAACGATGGAGCTACCTACTCCTTAATAGTAGGATAGCGCTGTCTAAAGGAAATAAGAAAAACAAACAGTCTTTTTCGAGTAGGTAGAAACTTTTAGATACTTGCTCAAACAGATTTTTACACCATACACTTTCAAACAAATTTTTCAAACTAAAGTTTTTCAAAACACTTTATCACACTCTTGAGGACTGATACAAGGGTTACCATAAAGTGAAACGCCGCACTAACGCAATTTCTAAAACTTTTTAAAAGCACACAAACACACAAAAACAATTTAAGAATGAGCAAGTACCTAAGAGCCCATGGAAAAACATGGATAGAAAGGGTGATAATACCTTCCCTTTCTATAATCTACTCCCCGTACTCAGAAACATCTTGAAAAATGTTTTTTATGTTCTTTTTCCCTTTTCCTTTGTTGGATGAAATAAAAGACGGTGGCGACTCTTGCTTACCGTACATTTGCGAACAAAAAACGCAAAACCAGTAATAATAAAAAATAGTTGGTTCTGCCACCGTATCAGAGAACTGGCGACTCTGCTGGGGAATTATTAATAAAGTGGGGTATACCTTAGGATCTAGGTCATTTTTAAATTGCTTTCTTGTTTCTTTTACCTACTTTATCTTTAAGGGTTTTTGCTTGGGTATTGTTGAAGATCCTACACCCGGATCTGGGGACACTTTTTTAGGTAAACAACAATAGATCGTGGAGACTTTACGGCGTAGACCGATATGGTTTAAGCGATGGCTGTGTTGTTGTGACACTTTGGTTGGTACCGGTATCCTTCGTGTTGAAACGAGGAGAATACGGGGCCGCCGCGTGGTACCATGAAGCACTAGCTGTGTACGCCAATTTTTGCCTCTAAGATCCTTTCATCATACCATGTTGATTCATTCACAGTAAGATCACACTAGGATTCTTGGTTACCCTCCCTATATGTAGCTTTTCCCTTTTGAGGAATCACCAAGCACCTTGACTTGTGTTCTTTTGTGATCATGAATATTGTTTTTGTCTTGATTTCTTCTTTCAACTAAATAAAATGCAATGTTGGTTTGTCTTGCTTTTTATCCATGTAGGTAAAGGCAATGGGATTTAACAAGTTACCCCATGGGTTCATGAGTTTATTTCCATGCCCTAGTCAAAAAGCTTAAGAAGTTCAAACTTCACCATTGGCTTGGTTTTGGAAGAATTGGCATGGCAAGGTAGTTTTGGTTCATCACATTTCAAGGTTATCAAATTTGGTTGAAAATCACAAGGTATTGATTGGAGAAGTTGTCATGGTTGGACAAGATTTTATTCCATTTGGTCACAAGTGCATATTTATCTCAATGTTCAAGATATGGAAGTGGTTTTGGTGGCTATGAGTTCTCATTATCATCCTCAACAAATTCTATTTACAAATCATGTATGTTGGTACAAGAAGTTTGTTCAAAATTGTCAAAGTTCCTCAAAGCATTCTCTTGATCTAAGGAGCTAGGGTTTTAAACTTCAAAGGAATATATCTTGCTCATCTCTTGGTATTTTTGAGTGATTCTAAATACATATTTCTCTTAAAAGGGTTATTAACAAATCACTTCAAAAGTTTCAAGGAGTTGTCATGAGGAAGAGACTCAATGAGGAAGAAAGATTACAAGTCCTCCAGATGAATCCTCAATTTTCCATGTGTGACTTCAAATGATAATAACTTGGTCAATTTTTATCACCTTGAGCCCATTATTTTTCATAATGATCTTGAAGGTGTGACCTTTATACCTTCTTTTATGTGCAAAGTGAGAAAATGGATGGAAGTTTCCTTAAGGATGCAAAAGATTATAGGTCATTTAATGATATTTTGCCAACTTCAATAATTCATAACTCTCTCAATTTTTGGAGATTTTGAATGGTTCAAGTTTCAAAATGTTATTCAAGAGATCTACATCATGCCATCTTTTTTGGTAAAGAGCAAATTCCAAGTGGAAGACCATGTTTGGATGCAAGACATTATAGGTCATTTTTGAAGAAGAACTTGAAATATTTCTAAGTATGGAAAGTCAACTCTTTTTCTCCAACTTTGACTCAACACAACTTTCAGCTCAGGCATCCATTTGATTCCATTCTTTTTCCATTACAAAGCTTGTAACCTCATCTTTCTAAATCATCAAGAATCATACTTTAAGACCCCTTGAGTTGAGAATGCCATTGTTTCAAAAGTGGTAACTTGGAATTAAAGTTTCATTGCAAGTCAGAATTTGAATTTCATGTTACAACCTCTAAACCTCAAATTAGCACGCGTTTTGGGTCTAAACATGATTAGCCAACTTTCCCAAGTGGATTAGTGCATCAAAACGCGCATTTTGGATGAGTTTTGACAAAAGAGAAGTCACATTTTCTTCATGATGCAGACCCACACGAATTCCCTCCAAATTGCATCATTCACCCTTACTTTTGATCCCATTTGCTTCTTCTATAAATACATGAGCAATCCCATTCAGTTTCCCAAGCTTGGGTAGCCAGAATCACCCTGCCAAACTTGTTCCACAACTCAGAATTCAGTAACTTCAAAATCCATTCTCGAGCCTTTTTCAATCCAATCTTTCTATCAATTCACCTTCCTTGATCTTCCCTGAAGCTAAACACATAATTACATTCAAGAATTGTGCCCTATACTGCTCCATAGAAGCCCAGTTTCAGAGCTCTGCAACTCAACTTCAATAGGTAGATTCCTTCATCAATTCTTCAAAACTCTGATATCATTGTATTGCTCTCATTGCCCTCGTTCTAGTCGCAACACTTACCTTTTACTAAAAACACGTTTTGACCATGAAATTTCAAACCCCTTTTCAAAACTTTCCTTCCAAATTGCTTGAGCTACAGTTTATATAAATTTGGCGCGAGGGTGTGGTTGTCTTCGTCTTGAAGAGACGAAGCGAACGACATAGGTCTGAGCTTCTGATTTTACAGTTTGAGAGACCTGAAAATCACGTTGGTTGGAGGTTGAAGATGACCTATGTGTCATCTTCCAACCAATGATGGCACGCCACTTGTTATTTTTGAAAATCTGATTTATATTTGATTCTGTACTTTATTCACTAATGACTATGATATGCACGGCGCGCCAGATCCCTTGGATTTGATTACTAACGCATTTTGACTCTCATCCAATGGTCCACATATTTTTACTTTTATTTTCTTTTCTGATTTTTATATTTTAATTGTTTTAAATTTCAAAAAAATCATAGAAAATTCATTTGAAGTCCAAAAAATATAAAAAAATTACGAAAAAATATTTTGATTATTCTCTTTCAGATTTTTTTTTTCACAATTTAATTTTGTGTTTTGGTATTTTTTATAAATTTACACTTTATTTGAATTGTTTTAAATGTTTAAAAATACTTTTATATATTTTTAAATTGTGAAAAAATTATGTAGTGATCCAATGATATTGTGACAAATATTGGTGACCTTATTTTATTTTTGTTTCTGATCTTACTATTTTTTTTATCATTTTTGGTTTATGTTACCCATTTCTTTTAATTTAAAAATAGTTTCTAACTTTAAAAAATTACCAAAAAATTTGTAAAATTATTTGAGCCTTTTTTTGATTTTTCTATGGTCTTACTTTTTATTTCTTGATCAATTTGAACATAGTTGATATTTTTATCTTTATTTTCTATTTTTAAACATTATTTTTAAATCCTTTTGTATATATTAAAATGTAATATTATTTTGTGACTATTTTCTGGCTGATCTTGGATTAAATTTTGGATCATGAACTTTATTAACATCATTGGATCCATGGTGTTGAGTTTAACTCCACAAAAATGGATGAATGATTTTAATAATAGTTTGATTAAATTTAATTCAAAAGTGGTTTGTATATTCTCTCCCATCCCTCTTCATCTCATCCCCTTCTTATTGCACTAAATGTCGTTGGAGCATGATCTCTATATCATGTCTCAGAATAAATGGTGCATAAATTTCTATTGATCGGCCTCAAAATAGGTGTGACTTCTATATAAGTCCACTTACGATTGCTTAACATAGCGCTAAAATTTTGTCCCGATTCGAATAAATGATCATTCATGGCCCAAACTTATGTTTGCAAGCCCAAGTATGTTAATTTGATCTCTTTGATCCAATAAATTTGAGATTCATTGTGTGGAGGCTTTGGTTCTACCAATCCTTTAATGGATCTACAACACCTTTGGTCAACGTGGATCACTTAAACACCGTTGATCATTAAATGGCACTTGTGAGAATTCCAAATGGATGATATACTTGACAAAAAACAAATGCAACTTGTTGTGAGGAGGATTTGGTTCTACCAATCCTCTAATGAGTTCCAAATGCAAGTTTCAAGATGATCATCCAACTAACCACAAATCACTAATAATTGAATTTATCCTTTATTTTTATTATATGCCCCTTTTATTTTTATGCACTATTTACTTTTAGCATTTACATTTCATGCCATTTTTATCTTTTCTCATTTGAGCATTTACTTTCTTGTCATTTTTACTTTGCTCACTTGTGCTTTTCTTTTCCTTTTTAAGATACTTAATAATCAACACAAACCCTAAATATCTTTAATGGTACTTGGACTATTTGGTTACTATCCTTGGCATTATGGAGAATGGGACTTTCTTTTTGGACTTAGGATTAGAATCCTTGGCCTATCTTAGAGACTTTGTGATCTTATCTGATTATTTTGTCTGGAGTTATTGAGGTTTACCTCAAGACATTGGATTACTTGTTTGTTTTTGTGTGCAGGTTTTTGTGATTACACCCTTTGTTTGTAATCTGGAATTCACCCGTATACAGCCGTTACTCTGCCCAATTTTTGTGAAGACTTAATATACTTAAAGTTTGGTTCTCTCAAGAGGTCTAGTATCTTTTGCTTGATTGGTTTTCAATCTAAGGAATGGGAATTCTATCTTGCCTCATAATGTCAAGTATTGGCTTCTTGTTGGTTAGATGGTTCTTATCCCTAGCTTTTACCTTATGCTTTAGGATAGTCCCTTCTTCTCCTCCCGTCTTTTTTAATTTCAAAAATCTTCTTCCTCCTTTTGAAAACTTTTCTTGTTTTTAAACTTGACCCACTTTCATAATAAACTTGGACTTATGTCCATGCATTTTCAAAACATTTTCATAAATAAACTCCAAACAACTTAATAATACCTTGACATTTTTTGTGAGAAGACTAAAAGTCAATCAATCTCATTTCAAACCATTTTTGCCACTTTGGCTTTTATCTTTAAACTTTTCTCAAAAGATTGAACTCTTGTCAATCCTTGTAGTGATGCAAATAAATATACTTCTACAATATGTAGTGGAGAGATAATTTCCACTTGGGTGTTAAGTGAGGCATTGTTGATTTTAAAATCCAAGCCATATCCTCCACTTTGAGATGATGCAAATTCTCCTTTCTCATGATTGTGGGTAGTAAGTATGTTTTCCACACAGACAATGACGATGATGTCTTATCTCATAAAATTAACCAACATACTTGTATTTTTAAAAATTTTAAAAGAGGAACTACGTGTACCCTGATCCCCTATTGCACGAAAAGGTGGTACGTAGGCACTAAAGGTTCGCAACCGCGGCGGGTGCAAAAATTATAAAACATATATATTTCTTTTCTCACCTCCACCATCCATTTTTATACAACATTTTTTATAGCCAAAATATACAGATTTTACAAAGAGGTTCCTGCGGAGTACCGTAGATGTTTAGGGTGCTAATACCTTCCCTTTGCATAACCAACCCCCTTACCTTGAATCTTTCTGCTTCTTTTTGGGTTATTTGCTCTTTTCCCTTTCATTTGGAAACAATAAAGCGCGGCGGCGATTTTTATTTTTGATTTGTATAAGTCAAGTCAATCCAATGGCTTAGTCTTAAAACATTTCAACCGCTACAGAAAAATGGCGACTTCACTGGGGACAGATTGACCTCTTGCTGGTCCATCCCTAAGTGGGTTAAGCCTATATTTGTTTATATCTGTATATGTGTTATTACTGTTTTTTGTCTTATATGTTGTATATATGTTTGTCTGGATTTTCCTGGTTTTCAGGGTGCTTGGTGATTATCATAAGTCCTATACCCGGACTTGGGCAAACTTTAAGATAGGACGGGCGGTATAGTCATGTTAACTTTGAGGGAGTAATCCCAAAAAAGGAGGCATGAGATCCCCCACTCAGTGGAGGCCTCTTTGATTGTAGTGTCGTTTACCGAGTAATCGAGAAGACGTACTGCTTTCGACCCGGGAGCCTGCTGAAACTGAGGACCGTAGAATACCAAAGCCATCTTGGCCTTTTAGGTGTAGTACATAAGCTATGACAGAGTAATCTAGAAATAGTTGTCACGCGATACTACGCTCGGACGAGTCTTTCTTGAGAATGTTATTAATTACCGAGTTAATCGGGAAGTTGGTAATATTCGAAGGAAGGATGTAGACTCTGGGAACCTCTAGAACCTTGTTCGGAAGGTGATAACTTTTAGACCAACATCTTATGGGTAGTACCTTCGACCTCATGCTCGTAACGTTGAACCTATGAACCCTATATGTGTGATCTTATGTGTGATTGTTGCATCATGCATCCATGCACTCATAAGCATCTTTTGAAGAAACCATATTTCAAGTGATTTAAAGGTTGACCATTGGTGAATATCTCAGGTACTTTCTAACCATGGATTATGGAAAGAGAAAGACCGAGAAATACAGTTTCAAGGATCCCAAGATAGATGAGTTAATCAGTCTAATTCCCGAGATCGAGTGTTATGCAGACTTTCGGAAGAAGTATGGATCCATTATTCCTCTCATGAAGTTGAAGATGAAGGAGGGTATTCTCTCGACCTTGGTCCAATTCTATGATCCGATGTATCATTGCTTTACTTTTCCCGACTATCAGTTGATGCCCACACTGGAGGAGTATTCTTATCTATTGGATTTACCTGTTACCAATCGTGTTCCTTTTACTGGTTTAGAGGGTGAGTCAAAACCACATGAGATTGTTGCTTTGATTCATCTGGGGAAACCTGAGGTGGAAGCCCATATGAATACTAAAGGAGGGATTAGAGGATTACCAGCTCAGTTCTTATTGGAGAAAGCTCGTTACTTTTCCAGAATGAAGAGCACAATTGCTTTTGAGGCCATCCTTGCTCTACTTGCTTACGGGTTGTTCTTATTTCCTAATGTGGACAAGTTTGTCGACATTAACACTATCAGGATTTTCATGATTGGAAACCCAGTTCCTACACTGTTGGGTGATGCTTATTACTCTATTCATCTTCGAAATTCTTATCACGGGGGAATGATTATCTGTTGCACGTCTCTGTTGTACCGGTGGTTTATCTCTCATATGCCTCAGTCTGATGCTTTTTGGGATGTCAAGAAGGAATCCCGTTGGGCTCCTAAGATCATGGCACTTACTCACTCGGATATTGATTGGTATCATCGAGCTTACCAGGATATAGAGATTATTGACAGTTGTGGTAGTTTTCCCAATGTACCTCTTCTTGGTACAAAGGGAGGAATTAACTATAGCCCTGTTCTTGCACGTCGACAACTTGGTTATCCGATGAGGGATAAACCGAATATTATTCATTTGAGTAGTTTCTTTCTGAAGGAAGGAGAAGACCATAGGGAAGCTAGGGGAAGATTGCGAAGGCTTGGCGTCACATTCATAAGAAGAGTAGGAAGGATTTGGGACCTAGGGGTGCTGTTTCTTTGGAGCCATATCTTCAGTGGATCCGATCGAGAGCTATTCAGTTAAAGATGCCGTATACCCGGGAGACACCCATGCCTGGTCTATTTGTGAAGACCACTCCTCCCTTATTAGATGATCTAGAAGAGTTGCAACTTGCTTTGGTTAGGATTCCACATGAAAAGGACGCTTGGAAGAACAAGTTCCAAACTTTAGAGAGTTCCTATAAAGCAGACTTGAAGGAGAAAGACGACTTGATTGAGATCCTTGAGAGTCGAGCGGTAGAGTCTATGGAGAGGAAAGGGGATTTATTTTCTCCTAAGCCTCAATCAGGTGCTGATTACTCACTTCTTAATTCAGATGATTGGAAGGAGGTTGCCATCAGACATGCGGAAGAAAACTAGAGGATGAAGGCTCACATTTCCAGGCTCACGGGGAAGCGGCATCGTATAGAGTGATCTCCATCAGTTCTATTTCTCAGGATTTCAGATTTTATTTTCAGCTTGTACTTGGGATCATTGAAACTTGTAATCTATTTTGGAGTTGTTATAATAAAAATTTTCAGTATTTCAAATGCGTTATTACTTTGATGTTTTCCATATGTCCATCAACTATAAATCCCTTAAAATATTAAATAACAAAGTAAAAATAATCATGTGCATTACATATCATGCATCATATTGCACATTTTTCTTGCATTTGTTATGCATATCCAGGTGTCTTACCAAGCTTCTTTACTTCGTTCAGCAAGCTGACTCATCACTACAACACTCGGGCTAATTTCAGAAAGAAGATGGACAACTTAGAATAAGAGAATCGCGAGCTGCGCGAGGAGGTTTCTGCTTTGAAGGCCGGCATAGCCAATCTGACTACTCTGATGGAAGCTCTGGTGGCTTCTTAGAATCAACCACTGAGTGTTCAACCTCAACCAACAAGGGAAACTACTGAAGCTCCGTCTGTTCCCGTGTCTGGTACTTCAGCTAATGTTCAAAATCGCATGCCCCAAGGTTATCTATGGGGAATGCTAGAGAATTTTGCACCTGAAGGTTTCAATCTCGGTCCTCAAGATACTCCAGTTGTTCAGACTATTGTTACTCCTGCACCTCCTGTGGTGCATGTTCCTGCTGCACCTCTTTCGGTGAATATGGTTTCGTTTGTTAATGATGATGTGTGTCGTACTTTCCCTCCACCGAGTGAAGACTTGGGTCTTTATGACAAAATGGATGATTTTCAAGAGCAGTTTGACAAGATGCAAAGAGAGATGAAGGCCCTCAGGGGAAAAGAGCTATTTGGGCAGAATGTGAATGAGTTATGCTTGGTCCCGAATGTTAAGGTACCTGCTAAGTTTAAAGTCCCAGAGTTTGAGAAGTATAAGGGAAACACTTGCCCTCGTGCTCATATGGTGATGTAAGTAAGGAGAATGTCTACCCATACTGATGATCAGCATCTGCTGATTCACTTTTTTCAAGATAGTTTGACCGGTGATGCGCTGAAGTGGTATATGAGTTTGGACAATGCCAATATCCATACTTTTAATGATTTGGGAGAAGCATTCATCAAACAATACAAGTACAACATGGACATGGCGCCTGACCATGATCAACTCATGGCCATGGTTCAGAAAGACAGGGAATTGTTTAAAGAATATGCGCAGAGATGGCGTGAGGTAGCCGCCCAGGTGATTCCTCCCATGGAAGAGAAGGAGATGACTAAGATTTTCTTGAAGACGCTGGGTGCTTTCTACTACGAGAGGATGGTAGAAAGTGCTCCAAGTGACTTTACTGAAATGGTAGGGATGGGTATTCGATTAGAAGAGGTTGTAAGAGAAGGCCGTTTAACAAAGAATGAAGGATCTGGAGGTGCGAAGAAGCTATCATATGGGTCTACCAAGAAGAAATAAGGAGACACAAATGCTGTTATACAAGAGAGGAGGGTAAACACTCCTATAAGGAATTATCAGCGTCATCAGTAAGTCGCCTCAGTTACTCCCGTTATGAATGTCGCTCTAACTACCGTTGCTTATCAAAGACCGTTCCAGCAGGGGAATCAAGGGTATAATCAAAGAAGGGAGAGTTATGACCCTATTCCCATGAGCTATACAGAGTTACTACCGGCATTGATTCATGAGAAGTTGGTATAGACCCGACCACCTCCTTCTGTACCATCACCATTACCTTGGTATTACAAGGCAGACCAAACATGTGCTTTTCATGAGGGAGCACCCGGGCATAATGTTGAGAATTGTTATCCTTTGAAGACTGAGGTGAAGAAGTTGGTAAAGTCTGGTGTTCTATCTTTCAAGGACGTGGGACCTAATGTGAAAGACAATCCTCTACCTAAGCATAGGGGAGTAAATTTTGTGAATATGGTGGTCGGTTGCCCAGGCGACTTCCGGATTTTTGATATTAATCTGGTTAGAGGAGATTTGGTGAAAATGCATGCAGACCTTTATGAATTTAGCTATTATACGCATGACCATGCCGGTTGTTCTATTTGCATTACAAACATACAGGGTTGCGATAAGATAAAGGCTGATTTACAGGAGATGATGGATGAGGGCCTAATCCACATAATCAGGCCTAGGGCAGAGTATGAAGAGGAAGTGAATATGGTTTCTGGATGTCCTGGAGAATTCGGAATTTTTGATGTAGAGTATATAACTGAGGACCTCGTACAGTTGCATGCTACCTTCTGCCATATGGCTGGTCAGGTGGAACACCAATATGGATCTTGCCAAGTTTGCTGCCAAGACTCCCGAGGATGTTCAATCGTAAATAAGGGTGTTCAGTCGTTGTTAGATAACGGAATTATCAAGGTTATAAGTCAAAGGGATAATCACCATGAAGTTGATATGGTTGAGGTTTGTTTGACTGAAGAAGGATCAGATGAAGAGTATGCTTCTGCAGATGAGTATTTCTCTTCAGACGAAGATTTATTTTCCAGAAATGACTTATTAATGACTGATTGTGTTGAAGAAGGGGTAAACATCATGGTACCTTGTTTTGGTGCACCCGCCCATTTTGAAGTTGAGTATCATAGCAAGCCAGCTGTTACCACATTGGTGATTAGTTTACCGGGTCCTATCTCCGACAAGTCAGATAAGGTTGTGCCTTACAAATACAACGCTACAATCTTAGAGGATGAAGTGGAAGTTCCCATCCAACCAATGCATGATTTTGGAAATATAGCTGAAAATAGCAGGATGACCCGCAGTGGTCGTGTGTTTGCACCAATTGTTCGAAGAGATGTTGGTGTTGGAAAGAAAATTGTTGAGAATGATGAACCTAAGAAGGCTACGGGTGAGACTAGTGGAGCTATGTTAGAGAAAGAAGTGGATGATATTTTGAAGATAATTAAGATGAGCGACTACAAAATTATAGATCAGCTACTGCACACTCCTTCAAAAATATCTTTCTTAGCTTTTTTGATGAACTCCTCTGCTCACAGAGAATCCTTGATGAGGGTACTGGACCAAGCTTTTATGGAGAGTGATATGCCAATAGACCAATTCAACAGCTTAATAGGAAACATTACTTCATGTAATAACTTGAGTTTCTGTGATGATAAATTACCAGATGAAGGAATCACAACTTGGCCCTCCACATCTTTATGAACTGCAAGAATGATTCACTATCCAATGTGCTGATTGATAATTGATCCGCGTTGAATGTTATACCGAGGAGTAAGCTTATGAATTTGAAATATCAAGGAACACCTATGCGCCCGAGTGTCATCATTGTGAAATCGTTTGATGGGTTAAGGAAACCTGTTATTGGTGAAGTGAACTTGCCTATTCATATAGGACCGCATTTGTTTCAGATAACTTTCCAGGTCATGGACATTGTTCCTGCTTATAGCTATTTGCTAGGATGGTCGTGGATACATGAGGCAGGGGCTGTCACTTTAACTTTACACCAGAAGCTGAAGTTTGTACGTGAAGGGAAAGTAGTGATCATAAATGGGGAGCCGACATTGTTGATATCTCATTTGTCCTCTTTCAGCATTGTAGAGGCGGGTGAAGTTGCTGTTGGAACTCAGTTCCAAGCCTTATCCATTGATAGCATAAGAGAAAATGAGAATTCCATGGTTTTGCTGAAGGATATGCAACAGGTTGTGCGTAATTGTCATAATGAAGTTTGGGGACGAATTGTGGATCCACCTGTGAACAAGAACAAAAATGGCTTGGGGTTCTCATCGAAGAATGACAAAGGTAAGGGAATGAAGCCGAAGTCTGCTGCAGGCAGGTATCAAGACATTTTTCGTAGCGGGGGTTATCTTCATCCGACTGTTTCCAGGATTAACGCCATTGTGGAAGATGAAGCAGAGCAGGAAATGCCGAATTATATGACACACGGAGTTAGGGTTCAGAACTGGATCACCATTGATGTTCCCTCTTACATACATGTTTCAAAGTAATTTGATTTGATAATCTTTTTGAAAAAGCTTTCACTCTGCCCAAGGTGGAAGTATTAATGTTGTAGGGCTTATCTGTTTGTTGTGACTTTTAAAATCAATAATAAAAGTTATCTTTGTTTCCCAAAATATGTCTGTTGTACCCCAAAATTTGCCCTCGCGCTTTTCCACAAGAAATCTCAGCTTCAAACATTTCCTGACTTCTCAAACTGGCTCAAGAATCGGACAAGCGGACTTTTCTTGACAGTCAAGCAGAATTAGGGTTTTCACTGTTCTTCAGAGCTTTGAATTGTTTCATACAGTGGGTTTAAGGTTTGGTTGATTTTTGATTCAATTTTGATCAAGCGAGCGTGATTTGGCATTTAATCGGGAATTAAGTTTTTATGGGCATATTCTCAGAAGAATTTGAATTCCACAGCACTTTGCGGTTTATTTCAAGATTCGGATTAAAATTCGCGTTATCTTGGTTTAATCAGTAAAAGAGACAGTGGTTTGAATTCAGTACATTTTGATTGGGCCAGTCAGATACAAGATGCAGTTTTGAATTCACAATGTTCATGTGTTGATCAGTTTAATTGCTGCTTTGCTTTGGATGTTGGATAAGACAGGTTTATTGGATCAATGTTGTTTTATTTTAGTTATTTATTATTCTGAAATTAAATGATTGAATTTATTTTTCAATTGTTTTAATTCTAAGAATTTTAAATAAATAAATAAGCAATAAAGAAAATGGAACCAATTGGATAATTTGGATTTTTATTGATATTTGAATTATTTACAAATTGTTGTTACAAACAATAATTTACATTTAATTTAAATATTACATAGAATAAAAAACTATCCTATTTTCTAAATATTCTTCGTTCTTCACTCCGCTCCGGTATTCCATTTTTTTTCATCTGCAAAAAGAAATAAGAAAAGTCAGGAAGCATTAAAATTGGAAAAAAGACAGTTAAAAATTGCTCATCATTAGGGGCCACTGACTAGGATCAGTTGACCCTCTCTGCAAATCACGGGATTTCTCCCGGTTCACAGAGAGGGAAGATTATTTTATCTCATGAAATGCAAATGTCAAAAATGCATAGGTTACAAATTTTAAGCTGCATAGAAATTCAAGATTCAAAATCCAATCCAAACTGAAAAGTTCAAATCCAAACTTTCTATCCAAAAGCAAAGGCTACTGTCAAAATGCCCAAAGTTTACTCAAAGAAAATCAAGAAAAGCACACAAGCTGTCAAAAGGAGATGCAAGATGTATTATGCAAGCTAAACAACCTTAACTCATCATTTCCCATAGAACCCCTTCAGAGCAAGTACAGAATATAATCATATTAAAATTCAAACTGTACTTTGAGAGAGAGAAAAGAGAGATAAAGCAAGCAGGGTTTAGGCATAGTTCAGGTTCAGCAGTCAGAATGGACAGCAGGAAATGAAGATATACAAAATCAGAAAAGAGCCAACTCAGTTCAGTAACATAGGCAGCAGGCATAGACAGTAGAGGCAGAAAAGATATACAACAAAGAGGATAATTCAGCATTGTTCAAAAATTACACAGCATAGCCAATTACTGAAATGGGAAAAATGTCATGAAACCTTGTGAAAATATCCAGCAGACTTGGGTCAAAGAGAAGACCAAAGCTTTGAATAAAGATTGGGCGCCAAAAGAAAAGATAGAAAAGATATAATACAAACTCAGCATAGGCAACCATAGGAAAAACCACACAGCATAACATACAAACACCTCAAATATCTGTCTAACCCCAAAACCATTAAACCTGCATCAGTATAAACCTGAAGCATACCCTGCATTAGACATACAAAACTGAAGCCAAGAACCAGCCTACTGTCATCAAACACCAATACCCTGTCATAACCAAATATCATCAACCATATCCAAACCACACAGCATAACACACCAACACCTCAAACCTGTCTAACCCCTAAACCAGTTAAAAACATCAGAACCTGTCCCAAACCCCACTGTCATAACCAAACCCAATCTCAAGCATAATCAAACACAACCTAAAATTTCAAACCTTCAAGACAAAACCCTACTGCAAGTCAAAGCCTCAACAGAATACCCTGTTGCTGGCACAAGCCTGAAGTCCAACCTCAATCTACTGTCATAACCTGAACCTGTCAAAGATTAAACCTCAAACAACCATAATTTTCAAGGTCCAAACTTGCTTCACCATAACTGCCAAAGCCAAGCAAACGTGCAAGAGGACAATCATTCAACTCAGGAACTCAAAGGCAAAACATTTGAGGCCACAGTTCTAGGCAAGCAACTCAGGAACTCAAAGGCAAAACATCTCAGGCAACATACAACAACCCAAGGCAACGCATTGTGGAAGAAGAAGATAAACAAAAAAAGTGAATTTTAAGGAGGGTTTTCAGGCAAATCTAGCAACATCATCAAAGCCCTAACATAAGCAAAGAACGAAAGTACCAGAAAAGCGTCAAACGCGAAGCAAGCCCCATCACCGCCGTTCCGCCCTCCTGAAGCATCACCCCTTTCTTCTCTCCTCCATCTCCAAAAGCAGGTAACGAGCCTTCTATCCCTTCTCCTTCACCTCATAAAAAACAAAAAAATAAAGAGCTCAGAATAAATTCTACGCGAATCAGAAAAGAAGAGGAAAATATAAAACGATTAGAACCAACCTTGTTTCAAGGGACGTGGAATTCTTGCCTTGGAGGGAAGAGAGTGTGAGGATGATGTTGGTGGCCGGAACCAGGTGCTCAGGAAATCGAACGGAGAAGACGAAACTCAACGCGCCGTCGCTGCCTCACAAGCCCTAGCCGTCGTTCCCAACTGAATCAACACGCCTAACCCTAATCTCATTTCAAACTTGATATGGGCTTGACCCGTTGCTGCCTTCCTAAGCCCATTAAAAATATTTCTCCTCTTTCTTTTTAACAACATTAAAAACTAATCTTCTTTTTTTTTATATATAAACAATACTTATTCTTTTTTATAAAACACTAATCTTTGTTCTATTTTTACAAACAATGTTTACCTTTTGTTATTTTAATTAAAAACACTTTTTATCATAAAATTAAGACATTTTTTAGATAGATATTTTATACATACATAGTATATTAAAAATTAAATTTGTACATATTATATAAAACATTTTCTTTTAATTAATAACACATTTGTACATAAAAGTAACCAAATACTTTATACATAATTTGAAAATATCTTTTTTAATTAGAATACATTTGTATATATTATCTTTTCTTTTTTTTATATATATAATTAAAATTGAAATTTTTTTAGTTAATATACATTGTTGTACATAATTAACATACAAAAATCAAGATTCGTTAAAATACATTCATCTAGGTCAAAACCCTAATACGGCTCAATTTCACATTTCGCACCTGTACATATTTACACATACACAATTCATATACATATACACCTCACATTTGCACTTACACAAATACATTCACATTGCCCTACACACATTTTATCTTATATTTGTATATTTGATATTCATTTTGATCGCACATTCGATTTGGTTGTAAATACTATAAGTCTCATCCCCTTGTACATTTATACCCCCACTCCCGGATATTATTTTGTAATAGCGTAGATTTACATTCCGCAATTTACAGTTTTCCAATTATACCATGGTTAGACCTAGGGTTTGTATGTACATAAAACCAAACGTTAGATAACCTAATACAAGACAAATACACATAATCAACACACAATCACACTTACACCCCCTAGGGTAATCCCACATGTTGCCTTCCAAAATGGGCCATGCTTGCACGTCGAATTTCTCTGGCAAAACGAATCAAATGATCATAAGTCCCTCGATGACGCTTTCAAAAGTCGCCTATCAAAATGATCAAGTCCCTTCAAGCAAATTGCCAAAGACACTTGGCACCATTGCATTCATGGTCTATGCGATGACCCGCGCCCGTCCCGAATAAACTTCCTAAACGCAAGATTGTCCACCAATTTCAATGATGGAACAAAATTGTTAAAAGGGGTTAAAACATGACAAAAACCTTTGAGTACAATAGGGTAGACAAAACTCTTAGTTACTTGAGATCAAGCTTGCAAAAAAAAAACACTTGCCTTCTTTTCAAAAACCACAATCCACAACACTTTCAAAAATCAACTTTTCAAACTTTTGAAACATCTTTTCGAAAAGATATGCACCTTTGTAAAACATTCGAGTAAAGAATTATTACAAGGTTGGCCTAAGACAAGGCATCTTTTTCCAAAACATTTTCAAAACAATCCACAAAGCACCATTTCACACAATCGAAAAACAAGGCAAGTGATCTAAAAAAAAAACCAAGTAACTAAGAGCCCATGGATAACCATGGATGAAAAGGGTGCTAATACCTTCCCTTTTCATAATCTACCCCCCGAACCCACGAAATATCTCAAAAGGTTTTTGCTGTACTTTTTTTAACCTTTCCTTTAGGATAAAATAAAAAGTCGGTGGCGACTCTTGCTCAACCGCACAAGTGCGAATACGAACGCAAAACACTAGTCAGTTCTCCCACCGTATCACAGAACTGGCGACTCTGCTGGGGAGACCTTTAAGTGGGGTTACCTTAGGGCTTAGATCACTTTCTTGCATGACTAATTGGTTGGTTTGCTTGCTTTATACCTTGGTTCTATTGTTTGGGTTTATAATCCTCCGCCCGGATTTTGGGAAACATTCATAGATAGCAATACGTTGTGGAAACTGTGCGGGGTATACCGACACGGTCTAAGCAATAGCTATATTAGTGCGACATATTTGTGGGTACCGGTAACCCTTGAGTTCAATCAAGGAGAGTACGGGGCCGCTGAGCGATGTCACTAAGCACTAATGACCTAGAACCTTACTTGACTATCTTGGCCTTTTATTAGGAGTAGTGAGATGACCGGCTTTGGTGCAGTCCGAAGTTGGTAGATACTCGATACTACACTCATTGAGGGTTGTTTTCTTGGAATATTTTGGTCGCCAGTTAAGTGGCTAAACCAAAACAATGAACAATGAAAGCGATCCAGTGATATTAAGCTCCTTAGAACCCGGTTACTATTTATAGGACAGGTTTTTAAGCCAACTACACTCAAGAGGGTACTTACCTATTAAACCCCATGCAAGCCTGAAACTAGGGTTTGGTGTGATTTGCTTGTACACATGTTTTATGCATACATCATAAACATCATGAAGCATCATATGCATTTACTAACCATTTCAAGGGTTTGGACCTTCATCATTGTTCTTGTTTTGTAGGTCATGGAAATTCCTCGCAGAAACACCATTCAAGTCAACCTTGTGAGAATCTCTCCTCAACTCAAGGAGCTCACCTCAAGAATCCCGGAAAATTCATCCTTCAGTGAAAGACATGGTAGACTGCTCAACCTAGTCAACACCAACATCGAAGAAGACATGATGAAAGTGCTATTTCAATTCTTTGACCCCCTTCACCATTGCTTCACTTTCCCGGATTATCAGTTGGTGCCCACTTTGGAGGAGTTTTCTCAACTCCTAAGAATCCCTATCCTTAATCAACTACCCTTCAACGGTACGGAGAAGGAACCGAAGCCTGATGATGTTGCTCGAGCATTACATCTACAACCATCTGAAATCAAGGGGCATTGGGAAACCAGAAGCGGTGTCAAAGGATTCTTAGCAAAGTTCTTGTTTGAGAAGGCGCAAGAATGTTGGAACTCATTGGACCTGCAAGCATTTGAAGAAATTGTGGCACTCCTTATCTATGGGTTGGTCCTGTTCCCAAATCCTGACCAGTTGGTAGATGTCAACGCCGTCAAAATCTTCTTGTCCAGAAATCCGATACCAACATTGCTTGGAGACATCCTTCACTCATTTTACACACGAACAATGAGAAGGAGGGGTGTTCTCATGTGCTGCACTCCTATCCTCGCAAGGTGGTTTATTTCGCACCTTCCACAATCTGTCTTGAAGAATGATCAAGGTATAAGGTGGTCCCAGCGATTGATGACTCTCACTCATGCTGATATACATTGGTGTTCTCGGTCTAGAGAAAATATCATCATCGTCGATCGTTGCGGAGAATTTCCCAATGTCCCCTTACTTGGAATTAGGGGAGGTATCACCTACAACCCTTGCCTAGCTTTGAGGCAATTTGGGTACGCACGGAGGGACGGCCCTCATGACATGCTGATTCCTAGCCTAGTTTTTGACTTCGACGACGATGTGCAAGGACTTCGCCAAAGGTTCATCAGAGCTTGGGGAAAACTCAACAAGATTGATAGCAAGACCTTGGGACACAAGAACTCCATCCCTCTTGAGCCCTACCTCAAGTGGGTACGAGCCCGTGCTCAAAGTCTGATGATGCCTTATCCCCATGTACTCCCAGTGATCAAGGAGCCCGTCAATGAAGGAGAGGTCCCCTACACCATCCTACATCCAGACATGCCTACATCGTGGGAGGAAATGTAGAGGAGTTGGATTCAGCTCAAGGAGGAACGGAACACTTTTGAAGCTAGCTACTACGCCAGTGAAAAGAAGGTTCTGGAGCTTACCCGCCGACTCCATGAGCAAGAGGCCCTCAATGCCTACATCGCACCGAAGAGGATGCGCAATGTCTTTCTGCCTTGAGAAGTTTATGTTGTAATATTTGGCCCATGGGGCATTTATGTACTAACAAATTTCTTCTTATTAATATGACGTGCGTTCTTCCTTGTCTGAAACAACTTTGAATGTCCTAAATCCTTGAATGCATTGCATACATTAGCATACCATTCATCATGTGCATAAGCAGGTCTCACTCCAGGTTTCCTTATCTATCTGCTGTTTATTTCAGTAGGATGGATCTCGAGCAAACGGTCAAAGACCTACAAGCCCAGAATGCACAATTCCAGCAACTCTTGATGACCTTGGTCAAGAGTCAAGAGGATATCAAGGCTCATCTGGAGAGCAAAGACCCAGTGAAGAAGAAAAAGAGGATCGGAGTGGCTACTTTGGGGAGAAGATTTGACAGAGAAGCTCGGAGGGTGCTCGAATTTCCTCCTACTTCTGATGAAGGGACTAGTAAAAGAGATCGGGTTGCAGTGCCTTCCGAGTCTGATGCAGAAGAGGAAGAGGTGGAAGAGGACGAGGATTATTCGGACCAGCAGTATCCTCCCGCTGATGACAAGTACAAGGGTTTAGAGGACAGATTGGCTGCAATGGAATTGCAGAGGGTGCCGGGTCTGGATTTTGAAGACACGGGCTTGGTCGCCGGAATTGTGATTCCTCCAAAGTTCAAGGTGCCGGCGTTTGTAAGGTATGATGGGCTGTCCTGTCCCAAAATGCACCTCAGGTCCTATGTGAGAAAGATTCAGCCCTATACAGCTGACAAAAATCTCTGGATTCATTTCTTTCAAGACAGTCTGTCGGGAGCCCAGTTGGAATGGTTTTATCAGTTAGAAGGAACCAGTGTCAGGAATTGGGAAGATTTGGCCACCGCTTTCTATAAACAATACCAGTATAATTCCGATCTCGCTCCTACCCGTACCCAACTTCAGGGTATGTCGCTAGGAACAAGTGAGGGATTCAAGGAATACGCACAAAAGTGGAGGGATTTGGCTGGCAGGGTGCAGCCTCCTTTAACCGATCGTGAGCTCGTTGACATGTTTCTTGGGACCCTATCTGGGCCATTTTTCAATCATTTAATCGGTAACTCTTCCGCGGGATTTACTGATTTGATCTTAACGGGTGAGAGAATCGAGGCTGGCATCAAGTCGGGAAAAATTCAGAAGGGTGTCGCCGCAAGTATGGAGAAGAAGCCGTTTAAGAAGGAGACAGCTATGGTATATTCTCAAAGGAGAGCAGGGAAGACGGAGCGTCGGCCGACTGTGGGGGCCGTAATGATTCAAAATGCTCCAAGCGAGCAGCCTCGCTACAACCAATCTAGACCGAACCAGCAACGGGTGGAAAGGCCACAACGGCAGTTCACTCGTATCAATATGACCCCAGCACAGGTGCTTCCCCATCTGTTGAAATTGAATCTGGCCTCTATCAAAGAAGCGCCAAAGAATGTCAATACATCCTCTCCACACTACCATGCCAATGCTAAGTGCGCCTATCATTCAGACAGTGTTGGGCATGACACCAACGATTGCTGGGCCCTCAAACATAAGATCCAGGACTTGATAGACGCCAAGGAGGTAGAGTTTGACGCTCCAGAAAAACCCAATGTGATCTCTGCACCTATGCCGAAGCACGGTCGGAACGTCAATGCCATTGAGGAGGACCGGTATGTTACTGACGTTAGTGATCTAACTACTCCACTGTTAACCATTAAGCTAAATTTGTTAAGGGCCGGGATCTTCCCGGGATGTAATAGAGACTGTTACTGTTGTCACTCTCTGCCGTTGTGTTGTCCGCTACTAAAGGAAGGCATCCAAAGCCTCATAGATAGCCGACAAATTTTGTTCGAGAAAGTTCCTGTTGTTCCAGTTCACGTTGAAAGTATCTCAATCATAACCATCCACGCCAATCTTTCCGAGGCCGTCAAAGGGCCAGTTAAGATTACGCCAGCTGCAAAGTCCATACCGTTGAAGATAACGAGGCCGGGGCCGGTTCCCTATGTCTCCGAGAAGTCGATACCTTGGAACTATGGTGGTGACATCTACTACCATGGTATCAAGCAAGTTGAAATAATTGAAGAGGATTCAGATGATGATGAAGCCAACATTAGTAACATTGCGGGCACCAGCAAAATCACCAGAAGTGGGAGGATATTTTCTCCAGAGATTGCTCCTCCAAAAGCAGTCTTTGGACCCTCATCAGTAAAAGAAATCATCCCTGCTCCAGCAAGGCTCTCTGCCAGAACTCCTTTGATCAAAGAAATTTTCGTTCCTAGTGCTGTCTCTCCTACCATCGCCGATAAAGGAAAAGGAATACAAGATGAGCCCGTCAGGACGAGGACTCAACCCTTGGTGATTCCGGAAGCTTCCAAGAAAGAGATGGACGAAATTTTGAGGATAATCAAGAAAAGTGATTATGATGTGGTGGAACAGTTGGGGCAAACCCCCTCCAAGATCTCCATGTTGGCACTGTTGCTTTGCTCAGAAGCGCACGCTCAAGCCTTGATTAAGTTTCTAAAGGCAGCTCATGTGCCTCAAGAAACATCCGCAGATCAATTTCAACATTGCGTGGCTAGCCTGACCGCAGACAATGGATTAGGCTTTTCTGATGCCGACCTGACCCCTAAAGGCCGAAATCATAATGATGCGTTGCATATTTCAATTGAGTGTCGCGGAACCACCCTTGCACATGTTTTGGTTGATACCGGTTCATCGCTGAATGTTTTGCCTAAGAAGGCCTTGGACCGGCTAGATTGCGAAGGGTTGGAATTGAAGCCGAGTGATATCGTCGTCAGAGCCTTCGATGGGTCGAAAAGAATGGTCCATGGAGAAGTTGAAATCCCTGTCAAGATAGGTACCGAGGTGTTCAAATCCACTTTCTATGTAATGGACATCCGTCCATCATACTCCTGCCTGCTGGGTAGACCTTGGATACACCATGCTGGGGCAGTCACCTCCTCCTTGCACCAAATGCTGAAATATCCTGTAAAGGGTAAAATCATTACTGTCCATGGCGAGGAAGAGTACATGATTAGCCATTTAAATTCTTTCCGGTACGTGGAAGTCGAAGGGGAGTTCATCGAGACACCATTTCAACATTTCGAAGAAGTGCTCCCTCAGATAGCAGTGGCGAAATTGGCAGCTGAGACACCAAGGCAGATGGCCAGGATGGCATCTCTGGAGGATGCAAGGGCTGCAGTTAAAGAAGGAAAGAATTCAGCGTGGGGGCAGCTACCCGACTTTCCGCATAAGGTTGATAAGCTTGGTTTAGGCTTCACCACCGCTGGTCAGAAGGCCATGCGCCGGTCAAAGATTGAGAGAGCGCCAGTCAAGATTTCTCCTTACCAAGTCAACGCCCTGGAAGATGAAGATGAAGAAAGCAACTTTGAAGAGTGGATTCACCCGACGGTCAGAGGAGGGCTGAACAATTGGGAGGCTAAAGACTTTGTCCCTGTCACTTTTATTCCTCAGTAATTTATCTATCAAACATTTTCTATTTTGGTCTGTAATATTTTTACTTTCAAACAATCAGTACACTATCTTTCCGCCTCCTGCCTTACCCGGGGCATGTAGGTCCACTTGTAAGGGTTTTGACTATTTTTCATATTCATATGCCATGTTTAATGATTCATTGGACGTTTTTCATTTGATAAACTGCTTGTGTTCATTTTCTTTCCTTCTGCATTTTTGTTTAAGGATGGCTATCCCTTACACACACCCACACTCACCAATGCAGGTACCCATCCACTCCGGATTCCATGGGTGACTATTCTGCTGTATCTTTCAATAACTCTGAAGACCTGGTCAATCTAGCCGAGTATGAGGACGACGAGGGTTGTGAAGTACCAGGGGAACTAGCCAGGCTCCTGCAACAAGAGGAGAGGGCCATCTTACCGCATAAAGAGCCGTTGGAAACTATCAACTTGGGGACCGAGGAAAATCGGAAGGAGGTACAAATGGGTGCCAATCTGGAACCAGAAGTCAAGAAACGCTTGGTACAGTTATTGAATGAGTATGTTGAAATCTTCGCTTGGTCCTATGAAGACATGCCGGGCCTAGACACCGACATCGTGGTTCACCGTCTCCCCACAAGAGAAGACTGTCCACCGATCAAACAAAAAGTTCGCCGAATGAGGCCTGACATGTCCGAAAAAATCAAAGCAGAAGTGATGAAGCAGTTCAATGCTGGCTTTCTGGCTGTCACGTCCTATCCTCAATGGGTCGCTAATATTGTGCCAGTACCTAAGAAGGACGGCAAAGTCAGAATGTGTGTGGACTACAGGGATTTGAATAGGGCCAGCCCTAAGGATGATTTTCCGCTGCCTCATATTGACATCCTAATTGACAATACAGCTCAGCATAAGGTGTTTTCTTTCATGGATGGATTCTCAGGCTACAATCAAATCAAAATGGCCCCCGAGGACATGGAGAAAACAACTTTTGTCACGCAATGGGGCACTTTCTGTTACAAAGTGATGCCGTTCGGGCTGAAGAACGCAGGAGCAACTTATCAACGCGCCATGGTAGCTCTATTTCATGACATGATACATCATGAGATTGAAGTTTACGTAGACGATATGATAGCCCGGTCACAAACAGAGGAGGAGCACCTTGAACATCTGGAAAAGCTGTTTGCCAGATTAAAAGTATACAAACTCAGGCTAAATCCAAGTAAATGCACTTTTGGAGTTAGGTCCGGTAAACTCCTGGGATTCATCGTAAGCAACAAAGGCATTGAAGTTGACCCGGCAAAAGTAAAAGCAATACAAGAGATGCCTACCCCTCGTACTGAAAAGGAAGTTAGAGGTTTCTTGGGGCGCATAAACTATATCGCCAGATTCATTTCACATCTGACTTCTACCTGTGAGCCAATTTTCAAACTCTTGAAGAAAGATCAGATAATTGAATGGAACGACGACTGCCAAGCTGCTTTCGATAGAATCAAAGAATATTTGCTAGAACCTCCTATTCTGATGCCACCCGTCGAAGGAAGACCATTGATCATGTATTTAACCGTTTTGGACAATTCAATGGGGTGTGTTTTGGGCCAGCATGACGAGTCTGGTCGAAAAGAGCATGCTATTTATTACCTTAGCAAAAAGTTTACCGACTGTGAGACTCGCTACTCACTGCTCGAGAAAACTTGCTGCGCTTTGGTATGGGCTGCTCGCCGACTAAGACAGTATATGTTGACTCATACTACCTTGTTGATATCCAAGATGGACCCTATCAAGTATATCTTCGAAAAGCCCGCTTTATCAGGAAGGATAGCCAGATGGCAAATGATCTTGACCGAGTATGACATCCAATACACCACCCAAAAGGCTATAAAAGGGAGTGTGCTAGCGGACCATCTGGCTCATCAGGCTATCGAAGACTATCAACCCATGAAATTTGATTTCCCAGACGAGGACATCATGAGTTTGGACAACATTAAAGGTGACGGACCGTATGACGGACCCGAAAAGGGATCCCGATGGACCCTGTACTTTGATGGTGCCTCAAATGCACTTGGAAACGGCATTGGCGCGGTACTTATTTCTCCGGAAGGATGCCACACTCCTTTCACGGCCCGACTTTGTTTCAGCTGCACAAACAATATGGCGGAGTATGAAGCCTGCATCTTTGGTCTCAAGGCTGCCATAGACTTGGGGATCAAATCTCTGATTGTATTCGGGGACTCGGCTTTGGTCATTAGCCAAATCAAAGGAGACTGGGATACCAAGCATCCTAATCTTATTCCATACAAAGAACATGTTCTGACATTGTTGCCTCATTTCGAGCAAATTACCTTCGAGCACTTTCCGCGAGAAGAGAATCAGCTAGCAGATGCTCTAGCCACAATGTCCTCCATGTTTAAACTCAACTGGGATAACGAGGCTCCCCAAATCACCATCGAGCGAATGGATGAACCAGCGCATTGTCACGAGATTAACACCGAAGAAGTAGTGGAACAACCTTGGTTCCATGAGATCAAAAGGTATCTCGAGACCCAAGATTATCCTGAAGGAGCTTCCGTGAATGACAAGAAGTTCTTAAGGAAATTCGCCGCTAAGTTCTTCCTGAGCAACGGCATCCTCTACAAACGAAGTCATGATTGTGTATTACTCCGATGTGTTGATAAGGCTGAAGCAGAGTTAATCATGACTGATATACACAGCGGCACATTTGGCACTCACCTAAGCGGGCATACAATGGCTAAGAAGATCCTAAGGGCAGGCTATTATTGGTCTACCATGGAGGCTGATTGCCATCAACATTCCAGTACTTGTCATAAATGTCAAGTTTACGCCGACAAAGTTCATGTCCCTCCGGTTCCTCTCAACGTTCTAACTGCTCCATGGCCCTTTGCAATGTGGGGCATTGATATGATTGGAGAGATCAAACCCACGGCTTCCAACGGACATCGCTTCATCCTGGTTGCCATTGACTACTTCACTAAATGGGTCGAAGCGGCTTCCTTCGCCTCCGTCACCAAAAATGTGGTTGCCCGCTTTATCAAGCAAAATCTCATATGCCGGTATGGTGTTCCAGACAGAATCATCACAGACAACGGTACCAATCTGAATAATACAATGATCACTGCATTATGCGAATAGTTCAAGATTTATCATCACAATTCATCTCCCTATAGACCGAAGATGAACGGTGCTGTTGAAGCTGCGAACAAAAATATCAAGAAGATCATTCAGAAAATGACAGTCACTTACAAAGACTGGCATGAGATGTTGTCGTTTGCGCTGCATGGATACCGTACGACGATACGTACCTCAACTGGGGCAACCTCGTTTTCTTTAGTTTATGGCATGGAAGCCGTTTTGCCTATGGAAGTTCAGATCCCGTCTCTAAGAATTATGAAAGACGCAGGTTTGAATGAAGATGAGTGGATGCAGACCCGACTTGATCAACTCAATCTGATCGACGAAAAGCGACTCGCTGCTATATGCCATGGTCAAGCGTATCAAAAACGGATGATCAAGGCTTTCAATAAGAAAGTCAGACGTCAGGTGTATCAAGTCGGAGATCTAGTAGTCAAGCGGATTATCTTACCGCAAAGTGATCCCAGGGGCAAATGGACTCCTACATACGAAGGGCCGTTTGTAATCAAGAGCGTATTTTCTGGTGGTGCGATGATTCTGACCACCATGGACGGCGACGATTTGCCGCACCCTGCGAACGCAGACATAGTCAAAAGATACTACGAATAAAATAACCCGACAAGTCGAAAACCCGAAAGGGCGGCTTGGGTAAAAATGGGCATCCCGGTGAACCGAAAACCCAAAAGGGCGGTTCAGGCAAAAATTAGGGATAAAAACAAAAAAATCTGTACACCCGGCAAGTCGAAAACCCGAAAGGGCGGCTTGGGCAAAAAGGGGTTTCCCGGTGGATCGAAAACCCGAAAGGGCGATTCAGGCAAAAGTTAGGGAATTTAAGCGTATGACTATGTCTCGCCAGATCACTTCAAAGAAAGTCTCTTCATCAACCGGTCCCAGGTTTCTGATCAATCCAGCCATCGTCAAACGAAGCATTGAATGGACAGATGTTCGGAGTTGTGAAAGCTACAGCAGAGTGGGATCCCATGGAATTATTTCACATAGCCATCTTTGTTTTAAATTTTTTCAAATATTTACGACAAGATCCTCTTACTAGGATGATTGTTTCCCTTGTATAAATATACTCAAAGAAAATCAATATAAATACTCTTCCCAAAATTTGTGCCATTTCCCTTTTCCTTTTTTCTCTTGCACTATTTGTTTTATTTTGAGAAACGTCCAATGTTTTGTTAAATAGGCATATGCATTTGAAACATGATCACTTCCTGATTGAACCTAGGAAAAGGATTACTGATAGGATGAAAGTACAGACGAGTATTTCGACACCCTTCCAAAGGAAATCCCTCGAGATCTGTAATCCACGTCCCTAACAAACCTTGAGGTCTATCTCCAGCAGACCCTCGGAGCTTATCCCCGTAAGATTCCGAAAGGTAATCCCCGCAGAGTACGGACGTCCCTTCCAAGTTTTATTCAAAGTTATTCTCACAAAGGCGTATAACTGGTTTATCCTCGACTAACCGTCAGGAGAGGTCACACTCGCCAGAATTCTTCCCATCCCCAGCGGAGTTCCTCAGAATTCCCCCAACAATAACCTATCAGTACTATCCCCGGAGAAGTTTATCCCCAGCCGAAGAATCTTCCGGAGATCATTTTTCCTCAGAGTTCAAGATTCGGTATCCCCAGCAGATCAAAAGCTTCAAAGGGCCAATCCCCAGCGAAGTCAGACTTTTAAATCTTCTCCCCACAGGTTTTTTAGAAGAAAATCTAGCATTCCCCAGTAGAGTCAGTCTTCAGAGATACATCTCTCCCAGTTGAAGATTCTCAATCTGGCCTCCCCAACATTAAATCTACTAGTTTAACACTCCCCAGTAGAAGACTTCAGGAATCCCCCAGAAGATTGGTATGCAATCCGAGCTCCAAGCTCCCCAGCAATGACCCGGGATTTATTTTCCCCAGCCGCAGTCAAGATACCTCTATCTCCCGATGTCCCGGATTCATCTATCCTACGCAAGACAGCTCTCCAGCTTACATGCACATCCATTTTCATTCATAAAACCATGATGTACATTGTATCATGCATCATAGCATTGCATCCAACTAACTTTTTGCCTTTTTCAGGCAAGATCAGTCGACAGAGTAAAATAATTCGACCTCAAGACTTCTGAAAACAGTTCACGGGTTCTCCAAGTAAACGGATGTTAACCTATCACTTGTTCGGATTCTTCTCAAGACTTCTGAAAACAGTTCACGGGTTCTCCAAGTAAACGGATGTTAACCTATCACTTGTTCGGATTCTTCTCAAGACTTCTGAAAACAGTTCATGGATTCTTCCCAAGTAACGGATGTTAATCTATCAGCTTGTTCAGATGCACCTTCGAATTTAGTTTACGGACGCTTCCCAACAACGGATGCTGCTCTATTGCTAATTCAACTTCAAGACTTCTGAAAACAGTTCACGGGTTCTCCAAGTAAACGGATGTTAACCTATCACTTGTTCGGATTCTTCTCAAGACTTCTGAAAACAGTTCATGGATTCTTCCCAAGTAACGGATGTTAATCTATCAGCTTGTTCAGATGCACCTTCGAATTTAGTTTACGGACGCTTCCCAACAACGGATGCTGCTCTATTGCTAATTCAACTTCAAGACTTCTGAAAACAGTTCACGGGTTCTCCAAGTAAACGGATGTTAACCTATCACTTGTTCGGATTCTTCTCAAGACTTCTGAAAACAGTTCATGGATTCTTCCCAAGTAACGGATGTTAATCTATCAGCTTGTTCAGATGCACCTTCGAATTTAGTTTACGGACGCTTCCCAACAACGGATGCTGCTCTATTGCTAATTTAACTTCAGGATTTCTGAAAACAGTTCACAGGTTCTCCAAGTAAACAGATGTTAACCTATCACTTGTTCAGATTCAACCTCAAGATTTCTGAAAACAGTTCATGGATTCTTCCCAAGTAACGGATGTTAATCTATCAACTTATTTAGATGCGGCTTCTTGAAAATGGCTTGTAGGTTCCCCCAACCACGGATGTAAACCTATTGCCTGTTCAGACCCCCAGTTCAGAAATGATCTAAAGCTCGGACGCTTTCCTAATGTTCCCTTCCAGATGGCATCTTTAAGCCCATCCCCGACAAGTTTCTGTCACTCCCCTAGATGGCATCGTTAAGCCTATCTCCAAATGGCATCTCTAAGCCC
Source organism: Vicia faba (assembly GCA_948472305.1). Lineage (NCBI taxonomy): Eukaryota > Viridiplantae > Streptophyta > Magnoliopsida > Fabales > Fabaceae > Vicia > Vicia faba. The sequence goes on along the minus strand of OX451740.1, from coordinate 308,092,216 downwards.
ATTCCCGCATCCAGTACTTTGATAAGTGCAAATTTTCTGGGCACATTAGTGTCCAATCTCCTTTTACCTTCAAGTCGCGAAAGGCAAACTTGCCAATCTAACTCTTCAGGTCAAAGAAGATTGAACAGGGGCAACTGTTGTACCCCAAAATTTGCCCTCGCGCTTTTCCACAAGAAATCTCAGCTTCAAACATTTCCTGACTTCTCAAACTGGCTCAAGAATCGGACAAGCGGACTTTTCTTGACAGTCAAGCAGAATTAGGGTTTTCACTGTTCTTCAGAGCTTTGAATTGTTTCATACAGTGGGTTTAAGGTTTGGTTGATTTTTGATTCAATTTTGATCAAGCGAGCGTGATTTGGCATTTAATCGGGAATTAAGTTTTTATGGGCATATTCTCAGAAGAATTTGAATTCCACAGCACTTTGAGGTTTATTTCAAGATTCGGATTAAAATTCGCGTTATCTTGGTTTAATCAGTAAAAGAGACAGTGGTTTGAATTCAGTACATTTTGATTGGGCCAGTCAGATACAAGATGCAGTTTTGAATTCACAATGTTCATGTGTTGATCAGTTTAATTGCTGCTTTGCTTTGGATGTTGGATAAGACAGGTTTATTGGATCAATGTTGTTTTATTTTAGTTATTTATTATTCTGAAATTAAATGATTGAATTTATTTTTCAATTGTTTTAATTCTAAGAATTTTAAATAAATAAATAAGCAATAAAGAAAATGGAACCAATTGGATAATTTGGATTTTTATTGATATTTGAATTATTTACAAATTGTTGTTACAAACAATAATTTACATTTAATTTAAATATTACATAGAATAAAAAACTATCCTATTTTCTAAATATTCTTCGTTCTTCACTCCGCTCCGGTATTCCATTTTTTTTCATCTGCAAAAAGAAATAAGAAAAGTCAGGAAGCATTAAAATTGGAAAAAAGACAGTTAAAAATTGCTCATCATTAGGGGCCACTGACTAGGATCAGTTGACCCTCTCTGCAAATCACGGGATTTCTCCCGGTTCACAGAGAGGGAAGATTATTTTATCTCATGAAATGCAAATGTCAAAAATGCATAGGTTACAAATTTTAAGCTGCATAGAAATTCAAGATTCAAAATCCAATCCAAACTGAAAAGTTCAAATCCAAACTTTCTATCCAAAAGCAAAGGCTACTGTCAAAATGCCCAAAGTTTACTCAAAGAAAATCAAGAAAAGCACACAAGCTGTCAAAAGGAGATGCAAGATGTATTATGCAAGCTAAACAACCTTAACTCATCATTTCCCATAGAACCCCTTCAGAGCAAGTACAGAATATAATCATATTAAAATTCAAACTGTACTTTGAGAGAGAGAAAAGAGAGATAAAGCAAGCAGGGTTTAGGCATAGTTCAGGTTCAGCAGTCAGAATGGACAGCAGGAAATGAAGATATACAAAATCAGAAAAGAGCCAACTCAGTTCAGTAACATAGGCAGCAGGCATAGACAGTAGAGGCAGAAAAGATATACAACAAAGAGGATAATTCAGCATTGTTCAAAAATTACACAGCATAGCCAATTACTGAAATGGGAAAAATGTCATGAAACCTTGTGAAAATATCCAGCAGACTTGGGTCAAAGAGAAGACCAAAGCTTTGAATAAAGATTGGGCGCCAAAAGAAAAGATAGAAAAGATATAATACAAACTCAGCATAGGCAACCATAGGAAAAACCACACAGCATAACATACAAACACCTCAAATATCTGTCTAACCCCAAAACCATTAAACCTGCATCAGTATAAACCTGAAGCATACCCTGCATTAGACATACAAAACTGAAGCCAAGAACCAGCCTACTGTCATCAAACACCAATACCCTGTCATAACCAAATATCATCAACCATATCCAAACCACACAGCATAACACACCAACACCTCAAACCTGTCTAACCCCTAAACCAGTTAAAAACATCAGAACCTGTCCCAAACCCCACTGTCATAACCAAACCCAATCTCAAGCATAATCAAACACAACCTAAAATTTCAAACCTTCAAGACAAAACCCTACTGCAAGTCAAAGCCTCAACAGAATACCCTGTTGCTGGCACAAGCCTGAAGTCCAACCTCAATCTACTGTCATAACCTGAACCTGTCAAAGATTAAACCTCAAACAACCATAATTTTCAAGGTCCAAACTTGCTTCACCATAACTGCCAAAGCCAAGCAAACGTGCAAGAGGACAATCATTCAACTCAGGAACTCAAAGGCAAAACATTTGAGGCCACAGTTCTAGGCAAGCAACTCAGGAACTCAAAGGCAAAACATCTCAGGCAACATACAACAACCCAAGGCAACACATTGTGGAAGAAGAAGATAAACAAAAAAAGTGAATTTTAAGGAGGGTTTTCAGGCAAATCTAGCAACATCATCAAAGCCCTAACATAAGCAAAGAACGAAAGTACCAGAAAAGCGTCAAACGCGAAGCAAGCCCCATCACCGCCGTTCCGGCCTCCTGAAGCATCACCCTTTTCTTCTCTCCTCCATCTCCAAAAGCAGGTAACGAGCCTTCTATCCCTTCTCCTTCACCTCATAAAAAACAAAAAAATAAAGAGCTCAGAATAAATTCTACGCGAATCAGAAAAGAAGAGGAAAATATAAAACGATTAGAACCAACCTTGTTTCAAGGGACGTGGAATTCTTGCCTTGGAGGGAAGAGAGTGTGAGGATGATGTTGGTGGCCGGAACCAGGTGCTCAGGAAATCGAACGGAGAAGACGAAACTCAACGCGCCGTCGCTGCCTCACAAGCCCTAGCCGTCGTTCCCAACTGAATCAACACGCCTAACCCTAATCTCATTTCAAACTTGATATGGGCTTGACCCGTTGCTGCCTTCCTAAGCCCATTAAAAATATTTCTCCTCTTTCTTTTTAACAACATTAAAAACTAATCTTCTTTTTTTTTATATATAAACAATACTTATTCTTTTTTATAAAACACTAATCTTTGTTCTATTTTTACAAACAATGTTTACCTTTTGTTATTTTAATTAAAAACACTTTTTATCATAAAATTAAGACATTTTTTAGATAGATATTTTATACATACATAGTATATTAAAAATTAAATTTGTACATATTATATAAAACATTTTCTTTTAATTAATAACACATTTGTACATAAAAGTAACCAAATACTTTATACATAATTTGAAAATATCTTTTTTAATTAGAATACATTTGTATATATTATCTTTTCTTTTTTTTATATATATAATTAAAATTGAAATTTTTTTAGTTAATATACATTGTTGTACATAATTAACATACAAAAATCAAGATTCGTTAAAATACATTCATCTAGGTCAAAACCCTAATACGGCTCAATTTCACATTTCGCACCTGTACATATTTACACATACACAATTCATATACATATACACCTCACATTTGCACTTACACAAATACATTCACATTGCCCTACACACATTTTATCTTATATTTGTATATTTGATATTCATTTTGATCGCACATTCGATTTGGTTGTAAATACTATAAGTCTCATCCCCTTGTACATTTATACCCCCACTCCCGGATATTATTTTGTAATAGCGTAGATTTACATTCCGCAATTTACAGTTTTCCAATTATACCATGGTTAGACCTAGGGTTTGTATGTACATAAAACCAAACGTTAGATAACCTAATACAAGACAAATACACATAATCAACACACAATCACACTTACACCCCCTAGGGTAATCCCACATGTTGCCTTCCAAAATGGGCCATGCTTGCACGTCGAATTTCTCTGGCAAAACGAATCAAATGATCATAAGTCCCTCGATGACGCTTTCGAAAGTCGCCTATCAAAATGATCAAGTCCCTTCAAGCAAATTGCCAAAGACACTTGGCACCATTGCATTCATGGTCTATGCGATGACCCGCGCCCGTCCCGAATAAACTTCCTAAACGCAAGATTGTCCACCAATTTCAATGATGGAACAAAATTGTTAAAAGGGGTTAAAACATGACAAAAACCTTTGAGTACAATAGGGTAGACAAAACTCTTAGTTACTTGAGATCAAGCTTGCAAAAAAAAAACACTTGCCTTCTTTTCAAAAACCACAATCCACAACACTTTCAAAAATCAACTTTTCAAACTTTTGAAACATCTTTTCGAAAAGATATGCACCTTTGTAAAACATTCGAGTAAAGAATTATTACAAGGTTGGCCTAAGACAAGGCATCTTTTTCCAAAACATTTTCAAAACAATCCACAAAGCACCATTTCACACAATCGAAAAACAAGGCAAGTGATCTAAAAAAAAAACCAAGTAACTAAGAGCCCATGGATAACCATGGATGAAAAGGGTGCTAATACCTTCCCTTTTCATAATCTACCCCCCGAACCCACGAAATATCTCAAAAGGTTTTTGCTGTACTTTTTTTAACCTTTCCTTTAGGATAAAATAAAAAGTCGGTGGCGACTCTTGCTCAACCGCACAAGTGCGAATACGAACGCAAAACACTAGTCAGTTCTCCCACCGTATCACAATGTCTTTATTTTCTGCTTTTTCTTGGAAAACGGTAATTAGAAAAAACCTTTCAAAATAAATAATAACTGAAATTCAATCTGCATGATCACTTGTTATATGTTCCAGTTTCTAAATGCAATCACAAATCATATGTGCAGATTAGTTAAAAAACTCGTTGAATACAATGACCCTGCACCCTTTCCCAACTTTGAATTCCCTGTGTATAGGGCTGAAGAAGAATATTATGATGAGATTCCAGAAGAGGTATCACGGTTGCTTGAGCACGAGGAAAATACCATTCAGCCATATAAAGAGTCATTGGAAGTGATCAATTTGGGTTCAAAAGAAGATCCAAAGGAAGTCAAGATTGGAGCATTGTTGCATCTTGATGTGAAGAGCAGGTTGATTGAGCTGTTGAAAATGTATGTGGATATTTTTGCTTGGTCTTATCAAGATATGCCTGGTCTAGATACAGATATTGTAGAGCACTGTTTGCCGTTGAAGCCAGAGTGTCCGCCAATTAAACAAAAGTTGAGAAGAACTCACCCGATATGGCAGTAAAAATCAAATAGGAGGTTCTAAAGCAGATTAATGCTGGTTTTCTTGTGACGTTAGTGTATCCTCAATGGATTTCCAATATTGTCCCAGTACCGAAAAAAGATAGAAAGGTCCGCATGTGCGTAGATTACAGAGATCTAAATAAAGCTAGTCCAAAAGATGATTTTCCATTACCACACATTGATATGTTAGTGGATAGCACAACAAAATTTAAGGTATTCTCGTTCATGGCCGGATTTTCCGGGTATAATCAAATAAGAATGGCTCCGGAGGACATGGAAAAAAACATTTATCACACCCTGGGGAACATTCTGTTACAGAGTGATGCCCTTCGGGTTAAAGAATGCTGGTGCAACATACAAGAGGGCTATGACAACTTTATTCCATGATTTGATGCACAAGGAAATTATAGTATATGTTGATGATATGATTGCCAAATCCCAGACTGAAGAAGGGCTTGTAGAAGATCTGTTGAAGTTGTTTCAGCATTTGAGGAAGTATCGTCTCTGCTTGAATCCAAATAAGTGTACCTTCGGTGTCCGATCAGGGAAATTGTTGGGTTTCATTGTTAGCCAGAAAGGAATTGAAGTTGACCCTGATAAAGTCAAGGCGATTCAAGAGATTCCAGCACCAAGAACTAAAAAGCAAGTCAGAGGTTTCCTCGGGCGTTTGAATTATATTTCCAGATTCATCTCCCACATGACCGCAACATGTGAACCGATCTTTAAGTTGTTAAAGAAATATCAAGGTTGTGTGTGGACGGATGATTTCAAAGGGAATTTTAAAGTATTAAAGAATATTTTCTTGAACCTCCTATCTTGTTCCCTCCTGTAGAAGGAAGACCGTTGATTATGTATCTGACAGTGTTAGATAAATCCATGGGTTATATTCTGGGAAAACAGGATGAAATAGGGAAGAAGGAGTTCGCCATTTATTATCTCAGTAAAAAATTCACTGATTGTGAGTCGCGGTATTCCATGCTGGAAAAGACATGTTGTGCTTTGGCCTGGGCGGCAAAGCGTTTGCGGTAGTATATGTTAAATCACACTACTTGGTTGATTTGTAAAATGGATCCAATCAAGTACATTTTTGAAAAGCCTGCTCTTACTGGGAGAATTGCCCACTGGCAGATGTTGTTATCTGAATATGATATTGAATACCGCACTCAAAAAGCTATTAAAAGCAGCGTGTTGGCAGATTATCTTTCTCACCAACCAATAGAGGATCACCAGTCTGTAGATTTTGAATTCCCCGATGAGGATGTGATGTTCTTGAAAGTGAAAGATTGTGATGAACCATTGCCTGAGGAAGGTCTTGACCCTGAATCTCGTTGGAGTATGATATTTGATGGAGCTATAAATACTTATGGTAAAGGAATTAGTGCTGTGATTGTCACTCCTCGTGGATCGTACATTCCTTTTACCGCAAGGTTAACATTTGATTGTACTAATAATATGGCCGAATACGAGGCTTGAATCATGGGTCTCTAAGAATCTATCTCAGAATTAAAATTCTAGATGTGTATGGTGATTCAGCTTTGGTAATAAATCATATTAAAGGAGAATGAGATACTCGTCACCTCGGCTTGATCCCTTACAAAGATTATGCTAGAAGATTATTACCCTTCTTCAATAAAGTTGAATTCCATCACATTCCTAGAGATGAAAATCAAATGGCGGACGCTCTGGAAACTCTGGTTTCTATGTACCAAGTGAACACTTGGAATGATATACCCCGAATTACGGTTCGACGAATGGATAGGCCCGCTCATATGTTTACAGCAGAGGAGGTAGCATATGAAAAACCTTGGTATTATGATATCAAGCATTTTCCTCAAACTTAGGAATACCCGATTAGTGCGTCGAAGAAAGATAGAAAGACATTGAGAAGATTGGCAGACAGTTTCTTCCTCAATGAAAATGTGTTGTACAAGAGAACTTATGACATAGTCTTGCTCAGATGCGTGGATAGACATGAAGAAGACATGTTAATGCATGAGATTCATGAAGGTTCATTTGTCACTCATGCCAATGGACATTCGATGGATAAAAAGATGCTAAGGGCAGGTTACTATTGGCTGACAATGGAGTCCGACTGTTATAAATTTGCAAAGAAGTGCCATAAATACCAGATTTATGCAGACAAGGTCCATGTGCCTCCGACACTTCTCAATGTGATTTCCTCCCCGTGGCCTTTCTCTATGTGGGGTATTGACATGATTGGGATGATAGAATCCAAAGCTTCGAATGGACACCATTTTATCTTGGTAGTAATTGATTACTTCACCAAGTGGGTGGAGGCTGCTTCATATGCCAATGTTACTAAGCAAGTGGTTGTGCGCTTCATTAAGAATAACCTTATATGTTGGTATGGTGTGCCGAGCAGAATCATCACTGACAATGGCTCGAATTTGAACAACAATATGATGACAGAACTGTGTGAAGAATTCAAGATTGTCCATCACAATTCATCTCCATATAGGCCAAAGATGAATGGGGCTGTTGAAGCTGCTAATAAGAATATCAAGAGAATTATCCAGAAAATGGTTGTTACTTATAAGGATTGGCATGAATGCTTCCTTTTGCTCTGCATGGATATCGAACATCTGTCCGCACTTCAACAGGAGCAACCCCGTTCTCCCTGGTGTATGGAATGGAATTTGTACTCCCTATCGAGGTGGAGATCCCCTCTTTACGTGTGATAATGGAAACCAAATTGACAGAGGCTGAATGGGTCCAGAACAGGTTTGACCAATTGAATTTGATTAAGGAGAAGAGAATGATGGCTTTGTGTCATGGCCAATTATATCAGAGAAGAATGAAGAAAGCTTTTGATAAAAAGGTCAAACCTCGTGAACTCAGATAAGGCAACCACGTGCTTAGGAAGATCATGTCTTTCAACGCTGATTCTAGGGGAAAGTGGACTCCAAATTTTGAAGGCCCATATGTTGTCAAGAAAGCCTTCTCTGGCGGTGCATTAATTTTTGATACTATGGATGGTGAGGAGTTCCCACGTCCCATGAATGCTGACGCAGTCAAGAAATACTTCGCCTAAAGAAATTAAATAATAACTCGCTAAGCTGAAAACCCGAAAGGGCGGCTTAGGAAAAAAAGGAGCATCTCGGTAGGCCGAAAATCCGAAAGGGAGGTCTAGGAAAAAATTAGAGACCTAAACAGAATAAATTTCCCGCTAAGTTGAAAACCCGCAAGGGCAGCTTAGGCAAAAGTTAGGGACTTTCTTGGCAAGTAACTATGTCAGATAAGACTTGATCGTTGAAGCAACAATCTTCCCGGATCCTCACCATGCTTCAACAGAAGCTGCTGCTCAGGATTTCAAAAGTTGTTAGAAGGGATAGTGGTCATTGTATCTCAATGTATCTTTTCCATTATATATTACCATTTTTCAAACTTTGTAATCATCTATGGAGTCTCGCCATTCGCAGACTACCATTCTATTAATGAAATTTGAGCTTTTACCCAATTCTTTGTATTTCTTATTTCATTTAGCTTGCAAAGATCCATTTATTATTGAAAATAACTTTCAAAGCAAAAAAGATTAAATAACAAAATTGGTTTTTCAAAAAAAAGATTTTACAATCTGCTTTTACTTTGAGATTTGTGATGAAACAATGATAACAAAAATGGTGATCCCAGGAATGGACAAACTCCAGTTGTTTTGAGAAGTTTTTGTTCCCCTCGGGAAGGTTTACTTGGGATGTTTTCGCTGTATTGGGTTTATGATTCCGGTATCCTTGGTCAAGTTTGGATTCATTTCTCCTCTTTTTTGAGTTTTCATGATGTGAAGTTTCAATCCGTATTTTCTCTAGTGAAGTTTTCGTTTGGCCTAATAGAAGTTCTTTTTCCAGAGAAATTGATATCATAACCACTCTTGAAGAATGCATTCCCTGGTTTCTTTAAGTGAAGGACGTATTGTGGTTTTCCCTTTGTGGATGTAGTGTTAACCTCCCTAATGAAGTAGGCCTGAATTCCCCAGTGAATGTTTTGATGTTTTGGTGTCCGTCTGCTTTACTTGAGACTAGTTTTGCAATCTCCAGTAGGAATGTTACTTTTAAAAACACTTGTTTCCTCGGTGAAGCCTGAAGAAGGATGTTCTATCCCTGTATATGTACTATTCTGTCACTTCGTTTTGTTTACTTCCGGATTATGTCGCTCCCCAGTAAAGCTAAAGAAACCAATAGGTTTTGTTTCCTCAGTTGGCATTTACTTTTTCTTGGAATGATCATCTTGGATGAAGTTTAGCCGAGTGTTGTTAGTGCCCGAGGTGGTTTTTCCTGGTTATTCTCAATGTTGTATATCTGTTTTGTCAGCATACGCATGATAACACTCATATATTCATACATATATCATGCATAGCTAAAATTGGCAAATCATTGTTCATTGACATTTGTTAATATTTTTGTTGATATATCATCCTGTTTTGCAGAGTTATGTTGTCCTCTCTTTAATAGAGTGTTGGCCTTAAGCAGAAAGCGTATATTCTTTTAATTTCCCCACTGAGTTGTCCCTGATGGAATATTTTTGCTTTAGCCTTTCTGTACAGCTCCTGGTTCGGATGGATTTGGTTTTCCCTCTTGAGTTTATTTCTCAAAGGATGTATTCTGGTTGACAGTTTCGTTCTAGTTTATTTCTGGTTTGAATCTGTGGTTCCACAACAATATTATTTACTTTGGATTTCTGAAAACTTCAAGTTTTGGTTGGTGCATTTATTTTGCACGAGAAGACTTTATCTCCTCAGCAGGAATATCGTGGCATCTCCCCAGGAAGTCATATTTCTTTCTCCAGGAAGTCATATTTCTCTCCCCAGAAAGTCATTTCTTTTTACAATCCTCCATAACAACAAGTAGCAGGTCTCTTTATTTGAGTAACTTGTGCTTCCTTGTAAAAGTCGACGTAACTTTTTTTTGCTATCTCCTCTATGAGTGAATAGTTCGCAGTTACGCCGACGGATGGCAAGACTTTCAATATCACAGAAACAACTCGTTGTGAAATCTTTGCAAGTGGAAGTCTCTTTATTTGAGACAACTTATATATTATCCTTTCCAGGTGGAGTGCCTTGGTTAAAAAAGAAGTTGAGACCCGTTCTAGGTGAAACACTAGAATCTTGGGGAAACTTTTTATCTTTTTGCTACCCTCAGTGAACGTTGGTGGTTCATCGTCAGTGAACGGCGATGCAATGATATTTTCTCTTTCTACCTTCAATGAAAGTTGGTAGATCACCATCAATGAAAGTTGGTGTTTGTTATCTTTTTGCTACCCTCAGTGAACATTGGTAGTTCATCGTCAGTGAATGGCAGTGCTATGATATTTTCTCTTTCTACCTTCAATGAAAGTTGGTAGATCACCATCAGTGAAAGTTGGTGTTTGTTATCTTTTTGCTAACCTCAGTGAACGTTAGTAGTTCATCGTCAATGAACGGAGATGCAATGATATTTTCTATTTCTACCTTCAATGAAAGTTGGTAGATCACCATCACTGAAAGTTGGTGTTTGTTATCTTTTTTCTACCCTCGGTGAATGTTGGTAGTTCATCGTTAGTGAACGGCAGTGCTATGATATACTCATTTTCTACCTTCAGTGAAAGTTGGTAGGTCATCGGCAGTGCACGTCGATGATTGTTATATTTTTGCTACCTTCAGTAAATGTTGGTAGTTCATCGTCAGTGAACAGCGGTGCTATGATATATTCTTTTTCTACCTTTAGTGAAAGTTGGTAGGTCATCGGCAGTGAACGTCGATGATTGTTATCTTTTTTCTACCTTCAGTGAACATTGATAGTTCATCACCAGTGAACGGTGGTGCTATGATATTTTCTCTTTCTACCTTCAGTGAAAGTTGGTAGGTCATCGGCAGTGAACGTCGATGATTGTTATCTTTTTTATACCCTCAGTGAATGTTGGTAGTTTGTCGTCAGTGAATAGAGGTGCTATGATATTTATTTTCTCTCTACCTTCAGTGAAATTTGATAGGACATCGGCAGTGAACGTCGATGTTTGTTATCTTTCTCTCTGCCTTCAGTAAACGTCTGTAGCTTCGCCTTCGGTAGAAGTTGGTGTATCCTTTCACCATTCTACCATCCTCTTTGATTCAGGTCTTTTGATCCACCAATGATTTATTTTCCTGGTGGGGTCGCTCTCTTGTTTCTTTATTATTGTTACATCCCCAATGGTGATTTGCGTCCCTTTGGAATTGTCCATGTGCATTCATGATCATAAACATTTTCATGGCATCTTAGGGCCAAAAATAGGGTTTGTTTTATATTTAAGTATCTTCGATCGCCTCGACACGAAGATTTTTAACTTTCATATCTCTGGATAGAGGAAACTTAAATAAGGGCAGCTGTTATACCCCAATTTTTTCCCCTAAGATCCTTTCATCATACCATGTTGATTAATTCACAATAAGATCACACTAGGATTCTTGGTTCCCCTTCCTATATGTAGCTTTGCCCTTTTGAGGAATCACCAAGCACCTTGACTTATTTTATTTTGTGATCATGAATATTGTTTTTGTCTTGATTTCTTCTTTCAACTAAATAAAATCCAATGTTGGTTTGTCTTGCTTGTTATCCATGTAGGTAAAGGCAATGGGATTTAACAAGTTACCCCATGGGTTCATGAGTTTATTTCCATGCCCTAGTCAATAAAGCTTGAGAAGTTCAAACCTTGCCATTGGCTTGGTTTTGGAAGAATTGGCATGGCAAGGTTGTTTTGGTTCATCACATTTCAAGGTTATCAAATTTGGTTGAAAAGCACAAGGGATTGATTGGAGAAGTTGTCATGGTTGGACAAGATTTTATTCCATTTGGTCAAAAGTGCATATTTCTCTCAATGTTCAAGATATGGAAGTGGTTTTGATGTCTATGAGTTCTCATTATTATCCTCAACAACTTTTATTTACAAATCACGTGTGTTGGTACAAGAAGTTTGTTCAAAATTTTCAAAGCTCCTCAAAGCATTCTCTTGATCTAACGAGCTAGGGTTTTGAACTTCAAAGGAATATATCTTGCTGATCTCTTGGTATTCTTGAGTTATTCCAAATAAATATTTCTCTTCAAAGGGTTATTAGCGAATCACTTCAAAAGTTTCAACGAGTTGTCATGAGGAAGAGACTCAATGAGGAAGAAAGATTACAAGTCCTCCAGATGAATCCTCAATTTTCCATGTCTGACTTCAAATGATTATAACTTGGTCAATTTTTATCACCTTGAGCCCATTCTTTTTCCATAATGTTCTTGAAGGTGTGGACTTTATGCTTTCTTTTATATGCAAAGTGAAAAAATGGATGGAAGTTGCCTTAAGGATGCAAAAGATTATAGGTCATTTCATGCTTTTTTGCCAACTTCAACAATTCATAACTCTCTCAATCTTTGGAGATTTTGAATGGTTCAAGTTTCAAAATTTCATTCAAGAGATCTACTTCATGCCATCTTTTTTGGTCAAGAGTAAATTCTAAGTGGAAGGTCATGTTTGGATGCAAGACATTATAGGTCATTTTTGAAGAAGAACTTGAAATATTTCTAAGTATGGAAAGTCAACTCTTTTTCTCCAACTTTGACTCAACACAACTTTCAGCTCAAGCATCCATTTGATTCCATTCTTTTCCCATTGCAAATCTTGTAACCTCATCTTTCTAAAGCATCAAGAATCATGCCTTAAGACCCCTTGATCTGAGAATGCCATTGTTTCAAAAGTGGTAACTTGGAATTGAAGTTTCATTGCAAGTCAGAATTTGAATTTCATGTTACAACCTCTAAACCTGAAATTAGCATGCGTTTTGGGTCTAAACATGATTCGTTAACTTTCCCAAGTGGATTAGTGCATCAAAACGCGCATTTTGGATGAGTTTTGACAAAAGAGAAGTCACATTTTCTTCATGATATAGACCCACACGAATTCTCTCCAAATTGCATCATTCACCCTTAATTTTGATCCCATTTTCTTCTCCTATAAATACATGAGCAATCCCATTCAGTTTCCCAAGCTTGGATAGCCAGAATTAGGGGTGTTCAAAACCCAACCGACCCAATAGAAAACCGCAAAATCGAACCGAACCAAAGCGAAACCGCAAAAATCCGCATTTGGTTCGGATGTGTTTGGGTCATTTTCTCGCAGAACTGCACGGTTCGGTTCGGTTTGCGGTTTGTATTTTACAAACCGAACCAAACCAAACCAAACCGCACTATGTTATAGAATCTTACTAACCAATATATATTTCTTTAATTCTTTAGAGAAATAAACATGTATTATGTGTATAGTTTATCATACTTTGTATTATATTCATTTTAATTTACAAATCATAAAAAATTAAATATTATTCATTTATAAATACTATTTTCACAAAATATATTTTATCGTATTCTTTGTATAATATTTATTTAAGAATGCAATCTTGATTATATCATTCTTTAGATTTAGATAAAATTATAATACACAATTTTATATATCAAATTATAAACTTATTTTGACAATTATAAATTTTTTATGATAATGTATGAACAATTAAACACAAAATTATATTTTCCTCTATATTTATACGTATGATTTAATAAATTTTTTTGTAAAAAACCGAACCAACCGAACCAATCCAAACCGCATTAGTTTGGTTTGGTTTGGTTCGGATTTATTTTTAAAAGCCAACCGAACCAAACCGAACCGCATGATTTTTTCTCTTGCGGTTCGGGTGATTTTTTGCTTCAAAACCGCCCAAACCGCACCGCGAACACCCCTAGCCAGAATCACCCTGCCATACTTGTTTCACAACTCAGAATTCAGTAACTTCAAAATCCATTCTCGAGTATTTTTCAATCCAATTTTTCCATCAATTCACCTTCCTGGATCTTCCCTGAAGCTAACCACATGATTACATTCAAGAATCGTGCCCTATACTGCTCCATAGAAGCCCAGTTTCAGAGCTCTGCAACTCAACTTCAATTGGTAGATTCCTTCATCAATTCTTCAAAACTCTGATATCATTGTCTTGATCTCATTGCCCTGGTTCAAGTCGCAACACTTACCTTTTACTGGAAACACGTTTTGACCATGAAATTTCAAATCCCTTTTCAAAACTTTCCTTCCAAATTGCTTGAGCTACAATTTATATAAATTTGGCGCAAGGGTGTGGTTGTCTTCGTCTTGAATAGACGAAGCGAACGACATAGGTCTGAGCTTCTGATTTTACAGTTTGAGAGACCTTTAAATCACGTTGGTTGGAGGTTGAAGATGACCTACGTGTCATCTTCCAACCAATGATGGCACGCCACTTGTTATTTTTGAAAATCTGATATATATTTGATTTTGTACTTTATTCACTACTGACCATGATATGCACAGCGCGCCAGATCCTCTTTGATTCAGGTCTTTTGATCCACCAATGATTTATTTTCCTGGTGGGGTCGCTCTCTTGTTTCTTTATTATTGTTACATCCCCAGTGGTGATTTGCGTCCCTTTGGAATTGTCCATGTGCATTCATGATCATAAACATTTTCATGGCATCTTAGGGCCAAAAATAGGGTTTGTTTTATATTTAAGTATCTTCGATCGCCTCGACACGAAGATTTTTAACTTTCATATCTCTGGATAGAGGAAACTTAAATAAGTGCAGCTGTTATACCCCAATTTTTGCCCCTAAGATCCTTTCATCATACCATGTTGATTAATTCACAATAAGATCACACTAGGATTCTTGGTTCCCCTCCCTATATGTAGCTTTGCCCTTTTGAGGAATCACCAAGCACCTTGACTTATTTTATTTTGTGATCATGAATATTGTTTTTGTCTTGATTTCTTCTTTCAACTAAATAAAATCCAATGTTGGTTTGTCTTGCTTGTTATCCATGTAGGTAAAGCCAATGGGATTTAACAAGTTACCCCATGGGTTCATGAGTTTATTTCCATGCCCTAGTCAATAAAGCTTGAGAAGTTCAAACATCGCCATTGGCTTGGTTTTGGAAGAATTGGCATGGCAAGGTTGTTTTGGTTCATCACATTTCAAGGTTATCAAATTTGGTTGAAAAGCACAAGGGATTGATTGGAGAAGTTGTCATGGTTGGACAAGATTTTATTCCATTTGGTCAAAAGTGCATATTTCTCTCAATGTTCAAGATATGGAAGTGGTTTTGATGTCTATGAGTTCTCATTATTATCCTAAACAACTTTTATTTACAAATCACGTGTGTTGGTACAAGAAGTTTGTTCAAAATTTTCAAAGCTCCTCAAAGCATTCTCTTGATCTAACGAGCTAGGGTTTTGAACTTCAAAGGAATATATCTTGCTGATCTCTTGGTATTCTTGAGTTATTCCAAAGAAATATTTCTCTTCAAAGGGTTATTAGCAAATCACTTCAAAAGTTTCAACGAGTTGTCATGAGGAAGAGACTCAATGAGGAAGAAAGATTACAAGTCCTCCAGATGAATCCTCAATTTTCCATGTCTAACTTCAAATGATTATAACTTGGTCAATTTTTATCACCTTGAGCCCATTCTTTTTCCATAATGTTCTTGAAGGTGTGGACTTTATGCTTTCTTTTATATGCAAAGTGAGAAAATTGATGGAAGTTGCCTTAAGGATGCAAAAGATTATAGGTCATTTCATGCTTTTTTGCCAACTTCAACAATTCATAACTCTCTCAATCTTTGGAGATTTTGAATGGTTCAAGTTTCAAAATTTCATTCAAGAGATCTACTTCATGCCATCTTTTTTGGTCAAGAGTAAATTCTAAGTGGAAGGCCATGTTTGGATGCAAGACATTATAGGTCATTTTTGAAGAAGAACTTGAAATATTTCTAAGTATGGAAAGTCAACTCTTTTTCTCCAACTTTGACTCAACACAACTTTCAGCTCAAGCATCCATTTGATTCCATTCTTTTCCCATTGCAAATCTTGTAACCTCATCTTTCTAAAGCGTCAAGAATCATGCCTTAAGACCCCTTGATCTGAGAATGCCATTGTTTCAAAAGTGGTAACTTGGAATTGAAGTTTCATTGCAAGTCAGAATTTGAATTTCATGTTACAACCTCTAAACCTGAAATTAGCATGCGTTTTGGGTCTAAACATGATTCGTTAACTTTCCCAAGTGGATTAGTGCATCAAAACACGCATTTTGGATGAGTTTTGACAAAAGAGAAGTCACATTTTCTTCATGATATAGACCCACACGAATTCCCTCCAAATTGCATCATTCACCCTTAATTTTGATCCCATTTTCTTCTCCTATAAATACATGAGCAATCCCATTCAGTTTCCCAAGCTTGGATAGCCAGAATTAGGGGTGTTCAAAATCCAACCGACCCAATAGAAAACCGCAAAACCGAACCGAACCAAAGCGAAATCGCAAAAAACCGCATTTGGTTCGGATGTGTTTGGGTCATTTTCTCGCAGAACCGCACGGTTCGGTTCGGTTTGCGGTTTGTATTTTACAAACCGAACCAAACCAAACCAAACCGCACTATGTTATAGAATCTTACTAACCAATATATATTTCTTTAATTCTTTAGAGAAATAAACATGTATTATGTGTATATTTTATCATACTTTGTATTATATTCATTTTAATTTACAAATCATAAAAAATTAAATATTATTCATTTATAAATACTATTTTCACAAAATATATTTTATCGTATTCTTTGTATAATATTTATTTAAGAATGCAATCTTGATTATATCATTCTTTAGATTTAGATAAAATTATAATACACAATTTTATATATCAAATTATAAACTTATTTTGACAATTATAAATTTTTTATGATAATGTATGAACAATTAAACACAAAATTATATTTTCCTCTATATTTATACGTATGATTTAATAATTTTTTTTTGTAAAAAACCGAACCAACCAAACCAATCCAAACCGCATTAGTTTGGTTTGGTTTGGTTCGGATTTATTTTTAAAAGCCAACCGAACCAAACCGAACCGCATGATTTTTTCTCTTGCGGTTCAGGTGATTTTTTGCTTCAAAACCGCCCAAACCGCACCGCGAACACCCCTAGCCAGAATCACCCTGCCATACTTGTTTCACAACTCAGAATTCAGTAACTTCAAAATCCATTCTCGAGTATTTTTCAATCCAATTTTTCCATCAATTCACCTTCCTTGATCTTCCCTGAAGCTAACCACATGATTACATTCAAGAATCGTGCCATATACTGCTCCATAGAAGCCCAGTTTCAGAGCTCTGCAACTCAACTTCAATTGGTAGATTCCTTCATCAATTCTTCAAAACTCTGATATCATTGTCTTGATCTCATTGCCCTGGTTCTAGTCGCAACACTTACCTTTTACTGGAAACACGTTTTGACCATGAAATTTCAAATCCCTTTTCAAAACTTTCCTTCCAAATTGCTTGAGCTACAATTTATATAAATTTGGCGCAAGGGTGTGGTTGTCTTCGTCTTGAAGAGACGAAGCGAACGATATAGGTCTGAGCTTCTGATTTTACAGTTTGAGAGACCTGTAAATCACGTTGGTTGGAGGTTGAAGATGACCTACGTGTCATCTTCCAACCAATGATGGCACGCCACTTGTTATTTTTGAAAATCTGATTTATATTTGATTTTGTACTTTATTCACTAATGACCATGATATGCACAGCGCGCCAGATCTCATCCAATGGTCCACATATTTTTACTTTTATTTTCTTTTCTGATTTTTATATTTTAATTGTTTTAAATTTCAAAAAATCATAGAAAATTCATTTTAAGTCCAAAAAATATGAAAAAATATTTTGATTATTCTCTTTCTGATTTTTATTTTTTCACAATTTAATTTTCTCTTTTGGTATTTTTTATAAATTTACACTTTATTTGAATTGTTTTAAATGTTTAAAAATACTTTTATACATTTTTAAATTCTGAAAAAATTATGGAGTGATCCAATGATATTGTGACAAATATTGGTGACCTTATTTTATTTTTGTTTCTGACCTTACTATTTTTTTTTATCATTTTTGGTTTATTTTACCCATTTCTTTTAATTTTAAAAATAGTTTCTGACTTTAAAAAATTACCAAAAAATTTGTAAAATTATTTGAGCCCTTTTCTGATTTTTTTTATGGTCTTACTTTTTTATTTCTTGATTAATTTGAACATAGTTGATATTTTTATCTTTATTTTCTATTTTTAAACATTATTTTTAAACCCTTTTGTATATATTAAAATGTAATTTTATTTTGTGATTATTTTCTGGCTGATCTTGGGTTAAATTTTGGATCATGAACTTTATTAACATCATTGGATCTATGGTGTTGAGTTTAACTCCACAAAAATGGATGAATGATTTTAATAATAGTTTGATTAAATTTAATTCAAAAGTGGTTTGTATATTCTCTCCCATCCCTCTTCATCTCATCCCCTTCTTATTGCCCTAAATGTTGTTGGAGCATGATCTTTATATCATGTCCCAGAAAAAATGGTGCATAGATTGCTATTGACCGGCCTTAAAATAGGCGCGACTTCTATATAAGTCCACTTACGATTGCTTAACATAGCGCTAAAATTTTGTCCCGATTCAAATAAATGATCATTCGTGGCCCAAACTTATGTTTGCAAGCCCAAGTATGTTAATTTGATCTTGTTGTACCCCAAAATTTTCCCTCTCTTTCTTCAGGAAACCATCTTGGATTTTCAAGGTCCCTCTGAAACAAATCCAAGTCCTGAGTTATCCTTTCGCCCAAGCAAGCCACTTACAAGAGCAAGATGATCTCACGAGCTCCAAAAACAACGCTTTTATCTTGAGAAAAATCAAATTCTAAGTACTTGGAACGTTTCCCTAAAAAATGAGTGTTTAAGAAAAAATCAGCGCTTCAGAACTTCTGGACCAATTCCAGATAAAAACGGTCAGAAGTTGCAAGCTTGGCTCAGCGTAGTCAGAAGTTGGCTTTTCAGCAGCTACATTAGCTCAATCAGAAGTTGTAAACGTGGTTCAGTATGTAAGCCTCAGACAGAACATGCCCCTTTCAACAGTTATACAAGCTCAGTCAGAATTTGCTAAAGGAATACAAGAGAAGCAGGGAAGTCTGAAGGCTCCTTCAGAACATGCTGAATTCAGAAGATGAAAAGGTCAGAAGAGTGGGTGTTACACTGATACAGAATCTCTAAGCCCAGGAGGTCCAGAAGTAAATCCAAGGAACGTATCAGAAAATCAGGAGAATCTCTAGAGCTTACTAAGACAATAGGAAGCCAAGGCCAGAGCATGGTTTACGCTGCTGATTCAACGTTGGTTTCCATTACCAGAATATTGATGTTGATAGGTCTTATCACCATTTAATGCCCATTAATGCTTCCAACCACTCCTGAACATTCACGTGTGGCTTGGAAAACGCTTTTGTGCAGATTCTGGCATGGGTCTACGCGCCACCGCCCACTTCAGAGGTCACTTCTCCCCAATCTACGCCTGCTGCTGCAGCCTAGGCTGAAGGCTATCTGTTATCACAACTTCCCAGGAATTTCTGTCAAAGAGCAATTCAAACTCTGTTGGCGCTTTAATGTTCAAGGCACCCACAAGAACTTTGCCTATAAATAGAGAGTCATTGTCCACTGCAAAGGGCGTTCAAAAAAGAAACAGAAAAATTGCTAAGAGAGAAACATAAACTCTTAGCAACATAGTGTTCTGAAACTCTGCCAAAATCTCCAGTTTGTTTCATAACTTTGAGTTTCTCACCTTCAAACTTCATCAAATACCCAGATTTCTTTGTGAACCAAAAGACACCCTTTCCAAACTTCTGACCCTACGTTCGTATACACCTTTACTTCCCCTTTTCAAAGAAAATCTGTCCAGAACACCACCAGAGCCAAAAACTAGCTTACACCCACAAACTTTTCCAACAGCCAGGTAAGCACCTGCTGACCTTCATCACGCTGCTAAGCATCATCAGTTGTGCATACTCAAATAAACATAATGTAAATATCATATTGTTGCTGTTTATATTCTGAGGATTTTCATACCTCAGAACGTGCTGAGCCAGTATAGGACTTGCCTGTGACCTTGTTGGTTCTGACCTCTGAAATATTTTTACATTTGCTGGATCTGTTCCAAATATGTTTCCTGTTTTGTGGAATAACAACAGAATTGCAGATGTTCTGATTAGTACAGGGAAAAGCCAAGTGCTGACTTTGACGTTAGCACATCTGAAGCCTGTTTTGCTGTCAATGATATCAGAACCTCTGAGAGTTATTGCCTTTTCAGCAGAATCAGAACTTCTGGTTTCTCCACTAACAAACTTCTGTCTTGCAGCGCAGGGGAGTCAGAACTTCTGATTTCCCCACTAACAGGGTTCTGTTTTGCAGGTGCCAGAGTCAGAAGTTCTGACTCATACAGTTTAACCAAGAGGTTGATCATCTGGCATCGGATCTGAGTCAGAACTTCTGATGACCTCCCAGCAGCGCGCGGGCTCCCTCTCTCTCTCTATATCTTGTTTTTTGCTATTTTCTTTTTTGTCTATTTTTCTCGTTGAACCCCCCATGTACAAATGTGTATCCCCCTCCCCTAATTGTTGTAATAGCGTAGGATTTTATATTTCCGCTTCTTATTGCTAGTAATTAGGACGTGTATGGCAAGATAAAATCAATGAAATAGAAAAACCTAATTCAAAGAAGAAAAAACTCTTGTATGCAATAAAACACACTTGCACACTAACACCCCTAGGGTTACATCCACTTGTTGGCTTTCGAAATTAGGCCATATTGCATGTTAGGTCTCTTTGGGCAAAGCAAACAATTCAAATGATTATAGTCCCTCGATGACGCTTTTGAAAGTTGCCTAAAAAATGATCAAGTCCCTTAAAAGAACAATTGCCCAAAGATACTTGGCATCATTGCAATTATGGTCTAAACGATGACCCGCGCCCGTCCCTTTTCACATCCTAACACAAGATTGTCCACCAAGTATAATGGTGGAACAAAATTGTTAAAAGGGTTAAAACATAACAAAAATCTTTGAGAACTTTAAAGTAGATAGCTCTCAAGTACTTGTCAACTTGCAAAACACTTGCCTATTTTTCAAACCACACTTCATAAACACTTTCAAAACAAACTTTCAAAAAAACCTTGAAACATCTTTTCAAAAAGACAAACACCTTTTGTAAAACATTCGAGTAAAGAATTGTTACAAGGGTAGCCTAGACAATGCATCTTTTTCAAAACATTTTCAAAGCCACACACAAAGCACCATTTCAAACAATTGAAAACCAAGGCAAGTTGATCTAAGCAAGTACCTAAGAGCCCATGGATAACCATGGATAGAAAGGGTGCTAATACATTCCCTTCCTATAATCTACTCCCCGAACCCAAGAAAAATCTCAAAGGTTTTTGCTGTGCTTTTTAAACCTTTCCTTAGGATAAAATAAAAAGTCGGTGGCGACTCTTGCTCAAACCGAAACATTTGCGAAAACAAACGCAAAACCATAGTCAGTTCTCCCACCGTATCACATATCTCTTTAATCCAATAACCTTGAGATTCATTGTGTGGAGGCTTTGGTTCTACCAATCCTCTAATGGATCTACAACACCTTTGGTCAACGCGGATCACTTAAACATCGTTGATCATTAAATGGCACTTGTGAGAATTCCAAATGGATGATATACTTGACAAAAAGAAAATGTAACTTGTTGTGTGGAGGCTTTGGTTCTACCAATCCTCTAATCAGTTCTAAATGCAATTTTCAAGATGATCATCCAACTAACCACTAATCACTAATAATTGACTTTATCCTTTATTTTTATTATATGCCCTTTTTTTATTTTTATGCACTATTTACTTTTAGCATTTACATTTCATGTCATTTTCATATTTGCTCATTTGAGCATTTACTTTCTTGTCATTTTTACTTTTCTCTCTTGAGCTTTTCTTTTCCTTTTTAAGATACTTAATAATCAACATAAACCCTAAAAATCTTTAATGGTACTTGGACCATTTGGTTACTATCCTTGGCATTATGGAGCATGGGACTTTCTTTTTGGACTTAGGATTAGAAACCTTGGCCTATCTTGGAGACCTTGTGATCTTATCTGATTATTTTGTCTGGAGTTCTTGCAGTTTACCTCAAGACATTGGGTTACTTGTTTGTTTTTGTGTGCAGGTTTTTGTGATTACACCCTTTGTTTGTAATCTGGAATTCACCCGTATACAGCCGTTACTCTGCCCAATTTTTGTGAAGACTTAATACACTTGAAGTTTGGTTCCCTCAAGAGGTCTAGTATCTTTTGCTTGATTGGTTTTCAATCCAAGGAATGGGAATTCTATCTTGGCTCATAATGTCAAGTATTGGCTTCTTGTTGGTTATATGGTTCTTATCCCTAGCTTTTACCTTATGCTTTAGGATAGTCCCTTCTTCTCCTCCCATCTTCTTTAATTTCAAAAATCTTCTTCCTCCTTTTGAAAACTCTTCTTATTTTTAAACTCGAACTACTTTCATAATAAACTTGGACTTATGTCCATCCATTTTCAAAACATTTTCATAAATAAACTCCAAACAACTTAATAATACCTTGACATTTTTTGTGAGAAGACTAAAAGTCAATCGATCTCATTTCAAACCATTTTTGCCACTTTGGCTTTTATCTTTAAAATTTTCTCAAAAGATTGAACTCTTGTCAATCCTTGTAGTGATGCAAACAACTATACTTCTATAATATGTAGTGAAGAGAGATATTTTTCCACTTGGGTGTTGAGTGAGGCATTGTTGATTTTAAAATCCAAGCCATATCCTCCACTTTGAGATGATGCAAATTCTCCTTTCTCATGATTGTGGGAAGTATGTTTTCCACACGGACAATGACGATGATGTCTTATCTCATAAAATTAACCAACACACTTGTGTTTTTAATTTTTTTAAAAGAGGAACTACCTGTACCCTGATCCCCTATTGCACGAAAAAGTGGTACGTAGGCACTACAGGTTCGCAACCGCGGCGGGTGCAAAAATTATAAAATAAATATATTTCTTTTCTCACCTCAACCATCCATTTTTATACAACATTTTTTATAGCCAAAATATACAGATTTTACAAAGAGGTTCCTACGGAGTACCATAGATGTTTAGGGTGCTAATACCTTCCCTTTGCATAACCAACCCCTTTACCTTGAATCTTTCCCCTTCTTTTTGGGTTACTCGCTCTTTTCCCTTTCCTTTGGAAATAATAAAGCGCGGTGGAGATTTTTATTTTTGATTTGTATAAGTCAAGTCAATCCAATGGCTTAGTCTTAAAACATTTCAGCCGCTACACTAACGGGCCTTAGAACCTTAGTTGAACAAACTTGGCCATTATAAAGTAGTGAGATAGCCGACCTCGATATAAAGCTGAGGATTGGTTGATACTCGATGCTACACTCATTGAGATCAGACTTTCACGATATTTCGGCTGCAAGAAAAAATTGCCTGAGCTGAAACAATGGCTGATAAAGGATGATCAGTGATATTGAGAATCCTTAGAGCCCAGTTACTTTTTTAAGACAGGTTTGAAACCAACTAAAATTCAAGAGGGTACTTACCTTTAACCTCATGCAAGCCTTTGAACCTAAGGTCTATTGTGTGCTTTGCTTATGTGTGATTTACTCTGTTTGAACATAACATCATGCATCATAACATAGCACCCATTCTTACTACACTAACCATTTCAAGGACCAAGGGAATTTATCTTTGTTCTGTTTTACAGATCATGGCTTCCGCTCGTAGAAACACTATCTGAATCATCTTTGTGAGAATACCTCTCCAACTCAAAGATCTAGTATCAAGGGTCCCTGAAACTTCTTCGTTCACTAAGAGATATGGTCAACTTCTCAACCTGGTTACTTCGAGCTTTGATGAAAAGATGATGGGTGTAATCTTTCAGTTCTTTGATCCCAAGCACCACCGCTTCATGTTCCCAGACTATCAGTTGGTTCCTACCATGGAAGAGTTCTCTCAATTATTGGATGTACCTATTCTTGACAAGATGCCTTTCACAGGTTTAGAAGAAGTTCCCAAGCCAGAGATTATTGCCTCTGCTTTGCATCTGAAACGGGCCGACGTGGTATCCAATTGGGAAACAAGAAGCGGAGTCAAGGGTTTTCTAGCCATGTTCTTAATAGAGAAGGCCCAGCTATTTTGGGATGATTTGGACTTTCAGGCTTTTGAGGAGGTTTTGGCTCTTCTAATTTATGGGTTAATACTGTTCCCTAATCTAGACTTACTCATAGATGTGAATGCTGTCAAGATCTTCCTCTCTCACAACCCTGTGCCTACCTTTCTTGGAGATATCTTGCATGCTCTCCACACTCGTACCATGAAGAGAAGAGGGGTTCTTATGTGCTGTATGCCATTAATGTCGAGGTGGTCTATTTCTCACCTCCCTAAGTCAGTGCTGAAGAATGAAGAAGGTTTGGGTTGGTCGCAAAGGATAATGTCACTTTCTCACACGGATATTCTCTAGTATTCCCGATCTATGGGAGATATTTCTATTATTGACCGATGTGGGGAATTCCCTAATGTCCCACTACTTGGAATTAGGGGAGGCATAACTTATAATGCTTCTTTGGCTCTGCGAAAATTTGGTTACGCTCGAATAGATGGTCCTCATGAGATGCTTATCCAGGGCATTGTGTTTAACTATGAGGATGATGTTCAAGGGTATCGCCAGAGGTTCATCCGAGCTTGGGGCATGGTGAACAGATCTGACGTCAAGACTTTAGGGCCAAAGACTTCCATTCCTATGGAACCTTATCTCCAATGGGTACGAGCTCGTGCTCAAAAACTTATGATGCCATACATAGCTGTCTTACTAGTGATTGTGAAGCCCATTACTGAAGGGGATATTCCCTACACGGTTCTTCATCCTGATATGCCCACCGATCTTGAAGAATTACAGAGGTCCTGGATTCAGTTGAAGAAGGAGCGGGATACTTTTAGGGCCCAATTCTATGCCCAGGAGAAGAAAGTTTTAGAGCTCACTAAGCAACTTCATGAGGAAAGAGCCTTAATGTCTATCTCGGCATGAAGAGAAAGCATCCATGGGAAACTTAATTTTTTTAGTTTTTAGAATTTTCAATTGAAACGCCTAAAAGGAAATTGTATTTTAAATTCTACTAATAAAATATTTGTTTCATTTTGGTTCGCAAATTTAAATTTCCCAAAAATCCTTGAAATCATTGCATACACATATCATCCATGGCATTTCATAAACAGGTATCATAACAGGTTTCTCATCTTCTTTGGTGTTTATTTCAGCCAATAATGTCTTCTGAACAAAGTATCAAGGATCTCCAGGCACAAAATGGCCAATTTCAGCAAATGTTCGTATCTTTGGCTAAAGGGCAGGAAGATCTAAAGGCCCTTAGTCCGATAGATAGAAAGAAGAAGACAAAGAAGACCGCTGGTGTCCTGAATCTGGGCAGAAGATTCAAGGGACCGTTGAAGCAACCAGTTGATCTATCCTCTTCATCCAAATAAAGGCAGAACCAATAGGATGGGACAAGGGAGGAAGACCCTAGTCCAAGGGTTTCTGAAGATGAATCTGATTACAATGATGAACAGTATCCTCCCGCTGAGGATAGATACAAACAGTTAGAGGATCGTCTGAATGCAATGGAGATGCAAAGAATAACAGGGCTGGATTTTGAAGAGATGGGTTTGGTATCTGGGGTTGTCATCCCATAGAATTTCAAGGCTCTGGTATTTGCAAAGTATGATGGGGTTTCTTGTCCCAAGCTTCATCTCCATTCTTATGTGAGGAAGATTCAGCCTCACACTGCTAATAGGAACTTGTGGGTCCATTTCTTTCAAGACAGTCTGTCCGGGACTCAGCTTGAGTGGTTCTATCAGCTAGAGGGAATCAATGTCCTTAACTGGGAAGATCTGGCTGCTGCTTTTTATAAGCAGTATCAATATAACTCTGACCTTGCTCCTACCCATACTCAACTCCAGAGTATGTCCATGGGTGCAAGCGAAGGTTTTAAGGACTACGCTCAGAAGTGGAGAGATTTGGAAGGGAGAGTCCAACCCCTTTGTCTGATAGGGAGTTGGTGGACATGTTTCTTGGTACGCTATCTGGTCCGTTCTTTAATCACTTGATTGGTAGCTCCTGATATGGTTTTACTGAGTTGATATTAACTGGAGAAAGGGTAGAAGTTGGGATCCGAAGTGGCAAGATCCAGAAAGACACCTCTTCAAGTACAGTAAAAAATCCATTCATGGGTAAGAAGGAGGTCAATACTATTTATAATCCAAGAGGTCAGAGCAGAACCGAGCACCGTCCAGCGGTAGGGGCTGTCATGATCTCTAAGTATGAACCTACCCAACAAAGGAGCAATCAACCGAGGACAGAAAGGCCAGTAAGACAGTTTACCCGGATAAACATGACTCTATCTCAAATCTTGCCACAATTATTAAAGACCAATCTGGTAACCTTAAAGGAGGCTCCCAAGAACCCTAACACCACATCTCTTCGTTACAATCCAAATGCTCGGTGTGCTTACCATTCTGAGAGTCCAGGCCACGATACCAACAACTATTGGGCTTTGAAGAACAAGGTGCGGGATCTGTTCGAGGCAAAGGAGATTGAATTCGATCCCCCTGAGACTCTCAACATCATAACTGCACCCATGCCTAAGCATGGCTCGAGAATCAATGCTATTGAGGTTGTCTCCGCTACGGAAGATGCTGATGATGAGGATTATGATATTGATAGCTGGATCTACCCTACTACCAACGGTGGACCTAGTAACTGGACGGCCAAAGATTTTTTGCCGATTACTTTTTTTCAGTAGTAATTGTCTTACTTTTTTTTCTTCGAATTTGTAATAAATAATATAAACTCTATGGCCTTGTGTCTTACCTGAGACACAATGGTTTATTGGTTAGGTTTGTTATATGTCATTATCATTTGTCATCAATAAAACATTGGACATTCTTGCATATAAATTTTACACTCTTTGTTTTTCTTTTCTACTTTTCACTTTATCAATACAGCTACGCTCTTACACACACTCACATATCAAACTGCAGATCCATATCCACTATGGATCCCATTAATAATAGTTCTGCTATTGTGAGTTATAACTTCGAAAATCCGATCAACTAAGACGAGGACGAAGGTGAGGAAGATTGTGAGGTACCTGGAGAACTTTATAGACTGTTACAGCAGGAAGAGATGGCTATACAGCCTCATGAAGAGCCAGTTGAGACAATAAACTTGGGCACAGAGGTAGACAAAAAAGAAGTCAAGATCGACGCAAATATGGAGATTAATTCAAACATCGGTTGATACATATGTTGCACGATTATGTTGAGATCTTCGCATGGTCATATGAAGACATGCCTGGTTTAGACACTGATTTTGTGGTACATCATCTCCCGACTAAAGAAGATTGTACTCCAGTTAAGCAAAAGGTCTGCCGTATGCGCCCTGAAATGTTAGAGAAGATCAAAGCAGAGGTCATGAAGCAGATCAATGCTGGGTTCTTAGCTGTCACCTCCTATCCTCAATGGGTTGCTAACGTGGTCCCGGTACCTAATAAAGACGGTAAAGTAAGAATGTGTGTGGACTACAGAGACCTGAACAAGGCAAGCCCCAAGGATGACTTCCCGCTTCCCCACATTTATGTTCTGGTTGACAAAACTGCACAACACAAGATCTTTTCCTTCATGGACGGTTTCTCTGGGTACAATCAGATCAAGATGGCTCCTGAAGACATGGAGAAGACAACCTTCGTCACACAATGGGGAACTTTCTATTACAAGGTGATGCCTTTTGGGTTGAAGAATGCTAGGGTAACTTATTAGCGAGCCATGGTAGCCTTGTTCCACGATATGATTCACCATGAGATAGAGGTTTATTTTTATGACATGATAGCCAGGTCTCAAACCGAAGAATAACACCTTGACCATCTACAAAAGTTGTTTGACAGGTTGAAGACATATAAGCTTAGGTTGAATCTGAACAAGTGAACCTTCGGGGTAAGGTCTGGTAAGCTGTTAGGTTTCATTATCAGTGACAAGGGCATTTAGGTGGACCCTACAAAGGTGAAGGCCATACAAGAGATGCCGGCTCCCCGTACTGAGAAGGAAGTTAGAGGTTTCTTGGGACGCCTAAATTATATCGCCAAATTCATTTCACATCTGACTGCTACTTGTGAGCCAATCTTCAAACTCCTAAAGAAAGATCAAGTGGTAAAGTGGAATGACGAATGCCAGGTCGCCATTGATAGAATCAAGGAATACCTCTAATAGCCTCCCATTCTGATGCCTCCGATTGAAGGAAGACCTTTGATAATGTACTTAACAGTGTTAGACAATTCAATGGGGTGTGTGCTGGGGCAGCATGACGAGTCTGGTCGAAAAGAGCACGCAATATACTACTTTAGAAAAAAGTTTACCGACTGTGAAACACGATACTCACTTCTCGAGAAAACTTGTTGCGCTTTGGCATGGGCTGCTCGCCGACTAATATAGTATATGTTGATCCACACTACTTTGTTGATATCTAAGATGGATCCAATCAAGTACATCTTCGAGGAGCCCGCTCTCTCCGGAAGAATAGAAAGATGGCAGATGATATTAACTGAATACGATATCCAATATACAACCCAGAAGGCAATCAAGGGAAGTGTATTAGCTGATCATTTGGCTCATCAAGCCGTGGATGACTACCAGTCCATAAATTTTGAGTTCTCGGACGAGAATATTATGTGGTAACTGACTATGAAGAACCTAGACCTGATGAAGGACCTGAAGAAGGATCCCGATGGACTATGATTTTTGATGGAGCTTCAAACGCACTCGGTAATGGCATTGATGCTGTAATCATATCTCCTGAAGGCTGTCATACTCCTTTCACTGCCCGACTATGTTTCAACTATACCAACAACAGGGAGGAGTATGAAGCCTGCATCATGGGTCTCAAAGCTTCTATCGACCTAAGGATCAAATTCTTGAGCGTCTTCGGGGATTCAGCCTTGGTGATAAGTCAGATCAAAGGAGAATTGGATACGAAGCACCCTAATC
This sequence comes from Vicia faba, assembly GCA_948472305.1. Lineage (NCBI taxonomy): Eukaryota > Viridiplantae > Streptophyta > Magnoliopsida > Fabales > Fabaceae > Vicia > Vicia faba. The sequence continues at coordinate 308,063,144 of OX451740.1, read as the reverse complement.
TCATCCCCTACAAAGAACATATGCTGACATTGATCCCACACTTTGAAGAAGTCACCTTTGAACATTTTCCATGAGAGGAGAATCAGTTAGCGGACACGCTAGCTACCATGTCTTCTATGTTCAAGGTCAGGTGGGACAACGAAGCTCCTCGAATCACCATTGAGAGGTTGGATGAACCAGCGTACTGCTGTAAAGTTAATACTGAAGATGTAGCAGACAAACCTTGGTTTCACGAAGTAAAAAGGTATCTCGAGGCTCAAGAGTATCCCGAGGGGGCATTTGTCAATGATAAGAAGTTTTTGAGAAGGTTCGTCGCGAAATTCTTCCTCAGTAATGGAATCCTTTACAAGCGCAACCATGACTCTACCTTACTATGGTGTGTAGACAAGAGAGAAGCAGAGAGGATTATGACAGATTTACACGAAGGTACCTTTGAAACCCACTCAAGCGTACATACCATGGCTAAGAAGATCCTACGGGAAGGATACTATTGGTCCACTATGGAAGCAGATTGTTATCAACACTCCCGAACTTGTCATAAATGCCAGATCTATGCTGATAAGGTGCATGTGCCTCCGGTTCCTTTGAATGTCTTGACGGCTCATTGGCCCTTTGCAATATGGGGAATTGACATGATCAGAGAGATTATACCAACCGCTTCCAATGGGCATCGCTTTATCCTGGTGGCCATTGATTACTTCACGAAGTGGGTTGAAGCTGCCTCTTTTGCCACTGTTACCAAGAATGTTATGGCACAATTTATCAAGCATAACCTGATTTGTCGATACAGTGTGCCAGAGAGAATCATCACTGACAATGGTACCAATCTCAACAATACGATAATCACTAAACTCTGTAAGCAATTCAAGATACAGCACCATAATTCTTCCCCCTACCGGCCGAAGATGAATGGCGCTGTCGAAGCTGCTAATAAGAACATAAAAAAGATCATACATAAGATGATGGTGACATACAAAGACTGGCATGAGATGTTACCATTTTCTCTTCATGGGTACCGCACATCCGCGCGAACATCAACATGGGAAACACCCTACTCTCTGGTATATGGCATGGAGGTTGTCCTGCCTATTGAGCTCCAGATCCCTTCTCTGAGGATTATGAAAGATGCAGGTTTGAACGAAGACGACTGGATCCAGACTCGACTTGATCAACTGAATCTGATCGATGAGAAGAGACTTACTACTGTCTGTCATGGTCTAATGTATCAAAAACAAATGATCAAGGATTTAAAAAAAAAAGTCAGATGCCAAGAATATCAAGTCAGGGATCTAATGATCAAGCGCATCATACTTCCGCAAGGTGATCCCAAGGGAAAATGGACTCCCACATAAGAAGGGCCATTTATGATTAAAATCATTTTCTCAGGTGGAGCCATGATTCTGACCACCATGGACGGTGACGACCTCCCTCACCCTGTCAATAAGGACATAGTGAAAAGATACTACGCATGATTAAAGACCCGCTAGGTTGACTGGCCTAGGAAAAAATAAGGGCTTCCCGTCGAACCAAAAGGGTTCGGGCAAAAATTAGGGATGAAAACAAAAAAATATATACATCCGACAAGTCGAAAACGTGAAAAGGCGGCTTGGATAAAAAAGGGTATCCCGGTGGACTAAAAACCCGAAAGGGCGGTCCAGGAAAAAAGTTAGGGATGTAAAGCATATCACTATGTCCCATTGGATCACCTTGCGACCAGACCTCAGTACCAACTATTAAGCTCGAACGGCACCAATCAATCTAGTCATCTTCGGACAAGTAGCAAAGTGATGAGATGCTCGAAGACATAACGTCAATAGCAGAATTGAAACTCAATGGGATTATTACACATAGATGTTTTCTTCTATGTGTACACAATATTGTATAGCTTTCATTTTCACAGCGGTGTTTTCTTACTAGAGCGTCAACTTCCTTGTACAAAAAACGCCTGTTATAGGCCAACTTCAGAAATTAATACAAGTCATTTTTACAAAACCATGTGTTTTTCTTTTTTTGTTTTTTTTGCAAAAATGTATAATGATTTATTCTTGACATATGCATTTGAATATGATTGCTACTCATAAATATTTACATATGAAACAAAAATACAATTGCTCATGACTTAAGGAACGGGGCAAAGCCTAATCCCGACAGTTACCTTATTCAGCATGGTATAGGGGCAGAGACAACTTTGGAACGAAGTCACTATTACATGCGACCCCATGACGTCTACACTCCCCACAGAGTAGAGGAAACCAAAGCTTTATCATCGGCTTCCCCAAACAGGAGTTACTTTCCCTAGAAAAGTTCCTTCAGAGAGCCGACGTCTATATTCCCCAACCGATTTTTATAATCGCAAGCGATTCATAAAGTTGTATCCCAAGCAGAGTTTATTTCTCTGAATACAGAAGCTTAACCCCTAACAGAGTTTATTCCTCCAGCTACAAAAGTTCATCCCCCAGCGGAGTTTATTTCTCGGAATCGGCAAAATCTTCCAGCAAAGCATCTCCTCTCTCAAACAGAGTTATTCCCTGCAGAGTTATTCTCAAGAAGAGTCTCTCTCTGGAAGAATATTCACAAACAGAAAGGAGTAAATCCACGTCTTTGTCATCTTCGTTTACCATCCCCAGCGGAAGTAGAAGAACCACTTTTTCTACAACAATCAGGACTTCAATTTCCAATACTCTCAAGCAGTAGTTAGGGATTTATTTTCCTAGACTCAGATATGTCACAATAGTATTTCATGTTCATACATCATGAAGTGGGCATACATATTGCATACAGCATAATCTCATTTATTTTAAGAACATCATTACACAATGCATTTCATGCATCACATATAATTAATCATGTACCTTTTCAGGAAAGATGGTTATTATCAACAATTCCAACAGTTCAAGATTAAATCTGTGAAACTATACACGTCATATCTGCAGACAACTAATGAGAATCAGTTCCCGAAACCAAACGGGTCACCTAATCCAAGTGATCAAATGAGGCAAGCCCTACCATTCAGGCTTTTATTTCGAAGTAACCCTATTATCCAGGTTCCTTCTCATATCCCTACCATCCAGGCTTTCATTTTGAAGTAACCCTACTATCCAGGTTCCTTCTCATAGCCCTACTATCTAGGATTTCATTTCAAAGTAACCCTACTATCCAGGTTCCTTCTCATAGCCCTATTATGTTTTCATTTCGAAGTAACCCTACTATCCAGGTTCCTTCTCACAGCCCAACCATCCAGGCTTTCATTTCGAAGTAACCCTACTAACCAGGTTCCTTCTCACATCCCTACCATCCAGGCTTTCATTTTGAATTAACCCTACTATCAAGGTTCCTTCTCACAGCCCTACTATCCAGGCTTTCATTTCAAAGTAACCCTACTACCTAGGTTCCTTCTCACATCCATATTATCCAAGCTTTCATTTCGAAGTAACCCTACTACCCAGGTACCTTCTCATAGCCCTACTATTCAGGCTCCTTTTTATGAATTACTTGACGCAGATTTGCATGGACTTATCCCGAGAAAGCCCTATACAGGTTCCTTCTCTTTTATATCTGAACAATAGTTTACAACACTGTAAAACCTGGACCCGACCAGATACAGTCGATTTCATATTCCCCAGTAAGTCGTTGTGAAACCTGGAATACTGCCAGATAGCAGTAAGCCTTATCGTCCTCAACCAGTCACTGTGAAGCCTGGACTCGACCAAATAACAACTTACTTTTGTCTCATCAACCAAGAGTTAATTCCCCAGTAAAGTAATGGACAACCAAAGTTCCTAGACTATATTTCCCAGGACATAAATCAACATTCCCCGGCGAAGTCCTCCCCAACGGCAGATACAAGAATTCTCGCAAAGGAATCTCTTATCCAACCGATATCTTTTACGGATGGCATCTTTAAGCCCATCTCCGACGATTCCTCGTCGCCTTCCAAATGGCATCTGTAAGCCCATTCCCGATATTATCGATCGACATTCACTTCATGCGAGTACACATTTCTGGGCACTCTAGTGTTCAATCATCTTCCACCTTCAGATCACAAAAGGAAGACCAGCCAATCTACATCCTCAGGTTTAAGAAGATTGAACAGGGGCAGCTATTGTACCCCAAAATTTTCCCTCCCATTTTTACACAAAACATACTCCTAGAGGTCCTCAATTGCTCAAGTTGACTAAGGATTGACCAAACAAATCCACCTCCTAAGACAATGAGCCTCAAACTAGGGTTTCACTCCTCATCAAGATGTTTGAGTTCCAAGGGTCCTGAATGGTTTCCATTTCCCTAATATGTCCTCAAGATCATACATGCCAAGTTTCATACCTTGCACAAGAAGTTTGCTCAGTCAACTGCTCAGATGCCTGAAAATCAACTGTATTAGGTCAAAAGTCAACTGTGACCCACATACAGTCAAACTTCAAGATTTTTGGTCAACATAAACATTTTGAAGTGGTATCCATCATTTGATCAAGGGTTGTTCATGATTCCTCAAGGAATGCTCCTAATTCATCAAAACTCAAAAGTTGCTAAATTAGGGTTTCTATAGGAAAATTCAACCAAACTTTGACCAGGCATAACTTTCTCATACTTTATCAGAAATTCCTCATCCAAGGCTCATTTTAAAGAGAATCCAATTCCATATAATTCATCTTCATCCCTCAAGTTCAAGAAATGAACTCATGAAAAGATATAAATTCAGACATTATAGGTCCTTTTCAAAAGTCAACAAAAACACCTTTTGGGTCAAAGCTTCTTACATGAACATGGAAGATCCAATGGAGATGAAACCAAAAGGGTTGTTTATAGGACATTCTAAGATTTCTAAAAAGTCCAAGAACACCCTCTTAGGGTCAAAATTGAGGGATATATGCATTGTCAAAGTTGGCCATTTTTTGGAAATTTGCCCAAAGTCAACAATGCTCAAAATTGCATTTTTTCCACATGGGCCCATCTTTTCAAGATTGAATCTCAGTCCTAGCATGGTCCACGACCTATGGGACCCTTCATGCCTTATTCACTTGTTTATTTAATTTATTTTGATTTTATTTATTTAAAATTCAAATAAAATCAAATAAAATCAAATTAAATCAAATCAATGGAATGAGATTTGTTTTGCATTGAATTATAGATCATGCAAACTGTCTATAGCCAAGAAAAAATCATGCAAGCTCCAAAACAAGAGAAAATATTCAAATTTGGAAAGATTGGAATCAAAATTCAAGACCATTACATATTTGGATTCTTTCTAATTCTATTGCTCTAATTTGATTCAATATATATACATAAGTATTGTGAACTCTAGAGAAAAAGTTTTTCTGCGCAGCCTGCCTCCCTAAGAGAAAGAACAAGTGTAATTTTTTTGTCAAAAAAGTGCAGAGCCCATTTTCCTCCACAGACCGATTCAAGCCATTCCAAGGATTAAATCACATCCCTGGGTATCCTCTGAAGCGATTGCAAGCATTACCAAAGCCTGAAACATCAAGAATCATGCTCTCTCACAGCCACAGTTTGTGTTTTTTTTCCAAAATTTGATTACAATGATTTGTCCATCATGAATCTGTTTTGATCATATATCCATGTTTGCTATCGTATTTGCAATGTTTTTTATTGGTCTAATTAAAGTTTAAGCGCAAGAATAGCTTCTTGCCATTGCTAGGGTTCATAAGCTCGAATTTGGGGTTTCCTTCTCTAGGGAAAATTGGCCCAGATTATGGGTACCATAGCATTCAGAGGGTTATTTCCAATTGATCCATGCCCTTGGTTGGGATTTATGTTGCTTGTGCTGCATTTTTTATTTTTACAGGTTTGTAGCCATGCACAAGAACTGTCGCTATAGCCTATAGTGACTAATCTGTCTGTAGGTAAAAGCCCAATTTCTAAAACAACAGTTATGGGAAGAAGACAATTAGGTGACAGACTCCCATTGGGAGACTTGAATTTGTGCGCATTTCTGGGCATAATAATCTGTTTGTGTTATATTTTATTTGTTGAAATATGTTCACGACTAACAATTCAGCGTAGATGGCAAAGGGCAGGGCGTGCATTTCAAACGTTCTGGGTTTGATCCCAGGCATACACATTTTACATTTTCTTAATATTTTCCAAAGGATCTAGCACGCAGTGTCCAAAGGGGAGTATCATGCAAATCAGGATCTGACCATCAGATTCATCTCCATCCAAGATCCAACGCGCAATAGGTGCAGTGCATAGGGGGCATCCCAGATCTAGTGACATTGGATCAAACGCCAGCCTTGGGCCAACTATTCTGGGCCTGGAGAATTTCAGCCATACACCCCCTAAAATTACTTCTCATATCAGGCCCATTTAAATTTTGTTTTAAATTTCTTTAACTTTATTGTTTTATTTTTTTTTTAATGTTTTAAAAATATATTTTTAATTAAATCTCAAAATCATAAAAACACAAAAAATTAGAATTAGGTTTTTTTTTTATAAAATATTTAATTTCATTAATTAATTAGGTTAATTAAGATGATTTAAATTCCTTTTTCATAATTAAATTTAATTAGAAATTAGGTTAATTTGCAAAATTAATTACTTTCTCAAAAAATCCAAAAAAATATTTTTCTTTATTCACTAATTAAATGTCTTTGAATTTAAATTTAATTCCTCGTATTTAATTTCATTGCGCGCATTTATTTATTTATTTTTTCCAATTAATGTAATTGCTTCGAGTTTGTAATAGCTTTTAACTTAAGTTTATTATTATTTTTATTTACTGTTTTCCCCAAGTTTTTGATTATGTAATCCCCCTCCCCAAAGCCTTGTAATAGCTAGGTTTAAATTTCTTTCACTTTATTTTCCGTTATAATAAACTGCTAGATGATTGATAATAGGATTGTATGCAAAAGATCAATAATTTAAAACAGTAGAAAACCATAACTTTACAAAGACGATTGACTGAAAAACAAACACTTGCACATGCTCACTCCTAGGGTTTGCCCCACTTTAGTTGCCTTCGGTAAAGGTTCATGAAGTATAAGGAGTTTTAGTGGTTGCCCTCTGGTCCCAAAAGATAAAAAATGACCCATTCAAATGTTGCCTCGGAAAGATCTTTAGGACTCTAGGGTAACTATTAAGGTTTCCTAACCATTGCTTTAGTGATTGCAATTGTCCCTTTCGATTGTCCCTCAAACTCCAATGATGGAGCTACCTACTCCTTAATAGTAGGATAGTGCTGTCTAAAGGAAATAAGAAAAACAAACAGTCTTTTTCGAGTAGGTAGAAACTTTTAGATACTTGCTCAAACAGATTTTTACACCATACACTTTCAAACAAACTTTTCAAACTAAAGTTTTTCAAAACACTTTATCACACTCTTGAGGACTGATGCAAGGGTTACCATAAAGTAAAACTCCGCACTAAGGCAATTTCCAAAACTTTTTAAAAGCACACAAACATACAAAAGCAATTTAAGAATGAGCAAGTACCTAAGATCCCATGGAAAACCATGGATAAAAGGGTGTTAATACCTTCCCTTTCAATAATCTACTCCCCGTACTCAGTAACATATTGAAAAAGGTTTTTTCTGTTCTTTTTCCCTTTTCCTTTGTTGGATGAAATAAAAGACGGTGGCGACTCTTGCTTACCGTACATTTGCGAACAAAAAACGCAAAACCAGTAGTAATAAAAAACAGTCGGTTCTGCCAACGTATCACAGTTTATAATAAGGATTTTGAAATTCTAGGGTTCTTGAAAAAAGTTTGATCTTTTTTGAAAATTTTGAGGCAAGTGTTTTCGTGTCTTGTATGGGAATGAATGAGGAAATATATAGTGGAAATTAGGGCAAAAGGAATGGGCTTGATCTTTGTAAGAAAGGCATATGCATTTTATTTTATTTATTTTACATTATTAATGAATAAATAAAAAATAATTAAAATAATTAAAATAAAAAAGGTTAAGGGGTGTAAAAACAAGTTTTGACGTGTATGGAGAGTGAAATACACGTTTGGACTCATAAACCATGGCCCAATAGCCCAAAAGATCAAGCTTGCTCAATTTTAACTTCATGCATTTGCTCAAAATTTCCCAACTTGCAATGGTCATAACTCACTCAATTTTTATCTTTGGAAAGCTCAAGATGTCCTCTACATTCTCTATTTTTATCATTTTTGCATTTGAAGACTTTATCTTGGTATAAATTTCCTTGACAAAAAGTGTATTTTTGTTGACTTTTGAAATGACATGTAATGTATTGACTCATATCTCTCAAATGAAGCACTTTTTGGACTTGAGCATTGAGATACGTAGTTGTAGAGAATTGAATTTCCTTCAAGATGGGATTTGTTTGAGGAAAAGTTGATGAAGCTTGTGAAATTTATGCCTGGTCAAAGTTCAGTTGACTTCTCGTAAGGAAACCCTAATTTGGCAACATTTTACTTTTTATGATTTGAGGGCTTTTCTTGAGGAATCATGATCAAACCTTGATCAAATGATGAATATGACTTCAAAATGTTGATGTTGACAAAATCTTGAAGTTTGACTATATGTTGACCATAATTGACTTTTTACCCAATATAGTTAATTTTCAGTCATCTGAGCCATTGAATGAGCAAACTTGTGATGCAAGGTATGAAAATTGACATGTACACTATTAGAGACATATGAAGAACCCTGGAAACCACTTGATACCTTTGAATCCCAATCTTCCTTGAGAAACATAAAACCCTAACTGTAGACCCTTTGCTTTGGAGGAGAATTTGTTTGATCAATTCTTTAGCCACCTAGAGCATTTAAGGACCTTGGGAGAATGTCTTGAAGAAAAATGGGAGGGAAAATTTTGGGGTACAACAGCTGCCCCTTTTCAACCTTCTTAAACCTGAAGAGTTAGATTGGCATGTCCTCTATTCGTGACTTAAAGGTAGAATATGATTGAACATTTAAGTGCCCAAAAATTTGCACTCGCCTGTGCAGAGAATAATGATGTTGATTGATGATATTTCTTGAATAGGCTTAAAGATGCCATTCAGAGGGGTGACATAGAGTCTTTAGAGACGGGCTTATAGATGCCATCCAAAGTAACTGTTGATAAAAGTATCATAATGAGTCTACGTTCGACTGTATCTGAGGAATGCTTTCCAGAATGAACCTCTGGGGAAGATGCTTAGGTAGCTGCTCATAAAATTTGGTATCTAAGGGAAATGCTTGTCACGTAGATAGTCGCCCCGTCTTATTTCGGGAATTGATCCACAATCTTCTTTTGTTGGTAAACATGTCCTGTTTCGGGAGTTCATACCACTTGGTGATAAAGATAGTCGCCCTATCCTATTTCGGGAATTGATCTTCATCTGGCCATAAAGATAGAAAGATAGTTTCCCCATCCTGTTTCAGGAGTTAATCTTTAACCTGTTTATGTAGATAGTCTCCCCATCCTATTTTGGGTATTGATCTATAATTTGTCTTCACAGATAGTTTCCTTGTCTTGTTTCAGGAATTAATCTGTGTTTGATCATATAGATAGTTGCCATGTCTTGTTTCAAGAATTAATCTGCGACCTGTTTGAAAATTGTTGATGAAATTCGTCTGTTTGTAGACTTTACCTGAAAAGATAAAGAGTTATATGTATGCAATGTCATGATGTATGAAACGCATTGCGTAATGATGTTCTCAAAGTAAATGAGAGTGTTCAATATGGCTTCGTATGCATATGCTATGATACTTGTAAATGATTTATGAATGTGAAATGTTGTTGAAGAGTATTGGTAGCTTTGTATAACATCTGTGATTGGTGAAAATGAATCCCTGACTGTTACTGGGGATGAAGAATATGCGTAGTCTCCGATCTTGTCCAGAATATTTCCGCTGGGTATTCTTGCTTTCTTTTTGAGGAAACTCCGCTGGGGAATGTTGATATCTGTTTGGGGAGGAGAGTTCAGGAACATCGGTCGTTCATCGCTCTATTGGGGAATTTAATTCTTATGTATCCTGACTGGGGATATAAGAGATGGATAACCTTTCGAGGTGCTGTCTGATCGAGTTTTCGATATGGATGCTTACTCATCTGGGGAGGATAAGATTAAATGATACCTGGTCCAGTTTCAGATTCCGTAGAAACTCTCTGGGGATAACAACCTGGACTGCCCTTTGCTGGAGAGAGGAATTTCTCCGGTGATCAGTTGTAGTTAGAGAAGTAGACTCAAGATAGAGAGACTGTATTCTGTTGGGGAAATAAACCCTGTTAGGGAAATAAACCCTGCTGGAGAAATAGACTGCTGAGGAATACTCTGCTGAGGAAATGAATCCTAGTGGAGAAAAGAATTCTGCAGGGGATTTTATAATGCTGTAGAAATAAACTCAGCTGGGGAAGAGAATTGCTATGAACCGTGCTGATGAAAACTGGGACTCCGTAGGTTGGCGATATTGTCGGGGAAAAGATCAAACTCCTTTATCTGCTAGTGGGATCTGATTATGAGTATGATTAGGTTAACTCAGTCTTGTGGGGAGTGTATCTCTGTTGAAGATGAGCTTGTGAAGATGACTCTGTAGGGATAATCTTCGGAGTATTTTTCTATGGGGATTCGTGGATGACTTGAATGTTATCCCAACTCCTAGAATCTTTAGTGAATGCTTATTCCTATTTTTATGCATACATTTGTTAACAATAATCGTTTTCATATGCATATGTTCATTCAATTTAGTCATTGGACGTTTTTGCGGACCAAACAGAAAAAGTAAAACAGAATTTGGATTTTAAAGTGTATTTGTATTAATAATTTGCCTATAAACAGGAGATTTTTGTACAAAGAGACGAAAATCCTAGTAAGAGGAGATCATCGTGAAAATGAAGAAAATATTACAAAGTGAAAACAAAACATATAGCTATGTGTAGATGATCTCGTCGGGTTTCAACTCTGCTATTGCCCCTATGTCTTCGAGCATCTCATCCCTTACCGTTGGAAGAAGTTGATTGAATTGATCTGCACCATTCGAACTTGACGTTGGTAATAAAGCTGGTTGTAAGTGATCCAACGGGACATAATCGTATACTTTTGATCCCTAAATTTTGCTGGACTGCCCTTTCGGGTTTTCAGTCCACTGGGATACCCTTTTTTGCCCAAGCTGCCTTTTCAGGTTTTCGACTTGCCGGGTATACAATCTTTTAAATATATATCCCTAATTTTTGCTTGAACCCTTTTGGTTCGCCGGGATGCCCTTATTTTTTCCTAGGCCAGTCAATCTAACAGGTCATTTTTATGCGTAGTATCTTTTAACTATCTCCGTGTTCACAGGGTGCGGAAAGTCTTCAACGTCCATGGTGGTTAGTATCATAGCACCGCCTAAAAATATTTTCTTAATTACAAATGGCCCTTTAGAGGTGGGAGTCCATTTTCCCCTGAGATCTCCTAGAGGTCAAATGATGTGCTTTATTACCAAGTCACCAACTTGATACACTTGAAGCTTGTTCTTCTTGTTGAATGCCTCGATCATACACTTCTGATACATCTGATCATGATAAATAGCTGCAAGCCTCTTCTCGTCAATTAAGTTCAACTGGTCCAGCCTAGTATGAATCCATTCATTTTCGTATAAATTTGCATCTTTCATAATTCCCAGAGAAGGAATATGAACTTCGACGGGTAGAACAACTTCCATACTATATACCAGAGAGAATGAGGTTACCCTAGTTGATGTTCGTGCTGAAGTGCGATAGCCATGAAGAACTAATGGTAACATCTCATACTAGTCTTTGTATTTTACCGTCATCTTCTGTATGATCTTCTTAATGTTCTTGCTGGCGGCTTCCACTGCGCCATTCATCTTTAATCGATACGTAGAAGAATTATGGTGCTTGATCTTGAACTGCATGCAAAGTTCCATGATCATAGTGTTGTTGAGATTGGTGCCATAGTCTGTGATAATTCTCTCGGGGATGCCATACCAATAGACAAGGTTATGCTTAATGAATCGGGCGATAACATTCTTAGTCACAGAGACAAATGAGGCTGCTTCAACCCACTTTGTGAAGTAATCAATGGCGACGAGGATGAAGCGATGTCCGTTAGAATCAATGGGCTTGTTTTCTCCAATCATATCAATGACCCATATTGTGAATGGCCAAGGCGCATTCAAGACATTCAGAGGAACCAGAGGCACATGTACTTTATCATCGTAGATCTGGCAATTGTGACAAGTTCTTGAGTAGTGGTGGCAGTCGGTTTCCATAGTCAACCAATAATAACCTGCTCTCAGAATTTTCTTATCCATAGTATACCCATTGGAGTGAGTACCAAAGATACCTTCGTGCATATCTTCCATGATTTTCTTTGCTTCCTTCTTGTCCATACAACGAAGCAAAGTTGAATCGTGATTGCGCTTGTAAAAATTCCATTCTTAGAAAAAACTTAGCTGAGAACCTCTATAGTAATTTCTTGTCATTGATACATGCTCCCTCGGGGTACTCTTGGGCCTCAAGGTATCTTTTCACTTCATAAAACAAAATCTTTTCTTCTATTCCGTCAGTGTCAATTTCGTAGCAGTGTGCTGGTTCGTCCAGTCTTTCAATGGTAATTTGAGGAGCCTCATTGTCTCATCTAACCTTGAACATAGATGACATAGTTGCTAGTGCATTTGCCAAGTGATTTTCTTCTTGTGGGATATTCTCAAAAGTGATCACCTCGAAGTACGGGATTAAGGTAAGCACATGCTCTCGGTAAGGAATGAGATTCAGGTGCTTCGTATCCCATTCTCCCTTAATTTGACTGATTAATTGGGCTGAGTCCCCATATACGCTCAAGAACTTGATTCGCAGGTCAATAGCAGCTTTAGTACCCATGATGCACACTTCATATTCAGCCATGTTATTGGTATAGTCAATGCATAGTCTTGTAGTAAAGGGCGTATGGCAACCCTGAGAAGAGATAATTACAAAACCAATTTCGTTTCCAAGTGCATTAGAATCTCCGTCAAAAATCATATTCCATCAGGATCCTGGCTCAGGTCCTTCATATGGTTCAGGTTCTTCACAATCTCTAACTAGCATAATGTTCTTATCCAAAAACTCTAAATTCATAGACTGTTAGTCGTCTACATATTGATGATCCAAGTGGTCTTCCAGTACACTTCCTTTGATTTCTTTCTGAGTGGTGTACTGAATATTGTATTCTGTTAAGACCATTTTCCATCGGGCTATTCTTCTGGAGAGAGCGGGCTTCTCGAATATGTATTTAATGTGATATGTCTTAGAGATCAATAAAGTAGTATGGGTCAACATATACTGTCTTAGTAGGCGAGTAGCCCATGCCAAAGCACATCAAGTTTTCTTGAGCAGTGAATATCTTGTATCAAAGTCAGATTTTTTTATACTAAGGTAGTATATTGCATGCTCTTTTCGACCAGACTCGTCATGTTGGCCCAATACACACCCCATTGAGTTCTCTAGCACTGTTAGGTACATGATTAGAGGCATTCCTTTAACTAGTGGCATTAGAATTAGAGGTTCTTGAAGGTGCTCCTTGATTTTGTCAAAGGCCATATGACAGTCGTTGTTCCACTTTACTACCTGATCTTTCTTCAACAACTTGATGATCAACTTACAAATAGCCGTCAAATGGGAAATGAATCGGTCTATGTAATTCAGTCGTCCCAAGAAACCTATGACTTCCTTCTCAGTACAAGGAGCGTCCATTTCTTGAATAGCTTTGACCTTGGCGGGATCAACTTCGACACCTTTACCACTGACAACAAAACCCAGGAGCTTACCGGATCTTACCCCAAAAGTGAACTTGTTCGGATTCAACTGCAGCTTGTACTTCTTCAGTCTCTCAAACAAATTAAGTAGATTGTCCAAATTCTCTTCTTCAGTCTGAGATCTGTCTATCATGTCGTCGACATATACCTCTATCTCGTAATGAATCATATCATAGAATAAAGCTACCATGGCACGTTAATAAGTTACACCGACGGTCTTCAATCCAAAAGGCATAACCTTGTAGCAGAAAGTGCCCCACTATGTGACGAAGGTAGTTTTCTCCATGTATTCAGGCGCCATTTTGATCTGATTATACCCTGAGAAACCCTCCATGAAATAGAATACCTTGTGTTGAGCGGTTTTGTCGACTAGAACATCAATATGTGGAAGTGGGAAGTTATATTTGGGGCTCTCCCTATTCAGATCACTGTAGTCCACACACATACGTACCTTACCATATTTCTTAGATACTAGAACCATATTCACAACTCATTGGGGGATATGATGTCACTTCTAGGAAGCCTGCATTGAATTGTTTCATAACCTCGGTGTTGTACCCCAAAATTTTCCCTCCCATTTTTCATTCAAGATGCTATCCTAGGGTTTCTCAAATACCTAATTTGGCTCAGAAGTTGATCAGACAGATTCTCTTCCTAGGAAGTAAGTCAACAATTAGGGTTTTGCATTTCTCAAAGGAAATTGAGTCTTCAAGGTTTCAAATGGTCTTCATAGGTCTTCATGTCTCCTCAAGGTTGTTTAAATCAATTTTTAAACCTCACATTGCAAGTTTGCTTAATCAATGGTCCAGATAATTAAAAACGACTACATCAACCCAAAAATCACTCTTTTACAAATTCAAACGATCGTAACTTCTTCATTATTCAATATTTTTGAGCAGTTTTCCTTGTGTTTGATTCTCCTTGATGCCATCTCAAATTTCTCTTCACATGTCAAGAGTTGATTATACGTAGAAGATCACCAAAATTCAAATGTGTTAGAAGTCACATCATGAATTTTGACCTAATTTTAAACAACAGTCGTCTGATTTCTAAGAATTTTGATTTCTTCAAATTACAAGACATTGAGATGTTTATTTCCGGTCATGGTCATATATGATGTCGTTTATGGGTTTATCTTCAAAAAATCGGAGGAAAATTGTGTTTGAAAGATTTTAAAATTATCAAATCGTCGCAAGGAATTTGTTGATTTTAAATGTTCTTAATCACAGTTTTGTTTAAAGATTGACAAAAATTCTCGAAGCATGTTTGCTTGGCATTGAAATTCCATTTGTTTATCGAGCATGGCACACAAGTTCATTTTTGAATAAAAACTTGACTGGAACAAGATGTTAAGGTTAAGGCTGTCATTTAAACAACCATGATTGTGGAGTCCATTAGTCAAAAAGATTTGAGCCCTTAAACATTTATTTTGTTTAAAAATACAAAATACATGATTTATCTGATCATTTTCTGGTTTGCTTGGAATACAAGCTACAAATTCACTCGTGACTGCTTGAGGTTCAAGTTACCAAACCAAGGCGCATCATTCAAAGCATCCAATTAAGAATTTCAAAGTTTAAATAAAATTCAAGATTTACACAATGAGTTTCATTGTTTACAAATTTTCTCAAAAGCTTTATATTCATTACATTACATGTAAAATATAAATTACAAGTTTTGTTTTGTATACAAAGAAAGAGATTTTTTTCTATTTCTTCAAGTATTCTTGGCTTCGTCTTCAGGTTATCCATCTAATCCTCGCTTGCTATCCACGCCTCATGTTATTGAAACAAAGAAAATAAAGTTAGCAATTAAAAAAAAGTGATGTAAAGAAAGGAAAATTCATCACTAGGGTTTGGATGTAGGAATCAGATTTAAAGATGTTTTGTTTCATCACAATCCATTCCCCCCCCCCCCCCCCCCCCCCAATTGCAAATCACAAAAAAAGGGGTTGTCTTTCTTGGTTCACAAAAAAGGGGAAAAAGGAGAAATTTGCAAGCAAGTTCAAAACAAACAACAAGCAAGCAACAAATATACAATAGTCCAAAGCTTCCCAAGGCAACTAACAGCAGGCCAACAGTAGCCAAGCTACCTATTAATATAGCAAATCTGCAACAAAGACAGCAAGCACAACAGCCCAAGGTTGCACACAACAAGCAAGTCAACAAGGGAAAACTACAAACAACAAGCTGCCCAAGGAAGCTAACAGCAGGCCAGCAGCATCCAAGCTTCCTAAAGCATGCAAACAAAAGCAAAACTGCCACAATCAAACAGTAGCTGCAAGATTAGCAGTAGGCTACTAAAGCAAAAGCAAAAAACTGCAACAATAATAACAGTTCCAACACAACAATGCAGCAGTGCAAAGCAACGAAGTAAGCCAAACCAATAGCAAAATCAGCAATAGTCCATGAAGCAACATAGTAAAAACACAGTCAAACAACAATGCAAAACATAGCAAGCTGTCAAAACATGGCCTCATCATTTTCCTAAACTTGCAAACCCTTCAGAATTTTTAAGTAAAGAAAAAGCAAGTTGGCTTTGTATCATAGAAATATGAAGAGGGAAATAGAAAGATATCACCTAGGCCACTAGAAGTCCCAAAATTACCAAGCCAGCTGCTATCATAAAACAAACAGCCCTGCTGCTTCTTCTACAGCTCTGCATAACTGTCCAAAACTGTGCACAAAACTGTCCAAATCCTGCCCAAGACTTGTACAAAAATGGCAAAAACCAAAAACTGCAACAAAGAACATCAGAACAGTATAGCACAAGTGTTCTAATGGCTGATAGTTTCCCCCCATTTTCTTTTCAATTCTGTTTTCAATATAGAGGGGAGAGGCACAAGCAAAATAGGGAGAGAGAGGTCAAAAAAGAAAACCATACTAAAATCACTGATACTCATATACTTCCATCAAACTCCTTCCTTTTTTTTACAACACAATATCACTGAAAACACCATTACCAAAACTACCTGTCTCAGCCACACCTTTTTCACAGCAAGATACAAAATAGCCAGCAAGTATACAGAACCAAAGACAATACTAAGCCAATATACAGAAAAACCAGTAATCTCGAGCAACAACACTGGGCCAGAATATCTACAAATCCTTAGTCTCAAGCCAAACAGAATAAAAAACATACAAAAGAAAAATCAAAAGAAGTACAAAGAAGAAGACCCGGACACCATACCTAGAAGATTAAAGCCCCAGCTTTGATCTCCTCTTCTCCATTTCGTAAATCGCAGCCAAGGCAAACCCTAGCCTCATAGGTAAATCTGCAGACTTCATCTTTTTCGTCGTTTCCTTTATGCCATATTATAGTTCATAGTTCCAGGAACAAAACCCATATGCTCACTGTTAAGGTTGATGAAAATGGAGAATTTAATTTGAACTTGAAACAAGTTAGGGTTTTCTAGTTTTGGCCTCCGAATGAAGGATTCCATAGAGAAGTTGATAGAGTTTTGAATCGACAGAGTTAAGGAAGTTTGTTTTCATGGTAGTAGGATCAGGCGTCTGTAAGGCAGAGAGGCGAGGAAGAATGCACAATTTTGGTCGAGTGGAAGTTTGGAGGAGGAGAGAAGACTGAGAGTTTGAGAGATAATCTTTTTCTTAATTTATACTTAACCTAATTTAGGGTTACTTTAGAACTAATTTATCTTAATTAACTTGTTTTAGGTTAATTGCTTTTTTTTTAGTTTATACTTAACCTAATTTAGATTTAATTAATAAACCTTAGAATTAATCTATTTTAATTAATTTTGTTTTAGGTTAATTTTATTTAGTTACTTAAATTAACTTAGGTTTAATCAATACACTTTAGGATTAATTTATTTTAATTAAATTGTTTTATGTTAATTGTTTTTTTAGTTTATACTTAACTTAATTTAGATTTAGTCAATAAAATTTAGGATTAATTTATTTTAATTAAATTGTTTTAGGTTAATTGTTTTTTTTAGTTTAGTTTATACTTAACTTAATTTAGATTTAGTCAATAAACTTTAGAATTAATTTATTTTAATTAAATTGTTTTAGGTTAATTGTTTTTTTTAGTTTAGTTTATACTTAACTTAATTTAGATTTAGTCAATAAACTTTAGAATTAGTTTATTTCAATTAGCTTGTTTTAGGCTAATTTTATTTAGAATTTTAAATTAGTTTTAGATTTACTTTAAATGACTTTTTTAGTTCAGATTTAATTTTGTTAATCTTTAGTTTCAATTCAAAAAATGATTAAAAATCAATTTATTTTCTCATAAACAAAAATACCAAAATTTTTATACTTTGTCAATTAATTTTTATTTCATAGACTGTTATAATTCTAGTTAAATTGTTAAAATTCGATTTAGTTGTATTGTTTGCTATTTGAACTTGGTAATCGCATTTGACTCATCCCCATTCATTAATTTGTACCCCCATTCCTGAAGCTTTGTAATAGCGTAGAATTTCAATTTCTGCAATTTACTATTTTTCCTTATACTGTATAAAAATTAGACGTGCATGGTAAGACATAAAATCAATCGTTAGATAATCTAATTTCAACAAGATTAACTTGAAATGAACACACTTTTCACACGCGCACCTCTAGGGTAACCTCGTTCGTGGCTTCGGAAATACAGTCATGTCCCTCGAATATGGGACGCTTTAGCAAAGCCCCTTCAATAAAAAGATCGTAGTCCCTCGATACCCCTCGATGTTTCCTTCGATAAAACAATCTAGTCCCTTACAAAAATTGCTAAAGCGTCTCACAAGTTGCCTTCTATGGCTGTACAAATGTCCCGCGCTTGTCCCTTCACATCCATCGATGGGCTTATTACCAAATCAATGGTAAGATAACAACATCTAAAGGAGGAAGAAAAGAATATTTAAGACCTTTCGAGTAGATAGATTCGCTCTTAGTTGCTCGCTTGCTCACAACCAAACATTTTACACCAATACTTTCACATTAAAACCTTTTTCAAAAGACAAAAACTTTTTGTATACGTTCTTATAGAGACGAGAACCATTACAAAAACATCTTTTCAAAATCACCTTCAAAAAACATAATACACAAACACCTCTTTGAACTATTTTTCGAAACCACCCTTTGTACGCGTTCTTATGGAGACGAGGACCATTGCAAAGACATTTTTCAAAATACTTTCAAAAACCCACACCACAAGCACATTCAAACAAAAGCAAGTGATCTAGCGAGTAACTAAGAGCCAATGGAAAACCATGGATGAAAAGGGTGCTAATACCTTCCCTTTTCATAATCTACCCTCCGAACCCGAGAAGTAATCTCGAAAGGTCTTTCCTATGCTTTTTTACCTTTCCTTTTGGATAAAAGAAAAGCCGATGGTGACTCTTGCTAACAGCACAATTGCGATCAAAACAAAAAACCTCAAGTCAATTCTCCCACCTTATCACACTCGGCCTTGATCTTCTTTAACATTTTTGGACGCATGTGATGAACCTTCTGCTTTATCGGAGAACAACCCTCTTTCATTAGTAGACGGTGAACCACAATATCAGTATTGAACCCTGGCGTGTCTTTGTACGACCAAGCAAAGATCTCAACATATTCATGTAACATTTGGATTAACCTGTTCTTGACACTTCCCTCTAAGTTGGCGCCTATCTTGACTTCTTTTCTGTCTGTTTTAGTACCCAGATTTACAACTTCAATTGGCTCTTCATATGGTTGAATAGTTTTTTCCTTTTGTAACAAGAGTCTAGAAAGTTCTCAAGGTACTTCACAATCCTCCTCACCTTCGTCCTCGGCTTGGTAGATCGGATTTTCAAAGTCATAAGTGGAAATAGCAGAATCGTTATCAACAGGATCCAAAGTGGATGTGGATCTTCAATTTATTGTGTGGGTGTGTGTAAGAATACATAGATATTTGAAAGTGCAATGAAGTAAAAGAAATACAGAGAGCACAAAATTTGAATGCAAAACATCCAGCGCTTTTATTAAATGAAAATATGTTTATGAAATGATAACCCTTAACAAATGGACCATTGTGCCCCGGGTAAGACACAAGGTTTAAAGTCACTTTTTAAACATTAAATAACCAAAACTTTTTAAAGCAATAAAACAGAAATGTAGCTATTACTCCTGACTAAAGGAGATAGAGATAATGTCTTCGACCTTCCGGTTGTTGAGCCTGTTACCAATAGTAGGAAAGATCCAACTGTCTAGGTAATAATCATTGTCAACATCTTCTATAGTGTTGACTCCATTGTTGGTGACACAAAATGGAGGTCTTCTAGCACGAGCGCGATGAACAACCCTCTGACCCTCTTCTTCTACAACAACTTTAACATCTTTCAAGGAAGCTATCTTGGGCAAAACTGTTGTAACCTTGGGTATTGCAGAAACATCTTCAGTAGCGGCAAGGGTAATCACTTCAAAAGTCTAACACGGCGTCTCGATGAATTATCTGTCCATTTCTACATACCAGAATGAATTCAGGTGGCTAACCATATACCCCTCTTCTCTGTAGATATTAAAAACATTTTCGTTCATGGGATACTTTAGCTTCTAGTGTAGGGTTGAGGTAACAACACCTGCCCCATGGATCCAGAGGCATCCTAGTAAGCAAGAATAAGCTGGTCAAATATCCATCGTGTAAAAGGTAGATTCAAAGATCTGCGAACCCACTTTGATCGGAAGACCCACTTCTCTGTGTACCATCCTCTTTGACTCGTTAAAGGCTCGAACTATAATATCACTGGGTTTCAGTAAAACCCATTCGCAATCCATTATGTCAAGAGCACCCTTTGGTAGAACATTTAATGAGGAACCAGTATCAACTAAAACATGAGCCAAAGTAGTGCCCCTGCATTAAATGAAGACATACAAGGCTTTGTTATGGTTTCTTCCCCCAGGAGTTAGGTCAGCATCATAGAAACCTAATCTATTATCAATCGTTAAGCTAGAAACATAACTACGAAATTGATCGGCAGAAATATCTTGTGGTACGTGAGCAATCTTCAAGAATTTCACTAAAGCCTGTGCATGGGCTTCAGAACACAGTAGTAGGGATAACATGGAGATCTTAGATGAGGTTTGCCCCAGCTGTTTAACAATTTTGTAGTCGCTCTTACAGATAATATTCAATACCTCTTCCAATTCTCGTCTAGAGGCGTCTTCAATTGTAGCTTCCTTAGGTGCCTCCTTCTGGGAAGGCTCTGTTATTGGCTCTTTACCCCAAGCCTCAGTAGTTGACTCGGTAGCGGTAACTCTAATAGGTGTAACAACAGTCTTCAGAGAGATTTCTGGAGAGAAAACCCTTCCGCTTCTCATAACTTTACTAGTCCCAGCAATGTTGTCAATGTCAGAATCAACAACTCCAGTAACTTCATCTTCAATAGACAACTCTTGCTTGACACCATGGTAGTAGACGTCGGATCCATAGTTCCACAGGATAGCTTTATCCAAAGAATATGGGACAGGTCCAGGTGTAGTGATGATCAGAGGAGCAACTTTCATATTAGCGGTAATCCTTATAGGACCTTTGGAGGTAATTTTGACAAGAATGTCGGATATGACAGATAAATCTTGACACAGATTCGCAGCAGATGAAATCTTCTTGATCAAAATTATCTTTCAGCAACTAGCATCCATTGGGTCAGGCTGCGCAGTAGTAACATCTTTCTATACAACCCGGAAATAAACATGCTTGCAACAGATTCTTCTTGATCATTGGTAGGGGAGTAACCAATTCACTTACATTAGAAACATAAAGAATATCGTCAATAGAAATTATTCCTTTGTCATGCTTCGGAATTGGTGCAGTAATCACATTAGGAGTTTTTGGAGGATCAAACTTAATTTCCTTGTTGTTAGTCATGTCCTGAATCTTGATTTTCAAGGCCCAGCAATTATTGGTGTCGTGCCCAAGACTGTTGGAATGGTAGGCACACTTCACATTTGGGTTGTAATAAGGAGAGGAGGTGTTGGGATTCTGAGGAGGATCCTGCAGTGTAATAAGTTCCACTTTCAACAGATGTTGTAATGCCTAAGACAATGGCATATTAATCTTGGTAAAATGCCTTCTCAGAGCGTCTGACCTACGCTGACTTCCTTGTTTTTGTTGTTGAACAGGCGCATGATTAGAGATTAACACCACTTCCACAAATTGATTGCAATCACTTTTAACACGACCCTTCTGGCCATAAACATCATTGGTCTCCTTCTTACCACTGAATGTCATATTTACAGCACTTGAAGACCCAGCCACTGGAATATTTCCACTCTTGATACCACTTTGAAATTGTTTCCCAGGTAAGATTAACTCAGTAAAACCAAATGAAGAACTCCCAATTAAAGGATTAAAGAATGGGCCTGTCAGAGTGCCCATGAACATATAACTAGCTCCTTGTCAGACAAGGGAGGTTTCACCCTTCAAGCTAAGTCTCTCCATTTCTAGGCATATTCTTTCAAACCCTCGTTTGAGCCTATAGTCATGTTTTGTAATTGCAGACGAGTCGGTGCAAGGTCAGCATTGTATTGATACTGCTTGTAAAAAGCAGCGGCCAAGTCTTCCCAAGTATGAATGTTGGTTCCTTCTAGCTGATAGAACCACTCAAGTTGTGTACCAAACAAACTTTCCTGAAAGAAGTAAACCCATAACTTTCTGTGGGCAATATGGGGTTGGATCTTCTGAACATAAGATCTCAGATGAAGTTTCATACAAGACACACCATTATATTTAGCAAAAGTAGGGACCTTGAACTTGTGAGGGATAACCACCCCTGGAATAAGACCCAACTCCTCAAAATCCAGTCCAGGCACTTTTTGGATTTCCATGGCCTTAAGACGATCCTCCAACTGTTTGTACTTATCATCCGCAGGAGGGTACTGTTCATCATAATAGTCTTCATCTTCAAGAATCTTATCAGAACCAATGTTTCTACCTCTCTCAGCCCTTACACTCTTGTCTTCTTCGCCCTGATTGTCATCTTTATCATATGAAGCATCATCGTTCTGAATCTGTTTGAGAGGACATTTAACCCTTCTTCCCAAGTTGAGAATGACTGGCTTTCTAGTCTTCTTCTTCTTCCCTTTTGTGATGAGAGCCATCATATCTTTATGTCCATGTGCTAAGTTTAGGAGGGTCTCCTGGAATTTGGAATTAGGTGCTTGGAGTTCTTTAATAGTCTGTTCTAGAGCTATCTTTTACTAAAATAAACAACAAGAAGATGAGAAAACTTGTATTTAGAAAACCTGTGATGTAATGATGCATGATATGTATATGCAATGTTTTCAAGGATCTCACGGGGTAAAGAAAGGCAAGAAGTGTTAGAAGTCAAGTCTGACTGCAGCTTTGATTGAAGAACTTTGTGTCGTTGAATTTCCTTCTGTAAGAATCAAGCTCGCCATGTCGAGTGGGTCCTAGCCTTTGACTCAAAATAGTGTACTTCGGTCTTTGGCGACATTGGTTAGAGGAAAATAAATCCTCTTACCCCTTGCTAGACAACCGTTCATAATACTTTGACGACATTTGGTTAGAGGAAAATAAATCATCTTGCCCCTTGCTAGAAGTCTAGTTTATAATAACCTACATCACAAGCCCTTGAGATCCTTGAAATGGTCAGTGAAAATGATATGGCATCATGTCATGATGTCATGATGTTATGTTCGAACAATTAATCAAACAAAAGCAAAACACACAAGGCCTTAGGTTATGGCTTGCATGGAGTTTGTAGGTAACTACCCTCTTAAGTTTTAGTTGGCTCAACCTGTCCTTAAATACGTAATCAGGTTCTAGGAGCCTCATATCGCCGACCTTTCTGTCAGGCATTATTTCAGCATAATATCTGATTTGCGACCGAAATATACCGAGAGTCTGATCTCAATGAGTGCAGTATCAAGTTTCAACTAACTTTAATCTACACCAAAGCCGACCATATCACTACCTTCTAATGGCTAAGTTGGGTCAATTAAGGTTCTATGGTCAGTTAGTGCTTATGACACCACGCGACAACTTAGCATTCTCCATGACTGACTCAAGGGACACCAACACAAACCAATGTGTCGCACTAACATAACCATCGCTTCAACCATATCGTTCTACACCATACAATTCCCCCAGATCCGGGTATAGGATCTTTACAAAAATAAACCCGAGCAAAACCCCAAAATGTAAAACACACAAATCAAGCAAGTAAAGCATTTAAATGTGATCTAACTCTAAAGGTAACCCCACTTTTTTAGTTCTCCCTAGCAAAGTCACCATTTCTGTAATACGGTGGGAGAACTGACTTTGGGTTTTTGCGTTTTATCGCAAATGTTGTGGATAGCAAGAGTCTCCACCGACTTTTATTTTATCCAAAATTGGAAAGGGTGAAAAGAACAGGAAAGACCTTCGAGAATTTTCTGAGTTCGGGGGGTAGGTTATGAAAAGGGAAGGTGTTAGCACCCTTTTCATATGTAGTTATCTACGGGCTCTTAATCGCTAGCTCACTTCGAAATGCTTTGTGTGTGTATTAGTTTTGAAAATATTTTGAAAAATGCCTAAGTGCGGCAACCTTGTAACAATTCTTGTATCAGTTAAGAATGCGTAGTGTTTGTTTTTGAAAATATTTCAGAAGTTTGTGAAAAATATGTTTGTCTTTGAAAAAGTGTGGGCAAGTGATTAAATGTATTCTACCCTTACTCAAGGTCTTTCGTATTTTTTTCCTCCTCCTTTAAATAGTGATATCCTACCATTATTTAGTAGGAACCCCTATCATTGGATGTGTGTGGGACATGCGTAAGGTCGTCGTTATGGTCATAGAAGGCAACATATAGGGATACCTTATCAATTCGAAGGGACTGTCATCATATATTCGTAGGAAACATCGAGGGATAAGATCATTCCTCGTAGGAAACTCGAGGGACATCATGGGACTATGATCTTTATGATGATTTTAACCGAGGGTCTTTGCTTAGGGTATCCTTACGTTCGAGATACATGACCATGTTTATCCGAAGGCAACAAGTGAGGTCACCCTAGAGGTGTGTGTGTGAAAATGATCCAGTTCAGTTATTTATCTTGTATTTAGGTTTAACTATGATTGCTTTTAGATCTTGCCATACAATCCTATTAAACTAGACAGTTATAATTAGGAAAGTAGTAAAGGCAGAAATTAAAAGGTCCTATGCTATTACAAAGCTTCGGGGAAGGGGGTACAAAACCATAAAACTTGGGGGAAATAGTAAACCCTAATTAAGACTATTACAAACCGTAACAGATACATAATTGGAAAAAAATAATGCGAAAATAATACGCGAAGCGGTAAAAAGGAAAAGGAACGAAAAAATTGTTTTTTTTAATGAAAAAAGTCTTGATAATTAACCTAAATACTAATTAATTTTAATTAGGAAAAAGATTTCATAGTTAAAATAAAACTAAAACAACCTAATTAATTTTGATTTAAAAAGAAATTAATTTACTTATTAAAAAAATATAATTAATTAAATTAAAAGAAAGAATTAATTTAGTTAATTTAATTAAAATAAACCTAATTCTAAATTGATTTAAATTCAAAAAAAGTTATGTTGTAAAATAAAGAAGAGAATAATAATAAAATAAAAGAAAGAAATAAACAAAATTCGGCCTGCAATTGAAGCAAACAAATGGGTGTGAGAAAAGAAATTCGTTAGGCCCAAGAAGCAAGCCCATTATGCCTGCGTGATATCCAGTGTCGCTGTCCAGCGAGAGTTCACCGTAGGCGTGTAGATCTGGGTGTTGTACCCCAATTTTTGCCCCTAAGATCCCTTCATCATACCATGTTGATTCATTCACAATAAGATCACACTAGGATTCTTGGTTCCCCTCCCTATATTTAGCTTTTCCCATTTGAGGAATCACCAAGCACCTTGACTTATGTTCTTTTGTGATCATGAATATCATTTTTGTCTTGATTTCTTCTTTTAACTAAATAAAATGCAATGTTGGTTTGTCTTGCTTGTTATCCATGTAGGTAAAGGCAATGAGATTTAACAAGTTACCCCATGGGTTCATGAGTTTATTTCCATGCCCTAGTCAATAAAGCTTAAGAAGTTAAAACCTCACCATTGGATTTGTTTTGGAAGAATTGGCATGGCAAGGTTATTTTGGTTCATCATATTTCAAGGTTATCAAATTTGGTTGAAAAGTACAAGGGGTTGATTGAAGAAGTTGTCATGCTTGGACAAGGCTTTGTTCCCATTGGTCACAAGTGCATATTTCTCTCAATTTTCAAGATATGGAAGTGGTTTTGGTGGCTATGAGTTCTCATTATCATCCTTAACAACTTCTATTTACAAATCATATGTGTTGGTACAAGAAGTTTGTTCAAAATTGTCAAAGTTCCTCAAAGCATTCTCTTGATCTAAGGAGCTAGGGTTTTGAACTTAAAAGGAATATATCTTGCTCATCTCTTGGTATTTTTGAGTGATTCCAAAGACATCTTTATCTTCAAAGGGTTATCAACAAATCACTTTAAAAGTTTCAAGGAGTTGTCATGAGGAAGAGACTTAATGAGGAAGAAAGATTACAAGTCCTCCAGATGAATCCCAAATTTTCCATGTGTAACTTCAAATGATCATAACTTGGTCAATTTTTATCACCTTGAGCCCATTCTTTATCCATAATGATCTTAAATGTGTGAACTCTATGCCTTCTTTTATGTACAAAGTGAGAAAATGTATGGAAGTTGCCTTAAAGATGCAAAAGATTATAGGTCATTTCATTAATTGTTTGCCAACTTCAACAATTCATAACTCTCTCAAATTTTGGAGATTTTGAATGGTTCAAGTTTCAAAATGTTATTCAAAAGATCTACTTCATGCCATCTGTTATGATCAAGAGCAAATTCCAAGTGGAAGACCATGTTTGGATGCAAGACATTATAGCTCATTTTTGAAGAAGAACTTGAAATATTTCTAAGTATGGAAAGTCAACTATTTTTCTCCAACTTTGACTCAACACAACTTTCAGCTCAAGCATCCATTTAACTCCATTATTTTTCCATTGCAAAGCTTGTAACCTCATCTTTCTAAAGAATCAAGATGTACGCCCTAAGACCCCTTGAGCTGAGAATGCCATGATTTTGAAGTTGGTAACTTGGAACTGAAGTTTCCTCACAAGTCAGATTTTGAAATCTTTGTTTTGGCTTCTAATCACAAGTTTTCCACGCGTTTTTGCCTCTAAACATGTTTAGTGAACTTCCAGAATGGATTAGCACAACAAAACACGCGTTTTGGATGAGTTTTGATCAAGTTTGAAGTCACACTTTTCTTGTTTGCAACTTCACACGATTTCCCTCCAAACTTCATCATTTCACACACTTGAACATTCAATTTGATTCCCTATAAATAGAGGGTCACTCCCCATTCATTTTCTCAAGCTTGGATAGCCAGAATCTCCCTGCCAAACTTGTTCCACAACACATAATTCAGTAACTTCAAAATCCATTTCCAAGCCTTTTACAATCCAATTTTTCCATCAATTCACCTTCCTTGATCTTCCCTGAAGCTAACCATATAATTACATTCAAGAATCATGCCCTATACTGCTCCATAGAAGTCTAGTTTCAGAGCTCTGCAACTCAACTTTAATAGGTAGATTCGTTCATCAATTCTTCAAAACTCTGATATCATTGTGATGCTCTCATTGCCCTGGTTCTAGTCGCAACACTTACCTTTTGCTGTAAACACGTTTTGACCATGAAATTTCAAATCCCCTTTCAAAACTTTCTTTCCAAATTGCTTGAGCTACAGTTTATATAAATTTGGCGCGAGGGTGTGGTTGTCTTCGTCTTGAAGAGACGAAGCATTTGGCATAGGTCTGAGTTTCTGATTTTACAGTTTGAGAGACATTCAAATCACGTTGGCTGGAGGTTGAAGATGACCTACGTGTCATCTTCCAACCAATGATGGCACGCCACTTGTTATTTTTGAAAATCTGATTTATATTTGATTTTGTACTTTATTCATTAATGACCATGATATGCACATCACGCCAGATCCCTTGGATTTGATTACTAACGTGTTACTCTCATCTAATGGTCCACATATTTTTACTTTTCTTTTCTTTTCTGATTTTTATATTTTAATTGTTTTAAATTTAAAAAAATCATAGAAAATTCATTTCAAGTCCAAAAAATATGAAAAAATTATGAAAATTATTTTTGATTATCCTCTTTCTGATTTTTATTTTTTTACAATTTAATTTTGTGTTTTGATATTTTTATAAATTTCCACTTTATTTGAATTGTATTAAATGTTTAAAAATACTTTTATACATTTTTAAATTCTTAAAAAATTATGGAGTGATCCAATAATATTGTGACAAATACTGGTGACCTAATTTTATTTTTGTTTTTGACTTTACTATTTTTTTAATCATTTTTTGTTTATTTTACCCATTTCTTTTAATTTTAAAAATAGTTTCTGACTTTAAAAAATTACCAAAAAATTTGTAAAATTATTTGAGCTTTTTTCTGATTTTTCTATGGTCTTACTTTTTATTTCTTAATTAATTTGAACATAGTTGATATTTTTCTCTTTATTTTCTATTTTTAAACATTATTTTTAAACCCTTTTGTATATATTAAAATGTAATATTATTTTGTGACTAATTTTCTGGCTGATCTTGGATTAAATTTTGGATCATGAACTTTATTAACATCATTGGATCCATGGTGTTGAGTTTAACTCAACAAAAATGGATGAATGATTTTAATAATAGTTTGATTAAATTTAATTCAAAAGTGGTTTGTATATTCTCTCCCATCCCTCTTCATCTCATCCCCTTCTTATTACACTAAATGTTGTTGGAGCATGATCTCTATATCATGTCTCAGAATAAATGGTGCATAGATTGCTATTGACCGGCCTCAAAATAGGCGTGACTTCTATATAAGTCCACTTACGATTGCTTAACATAGCGCTAAATTTTGTCCCAATTCAAATAAATGATCATTCGTGGCCCAAACTTATGTTTGCAAGCCCAAGTATGTTAATTTGATCTCTTTGATCCAATAACCTTGAGATTCATTGTGTATAGGCTTTGGTTCTACCAATCCTCTAATGGATCTAGAACACCTTTAGTCAATGCGGATCACTTAAACATTGTTGATCATTAAATGGCACTTGTGAGAATTCCAAATGGATGATATACTTGACAAAAAGAAAATGCAACTTGTTGTGTGGAGGCTTTCGTTCTACTAATCCTCTAATGAGTTCCAAATGCAAGCTTCAAGATGGTCATCCAACTAACCACTAATTATTTTGTTGTTTTACTTTATGCTCTTATTTTTTTATGCTCTTATTTTTTTATGCTTTATGTACCATTTACTTTTAACATTTACGTTTCATGCCATTTTCATCTTTGCTCATTTGAGCATTTACTTTCTTGTCGTTTTTACTTTGCTCACTTGAGATTTTCTCTTCCTTTTTAAGATACTTAATAATCAACATAAACCCTAAAAATCTTTAATGGTACTTGGACTATTTGGTTACTATCCTTGGCATTATAGAGCATGGGACTTTTTTTCTTGGACTTAAGATTAGAAACCTTGGCCTATCTTGGAGGCCTTGTGATCTTATCTGATTATTTTTTCTAGAGTTCTTGAGGTTTACCTCAAGACATTGGGTTGCTTGTTTGTTTTTGTGTGCAGGTTTTTGTGATTACACCCTTTGTTTGTAATCTGGAATTCACCCGTATACAGCCGTTACTCTGTCCAATTTTTGTGAAGACTTAATACACTTGAAGCTTGGTTCTCTCAAGAGGTCTAGTATTTTTTTTTTGCTTGATTGGTTTCAATCCAAGGAATGAGAATTATATCTTGGCTCATAATGTCAAGTATTGGCTTCTTGTTGGTTAGATGGTTCTTATCCCTAGCTTTTACCTTATGCTTTAGGATAGTCCCTTATTCTCCTCTCATCTTCTTTAATTTCAAAAATCTTCTTCCTCCTTTTGAAAACTCTTCTTGTTTTTAAACTTGAACCACTTTTATAATAAACTTGGACTTATGTCCATGCATTTTCAAAACATTTTCATAAATAAACTCCAATCAACTTAATAATACCTTGACATTTTTTTTGAGAAGACTAAAAGTCAATCAATCTCATTGCAAACAATTTTTCCACTTTGGCTTTTATCTTTAAACTTTTCTCAAAAGATTGAACTCTTGTCAATCCTTGTAGTGATGCAAACAAATATACTTCTACAATATATAGTGAAGAGAGATATTTTCCACTTGGGTGTTGAGTGAGGCATTGTTGATTTTAAGATCCAGGCCATATCCTCCACTTTGAGATGATGCAAATTCTCCTTTCTCATAATTGTGGGTAGTAGGTATGTTTTCCACACGGACAGTGACGATGATGTTTTATCTCATAAAATTAACCAACTCATTTGTGTTTTAAATTTTTAAAAGAGGAACTACTTGTACCCCGATCCCCTATTGCACGAAAAGGTGGTACGTAGGAACTAAAGGTTCGCAACCGCGGCAGGTGCATAAATTATAAAATAAATATATTTCTTTTCTCACCTCCACCATCCATTTTTATACAACATTTTTCATAGCCAAAATATACAGATTTTACAAAGAGGTTCTTGTGGAGTACCGTAGATGTTTAGGATGCTAATACCTTCCCTTTTCATAACTAACCCCCTTACCTTAAATCTTCCCCCCCTCTTTTTGGGTTATTCGCACTTTTCCCATTCCTTCAGAAACAATAAAGCGCGATGGCGATTTTTATTTTGATTTGTATAAAGTCTAGTCAACCCAATGGCTTAGCCTTAAACATTTCTACCGCTACAGAAAAATGGAGACGTCACTGGGGACAGGTTGACCTCTTGTTGGTCCATCCCTAAGTTTGTTGAACCTATCTTTGTTTATATCTGTATATGTGTTATTATTGTTTTTTGTGTTATATGTTCTATATATGTTTGTCTGGATTTTTCTGATCTTCAGGGTGCTTGGTGATTACTCATAAGTCCTATACCTGGACTTGGGCAAACTTTAAGATAGGAAGAGCGGTATAGTCATGTTAACTTTGAGGGAGTAATCCCAAAAAAGGAGGCATGAGATCCCCCAATCAGTGGAGGCCCCTTTGACTGTAGTGACATTTACCGAGTAATCGGGAAGAAGTACTGCTTTCGACCTGGGAGCCTGCTGAAACTGAGGACCGTAGAATACCAAACCCATCTTGGCCTTTTAGGTGTAGTGCGGAAGCTATGGCGGAGTAATATGGAAATAGTTATCACGCGATACTATGCTCGAACGAGTCTTTCTTAAGAATATTAATAATTACTGAGTTAATCAAGAAGTTGCTAATATCTGAAGGAAGGATGTAGACTCTGGGAACCTCTAGAACCTTGTTCGGAAGGTGATAACTTTTAGAATATACCTTATGGGTAGTACCTTCAACCTCATGCTCGTGACGTTAAACCTATGAACCCTATATGTGTGATCTTGTGTGTGATTGCTGCATCATGCATCCATGCACTCATAAGCATCTTTTGAAGAAACCATATTTCAAGGGATTTAAAGGTTGACCATTTTTAAATATCTCAGGTACTTTCTAACCATAGATTCTGGAAAGATAAAGACCGGTAAATACTGTTTCAAGGATCCCAAGATAGATGAGTTGATCAGTCTAATTCCCGAGATCGAGTGTTCAGTAGACTTTGGGAAGAAGTATGGATCCATTATTCCTCTCATGAAGCTGAAGATGAAGGAGGGTATTCTCTCGACCTTGGTCCAGTTCTATGATCTGATGTATCATTGCTTTACTTTTCCCGACTATCAGTTGATGTCCACACTGGGGGAGTATTCTTATCTATTAGATTTACCTGTTACCGACCGTGTTCTCTTTTACTGGTTTAGAGGATGAGCCAAAACCACATGAGATTTCTGCTTTGATTCATCTGGGGAAATCTGAGGTGGAAGCCCATATGACTACTAAAGGAGAAATTAGAGGATTACCTGCTCAATTCTTATTGGAGAAAGTGCATTACTTTTCCAGAATGAAGAGTACAGTTACTTTTGAGGCCATCTTTGCTCTACTTGCTTATGGGTTGTTTTTATTTCCTAATGTGGACAAGTTTGTTGACATTAATGCTATCAAGATCTTCATGATTGGAAACCCAGTTCTTACATTGTTGGGTGATGCTTATTACTCTATTTATCTTTGAAATTCTTATCATGGGGGGGATGATTATCTATTGCACGCCTCTGTTATACCGATGGTTTATCTCTCATATGCCTCAGTCTGATGCTTTTTGGGATGTCAAGAAGGAACCCCGTTGGGCTCCTAAGATCATGGCACTTACTCACTCGGATATTGATTGGTATCATCGAGCTTACCAGGATATAGGGATTATTGACAGTTGTGGTAGTTTCCCCAATGTACCTTTTCTTGGTACAAAGGGAGGAATTAACTATAACCCTGTTCTTGCATGACGACAGCTTGGTTATCTGATGAGGGATAAACCGAATAATATTCATTTAAGTAGTTTCTTTCTGAAGTAAGGAGAAAACCATAGGGAAGCTAGGGAGAAAATTGTGAAGGCCTGGCGTCACATTCATAAGAAGAGTAGGAAGGATTTAGGACCTAGGGGTGCTGTTTCTTTGGAGCCATATCTTCAGTGGGTCCGATCGAGAGCTATTCAGTTAAAGATGCCGTATACCTGGGAGACACCCATGCCTGATCTATTTATGAAGACCACTCCTCCCTTATTTGATGATATAGAAGAGATGCAACTTGCTTTGGTTAGGATGCAACAGGAAAAGGATGCTTGGAAGAACAAGTTCCAAACATTAGAGAGTTCCTATAAAGCAGACTTGAAGGAGAAAGACGACTTGATTGAGATCCTTCAGAGTCGAGCGTTAGAGTCTATGGAGAGGCAAGGGGATTTATTTTCTCCTAAGCCTCAATCAGGTGCTGATTACTCACTTCCCGATTCAGATGATTGGAAGGAGGTTGCCATCAGACATGCGGAAGAAAACCAGAGGTTGAAGGCTCAGATTGCCAGGCTCACGGGGAAGCGCCAGCGTATAGAGTGATCTTCATCAGTTCCATTTCTCAGGGTTTCAGATTTTATTTTCATCTTGTACTTGGGATCATTGAAACTTGTAATCCATTTTGAAGATATTATAATAAAATTTTCAGTATTTCAAACGTGTTATTACTCTGATATTTGCAATGTGTCTATAAATCTATAAATCCCTTGAAATATTAAATAACAAAGTAAAAATAATCATGTGAATTACATATCATGCATCATATTGCACATTTTTCTTGCATTTGTTATGCATATCCAGGTGTCTTACCAAGCTTCTTTACTTTGTTCAGCAAGCTGACTCATCACTACAACACTCGGGCTAATTTCAGAAAGAAGATGGACAACTTAGAACAAGAGAATCGCGAGCTGCGTGAGGAAGTTTCTGCTTTGAAGGCCGGAATGGCCAATCTGACTACTCTAATGGAAAACTGGTGGCTACTCAAAATCAGCCACCAATTGTTCAACCTCAACCAACAAGGGCAACTACTGAAGCTCCAACTGTTCCCATATCTGCTACTCCAGTTGTTGTTCAGAATTGCGTGCCCTAAGGTTATCCATGGGGAATGCCAGAGAATTTTTCACCTCAAGGTTTCAATCTTGGTCCTCAAGATACTCCAGTTGTTCAGACTACTGTTACTCCTGCACCTTCTGTGGTGCATGTTCCTGCTGAACCTCCTTCGGTGAATATGGTTTTGTTTGTTAATGATGATGTGTGTCGTCCTTTCCCTTCACCGAGTGAAGACTTGGGTCTTTATGACAGAATGGATGATTTTCAAGAGCAGTTTGACAAGATGTAAAGAGAGATGAAGGCCCTCAGGGGAAAAGAGCTATTTGGGCAGAATGTGAATGAGTTATACTTGGTTCTGAATGCTAAGATACCTGCTAAGTTTAAAGTCCCGGAGTTTGAGAAGTATAAGGGAAACACTCCTCGTGCTCATCTGGTGATGTACGTAAGGAGAATGTCTACCCATACTAATGATCAGCGTCTGCTGATTCACTTTTTTCAGGATAGTTTGACCGGTGTTGCGCTGAAGTGGTATATGAGTTTGGACAGTGCCAATATCCATGCTTTTAATGATTTAGGAGAAGAATTCATCAAAAAATACAAGTACAACATGGACACGGCGCCTGACCGTGATCAACTCAGGGCCATGATTCAGAAAGACAGGGAATCATTCAAAGAATATGCACAGAGATGGCGTGAGGTATCCGCCCAGGTGATTCCTCCCATGGAAGAGAAGGACATGACTAAGATTTTCTTGAAGACGCTGGGTGCTTTCTACTACGAGAGGATGGTAGCAAGTGCGCCAAGTGACTTTACTGAAATGGTAGGAATGGGTATCCGCTTAGAAGAGGCTGTAAGAGAAGGCCGTTTAACAAAGAGTGAAGGATATGGAGGTGTGAAGAAGCAATCTTATGGGTTCACCAAGAAGAAAGAAGGAGATTCAAATGTTGTTATACAAGAGAGGAGGGTAAACACTCCTAGAAGGAATTATCAGCGTCATCAACAAGTCGCCTCAGTTACTCCCGTCATGAATGTCGCTCCAACTACCGTTGCTTATCAAAGACCGTCCTAGCAGAGGAATCAAGGGTATAATCAAAGAAGGGAGAGTTATGACCCTATTCCCATGAGCTATACAGAGTTACTACCGACATTATTTCAGAAGAAGTTGGTTCAGACCGGACCACCTCCCACCGTACCATTACCATTGCCTTTGTATTACAAGGCAGACCAAACATGTGCTTTTCATCAGGGAGCACCAGGGCATAATGTTGAGAATTGTTATCCTTTGAAGACTGAGGTACAGAAATTGATGAAGTCTGGTGTTCTATCTTTCAAGGACGTGAGACCTAATGTAAAAGACAATCCTCTACCCAAACATGGAGGAGTAAATGCTGTGAATATGGTGGTCGGTTGTCCAGGCAACTTCCGAATTTTTTATATTAATCTGGTTAGAGGAGATTTGGTGAAAATTCATGCAGACCTCTGTGAATTTAGCTACTATACGCATGACCATGCCGGTTGTTCTATTTGCAGTACAGACATATAGGGTTGCGATAAGATAAAGGCTGATTTATAGGAGATGATGGATGAGGGCCTAATCCATATAATCAGGCTTAGGGAAGAGTATGAAGAGGAAGTGAATATGGTTTCTGGATGTTCTGGAGAATTTAGAATTTTTGATGTAGAGTATATGAATGAGGACCTCGTGCAGTTGCATGCTACCTTCTGCCATACGGGTGGTCAGGTGGAACACCAATATGGATCTTTCCAAGTTTGCTGCCAAGATTCCCGAGGATGTTCAATCGTAAAGAAGGGTGTTCATTCGTTGTTAGATAAAGGAATTATGAAGGTTATAAGTCAAAGGGATAATCACCATGAAGTTGATATGGTTGAGGTTTGTTTGACTGAAGAAGGGTCAGATGAAGAGTATGCTTCTGCAGATGAGTATTTCTCTTCAGACGAAGATTTATTTTCCAGAAATGACTTATTAATGACTGATTGTGTTGAAGAAGGGGTAAACATCATGGTACCTTGTTTTGGTGCACCCGCCCATTTTGAAGTTGAGTATCATAGCAAGCCAGCTGTTACCCCATTGGTGATTAGTTTTCCGGGTCCTATCCCCTACAAGTCAAATAAGGTTTTGCCTTACAAATACAACGCTACAATCTTAGAGGATGGAGTGGAAGTTCCCATCCAGCCAATGCCTGATGTTGGAAATATAGCTGAAAATAGCAGGGTGACCCGTAGCGGTCGTGTGTTTGCACCAGGTGTTCGAAGAGATGTTGGTGCTGGAAAGAAAATTGCTGAGAATGATGAACCTAAGAAGGCTACGGGTGAGACTAGTGGAGCTACGTTAGAGAAAGAAGTGGATGATATTTTGAAGATAATTAAGATGAGCGACTACAAAATTGTAGATCAACTACTACAAACTCCTTCAAAAATATCTATCTTAGCTTTGTTGATGAACTCCTCTGCTCACAGAGAATCCTTGATGAGGGTACTGGACCAAGATTTTGTGGAGAGTGATATGCCAATAGACCAATTAAGCAGCGTAATAGGCAACATTACTTCATGTAATAACTTGAGTGTTTGCGATGATGAATTACCAGATGAAGGAAGGAATCACAACTTGGCCCTCCACATCTCTATGAACTGCAAGAATGATTCACTATCCAATGTGCTGATTGATAATGGATCCGTGTTGAATGTTATACCGAGGAGTACGCTTATGAAGTTGAAATATCAAGGAACGCCTATGTGCCCGAGTGGCATCACTATGAAAGAGTTTGATGGGTCAAGGAAATCTGTTATTGGTGAAGTCGACTTGCCTATTCATATAGGACCACATTTTTTTCGGATAACTTCCAGGTCATGGACATTGTTCCCGCTTATAGCTGTTTGCTAGGACGGCCGTGGATACATGAGGTAGGGGCTGTCACTTCAACTTTACACCAAAAGTTGAAGTTTGTACGTGAAGGGAAAGTAGTTATCATAAATGGGGAGCAGGCATTGTTGATATCTCATTTGTCCTCTTTCTGCATTGTAGAGGCAGATGAAGCTGCTGTTGGAACCCAATTCCAAGCCTTATCCATTGACAACATAAGAGGAAATGAGAATTCCATGGTTTGGCTGAAGGACGTGCATCAGGTTATGTGTAATGGTCATAATGAAGTTTGGGGATGAATTGTGGATCCACCTGTGAACAAGAACAGAACTGGCTTGGGGTTCTCTTCGAAGAATGACAAAGGTAAGGGCATGAAGTCGAAGTCTACTGCAGGCAGGTATCAATACATTTTCCATAGCGGGGGCTATCTTCATCCGACTATTTCCAGGATTAACGCCATTGTGGAAGATGAAGCAGAGCAGGAAATGCCGAATTATGTGACGCACGGAGTTAGGGTTCATAACTGGATCACCATTGATGTTCCCTCTTGCATACATGTTTCAAAGTAATTTTATTTGTTAATCTTTTTGAAAAAGCTTTCACTCTGCCCAAGGTGGAAGTTTTAATGTTGTAGAGCTTATCTGTTTGCTGTGACTTTTAAAATCAATAATAAAAGTTGTCTTTGTTTTCCAAATTATGTCTTTATTTTCTGCTTTTTCTTGGAAATGATAATCAGAAAAAACCTTTCAAAATAAATAATAACTGAAACTCAATCTGCATGATCACTTGTTATATGTGTTAGTTTCTAAATGCAATCACAAATCATATGTGCAGATTAATTAAAAAACATGTTGAATACAATGACCCTGCACCCTCTCCCAACTTTGAATGCCCTGTGTATGGGGCTGATGAAGAATATTATGATGAGATTCCAGAAGAGGTCTCACGGTTGCTTGAGCACGAGGAAAATACCATTCAGCCATATAAAGAGCCATTGGAAGTGATCAATTTGGGTTCAGAAGAAGATCTGAAGGAAGTCAAGATTGGAGCATTGTTGTATCCTGATGTGAAGAGCAGGTTGATTGAGCTGTTGAAAGAGTATGTGAATATTTTTTCTTGGTCTTATCAAGATATTCCTGGTCTAGATACAGATATTGTAGAGCACCGTTTGCCGTTGAAGCCAGAGTGTCCGCCAATTAAACAAAAGTTGAGAAGAACTCACCCAGATATGGCAGTAAAAATCAAAGAGGAGGTTCTAAAGTAGATTAATGCTGGTTTTATTGTGACGTCAGTGTATCCTCAATGGATTTCCAATATTGTCCCAGTACCGAAAAAAGATGGAAAAGTCTACATGTGCGTAGATTACAGAGATCTAAATAAAGCTAGTCTAAAAGATAATTTTCCATTGCCACACATTGATATGTTAGTGGACAGCACAACAAAATTAAAAGTTTTCTCGTTCATGGACATATTT
Organism: Vicia faba; assembly: GCA_948472305.1. NCBI lineage: Eukaryota > Viridiplantae > Streptophyta > Magnoliopsida > Fabales > Fabaceae > Vicia > Vicia faba. The sequence continues at coordinate 308,025,554 of OX451740.1, read as the reverse complement.
TCCGGTTATAATCAAATAAGAATGGCTCCAGATGACATGGAAAAAACAACGTTTATCACACCCTGGGGAACATTCTGTTACAGAGTGATGCCCTTCAGGTTGAAGAACGCTGGTGCAACGTACCAGAGGGCTATGAAAACCCTATTCCATGATCTGATGCACAAGGAAATTGAAGTATATGTTGATGATATGATTTCTAAATCCTAGACTGAAGAAGGGCATGTAGAAGATTTGTTTAAGTTGTTTCAGCGTTTGAGGAAGTACCATCTCCGCTTGAATCCAAATAAATGCATCTTCGGTGTTCGATCAGGAAAATTGTTGGGTTTCATTGTTAGCCAGAAAGGAATTGAAGTTGACCCTGATAAAGTCAAGGAAATTCAAGAGATTCCAGCGCCAAGAACTGAAAAGCAAGTTAAAGGTTTCCTCGGGCGTTTGAATTATATTTCCAGATTTATTTCCCATATGACGACGACATGTGAACCAATCTTTAAGTTGTTAAAGAAAGATCAAGGTTGTGTATGGACGGATGACTGCCAAAGGGAATTTGAAAGTATCAAAGAATATTTGCTTGAACCTCCTATCTTGCTTCCTCATGTAGATGGAAGACCGTTGATTATGTATCTGACAGTGTTAGATGAATCCATGGGTTGTATTCTGGGATAACAGGATGAAACAGGGAAGAAGGAGTTCGCTATTTATCATCTCAATAAAAAATTTACTGATTGTGAGTCGCGGTATTCCATGCTGGAAAAGACATGTTGTGCTCTGGCCTGGGCGGCAAAGCGTTTGCGGCAGTATATGTTGAATCACACTACTTGGTTGATCTCCCAAAAGGATCCAATCAAGTACATTTTTGAAAAGCTTGCTCTTACTAGGAGAATTTCCCGCTGGCAGATGTTGTTATTTGAATATGATATCGAATACCAGACTCAAAAATCTATCAAAAGCAGCGTGCTGGTAGATTATCTTGCTCACCAAACAGTGGAGGATCACCAGTCTATAGAATATGAATTTCCCGATGAGGATGTGATGTTCCTGAAAGTGAAAGATTGTGATGAACCATTTCCTGAGGAAGGTCCTGACCCTGAATCTCGTTAGAGTATGATATTTGATGGAGCTGTGAATGCTTATGGTAAAGGAATTGGTGATGTGGTTGTCACTCCTCATGGATCACACATTCCTTTTACCACAAGGTTAACATTTGATTATACTATTAATATGGCCGAATACGAGGCTTGCATCATGGGTCCCGAAGAAGCTATTGATCTCAGAATTAAAATTCTAGATGTGTATGGTGATTCAGCTTTGGTAATAAATCAGATTAAAGGAGAATGGGATACTCGTCACCCCGGCTTGATCCCTTACAAAGATTATGCTAGAATATTATTAACCTTCTTCAATAAAGTCGAACTCCATCATATTCCTAGAGATGAAAATCAAATGGCGGATGCTCTGGCAACTTTGGCTTCTATGTACCAAGTGAATACTTGGAATGATATACCCCGAATTATGGTTCGACGTTTGGATAGACCCTCTCATGTGTTTACAACAGAGGAGGTAGAAGATGAAAAACCTTGGTATTATGATATCAAGCATTTTCTTCAGACTCAGGAATACCTGATTGGTGCGTCGAAGAAAGATAGAAAGACATTGAGAAGATTGGCAGGCAGTTTCTTCCTCAGTGAAAATGTGTTGTACAAGAGAAATTATGACATGGTCTTTCTCAGATGCGTGGATAGACACGAAGCACACATGTTGATGCCTGAGATTCATGAAGGTTCAATTGGCACTCATGCCAATGGACATTCGATGGCTAAAAAGATGCTAAAGGCAGGTTATTATTGGCTGACAATGGAGTCCGACTGTTACAAATTTGCAAAGAAGTGCCATAAATGCCAGGTTTATGCGGACAAGGTCCGTGTACCTCCGAAACTTCTCAATGTGATTTCCCCCCCCCCCCCCCCCCCCCCGTGGCCTTTCTCTATGTGGGGTATTGACATGATTGGGATGATAGAACCCAAAGCTTCGAATGGACACCGTTTTATCTTGGTAGCAATTGATTACTTCACCAAGTGGGTGGAGGCTGCTTCATATGCCAATGTTACTAAGCAGGTGGTTGTGCGCTTCATTAAGAATAACCTTATATGTCGGTATGGTGTGCCGAGCAGAATCATCACTGACAATGGCTCGAATTTGAACAACAAGATGATGACAAAACTGTGTGAAGAATTCAAGATTGTCCATCACAATTAATCTCCATACAGGCCAAAGATGAATGGGGTTGTTGAAGCTGCTAATAAGAATATCAAGAGAATTATCAAGAAAATGGTTGTTACTTATAAGGATTGGCATGAAATGCTTCCTTTTGCTCTACATGGATATCGAACATTTTTTTGCACTTCAACAGGAGCAACCCCGTTCTCCCTGGTGTATGGAATGGAAGCTGTACTCCCTATCGAGGTGGAGATTCCCTCTTTACGTGTGATAATGGAAACCAAATTGACAGAGGATGAATGGGTCCATAACAGGTTTGACCAAATGAATTTGATTGAGGAGAAGAGAATGACGGCTTTGTGTCATGGCCAGTTATATTAGAGAAGAATGAAGAAAGATTTTGATAAAAAGGTCAAACCTCGTGAATTCAGAGAAGGCGACCTCGTGCTCAGGAAGATCATGTCTTTCAACGCTGATTCTAGGGGCAAGTGGACTCCCAATTTTGAAGGCCCGTATGTTGTCAAGAAAGCCTTCTCTGGCGGTGCATTAATTCTTGTAACTATGGATGACGAGGAGTTACCACGTTCCATGAAAACCCAAAAGGGAGACTTAGGAAAAAAAAGAGTCTTGGTAGGCCGAAAACCCGAAAGGGCGGTCTAGGAAAAAATTAGAGACATAAACAGAATAAATTTCCCGCTAAGTTGAAAACCCACAAGGGCAGCTTAGGCAAAAATTAGGGACTTTCTTGGCAAGTAACTACGTCAGACAAGACTTGATCATTGAAGCAACAATCTTCTCGGATGCTCACCATACTTCAACAGAAGTTGCTGCTCAGGATTTCAAAAGTTGTTAGAGGGGATAGTGGTCATTGCATCTCAATGTATCTTTTCCATTATATATTACCATTTTCCAAACTTTGTAATCATCTATGGAGTCTCTCCATTCGCAGACTACCATTCTATTAATGAAATTTGAGCTTATACCTAATTCTTTGTATTTCTTATTTTATTTAGCTTGCAAAGACTCCATTTATTATTGATAATAACTTTCAAAGCAAAATATTAAATATCAAAATCAATTTTTTCAAAAAGAATTTACAATTTGCTTTTACTTTGGGATTTGTGATGAAGCAACGACAACAAAAATGGTGATCCTAAGAATGGACAAACTCCAGTCATTTTGAGAAGTTTTTGTTCCCCTCGGGAAGGTTCATGCAAGATGTTTTTGCCGTATTGGGTTTATGACTCCGATATCCTCGGTCAAGTTTAGATTCACTTCTCCTCTTTTCTAAGTTTTCAGGATGTGAAGTTTCAACCCGCATTTTCTCCAGGAAAGTTTTAGTTCGGTTGGATAAAAGTTCTTTTTCTAGAGAGGTTGGTACCATAATCACTCTTGAAGAACGCAAGTCCCCGGTATCTCTAGTGAATGACGTATTGTGGTTTTCCCTTTGTGGATGTACTGTTAACCTCACCAATGAAGTAGGCCTGAATTCCCCAGTGAATGTTTTGATGTTTTGGTGTCAATCTGCTTCACCTGAGACTGGTTTTGCAATCTCCAGTAGAAATGTTACTTTTAAAAACATTTGTTTCCCCAGTGAAGCCTGAAGAGGGATGTTCTATCCCTGTATTTGTACTATTATGTCACTTTGTTTTGTTTACTTCCGGATTATGTTGCTCCCCAGTAAAGCTAAAGCAGCCAGTAGGTTTTGTTTCCTCAGTGGGCATTTACTTTTTCTTGGAATGATCATCTTGGATGAAGTTTAGCCGAGTGTTATTAGTGCCCGAGGTGGTTTTGCCTGGTTACTCCCGGTGTTGTATATCTGTTTTGTCAGCATAGGCGCGATAACACTCATACATTCATACATACATCATGCATAGCTAAAATTGGCAAATCATTATTCATTGACATTTGTTAATATTTTTGTTGACATATCACCCTGTTTTGTAGAGTTACGTTGTCCTCTCTTCAATAGAGTGTTGTCCTTAAGCAGAAAGCGTATATTCTTTCAATTTCCTCATTGAGTTGTCCCTCGTGGAATATTTTTGCCTTAGCCTTCCTGTACAAGTCCTTGTTTGGATGGATTTAGTTTTCCCTCTTGAGTTTATTTCTAAAAGGATGTATTTTGGTTGACTGTTTCATTCCAGTTTATTTCTGGTTTGAATCTATGGTCCCATGACAATATTATTAAAACGTCATGTTTTGGTTGGTGCATTTATTTTGCACGAGAAGACTTTATCTCCTCAGCAGGAATATTGTGGCATCTCCACAGGAAGTCATATTTCATCTCCCCAGGAAGTCATATTTCTTTCCCCAGAAAGTCATTTCTTTTTACAATCCTCCATGACAACAAGTAGCAGGTTTCTTTATTTGAGCAATTTGTGCTTCCCTGTAAAAGTCGACGTAACTTTTTTTTTCTATCTCCTCTATGAGTGAATAGTTCGCAGTTTGTCGTCAGATTACGCCAACAGATGGCAAGACTTTCAATATCACAGAAACAACTCGTTGTGAAATCTTTGCAAGTGGAAGTCTTTTTATTTGAGACATCTTACATATTATCCTTTCCAGGCGGAGTGCCTTGGTTAAAGAAGAAGTTGAGACCCGTTCTAGGTGAAACGTCAAAATCTTGGGGGAACTTATTCTCTTTCTACCTTTAGTGAAAGTTGGTAGGACATCGGCAGTGAACGTTGATGTTTGTTATCTTTTTGCTACCTTCAGTGAACGTTGGTGGTTCATCGTGGGTGAATGGTGATGCAATGATATATATTCTCTTTCTACCTTCAGTGAAAGTTGGTAGACCACCATCAGTGAAAGTTGGTGTTTGTTATCTTTTTGCAACGCTCAGTGAATGTTGGTAGTTCATCGTCATTGGATGGCGGTGCTATGATATATTCTCTTTCTACCTTCAGTGAAAGTTGGTAGATCACCATCAGTGAAAGTTGGTGTTTGTTATCTTTTTGCTACCCTCAGTGAACGTTGGTAGTTCATCGTCAGTGAATAGCGGTGCTATGATATATTCTCTTTCTACCTTCAGTGTAAGTTGGTAGATCACCATCAGTGAAAGTTGGTGTTTGCCATCTTTTTTCTACCCTCAGTGAATGTTGGTAGTTCATCGTTAGTGAACGGTGTTGTTATGATATATTCTCTTTCTACCTTCAGTGAAAGTTGGTAGATCACCATCAGTGAAAGTTGGTGTTTGTTATCTTTTTGTTATCCTCAGTGAACGTTGGTAGTTCATCGTCAGTGAATGGCGGTGCTATGATATATTCTCTTTCTACCTTAAGTGAAATTTGGTAGATCACCATCAGTGAAAGTTAGTGTTTGTTATTTTTTTCCTACCCTCAGTGAATGTTGGTAGTTCATCGTCAGTAAACAGTGATGCTATGATATTTCTTTTCTCTCTACCTTCAGTGAAAGTCGGTAGGACATCGGCAGTGAACGTCGATGTTTGTTATCTTTCTCTCTGCCTTCAGTAAATGTCGGTAGCTTCGCCTTTGGTAGAAGTTGGTGTATCCTTTGACCATTCTACCATCTTCTTTGATTCAGGTCTTTTGATCCACAAGTAACTTATTTTCCTGGTGGGGTTGCTCCCTTGTTTCTTTATTTTGTTACATCCCCAATGGTGATTTGTGTCCCTTTGGAATTGTCCATGTGCATTCATGATCATAAACATTTGCATGGCATCTTAGGGCCAAAAATATGGTTTATTTTATATTTAAGTATCTTCGATCGCGTCGACACGAAGATTTTTAACCTTCGTATCTCCGGATAAAAGAAACTTAAATAAGGGTAGCTGTTGTACCCTAATTTTTCCCCCTAAGATCCCTTCATCATACCATGTTGATTCATTCACAACAAGATCACACTAGGATTCTTGGTTCCCCTCCCTATATTTAGACTTGCTCTTTTGAGGAATCACCAAGCACCTTGACTTATGTGCTTTTGTGATCATGAATATTGTTTTTGTCTTGGTTTCTTCTTTTAACTAAATAAAATGCAATGTTGGTTTGTCTTGCTTGTTATCCATGTAGGTAAAGGCAATGGGATTTAACAAGTTACCCCATGGGTTCATGAGTTTATTTCCATGCCCTAGTCAATAAAGCTTGATAAGTTCAAACCTCACCATTGGATTGGTTTTGGAAGAATTGACATGGCAAGGTTGTTTTGGTTCATCACATTTCAAGGTTATCAAATTTGGTTGAAAAGTACAAGGGGTTGATCGAAGAAGTTGTCATGCATGGACAAGGCTCTGTTCCCATTGGTCACAAGTGCATATTTCTCTCAATTTTCAATATATGGAAGTGGTTTTGGTGGCTATTATTTATCATTATCATCCTCAACAACTTCTATTTACAAATCATTTGTGTTGGTACAAGAAGTTTGTTCAAAATTGTCAAAGTTCTTCAAAGCATTCTCTTGATCTAAGGAGCTAGGGTTTTGAACTTCAAAGGAATATATCTTGCTCATCTCTTGGTATTTTTGAGTGATTCCAAAGACATCTTTCTCTTTAAAGGGTTATCAACATATCACTTCAAAAGTTTCAAGGAACTGTCATGAGGAAGAGACTTAACGAGGAAGAAAGATTACAAGTCCTGCAGATGAATCCCTAATTTTCCATGTGTGACTTCAAATGATCATAACTTGGTCAATTTTTATCACCTTGAGCCCATTATTTTTCCATAATGATCTTGAAGGTGTGAACTTTATTCCTTATTTTATGTTCAAAGTGATAAAATGGATGGAAGTTGCCTTAAAGATGAAAAAGATTATAGGCCATTTCATGATTGTTTGCCAACTTCAACAATTCATAACTCTCTCAAATTTTGGATATTTTGAATGGTTCAAGTTTCAAAATGTCATTAAAGAGATCTACTTCATGCCATCTTTTTTGGTAAATAGCAAATTCCAAGTGGAAGACCATGTTTGGATGTAAGATATTATAGGTCATTTTTGAAGAAGAACTTGAAATATTTCTAAGTATGGAAAGTCAACTCTTTTTCTCCAACTTTGACTCAACATAACTTTCAGCTCAAGCATCCATTTAACTCCATTCTTTTTCCAATTCAAATCTTGTTACCTCATCTTTCTAAAGCATCAAGAATTATTCCCTAAGACCCCTTGAGCTGAGAATGCCATGATTTTGAAGTTGGTAACTTGGAACTGAAGTTTTCTCACAAGTCAGATTTTGAAATATTTGTTTTGGCTTCTAATCATAAGTTTTCCACGTGTTTTTGCCTCTAAACATGTTTAGTGAACTTCTAGAATGGATTAGCACAACAAAACGCACGTTTTGGATGAGTTTTGATCATGTTTGAAGTCACACTTTTCTTGTTTGCAACTTCACACGATTTCCCTCCAAACTTCATCATTTCACACACTTGAACATTCCATTTGATTCCCTATAAATAGAGTGTCATTCCCCATTCATTTTCTCAAGCTTGGATAGCCAAAATTACCCCGCCAAACTTGTTCCATAACACAAAATTCAGTAACTTCAAAATCCATTCCCAAGCCTTTTTTAATCCAATTTTTCTATCAATTCACCTTCCTTGATCTTCCCTGAAGCTAGCCATATAATTACATTCAAGAATCGTGCCCTATACTGCTCCATAGAAGTCCAGTTTCAGAGCTCTGCAACTTAACTTCAATAGGTAGATTCCTTCATTAATTCTTCAAAACTCTGATATCATTGTGATGCTCTCATTGCCCTGGTTCTAGTCGCAACACTTACCTTTTGTTGGAAACACGTTTTGACCATGAAATTTCAAATCCCTTTTCAAAACTTTCTTTCCAAATTGCTTGAGCTACAGTTTATATAAATTTGGCGCGAGGGTGTGGTTGTCTTCGTCTTGAAGAGACGAAGCGTTTGTCATAGGTCTGAGCTTCTAATTTTACAGTTTGAGAGACATTCAAATCACGTTGGCTGGAGGTTCCACATATTTTTACTTTTATTTTCTTTTCTGATTTTTATATTTTAATTGTTTTAAATTTCAAAAAATCATAGAAAATTCATTTCAAGTCCAAAAAAACTGAAATATTTTTTATTATTCTCTTTCTGATTTTTATTTTTTCACAATTTAATTTTGTGTTTTGGTATTTTTTATAAATTTACACTTTATTTGAATTGTATTAAATGTTTAAAAATACTTTTATACATTTTTTAATTCTGAAAAAATTATGGAGTGATCCAATAATATTGTGACAAATATTGGTGACCTTATTTTATTTTTGTTTCTGACTTTACTATTTTTTTATCATTTTTGGTTTATTTTACCCATTTCTTTTAATTTTAAAAATAGTTTCTGACTTTAAAAAATTACCAAATAATTTGAGCCTTTTTCTGATTTTTCTATGGTCTTAATTTTTATTTCTTGATTAATTTGAACATAGTTGATATTTTTCTCTTTATTTTCTATTTTTAAACATTATTTTTAAAACCCTTTTGTACATATATATTAAAATATAATATTATTTTGTGACTATTTTCTGGCTGATCTTGAGTTAAATTTTGGATCATGAACTTTATTAACATCATTGGATCCATGGTGTTGAGTTTAACTCCACAAAAATGGATGAATGATTTAAATAATAGTTTGATTAAATTTAATTCAAAAGTGGTTTGTATATTCTCTCCAATCCCTCTTCATCTCATCCCCTTCTTATTGCACTAAATGTTGTTGGAGCATGATCTCTATATAATGTCTCAGAACAAATGGTGCATAGATTGCTATTGACCGGCCTCAAAATAGGTGCGACTTCTATATAAGTCCACTTACGATTGCTTAACATAACGCTAAATTTTGTCCCGATTTGAATAAATAATTATTCGTGGCCCAAACTTATGTTTGCAAGCCCAAGTATATTAATTTGATCTCTTTGATCCAATAACCTTGAGATTAATTGTGTAGAGGCTTTGGTTCTACCAATCCTGTAATGGATCTACAACACCTTTGGTCAACGCGGATCACTTAAACATCGTTGATCATTAAATGACACTTGTGAGAATTCCAAATGGATGATATACTTGACAAAAAGAAAATGCAACTTGTTGTATGGAGGCTTTGGTTCTACTAATCCTCTAATGAGTTCCAAATTCAAGCTTCAAGATGGTCATCCAACTAACCACTAATTATTTACTTGTTTTACTTTATGCTCTTATTTTTTATGCTTTATGTACCATTTACTTTTAGCATTTACATTTCATTCCACTTTCATCTTTGCTCATTTGAGCATTTACTTTCTTATCATTTTTACTTTGCTAACATGAGCTTTTCTCTTCCTTTTTAAGATACTTAATAATCAACATAACCCCTAAAAATCTTTAATGGTACTTGGACTATTTGGTTACTATCCTTGGCATTATGGAGCATGGGACTTTTTTTTCTTGGACTTAGGATTAAAAACCTTGGCCTATCTTGGAGACCTTGTGATCTTATCTGATTATTTTGTCTGGAGTTCTTGAGGTTTACCTCAAGACATTGGGTTGCTTGTTTGTTTTTGTGTGCGGGTTATTGTGATTACACCCTTTGTTTGTAATCTGGAATTCACCTGTATACAACTGTTACTCTGCCCAATTTTTGTGAAGACTTAATACACTTGAAGTTTGGTTCTCTCAAGAGGTCTAGTATTTTTTTTGCTTGATTGGTTTCAGTCCAAGGATTGGGAATTCTATCTTGGCTCATAATGTCAAGTATTGGCTTCTTGATTGTTAGATGGTTCTTATCCCTAGATTTTACCTTATGCTTTAGGATAGTCCCTTCTTCTCCTCCCATCTTCTTCCTCCTTTTGAAAACTCTTATTGTTTTTAAACTTGAACCACTTTCATAATAAACTTGGACTTATGTCCATGCATTTTCAAAAAAAATTCATAAATAAACTCCAATCAACTTAATAATAACTTGACCTTTTTTGTGAAAAGACTAAAAGTCAATCAATCTCATTTCAAACCATTTTGCCACTTTGGCTTTTATCTTTAAACTTTTCTCAAAAGATTGAACTCTTGTCAATCCTTGTAGTGATGCAAACAACTATACTACAATATGTAGTGAAGAGAGATATTTTCCACTTGGCTGTTGAGTGAGGCATTGTTGATTTTAAGATCCAGGCCATATCCTCCACTTTGAGATGATGCAAATTCTCCTTTCTCATAATTATGGATAGTAGGTATGTTTTCCACACGGACAGTGAAGATGATGTTTTATCTCATAAAATTAACCAACACATTTGTGTTTTAAATTTTTAAAAGAGGAACTATGTGTACCCTGATCCCCTATTGCACGAAAAGATGGTACGTAGGCACTAAAGGTTCGCAACTGCGGCGGGTGCACAAATTATAAAATAAATATATTTCTTTTCTCACCTCCACCATCCATTTTTATACAACATTTTTCATAGCCAAAATATACAGATTTTACAAAGAGGTTCCTGCGCAGTACCGTAGATGTTTAGGGTGCTAATACCTTCCCTTTGCATAACCAACCCCCTTACCTTTAATCTTTCCCCCCTCTTTTTTGGGTTATTCGCTCTTTTCCCATTCCTTCGGAAACAATAAAGCGCGGCGATTTTTATTTTTATTTGTATAGAGTCTAGTCAACCCAATGACTTAGTCTTAAACATTTCTACCGCTACACTGGGGAGCTTGGTCTTCTGGTCAACCATGATGACCAAATCTAATGCTAAAGAGATAAGGTGTATGGTGGACGCATGAGATGGCTCGCATGTGATTTGCAAACAAGAAAATAGGTGAAATTAAGATACCAGGGGCAGGGATCGAACCCGTGCCCTAGTATACTAAGACCTTATCACGCACGCTTCTATCGCTGGAGAGACTTTACATCTATTTATATAACTTAAATAATTAATATATAATATACAAACGAATATATTGATCGGAGAGGCGCCGAAGCCCTAGCTCCGGTCGTCTTCTCTGATGACCTATTTCTTTCAAAACCTACAAAATCAAAGCATTAAGGATCCAAAACGTCCTACCCCCCCCTCCTAAATCGAGGGCTGTGAATCCAATGACGAGGTTATTTTGATCTAAAAACCCATGGGTTTTGAGTTACGGCACAAATAAAGAAAATCGGAGCAAACATGGAACTTTGTGATTTAGCATGCATCGGACCTCCACGATTTTTCTATTCTGCATTGTTCGATCTCATGAACACGTAACAAACATTAGTAAGCGTTAGAACAAACAAAAAATCAAGATATTAACATTGTGAACATTATGAAACTGGCGATGTAGTGCAATATGATTTCACATGTTTTGGATCATTAAAATTGATCCAACCTTACCCTGTATGCTTGTTGAGAGTGAATAAAGTGGTTGTTTGTAGTGAGAGGGTTTGTAATAAGGATTTTGAAATTCTAGGGTTCTTGAAATTTTTTTAATCTTTTTTGACAATTTTGAGGCAAGGGTTTTCGTGTCTTGTATGGGAATGGATAAGGGAATATATAGTGGAAATTAGGGCAAAAGGAATGGGCTTGATCTTTGTAAGAAAGGCCTATGCATTTTATTTTATTTATTTTACATTATTAATGAATAAATAAAAAATAATTAAAATAATTAATATAAAAAAGGTTAAGGGGTGTAAGAACAAGATTTGAGGTGTATGAAAAGTGTAATACACGTTTGGACTCTTAAACCATGGCTTAATAGCCCAAAATATCAAGCTTGCTCAATTTGAACTTTATGCATTTGCTCAAATTTTCCCTACTTGAAATGGTCATAACTCACTCAATTCTCATCTTTTGAAGGTGATCTTAGACTCTTAGGAAAGCTCAATATGTCCTCTAAAATTTCTCTATTGATCATTTTTGCATTTGGAGACTTTATCTTGGTATAAATGTCTTTGACAAAAAGTGTCTTTTTGTTGACTTTTGAAATGACTTGTGATGTATTGACTCATATCTCTCAAATGAAGCACTTTTTGGACTTGAGCAAAAGTTACAAAGTTGTAGAGAATTGAATTTCCTTCAAGATGGGCTTTGTTTTGGGAAAAGTTGATGAAGCATGTGAAAGTTATGTCTTGTCAAAATTCAGTTGACTTCTCCTAAGGAAACTCTAATTTTGCAACTTTTGACTTTTGATGATTTGAGGGATTTTCTTGAGGAATCATAATCAACCCTTGATCAAATGATGAATATGACTTAAAATTTTTGATGTTGACCAAAAATCTTGAAGTTTGACTGTATGCTTATCATATTTTACTTTTTACCCAATACAGTTGATTTTCAGTCATCTGAGCCATTGACTGAGCAAACTTGTGATGCAAGGTATGAAACTTGACATGTACACTCTTAGAGACATATGAAGAACCATGGAAACCACTTGATACTTGGAAACCCAATCTTCCTTTAGAAATACAAAAACCTAATTGTGGACCCTTTGCATAGGAGGAGAATATGTCTGATCAATTCTTGAGCTACCTTGAGCATTTGAGGACCTTGGAAGAATGTCTTGAAGAAAAATTGGAGGGAAAATTTTGGGGTACAACAATGTTGATCGTGTCCTGACCAACATACTTATCTAAGAAATGTTTCTAGCAAAGAAAATTCTTAGACACATAACACGGATGCCTCCTCTTCTAGATCAGGAGTAGGTTCCAAACATAAGTGATTTAAAACACACATGTTTAGCACTAAGCATCTGTTATGTCCTACCTTTATCCAACATGATTCTACATAATTTGTTGGCTTAATGTTCCAACATCAGGTAGGACATCAAGATATCATTCTTCAAATCCTGGAGATTGGCCTTCTAGGGTTGGAAGTAAAAGTAAATTGCTTCTACCAGATCTCTTTTCAACAAACTCACATAAGAGATCCTTTATGAGTGGACTTTGGATAAACCTCATGTATCTTTGGCAAATCTAGAAAGTTAGTCGAACCTCTCCTCAAGTATCACCACACCATGGGATACACCTTCAAAGGAGAACGGTGTGTTGCATCCTCAACAAACCAAACCACCAAGCATTTTCCATTAGATATATATGGAGCGGAATACATACCAGAAAACTCCACACCATCATTCAGGAAAAACATAAATCATTGCACTAACACACCATACTCCTAGTGCAACAAGTTAATCTGGGTTTGAAAGTAAATCAAACCCCCAACACAGTAGCTTACCACCAAAGCTACACGCCTGAAAACAACACAGACAGGTCCAATACACACCCTGTCATGAACAATCCATCCTCCACTTCTAGGGACCTTTCAAACAAAAATATGAACTTTCCCAGTTTAAATAGCTTCTCAGTAGAACCTTCTACCTTGCACAAAAACCGAAAAGTATTCCCCTTGGATCTCATCCAGAAAAAGACAGGATGCCTGCTTTGATACCAATTGAAATTTTGGTATGATAGAACTCAGATATCCTATGACATTTTGGGACATATCATCCAACATAAACAAACAGGAAAGGTATAAACAATTTAAAAAGTACTGAAAAGCATAAACAACACACCCGAATTGTTAACCCGATTCACAATAACTCTTCTACTCTGGGGGCATACCAAGCAAGGGACAAATCCACTATGATAATATCAATTCATATACCCTACAACAAACCTTTAGTTTACGGCCTAATCACTTAATCACTACACTTCCTAGACTTCTATCTAAGACTCACCTAGATATGAGGCCCTCTTCAAGCCCTATTCAATCACAGATAGCGATTGTATCAACACAATTCTGAACAAACATAAAGACACACTTCCATGACAATTATCTAGCCAAGACTCTTGACTAAGAATACAAACTTGGATTTTCCTCAAAGCTTCCTCCAAGAAAAAAACTCAACTCATTACTTCACAACTTTTGAGTGAGAACAACAATGACCATCTCACAAATTCTATGGTTTAGTTACAACAACTCTCCTAGAGAGGGGAAAAAAGACAAATCCCTAGACTTCTACATCTTGAACTCGTGCCTTACCTAGGTTACAAACACTTCTATTTATAACCTATACCCAACTGGATTTGGGCCTTCAACATACATCATATCAGCTATAACAACCAGTAATATCTTCTGCTACAATCAAGGTCTTCAATCAAATATTCCTAAATTATCTCCAAAATTAGAAATTATATATTCTTCAATATTATTCTTTGATTCTTATTGACCTTTAAATCAGTGCCACATAAGATTGAATAATATTCCCAAAATATTCTACATCAGTTAAATTATAACAGAATCTAACTGTCCACTTCAGCTCAGGCGCGATGTCATATGCTCCTTCATAGGATATCTTATCGGACATGTTATTCCAGATGTTGAAATACTTAAGCTCAACATTTCCTAACATAAGGTCTGACTTATTGCTCAACTTGTTCCTGTTGCAAGTAAATACATCATGTCTAACACATTGCTGCTATATTTGTTTTACAAAAATTAATGTCAATCCTTAAAACTAAGGAACTTATAACCCTCGTCATTAATACAACACCATCTTATCAGCCACAGTTCCCCCAATAATTTCAGCAGCCTCGACAATAGGCTTAAAACACACAGCATCCTCAACAACATGCTTACAATAATCAAAAATGAACTTACAATAATCATCAAAATAGAGTAAGAGGTGTACCACGTTTTGATCTAATCCCTATGACTTATGAAGAGTTGTTACCTGGATTATTGAAAAAGTATCTGGTTCAGACAAGAACACCACCTGCTATCCCAAGAGATATCCCATATTGGTATAAAGCAGATACTCATTGGGCTTTTCACCAAGGAGCTCCAGGTCATAGTACGAAAAATTGTTTCCCATTGAAGATTGAAATCCAGAAATTGGTCATAAGTGGTCTCTTATGATTTAGAGACGTTGGTTCGAATGTGAAAGCTAATATGTTTCCTAATCATGGAGAAAATGTTGTGAATATGGTGGATAAATATCCTGGCCGCTACCATATCTTTGATGTATGTTTTGTGGGAGGAGATCTGACTAGGATGTTTACCACCTTTTATACACTAGGCCATTTGAGACCACACGTCTATGTCGATTGCAGAATCTGCTCTAGAAACCCTCGTGGTTTCTCTATTGTACAAAGAGGTATTCAAAGCATGTTGGAGGGATATTATCATCTCTATCAGAAACAGGAATGACAGAGTGAATATGGTTGAAAGTTATCCCCTTAAACCTAAGATGTCAGTTGAAGATACTAATATAAAGGTAAATGTTTACAAGGGGAGAATTGAGGACTCTGAAGTGAATGCCATAGTACTTCATTTTAACATACCCGAGCCTTTGGAAGTAACATATAGCAATCAAAGAGCTCATGTTTCCCCATTTGTTGTATACTTTCTCGGATTGACTCCCTATGATTTGGATAAAGCTGTACCATACAAATACAATGCTACTATGCTTGAAAATGGGAATAAAGTGCCTATTCCTTCTCCTGCTTCTGTTGTTAACATAGCTGATGTTAGTGGCTTAACCCACATCAATCGTTTGTTCTCTGCCATACCTCCGATAAAAGTTGGGAGTATCCCAATTGAAGCTCTTGTTGCAATTCCTAGTCCTGGAGTTGAGAAAGGACAACCCAGTAAGACCAGTCTGAATGATGATGCTGATGAAATCTTCAAATTGATTAAAAAGAGTGAATACAAGGTGATAGATCACTTATTGCAAGCGCCTTCCAAAATCTCCATACTCTCTCTGTTGATGAATTTCGACACCCACAAAGAAGTGTTAATGAAAGTGCTAGATCAAGCATTTTTTGACCATGATGTAACAATCGACCAATTCAACAGGATAGTAGGAAACATTATTTCATGTAACAACTTGAGCTTTAGTGATGAAGACCTCCCCGAGTAAGGAAGGAATCAGAATTTCACACTACATATCTCCATGAATTTCCTTTCAGATAGTCTGTCCAATGTATTGATAGATACATGTTCTTCACTAAATGTTATGTCTAAATCTACATTGTATAGGCTCTCGTATCAAGGCACTCCCATGAAAAGTAGTGGGGTTGTTGTAAAAGAATTTGATGGTTCAAGAAAAACAACAATTCGTGAAATAGTCTTACCAATTAGAATTGGTCCCCACTCTTTTCAGATAATGTTTCAAGTAATGGATATCCAGGCTGCTTACAGTTGTTTGTTGGGATAACCATGGATTCATGAGGCAGGAGCTGTCATTTCAATGCTCCACCAAAAACTGAAGTATGTAAACAATGGAAAGTTGGTCATGGTAGGCGGAGAGTAAGCTTTTATAGTGAGTCATCTCTCATCTTTCTCCTACATATACACTACTGGAGAATTTGGCACTCAGTTTCAAGCACTATGTATCGCTGATAAGAGTACTAAGAAGAATGGGGCATCCATTGCTTCATACAAAGATGAACAAGGATTAGTTCAATTGGTGTGAGTACCGAGTTGATAAAAGATACATTATCATTCGTCCTATCCAAGAGACATTCTATAGTGCAGGATTTATTTGCCCAACAGCACCCGAAGCTAATGCCATTCTTGGAGACGAATCTGAAGAGGATTTGCCAAACTTTATGACACGTGGAAGAATTAGCCACAATTGAATCTCCATTGATATTCCCTCTTCTGTTCACATTTCCGAGTAATGCTCTTGTTGTTGTTTTCTAAACCTTTCGCTCTACCCAAGGAAAAAGAGTATTTGTGGGGATTTATTAAAAAATAACTCTTTCCACTATGCCTAAGGTGGAAAAGATCTTGTATCAGGCTTTTGTTTCAATTTTATCATCATTAATAAAATTCATTTTGTCTCCCATACTATTGTTTTTCCTTTTCGCTTTTTTTTCTTCTTAAAAAATGGTAATCCTAAAAAACCCTGAAATAAAAAATCACTTTCAAAAATATGCATAAAACTCCTTTTCACTCTTTTACTTGTCTCTAAAATCAAACATAAATCATATGTTTAGATTAAAACATGAACCCATTGAAATACATGATCCTATACCCTCTCCCAACTTTGAGTTCCCTGTGTTTGAAGCTGAAGAGGAAGAAATAGAAGAAATACCTGAGGAAATTTCTCGATTGGTAAAGAAAGAGGAAAAAGACATTCAGCCCCACGAAGAGCCAGTAGAGGTGATCAACTTGGGAATTTAGGAAGATAGAAAGGAAGCTAAAGGTTGGGAACTGCTTGACCCTGATGTTAAAGAAAAGATAATAGAGCTTCTCAAAGAGTTTGTTGATGTATTTGTTTGGTCCTATCGAGATATTCTAGGGTTGGACGCCAATATTGTGGAGCACCATCTGCCATTAAAGCCAGAATGTCCACCGATGAAGTAGAAGCTTAGAAGGACTCACCCTGATATAGATAAGAAGATTAAAGAGGAAGTTCAAAAATAGATCGACACGGGTTTTATTGTTACTTCTGTGTATCCTCCTTAGTTGGCCAACAGAGTCCTTGTTCCTAAGAAACATGGTAAAGTCATAATGTGTGTCAATTACCGAGATTTGAACAAAGCTAGCCCAAAGGATGATTTACCTTTACCACAAATTGACATGTTGGTTGATAATACTGCAAAGTTCAATGTCTTTTCCTTCATGGATGGTTTCTCCGACTACAACTAGTTCAAGATGGCACCTGAAGACATGGAGAAAAATGCATTCATTACACCTTGGGGAACATTCTGCTATAGAGTGATGCCCTTCGGGTTTAAAAAATGTTGGTGCAACAAATCAAAGGGCTATGACTACTCGTTTCCATGATATGATACATAAAGTGATTGAGGTCTATGTAGATGACACGATTGCCAAATCACAAAATGAAGAAGACCATGTTGAACACCTACTGAAGTTATTTCAACGCTTGAGAAAGTATTAACTCTGCATGAATCCTAATAAATGTACTTTTAGTGTTCATTCTGGAAAGCTGCTATGTTTCATCGTCAGCGAGAGAGGTATTAAAGTAGATCCCATAAAGTCAGAGCTATTCAAGATATGCCTACACCAAGAATAGAAAGACAAGTGAGAGGGTTTCTTGGAAGTTTGAACTATATATCCATATTTATATCACACATGACAACGACTTGTGGGCCGATTTTCAAGCTTCTCAAAAAGGACCAAGATTGTATATGAACTGAAGATTGTCAGAAACCGTTTGATAGCATTAAGGAGTATCTACTTGAACCTACCATTTTGATCCCTCAGGTGGAAGGAAGACCTTTAATCATGTATCTAACTGTATCGAAAGATTCTATGGGTTGTTCGTTGGGTCAACAAGATGAAAGTGGAAGAAAAGAACATGCCATTTACTACCCGAGTAAGAAATTCTAAGATTATGAGTCTCGTTACTCCATGCTTGAGAAAAATTGTTGTGCTTTGGCTTGGGCCGCTAAGCATCTTTGTCAATACATGACTAATCACACTACTTGGTTGATATCTACAATAAATCCAATCAAGTACATCTATGAGAAACATGCTTTAACCGAAAGAATTTCCCGTTGGTAGATGCTGTTATCAGAATATAATATCGAGTATCGCAGTCAGAAAGCTATCAAAGGAAGTGTTCTGGATGACCATTTGGCACACCAACCTATTGACGATTACCAAACTATCAGATATGATTTCCTAGACGAAGATGTTTTGTACCTAAAGGTCAAAGATTATGATGAACCTGAGTTCAGAGAAGGACCCGATCCTGAATCTCGATGGGGTCCAATTTTCAATAGAGTTGTTAATGCCTATGGAAGTGGAGTAGGGGCAGTTATCATTACTCTTAAGGGTACCCATGTTCCTTTCTTTGCAAGGCCGATGTTTGGCTGCACCAACAATATAGCGGAATACAAAGCTTGCATTATGGGTATTGAAGAAGCAATTGATCTTAGAATCAAAGTCCTTGATATATATATGGAGACTCAACTCTTGTGATTAACCAGATAAAAGGAGAATGGGAGAATCGCCACCAGGACTTGATTCCCTACAAATACTACGCAAGGATATTATTGACTTTCTTCAACAAAGTTGAGTTGTACCATATTCCCCGTGAAGAAAATCAAATGGCTTATGCTTTAGCCAATTTATCTTCCATGTATCAAGTGAACCATCGCAATGATATGCCTACCATTAGAATCATGCGTCTAGAAAGACCTACTCATGTATTCGCAGCAGAAGAAGTTACAGATAACAAGCCATGGTTCCATAACATTATGAGTTTCCTACAAAGTCAAGAATACCCGCCTGGGGCATCCCGTAAAGATAAGAAGACTTTGAGAAGACTATCCGGAAAATTCTTCCTAAACGGTGATGTATTCTACAAAGGAAACTTTGATATGGTTCTGTTAAGATGTGTGGATGAACATGAAGTAGGTGTGCTAATGCAAGAAATTCACGAAGGGTCCTTCGGAACCCACGCCAATGGGCACGCATTGACGGAGAAAATATTGAGAGTAGGTTATTACTGGTTGACAATGGAATCTGACAATTGTAAATATGAGAGGAAGTGTCACAAGATCCATATATATGTAGATAAAATTCATGTGCCTCCAACTCTTCTGAATGTTGTGTCTTCTCCATGGCCTTTCTCCATGTGGGGTATTGATGTGATCGGTATGATAAAACCCAATGCCTCAAACGAACATCGTTTCATCCTGGTGGCTATTGATTATTTCACCAAGTGGGTCGAAGCAGCTTCATACACAAATGTAACTCGTCAAGTGGTGGTCAGGTTTATCAAGAGCTAGCTCATATGCCAATATCGTGTGCCAAGCAAATTTATCACCGATAATGGTTCAAACCTGAACAATGTAATGATGAAAGAACTCTGCAATGATTTCAAGATAGAGCATCATAACTCTTCTCCCATATATATATGTACAACAAAAAATAGTGTTTTCTTATTGTGATACGGTGGGAGAACTGACTTGAGGGTTTTGCGTTTTATCGCAAATGTTGCGGTTAGCAAGAGTCGCCACCGACTTTTCTTTTATCCAAAAAGGAAAGGTGAAAAAGCACAGGAAAGACCTTTGAGATTATTTCTTGAGTTCGGGGAGTAAATTATGAAAAGGGAAGGTATTAGCACCCTTTTCATCCATGGTTTTCCATGGGCTCTTAGTTACTTGCTAGATCACTTGCTTTTGTTTAAAATTGTGCTTAGTGTGGTTTTTTGAAAGTATTTTGTAAAGAGGCCATTGTTTAGGCAATCTTTGTAATGATTCTCGTTCGTAAGAATGTATACGAAGATTTTGATCTTTTTGAAAATGTTTTCAATATTTGTAAGATATTTGAAAATGTGTGTGATTGTTTTTGAAAATAGCAAGGATTTTTGTTTGAAATGGAGCAAGTAATTAGGAGCAATCTGCCTACTCAAATGTCTTTCTTGTTCATTCCTTTTCCTTTGACAATGTTGTCTTACCATTGATTTGGAAAGCAACCCTATCTTTGGATGTTAACGGGACGGGCGTGGGTCATCGTATAACCATGATTAGCAATATTGCAAGGTATCTTAGCATTATTTTTTGAGGGACTAAGATCATTTGTAAGGCAACTTTAGATAGCGTCATCGAGGGACTATGATCTTGTATTTGCTTGTTTTTGCTAAGATACCTTACATGCGTAATATGGTCATTTTGTATAAGGAAACCAAGTGGGATAACCCTAGGGGTGCTTGTGTGAAAGTGTATTATTTTCATGCTTGATTTTGTCTTGAATTAGGGTTTTCTATTTGGTTGGTTTTAATGTTTCCATACAAAACCTAATTACTAGCATTGTATATATAAAAGCGATAAATTGCGAAATTTAAAATTACTACACTATTACAATACTTGTGGGAGGGGGGTATACAATTTATGAATGGGGATTGCAATAATATAAACCTAATTAATTTATTACAACTAAATTGAGTATGTACAAATAATTGAAGAAATATATAAAGTACAAATGCAAATGGAAAGAAATGATTTTTTTTTGTTTGGATTTTTATATGAAAGAGGTTTTAACCTAAACCTAATTAGAGAAAAATAATTTAATCAAAATTAACTTAAATTAGTTAAGAAAAGAAATTAATTAAGAAAAGATTTTTGAATAAAACCCTAATTCTATTTAGTTGATTAAAAGAAAGTAAGTTTAAAGAAAAAGTATTTTTTTGTATTTTTGTCTTGAAAATAATATATGGTGTTGTAAAATATTTTTGGCCTTTTCATATTAAAATAAATATATTTAAATAAGTATAAAAGAAAATAAATAGTAACCTAGTTTTAATTTAATTTACAAGATAATTAGTAAAGATAAATAAAGTATAATGAATAAAAATAATTTTTTGTGTGATAAAAATATTTAAATTATGTCAAAACATAAATCTACGATTTTTATACTTTTTATGATTTCTTTTATTATTTTAGAAAATATATTTAAAAGAAAAAGTGAAATAAATAAATAAATAAAAATAAATGGGCCAGGGGGTGCCACAAGTAGGCAGGGTGTTAGTCAGCAAAAACAAAAAGAAAAGCTATGCCTAAAGGGCCCAGCGCCTGCAAACAGATCAAAAAAAGTATCAAAAAATGTGAAAATGTAAAAATGGTCACGATGGGGCTTGAACCCACGACCATAGGGTGAACAGGCGCGCGTTTTACCACTGGGGTGGCTATACATCCGTTTATATAATCAAAACCATAAATATGTAAGGCAAATTAAGTCCTGATGACTTCATCTTCAACCTCCAGCCGGTGTACCTGTAACTTCTTCATTTCTCAACAAAAATGGAAAATGAAAACATGAATGTTGTGCTATTTTTCCTCACGAATCTAACCATATAACTTATGTAAGATAAAAGTCAAAGATGACGATTAATTTTTCTGGCCCTAAATTGAAACCTAATTTTCTCAGAAATTTCAAATCCAAAATTCTCTATACACAGTCTATATAAATGGGAACTATGAATATGGTCAGTTTTAGAGCAATGATATCTACATTTTATCTTCACAAATCAGGATCAAATGATGCTTGTATGAAGAGATAGAAGTTTGAAAACTTACCTCTTGCAGCTAGAGTCGTGAATGGAGTTTGAGCAACTTTTGAGATGGCCTGAGGATCTGTTTAGCTTGCCTAAACCTCCTTGAGTGTATTCCAACTCCTAATTTTCCTTGAAAGTCCCTAAATCTCTCTACTCAAGTCAACCTGCAAGCTTGATGTTTGAAAATTGTGGATAGTGATGGAGGAGTTACAGTCTTGAAACAGGGGCCTGAATTTCTTTGGTATGATGTATAGAAGGTGTTTGAATGATCGGTTTTCAAAACGCACGAGTGGAAATGAAGATGATGAGTTTTGGCTAAAAACTGTCAAGTTAGGCATTTTTGTGCAGCAATGGTGTTTTATAGAGTTTTTGGGTCTTCAAGCTCGTGTGTTATCTTGAAAATAGTGTATGTACTTATATGCAAAAGGTTTTGAGGCTTGAAACAACTCAAATTTAAATCACATGTTATGGCTTGTTACTTGATTTTGAAGCAAAGTTGACAAACATGGTTTCAATGTGAAGTACAAGGATGTGTAGGGTGGTTAGCCCGTTGTAGATATGTTACTTCTTGCTTTTAAATGTTTTGGACTCAAACAATAATGTATGGCTCAAGAAGAGTTGACATTGTGATTAAAGTTACTTTTCCAAAATGGAAGTGGTGACTTTCTTCCCAAAATGGAAATACAACTTGGATAATGGCTCAAATGTTTGGAAAATGGCTCTATTAGTTGTGTAAACATTAAATTATTGAGTTATTAGCAAGTTTGAAACATGTAATGCAAGATTTGTACAACATGCTTGAAGATTGGATCAAGTGTTCTTCACAAAATGGCTTGTAATTCAAGTTTGAAAACCCTAACTTCTTGCCTTCGATTCTCCTTGATCAAGAATGATATCAAGGAGTTCATGAACATTTTGGAAAGATTTAAATGTTATCTATAACCCATCTTTGAATTGATTTTGAAGATTCCCCTTGGAACTATGTGAAAAATTTCCATGAAGTTAGGTCAAAAATCTGCCTAACTAGGGCAAAATTTCACTAAGTCTTTTTTAGTTCATGAGCATGTCTTCACAAAATTATAACTTGAGATCCAAGCACTTTTGGAAGAATTGTGTGAATAAAAGTTGTATATTTCATGGAGATATACAACTTTCATGTTGGAAGTTTCCTTTGAATCATCTTGTATCATAATGAAAAAATTGCTCAAAGTTATGAAAAAATAAGAAATTTTTAACACTTAGAAAAAATTTCTAAGTTTAGAAATTTTGACTTTTCAAAATGAAATCTTGATTTATTGATTTCTTGATGAATAAGTTTCCTATTTTGACATGTTTTGATTAATTGTGATCTTTGGCACTTGAATTTAACCAAAAAGTCAAAGTTTGACTTTTCAGTATACAGTTGACTTTTGATCAGTTGACTGCAAAATTCATCTGTCAATCCAAAGGATTTGCAATGTTTTGAATCATGTCATTAGGTAAAAATGATTCAATTTTACTCTTGAGATCATGCCTTAATGAGACAACCGGCTGAAAATCATCAAAACAATGAAGTCGCCATCGAACGTCTTTTATCCCACATGTAGGGAAAGGTAAACATCGAGAAAACCTGAGAAGGGAGAAGTCACGGTCTTGCGACCGAGAGATAGGGTAAGGGAGTCTGTTACGCGAGGGGAAGGTATTAGCACCCCACGCGCCCGTAGTACTCTACGGTATCCACTCTTGTTATCTATCTTATGGGTGTGTTTAATTTATGCTTACTGTCTATTATACTACTGAAGGGAATGCATGCAAAAGAGAATAGAAAAGAATGTAGGGAAAATAAAATTGTGCTCGCCTGGGCCCTATCCCAATGCCTACGTATCCTTTTTGAGGAATCAGAGCTACTGTAGTTTGGCTCACATGTTTTTGTTTGTTTTGTGTTTTTTATGGACAATGTTAATTCCGCCTTCTGCCGCAGCTCGACCTTTGGAGACTTATGCGTTGGCACAGAAGTAAATTAATCATGTCATTACCTGAAAAGGGTTTTATATAGAAGATGCTCGAACGCACAAAATGATTTGAATTTGTTTTGTATTTTTGTTACCTTGAAAAAGGGTTTAAGTGAGATTAGCATGTTTTTAATTTGCTAAGAAGAGAAGTTTTTGTTTTAGATGCACATGCAAAAGGGGAAGAAAAGAGTCTAAGGGAGACTAACCTATTTCTAAACCTAATGTTATCATACAATGGTAGTCCTACGTCAAGGATGAAAGGGGAAGTTTCTACCTAATGTCAGCATGCGTGGTTTACAACCTAAGGTCTAACTTGCGTCCGAATGGAGCAAGCACATCCTAAGGGAATATGGTATGTACAAGGATAAAGCAAACAAGCCAGCAAAAAGGAAGCACACCTAAAGGGATCCTGCCTAGGTTAGCATGTTGAAGAAAAGTCTAAAAAAACTATCTTATAGGGAGCATGCAATGAGAGCGAAGTCGTGATCTCAATTGCTAAATTGAGTGACTCATCGATCAACAAGAAAATAAAGAAAGCGATAAAGTCCTATAGGGGGCATGCACTGAGAGAGAAGTCGTGATATCAATTGCTATATTGAGTGACTCATTGATCAACAAGAAAGAATGGAAAGCGATAAAGTCCTATAGGGAGCATGCACTGAGAGCGAAGTCGTGATCTCAATTGCTAAATTGAGTGACTCATCGATCGACAAGAAAGTAAACAAACACAAGCACAACACATATAGCAAATGAAGTGCGGAATGCCTGCTACAGGTCTTTAAACAACGACTTCGAGCGCACGCTCTTTATTTCCTACTTCTCATGATATCTAGAAAATGATAAATGCTGAGAATAAATGGAAGAGTTGTATACCAAATGGACAAAGATTCATAATGTAGCAAGTGAAAATAGAGAAACCCCGAAACATCAAGCAATCTAGCATCAGCAAAAAAGCGAGTTAAAAACCAGACATCGATATAAATCTCAAAATATTAGTGTGAAGACGAATCATAAAAAAGGTATGTGTCAGACACAGCTGCATAAGTATCCTGCATGAAAATACAGGCCCAAGGGAGTGTATAATAACGCATTTATGTATCTCCTCAGAATGCGGGTCCCAACAAATTAAATCTGACATAAATTCGTATCCCACAAATACAGTAGAATACGAAGAAATCAAAACCAATATGAGACTTTATCAAAGTACCTTGCACAATTTAACAAACGGGTTAGTAATGACATGGTCAACATAACCGGAGTTACGCGATCATCACAACTTGAACCAAGGTAAAAAAATCATGCAGAAAGCAATTGGTATAATGATTTTAAAACTCGAGTAGCAAACATAATCAACACATGAAAGGAAAACAAGAATCACGTTAAAACTATTCTACTTATCAACAACAGTCCATAATAAGCGTATAAGAATCAACGTTACCGAAATAATTGAAAAAAAACTTTAATTCTCAACCTAAGATAAAATGCCTAATTAGTCTAAAAATAAAGAAAACTATCCTAAAAAAAATTATAATCTGACACAAAAATAAAAAAACATTTTTGTGTATTTATTATTTTTTAGATTTTTATAGACTAAAGAAAAATCGAAATTATGAGCTAACGGATAAGCATCAAATTTATAGAACCTGCCAGGGGGTGTAATCACAATTTTATTAGGCCCAAAATTTGGAATTACTCCTAAGCCTGTTTGCTCCAAAAACAATAACTTTCCAGATTTTTTTTTTGCCAATTGAATATTTTCTTTCTCCTAATGCTAAACATCCAGTACAGTAACGCACCACTAACCAATAAAAAATTATTCTTCCTAAAATGCATAATAATAAGAATTGAGAATTGAGAAACAGAAGCGCAGTTGGTTAAACATGAGCAACATCCGCCAACGGCAACGTGCCACACTAGTTTATTCTTAAATGAACAACACAAGATTTTCATGGCCAGTTATCTTCCGCCACGTCACGCGTTCATGTAATGGAATCAAAACCTTATCATGCTACAGTAGCATCTTCTCCGGCGTGAAGAACGCCTCTCATGGCGATGATTAACATGAAACCTCAACGAAAACATGATTTAAACATCTTCCCTTAATCAAAATCTTGCAGGGATCACATATTCACACTTATATTCTGCTAATACTAACTCATATCACACAAAATCTTAATCATGCCACACAGATCTTGAAACAAAACGTGAGATAATGACATTAGCGCTTAAGCATGCTTCTAACACCAACATCAACACATTTACACAACTTCATATGCGACGAAATGATACTTAGCTCATGGAGAACTTAGTACGAAAGATCGAGAGGTTTTGAAACTTACCGTAATGACGACCGAATCTTGTGCTTCCCTTTGGTTTATCCGTGTCTCAAATCGAAGAAGGAGATAGAAATGTTGAAGCTGTTACGATCGCCTCAGTTTCCCATTACGCCATCCTGAGAAAGAAGAGAGGTTCTTGCTTCCGTGTTCGCGATTACCGTCGTGGAGAGTGAGGTTTTGAAGATGTTGGAAAGTGAAAGAGAGAGTGAGTGAGTGATTGGAAGCGATGATTGACGATGAGAGGGCCTGAATCTCTCGCGGTGGCTTCTACGACGGAAGGAAGAAGAGAGCGCGAGTTGTTACGGTATGAATCTGGAAAATGTTCATGGTAATTCCTCCACCAAAAGCCGAGTCATGAGAGAGCAAGAAGTCTTTCTTTTTCGTTCTGTTAGAGGAAGAGTGACTGAATGATCGTTGTAGAGAGTGAGAGTTTGTTACGTGTAGAGAGAGAATGAAGTTGTTGCATGTAGAGAGAGAATGAGGTTGTTGCATTCTGTTATGAGCCAAATTATCCTTGTTACCGTCGCGGGCATGAGCCACATTTTTTGTTCTCAACAATTTGTTACGGTTTTTTGGATAAAAAAAAAGCAAAGGCTCCTTATAACTACTCTCATTATACATGCAGTAACTAATTATTGCATGGCCATCAAAACTTTCATCCCATGCATACGCGAATTATGATACAGTAGCCTTTTTACCCTTTAGAAAACCATGTGGCTCCAAAACTAAAGTTGGGGATGCACAAATTGCTCCATAATATCTGTTTGATTCTCTTTGTTTTTTCAACAAATTCACCAAGGTTTCCGAGTTTGCATAAGCTTGGGCACCACCAAGTCCACCTGGCAACATAATCAGGTCATATGAATGTTTAGCTGCTTCATCAAGGAGTATGTATGCCTCCAGTTTAACTTTACGTGATGCCTAGATTTCTATTCTGTCTTCAATAGAAGCAACCACAACATTTGCCTTTGCTCGTCGCAGAATATCAATAATGATCACAACTTCCATTTCTTCCGTGCCATTAGCAATTGGTACAAGAATCTTGGGTGGTGTGATCGGTGGATCTGGAACTGACTGTTTAACGCTGGTTCGCGAAATGTCGCGGAAGCAAGAGTCGCCACCGTCTTTTATTTTCTCCAAATGGAAAGGACAAAAGCACAGAAAAATTCCTTAAAGAGATTGCTCTCGGTTGGGGAGGTAGGTTATAGAAAGGGAAGGTGTTAGCACCCTTTCTATCCATGGTTATCCATGGGCTCTTAGATACTTGCTCATTTGTGTTTTCAAAATGTTTGTTTGCTTTTCAACTGTGGGTTTTTAAAAAAGTTTCTTTGAAAATTCCAGTTCGACTCTTGTATCGGTCCTCAAGAGTGTTTGAAAAATTGCTTTCGAAAGCTTTTTGAAAAGGTGTTGGTGTGAAAAGTATTTTTGATTTGTTTTGAAATTAGAGCAAGTATCTAGAGTTGTCTACCTACCCTAAGGAATTCGTCTGTGTAGATGTCCTTTACAGTAATGCCATCCCACCATTGAGAGGTAGGTAGCACCACTATTGGAGTTGTTCGGGTCAATTCGAAGTTCGGGACATGGTGATCACCGGAGCAATAGGAAGACACCTTAGAAGCTACCCTCATGCCAGGTTCCCGGATCATGAGGACTTACTAAAACATCTTCTACTCGACGATCACCTTTCGAGAGGCAAGGCAACAGTGAAGTGTACCCTAGGGGTGGTGTGTGATTTGTGTGTCATGTTCATTTACATTTATCTTGTTCATGTCGGGGATGATCTACGCGTTGCTTTTATTTTGACATTCATTCTTGCATGCAATTATTAACAGTTTAAAAAAAGTGCGGGAATTAAAGTTCCTAAACTATTACAAAGGCGCGGGTCCACATCGCCAAATTTAATCCAGGACTCGATTTGACATAAAGTAAATAAAGTGCGAGAAATTATAAATATTTAATTTACATAGCTTTGGGAGAATTACATAAAAATTATAAGAAAGGGAGTAAATGCGCGAATTGAATTAAAATTGAAAGCGAGGGCGTTGGACCCTTTTTAATGAAATTAAATTATTATTAACAAATTAATTAAATTAAAGAAAAAAAAGAAAAGATTTTTGAGGTTTTTTATTTATGAATTTTTAATGAGAAGATTAAATGAAATTAAAAATTTAATTAACCCTAATTCTACAACTTTTATTTATTAAGAAAAAATATTAAAATTGAACCTAAAATTAAACCTAATTAATTAATGCAATTTTATTTACAAGAAAATATAATTAATTATGAAAAATAAAAGGTAAAAATAATTAAAACCTAATTCTACAAATTTTAATTTATTAAGAAAAGATATTGAAATTAACCCTAGAATTGAAAACTAAATTAAATGATATAATTTATTTACAAAAATACTAAATCAAATATATTTATTTTTTTGTCTTTTCTGATTTTTTACTATTTTTATTTTTTATGAAAATAAATTGAATTAAAGGAATTAATTAAAAAAAAAGAAATAATTGAAACAAATAAAATAAAGAAAAGAAAAGAATTGCAAAACCTTGGGGGGTTCTGTCCCCAATTGGAGGTCACATGGTGGCAATTAGGCCCAGTGATTTAAGGCCCTTTCTGACTTTTCATGGGAGTATGTGTATGCGTTGACTGCAGCGTTCCATAGACCTCAGATCTTGGCCATTGGATGGAGGTTGTGGGACAAGTGGCATGGCAGATCATGAGACTACATGGTGGTCTTCAGGGAATGAGCTACACAAGAACATAGTTAGAAGAAAAATATAGGGAAAGGGAGGGGGACCTGGGATTCGAACCCAGGTCCCAGAGGTTACCATACTGATGCCTTGCCACTGGAGCTATTGACGCGTTTTGAATATTGTATAGAAGACAAATAATATAATGCAAATCATGAGTTAGTGGACATTTTTAGCGCGAAATTCAAACGAGCCAACCATGCCTTGCCACCTAGTCTTCTTCTTCCTCGTTTGCTTTTTACCTGAAACATAAAAAGAATTAGCGGGGGTTTTAAACCCCCCCAAAATACACCCTTTTCCAAAATAGCGATTAGCTCAAGGGGCCATATAAATTAGGCGCGATAGGGTAGTTATGTTCGTCCAAGCTTCCTGATTTCAACCATGGCACTGAGAGGTCTTGATTTTACCATATGCATAAACGCCCAATTTCACAGTTTTGTAACCCTAACCATCTTCCATGGTGATTCTTCATACAATGCGTGAAAACTTAATTAAAACATACAGTTAGCTTCAGAATGGTCCAATGAACATAAATCAAATATTAAAAACTATAAAAAACACATGAATCATGATGCAAGAATATGGAAAAAATCCTGTACAGGACACGATCGTTCTACCGTTTCTTTGCGTTAGAATGGATGGTTTTGATCTGAAAACCTTCCTTGAAGTCTCAGGAAGGCAATGGAATGATTATTTGATCTTGAAAAGCCTTAGAATTGTGATTTCAGTTTTTGAATTTCTTGATAAAATTGCAAAGTTGTTTATGGTGCTTCTGCGCAGCTTTCATGTCCTGGTCTTTAGGTCTAGCTTGTGGCTTATGTATGGAGTGTATTAGGGTTAAATTCTGAGCCAAAGGATCAAAGCATTGATGTAGAGAATATTTGATTTTCATGGCATAATTTTTCAATCTTTTTCATGCATATTTGATACCAATCATGTCCAAATCACATTGATTCTTTCCCTATCTGATTTGCACGAAATCTTGGAGATATTTCATGCATAAAAAGATTTAAAAAGTTTGCTTTGGTATTTTTCACATATTTATTTTATTAAATGAATTAATAGCAATTTAAAAATTCAAATAAATAAATAAAAATGATGAATAACTTCCCTTTGGGCCAAATGGTCGTGCACATGATTTGGATGATGATTCTTGGAAGAAAATGTGGCCCATTAGCAATTTTAAGACATTTGAAGCAAAGTTGACTTTTCAAAATATCCAAATATTTCCCAACTTCCACAAGGCATATCTTGCTCAATGTTTAAGCTTTGATCATGTTCTTGGACATTTTGGAAAGGTCTTGAAGTCCTCTAACGAATGCCTTTGGTCCCATGTTATTTTGATTTACCAATCTCAAGTTATGGCCTTTGACTTAAAGTCCCTTTTTGTTGACTTTTGAAAATGACCTATAATGTTGAAATTGATAACTTTTTGTGAGAGCATTTCTTGGACTTGAAGTGTGAAGAGGAGTTGTAGGAAATGTCTTTCTCTTCAAAATGAGATTTGGATGGAATTTTTCTGATAAACCATGTGGAAGTTATGCCTTGGTCAAGTTACAATTGACTTTTTCAACTGTCCAAATATGGAAACTTTTGCATCTTGAGACTTTTTGAGCCATGCTTTGAGAATCACGATCAAGCATTGATCAAATGATGTTTGTGGCTTCAAAATGAGATGTTGACCAAAAATTTGAACTTATGACTGTCAAATGACCATTTTGCCCCTACAGTTGACTGTAGTGCAATTAGGATTTTTGGCTGTGCAATTTTGTGCTGTAAGTCTTGAAACTTGGTATGAGGATGCTTGACCATGTTTATAGGCATGTGGGACTTGATTGGACCCTTGGAAACTTCATTTTCTTTGTCAGAACCAAAACCCTAATTTTTGACTATTAGGAGGCCCTTGAACTGTGCAACCCTTGGGGAGATTTTGAAGCTTTGACTTGGAAAATTTTGAAGAATATGGGAGGGAAAATTTTGGGGTACAACAGTTGCCCCTGTTCAATCTTCTTAGACCTGAGGATGCAGATTGGCTGACGTGCCTTTCGTAATCCGAAGGTGGAAGATGATTGAACACTAGAGTGCCTAGAAATTTGCACTCACATAGTAGTGTGATGGGGGGAATGGGCTTATAGATGCCATTTGGAGATTGATGGATAGGATGATGGGCTTATAGATGCCATGCTGAGATGTGATGGAAGGTGGATGGGCTTATAGATGCCATCTGGATGTTGATCGCGTAAGAGATTCCTTAGCGAGAGCTTGCGTACCTGCAAAAGAAAATGATTACCTGACCTGTTACATGAGCTGGTCTTCAGATTCTTTGTATAGATGTGTCCTGACTGGTTACAGGAGCTGGATCTGGATCTTCAAAAGGTGATGAATGAACCAGGGATGGTTACTACCTCAACAGGAACGGTGAGAGAACCTTGGATGATTACTACCTCAACAGGAACGGTGAGAGAACCTTGGATGATTACTACCTCAACAGGAACGCTGAGAGAACCTTGGGAGACTTCAACCTCAACAGTAACGCTGAGAGAATCTTGGGCGACTTCAACCTCAACAGTAACGCTGAGAGAATCTTGGGCGACTTCAACCTCAACAGTAACGCTGAGAGAATCTTGGGCGACTTCAACCTCAACAATAACGCTGAGAGAATCTGGGGACGATTACTACCTCCGCAGTAACGGGGAGAGAACCATAGGCGACTTCAACCTCAACAGTATCATTGAGAGAATCTTGGACGACTTCAACCTCAACAGTAACGCTGAGAGAATCTTGGGCGACTTCTACCTCAACAGTAATGCTGAGAGAATCTGGGGATGATTACTACCTCCGCAGTAACGGGGAGAGAACCATAGGCGACTTCAACCTCAATAGTATCATTGAGAGAATCTTGGACGACTTCAACCTCAACAGTAACACTGAGAGAATCTTGGGCGACTTCTACCTCAACAGTAACGCTGAGAGAATCTGGGGATGATTACTACCTCCGCAGTAACGGGGAGAGAACCATAGGCGACTTCAACCTCAACAGTATCATTGAGAGAATCTTGGGATGATTACTACCTCCACAGTAACGGGGAGAGAACCATAGGCGACTTCAACCTCAACAGTATCATTGAGAGAATCTTGGATATCTTCTACTGAGTCTTCATCAGGAAAATCTGTTAGGGATCGATTTAACTGGACTAGAGAAGGCCTTTGACTGGATAAGAAACAGAAAAATCTTAGGGTCGATTTAACTGAACCGGTCTAGGTCTTGAAATCTTCAACTGGATAAGAAACAGGGAGATCTTAGGGTCGATCTAACTGAACCAGAGAAGGCCTTGGACTGGATAAGAAACAGAAAAATCTTAGGGTCGATTTAACTGAACCGGTCTAGGTCTTGAATATAGCTGAGAACTTAACTGGATCTTTCCTGAAAGGTAAAGGTTAGTCATATGCAGTGCATGATATGAATCAAGCAATGATGTTCTCAACATAAATGAGCTTTGTAAGATATGATGCGTATATGCATGCTATAATGATGTATGTGATGTTTATGAATGTATCTTTTCGTTTTAAGAAAATAAATCCTTGACGGGTGCCGGGAAGTCACTCCTGGGCTGATGTTGAAGAATAGCTCTTTGCTTCCGCTGGGGATGATAGTTGCAAGAATACCGGTAGGAGAAGATAACTCCATTGGGGGATAAACTTGGCGAAGGGATTACTCTGCGGGGAGAAAATATACTCTAGCGATCTTGCTGGGAAGCAATACTCTGTGGGAAGAGAGGTACTTGCTGAAATGTTGATGGTAACTTTGCTGGGGATACCATTGTTGTGTTGGAAGTGTTAATAGACTTCGCTGGGGATAAGAAGACTTCGTCGAGGACGCTCTTTCCGTGGCTTTTGGCTGAGGATAACCCAGTTATATCCTGGTAAGGAAATAACTCTTTGAATACAGCCGGGAGACGCGTTCGTGCTCTACGAGGGATAAGCTTCCAGAATCTACTGGGGATAAGCTTGCTGCTTGGGGAGATGGATTCCAACTTTCCTGGGAAACTGGATTGGACTCTCCTGGGGAAGTTTTGAGATGTAATTTTTGTAAGTTGAAAGAGGGAACCTATGTAGGGTTGCCTGATGATGAGCTCGTGTAAAACCGCATCTTGGAAAGAAGGACACCTGTGTAGGGTTACTGATGACGAGTTTGTGTAAAACTGCATCTTGGAGGAAGGAGACCTGTTGTAAGGTTTACTGATGTCGAGTCCGTGTAAAACTGCATCTTTGGGGAGAGAGAACCTGTGTAGGGTTTCTTCGGGATAAGTTCGTGTAAAACTTTTTGATGAACCGGGGTAAGGTCATCTTGGAGGTAAGTCCGTGTAAGACTTCTGGAGGAACCGGGGTAAGGTTTCTTGTGGAGGGTGAGTCCGTGTAAGACTTCGTCTGAAAATTGAGAAGGAACGGTGTAGAGTTGCCTGATGATGATCAAGTGGATGATTGTCCTGTTTGGTTTCGGATGTTAACCCACGATCTGGAATTTGTAAAAGTAGATGGTAATCATCTTTGTATTAACCTTTCTTTGGTTGGCAGAACAACTGGATTGCCTGGACGACTCATTATTGCCCCTGTTTCTGAGGTGAGGGCAAAGATACCTTGTGGAGGTAGTTGACAAATCTTCTGGTAGACAGGTGATTTAGATGTCGGGACATAGTCGTACGC
Source organism: Vicia faba (assembly GCA_948472305.1). Taxonomy (NCBI): domain Eukaryota; kingdom Viridiplantae; phylum Streptophyta; class Magnoliopsida; order Fabales; family Fabaceae; genus Vicia; species Vicia faba. Next base: position 307,991,620 of record OX451740.1, on the reverse strand, counting down.
TTAAATCCCTAACTTTTGCCTGGACCGCCCCTTCGGGTTTTCAGTCCGCCGGGATACCCATTTTTGCCCAAGCCGCCTTTTCAGGTTTTCGACTTGCCGGGTGTACAGATTTTTTCATTTCATCCCTTATTTTTGCCCGAACCCTTTTGGTTCACCGGGAAGCCCTTGTTTTGCCTAGGTATGTCAGCCTAGCGGGTCTTTGATTTTGCGTAGTATTCTTTTTGACTATGTCCGTTCTTAGAATGCAGGGAGGTGCCCCTGGCTGCTCATGTTGCCATATTACCAGAAGATGTATGATCGTGCAAGATTCGTTGCTGGAATGCCCCAAGTGACTCAGGTGGGGATTTGCCCCAGGCTGTTTGGCCTTTGAGAGATTCTCCGAATCTTGATTGGACTGCCCCAGATGACGGACCATGATCATGTATGCCCCTTGATTGGAAGCACTTTTGTTCACTAGGTATTCATCGTGCGAATTTCCCTGCTGTTCAAACAAAAAATCATATGCAAACAAAGTTATGTTAAAAATGCAAAGCTCATGTCTATCTTGAAGATTTTGAAAATGCATTCTTTTTCATAAAACAAATGAATGTTTGTAACACGTGATGTCAACTCTGTATTTTACCGTGAGCCTTAAGGAGTCAGGATACCTTTTGTACAGTATGCTTTCGAATTAACCCATGCTTCGGCTAGGACTTTTAAGGGTTATAACGTGGCCTGGTTCATGGTTTAAGAAACAAAGGATAAAGGCTCAAATTTTATTTGTACCCACCCGCTCTTCGTGATGTTCTCCAAACCTAAACTCAGTTGATCATACGTTAGACCTCGTTTGAGTCTTTGTCCTGATATTCCAATAATGGTTCAGATGTTGATGATTTATTCTGAATAGGCAGTCATATTTTTATTGAGGGTTTGTAAGACCTCTTTTTCTGATTTTTGTTATCCCCTATTTTTTTTTCCTGAACTGTTTCTTTTGTGATTACAGTCAGCGGGATGCCCCAGTTTTGTAAGTCTCCTTCATAGGTTTTGACTTATTGGGTTATTATTTTTGAGATATAATGACTGCCTATCCTTACGATTATTCGGAATCATCACTGTCTTTTCTTTTTTGTAAGGACCTCTTTGGTGCCATTTGTTATGCACTTGGATCAACTGAGAGAACTACCCTGCCCCAGGTTATGATAAAGGGTTTTAATTTTCGAAAAGAAAAACTCCTACTTCTTTGGCTCAGAGGGGTTGACGAGGGATTATCTTCCTTATAACTCCAGTGTTTAGGGATTGAAACAATGCCTGTACCTCATCAACGGGGTCTGTTCAAAAGCATAATGTAAGGATCGTGGTATCGTTTTCTTCATCCTCCCTCAAGAGGCTTAGAATTATTAACCGAGAGTTGACATCAAAAACTGAAAGCAATTTTGAAAATAGCGAATGCGAATATATTGATTCAAAATAGACATAAGCGATGCATTAATGGAATAACAACGTTTAACATGAACAAATGTTTGAACAATCAAAAGAAAAACACAACTTGAACATTCGAATGAACAAAGGTTTTCTAGTCTCAGGGCTTGTCACTTCAACTGGTGAGCCTTGGAGGGATGGTAGAAAAACTCATCCTGACCATCTTGGGTGAATTCCAATGCCCCTTCATCAATCAGGTCCTGGATCTTGTTCTTCAGAGCCCAACATTCATTTGTGTCATGTCCTGGACTGGCAGAGTGGTAGGCACACCTTTTATTGGGATCATAGACAGGAGATGTTGTGTTGGGGTTCCGAGGATGAGCCCTTAATGTGATCAGATTCAACCTCAACAGGCGTTGTAAAGCTTGGAACAGCGACATGTTGAGCTGGGTGAATTGCCTCCTGGGCTTGTCTGGCTGAAGCTGGTGAGGTTGATGCTGAATTTGTGACCCTGAAGCCACTTGAGGAGCTCTCCCCTTACCTCCTTGTCTCAAAGGTGGTTGAACGATGACTGGCTCTTCAGCCTTAGATGTTTGCCCCAGTTGGTTACCCCGAAGCAGTTGGTTGACGAGAACCTCGAGCTCATCTTGTCTTTGAGCTAAACCTTGAATGGCAGCCACCTGCCCCAGTATCTGGGCTCTCATTGCATCCACTTCAGCTTGCAGATGTTTCAGCCATTCGTCCTCAGCGCTGTTCCTGACCAAAGTCTCCATGAGAAGTGTCCTTAGCTCCTCCTGCCCCTTGGATAGATTCAGGAGGATTTCCTCAAACCGAGTCTCTTGAGCCAGAAGGTCCTGGTTATCTTGTTGAGAAGCCATGGCTGAAATAAACAGCGAGAAGGGTAAGTGACCTGCAACAAGAGTACCTGCAATGCAATGATATGTATGATATGCATGCGATGTTTTCAAGGACCTCGCAGGGTAAACAAGAAATTTGTTAAAATTTGAAACCGGTAGCTTGATTGAAGGAACTTCATGTTGCTGAGAGTCCTTCTTCAAGTGTCAAAGGCTCACCATATCCAGTGGGTCATAGCCCCTGACAACCTTGGCTAGAGGAAAATAAATCCTCTTTGCCCCTTGCTAGATGTTTGATTTATCATGACCTGCATCACAGACCCTTGAGATCCCTGAAATGGGTTAAGATGTATGCAATGGTATGATGTTATGGTATGCATGGGGTAATGTAGGTAACCCTGTTATGAGTCCCAGTTAAGGACTGCAAACCAAAACCTGCAAGAAACTCAAGTGTCAGAAAACAAGCATGCAAATAGTCAAGTTTGAAGGCACACAAGTCACACAAGAGAAGCCCTTAGAGTTTAGGCCAGCATGAGGTCTGGGTATTACCCTCTTGAAGTTGGTGGGCTCAACCTGTCCTATTAGAAGTAACCGGGTTCTAAGGGTCCCAATATCACCGGATTGCTCTCATTGTTCATTGTTTCGATTTAGCCACTGAACTGGCGACCGAAATATTCCAGGAAAGCAACCCTCAATTGAGTGTAGTATCGAGTATCAACCAACCTTGGACTGCACCAAAGTCAGTTATCTCACTACCCTAAAGAGGCCAAGATAGTTCAATTAAGGTTCCTAAGGTCTGTTGATGCTTCATGACACCACGCGGAGGCCCCGTACTCTCCTTGACTGAACTCAAGGGTTACCGGTACACACCAAAGTGCCACATCAACGTAGCAGACTGTTTCAACCATGTCGGTATACCCCGCACAGTTCCCTCACAGCCTTGTTGCTACTTTCTAAGAAGGTATCCCCCAGATCCGGGTTAGGATCTATAGAACTCCCAAGACAGTCCCACAATTTAAAGCAAGCAAATTAATACAATTGAAAACACAGTTATGAACTAATCCTAAGGTACACCTCACTTTAAGTATAATTCCCCAGCAGAGTCGCCAGTTCTGTGATCGGTGGATCTGGAACTGACTGTTTAACGCTGGTTCTCAAAATGTCGCGGAAGCAAGAGTCGCCACCGTCTTTTATTTTCTCCAAATGGAAAGGACAAAAGCACAGAAAAATTCCTTAAAGAGATTGCTCTCGGTTGGGGAGGTAGGTTATAGAAAGGGAAGGTGTTAGCACCCTTTCTATCCATGGTTATCCATGGGCTCTTAGATACTTGCTCATTTGTGTTTTCAAAATGTTTGTTTGCTTTTCAACTGTGGGTTTTTAAAAAAGTTTCTTTGAAAATTCCAGTTCGACTCTTGTATCGGTCCTCAAGAGTGTTTGAAAAATTGCTTTCGAAAGCTTTTTGAAAAGGTGTTGGTGTGAAAAGTATTTTTGATTTGTTTTGAAATTAGAGCAAGTATCTAGAGTTGTCTACCTACCCTAAGGAATTCGTCTGTGTAGATGTCCTTTACAGTAATGCCATCCCACCATTGAGAGGTAGGTAGCACCACTATTGGAGTTGTTCGGGTCAATTCGAAGTTCGGGACATGGTGATCACCAGAGCAATAGGAAGACACCTTAGAAGCTACCCTCATGCCAGGTTCCCAGATCATGAGGACTTACTAAAACATCTTCTACTCGACGATCACCTTTCGAGAGGCAAGGCAACAGTGAAGCGTACCCTAGGGGTGGTGTGTGATTTGTGTGTCATGTTCATTTACATTTATCTTGTTCATGTCGGGGATGATCTACGCGTTGCTTTTATTTTGACATTCATTCTTGCATGCAATTATTAACAGTTTAAAAAAAGTGCGGGAATTAAAGTTCCTAAACTATTACAAAGGCGCGGGTCCACATCGCCAAATTTAATCCAAGACTCGATTTGACATAAAGTAAATAAAGTGCGAGAAATTATAAATATTTAATTTACATAGCTTTGGGAGAATTACATAAAAATTATAAGAAAGGAAGTAAATGCGCGAATTGAATTAAAATTGAAAGCGAGGGCGTTGGACCCTTTTTAATGAAATTAAATTATTATTAACAAATTAATTAAATTAAAGAAAAAAAAGAAAATATTTTTGAGGTTTTTTATTTATGAATTTTTAATGAGAAGATTAAATGAAATTAAAAATTTAATTAACCCTAATTCTACAACTTTTATTTATTAAGAAAAAATATTAAAATTGAACCTAAAATTAAACCTAATTAATTAATGCAATTTTATTTACAAGAAAATATAATTAATTATGAAAAATAAAAGGTAAAAATAATTAAAACCTAATTCTACAAATTTTAATTTATTAAGAAAAGATATTGAAATTAACCCTAGAATTGAAAACTAAATTAAATGATATAATTTATTTACAAAAATACTAAATCAAATATATTTATTTTTTTGTCTTTTCTGATTTTTTACTATTTTTATTTTTTATGAAAATAAATTGAATTAAAGGAATTAATTAAAAAAAAGAAATAATTGAAACAAATAAAATAAAGAAAAGAATTGCAAAACCTTGGGGGGTTCTGTCCCCAATTGGAGGTCACATGGTGGCAATTAGGCCCAGTGATTTAAGGCCCTTTCTGACTTTTCATGGGAGTATGTGTATGCGTTGACTGCAGCGTTCCATAGACCTCAGATCTTGGCCATTGGATGGAGGTTGTGGGACAAGTGGCATGGCAGATCATGAGACTACATGGTGGTCTTCAGGGAATGAGCTACACAAGAACATAGTTAGAAGAAAAATATAGGGAAAGGGAGGGGGACCTGGGATTCGAACCCAGGTCCCAGAGGTTACCATACTGATGCCTTGCCACTGGAGCTATTGACGCGTTTTGAATATTGTATAGAAGACAAATAATATAATGCAAATCATGAGTTAGTGGACATTTTTAGCGCGAAATTCAAACGAGCCAACCATGCCTTGCCACCTAGTCTTCTTCTTCCTTGTTTGCTTTTTACCTGAAACATAAAAAGAATTAGCGGGGGTTTTAAACCCCCCCAAAATACACCCTTTTCCAAAATAGCGATTAGCTCAAGGGGCCATATAAATTAGGCGCGATAGGGTAGTTATGTTCGTCCAAGCTTCCTGATTTCAACCATGGCACTGAGAGGTCTTGATTTTACCATATGCATAAACGCCCAATTTCACAGTTTTGTAACCCTAACCATCTTCCATGGTGATTCTTCATACAATGCGTGAAAACTTAATTAAAACATACAGTTAGCTTCAGAATGGTCCAATGAACATAAATCAAATATTAAAAACTATAAAAAACACATGAATCATGATGCAAGAATATGGAAAAAATCCTGTACAGGACACGATCGTTCTACCGTTTCTTTGTGTTAGAATGGATGGTTTTAATCTGAAAACCTTCCTTGAAGTCTCAGGAAGGCAATGGAATGATTATTTGATCTTGAAAAGCCTTAGAATTGTGATTTCAGTTTTTGAATTTCTTGATAAAATTGCAAAGTTGTTTATGGTGCTTCTGCGCAGCTTTCATGTCCTGGTCTTTAGGTCTAGCTTGTGGCTTATGTATGGAGTGTATTAGGGTTAAATTCTGAGCCAAAGGATCAAAGCATTGATGTAGAGAATATTTGATTTTCATGGCATAATTTTTCAATCTTTTTCATGCATATTTGATACCAATCATGTCCAAATCACATTGATTCTTTCCCTATCTGATTTGCACGAAATCTTGGAGATATTTCATGCATAAAAAGATTTAAAAAGTTTGCTTTGGTATTTTTCACATATTTATTTTATTAAATGAATTAATAGCAATTTAAAAATTCAAATAAATAAATAAAAATGATGAATAACTTCCCTTTGGGCCAAATGGTCGTGCACATGCTTTGGATGATGATTCTTGGAAGAAAATGTGGCCCATTAGCAATTTTAAGACATTTGAAGCAAAGTTGACTTTTCAAAATATCCAAAAATTTCCCAACTTCCACAAGGCATATCTTGCTCAATGTTTAAGCTTTGATCATGTTCTTGGACATTTTGGAAAGGTCTTGAAGTCCTCTAACCAATGCCTTTGGTCCCATGTCATTTTGATTTACCAATCTCAAGTTATGGCCTTTGACTTAAAGTCCCTTTTTGTTGACTTTTGAAAATGACCTATAATGTTGAAATTGATAACTTTTTGTGAGAGCATTTCTTGGACTTGAAGTGCGAAGAGGAGTTGTAGGAAATGTCTTTCTCTTCAAAATGAGATTTGGATGGAATTTTTCTGATAAACCATGTGGAAGTTATGCCTTAGTCAAGTTACAGTTGACTTTTTCAACTGTCCAAATATGGAAACTTTTGCATCTTGAGACTTTTTGAGCCATGCTTTGAGAATCATGATCAAGCATTGATCAAATGATGTTTTTGGCTTTAAAATGAGATGTTGACCAAAAATTTGAACTTTTGACTGTCAAATGACCATTTTGCCCCTACAGTTGATTGTAGTGCAATTAGGATTTTTGACTGTGCAATTTTGTGCTGTAAGTCTTGAAACTTGGTATGAGGATGCTTGACCATGTTTATAGGCATGTGGGACTTGATTGGACCCTTGGAAACTTCATTTTGTTTGTCAGAACCAAAACCCTAATTTTTGACTGTTAGGAGGCCCTTGAACTGTGCAACCCTTGGGGAGATTTTGAAGCTTTGACTTGGCAAATTTTGAAGAATATGGGAGGGCAAATTTTGGGGTACAACAGGTGGATTGTAAAATGTCCACTACACTGGGTTTAGCTCCAAAAAAGTATGCTCATCACTATGATTAGAACGCATAAGCAATGGACCTGCAACTTCATCATCTTTCTCCTTTCCAAATAATTGCTCAACTATTGCCACGGCAAACTCCATGGTGGTACCAGGTGCACGACTAGTCACAACTTTACCATCCAGTTGTACCCTTGACTCAACAGATGTGGTATAAGATGCCAATTTTTCCATGAACGAAGGATGACAAGTTGCCTTCAATCCTTTCAGTAAACCCCATGGTCCAAGTACCACTGCAGGAGCAGCACACACCGCAGCATAAAGCTTTCCATCCTCAACATGCTTCTTTACAAGCCCTTCCAACACTGCAGAATCTCTAAGATTGTCCACCCCCGGAACCCCTCCAGGGAAAGCGACGAGGTCGAAAGCAGTGTTGGCGACATCGGAAACTGACGCGTCGGTGATTATCTTAACGCCATGGAGAGCTTGCACAGAGAGAGTGTTTGCGGCTGAGGCGACGGTGACGTCAGCTCCGGATCGATGGAGAATGTCGATGCTGATGACGGATTCCATGGGCTCGGTGCCGTCGGCGATCGGGACTGAGAATTCGCGAGCATTTGAAGACATGGCGGTGATGGTGGAAGAAGAAGAGTGTGGTGGAGATAAGAGGAATCAGTTATGGTTGAGTTTGGGTTTTTAAGAAGTTTAAAGTGAAAGCAGGTTATTTAATTTTCCTCTAGTTAAGGCAGTCTTGATATTAATCACCTCTTTTTCCTTTATGCTTGAATAGGTTTGGAAGTGGAGAAGTTGCAAAGGCACAGTTAAGCCATGAAGTAATAAGCATGAAGATTGGTCGTAGAATTAGAAGAATGAGAGTGAAGATGGATAAGTTTTGCATAGGTTTAAGGAGGGTTAACAGGTAGTGTGCTGACTTTGGTCAAAACTTGTAATATTTTTATGTAATTCTGTTTGTGGTAGTGGTGTAAATGGACATTATTTTGAATACTATCTTGTAATGAATATCTTGTAATGAAATAATATTCCTTTGAATAAAATTCGAAACTCTTTTTCCTCCGGATTGTATTTGAAATTCTATTTTACACTTCAAACTTGCAAGCTCGAGTAAGAACCATGTGGTGGTAAGGAAAAAGCACAAATTTTTTAAGGACTTTGGTTAAAAGATAAACCTTTGATGTGATATTCTAATTCCACCATTTCTCCCCAAACTCTTGTATCAGGTTCAAAATATTGACTTGTAACCCAAATAACCAGACCGACCATACTTTGACAAATGACAAAATCCAATGAAGCCCTAACGTTGAAATGTGCCATATGATAGCCCCAAAGAAACCTAATTGCACTGATTCATGCTCATAGAATAAGACTTTACCCAACGAGCCTCTTGATCACCCCATGAACAGGGAAATAAACCCTAACTTCCAAAGATAAGTGCTAACACACTAAAGAAACATCTCACTTCATGAACCCAAAGAATTTTCTTGTCTAAGTTTAGAGCCTTTTGAAAGAAGTCCAGTTGAAAGTCCTGCATCATAAGTAACAATGAAGTTACCCCTCACATGATGAACAAGCCCAAGCACTGAGAACAAACCCAAGATAATTATAAGACCAAACCCCCAAGATTTATCTGATAATTCCAAGCATAAGGAAGCAAACCCTTAATCCATGATTAATGAGAACCTCAGCTAAAAGCAACCTTCATAAGATGGAACCTCGATTTTAAAAACCATGGATCCAATGCTAAGCTTATTGATTAATGATGCATGACGTGTCAAATGACCTAATGGAGATATGTACATGAGAAAAGCGCGACAATGTATAAGCCAGATAAAAGTAAAAGGGTAGGACAAATTTGGGGTATTACAACTGCCCCTATTTAATCGTCTTAATCCTAGAAGTATGATTGGCGCGTGCCTTTCGGGAGTTCAAGGTTGAAGATAATTAAATACCAATGCCGAAAATTTGTCCTGAGAGAGAGAGAGAGAGTAAGTGTTTTCTTTATTTATTTTTGTGTTATCTGCTGGGGAAAATAAATTTGTTTTTTTCAATGAAGGGACAGAGATTGGACTTGTAACGTGGAGCGATGCCAGTACAAGACAAATGGTTGGTATGAAAAGACAGCTGACGAGGTCTACGGGCGACCTATGATCCTAAGGTGACACATGAGAGTGATTTGACAGAGAACCTAGCCAAAGGGCGATCTCAGGTTCTAAGACAAAGTAAATGGAAAGAACCTAGCCAAGAGGCGATCTCAGGTTTGACGGTGATTTGAAGGAAGAACCTAGCCAAGAGGCAATCTCAGGTTCGACGATGATTTGAAGGAAGAACCTAGCCAAGAGGCGATCTCAGGTTCGATGAAGGTTTGAGGGAAGAACCTAGCCAAGAGGCGATCTCAGGTTCGACGATGATTTGAGGGAAGAACCTAGCCAAGAGGCGATCTCAGGTTCGACGATGATTTGAAGGAAGAACCTAGCCAAGAGGCGATCTCAGGTTCGACGGTGATTTGAAGGAAGAACCTAGCCAAGAGGCGATCTCAGGTTCGACGGTGATTTGAAGGAAGAACCTAGCCAAGAGGCGATCTCAGGTTCGACAGTGATTTGAAGGAAGAACCTAGCCAAGAGGCGATCTCAGGTTCGACAGTGATTTAAGGGAAGAACCTAGCCAAGAGGCAATCTCAGGTTCGACGATGATTTGAAGGAAGAACCTAGCCAAGAGGCGATCTCAGGTTCGACGATGATTTGAAGGAAGAACCTAGCCAAGAGGCAATCTCAGGTTCGACGATGATTTGAAGGAAGAACCTAGCCAAGAGGCGATCTCAGGTTCGACGATGAAAACATGGGTTATGACATGATGATTGTTTAGATAAGCGACACGGATGAGCATCAAGAAAGGTTAAACACATACGAGTGTTTGATTCAATACGAGCGAGTATTGAAAGAAGATACGGACGAGTATCAAAAGTTAAACACAGACGAGTGTTTGATTAAATACGGACGAGTATTGAAAGAAGATACAGGTGAGTGTCAAAAGGTTAAACACGGACGAGTGTTTGAATCAATACAGACGAGTATTGAAAGGAGATACGGATGATTATCAAAGGTTAAACACGGACGAGTGTTTGATTCAATACGGACGAGTATTGAAAGAAGATACAGGCGAGTATCAAAAGTTTAAACACAGATGAGTGTTTGAATCAATACGGACGAGTATTGAAAGGAGATACGGACGAGTATCAAAAAGGTTAAACACGGACGAGTGTTTGAATCAATACGGACGAGTATTGAAAGAAGATACAGGTGAGTATCAAAAGGTTAAACACGAACGAGTGTTTGATTCAATACGGACGAGTATTGAAAGAAGATACGGACGAGTATCAAAAGGTTAAATACAGACGAGTGTTTGAATCAATACGGACTAGTATTGAAAGAAGATACAGGCGAGTATCAAAAGTTTAAACACGGACGAGTGTTTGAATCAATACGGACGAGTATTGAAAGGAGATACGGACGAGTATCAAAAAGGTTAAACACAGACGAGTGTTTGAATCAATACGGACGAGTATTGAAAGAAGATACAGGTGAGTATCAAAAGTTTAAACACGGACGAGTGTTTGAATCAATACGGACGAGTATTGAAAGGAGATACAGACGAGTATCAAAAAGGTTAAACACGGACGAGTGTTTGAATTAATACGGACGAGTATTGAAAGAAGATACAGGCGAGGATCAAAAGGTTAAAAACGGACGAGTGTTTGAATCAATACGGGCGAGTATTGAAAGAATATACGGACGAGTATCAAAAGGTTAAACACGGATGAGTGTTTGAATCAATACAGACGAGTATTGAAAGAAGATACAGGCGAGTATCAAAAGTTTAAACACGGACGAGTGTTTGAATCAATACGGACGAGTATTGAAAGGAGATACGGAGGAGTATCAAAAAGGTTAAACACGGACGAGTGTTTGAATCAATACGGACGAGTATTGAAAGAAGATACAGGTGAGTATCAAAAGTTTAAACACGGACGAGTGTTTGAATCAATACGGATGAGTATTGAAAGGAGATACGGACGAGTATCAAAAACGTTAAACACGGACGAGTGTTTGAATCAATACGGACGAGTATTGAAACAAGATACAGGTGAGTATCAAAAGTTTAAACACGGACGAGTGTTTGAATAACTGACCCGGGTGGGTGTTCAGGAAACTTGACACATACGAGTGTTTAGGAATGGACACGGACGAGTGTTTAGGGAACCGACTACCAGACAAGAACTGGGTTTAGAACGACAAAGTGTGTTGATTTTGTTTGGCATTGAAAGGGTGAAGGTCACTGATTGGGGATTTTGGGTATGATACCCTTCTGTAGGGATGTATTGTTGTCCTTGAATAATTCAGGTCTTTGTGTAAGGTACCTGATCTGGCTTATGCTTCGTATGCATGTTTGAATTTTTTTTTGACGTAAAGATCCATTCTGATGGATCGGCTACGCGCTTTTGAGGATGTAATGTTATGCAGTGATAATTATATGCAGTGTGAAGAAATAAACTTCATGGGGATAAGAGAAGGCTTGTCGGAAACCATGCTCATCACTGGGGATGCCAATATGTATCGACGCTGGAAGTCTGCAGTACCAAAGATTGTTTGGGATACTGATAAAAATTTGCCCTAGAGAGCCCATGACACCGAAGATTGTTGATAACTCTGCTGGAGATTAAGTTGCCGACGAAACGAGTCTTTAGGTACGCTGCTGAATCCTAAATCATACAGTTGGGAAGAGATAAGCTGGCCAGACTTCCAAACATCCTGAACCGTTGAGAGGATGATATAACTGAATATGCCGAAGATTGGATACTGAACACCATGTGGATCCCTTCGAATACATGCTCCAAGTTTACGCACACTGGGGAATTATCTCTTGAATCACTTGGGGAATTAAGAGATGGGCATGGACACTTACGAATGCCCCGGTTGAACTCTGTGAATGCCCCAGTTTAGCTTCGCGAATGCCCCGGTTTAGCTTTACTGGGGATGCTCTTGATTAACTCCACTGAGGATGCACTTGCGCGTGCTGAGTTGAAAGACGATGCTAGATTTTCTGAATTCACTTAGGGAATCAGACCCGAAGTTGTCTGTAGTATATGGAGGCAGTTTCGTGCGCTGGCGAGGTTAGAGTGACCGTTACAAATTGCTACCTGCAAGGACAAACAACATTTGGAATGCATATGACATCCCCGCATGGTTATACATTGACGTGAAGTCAAGTTTTATCTCGGCTTGAGAATCTTTATTCTTCAGGTTTCTAATGCCATGTTTAATTAGCAAATAAAACACATTCTGCATACGAAAACACTTCATGACAATAAGAGGCAATTTTGATGAAAACATATTTTATTGATTGGCCTGTGAATAGGCATTCGTACAAGGAAGCAACTCCTATATGAGGTAGCTGCGAAACAGAAACGAAAAAAATACAATAGGCATAAATGGCAACGAGAGATGCTCGAATTTCCATCAAAACCGGTATTGCTACAGTTCCCATATCCTGAGTTGTCTCAATGCCTTGCCTCTGAAGAGTAGTAGTTGGATCGGTCAATTCGCTGACAAGGTGCTATAGATGTGTATGTGTCATTTGGTGAAGAGCATTCAGACTACAGCCTCTCGCTTAAAATCCCTAATTTTTGCTTGGATCGCCCTTTCGGGTTTTCGGCCCAACGGGATACCCATTTTTGCCTAAGTCGCCCTTTCGGGTTTTCGACCTAGCGGGTTGTTATTTTTTTTCATTTTATCCCTAACTTTTTCCTGGACTTTTGTGCCCACCGGGATGCCCATTTTTTGCCTAAGTCGCCCTTTCGGGTTTTCGACCTAGCGGGTCTCTTTATGCGTAGAATTTTTTGACTGAGTCTGAATTGACTGGGAGCGGAACGTCTTCCCCATCCATATCTGTCAGGATTAAAGCACCTCCTGAAAAAGATCTCTTCACGATGTATGGCCCCTCGTAATTGGGAGTCCATTTGCCCCTTGGATCGGAATGGCTTTGTATGATGACCCTTCTTAGGACCAGATCACCAGGATAAAACTTTCGAGGACGAATCTTTTTGTCAAATGCTCTTTTCATTCTCTGTTGGTACAACTGGCCATGACAGATGGCCGCCAACCGCTTTTCATCAATCAGATTGAGTTGGTCGTACCTTGTCTGAACCCATTCTGCCTCATCAAGTTTGGTCTCCATCAGAACTCTCAATGAAGGAATTTCTACTTCGATAGGGAGCACGACATCAGTGACGTAGACAAGCGAAAATGGGGTTGCCCCTGTCGAAGTGCGCACAGATGTTCTGTAGCCATGTAGAGAAAAAGGCAACATTTCATGTCAATCTTTATACGTTCTGACCATCTTCTGGACGATCTTCTTTATATTCTTGTTAGCAACTTCGACTGCACCGTTCATTTTTGGTCGATAAGGTGATGAATTATGATGTTCAATCTTGAATTCTTCACACAATTCCTTCATCATGTTGTTGTTAAGATTAGAACCATTATCAGTGATGATTCTATGAGGGACTCCATAACGGCATATGATTTCCTTCCTGATGAAATTGGTGACGACCTGTTTGGTTACGTTCTTGTAAGAAGCTGCTTCTACCCATTTGGTGAAATAGTCGATAGCCACTAGGATGAATCTATGACCGTTCGAAGCACTTGGTTCAATTCTTCCAATCATATCAATTCCCCACATTGCGAACGGCCACGGGGAGGTCATAACATTCAGCAGGGTTGGAGGAACATGAATTCTGTCTGCATATACTTGGCATTTGTGGCACGATTTCGCGTATACACAACAATTGCTCTCCATCGTCGTCCAGAAGTATCCTGCTCGTAAGATTTTCTTTGCCATAGAATGCCCGCTTGAATGAGTCCCGAAAGAACCCTCATGGATTTCCTTTATGATCGACTCTGCTTCGTGTCTATCCACGCATCTGAGCAGAACTGAGTCATAATTTCTCTTATACAGGACGTCTCCTAATAAGAAGAACTTGGATGCTAATCTTCTAAGCATACGCTTATCACAAATTGTAGCATTTTCGGGATACTCTTGCATCTCGAGGTACCTTTTAACGTCGTAATACCACGGCTTCTCATCAGTCATATCCTCGGTTGAGAGACAATGGGCAGGAAAGACATGTGTCGGCTCTTTGTACCTGAGGATGCATATATTAGGCGCCTGATTTAGAAAGCTCACCAAAAACATGGATGCTAGTGTGGCTAAAGCATCAGCCAGCTGGTTTTCATCTCTGGGAATGTGCTCAAAGGTGATTTCCTCAAAAGCGGGTATTAGCTGCAAGATGTAATCTTTGTATGGAATCAAACTGGGGTGCTTCGTTTCCCAATCACCTCGTACCTGATGTATGACCAGAGCAGAGTCTCCAAAGACTTACAGGATCTTGATTTTAAGGTCGATAGCTGCCTCTAGACCCATTACACATGCCTCATACTCCGCCACATTATTTGTACAATTGAAACATAACCGGGCCGTAAATGGTGTATGAATATTATGTGGAGAAGTCAGCACTGCCCCAATGCCATGGCCCGCAGTGTTCGAGGCGCCATCAAACGTAAGAGTCCATCGCTCTTCTGGATCGACCCCATCATAATCATCCAGCTTCATAACATCTTCATCAGGGAAGTCAAATTTCATTGATTGGTACTCCTCTAACGGCTGATGAGCAAGATGATCTGCAAGAATGCTACCTTTGATAGCCTTTTGTGTAACCTATTGAATGTCATATTCAGATAAAAGCATCTGCCACCGAGCAAGTCTTCCTGTGAGTGCTGGTTTCTCAAAGATATACTTTATCGGGTCCATTTTCGATATTAGAAGGGTCGTGTATGTCAGCATATACTGCCTCAAACGCCGAGTAGCCCAAGCAAGCGCACAACAAGTTTTTCAAGTAAAGAATATCTAGACTCGCAATCGGTAAACTTTTTACTCAGATAATAGATGGCGTGCTCTTTACGTCCTGTTTCATCCTGCTGCCCAAGCACACAACCCATGGATCCTTCCAGCACTGTCAAGTGCATAATGAGTGGCCTCCCAGGCACTGGAGGGATAAGGATTGGTGGCTCTTGGAGGTGTTGTCTAATTTTTTCAAAGGCTTCTTGGCAATTAGCATCCCATCGGACATCTTGATTCTTGCGCAACAATTTAAAGATGGGTTCACAAATAGCTGTGAGATGAGAAATGAACCTGGCTATATAGTTCAGTCTCCCGAGGAACCCTCTTACTTCTTTTTCATTTTTTGCTGCTGGCATATTCTGTATTGCTTTTACTTTGTCAGGATCTACCTCGATGCCTCGTTGACTTACGATAAAACCGAGTAGTTTGCCGGATTGCACTCCGAAGGTGCACTTATTCGGATTAAGACTTAGTCTAAACTTTTGCAGACGCGCAAATAACTTTTGCAGATGGACTAAGTGTTCGTCCTCGTTTTGTGATTTCGCGATCATATCATCAATATACACCTCGACCTCTTTATGAATCATATCATGGAAAAGCGTCACCATGGCACGTTGATATGTTGCACCAGCATTTTTGAGGCCAAAAGGCATGACCTTATAACAGTAAGTACCCCATGGAGTAGTGAATGTCGTCTTTGTCATGTCTTCTGAGGCCATCTTTATCTGATTGTATCCTGAAAAACCATCCATAAAGGAGAAAACCGAGGACTGAGCCGTGTTATCAACCAACACGTCAATGTGTGGCAAGGGGAAGTCGTCTTTTGGGATAGCTTTGTTCAAATCTCGATAATCTACACACATGCGCACCTTCCCATATTTCTTAGGGACAAGTACGATGTTGGAAATCTAATATGAGTATTCACATGCCAACAAAAAGCCTACATTCAACTGCTTCTCAACTTCTTCTTTGATTTTGAGAGACATATCTGGACGAGTTCTCCTTGGCTTCTACTTTATTGGAGGACATTCTGGCTTGAGTGGCAAGTGGTGCATGACTATATCCATATCTAGACCAGGCATATCTTCATACGACCAGGCAAAGATGTCAGAGTATTCTCTGAGAAGCTCAATCAACCCCTTCTTTACGTTATCTTACAAAGCGGCCCCTATCTTGACCTCCTTTTTTATTGTGTCAGTGCCGAGATTGATGACTTCAATGGCTTCTTGATGAGGCAATATCACTTTTTCTTCTTGTTTCAACAGTCTTGCCAATTCCTCCGGAATTTCACAATCGTCCCCATTACCCTCATCAGCTTGGTCATTCGGATTCCCAAGGATATTGGTGCAAGGAACTGTAACATCACCATTTTTCATGGAATTTGAGGCAGACCTGCATGATTTGATGAATCATGCCTTATTTTAGAATATGGATGCGAATTGGAAAATGGTTAAAGAGTTAAAAAAAAATTGCCATTTTATTTTACGAAAATAAGGAAAGATAGAGAGCAAAAATTGTATGCAAAGAATGACATTTTATTCAATTTTTTAAACAAACATAGAAACATGAGGGGCCCTCTTCACAAGCCATCAACATGCTTCGGGCAAAAGCATGTGACTTATTTAAAACAAGAACATTACATGTCAAAGAAAACCACTTCGGGAATATCAATGGCAATCCAATTGCCGAGCTCTTGATCAGGTGCAATCTGGTAGATGTACTGAGCCATATCTGCATCGTCTTCATCATCAATTGCATGGATCTGTCCTTGAGCCTCCGGACCGGCCTTAACAAATACCTTTGAAAGAGGAGGAACTTGTTTTCCCTTGATCATAATTGGATTCGTACCAACATGGTCTGAAAACGGGGACCTGAACCCAAGTCCAGACTTGTCTTGCTTTTCGCGCACTTCTATCACTTTGCCCCAGTCTCCATTAGGGACTCCGGATTCCACAATAGCTTTGGCATCTCTCAAGGAAACCATCGGAACTCCAGACTTCTGTATACTTTCCAGCGTAGTGGGGACTCTGTCAACAGAAACGATTTCCAAGGCCTGAAAACGAGTTTCATGAACTTCCCCGTCTACTTCAACATAATAGAAGGAAGTAACATTGTTAATCACGACATCTTCCTCTCCGCCAATAATGACGACCTTATCTTGAACGATGAACTTCAAATGTTGGTGCAGGGTTGAGGTAACGGCCCCTGCCACATGGATCCACGGGCGCCCTAGCAAGCAAGTGTAAGATGGACGAATGTCCATGACATAGAACGATAGGTAGAACATGTGGGGGCCGATTTTGATGGGTAAGTCAACTTCTCCTTCTACAGATCTCCTCGACCCATCAAAGGCTTTGACTGTCAGCATACTGGGTTTCATCATCACTCCGTCCATGTTTAGCTTGAGCAGAGTATGTTTAGGCATCACATTCAAAGAAGACCCAGTGTCCACTAAGACCCGAGACATTACAGTATCTAAGCACCTAATGGAAATATGCAGCGCCTTATTATGAGCCCGACCCTCAGGAGGGAGCTCGTCATCACTGAAGCCTAGACAGTTTCCTGCAGAAATATTTGTAACAACCCCTTCGAATTGGGCCACAGAGATCTCAGGATTTACATGGGAACCATGTAGAATTCTCATCAAGGCGGTTCGATGAGCTTCGGAATACAGGAGGAGGGATAAGATTGAGATCTTTGCAGGCGTCTAATTCAGCTGGTCAACCACCTTGAAATCACTCTTCTTGATTACCCTGATTAACTGCTCCACCTGTTGTTCAAAAGACGTCCCGGGAGAATCATTAACTGCCTGCTTCCCTTTATCTCTCACAGGAATCTCTTCGATAACTTCCTCAGGAGGTAGTGGAGTAGGAGCGAAGACTCTCCCGCTTCGAGTTATCCTACTAGTCCCGGCGATATTGGTTACATTCTTATTTTCAATCGGCGGACAAACGACTTTCTTTCCCCGAATGTAAACAGCATTGTATTCCCATGGCACTGCCCTGTTATCAGTTAACGAATCAGGAACATAACTTAGAAGTGTTGATGCTTGGGTTGGCAGGGGAGCAACCGAATTCAGATTTGGTGCAGAGAGCGCTGGAACTTGTATAACCAATGGAACTCTTGAAGTATTCCTCTGAGCATTGGCCGGATAATACGGGATTTCCAGAATAGCGACATCACCTTCGGGAACGACTTTCTCAACTCTAACAACCCCTTCGTCCATCAGTTTTTGAATGGAGTTTTTCAAACCATCACACTCGTCTGGATTGGATGAGCATTTCAAACAGAAGCCATGAAGTTCTTGTAGAACTTCCTGCTGCAAAAGATGCTCTCTTAGAATTGTCATTGACATCTGAATCTCTTCAACCTGAGTCACTAAGTCGTGGTCATCGTCGAACCCAATAGCATTAATAGCGCCCCCATGATGAGGAGGCATAGGATTATTCTGAACATTAGGGCCTATAGGTGCGAAGCTTAGCTCTTTGGAATCCAAAAGAGATTGTACCTTGTACTTTAAAGCCCTGCAGTTTTCAATCGAGTGACCGGGAGCACCCGAATGAAATTCACAACGTGCGTTAACATCATAACCCCTTGGAAGTTCTGCCGGTGGGGGAGGTAACTCTCGAAGTTGTACCAACTGACCAGCTAGCAATTGTGGAAGCAACTGGGCGTATGACATCGGGACTGGATCCAACTTCCTCTCAGGATACCTTTGCTGCCTTTGTTGACCCCTCTGCCCCTGGGGCCTTTGGTTTTGTTGATAGTTTCGCGGCGGTGCATACTGTTGTTGTGGAGTAACGGCAGGGGTTTGGTAATATGGAACTTGGACAATGGCTTTCCCTTTATCATCAGAGGTATTGCTTACTTCTCCCTCTTTCTTCTTGACGAAACCGCTAGAGTACAGTTTCTTCCCACCACCTGAGTTATTGTTACCATTTATGCCAGATGTACCTGAAATAGTCCCTACCTTAACACACATTTCAACCCGTTCCCCGATGATGACCATATCTGAAAACGAGTCAGAAGTACTACTGAGCATATGTTGCAAATACGGGCCTCAGAGGGTACTCATGAACAAATCCACTAGTTCCCGATCTAGGAGAGGAGGTTGAACTCTTACGGCCAAACTGCGCCATTTCTGGGCGTACTCTTTGAAAGACTCACCAGTCTTTTGAGACATACCCTGCAGCTGCGCACGGCTAGGTGCCATAGCGGTATTGTAGTGATAATGTTTTAAGAAAGCATCGACAAGCTCACTCCAATTACTAACATGAGTTTGCTCTAACTGCATGTACCACTCTAATGGAGCTTCAGCAAGGCTGTCCTGAAAGAAATGCATAAGCAACGACTCATTGCTAGCATAAGCATCCATCTTTCTGCAGTAAGATCTGAGATGAGTCTCTGGGCACGTAACCCCTTTATACTTGTCGAAATCAGGTACCTTAAACTTTGGCGGAATCACAACCCCTGGAACTAAACACATAGCAGCGACACTGAATCCTGGTTTCTTAGAAGTCTCCATAGCCTTTAAGCGTTCTTCCAGAGCCTTGTACATCTTAGCAGTTTCAGACAGATCAGTCGTAGAATCCTTTGGAGGGTCATCGAGATTAATGACATCATGGTGGTCATCCATAATCATCTGTGGGTTCTCCTTAGGAATCCCCCCATGATCATTCTTGGGTCCGCCGTTCTCGGATGTGGAGGCAACATCTACCAGTTTTGTGACGCTTATTCTGAGCTCTTCCTGCCCTTGGATGACGGCATGAAGAGTTTCCATGAGTTGGTTCATCCGGTCACCCATGGTGTCCATGTCTTTGCGGAGAGAGGCCTGGTTCTGCTCAATCTGTTCCATGATCCTCAACTTGTTAGCTCGAGTGCGATAAGGATGTAAGGAAGTCGTCTTGTAGATTCTCTAATAAAAAGGCAAAAGCATCAGATAAGAATTCCTGCCAGAAAACCTGCAATTCATGAAATGTATGATATGTATGATGTATGAAATGATTGTCCACTCCGGCTCTCCATGGTTTAATTACCGTTGGCCGTAATCGAGCAACACGATGACAAGAACGACCATATGAAGACAACATCCAAAAATAAGAGAAATTCTCACAGAATTGAATATAAGAAGGTTATGGGAGTACAAGATGGGCAACTTTGTTTATTGGCAATAATAATGATCAGTTCGGGAGTAGCTTACTATTTTTTTTATACCCCTTAGGCTCAAATAAAGTGCCTTAGCGATAGCTTCAAAATCGTGCCCCTGCCAGACTTGGCAACAGGTAGGTGCTCAGCAAAGGGGATCGTCCTTTCCGGAATTGGAACAACTTGACAGTCCTGGAATGTGTAACCTGTAGCTATAAGACTGAAGTAGGGTCAAAAATGACCAAAATGGTCCTTTAGACTCTTCGAAGAAGGCCAAGAACTTGAGCGGAAAACTTGAGTAGTATAGATAAATATGATTGTCTCCTTTGGTTCTTTTGAGAACATCACTGTTGCCAAACGTTACTGACGAAAATTATGCCAGGGAGGTATCCAAAGTGGACGTGCATATGCAAGGTTGATAATTTCATCTTTCTGACATTTCTTTTTGAGAAATAAACATGTTATGATGTAAATGCAAAGTGATCATGGGGTTACTACTTCCATGATACCAATTTCTACTGTACTGCCTCTGCGTAATCTGTAAGTACCAGGATCTTAGGTCCGGAACATAAACCATATAATCTTATGAATAGATTCAGGACTCAAAATAAATCCGAGAACCTCCTAATCATTGACAGAATTCCAGAGCATATCCATTAGAACCGATAGTCGCTGTCTGGGTACAGTCACTATCCGAATATGAGTAACCATCTGAACATAGTCACCATCTGTACCTGTAATAAGAATTCCCTCCCCGCTCACGGGTGAAAACTAGGTCAGGGTAAGGCGATGGTAACTCAGAATCGAGGGTACTCCTGAGAAACTATCGCCGTATCACCTAAGTGAAAACGATAGCCCCTCATTTGTACCTCATCTGAGCATGGACGACATGGCGGCGATAGTGAGACCTAACTCAACTAGCCATTCATGTTCCACTCTATTCCTAGGGTTCCTATGGTATACAACTCTGGCCTGGGTATTGGGCCTTTTACCTCATAGTAACACCCACCCGATAAGAAGCAGATCCAGTACAACAGTAGTATATGGAAGACAGTAAAATGCAATGCATACATATGCTCAAGTATATACAAAATGAGTGAATAAACTGAAAGCATAAAGATAAACACCCAAATGAAAGAAAGCAAGAGCTAGGAGCAACTCCTGGATGGACCAGCATTTGGTCGACCTATCCCCAGTGAAGTCTCCAACTGAGATTACCGGCTGAAAATCATCAAAACAATGAAGTCGCCATCGAACGTCTTTTATACCACATGTAGGGAAAGGTAAACATCGAGAAAACCTGAGAAGGGAGAAGTCACGGTCTTGCGACCGAGAGATAGGGTAAGGGAGTCTGTTACGCGAGGGGAAGGTATTAGCACCCCACGCGCCCGTAGTACTCTACGGTATCCACTCTTGTTATCTATCTTATGGGTGTGTTTAATTTATGCTTACTGTCTATTATACTACTGAAGGGAATGCATGCAAAAGAGAATAGAAAAGAATGTAGGGAAAATAAAATTGTGCTCGCCTAGGCCCTATCCCAATGCCTACGTATCCTTTTTGAGGAATCAGAGCTACCGTAGTTCGGCTCACATGTTTTTGTTTGTTTTGTGTTTTTTATGGACAATGTCAATTCCGCCTTCTGCCGCAGCTCGACCTTTGGAGACTTATGCGTTGGCACATAAGTAAATTAATCATGTCATTACCTGAAAAGGGTTTTAGAGAGAAGGTGCTCGAACGCACAAAATGATTTGAATTTGTTTTGTATTTTTGTTACCTTGAAAAAGGGTTTAAGTGAGATTAGCATGTTTTTAATTTGCTAAGAAGAGAAGTTTTTGTTTTAGATGCACATGCAAAAGGGGAAGAAAATAGTCTAAGGGAGACTAACCTATTTCTAAACCTAATGTTATCATACAATGGTAGTCCTACGTCAAGGATGAAAGGGGAAGTTTCTACCTAATGTCAGCATGCGTGGTTTACAACCTAAGGTCTAACTTGCGTCCGAATGGAGCAAGCGCATCCTAAGGGAATATGGTATGTAAAAGGATAAAGCAAACAAGCCAGCAAAAAGGAAGCACACCTAGAGGGATCCTACCTAGGTTAGAATGTTGAAGAAAATTCTAAAAAAACTATCCTATAGGGAGCATGCAATGAGAGCGAAGTCGTGATCTCAATTGCTAAATTGAGTGAATCATCGATCAACAAGAAAATAAAGAAAGCGATAAAGTCCTATAGGGGGCATGCACTGAGAGCGAAGTCGTGATCTCAATTGCTAAATTGAGTGACTCATCGATCAACAAGAAAGAATGGAAAGCGATAAAGTCCTATAGGGAGCATGCACTGAGAGCGAAGTCGTGATCTGAATTGCTAAATTGAGTGACTCATCGATCGACAAGAAAGTAAACAAACACAAGCACAACACATATAGCAAATGAAGTGCGGAATGCCTGCTACAGGTCTTTAAACAACGACTTCGAGCGCACGCTCTTTATTTCCTACTTCTCATGATATCTAGAAAATGATAAATGCTGAGAATAAATGGAAGAGCTGTATACCAAATGGACAAAGATTCGTAACGTAGCAAGTGAAAATAGAGAAACCCCGAAACGTCAAGCAATCTAGCATCAGCAAACAAAGCGAGTTAAAAACCAGACGTCGATATAAATCTCAAAATATTAGTGTGAAGACGAATCATAAAAAAGGTATGTGTCAGACACAGCTGCATAAGTATCCTGCATGAAAATACAGGCCCAAGGGAGTATATAATAACGCATTTATGTATCTCCTCAGAATACGGGTCCCAACAAATTACATCTGACATAAATTCGTATCCCACAAATACAGTAGAATACGAAGAAATCAAAACCAATATGAGACTTTATCAAAGTACCTTGCACAATTTAACAAACGGGTTAGTAATGACATGGCCAACATAACCGGAGTTACGCGATCATCACAACTTGAACCAAGGTAAAAAAATCATGTAGAAAGCAATTGGTATAATGATTTTAAAACTCGAGTAGCAAACATAATCAACACATGAAAGGAAAACAAGAATCACGTTAAAACTATTCTACTTATCAACAACAGTCCATAATAAGCGTATAAGAATCAACGTTACTGAAATAATTGAAAAAAAATTTAATTCTCAACCTAAGATAAAATGCCTAATTAGTCTAAAAATAAAGAAAACTATCCTAAAAAAAATTATAATCTGACACAAAAATAAAAAAACATTTTTGTGTATTTATTATTTTTTAGATTTTTATAGACTAAAGAAAAATCGAAATTATGAGCTAACGGATAAGCGTCAAATTTATAGAACCTGCCAGGGGGTGTAATCACAATTTTATTAGGCCCAAAATTTGGAATTACTCCTAAGCCTGTTTGCTCCAAAAACAATAACTTTCCAGATTTTTTTTTCCAATTGAAGATTTTCTTTCTCCTAATGCTAAACATCCAGTACAGTAACGCACCACTAACCAATAAAAAATTATTCTTCCTAAAATGCATAATAATAAGAATTGAGAATTGAGAAACAGAAGCGCAGTTGGTTAAACATGAGCAACATGCGCCAACGGCAACGTGCCACACCAGTTTATTCTTAAATGAACAACACAAGATTTTCATGACCAGTTATCTTCCGCCACGTCACGCGTTCATGTAATGGAATCAAAACCTTATCATGCTACAGTAGCATCTTCTCCGGCGTGAAGAACGCCTCTCATGGCGGTGATTAACATGAAGCCTCAATGAAAACATGATTTAAACATCTTCCCTTAATCGAAATCTTGCAGGGATCACATATTAACACTTATATTCTGTTAATACTAACTCAGATCATACAAAATCTTAACCATACCACACAGATCTTGAAACAAAACGTGAGATAATGACATTAGCGCTTAAGCATGCTTCTAACACCAACATCAACACATTTACACAACTTCATATGCGACGAAATGATACTTAGCTCATGGAGAACTTAGTACGAAAGATCGAGAGGTTTCGAAACTTACCGTAATGACGACCGAATCTTGTGCTTCCCTTTGGTTTATCCGTGTCGCAAATCGAAGAAGGAGATAGAAACGTTGAAGCTGTTACGATCGCCTCAGTTTCCCATTACGCCATCCTGAGAAAGAAGAGAGGTTCTTGCTTCCGTGTTCGCGATTACCGTCGTGGAGAGTGAGGTTTTGAAGATGTTGGAAAGTGAAAGAGAGAGAGAGTGAGTGATTAGAAGCGGTGATTGACGATGAGAGGGCCTGAATCTCTCGCGGTGGCTGCTACGACGGAAGGAAGAAGAGAGCGCCAGTTGTTACGGTATGAATCTGGAAAACGTTCATGGTAATTCCTCCACCAAAAGCCGAGTCATGAGAGAGCAAGAAGTCTTTCTTTTTTGTTCTGTTAGAGGAAGAGTGACTGAATGATCGTTGTAGAGAGTGAGAGTTTGTTACGTGTAGAGAGAGAATGAGGTTGTTGCATGTAGAGAGAATGAGGTTGTTGCATTCTGTTATGAGCCAAATTATCCTTGTTACCGTCGCGGGCATGAGCCAAATTTTTTGTTCTCAACAGTTTGTTACGGTTTTTTGCATAAAAAAAAAGCAAAGGCTCCTTATAGCTACTCTCATTATACATGCAGTAACTAATTATTGCATGGCCATCAAAACTGTCATCCCATGCATACGCGAATTATGATACAGTAGCCTTTTTACCCTTTAGCAAACCATGGGGCTCCAAAACTAAAGCTGGGGATGCACAAATTGCTCCACAATATCTGTTTGATTCTCTTTGTTTTTTCAACAAATTCACCAAGGTTTCCGAGTTTGCATAAGCTTGGGCACCACCAAGTCCACCTGGCAATATAATCAGGTCATATGAATGTTCAGCTGCTTCATCAAGGAGTATGTATGCCTCCAGTTTAACTTTACGTGATGCCTCGATTT
Source organism: Vicia faba (assembly GCA_948472305.1). Taxonomy (NCBI): domain Eukaryota; kingdom Viridiplantae; phylum Streptophyta; class Magnoliopsida; order Fabales; family Fabaceae; genus Vicia; species Vicia faba. Next base: position 307,966,498 of record OX451740.1, on the reverse strand, counting down.
CTATTCTGTCTTCAAGAGAAGCAACCACAACATTTGCCTTTGCTCGTCGTAGAATATCAATAATGATCACAACTTCCATTTCTTCTGTGCCATTAGCAATTGGTACAAGAATCTTGGGTGGATTGTCGAATGTCCACTGCACTGGGTTTAGCTCCAAAAAAGTATGCTCATCACTATGATTAGAACGCATAAGCAATGGACCTGCAACTTCATCAGCTTTCTCCTTTCCAAATAATTGCTCAACTATTGCCACGGCAAACTCCATGGTGGTACCAGGTGCACGACTAGTCACAACTTTACCATCCAGTTGTACCCTTGACTCAACAGAAGTCGTATAAGATGCCAATTTTTCCATGAACGAAGGATGACAAGTTGCCTTCAATCCTTTCAGTAAACCCCATGGTCCAAGTACCACTGCAGGAGCAGCACACACCGCAGCATAAAGCTTTCCATCCTCAACATGCTTCTTTACAAGCCCTTCCAACACTGCAGAATTTCTAAGATTGTCCACCCCCGGAACCCCTCCAGGGAAAGCGACGAGGTCGAAAGCAGTGTTGGCGACATCGGAAACTGACGCGTCGGCGATTATCTTAACGCCATGGAGAGCTTGCACAGAGAGAGTGTTTGCGGCTGAGGCGACAGTGACGTTAGCTCCGGATCGACGGAGAATGTCGATGGTGATGACGGCTTCCATGGGCTCGGTGCCGTCGGCGATCGGGACTGAGACTTTGCGAGCATTTGAAGACATGGCGGTGATGGTGGAAGAAGAAGAGTGTGGTGGAGAGAAGAGGAATCAGTTATGGTTGAGTTTGGGTTTTTAAGAAGTTTAAAGTGAAAGCAGGTTATTTAATTTTCCTCTAGTTAAGGCAGTCTTGATATTAATCACCTCTTTTTCCTTTATGCTTGAATAGGTTTGGAAGAGGAGAAGTTGCAAAGGCACAATTAAGCCATGAAGTAATAAGCATGAAGATTGGTCGTAGAATTAGAAGAATGAGAGTGAAGATGGATATGTTTTGCATAGGTTTAAGGAGGGTTAACAGGTAGTGTGCTGACTTTGGTCAAAACTTGTAATATTTTTATGTAATTCTGTTTGTGGTAGTGGTGTAAATGGACATTATTTTGAATACTATCTTGTAATGAATATCTTGTAATGAAATAATATTCCCTTGAATAAAATTCGAAACTCTTTTTCCTCCGGATTGTATTTGAAATTCTATTTTACACTTCAAACTTGCAGGCTCGAGTAAGAACCATGTGGTGGTAAGGAAAAAGCCCAAATTTTTTAAGGACTTTGGTTAAAAGATTTAAACCTTTGATGTGATATTCTAATTCCACCATTTCTCCCCAAACTCTTGTATCAGGTTCAAAATACTGACTTGTAACCCAAATAACCAGACCGACCATACTTTGACAAATGACAAAATCCAATGAAGCCCTAACGTTGAAATGTGCCATATGATAGCCCCAAAGAAACCTAATTGCACTGATTCATGCTCATAGAATAAGACTTTACCCAACGAGCCTCTTGATCACCCCATGAACAGGGAAATAAACCCTAACTTCCAAAGATAAGTGCTAACACACTAAAGAAACATCTCACTTCATGAACCCAAAGAATTTTCTTGTCTAAGTTTAGAGCCTTTTGAAAGAAGTCCAGTTGAAAGTCCTTCATCATAAGTAACAATGAAGTTACCCCTCACATGATGAACAAGCCCAAGCACTGAGAACAAACCCAAGATAATTATAAGACCAAACCCCCAAGATTTATCTGATAATTCCAAGCATAAGGAAGCAAACCCTTAATCCATTATTAATGAGAACCTCAGCTAAAAGCAACTTTCATAAGATGGAACCTCGATTTTAAAAACCATGGATCCAATGCTAAGCTTATTGATTAATGATGCATGACGTGTCAAATGACCTAATGGAGATATGTACATGAGAAAAGCGCGACAATGTATAAGCCAGATAAAAGTAAAAGGGTAGGACAAATTTTGGGTATTACACTTAAACCAACTGAACATTTTCTAGGTCAAAAATCAGAAATTGCCCTCTCCCAGTCAAAACCCTAATTTTGACCATTTTTCCCTTTTGGAGATTTGATCAAATTTCTTAAGAAATTATGGTCCAAACATGATAAAATGGTACATATGAGTCTAAAATGTTAATGTGGATCAAAATTATGAAGTTTGAATGTAAACTGGCCATAGTTGACTTTTTCCCCAATATAACTGATTTTTTAAGTCAACTGTTCAATTGACTGATCAAAAGTGTGATCCAAGGCTTGAAACTTGACATGAGTAATATTGGGGGTCCATAATGATCCATGAAAGTCATATGAAGCATTGATAGTTCAAAAATCCTTGTGCCAACTCAAACCCTAATTTTGGTCATCGGTGCATAAGGAGGTGTCTTGAGCTGATCAAACCCTAGTGCAGTCTTGAGCCCAAAGAGATCTTGTGAGAAAAATCTTGATAAGTGAGAGGGCAAATTTTGGGGTACAACACTTATAACTCGTGAATTTAAAAGGGAATGTCACTGGTTATCTCTAAGTCCGCATAAATTCATAAATGTGGAACTAAGAGAGCCGTATGCTTTTCAAAAAAAAATCCAGATAATTAAGTGTTCTCCAGTAAATCTTCCAAGGAGATTGTTGCCTCTTCCTTTTGAATTAACAAAAAAGTGAACTTCTAGCTTCTCCCCATTTAAATATATTTTCCCCTTCCCAAAGGTAGTAACCTTACAACAAGTTCTTACTCCACCGGTAGCTCTATATTTTGTCCCAAAGTAGTATTGACATTACCCTAGTTCCCAGTTATACTATATTTCACCATCCATGTTGTTATCATCTGTGTATATCTATACAGTCAACATATATATGACATTCATTCATTCATACTTACATCATTTATGTGCATTTGCCTTTCTCAATGTTCCTGAGTCCATTTACTTTGGTTGTGTTTATCCCCAGGTAATGTACTTCCCTTCCCTGATGATGTCTCTACTCCCTCCAATAGAGTGTCAGCTATAGGCAGAAAGGTGTATATTCCTTCTAATTCCCCGCTGATTTTGTTCCTCGTGGAATGGTTTTGCTTTAGCTTTCTCGTCCATCTCTGGATAGGATAAATCCTCAGTTGAGTTTATTCCTCATTGGGAAAAGTCATGGTTTGACTGTCTCTCTCCAGCTTATTCCTTGATTGAACCTTGTCTCTAACAAATATGTTTATTTGGATCTCTCTAGGAAGTGAACTCTAGATTGAGAGTGCATTTATTTTGCACATTTAAAGACTTTCTTTTTATTTGAAGAAATTTATTCCACAAGATTGATGACTTGCACTTCTTTTGAAGCCCCCTATGAGAAGATTTTGTCTCCTCAGAAAGGATCTGTTAGTGATTCCCCGGGAAGATTTGAAATTATATTCTAGCATTATTATTTCAATACTCTCAATTATCACCTGACAACAAGTAGTGGTCTCTTTATTTGAGAAGTGTATGTGTCTCTGGATTTCCTTTTAGACAGAAAATGACAGTCTCTTGTGAGTAGTTCATCAATTCCCAGATAAGTTTTCCACAAATATCATGGTCAGTATTTACTTCAACAGATGGTTAATCTCTTTGATATAATGGTGATAGTTCATTTGTAAAGATTTTGTTTACTTCAATGGATGGTTAATCTCTTAGATATGATGGAGATAGTTCTTCTGCAAATATTTCGTTTACTTCAACGGATGGTTAATCTCTTCGATATGATGGAGATAGTTCGTTTGCAAAGATGTTGTTTACTTCAATAGATGGTTAATATCTTATATATGATGGAGATATTTAATTTTCAAAGATTTGTTTACTTCAACAGATGGTTAATCTCTTCGATATGATAAAGATAGTTTCTTGTGAAGATTTTTTTACTTCAACGGATGGTTAGTCTCTTTGATATGATGAAGATAGTTCGTAGCGAAGATTTTTTTTACTCCAATGGATGGTAAATCTCTTCGATATGATAGAGATAGTTATTTTTAGAACCCTTTTCAAGTGGAAGAGTTGACTAAAGAAGAAGCAGAGACTCGTCCGTCATGGGGAAGCTTTTTGTTATCTTTTTCAAGTGGAAGACTTGATTAAAGAAGAAACAGAGATCCGTTCATCATGGTGAACCTTATTGTTATCCTTTTCAAGTGGAATAATCAATTAAAGAAAAAGCGGAGACCTATTCGGCGTGGGGAAGCTTATTATTATCCTTTTCAAGTGGAAGACTTGATTAAAGAAAAAGCGGAGACCCATTCATCATGGGGAAGCTTATTGTTATCATTTTCAAGTGGAAGACTTGATTAAAGAAGAAGTTGAGACTCGTTCCTCATAGGGAAGCTTATTTGTTTCTTTTGAGATGGTCTTATCCTATTTCTCTTTTCCTTTTCTTAGGGATTTTTCCTAAAAGGGTTGAGTTTTGTTTTCTTTCACTGAGTTGAGTTAATTTCTCCCTAGTGGACCTTATCTTTCCTAGAATTTGTTTTTTCCTTTTGTCCCAACGAGGTTTTATCATACCTTCAAGGGCTACTTGTTCTTTCTTGTCTGCATTTGATCATGTTTTCTATTGTGGCATCTTAGAGCCAAAAATTGTGCATTTTTATATTTAAGTAACACACAATGCGTCGAGACGAGACTTCGATCTTCACATCTCGGAATGGAAGAAACTTAAATAGGGGAATCAGTTGTACCCTAATTTTTTACCTAAGATACCACCTCATATGCATCATTACATCTCTAAAAAATACAAAAAATAGCTTGTGTTTTCTCTTTGTGTCAAACAGGGTTTTGAATCAAGAACTCTTCATCAGTGCAAGTCTTGGTCAAATTAGGGTTTTGATTAAAGTGGACCATTGACTTTTGGTTCAGTGCATCCCAATGGCTTGAAGCATGATTCAAAGAACTTAAATGAATAATCTTGACCTAATTATATGGCTTAATACATTTCCAAAGATACAATTGATTGATAATGGAAGAATTGGAATCAACTGATGAAAAGGCAATTGTCACACAAAAGTCAAACTTTGACTTTTTGGTCCACATTGAACTTTAAAAATCAAGAATCATCAAAAGATTCGAAACTATCTAATTTGATCATCAAGAATCAATAGAATAAATAAAATTTAACAAAAGTCAAAGTTGAAAGAATTTCAAACACTTATAAATTTTCAAGTGTTTTATGCCTAAAAAAGACTCAATTTTATGGCCAATTCCTCATTTCTGGAAATCAGTTTCCTGAGACCTTTTTTATACTTTCTGGTAAGACTTTCTTGTTTATTTCTTGATTATTCCCGATTTGAAATTGTCTAACATGTCATGTTTTGACTCTTGTTTAATAACATGATGTTTGTATATGTTCATTACCTCACATGATTGGTACTTGTGTCAAAAATCCAAGGAAAATGGATAATTTTGTTGACTTTATAAGTCATGTTCATGTGCATTCCCCTTTGTATAAAAAAAAAACTCTTGTGAATAAATCACCCTATGTATTATCATGTACTCTAAAAACCTTTTAACCCTAAAAAATCATTTTAAAACTATCACCTCCTTCATATAAAAACCTTGACTTTTTGTCATTGCATTTTCAAACATTCTTTAAAAAAAAACCTAATATACTTAAGCTTATCAAAACAATTTCAAAAGACTAAAAGTGACTTAACCTCACCCAAATCTTTTTTCCACTTGGATTTTCAATTTTAATTTTTTCTCAAAGAGATTAGATATAAATCATCTTTATAGTTGAGATATGATTCTCCTATCCCCATAGTAATTGTTGAAGTAAACATGATTTTTTCTACAAGGAGACGTTTGTTGGAAACTTGTTAATCTTTACATCCAAGTTAGTAGCCCTTCCTTAATAGTGATGCAAGATCCATCTTCTCATAATTGTGGTGATATTACTTGAGCTTTCTCTCTAAAAAAATGATGAAATATCTCCTCTCCTAAAATCAACCACAACAAGCCATTTTGTTATTTTTACCATGAACTACGAGGTTTTGATCCTTAATTGGTACATAGGTATAAGACTATGTATTTCCAAACAAAAATATCCTAAAATATATTCCTTTTCCCATCTCCACACTTATTTAGCAAACAAACAATTTTAAACCAAAAATCAGATTTTATAAGTGGTTCCTATAGAGTACTATAGATACATAGGGTGCTAATACCTTCCCTTTGTATGACTAACCCCTGTACCTTGGATATCTTCCTTATGCTTTGCTTTTAGTATTTACTTCTTGCATTTCATGTTAAATAATACGGTTTCTATCTATTTCCTTTTCCTTGGAAACAATAAAGTTCGATGGTGACTTCTTAAGTCATTGAGTCAAGTTCCTTAATAGCTTGGTTTCTCGATTTTTCACCGCGACAACACCCTGTCACAAATAGTCCATCCTCCACTTCAAGGGACCATTCAAACAAAAATATGAATTATCCAAGTTCAAACAACTTTTAAGTAGATACCACCTTCTTTTCCTATTAACCAGAAAGTGTCATCCCAGGATTTCACCCAGAAACAGAATAGGATGCCTGCTCTGATACCAATTGAGTGCTTGGTATATCAGAATTCAGATGTCCTATGACCCGTCGAGACATCTGATTTGAACAAAACACACAGGAAAGGTATGAAACATGTAAAGCAGTACTGAAAAGTAAACAACACACTAGAATTGTTAACCCAGTTCGGAGAAACTCTCCTACTCAGGGGGCATACGGAGCCAAAGATAAAGTCCACTATAATAGTATCAATTTGAAGCTAAACTCCCCCTATTTACAACTTCTCACTTAATCACTACCCGTGCTAACTTTATACCTAATAATCACCTAGGTATGAAGACCTCCTCAATCCCTCATCAAACACATACAACGATTGGATCAAAACAAGAAGACACACTTCCATGACGCAAAACTAGAAAACACATTTCCATGACAATACCTAGCCAAGACTCTCGACTAATAACATAACTTGGAGTTTCTTACAAGCTTCCTCCAAGAACAATACTCACTCTTGCTTCACAACTTCGAGGAGAAGAATAATAGAGACTACAACTTTATAACATTAGTCTAACTCACAACCAAGTGGATCACACAACCAACTCTCCTAGAGAGTGGTACAGACTCAACTCTAATGATCTACATCTGTACGTTCATGGTTGGTGCCTTATTCTAGGTTATAATGCTTATGTTTATAACCTTTTCCAAACTAGATTTGGGCTTCAAATCACAGCATATCAACTATTATAAATCTGTAGAAGATTATGCAATAAAATAGGTCTTCAATCAAATCTTTCCTGAAAAGTATCCTTATTTAGAAAGTATATTTTCCTCTTGAATTCTGATTGAATCTTCCAGCAATCCAATTATACCATACACGATGTCGAATGACCTTGCATAGGACATCTTATCTAACATGTCGCTCCAGATGTTGAAATATTTCAACTCAACGTGTTCTTCATAAAATATGACTTCTTGCTTGACTTATTCTTCTTAGTAAGATATTACATCATATTTAACATATTGCTGCTATATTATTTTTACCAAACATAATGCCAACCATAAAAATAGAGAATTAACATGGAAGACTTTTGAGTATCTTGGATGCTCAAGTAGAAGATGGGATTCTCAACAGTTCTGGTTTATAGGAAGATCTTGAACCTCATGTTATTGCTAGAATGTTTCATTTAAAGTATGATCAGATTAAGGCTCACCTTACTTCCGAGAGTGGCATTCAAGGGTTCCCTGATAATTTTCTCATGGAAAGGGCTCGTGCATTTGCTAAAGACAAAGATAGGGATGATTTGAAGACTATTCTGGCTTTGCTTATCTATGGATTGGTCTTATTCCCCAATGTCCCCAATTTTGTTGACATGAATTCCATTGAAGATCTTCTTGATTGGGAATCCAGTTCCAACCTTTCTTGGAGAGACTTACTAATCTACCCATTACTTGAATTCTAAGAGGGGAGAAATGATCATCTATTATGCGCCTTTAGTATACAAGCAGTTTATTTCTCACTTTTCGCAATCTGCTTCCTTTTGGGATACCAAAGATGGGTTAAGGTGGTGGCAGAAGATTATGTTCCTTACTCGTTCTGACATCTTTTAGATTAATTCCATCAATAGTTGTGATGCAATCATTGATGGTTGTGGGGAGTTTTCTAATGTACCTCTTCTTGGTACAAAAGGAGGCATCCGTTATAATTCGACTTTGGCTCGTCCTCAGTTTGGTTATCCTATGCTTAATAAGCCAAATAACTTTCTTTTAGCAACTTTCTTTCTCAAGGAAGGGGAAGATAATAAGGAATTCATAGAGAAGATCAACAAAACATGGCTTACTATTCATAGAAAATAAAGAAGAGAGTTAGGAAGGAGAGGAAATACTACTTTTGAACCTTATCTTCAATGGGTGCAAGCAAGGGCGATTCAGCTAAAGATGCCTTATCCTCACCATGAACCATTGGTCTTTCTTGAACCTGCTCCTTTTATGTTAACTGATGTGGAAGAGCTCCAACTTGCATTGTCCAAGATGCGGAAAGAAAAGGATGTTTGGAAGAACAAATATCAAACTTTGGATGTGGGGTATTCATCACTCCAGGAGCAGTTAAAGGAGAAAGATGATTTGATAGAGATTCTTGAACAACATGATGTAGAGATGATGGAAAAGCAAGAATATTATTCTCCTCTATCATTCAGCCAAGTCCCAATGAGCAAAACTATTCTGATGTATTCCCTTCTTCTGGTGGATGGAAAGGAGTCGTCGAGAAGTTTATGGAAGAGAATAAGCAGTTGAAGGATCATATTAGGATGATCAAAAGGAAGCATGGGCATGAAATTGGATCTTCTTCAGCCTTAGCTCCTTAGAACCCATATATTTTAGCTCTTTTCTCATGTATTTCAGGATTTGTGAAACTTATGCTAAAAAGTTGTAATCCTTCCAAGAATTATTAACGAAATGAGATTATTCAGTGTTTCAAAATATGTTATTCCTTTAATGTTTGCAATTGTTACAATTATTTAAAGTTCCTTGAAAATTAAATAAACAAAATAAATCATGTGCATTGCATATCATGCATCATTTCGCACATATTTTTGCATTCCTGTTTTTCCTTAAGTGTCTTATATGTTTCTTCTACTTCAACAGTCAGCAAGATGTCGCACTCTTATAGCACTCGGGCTAACTACAAGAAAAAGATGGAATATTTAGAACAAGAGAATTGAGAACTTAAGGAAGAAGTTATTGTCTTAAGGACTGGAATGGCTAATCTAACTACTTTGGTAGAGTCGTTGGTGGCTGCTCAGAATCATCCACCCATTTCCACCTCCTTCTCCTCATGTTACTCAACCGTAATAAACAAAAATCATTTATGAGATACTGACAGTGCATGTCTCTACTACTTCTCCTGTTTTTGTTCTTCAATTCCATATGCCTCATGGTTATCTATAGGGAATGCCAGAAAATTTCATGCCTGAAGGATACAACCTAATTGCTCAAGTTGTCCATCCTATTCATCCTGTTGTGGTTTTTGCACCACCTATTGTGCATGATGTTCTTGTTGTTAATGACGAAATCCACCGTGTTGTTTCTGCACCAAGTGAAGGCTTAGGTTTTTATGACACAATGGATGATTTCTAGGATCAGTTTAACAAGATGAAGAAGGATATGAAAGCTCTCTAGGGAAAATCATTGTTTGGGAAGAATGTTAGTGATCTTTGTTTAGTTTCTAATGTGAATGCGCCCCCTAAGTTCAAAGTGTCAGAGTTTGAGAAGTACAAGAGAAATACTTGGCACCGTAATCATCATGTGATGTATATTAGAAGGATGTCCACTCACACTGATGACCAACGTCTGCTAATCCACTTTTCCCAAGACAGTCCGACTAGTGCTGCGTTGAAGTGGTACATGAGACTAGATAGTGCCAATATATGCACTTTCAATGACTTGGTTGAGGCTTTTTGTTAAACAATGTAAGTATAATGCGAACATGGATCCCTATCATGATCAGTTGAGAGATATGGCTTAGAAAGACAAGGAATACGCTCAACGTTGACATGAGGTTGCTGCTCAAGTTGTGCCTCTAATGGAGGAAAAGTAAATGACTAAGGTATTATTAAAAATTCTTGGTTCGTTCTACTATGAAAGGATGGTAGCCAGTGCACCCAATGAATTTACTGAGATGGTTGGTATGGGCGTTCGATTGGAATAAGTTATTAGAGAAGGACGTTTGCCGAGTGATGAAGGTTCTAGTGGTACGAAGAAACAGGCATATGGTTTCTCCAGAAAGAAGGAAGGAGATACAAATGCTATTACTCAAGAGAGAAGAAGTAAGCCTCTGAGAAGGCATCACCAGTACTAGCAACATGTTGCCTAGGTAACCCCAGTCGTTAAAGTAGCTCCAACCAATGTTGCTTATCAGAAAGCACTTCAACAAGGGAAAAATCATAGAAGAGAAGCTTTTGATCCTATTCTAATGAGCTATGCTGAGTTATTTCCTGAACTAATCTAGAAGAACCTAATTCAGACTAGGTCTCTTCCTGTCATACCTGAAAAACTTCCTTGGTACTAAAAAGTTGATTTGACTTGTGCCTTTCATCAGGGATCCCCAGGGCATAGTATTGAACATTGTTATCCATTGAAAGTTGAGGATTAGAAGCTAGTGACATCTGGTATTCTGTCTTTCAAAGATGCAGGTCCAAACATGCAAGCCAATCTTTTACCCAATCCCTGAGGATAAAATATTGTAAATATGGTCCAAGAGTGTCCTAGAGATTTCAAATTTTATTATATAAACCTGGTAAGAGGTAAACTGGTACAAATTCATGCTGATATTTGTGAATTTAGTTACTATACACATGATCATGCAGGTTTCAGTGTCTACAGTATAAATATTCGTGGGTGTGATAAAGTAAGAAGTGATCTCCAAGAAATGATGGATGGGGCCTTATCCATATCATTCTATGAAGAGATGAGTATGAATAAGTTAATATGATTTAATACCATGATGTTGAGTTTATGTCTTATGTTGATTTGATGTCTTCTGATGAGTTTATCTCTTCTGATGAATTTGTGTCTTATGATGAGTTTAAGTCTGTTGATGAAGGTGTGATTTCTGATAATGATTTGTAATTCCTGATGAAATGCTTGTTGAATGTGATGAAGAGGCTGAGGTGAATGTCATTGTCCCACATTTTGTCATTCTCACTCCCATGGAATTGTATACCGAAATAAGCCTGCAATAACTCCAATGGTTATCTGTTTACCTGGTCCTGTTTCGTATGAGTCTGATAGGGATATACCTTACAAGTATAATGCAACTATTCTGGAAGATGGAGTGGAAGTTCCAATTCAGCCTTTATCTCATGTTGAAAACATTGTGAGGCCAGTCGGGTGACCCATAGTGGTCGTATGTTTTCTCCCATGTTTCAAGGAGGTGTTGATTCTGGTAAGAAAATGGTTAAAGCTAATTCTGAACCCAATAATGTAGAAGGGGGGACTAGTGGCACTAATTTGGAGAAGGATGTTGATGACCTTTTGAAGATCATTAAGATGAGTGATTATAAGATTTTGGACCAATTGCTTCAAACTCAACCCAAAATTTCCATTCTGGCATTATTAATGAATTATACAGCTCATCGGGAATCTCTGATGAGTGTCTTGGACCAAGCTTTTATTTAACAGGATGTCTCGATTTACCAGTTTAACAGTGTTGTGGGAAATATCATGGCTTGTAATAATCTGAGTTTTTGTGATGATGAACTTCCTGATTAGGGAAGAAATCATAATATGGATTTGCACATATCTCTGAATTGCAAGAAGGATGCCTTATGTACTAATAGATAATGGCTCAGCTCTGAATGTGATACCAAAGAGTACTCTGTCAAATATTAAATATCAAGGGACTCATATGTGCTACAGTGGTATTATAGTGAAGGATATCGATGGTTCAAGGAAATTTGTCATTGGAGAAGTGGACTTACCCATACACATAGGTCCACTTATGTTTCAAATCACCTTTTAGGTCATGGATATCTTCCTAGCCTACAATTCTTTAATGGGACGACCTTGGATTCATGAGGCAGGAGCTGTTACATCAACCTTACATCAAAAACTAAAATTTGTCTGTGAAGGAAAAGTAGTGATTGTGAATGGTGAACAATATTTGTCGATATCCCATTTGTCTTCTCTCAGTGTTGTAGAAGATGATGAAGCTGCTGTTGGAACTCGGTTCCAAGCTTCTTCTATTAATAACATAAAGAAGAATGAAGATTCTATTACCTCTTTTAGAGATGCACAACAAGTGGTTCATAAAGGTCCTAGCAGTGTGTGGGGTCAAATTATTGATCCACCCATGAACAAAAACAAGACAAGTTTGGGTTTCTCTCTAAAGACAGATAATAATAAAGTGGTGAAGCCGAAGTCTGCTTTTTATCCATATCAAGACATCTTCCACAATGTGAGTTATCTTCATCCAACTACTCTATAGATTGACACTATCATTGTAGATGAGCCAAAGCAGAAGATGCCAAATTTTATGACGCACGGAGTGAGAGTTCAAAATTGGATCACTATTGATGTTCCCAATTGCATTCACATTTCGAAGTAATTTGTATTTGCTTGTTTTTCAAAATCCTTTCACTCTGCCCAAGGTAAAAGTGATATTGTATGGGCGTGTTTTTTGTTTTGAATTTTAAAATCATTAATAAAATTTGTTTTTGATTTCAAAATTGTGTTTTATTTTCCATTTTTTCTTGAAAAATTCTAATCATAAAAAATATTTCAAAATAAATAATAACTGCAAATAACTCTGCATGATCACTTGTTGCATTATCAGTTTCTAAAATCAAGAATAATCATATGTGTAGATTAGTTAAAAAAACTCGTTGAAAACAATGACCATGCACCCTCTTCCCACTTTGAATATCATGTGTATGTGGCTGAAGAAGAAAAGTTTACTGAAATCTAAGAAGAGGTTTCTAAGTTGCTTGAGCGTGAGGAGAATACCATTCGGCCGTACAAAGAGTCGTTGGAGACTATTAACTTGGGTTCTGAAGAAGATTTGAGAGAAATCAAGATTGGGAAACTGCTTCACCCTGATGTGAATAGTAGGTTGATTGAGTTATTGAAGGAATATGTTGACATCTTTTCTTGGTCTTATCAAGACATGATTGGGTTGGATACCGTTATTGTGGAGCATCACCTATTGTTGAAGCCTAAATGTCCACCTATCAAACAGAAGTTAAGAAGAACTCATCCTGACATGGAAGTTACGATTAAAGAGAAGGTTCTAAAACAAATTGATGTCGGTTTTCTTGTGACATAAGTGTATCTTCAGTGGATTTCCAATATTGTCTCAGTTCCGAAAAAAGATGGACTGCATGTGCATTGATTATAGAGATCTGAATAAAGCTAGTCCAAAAGATGATTTCCCTTTGCCACATATTGATATGTTGGTAGATAGAACAGAAAATTCAAAGTGTTATCGTTCCTGGATGGATTTTTCAGATATAATCAAATTAAGATGGCTCCTGATCACATGGAAAAAATAACGTTTATCACATCCTGGGGAACATTCTGTTACAGAGTGATGGCCTTCGGGTTGAAGAACATTGGTGCAACATACCAGAAGGCTATTACAACCCTCTTTCGTGATCTGATGCATAAGGAAATTGAGGTATATGTTGATGATATGATCGCCAAATCTCATACTGAAGAAGGGAATTTAAAAGACTTGTTGAAATTGTTTCAACGTTTGAGGAAGTATCATCTCCGCTTGAATTCAAATAAGTGTACTTTTGGTGTTCGTTATGGAAAATTGTTAGGTTTTATTGTCAACCAGAAATGTATTAAGGTTGATGCTGATAAATTTAGGGAAATTCAAGAGATGCTTGCACCAAGAACTTAAAAAAGCAAGTCAGGGGCTTCCTTGGATGATTGTATTACATCTCCAGATTTATTTCTCACATGAATGCCACTTGTGAGCTGATCTTTAAGCTTCTAAAGAAAGATCAAGGTTCTGTATGGACAGATGATTGTAAAAATGATTTTGAAAGCATTAAAGAGTATCTGCTTGAACCTACTATCTTGCTCCCTCCTGTTGAAGGAAGACCATCGATTATGTATCTGACTGTGTTGGATAGCTCTATGGGGGTGTATTATGGGACAACAAGATGAAACGGGAAGAAAAGAGTATAAAATTTATTATTTGAGCAAGTTCACTGGTTGTGAGTCACGGTATTCTATGCTAGAAAAAACATATTGTGCTTTAGCCTGGGCTACGAAGCGTCAGCGGCAGTATATGTTGAATCATACTACTTGGTTGATATCTAAAATGGATCCAATTAAGTATATTTTTTAAAATCCTGCTCTTACTGAAAGAATTTCATGTTGGTAGATGCTGCTATCTGAATATGACATTGAATACCATACTCAGAAGGCTATTAAAGGAAGTGTGTTGGCAGAGTACCTTGCTCACCAGTCGATTGATGATTATCAATCTGTTAAGTATGATTTCCCTGATGAGGATGTGATGTATTTGAAAATTAAAGATTGTGATGAACCATTTCCTGAGGAAGGTCCATATCCTAAATCCCGATTGGGTATGGTATTTCATGGAGCCGTGAATGCTTATGGTAAAGGAATAGGTATTGTGATTATCACTCTTCATGGATCTCATATCCCTTTCACTGCAAATTGACACTTGATTGCACCAATAGCATGGTAGAATACGAAGAATGTATCTTGGTCCTTGAAGAGGTTATGGATCTCAGAATTAAGATTCTTGATGTATATGGTGATTTAACTTTAGTGATAAATCAAATTATAGGAGAATGGGAGACTTGTCACCCTGGTTTGAATATATAAAAAGACTATGCGAGAAGGTTGTTCAATTTCTTCAACAAAGTGGAATTCCATCACATTCCTCGAGACGAGAATGAGATGGTAGATGCTTTATCCACATTGTCTTCCATGTACCAAGTGAACTCTTGTAATGATGTACCTCAGACTACAATCCAACGCCTTGATAGGCCAGCTTATATATTTTCTATAGAGGTGACATCAGATTATAAGCCTTGGTATCATGATATTAAGCACTTCCTTCATACTCAAGAAAACTAACTTGGGGCGCCAAATAAATAAAGGAAGACATTGAGAAGGTTGGGAAGTAGTTTCTTCCTCAATTAAGATGTGTTGTACAAAAGGAATTATGACATGGTCTTGCTCAGATGCGTGGATAGACATGAAGCAGACATGTTGATGCATGAGATTTATGAAGGTTCATTTGGTACCCATGATAATGGACATTTAATGGCAAAGAAGATGCTAAGGGAAGGTTACTATTGGATGGAAATGAAATATGACTGTTACAAATTTGCAAGGAAGTGCCATAAGTGTCAGATTTATGCTGACAAGATTCAAGTACCTCCAAATCCTCTCAATTTTATTTCTTCTACATGGCCTTTCTCAATGTGGGGTATTGATATGATCGGGATGATTGAACCCAAGGCTTCGAATGGACATAATTTCATCTTAATGGCAATTGACTACTTCACCAAATGGGTGGAATAAGCTTCTTATGCTAATGTGACTAGCAGGTGAGGGTGCAGTTTATCAAGAACAACCTTATATGCGGGTATGGTGTGCCAAGCAGGATTATCATTGATAACTTCTAAAATTTGAATAATAACACGAATAAGTACCTTTGTGAATAACTTAACATTGCCATCATAATTCGTCTCCTTACAGGCCTAAGATGAATGGGGTTGTTGAAGTTGCTAATAAGAACATTAAGAAGTTGCTACATGGATATCGTACATCCGTCTTTACCTTAACATAGGCAACCCTTTTCTCTCTTGTTTATGGAATGGAAGCAGTGCTCCCCGCCGAGGTTGAGATTCCTTCCTTGCGTGTAATAATGGAAACAAAGTTGTCAAAGGCTGAATGGGTCCAAGACAAGTTTGACCAATTGAACTTGATTGAAGAAAAAGTATGACTGCTTTATGTCATGGTCATTTATATCAGAAAAGAATAAAGAAAGCATTTGATAAGAATTCCAAACCTCGTGAATTCAGAGAAGGTGACCTCGTGCTTAGAAAGATCATGTTTTTAAACTCTGATTCTAGGGGCAAGTGAACTCCCAATTATGAAGGCTCATATGTTGTCAAGAAAGCCTTCTTTGGCGGTGTGTTGATTCTTGAAACTATGGACGGTGAGGAGATCCCATGTTCTGTGAATGTCGGTGCAGTCAAGAAATACTTCGCCTAGAGGAATAAAAGAACAACTCGCTAAGCTGAAACCCGAAAGGGAGGCTTAGGAAAAAATGAGAGTCTCTGTAGGCTTAAAACCCGAAAGGGAGGTCTATGAAAAAATTATAGACATAAATAGAATAAATCATCCCAGTAAATTGAAAACCCGCAAGGGAAATCTAGGAAAAAGTTAGGGATTCATGGAAAGTAACTGCATCAGGTAAGACTTGATCATTGAAGTAACAACCTTCTAGGATTATCATCGCTCTTCAACTGAAGCTCAAACACATGAATTCAAATTTGTTAGGGAGAATTCTCATTGTATTTCAATGTACCTTTTCCATGTATTTACCATTTTTCAAACTTTGTAATCATCTATGGAGTCACGCCATTTGCGGACTACCATTCTATTAGTAAAGTTTAAGCCTTTATCCAATTCTTTGCAATTCTTATTTTATTCTGCTTACAAAAAATTTATTTGTTATTGATAGTAATTTTCAAAGCAAAAATACTTAAAGAAATTAATAATAAAACGTGTTTTTGAAAAATTTACAAATTGCTTTTACTTTAATTTTGTGAATCAAAGGGGGTAAAAGTAGTTGTTCCAAGAATGGAAGATTTCTAAAGCGTGAATTTTGTCTCCTTCTTATTCAAGGAGCCTCCTTTGGGTGCTCTCGCAGTTTATGTGCACGGTTTCCCCTACAGTTGTTATTCTGATAGTGGGTTTCCTCCATATTGTTATATGGTGTTGTGTACTTGATCCCATATTCCCCATTTAAGTCTTGATTTAGATTTCTCTAGCTGAGTGTGATTCTTTCCCTAGCTAGGTTGTGATCAAGCAGAGATTATAAAGTTATGATGCTTTTACTCAGTTGATTGGATTTTGTCTCACTTTGTGTTGAGACTTGAGGGAGAATCTTCTACAGGATATTACTCTTTTCCAGTTATGACACGGTTACTTCTATGTGCTCCTTAGGTAGTGGTTCAAAGGTAGTATCTTTTCTAAGAAGTGTTGAGATGGTTGTCAACTTTTGGGTTTTCTCTCACCTTGTGTTGAGTTTGAATTAAAATCCCCATAAAATTGACTTCTTGTTATAGTGTTGACTTTTCATTTTATCATATAAACCAAGGATGATGTTCCCTTTAATATTTTTATCCCCATGAACATTTCTATGGTAATTCCCGTGAAGTTTTTTTTATCTTCCGTGATGGAGGTTATGCAACCACTGTTTCCAGAGCATTATGGTTTCTTCTCAGCAGATGTGATATCATCTTCCTTAGCAAAGTCCATTTGTTATTTCATAGTGAAGCTTAGAAGATATTGTTATATCCCTGCAACTTGTGGATTATTGTTGTAGGATTATGATTTGTTTATTTTCCCAAAGAAGTTAAGCCTTGATGTAAGATGTTTTTTCCTCAGTTGTTTGCTTACTCTCTTATGGGATCTCCATCTTAGATGCGATTTAGCCGAGTGATGTATTTATCCAAGTTTTATTTGTCTGGTTATCCCCATTATAGTATGTCTATTTTGTCAGCATATACATGACATACATTCATACATACATCATGCATAGTTGAATAAAAGTTCATTACTTATTTGCATTCATTCATGTTTTTATTGATATGTTATCCTCTTTGCATAGTGTGTATCCTCTCTCCAATAGAATTCCAACCTTAAACAGAAAGTGTGTATCCTTTCACCTTCCCCGCTGAGTTATCCCTCGTTGGAGAGTTTATATTTAGCTTTCCTACCCAGTTCATTACCTGGATGAAATTGATCCCCATTTGAGTTTATCCCTCATTGGGTGGTATCTTGGTTGGCTGTTTCACTCTGGTTTGTTCCTGGTTTGAATTTTGGTCCCCGGCAACAATGTTATTAATCTCTCTAGATTGTGAGTCCTGGATTAAGAGTGCATTTATTTTGCAGGTGAATACTTTATCTCCTCAGCATGAATGTGTTATTATTTCCCCAGGAAGTCAAAATTCATTTCCTAACAGCGTTATTGCAATACTTTTCATAATGGCAAGAGGAAGTGTCTTTATTTGAGAAACTTGTATTTCCCTAGTAAGGCTGTTATCAGTTTTCCTCCATCAAGTGGCAGTCTCTTTTGAGCAGTCAGCTGGTTCTGACAAAAGATTATATCAAATTTTTACTTCGATTGATGGTTGGTCTCTTCAATGTGATAAAGACAGTTCATTGGGAGATCCTCACGACAGTTTATTACCCTTTCCGGGTGGAATGCCTTGGTTAAATAAGAAGTTGAGACCCGTTCTAGGTGGAATGCCAGAATTTTGGGAAACATGTTATTCTTAACACCTATTGTACCTTTAGTTGGAAGTTGGTAGTTCTCCTTCAGTGACCATGGGTGTATCATTCTTTTATCCTTTGGTTTATTACCATCGTTATCCTATCATATCTTTGATAGATGGTAATCATACAACTTTTGGTGTTTATCATTGTTATCCTATCAGACCTTTAATAGAATGATATTCACTCTTATGTCTTTTGGTATTTATCATCGTTATCCTATCAGACCTTTGATAGAAGGATATTGATAACACTGAATCACACTTCATATTTGACTCGATTTGCATATGTTTATTAGGTATTTATTGTTATTTTCTTGTGTTATGTTTGCATTTTGTTTTGTTTTCAGTTTTTTTGTCTTTCCTAAGCCTTGCTTGAAGAAATGAAGAGAAACGAGCTAAAAATCAATATTTTGGAGTTTTTGCACTTGTGGCTTCCACCATGCCGCCCGCCATAGGGTCATCCATGAGGTGGCTAACTTCAGCCAACTGCCAACTACCATGTTCTCCACTACTTCTTCATTTTTGGAGAATGGCGGACGCCACCTTTGCAAATCTGATTCTCGCTCAAAAGAAGTTGGAGGGCATTCTTGTGATTTCCAAAATCCCCTTAGGCCTATAAATAGAAGTGATTTCAGTTCTTATTCTTCATCCAAGCTTAGTCGTACTGACTTAAGCCATATATTATCCAATTGTAAACGGTAATCTCTTCACATCGAAGAGTTATCGCACGAGTCATTGAGTCGGTAATCAATTTTGGAACACTTTACAATCTTGCCTCCATTTTAATTCAAGTTTCTTTTATTTTAGTCAAATTTACCTTCCAGTCAAGTTGCTTTAAAGCCCTCCGTTTGGAGCAGGTTTCTATTTAAGTTTCCTCATTTATCACACTTATTTCCTCGCATTTACTTTACTTTGTTTATTTTCTTGCATCGCACTTTCTTTACTTTGTTTATTTTCTCGCATCGCATTTACTTATCTTTTAACCTTTTTACTTTCTGCTTAAACATGATTTGCTTTAATAAGTTTATTTCCATGTCTGGCTAATTTCCTTTAGGGTTAGAATGTAATGATCATGGTTAAGGTAACTGTCTAAACATTGCATCTGTAGGAATACTTTAGGGGCTGTTTTGGTTTTTAACACAAGTTTTTTGCACTTTATTTTCTGTTGTGTAAGATCGAAAGTCGTCCAACCATTGATAAACTTGGTTAGTCTTAATTGCTCAAAGAGAGCGAAAGCGTTTTGTTCAATTAAGTAAGAACCTTTAAAATTTTATAAGAAATGATTTCAAAACCTTTTTCGGACGCGTTTATAGGTTTAAAAGTCTAATCATCTCTTGGTTAGAAGTTCTGAGTCAAAATCACTTTTCAACTTAGTCAAGAAACTATATTTCTTAAAAATAGGTTTATTACTTTAACGCAATAAGCACCTTTTATCTGTGACACTAAAAAGGAATTATTTAAAGAATAAACTTGGTTCTGAATACGCGAAAGCGACAATTTCTGTTAAATTAGTTCTTTTCAAAGTAGGAAATATTGCCCCATAAGTAGTTCTATTAGAAGCATTTTAGAGTATTATCTGACTATTGTGATTTGCATTCAAACCTGTTGCTTTTATCTAAATTGATATCTTTTACTTTATTTACTCTGCCTTCTATAAAACCCTGATTTGATCTTCCTTAGATAAACATAGTGACAATAGAATTTGATAGATTGACATTTTGGTCTTTGTGGGATCGATAATCTTTTATATTACTCTGACACGATTCGTATACTTGCGAAAATCATGCATCAGATATTCACTCTTATACCTTTTGGTGTTTATCATTGTTATCCTATCAGACCTTTAATAGAATGATATTCACTCTTTTACCTTTTTGTGTTTATCATTGTTATCCTATAAAACCTTTGATAGAACGATATTCACTCTTATACCTCTTGGTGTTTATCATTGTTATCCTATCAGACCTTTTATATAATGATAGTTACTCTTATATCGTTTGGTCGTTTACCATCGTTATCCTATCAGATCTTTGATAGATGGTACTCTGTCCACCTTTTGGTGTTTATCGTTGTTATTCTATCAGACCTTTGATAGAATGGTATTCACTCTTATATCCTTTGATCGTTTACCATTGTTATTCTATTAGATCTTTGATAGATGGTACTCAGTCCACCTTTTGGTGTTTATCATTGTTATCCTATCAGACCTGGGATAGAATGATATTCACTCTTATATCTTTTGGTGTTTATCATCGATATCTTATCATACCTTCGATGGATAATATCCACTCTTATATCCTTTGGTCGTTTACCATTATTAGCCTATCATACCTTTGATAGATGGTTTTCTTTCCATTTCTTGTTGTTTACCAATGTTATCCTATCAGATCTTTGATAGTTGCTAATCATTCTTATGTCCTTGTGTTGTCTACCAATGTTATCCAATTAAATCTTTGATAGATGGTTCTCACCTCCTGTGGCATGTACTCTCCATTTTGGCTTCTATCCTCAATAGGGTTTGTATTACCTCCTCCTCGTTGGACTTTTCCCCAATAGAGTTGAATCCTCTTTTCCCCGGTGGAGTTGATTTTCCTCGAATGGAGTCGAATTTCTTTCCCCAGTCGAGACCGTAATCTTTTCTTAAAAGCTTGATTCCTTGATGGCTTGTTTCTTGCATTGTTATGGATTTCTCCATTAAAATTCTTACTTTGCATTTTTTTCTTTAAATGTGATGTTGGATTTTCCCATTCATAGTTATCCCCAAAGTCGTGTTGTTCCCCGGTGATTTATTTTCCCGGTTGAACTCTCTCTTAATCTGTCTTGTGTCGTAACTTTGTCTACATTATTTTTGTTTTTTCCAATTGTGTCTTGCTTCCCCTGTGGATTTCATCTTTTACATTTATAATCATAAGCATTGCATGGAATCTTAGGGCCAAAACATAGGCTTTGCTTTATATTTAAGTATCTTCAGTCACGTCAAGATAAATATTTTAACCTTCATATCTCTGGATAGAAGAGACTTAAATTTGGACAACTTTTATACCCCAATTTTCCCCCTAAGATCCTCTATCATCTCATATCATCACAATGCATCAAGATCACAAATGTGGATTGGTTATCTCTTCTCCACTCTCATATATTTAAGTTTATCTTTGAGGATTCACCAAGCACTATAATTGTGTATCTTGTATATATGTGCTTTATATTTTTACTGACCTCTAATCAAAATACCAAAAATATATGCTTTGTTTTTCTTGTATATTAGTGTTTTGTAGGTATCGAGCCAAAGCATCCAACCAACAAAACTTTTTGCCATTTTTCCATGCAGAAATTGATTTCCCATATATAGGAAATTGATTTCCCTCACTGTTTTTGCACCTGGATTTTAGTTTTTCGCAGCAGAAATTGATTCCCATATATGGAGAAACCGATTTCCTACGCGAAATTGGCAAAAAGAGAGTAATTTTCAAGTTTGTGGCATGTGCCTCCAATTTTTTTTTTTGAATATTCTTGATTATCCAAAAATAATTCCCCTACCTTGTCATAATTAAATTCCATCATACACCTTTATTTGATGACATGTGCACCACTTGATCTTAATTTTGGCTCCAAAATCAATTACCAAGCCTAATTTTGTTTCCAAATCAAACTCCAAACCACCAATAATCCCAGACCTAAACTCAATAAATAGAGCCCTCATTTCATTCATTCATCAAGCTTTTGATAGCCAAATTCACCTTTCTAAAAATTCTCCCAATCCTCTTCATCTACCTAAATTCACTCAAAGTTCCATTTCCATAAAAGTTAGTAAGCTTTTCATTGAAGCTTACTAATCTTAGAGATAAACCTCCATCTTAACACTTTTTCTTCATTATTTATCTAAATCAAAGCTTAAGAGATTGATAATTAGAGCTTATTTGAAGCATAATTCATATTTGAATAGGTAAATTTTTGGATCCATCATTGTTAAGCTTGATCTTCATCTTTCACAATGTGATCTCTTATTGATCTTTGTTGTTTAATTTTTTGAGCTACTTTTTTTTATTCCATTGGTGCTATTTTCTCATAATTTAATAGAATTCCCGTGCTCAATTAAATTTATGATCATAAGGTGTTTGATGAAAAGTTTGATCAAGAATCATCTCTTTAAAATTTTGTTTTCTAAATATTTCACAGCATAAGTTAATTCCCCATATTCAGGATATCGATTTCTCTCACTAATGTTTGCACCAGATTTGAAAATTTTGCACTAGAAATTGATTCCTCTGTTTGGAGAAATTGATTTCCTGAAGGAAAAATGCAATTTTTTGCTTCGTTTAGGGACTGTTTTGATTCTTTTTCTTTTCCCTACTCCTTTCTTTTGATTGTTTCTTTGGATTACAATTTGAATATCCAATTTCTCGTCAAATTCAAAGGACTTAGGATGGGATGAAGTTGGATAAACATTCATTAATTAAAATATATCTTAGAGTGAATTATTTAATTCATTCTTGGTGCTTTGAATTAGTGATATGTTTAGTGCTTTAATCCATCAATTATGAGTGATTTAACTTGATGATGAAATAATTTTGAGGATGTGATCCAATGTGACTTCTCATTCCCCTTTGCTTCTTCATGTTATCCCTTTCTTGATTCCTTTAAATGATCATTCGTGGCCCAAACTTTATGTTTGTATGTCTAAGTATGGTTGATTGTTTATCTTGGGTCCAATACCTATGAGACTTGTTGTTATGAGGCTTTTATTCTATCAATCCTCTAATGAGTTTTCATTATTCTTGGTCCAAGATCACCACTCAATAATCATTGATCATATTTGTGATCATTAACTTCTAACTTTTAACTTCTAACTTCTAACTTCTAACTCATTAACAATTAACTTTACTTTATGTCTTTATTTTATGGCTTTATTTTTATGCATTTAAATTTTTAGCATTTACATCTCATGCTATTTTCCTTTTTCTCACTTGAGCATTTATTTTTATGCCATCTTATCTTTGCTCACTTGAGCATTTACAATTTATATCATTTTACCATTGCTCACTTGAGCATTTATTTTCATGTCATTTTACCTTTGCTCACTTGAGCTTTTCTTTTTATTTTTAAGACACTTAATAACCAACTTGAACATTAAAATACTTAAGACTCTTTATGGAATATTGGTTACTATCTTTGGCATATTGGAGTTGTCTACTTCTTGGACTTAGGATTAGAAGTCTCGATACTTTGAGACCTTGAGACCTTTGGACCTTGTGTTACTTCATTGTTATTTTGCTTGTATTGGGAAATATTCTATGTACAGGTGTTGTTATGTTGGCCTTAAGTGATCTATATGGCACATGGCTCAATATCGAAGACCTTGCTTTGGGGTTTTAATACCTTGGGTTTCTTTGATACTTCTTTGCTTGTGATTTATTTTCACATGGATGATTGGTAAGCTCTTGGTCTATTATATGCTTGTGGATTTCTTCTAAAGGATGGGAATTCTATATTGACTTCTTTATGTCAAGTGTTGGGTTCTTGTTGGTTAGACCTTTCCTTACCTTAGCTTTTAATTTGTGTACATAGGATAGTTCCTTCATCTCCTTCCATCTTCTTTAATTTCAAAATCTTCTCCCTCATTTTTCAAAACTCTTCTTGTTTTAAACTTGAACCACTTTCATAAAAAACTTGGACTTAGGTCCATGCATTTTCAAAATTCTTTTTGTAATTAAACCCATAATCAATTTAATCATACTTTGACATTTGTTTGAATACTAAAAGCCATTAACCTTATTCAAACCATTTTTCCACTTTGGCTTTTTATTTTAAAACTTTTGCAAAGATTAGACTCTTGTTGATTCTTGTAGTGATGCAAGCTACTATACTTCTACAATATGTAGTAAAGTGAGCCATTTTCCACTTGGGTGTTGAGTGATGTCTTGTTGATTTTAAAATCCAAGCTAAGTTCTCCACTTTGAGATGATGCAAATGCTCCTTTCTCATGATTGTAGGTAGTAAGTATGTTTTCCACTCGAATACGACAAGATGTCTCTTCTCTAAAAATTAACCAACACACCAAAAAAAATTATATTTTTTGAGGAGAACTACGAGTGTCCTGATCCCCTATTGCATGAAAGTTGGTACATAGGCACAAAAGGTTTGCAACCGCAGCGGGTGTAAAAATTGTTAAAAAAAACACTTCTTTTCTCATCTCCACAATCTCATTTTGTAAATATTTTTTTATAGCCAAAATACACAGATTTTCAAAGAGGTTACTGTGGAGTACCATAAATTTTTAGGGTGCTAATACCTTCCCTTTTTATAACCAATCCCTTTACCTTGATCTCTATTTTACTTTGAGTTTATTCGCTCTTATCCCATTCCTTGGATAAAAAAAATGCGGTGGCGACTTTCACTGATTTTGCAAGTTAAGACAGTCTAATAGCTTAGTCTCAACATTTCTACCTCTAAACTTGTGACTGCCACCTCAAAAATTACCAACTCTTCTCATCAAGTGCTTGAACCTTGTCAATGCTTCTCATCATCACCGAGACTACGAAAATTCTCGTGCAGGTCAAATGCATCCATTGAGTTAATTGAATTTAGAAATGGAGAACATCAAGGAGCATGGGATGGGTTAAATAAAATTCGAGCCTTTTATCCTTTGTTTCTTAAATCATGAACCAGGCCATATTACAACCTTCAAAAATCCTAATTGAAGCTAGGTTCACTTTGAAAGCATACTTAGAAAAATTTGTGTTAAACTGACTCCTAATGTTTATTAATTTATTGCTAACCATATTGCTTTTTACACCTTCATTTGTACTCATTCATCGTACACCATATATGTTTTCAACAACAAATTTCACCGTATCTATTTTCCATAACGATTTTCGATTTCAAAAACTTGCATGTGCATCGCGTTAGAATTACTTTTGAAAGGTACATTTTTATGCACAAATCAATACTTAGAATCAAGGAAATCTCAAGAATGGTTTGATCAAAGGTAGTTCATTTCAAGAAGCTCCTAACTAGGGGCAAAGCGTCTAAGAGGACCCTCATAATCAGGGGAAATCCTAATGATCATAGGGGCATATCACCTGAAGATCCTATTAACTAGGGGTAATCATTCTATGATTTGGTCAATTTGGGTCACATCGCAAAACACCAGTTAATCAGGGGAATACATTTCAAGATTCATATATTAGGGGCATTCCATACCAAATTCATATCACACCATGGTGAGATATAGGTCCCTCCTTAGGACATTCCTTCAGACTCTAAAGATTGGAGCATACATTTCAAAATTCAAATGTGGGGGAAGACCATTGCAAATCTCAATCAAAATAAATTGATTCAAAAAACAGTTCATTAGGGAAAAATCATCCCAAGAGTCAATTAATCAAGGGGCATAATGTTTCAAAGTTCAAGGTAGTGGGACCGGCCATCTCAAGTGCACATGATGGCCAAACTGATTCAAAACCCATATCAAGGTGAGTCTCTACAAATACCCAACAAATTGAGGAAAGACAAGTTACGAAGGGGTAAACCCTCCTCCTACTTTAACAATCCCCAAGGAATCCCTTTCCTACATCAGCAATCTTCGAGTTCAAAATGAGTATCAGGAAATCATGTTGGCATAACACCCTGCCATCATGTGACAAGCATCCTTGTTACGTAAGCAACTTCTCAATCTTAACCATCTACGGCCCACCGCAAGGGTGGCCGTTTCAAGTCGTTGCATAAATCATTATCATGCATTGATCATGTTGCTGCGCTCTAGCATCGAACCATGCATATCACCTCATTCATATTTCGATATCAATAATCTAACATCTACAAAAGACCAATCTCACTTGGAATTTACCACCAAAAGCCCAATCTCACTTGGCATTCACACAACAAAATATGATTTTCACAAAGCCCAACCTACTTGGCACCCAGTAACCTTACTATTGTTCATTTTTCCAATCTCCTGATTGATGTTTTCCGGTAACCCTGTCGGTGCCAGTAACCTTACTGTTGTCCATTTTTCCAATAACCCGATTGATGTTTCCCAGTAACCCTACCGATTCGAGTAACCTTACTATTGTTAATTTTTCCAATCACCTAATTGATGTTTCCCAGTAACCCTACCGATGCTAGTAACCTTACTGTTGTTCATTTTTTCAATCACCTAATTGATGTTTCCCGGTAACCCTACTGATGATAGTAACCTTACTATTGGTTCATTTTCCCAATCACCTGATTGATGTCTCTCGGTAACCTTACTGTTGTTTATTTTTCCAATCACCTCATTAATGTTTTCCGGTAACCCTACCGATACCAGTAACCTAACGGTTGGTTCACTTTATCAATCACTTGATTGAAGTCTGCCAGTAACCCTACCGATGTTAGTAACCTTACTATCTTGATTGCTTTTTGGTAATCTTACCGACGCTAATGGCCTTACTATGTTTTTCATATGGTAACCCTACTGATGTTTGTTTCGAAAATCATTTCAAAATCCAGTTCCCGTTAGGTAGGCTACCTTCAAGTCAGCAGTTCCACTTCAAATAACATGTGCATTGCATTGATCATTTATCGCATAAGTCATCGCCATTAATAAATCACATCACACTCATGGCATTATCATAATTACATCTAGCATACGAAAAAATATCAAAAGCATTATCATCAAGCACAACCATATCAATGCATAATCACTTTAACCACGCATTTCATTCAATCATACAAGCCCATGAACATTTGAAAAAATCACAAATCCTATTTACCAGTTGAATCACCTATGTAAATCAAAAATTCAAATCTTATAATTTTCACACTATTATAAATAGCTAACTCAGTTAAGAACAAACATAACCATTAGAGGTACCACAATCAAATTTACACTAGGTGGTATATCTACGATTCATATCCATAGCCTAGTTATTCAAGTTTCAATTATCAAGTTCCAATTATCAAGTTTCACTTACCAAATTTCAAAAATCAAATTCTATTATCAAATTTCAAACCCGCATTATTTATCCCCTAGGTTGTGATAAATATGCAAAATCTATGATACAACTTACTATGTTAGTCCTGAAGTGATAGCAAGTTGTTTTTCAAACCTTTTCAAATTTGTTGGTTTACTCCCTTGGAAAAGGTAGAGTTGATACACACATTGTTTACCCCCTAGGTTGTGGTAGAAATGCAAAATATGCGATGGCATCCTTTCTCATATCAATTGGTTTAGTCCCTTGGCAAAGATAGATGTGTTAATCCATGCTCCAGACGTTGACGAGTTATTTGCATCATCTTATCTTGGTTACCTTTGATATGTACGAGTTATTTGCATCATCATATCAAGGTTATCCATGTTCACATTTTCCCATGCATTGACGAGTTATCTGTGCCGTCTCCACTTGGTTACCTAGATATGTGCAACTTATCTGCATCGTCATATCAAGGTTACCTACAATCACTTTTCCCAAGCGTTGACGAGTTATCCACTTTGTCTTCTCTTGGTTACCTATAAAATGTACGAGTTATTTGCATCATCATATCTAGTTTATCTATGTTACCTTTTCCCAAGCGTTGACGAGTTATCTATGTTATCTTATCTTGGCTATTATGATATGTACGAATTATCCGCATCGTCATATCCTGGTTATCCATGTTTACTTTTTCTCAGGTATTAACGAGTTATTCGCGTCGTCATCTCCTTGGTTACCTTCGCAATTACTTTTTCTCAAGCATATATGAGTTATCCGCGTCATCCTTGCCTTTTTTTACTGTTACTTGCTTTATTTTCCAAACTACTTTTCAAATGTTTTAAAAAAAGTCTCTGGGGAAATATGTGGTATTCCACTATTTAATAACTCTCTTATTCGAACGTGCTAGAACTTCATATTCTCGCACCCATCAATGGAAGAGTAATTAAATAGAGGTAGTTTCCATACTCCAAATTTGTCCGCCTTATTTTCTACAGTCAAATGACTTCCAAACTTGGGTTTTTATAAATTTCTTTGGTTTATTTACACTAATATTTTGGGTCTTATGTTTTTTTTCTTATTAAAAAAATATAATATTTTAGTTTAAATTATTTGAATTTCTTAAATAGCAAAAATTTTTCCACCCTTCATATGCTTTCAAGTGCCTTTTTATTTTGAATAAGGCTTGCAAGCATAAGGTCATGAGTTCAAGTCTTACTGGTCTATTTTTTTAAACATTTTTCCTTTCATTTGTTACTAACTTCATTTCCATTTTCAAAATCACAAAAGTCACATTTTTTTAATTATTTAATTACTATTTTTGTTTTCCTTTATTTATTATATTTTAAAAATATTATTTTATTCAAAAATAACATTTTTTAAATTATTTACTTGAATTGTACATATAAATAATTTCCCATTGTTATACCCTAATTTTTGCCCCTAAGATCTTTCATTATCTCATATTATCAATACATCAAAATCACACAGTACAATTGGTTCTCTCTTCTACTTCATCCTATCTTTAAGTTTACTCTTGAGGGATCACCAAGAAACTTGAATTGTGTATCTTGTACATGTATTTTTTATTTTGATTAACATTTAACTAACATAAAGATATGTATATATTTTTCTTTGGATGTTCATATTGTAGGTGATGACACAACTGTATCCATCTCACCATCTAACCTAGGGTTTTGAGGGATATTCCTCAGTCAAATGATTCTTCAATGGATTGAAAGAGTTTAAGCTTCAAGGCTATGTCTATGATATCAAGGTGTTTTGGTTCAAAGAGCTCTCTCACCTTATTTATGTCAAGTTTTCCTCAAGCTTGGTGGTGGTATTCATCAAGAAGATTCATAGGTTCATGTGTTTCTTTCCATGCCTTCTTCAACAAGTTTCATTGAGACTTAAGCTCCAACTTTGAGTGTGATTTAAGACAACATCATTTCAAGGTCTAATGTGATCTATCATGCTCTATTTTGCAAAAAAAAATCAAAATATTCAAGGTTGACTCAACAAGTTTGACCTAATGGAACAAGTACTTGAGTTAGTGGTCACAAGTGCATAACTCTCTCAATTTTCAACATTTTGATTTGGCTCTTTTTGCTATGGGTTCTTATCATCATCTACAATAACTTCTCTTCACATGAAAAGATTCAATTGTGCAAGGAAAATCATCAAAAGTTAAAAGGGGTTCCAAGTCATTTTGACACTCTCTGAGCTAGGGTTTGCTGACTTCCAAGGACCATATCTTGCTCCTTTTTTGAGATTTTTGATTGATTCCAAATCCATGAATCTCTTTAAGGGTCCTTAAAAAGTTATATTCAAGGGTTTAAGGTTAATTTTTAATGGAAGATCACTAATGGTTGAAGAAGATTACAAGTCCATTGAAAAGGTTATCAAATTCTCTTGTGAGACTTCAAAGGATCATAACTTGATCATGTTTTATCTCCTTCAGCTCATTATTTTTCTAAAATAATATTTGGTATGTATATTACAACTTTGTTTCAATATTAAAGACTTGAAAATTCTTAGAAAGTTGTTAAAGAATTGAAAAGATTATAGCTTATTTGTGAATTTCCCCAAATTTGTTCATCATCTTCCAAAGACTATAACTCTTTCAATTTTATGATTTTTTAGTGATCTCAATTCCATAATTCAATAAAAGGATCTACTTTATTTCATCTTCAAGGATCAAGATCAAATTTTGAATGGAAGGGCATGTAACTTTGAAGAACATTATAGGTCATTTTGAGGTTCCATACTTAGAATTTTTCTAAGTGTCAAATACCTGTGTGTTTTTCCTGATTTCAAACTTGAATAACTTTTTGCTCAAGTATCCAAATTCTACCTTTCTTGGCACATTGTGAAGTTTGTTGTGATATATTTCCATTTCAAAAATAATGAGATCATAAAGCCTCCTAAATTGTGTGCCTCATGCTCTTCAAGTTGCTTCCATGAAATTGAGTTTTTGCTTGAAGTCAGAATTTTATTTTTATAATGTGGCTTCTAATGATCAAATTGTTGCCCGTTTTTAACTTAAACACGTTTAACCAAGTTACAAAGAATGATTAGAGCATTGAAATGCAATAATTAGCCGAGTTTTGAGCAAGTTCAAGTCACACTTTTCTTATTTTCGGGCTTCACTCAATTTCCCTCCAAACCTCACTATTTCTTCCAATTATTTTCACCATTCATTTCCTTATAAATAGAGGATCATTCCTCACTTTTTTCCTTAAGCTTGGATAGCCAAAAAAGCTCTTCCAAACTCTCTCCATAGCTCACATTTCTGAGTTTCCGATTTCTCATTTCCTTCACTTTCAGCTCTTATTTCATGATTGATTATTCATCCTTGAACTTCCCTGAAGCTAACAGAAGAAGAACCAAGCCTTTAAGTGCTCTAAATCGTACTAGCCAAGTCAAGTTTCAGAGCAAAATTCTCAGACTTTATTCAGGTAGAATTCTTCACATTTCACTTAAAATAAATTGCTAATAGGTAGTCTCTTCTTTTTTGAAGCTCATGCTTCTTATGGTTTTCATTTTCCTGGTGAATTTATCATTTAATTTTAAAACTCGTTTTCACTTTTTCTTCTAGTTTTTTCCAAATCGAGTGAGCTATAGGTTATATAAATTTTTTACGAAGGCATGGTTGTCTTTGTCTTGATGAGACGAAGCGAATGACGCTATTTTGAGCTTTCAATTTTACCGTTTGTAGAACCTGCAACTCTCGTGTGGCTAGAGATTTAAGATGATATGACATGTCATCTCTCAACCAATGACATGATGCCACACTACTTTTTCAAAATTTGTTTTAAATAAATGATTCAGTGTGTTATTCACTAATGACCATAACATGTACAGTGCGTCAGATCCCTTAAATTTGATTAGTAATGCGTTTTGACAATGATCAGATGGTCCATATTTTTTTGGTTTATTATTTTATTTTCTTATTTTTATTTTAATTATTTTAAACTTTAAAAATTCATAAAAAAATCATTTCAACTTCTAAAATTGTGAAAAAAATTATCAAAAATACTTTTGATTTTTCTCTTTAGGACTTTTATTTTTTTCACAATTTTATTTTGTGATTTGGTTTTTATGATTTCTCACTTTATTTGACTTGTTTTAATTGTGTAAAAATACTTTTTGGTCACTTTAAATTCTAAAAAAATTATGGAAGGATCCAATGACCTCTTGACAAATATTGGTGACCTCATTTTATTTTTATTTTTTATTTTACTTTTTTTTCATAATTTTTGGCTTATTTTGCTTGTTTCTTTATATTTAAAAAAATAGTTTCTGACTTTAAAAATTCTAAAAATATTTGTCAACACATGTTGACTCATGTTTGACCTCTGATATTTTTTTATGATTTTTATTTGATGTTTTAATACATATTGTGTATTTTACCAATTATTTCATTTTTAGATCATTTAAATTTTGTTTTTATATTAAATATATTTTATTATTTTTTGATTGGTCCTGATCTGGAGGTACTTGAGTGTTATTTTGGGACAAGTTCCTCAACCTCATTGGATCTTGTGTGTTGAAAGGTTGAAAAACCAAATCCACCAAATTGGATGAATGATGTTGATGATATTTGAAACTCTAATTTCATCTGATACATTGGTTACACTATCATTCCCCTCCCTCTTCATCTTATCTCTTTCTTGTTTTTACTTGTGCTACATGTTTTTGGAGAATTATCTACATATCATTTCTCTAACATGTTTGCTACATAGTGTTGTAACCCAATTTTTCCCCCTAAGATTTCCCTATCATATCATATCAACTCGATCATAACAAGATCATATTAGGGTTGATTTTTCCTCTTTTTCTATCTCCTATATTTAAGTTTGCTCTTGAGGGATCTCCAAGCACCTTAGTTGTGTATTTTGTATATGTGTTGTTGATTAACTTCTAATCAAAATGCAAAAAAAAAAATTGGTCTTTATCTTTGTATATTTGTGTTTGTAAGTAACGAGTCAAAGCATATGACAAATAAAGTTTTTCGGTATTATTTCCCTAAAATTTCTTTTTGCAAATAAAAGGAATTAAATTTTTTCATTTTTTTCACTATGTAATCGATTTCTCTTAGATTGCAATCGATTACATAAAGTGTATTTTGTGCAATATTTAAAAAACACTGATGCAATCGATTGCTCCCAGAGTGCAATCGATTGCACAGAGTGAATTTTTGGAAAAAATCAGCAATTCCAAACTTGTTATTTTTTTTGCTGCAATTTTTCTTCATTTTTTTAAAGATATATCATTAATTCAAATTTTGCCTCCAAGAATCAATTACCAAGCCTAATTTCATTTCCCAAACCAAACTCCAAACCACCACTAATCCCAAGCCTAAACTTTATAAATAGAGCCTTCATTTCATTCAAATCCCATGCTTTTGATATCCAAATTCACCTTGCTAAAATATCTCTTAATTCCCTCCATCTACCAAATTCACTCAAAGCTCCATTTTCAAAAAAAAGTTAGTAATCTTTGCATTGAAACCTACTAATCTTTGAGCTAAACCTTCATCCAAACTCTTTTTCCTTATAAACTCTCTACATCCAAGCTTGGGAAATTGATTCTTGGGGTTGAATTGAAGCAAATTCTTGAAGTTGTTTTGATAATTCTCTAGATCTACCTTTGGTAAGTTGGATTCTTCATCTTTCACCACGTGATCTCTTGTTGATCTTTGGATTTGGTTCATTGAGCATTGTTTTGTGATTCCATTGGTGTTATTTTCTCATGATTTAATGGAATTTTCATGCTCAATTAAATTCATGATCATAAGGTGTTTGATGGAAAGTTTGAAAAAGAATTAGGCCTTTTGAAATGCTGATTTGCTGTTTTGCACAGGGTGCACAGAATGAATTCACTTATTTTTTAAAGAAAAAAACTGACGCAATCGATTGCTTCCAGAGTGCAATCGATTGTAACAGAGCCAAAATGTGTTTTCTGCCTTGTTTTAGGGTTGTTTTGATCTATCACTCTTTTTCTACTCACTCCTTTTTATTGTTGCTTTGGATTGCAATTTTAAATGTCCAATTTCTCTTTAAAATCAATGGATTTCGGGTGTAGATGAAGTTGGATAAATGTTCATCAATTAAATTCTATCAAAGAGTGAATTATTTAATTTATTTTTGGTGCTTTGGATTAATGATATGTTTAGTACTTTAATCCATGTAGATGAGTGATTGAATTTAAAGATGAAATAAATTTGAGGTAGTGATCCAAATTAGCTTATCATTCCTCCCCCCCCCCCCCCCCCCCCTCTCTTCATCTTATCCATTTCTTTTTTATTTGTGCTACATGTTATGGAATGATGATCTCAATATCATTTACCCAAACATGAAGTACATAGATTGCTATTGACCGGCCTCAAAATAGGTGTGACTTCTACATAAGTCCATTTACGATTACTTAACATAGCACTAAATTTTGTCCCGGTTCAAGAAAATGATCATTCGTGGCTCAAACCTATGTTTGCAAGCCCAAGTATGTTAATTTGAACCCTTTTATCCAATAACCTTGAGATTCATTGTTAGGAGGCTTTGGTTCTACCAATCCTCCAATGGATCTTCATCAATTTTGGTCAACGCGGATCACTTAAACATTATTGATCATTAAATGTTGCTTTGAGGATTCGTAAATGGATGATATACTTGACAAAAAGCAAATGCAACTTATTGTTGAGAGGCTTTGGTTCTACCAATCCTCTAATGAGTTCCAAATGCAAGTTCCAAGATGGTCATCTAACTAACCATTAACTTCTAACAATTGACTTTATTTTATGCTTTTATTTTTTTTCTTTTACTTTATGTACCATTTACTTTAGCATTTACATTTCATGTTATTTTCATCTTTGCTCACTTGAGCATTTACTTTTATGTCATTTTTATTTTACTCACTTGAGATTTTCTTTTCTTTTTAAAGATACTTAATAATCAACATGAACCATAAAAAACTTTAATGATACTTGGACTATTTGGTTACTATCCATGGCATTATGGAGTATTGGACTTCTTGGACTTAGGATTAGAGACCTTGATCATATATTGGAGACCTTGTGACCTTAATTGATATTTTTGTCTGGAGTCCTTGAGGTTTACCTCAAGACATTGGGTTGTTTGTTTATTTTGTGTACAGGTTATTGTGATTACATAATTTGTCTGTAATCTGGAGTTCATCTGTAAACAGTCGTTACTCTGCCCAATTTTTATGAAGACTTAATGCAATTAAAGTTTGGTTTTATCAAGAGGTTTAGTATCCTTGCTTGGTTTCAATCCAAAGAATGGGAATTCTATCTTGACTCATAATGTCAAGTGTTGGCTTCTTGTTGGTTAGATGGTTCTTCTCCTTAGCTTTTACCTTATGCTTTAGGATAGTCTCTTCATCTCCTACCATCTTCTTTAATTTCAAAAATCTTCTCCCTCCTTTTGAAAACTCTTCTTTTTTTCTAAACTTGAACCACTTTCATAATAAACTTGGACTTAGGTCCATGCATTTTCAAAACATTTTTCATAAATAAACTTCAATCAACTTAATAATACCTTGACATTTTTTGCGAGAAGACTAAAAGTCAACCAATATCATTCAAACTATTTTTGCCACTTTGGCATTTTACCTTTAAAACTTTTCTCAAAATATTGGACTCTTGTCAATCCTTGTAGTGATGCAAACAACTATACTTCTACAATACGTAGTGAAGAGAGATATTTTCCACTTGGGTGTTGAGTGAGGCATTGTTGATTTTAAAATCCAAGTCATATCCTCCACTTCGAGATGATGCAAATTCTCCTTTCTTATAATTGTGGGTAGTAAGTATGATTTCCACACGTACAATAAAAATGATGTCTTATCTTATAAAATTAACCAATACAGTTGTGTTTTAAAATTTTTAAAGGTGAACTATGAGTACCTTGATCCTCTATTGCACGGAAGGTGGTACCTAGGCACTAAAGATTCACAACTGTCGTGGATGCAAAAATCATAAAAAACATTTCTTCTCTCACCTCCACCATCTATTTTTATACAACATTTTATGGCCAAAATATACATATTTTACAAAGAGGTTCTTGCGGAGTACCATAGATGTTTAGGGTGCTAATACCTTCCCTTTGCATAACCAACCCCCTAACCTTGAATCTTTCTCCTTCTTTTGGGTTATTCGCTCTTTTCCCATTCCTTTGGAAACAATAAAGCGTGGTGGCGATTTTTATTTTGATATGTATAAGTCTAGTCAATCCAATGGCTTAGTCTTAAACATTTCTACCTCTACAGAAAAAAATAGCCACTTCACTAGGAAAAGATTAACCTCTTGTTGGTCCATCCCTAAGTGGGTTAAGCTTATCTTTGTTTATATTTGTATATGTTTTATTGTTGTTTATATGTTATATGTTGCATATATGTTTGTCTGGACTTTCTTGGTTTTCAGGGTGCTTGGGGATTTCTCATAAGTCCTATACCCGAACTTGGGAAAACTTAAGATAGGACGGGCGGTATAGTCATGTTAACTTTAAGGGAGTAATGCCAAAAAAGGAGACATGAGATCTCCCACTCAGTGGAGGTCCCTTTGAATGTAGTGTTGTTTACCGAGTAATCGGGAAGACGTACTGCTTTCAACCTGGGAGCCTGCTGAAACTGAGGACCGTAGAATACCTAACCCATCTTGGCCTTTTAGGTGTAGTGAGGAAGCTATGACGAAGTAATCCAGAAATAGTTGTCACGCGATACTATGCTCGAACGAGTTTTCTTTGAGAATATTACTAATTACCAAGTTAATCGGGAAGTTGGTAATATCCGAAGGAAGGATGTAGACTCTGGGAACCTCTAGAACCTTGTTCGGCAGGTGATAACTTTTAGACCAATGCCTTATGGGTAGTACCTTCGACCTCATGCTCGCGATGTTGAACCTACGAACCCTATGCTTGTGATCTTGTGTGTGATTTTTGCATCTTGCATCCATGCACACATGAGCATTATTTTAACTAAATTTTAAGGAACTTAAGACTTTTGCTTGCAAACATCACAAGTTTTGTAATTATGGATTTTGGAAAGAGTACTAAGAAGTACAATGTCAAGAGTCCTGATTCAGAAGAATTAAGAAAGCCTTAATCCTTGGTATCTAGTCCTTGGGACTTCAAATTCTCCTAGCTATCTTGAAGATGGATTTCTCCACGCTCTTGATCTAGTTCCTAAATCCTTTGTATTAGTGATTTATTTTCCTGATTGTCAGCAAAGTAGAAGATAAGAGTCCAAGAGGATTTATTTTCCTTTAGCATTCCAAATTCAAGCCCAAGAAGATTTTACAACACGGTGTTGGATCTTAATTGGATGCAGTTCATTTGGACCTGATGATTTAGCTTTCTCTTTCTTCAGTTTAGGATTAGTGAAATCTTGTACTTCCAATGTAATCCTCCCAATATTAATGAAATGAGTTTTTCGGTTATCCCAATTATGTCTTTTAATTGATGTTTGCATTCGTTTATAATGTTCCAAAGTTCTTTGAAAACTTGGTTTTAAAACTTTTAAACAATCATAAGCATTGCATATCATGCATCATTCTCACTTATGTCTTGATTTCGAGAGTTTCCTGGAGTCTTATCCTCTGGTCTTTGTCTTCAGAAGTCAAGTTATCTCGTTGGTGCAACACTCGTGCTAAGAGAAGATGGAAAACCTTAAGAAAGAGATCTTTGAACTCGGCAAAGAGGTAACTACTTTGAAGGCTGATATGGAGTATCTAACTGCTTTTGTTGAACCTTTGGTTGCTGCCCAAGTCAATCCTTCTGGGAAGGAAGAAGAGATGGCAAAGGTCTTCACAGAAACTATGAAATCATTCTTTCATGAGAAGGTGATAGTCAATGTGCCCAGTGATTTCCCTAAAAAAGTGAATGAGGGAGTGCTTCTAGAAGAGGATGTCTGAAAGGGATGTTCATCTAAATATGGTGGCTCAGCTAGTGGTGTGAAGAAGTTTGATAATAACTTTTCCAAGAAGAGAACCAGAGGAAGAAATAATTATCGTCAGAATCAACATGTTTCTCCTGTCATCCCTGTGTTCAACTTACCTCATGTTGCTCCAGTTTGTCAACAAACTCAGCAAGTTATTGATCAAAGGAAAACTCAGTTTGACCCAATTCCTATGATGTATACTTAATTATTGCCTGATTTGTTGCAAAAGAATTTGGTTCATACAAGATCACCACCAGCTATCCCAGAAGTAATTCCTTGGTGGTACAATGCTAGTGCTTTCTGTGATTTTCACCAAGGCGCCCCTGGGCATGACATTGAGAATTATTTTCCATTGTAGATAGAAGTACAAAATTTGATAAAGAGTGGTATCTTATCCTTCAAATATGTTAACCCACTGCTCAAACATGATTGAAGGATACCTTGGAGTTTAAGGATGATTAGCCTTCTCAATTTATTAGCATTTTTACTGCTTTCTCATTTGTAATTTTTTTTATCGTTTATCATTTCACTGTTTGCATGTAAGAACTTGTTTACATTTGAATGTTTAATCTTAATACAACAAGTATGTATCTCTTGAAGAAATTCATTTGTTTCACTCGTATTTGTTTTCAATTTTAAATTGCTTTATGTGATACAGTGGCAGAACTGAGTGTTGTACTGGTTTTGCGTTTGTGTTCGCAAATGTTGCGGTAAGCAAGAGTCGCCACCGACTTTTCTTTTATCCAAATTAAGGAAAGGGTGAAATGAACAGAAAAATACATTTTCGAGAATTTTTTGAGTAAAGGGGGTAGATTATGGAAAGGGAAGGTGTTAGCACCCTTTCCATCCATAGTTTTCTACGGGCTCTTAGATGCTTAGCTCATGTTTTGAAATACTTTGTGCTTTTGTGTGTTTTTGAAAAGTATTTTTGAAATTGTCTTAGTGCGGCAATTCGCTTTATGATAACTCTTGTATCGGTCCTCAAGAGTGTTGACAAAGCGAATGTTTTTGAAAGTGTTTTTGAAATGTTTTTTGTGTGAAAAGTTTGTTTTACTTTGAGAAAGCATCTAACAGTTATCTACTTGTACTCGAAAAAAGTTTGTTCTTTTCCTCCTATCCTTTAGAAAATGTTATCCTACCATTAGTGAGTAGGTATCCCTATCGTTGGATGTTTGAGGGACAATCGAAGGGACATACAGTCATAAAGGAAGCATGTAGAGACGCTTTAGCAATTTTGTTTAGGGACTAGATCATTTACCGAAAGGCAAATGTAGGGTCATCGAGGGACTATGATCTTTTTGATTTGCGGGTC
Source organism: Vicia faba (assembly GCA_948472305.1). Lineage (NCBI taxonomy): Eukaryota > Viridiplantae > Streptophyta > Magnoliopsida > Fabales > Fabaceae > Vicia > Vicia faba. Next base: position 307,927,706 of record OX451740.1, on the reverse strand, counting down.
TTTGCTAAAGCGTCCCCGTTTCGAGGAACATGACTGTTTTATTTTCGAAGGCAACCAAAGTGGGTGTACCCTAGAGTTGTACATGTGCAATGTGTGCTTGTTTCAGTTATTTGTCTTTGAATTTAGGTTTGCTAACATTTTACTTTTAGTCTTTTCATACAAGCCTAATTACTAACAGTTAATATTTTGCAGAAATTTAAAGTGTGGGAATCGTAAATCCTACGCTATTACAGTGCTTCGGGGAGGGGGTAATTACAAGTTCAAATGGGGAAAAAATAAATAAAGCGATAAAATCCTATTTTAATCTATTACAATCCATCAGCAGATAAAAAAATATGAAAAAAGAAAAATAGAAAGGAAATATAGAACGCGCTCGAATTGGAAAAAATACGTCTAAAACCCTATTAATTTCTAAGTAAACAAGAAAATATTTTTAGTTGTTTTTGTTTATAAAAGAAAATAAAAATTAAGTCTATTTAATTTTAATTTCAAGAAAAGGTTAAAATAATTAATTAATTTGTTTACAAAATTAATTTGATTAATAAAACACTAACCTAATATTTTTTTTGTGATTTTTTGATTTAAAGTTGATTCAAATGATAAAGTCAATAAAGAAATAACAAAAACAAAAATAAAAATAAAAGGGGCATCCTTCGATCCAAGGAGAAAAATGGGAGGCTTCGATCCAGAGAAGGTGTCTTTCGATCCAGGGGAAAAATGAGAGGCTTCGATCCAGAGAAGGAAATGTCTCCTTCGATCCAGAGAAGGAGCTGTCTTCTTTGATCCAGGAGGGCAGACTACTTTTCGATCCATATCTGCAAGACAAGCATTAGAACAATAAAGATGCAAGACCTAGGTGTCGAACCCAGGTCCTTCGATCTTGTGCGCGCTGGTCAGCTCAGGCTTGATCTGCAGTACAAGCGTTAGAAAAAGAAATAGATACAAACCTGGGTGTCGAACACGGGTTCTTCTCCTGCACATACACCTGCAAGTTTGATCAAGTGCTAGATCGAAACAGATCCAAAGACCCTACCCTACGTATGATCATTTCCTAAACCCAAATTTGGGGTTAAAACTAGCACAAGATCTTTGTACCACCTAGTTTGAGGCCTGGCTACTATGAAGCCTTAAAATGGCACCCTGTACTTCCACACTTATATTTGTATGAATCATCAATAAGAACACAAACATGCATATAAAAACAATTCAAATAGTAATCAAAAAGTTGTGACCCAGAACTTTACCAAGGACTGGTGGGCTCGATGCGTGGCTTTTGGCTAGTGCTTGGGAACACTTCTTGTAGACTTTAGGGAGTGAATAGAGCGTTGCTGAAGACTCCTTCGATTGGGACCACTTATAAGGTTTTTGATAGATTTGGGGTGGTTTATAGGGTAGCGTGTCTCTAATGTGTGTGTATGTCTCGCTCTTGTGTGTATGTCCTTCTTGTGTGTGACTCTTTCTTGTGTGTATCTCCTCGTTGGCTTGTGGAAGTGGCTTGTATTTATAGGAGACGTGGGTGCATGGAAATGGCAAGAGACATCCATTACCCAAGATTTGAAGGCCATGAGACCAAAATCAGACACATTAAAGCACTTCCATTTTTGAAACATTCATGCCTCTTTGAGCCTTAGGATAAACCTGGATACATTTGGCTCCTTCCAGACCAATCGAAGTTTCATTTGGCATGAATGCTTGTGCAGGAAGCTTGAGTATGGAAATATGTGGGAATTTGGGCCAGCCAGCATTTTTGCATATTTCTATTTCGTTTTGGCCAACTAGATCTAATATTTGACCAAACCCCTTTCTTTCAGACAACACTAAGTGTCGTTCAAATGGGCCTTTGAATTTCTTCTTCGAATGGATCATTTACATGTCCTTCGAATGGCTTTAGATTGGACCCATATATTTTCCTTAGCTGTTTGATTCAAATACCCCCAAGTGAGAACTTTATTCTGTCAATCGAAGCCTCATTTGTCCCTTCTTTCGAATGCCTTTGCACAAGAGGTCTGGGCATGGCTACATGTAGGACCAAGACCCATCATAAGACAAACTTGCATTCATTAATTATGTGTCTCCTTCGAATGGCCATCAATATGTGTCCTTCGAATGGATTTTTGGGGTGCTCATTCAAAGAGGTCATATTGTGTGTCATAGTGCAAAAACTGTGTTAAGGGGTCTTGGACTTGAAATCAAGCATAGAGCAAGTCTTTGCCTTATGCATTGAAGGAAATCATAGAAGAAACATTTTCCCTTGTGAATTCAAAGCAAGCATGAAGGGGCTTTTGGCCTAGTAAATTAAAGGGGACTTTGAAGAGGCCTTTAGCCTTGTTAATCGAAAGGAACTTGTAGAGGTCGTTAGCCTTGTGAATCAAAGGCAAGTCTGAAGTAGCCAATGTGCAGTCAAAGCCTTGTGATTTGAACGTTATCGAAGGGGGACCCAACGCCCACTCAAAGCTTGTGAATCAGACATGCATCGAAGAGTGCCAAATGCCTAATTGAAGACTTTGAATCAAAGCTTTCCCGAAGGATTTAGATTCCCAATTGAAGCTTGTCAAGATGCCAATCAGAATACACCTTGTTCAGATTCCAATAGAAAGACACTTGATTATCTTCAAAAAAATTCATTTCCTTTAGGAAAGTGTTTGTAACCAACCATGTAAGAAAAGATCTTGGAAAACATGAGAGGGAAAATTTTAGGGTACAACACTTTATGATACCAACTTGTTATCCATTCTCTCACCTAAGCAGAGATTGGATGGAGGATGATGATATTAAAACACAAATTTTCTGGTTGTATGCTTTTAGATAAAACCCTGTTGACGATATACAGGCATCGTTTCAAATCCCCAAACACCGGAGATATAAGGGAGTGAAACCTTTGTTAACCCCTTTGAGCCTTGAAGTAGGAGTTTCTTTTTCTATTCAGAAAAAAACCATCATTTTTAACCCGGGGCAGAGTAGTGTTCAGTTAATATGATTGCATATTCAAATCTCATCAAGAGTGCGCATCTAAGGATACAATAATGGTTATCCTTCAAGAGGTGGAGGGAATTCAAAACCGCAATGTTTAATCTTCGCATATCATTAATGTGCATATAAAGAAGACATTATCCCAATGGGTGTCTCTCACACATCATGAGATCAACAGATGATGATACAATAATGGTTATCCTTCATCTACTCAGAAATAGGGCAGTCATAATTCCTTCGACAAGTCACAAACGACTCGAAGTCACGTGACATGTTTAAAAAGAAAAAAGAAAAAATGATATGAATAAAAAAATGATGATAATGAAAAAGAAAGAGACAAAAGCCCCTCTAAGTCGGAACGTGAAAAAAAAATCGCTTAGGCAAAAGTCAGGGCATCCCACTGCACTTCAGAGTCAAAGTCAAAAGGAATTTGTCCAAAAAGCAAGGAAGAAATGGAAAGCCTAAAATGCGATAAAGGATTAGTGTGAAATCCTCAGCAAAGAACAGATTCGTGTGACAAGAAACCCAAAAGAAGCAGGAATGACTGACTTGCATATCCAAAGAAAACCTTGTTTGATTCCTTAACCATCTCGAAATTTATTTTTAGAGATGAATGTTCGTGTCAAGTTAACTGAACTTAGGACTGAAGAACATCACGAAGGGGGGGGGGGGCACCAAATATTTTTAGCCTTAAATCTTTTTTTCTAAAACCATGAACTAGACCATATTACAACCCTCAAAAGTCCTAATTGAAACAAGTTTTATTTTGAAAGCATACTCCAATGGGATAGTGTTTCCTGACTCCCATTAATTTTTCTAAATTATTGTGATTGGTATCATATGCTTTTGTTATCTTTCATACAAAAAATCCATGTCGCATCCTGGCTAGTGATTCGTTCACAAGGTTTTGCGACATCTTTTCAAATAAAATCTTCAAGACTTACATAATTGTTGCATTAGAGTTTTCATTCTTAGAATAAACATTTTTCTGCTTGTAAAACAACTTCTTGATATCATGAAAGTTTACATTTGAGTATCAGCAAAAGGCATGTTACGGAGAAGAGTTGCGGAGCAAAGAGGATGCAACATTCATCAAATCTATGGCAATTACATCAAGATTCGACAAATCTCTAGAAGCCATTTGATCAGAAAGGTTATCTTAAAAGCATGCAGCCAAAGGCAAGTTGTGTAAGTTACCTTGATCAGCACGGTAAGCTTGGGACACCAGATTGGTTTCCAAGGGCATATCTAGATTTCGTCAAGATAGTTGTTATGTCTACCCCAAGCCGAGAATATTCCTCAAGCATGATTGTTTCTTGTGATTTGTTTTGTAGATGTGTGTCTGGCTTCCTCTAACAGTTGTTGATCAATTAAAGAGTTTCCTACAGGTTGTGTTATGGTGTTGGATTTATAATCCCATTTTTCCAGTCTTGTTGCAGACTTCTCCAACTGAGTATGATTCTTTACCTAGCCAAGTGGTGATCAAACGGAGGTTAAAAAGAGATATGAATCCTTTACTCATTTGATGGAGTTATTTATCCCTTTTGTGTATTTAGAATTGATATGAGATCTCTTGTAGAGTATTTCCCCCTCCAGTTACGACATTATTATTGTTATGTACTCCCTAAGTAGCTAGACAATGGCAGTATCTTTTCTAAGAAGTGTTGAGACAATTGTCAACTTTTAGGGTTTTCGGATGATGAGTTTGACAACCTATGTTTGATGGCACTTTAGAAAGGTGAAACTTCAAAGGTATTCAATTATGATTTTGATAATGAATACTCTTATAACGAATTATCGCAAACTTTTAATGACATGTATGTAGATTCTATAAACTCCTTTAAGAAGATTTCTCTCCAAAAAGAAACTATTATTACATTTGAACATGAGATAAATAATATTAATTATGCTTTAGATTGTATTAAAGGCATACATACATATCTAGTTGATGAGTGTTATAATGTTTATGATACTTTAGTTGAAAATGTGGAAAATGTATAATGTGTTGAATGTCCAATTTTAAAACATAAAATTGAATATCTCAAAGGATAATTAACTCATTCTACTTCACTATCTTGTTCTTATTCTATTTCTTCAAGTGAAAGAGGGATGTTTTTCATTAAAAAAACCCTATGTCACTAGGAGAAATAGAAGAAGCATTTCATTGAAAGAGGTTTGTCATTATTGTGGTGATAAGGGGCACATTAGGCCTAAATGACACATTAGGAACTTCCAAGTTCCAAATGGTATAGGTTCCTAAGAAAAATGTTGGGCCTTCAAACATAAAGTTCAAGATTTGTTGGATTCTTAGGATATCACCTTTGATAAGCCGAATATCAAGTCAAACCCCATGCCTCTGCATGGTGGACCAATAATAAATACAATTGAAGTAGTCACTAACTTTGAGGCAGCCAGACGAGTAAAGGCCCCAATAAATTTGTTGAAGGAATATCTATTGGAGTGTGGGTTCCTTTTGGAACATAATGAAGCTTTTGAGAAGACGTTATAAAAATTGGTGGACCAGGGTATATTCCAATTCGGATCATACCCTTAAGAAGAATATGTGGCTGTGATCGAGGGAAGTACAAAGAAGCCATTGGTAAGTCCTTGCCAAAGGCCAAACCTTAATAAGAAGACTCTTGTGATTCCATGGGGAGAATCAACAGAAACACCAATAATGACACCAAGACAAACTCTGAGGATACCAGTAGTTCCAAAGACTATGATGGTAATTAGGGGGCCATCTTCTACCCCTTACAAAAATGACAACACAGTACCATGGTGTATACTACAATGGTTTAAAGCAAGAGTGTGAGTCATCGTCGAGTTAAGGACCTGCAATCTCAAATATAGCAAGAACAAGGGGCATGGCCCGCAGTGGTCGAATCTTTGCCTCCGAAACGCAAAAGACAAATGATGTTATGGTGAAAAATAAAAATGATACATTGGTGAAAGACAAAGGAAAAGCAATGGTGGAAACAAGTCAAGAACAAGAGCCTCCGAGAAAGAACTTTATTGAGCAAGAGGAAGAAGAATTCTTGAAAATAATCAAAAGAAGTGATTATAGGGTCGTGGATCAACTTCACCAAACCTCATCCAAAATTTATATACTCTCGTTGCTCATTAACTCAGAAGCGCATCGAGACTCACTAATGAAGGTTTTAAGTTATGCTCATGTTGCAGAAGAAATTATTGTAAACAAATTTGACAATGTTATGGAAAATCTGACATCTGGATCATATCTGGGTTTTGATGACAGTGAGTTGCCTCCACAAGGCCGAGCTCACAACAAAGCTTTGCATATCTCCATTCAGATAGATACTACAAGCCTGTCCAGGGTACTCACCGATATTGGTTTTTCCCTCAATGTACTACCAAAATCCAGCTTGATGGAGTTAACACTAGATGGTGTTGTGATAAGACTAAGTTCTACGATTGTTAAAGATTTTGACGGTTCTCAAAGTTCAGTATTTGGAGAAGTGGACCTTCCTGTCAAGATCGGCCCACATATGTTCTATACCACTTTTCAAGTCATGTATATAGAACCAACGTATACATGTTTACTTGGAAGGCCCTGGATTCATGCAGCATGGGAAGTCACTTCGACTTTACATCAGAAACTTAAGTTCTTCATTGAAGGAAGATTGGTCATAATCGATGGTGAAGAGGACATCTTTGTCAGTCACGTAGAATCCTACATGTATATCAGTGCTGATGAAGACTGTATAGCCACGCCCTTTCAAGTATTAGAGGTTTCCTCAATGGTAACTCTACCAGTGGAAAAAATCAAGAAACCTACTGTAACTTCGTGGAGAGATTTACAAGTAGCGGTGGAAAGTGGTACCTCAAAGGATTAAGGAAAGCTACCAGAAATACCTGAAAAGAAGAATCGTTTTGGTTTGGGATACGAATTATCAAAGGCTACTCTAAAAGGGAAAGCATGGTTTCCTCCAATCCAGGAGACCTTTGTTAACAAAGAAGTAGAGCATGGCGGGCAGGTGGCAATGATATCTAACAAGAGCAACATCAAAAGGGCATCTGATTTCATCCATAAATGTGCCTCAGGAGAAGAGCTCAAGAATTGGACAGATATGGAGATTCCAGAGATCTTTTTCTTTCCAAAGTAATTTTTCTTATTTTTGAAAGAACCTATGTCAAGCCCAAGGCATAGGGGTTGCTTGTAAGAGTCCCCTAATTTGTTTCAGATAGTGTTCATAATTAATGAAAGTTATGTTTCGCATTCAATTAAGATCCCTATCTTTCTCTAGCATTTATCTCTTATATTTAAAATGGAATTATGTTTCTTCATATGCATTTTTCAAATTCACATACTAAAAATTGCACCAAAACATGATAAATGTGCAGATCCATGCCCAAAATCACTGATAATGTTACTACTGATATCCAATATAATTTTGATGCACCCATCAACTAAGCTGAAGAGGAAGATGATGAAGATCTTGAACTTTCTAAAGAATTGGCGACGGAGATAGAGAAAAAAGTTGGCAATATACAAGTATACCGGGAATCTATTGAGACCATTAACCTTGGCACATAGGAAGATCCAAAAGAGATCAAGTTGGGGCAATATTGGAGAAAAGCGTCAAAGAAATACTGATCAAATTAATTCACGAATATGTAGATATATTTTTCGGGTCATATAGAGATATATCAGGATTGGATACATACATCGTGGTGCATAGACTACCTCCCAAAGAAGGTTTCTCTCCAGTTAGGAAGAAGCTCAGAAGAACTCGTCCATACATGTCCAACAAGATTCGAGAAGAGGTCCTTAAAAAATTTGAAGCGGGGTTCATAGTGGTGGTAGATTATCCATCTTGGATAGCTAACATCGTGGTAGTACCCAAGAAGGATGGCAAAGTACGCATGTGTGTAGATTATCGGGATCTGAACAAAGAAAGTCCCAAAAACGATTTCTCGTTACCTTACATAGATCTTTTGATGGATAATAGAGCTCAGGCTTTGGTATTCTCATTCACGGACGATTTCTTGGGATATAATTAAATCAAAATGGCACCCGAAGATATGGAAAAGACTACTTTCAAGATGTCTTGGGGCACTTTCTGTTATAAGGTAATGTTGTTCAGTCTAAAGAATGCAAGGGCAACTTATCAATGGGATATGGTCACACTATTCCATGATATGATTCACAAAGAGGTTGAAGTGTACTTGGATATGATTTCCAAGTCTCATACGGAGAAGGATCACATCATACATTTACAAAAGCTATCCGAGCGCCTGCGAAGGTTCAAACTAAGGTTAAACCCAAACAAGTGTACATTTGGTGTCAGATCAGGAAAGTTACTGGGTTTCATTGTATGTCAGCATGGTATTAGGGTAGACCCCATCAAGGTAAAAGCCATACAAGGAATTCCAGCTCCAAGGATAGAGAAACAGGTTTGTGGTTTCTTAGAACGATTGAAATACATTTCAAGGTTCATATCACACCTAACTGCTACGTGCGAGCCTATATTCAAATTAATGAGAAAAGATCAGACGGTGGTATGGAATAATGATTGTCAAACAGCCTTCGAGACAATAAATAAATATTTACAAGAGCCACCGATCTTAATGACACTGGTTCCTGGAAGACCATTCATCATATATCTGACAGTGCTTGAAGGGTCAATGGGATGTGTATTGGGACAACATGACGAAACAAGTAGAAAAGGGCATGCAATCTACTACCTCAGTAAGAAATTTACTGACTGTGAAACCAGGTACTCACTTCTCGAGAAAACTTGTTGTGCATTGGCTTGGGCTACTAAAAGATTGAGGCAATATATGTTAACTCACACCACGTGGTTAACTGCAATAATGGGTCCATTAAAGTATGTGTTTGAAAAATCATCTCTTATAGGAAGGAATGCCCGATGGCAGATGCTACTATCATAGTATGACAACTAACACATTACTCAAAAGGCCATCAAGGATAGTGTACTAGCTGACCATCTAGCTCATCATCCATTACCATAATATCAACCAATGAAGTTCGACTTTCCAGACGAAGATGTCATGGTTATAGGTGACTATAAAATACCAGAGCTCGGTGAAGGGCCTGAACCAGAAGCATGTTGGACACTCATGTTTGACGGAGCTTCAAATGCATTGGGGCACGACATTGAGGAAGTTTTTACTTCTCCGAAGAATTTTCATAAACCTTATACTGCAAGGTTATGTGTTGACTGCACCAACAATATCGCTGAATACGAAGCTTGTATCCTGGGTCGAGAAGCTGCTATCGATCTAAGAATCAAACATCTCAAAGTATTCGGAGACTCGACGCTGGTTATATACCAAGTCAACGGTGAATGGGACACTAAACATACCAAATTGATTCCATATCGGGATCATTTAAATCTAGCTACAGAATTCACCGAGATCACCTTCAGTTATATCCCACGAGAAGAAAATCAAATGGTGGATGCCTTGGCAACTTTATCTTCCATGTTCAAAGTAACTTGGCCAAACCATGAATCGCGCATTACAATCAAACATTTTGAAGAGCCTGCATATTACCTTGCTATCGAAGAGGGACTGGATAAGAAGCCTTGGTTCTATGACATCAAGAGGTACCTTGAAAAGAAACAATATCCATAAAATTCCTCTATCATTGACAAACGAACTCTGTGGAAGCTAGCCTCAAAATTCTTTCTGAGTGGTGATGTGTTATACAAAAGAAATTGCGATATGGTGCTACTCAGGTGTGTGGAGAAACAAGAAGCAAATACACTTATGAGTGAAATCCATGAAGGTACTTTTGGAACTCATACAAATGGACATGTCATGGATAGGAAAATCCTGCGAGCGTGTTATTACTGGTTAGCGATGGAAGCCGATTGCTAGCCTTATACAAAGACATGTCACAAATGCCAAATCTACGCTAAAAAAATGAATGTGCCACCAACTCCTTTGAATGTCATGAGCTCTCCTTGGCCATTTTCGATGTGGGGAATTAATATGATAGGCATTATCGAACCGAAAGCATCTAACGGACATCGGTTCATACTTGTTTCCATTTATTACTTCACCAAATAGGTAGAAGCGGCATCCTATGCAAATGTGACAAGTGAAGTGGTTACTCGATTCATCAAACAAAATCTCATATGCACATATGGGGTTCCAAGCAGACTCATTAAGGACAACAGGTCTAATCTGAAGTACAAAATGATGAAGGATTTATGCAATAATTACAAGATCGAGCATCATAATTCCTCACCATATCGACCCAAGATGAACGGGGCCCTTGAAGCTGCCAATAAAAAATTCAAGAAAATCATTCATAAAATGGTGAAGACATACAAAGATTGACATGAAATGCTTCCCTTTGCTCTACATGGCTATTGCACTTCCGTACAAACATCTAAAGGTGCGACCCCTTTCTCTCTGGTATATGGCATGGAGGTGGTACTCCCGGTTGAAATAGATATTCCGTCACTTTGGGTTCTAATGGTAACAAATCTTGAAGAAGCAGAATGGGTTCAGACGTGACTTGATCAACTCAACCTCATTGAAGAGAAAAGCTTGACAGCTTTGTGCCACGACCATTTATATTAGAAGCGGATGAAGAAAGCATTCAACAAGAAAACCCTCCCTCGAGTGTTTAAAGAAGGAAATTTGGTGCTGAAGAATATTCTACTACCTCGCCTCAATTCACGTGTGTAATGCGGTGGGAGAATTAATTTTTGGTTTTTCGTTTTATCGCAAATGTTGTGGATAGAAGGAGTTGCCACCAACTTTTCTTTTATCTAATAAGGAAAGGGTGAAAAGAACAGGAAAGACTTTGAGAAATTTTCTGAGTAAGGGGGATAGGTTATGAAAAGGGAAGGTGTTAGCACCCTTTTCATCCATAGTTATCTACGGGCTCTTAGTCGCTAGCTCACTTTTAAAAATTGTTTGTGAATGTGTAAGTTTGAAAATATTTTGAAAATGCCTAAGTTCGGCAACTTTGTAATGATTCTCGTATCGTTGAGAACGCATACGAAGTGTTTGTTTTGAAAATATTTTAGAAAAGAGTGTATGTGTGAAAAATATTTTTGATTCGTGAGCAAGCGACTACGAGCTATCTACCTACTCAAAAGTCTTTGTTCTTTTCTTCCTTTCCCTTAGATAGTGTTATCCTACCATTAGTTAGTAGGAAGCCCTATCATTTGATGTTTAAGGGACAGGCGCGGGTCATCATACAGTCACAAAGGCAACTCGTATGACGCTTTAGCAATTGTCGTAAGGGGCTAAGATCCTTTACTGAGGCAGTATCGAAAGGTCATCGAGGGACTACGATCTTTTTAACCAAATGGTCTTTTCTAAAGCATTGCACATTCGAGGGACATGACTATTTTTTATTCGAGGCAACAAGTGAGGGTCACCCTAGAGGTGTGCATGTGTGAAGTGAGTTGTGCTTCAATTATTTTGTCTTGGGTTTATGGTTATCTAGCGTTTGCTTTTAGTCTTTGTCATACGATCCTATTAAACTAGCAGTAATAAGGAAAGCAGTAAATTGTAGAAAAATAAATCTAGACTATTACAGAGCTTCAAGAAGGGGGTTACAAACCATAAAATGGGGAGAAAGTAAATGAACCCTAATTTATCTATTACATCCCTTAACAGTTAAATAATTATAATAATGCGAAAATAAATAAACGCGCGGAGATTGTGAAACAGGGAAAGATGTAAAAACCTAAAAAAATTCTAAGTGTTAGGAAAATATTTTTGGTGTTTTGTTTAGAAAAATATTTTATAGTGTAAAAATGATAATTAGACCTAATTCTAAGTAGTTTACTAGTTAATTAATAAATAAAACTAAAATTTGATTAAACTAATTTAATTTTATTTATAAAAAATTATATTAATTAATAAAAAAAACCTAAATCTAATTTTAGTTATTTTTTGGTGATTTTATCTAATTAAATAAAATTGATTAAAAGGGAAATAATTAATTAAAACAAAAAAAATCAAATGGGCCCGCTGAAAACAAGTAAATGGGGGGGTGAGAAAAGTAAAAATTCCTAGGCCCACTTCAAGGACCCAAGCCGCTTGTTTGAGATCCAGTGAGAATGATTTGAGGAGGTACATCATGGTCATGGCCATCTGAAGCGTTGGATCTGGAATTTATAAGATTTGAAGGTCATGGCATGAGGATGCACGATGCATGCATGGACCTACTTGGCATTGGATCTGAAATAGGAAAATATTGAAAAATAACATGCCAGGGACAGGGATCGAACCCATGCACTGATACACTAACACCTTAACACACACGCGCTTACCGCTGGGGGGTCATTACATTTGGTGTTATAATGCAAACTAATTAATATATTAAAAAATGGAAACTAATCTCATACAAACAAAGAAATGCACGCATGGTGGGACTCTGGAATTTTAAATCAACCAATCATGTAGTGGCACGCCCAGGCCATCGGAGTCAACTTATCAGGCAACTCCAGAGTCAACCTTCTGATTGTCTTCTCTGATGATGATAAAATAAAAACCTGTAAAAACGGCTCAAACAACAAAATCAAACCATTCAGATCCACTAATTTGGACCTTACGGATCTGATGGTGAGGTTAGTTTGGTCTAAAAGTGGCTGGAGTTATGGATTCGAAGCTTCCTTGAAACTCTGCTCGAACAATGGTATAACCTAATTCTTGCATCCAACCTCACATGTAATACGTTAAATAAATTCCTATGATGCATATGAAAAAAATAAAACTGGTTAGCAATGATTGAAACTACAAGAAATCACAATTTTAGAATTTTTACCAACTTGATAAACAGCGTAAGGGAGAGGTCACGTTCTGGTGCTCGAGAGATGTAGTTATGGACTCAGATCAACTCCTTTGATCATCAAGGGATGAACGTTGGCCTTAGTTTCGATTGATAATGGCTGGAAGTTAGGTTACAAATTTTTGCAATTCTTTTGAATTTTGTGAATTTTGGAGATTTTCTTAGGCCGTGTTTCTCGTGTCCCTGTGAGATATGAAGTTTGTGTATTTATAAAGAAATGGAAGGAATCATCCAATATGGAACATAAACAAAGGCATTCATAGCCATGAAACAAAAATCCTACACATTTAAAACTTTCCATTTTTGAGTTTGTTCTTGCCATTTTCAAGTCCACATAATTTTGGAAAGATTTATGACAGACTTGCATGAGTTGTTTGGGCCTCCAAAAATTTAGACCATAAGCCTTACATGCCTTGTCCATTAAACTTGCATTTTATTTGATTTAATTTTGATTTTAAATAAATAAAATCAAAATAAATAAAATAAAAACTAAAATAATGCACGAATTCACTTAAGGGTCCTTAAATATGTCATGAACAAATTTGAATTCCAAAACTTAGGCCCAATAGCCCAAAATCCCAAATTTGCTCAATTGAGATTTCATGCATTTCTCAAACATTGCCCAACTTGTGAAACTCATAACTTTCTCAATTTTCTTATTTTGAAGGTGATCTTGGACTTTTTGAAAAGCTAGGGATGTCCTCTACAATTTCTCTTTTGATCATTTTTGCATTCGGAGAATTTATCTTGATGTAACTTGCCTTGACAAAAAGTGTCTTTTTGTTGACTTTTGAAATGACCTATAATGTATGGGCTCATATCTTTTAAATGAGGAACTTTTTGGACTTGACCATAAATAAAATGTTGTAGAGAATTGAATTTCCTTCAAAATGGGCTTTGGTTGGAGAAAGTTTGATGAAGCATGTGAAAGTTATACTTGGTCAAAGTTCAGTTGACTTATCCTAAGGAACCCCTAATTTGGCAATTTTTTACTTTTGATGGTTTGAAGGCTTTCCTTGGGGAATCATGATCAACCCTTGATCAAATTATGAATATCACTTCAAAATGTTTATTTTGACAAAAAATCTTGAAGTTTGAATGCATGTTGACCATAGTTGACTTTTTACCTAATATAGTTGATTTTCAATCATCTGAGCTATTGACTGAGCAAACTTGTGATGCAAGACTTGAAACTTGACATGAGCATTGTTGAGGACCTATGATGAACCATTAAACCCATTTTATACCTTTGAAACTCATTCTTCTTTGTGCAAGATGAAACCCCAGTTGTGGACCCATTGCTTTAGGAGGAGGTTTGACTAGTCAACCCTTGAGTAGCTTTGAGTACTTGAGGCCTTTGTGAGCATGTCTTGAAGAAAAATGGGAGGGAAAATTTTGGGGTAAAACAGCTGCCCCTGTTCAATATTCTTAAAGCTGAAGAGTTAGATTGGCATGCTCGCCATTCATGACTTGAAGGTGGAAGATGATTGAACACTTAAGTGCCCAAAAATTTGCACTCGCCAGTGCACGAAGTTACACTGTTGGTTGATTATACAGGGAATGGGATTAAAAGATGCCATCTCGAGAGGTGACAGAGAGTCATCAGAGATGGGCTTACAGATGTCATCTAAAATAACCGTTGATAGAAGTTAGACGAGGTCTACGCTCGACTTCAACTGGAAGAAGTATCAAAATAAATATATGCTTGATTTAATCTAAGCCAGAAGATATCTACACTCGTCTTCAACTAGGAGAAGTATCAGAATTAATCTATGCTCGATTTAATCTAAGCCAAAATATGTCTACTGGAAGAAGTCTCAGAATAAATCTACGCTCGATTTAATCTGATCCAGAAGATGTCTACGTCCATCTTCAACTAGAAGAAGTATCAGAACAAATCTATGCTCGGTTTAATCTAAGACAAATGATGTCTATGCTCGTCTTTAACTGGATGAAGTATCAGAATAAATCTACGCTCGATTTAATCTGAGCCAGAAGATGTCTATGACCGTCTTTAACTGGAAGAAGCATCAGAATAAATCTACTCTCGATTTAATCTGAGCCAAAAGATGACTACGCTCATCTTCAACTAGAAGAAGTATCAGAATAAATATACGCTCGATTTAATCTGAGCCAGAAGATGTCTATGATCGTCTTCAACTGGAAGAAGTATCAGAATAAATCTACGCTTGATTTAATCGGAGCCAGAAGATATCTACCCTTGTCTTCAATTGGAAGAAGTATCAGAATAAATCTATGCTCGATTTAATCTGATCCAGAAGCTATCCACGATCGTCTTCAACTGGAAGAAGTATCAGAATAAACCTACGCTCAATTTAATCTGAGCCAGAAGATGTCTGCGTCCGTATTTAACTGGAAGAAGTATCAGAATAAATCTACACTTAATTTAATCTAAGCAAGAAAATGTCTACGAGCGTCTTTAACTGGAAGAAGTATCAGAATAAATCTACACTTGATTTAATCTGAGCCAGAAAATGTCTACGACCATCTTCAACTGGAAGAAGTATCAGAATAAATCTATGCTTGATTTAATCTGAGCCAGAAGATATTTATGTCTGACTTCAACGGGAGGAAGATTTCCTTTTGAAAATAACCTTCTAAGGAAATTGCTTAAGTAGCTATTTGTCAAATGTAGCCTTTGAGAAGACTGTCTAGTCATATAAGTAGTTGATGATGTTTGTCTGTTGATTGATCTTTCCTGAAAAGGTAAAGAGTTAGTTGTATAAAATATCATGATGTATGAATTATATTGTGTAATGATGTTCTCAAAATAAATGAGATTGTGTTATATGTGTTTCGTATGCATGTGCTATGTTATTCGTAAATGATGTATGAATATGAGATGTTGTTGAAGTGTATTTGTAAACGCGTGCAGTATCTTTGTATGGGAAAAGAAATCTCTGACTATTGTTGGGGATGAAGAGTATGTGTATCTTAGATCTTGATGGGTATTCCTATCTTCTATTTGAGGAAACTCCGCTGGAGGATGTTGATTCCTATTTGGGGAGAAGAGTCCAAGAACATTGGTCGTTCACTGCTCTACTGGGGAATTTAGTTCTTATATACCCTGACTGGGAACAAGAGATGGGTTGGATGCCGAATTGTCTGAGGTAATAAGGTTAAATGATACCTAATATGATTTCAGATTCAGTAGCAAACTCTCTTGGGATAGCAACATGGACTGTCTTTTGCTAGAGGTGGGAATCCTGCCGGTAACTTGTGGTAGAAATAGATTTAAGTTGGGGAGACTGTAATCTATTAAGGACATAAACCCTGTTGGGGAAATAAAAAATTTTGACGGAGAAATACTCTACTGAGGAAACACCCTTGCTGAGGAGATGAGCTATGCTGGAGAGGAGTAACCTGCAGGGGGTTTTATAGTTTTGGAGGAATAAACTCGGTTGGGAAAGAGAATTTCCATGAACTGTACTTGATTGGGATTCCGTAGGTTGGTGACATTGTCGGGAAAAAGATCATATTCCTTTATTCGCTGGAGAAATCGGCTGGTTAGTATGATAAGACTACTCAGTGGGGATAATCCAGTGAAGATCTCTCTGTGGGATTTGTGGATAGCTTGAACGTTATCCCAACTCCTAGAGTCTTGAGTAAATGCTTATTCTTGTTTTTATGCATACATTATTTTAATAGTTAATCGTATTCATATCCATATGTTCATTCAATTTTAGTCATTGGACATTCTTGCAAACAAAACTGAAAAAGTAAAAACAAAAAGCTTGAACTTTGAAATTTGTATTTCTATTGATAGTTTGCCCATAAACAGACGATTTTTACAAAGAGACAGAAATCCAAATAAGAAGAAATCGTCGTGAGATGAAAAGAGTACAAAGTGAAAACAAGATAATAGCTATGTGGGGATAATCTCGTTAGGTTCCAACTCTGCTATTTCCCCTATATCTTTAAGCATCTCATCCCTTGATGTCGGAAGAAAGTGATTGAATTAATTTGTACCGTTTGAACTCGACGTTGGTAATAAAGCTTGTTGTAAGTGATCCAACGGGACATAGTTGTATGCTTTAATCCCTAACTATTTCTTGGACCGCCCTTTCGAGTTTTCAGTCCACCGGGATACCCTTTTTTGCCAAAGCCTCCTTTTCGGGTTTTCGACTTACCGGGTGTAAAATATTTTATACATGTCCCTAATTTTTGCTCAAACCCTTTTGTTTCACCGGGATGCCCTTATTTTTTCCTAGGTCATTCAACCTAGCGGGTCATTTTCATGCGTAGTATCTTTTAATTATGTCCTCATTTACAAGGTGCGGGAAATCTTCACCTTCCATGATGGTCAATATCATGGCACCGCCAGAGAATATCTTTTTGACTACAAATGGCCCTTCGTAGGTGGGAGTCCATTTTCCCCTAGGATCATCTTGCGGTAGAATGATGCGCTTTATTACCAAGTCACCAGCCTGATAAATCTAATGCTTGATTTTCTTGTTAAATGCCCTAATCATACATTTCTGATACATTTGACCGTGACAGACAGCCGCAAGCATCTTCTCGTCAATTAGATTCAATTGGTCTAGCCTGGTCTGAATCCACTCACCTTCGTCTAAGTCTGGACCTTTCATAATTCTTAGAGAGGGAATCTGAACTTTGACAGGTAGGACGGCTTCCATACCATATACCAGAGAGAATGGGGTACCTCAGTTGATGTTCTAGCCGAAGTGTGATAGCCGTGGAGAGTAAATGGTAACATCTCGTGCCAGTCTTTGTCGTTCAAAAACATCTTTTAAATGATCTTCTTTATGTTCTTTTTGGCGGATTCCACCGTGCCATTCATCTTTGGTCGATACGGAGAAGAGTTATGGTGCTTGATCTTGAATTGTATGCATAGTTCAGTGATCATAGTGTTGTTTAGATTAGTACTGTTGTCTGTGATGATTCTTTCAGGGATGACATACCGATAAACCAGGTTATGTTTGATGAATCGGGCGACCACATTCTTGGTAATGGAGGCAAATGAAGCTTCTTTAACCCATTTTATGAAGTAATCAATGGCGACGAGGATGAAGCGATGTCTATTAGAAGTGGTAGGCTTGATCTCTCCAATCATAACAATGCCCCACATTGTGAATGGTCAAGGAGAAGTTAAAACATTCAGAGGAACCGGAGGCACATGAAATTTATCAGCGTAGATCTGGAACTTATAACAAATTCTTGAGTGGTGGTGACAGTCGGTTTCTATAGTCGACCAATAGTAACCTGCTCTCAAAATCATTTTAGCCATAGTATGCCCATTGGAGTTAGTACCAAATACTCCTTCATGCATATCTTGCATTATTTTCTCTGTTTCCTTCTTGTCCATACAACGAAGCAGAGTTAAATCATGATTACGCTTGTATAAAATTCCATTGCTCAAGTAAAACTAAGCCTAGAACCTCCATAGGAAATTCTTGTCATTGATCTATGCCCCTTCAGGGTATTCTTGAGCCTCAAGGTACCTTTTCACTTCATGAAACCAAGGTTTTTCTTCTACTCCATCAGTATCAATTTCATAGCAGTGCACCGGTTCGTCGAATCTTTCAATGGTAATTCAGGGAGCCTCATTGTCCCATCTGACCTTGAACATGAATGACATTGTACCCAATGCATCCGCCAACTGATTCTCTTCTCTTGGGATATGCTCAAAAGAAATCTCTTTGAAATATGGGATCAAGGTTAGCACATGTTCTTGGTTAGGGATAAGATTTGGATGCTTCGAATCCCATTATCCCTTAACCTCACTGATTACCAAGGATGAGTCCCCATATACATTCAAGAACTTGATTCTCAGGTCAACAGAGGCTTTAATTCCCATGATGCATACTTCATATTCAGCCATATTATTGGTACAGTCAAAGCATAATCTAGCGGTGAATGGCGTATGGCAACCCTGCGAAGATATAATTACAGCACCAATTTTGTTGCCAAGTGCTTTAGAAGCTCCATCGAAAACCATGGTCCATTGGGATCTTGGCTCAGATCCTTCATACGGTCCAGGTTCTTCATAATCTGTGACTAGCATAATATTCTCGTCCAGGAATTCGAAATTCATAGACTGATAGTCGTCTACAGCTCGATGCGCCAAATGATCTTCCAGTACACTTCCTTTGATTACTTTTTGAATGGTGTACTGAATGTCGTATTCTGTTAAGACCATTTTCCATCGGTCTATTCTTCTAGAGAGAGCGGGCTTCTCGAATATGTACTTGATGGGATCTATTTTAGAGATCAACAAGGTAGTATGGGTCAACATATATTGTCTTAGTCGGCGAGAAGCCCATGCCAAAGCATAACAAGTTTTCTTGAGCAGTGAATATCTTGTTTCACAGTTGGTAAGCTTTTTTCTAAGGTAGTATATTGCATACTCTTTTTGACCAGACTCGTCATGCTACCCCAGTACACACCCCATGGAGTTCTCTAGCACTGTTAGGTACATAATTAGAGGTCTTCCTTTAACTGGCGATATTAGAATCAGAGGTTCTTATAGGTACTCCTTAATTTTATCAAAGGCTATTTGACAGTCGTCGTTCCACTTTACTATTTGATCTTTCTTCAACAGCTTGAAGATTAGTTCACAAGTAGTATTCAAATGGGAAATGAAATGGGAAATGTAATTTAGTCGTCCTAAGAAACCTCTGACTTCCTTCTCGATTTGGGGAGTCGGCATTTCTTGAATAGCTTTAGATTTTGCATGATCAACTTCAATACCTTTACCGCTGACGACGAAACCCAAGAATTTACCGGTTCTTACCCAAAAAGTGCACTTGTTTGTATTTAACCTTAGCTTGTACTTCTTCAGTTTTTTAAACAATTTATGCAGATGATCAAGATACTCTTCTTCAGTCTGTTAGCTTGATATCATGTCATCGGCGTAGACCTTTATCTCGTGGTGAATCATGTCATGAAATAAGGCTACCATAGCACACTGATAGGTTGCCCCGGTGTTCTTCAATCCAAAAGGAATAACCTTGTAACATAAAGTATTCCACTGTGTGACGAAGGTAGTTTTCTCCATGTCTTCAAGTGCCATCTTGATCTTATTATAACCCGAGAAACCATCCATGAAGGAGAATACCTTGTGTTGAGCGGTGTTGTCGACCAAGACATCAATATGTGGCAGTGGGAAGTCATCTTTGGGGCTTTCTCTGTTCAGATCCATGTAATCTATGCATATACGTACCTTGTCGTCTTTCTTTGGCACCGGAAAAATGTTAGCAACCCATTGAGGATATGAAGTCACTGCTAAGAACCTTTCCTTGAATTGTTTCATAACCTCGGCTTTGATCTTTTCCGACATTTCAGGATGCATGCAACGAACCTTATGCTTTATCGAATCACAACCCTCTTTCATTGGTAGGCGGTGAACCACAATGTCGATATCAAGCCCTGACATCTTCGTATGACCAAGCAAAGATTTCAACATATTCATGCAACATATATATTAATCTATTCTTGACACTGCTCTCTAAGTTGGCGCATATCTTGACCTCTTTTCTGTCTGTCTCGATACCTAAGTTTATAAATTCAAATGGCTCTTCATGTGGTTGAATAGCCTTTTCTTCTTGTATTAAGAGTCTGGAAAGTTCTCCAGGTATTTCACAATCTTCCCCACCTTCATTCTCGGCTTGGTAGATCGAATTTTCGAAGTCATAATTGACAATAGCAGGATTGTTGTCAATGAGATCCATAGTGGATGGGGATCTACAATGAGTGTGTGGGTGTGTGTAAGAACACATAGCTATTTTAAAATTCAATAAGATAAAAGAAAGACAGAGATTACAAAATTTGAATGCAAAGCGTCCAATGTTTTTATTGAATGAACAATGTTTATGGATTATCAACCCTTAAAAAATGAACCATTGTGCCCCGGGTAAGACACAAGGTTTAAAGTCATTGTTTATTACATAACCAAAATCTTTTAAAAGAAATAATACATGAATGTAGTTATTACTCATAACTAAAGGAGATAGGGAAAAAGTCTTATGATTTCCAATTGTCAATTCTATCGCCAATGGTAGGGAATATCCATCTATCTAAATTACAATCACTACCAACATCTTCTATAGCGTTGACTCTGTTATTGCTGATATGGAACGGAGGTCTTCCAGCATGAGTGTGGCGAACAGCCCTTTGACCTTCTGCAGTAAAGCCCAAACCAAACTTGTCAGATTTGTAAGGGATATCGGGGAGTTGACCCCAAATAGTACAACCACCTTGTTCTATAATAGCCTTGGCATCTTTCAAGGAGGTCATCTTGTGTGGAATCCTGGTGATCTTTGGAATGGCAGAAACATCTTTAATAGCAGCAGGAAGAATCACTTTAAAAGTTTAACACGGGTCTCGATGAATTCGCCATCCTTCTCCATGTACCGGAATGAATTCAGGTGGCTGACCATGTACTCCTCTTCTCCATAGACAGTAACAACCTTCCTTTTTACAGAATACTTTAATTTCTAGTGCAAGGTGGAGGTGACAGCCCCTACCCCATAGATCCAGGGGAATCCCAATAGACAGGAATAGGCCGGCCGGATGTCCATTACATAGAAGGTGGACTCAAATATCTGTGAACCCACTTTGATTGGAAGTTCCACTTCTCCATGCACCATTCTTACGGATCCATCAAAGGCTCAAACTATGATATTACTGGGCTTCAGAACAACCCCTTCACAATCTAGTCTGTCAAGAGCACCTTTTGGCAGAACATTCAGAGAAGAGCCAGTATCAATTAACACATGAGCCAGCATAGTGCCCCTGCATTCAATGGAAAAATACAGGGCCCTATTATGATTTCTCCCATTCAGAGTTAAGTCAGCATCTAAGAAGCCTAATCCATTATCAGTTGTTAAACCTTCCATGTAACTTCCAAATTGATCAACCGAAATTTCTTGTGGCACATGTGCAGTCTTCAAGAATTTTACTAAAGATTGTGCATGGGCTTTAGAACATAGTAGTAAAGATAGCATGGAGATTTTGGACAGGGTCTGCCCCAGCTGTTCAACAATTTTATAGTCACTTCTGCAAATGATCTTCAAAACCTCTTCCAACTCTTATCCAGAGGTTTCCTTGACTGTGGTTTCTTTTAGTGCCTCCATCCGGTCAGGCTCCATCATTGGCTCTTTCCCCCGAGCCTCGACAGTTTACTTGGTAATTGTGACTTGAACATGTAGAGATATTTCCAGGGAGAAAATCCTTTCGCTTCTAGTAATTTTGTTGGTCCTTGAAATATTGTCAATGTTGGGATCAACATCTTCGGTATCTTCATCAAACAGTACTTGTTTAACGCCATAGTAATAGACGTTGGATCCATAGTTCCATGGAATAGCCTTTTCCGAGGAATATGGGATAGGTCCAGGTGTTGTAATGATCAAAGGAGCATCTTTTGGATTGGCGGTAATCCTTACAAGACCCTTGGAAGTGATCCTGAAAGGAGTACCAGATGCCACAGACAAATCTTGACATAAATTATCAATAGACGGAACTTTCTCGATCAAAATTATGTGTTCATCCATCAGGCGTTGAACGCCTTCCTTTAGTAACCCGCAGCCATTGGGTTCGAATGCATAGTAATAACATTCTTCAACACATCCTAGAAATAAACTGGCCTATAACAGATTCTTTTTTATTGTCGAGAGAAGAGTAACCACATCACTTACAGAGGTAACATACAGAACATCTTCAATAACACTTATGCACTTTTCGTGCTTCAGCATAGGTGCATTAATCACGTTTAGAGTCTCCAGAGGATCAAACTCAATTTCCTTATTATCAATCATATCCTGAATCTTGCTTTTCAAGGCCCATCAGTTGTTGGTGTCGTGCCCAGGAATGTTTGAATGATAGGCACACCTCGCGTTTGGATTGTAATTTGGAGAGGATGTGTTAAGATTCTGAGGAGGATCCCATAGTGAAATGAGTTCATCCTTTAACAAATGTTGCAATGCCTGAGATAAAGGCATGTCGATCTTGGTAAATTTCCTTAACGGAGTGTCTGGCTTTCATCGTTTTCTATGTTATTATTGTTGAACATGCGCTGGATTAGAGATCAATACCGCTCCCACAGACTGGTAGCGGTCAATTTTACTATGGCCCTTTCGACACTAGACAACATTGGCTTCTTTTTTACCACCAAACAGTTTCTTCACAACATTAGAAGGCATAGCCATCAGAATCTTCCCACTCTTTATACCACTTTCCACTCTTTCCTCAGTCAGAATCAACTCCATAAAACCAGACGACGAGCTTCCAATCAACAGATTAAAGAATGGGCCTGTCAGAGTGCCCATGAACATATCCACCAATTCCCGGTCAGTCAAAGGAGATTGCACCCTTCCAGCTAGATCCCTCAATTTTTATGCATATTCCTTGAACCCTTCATTCGAGTCCATCGACATGTTTTGTAGTTGCACTCGAGTCGGTGCCAGGTCAGCATTATACTAATACTGCTTGTAGAAAGCAACAGCCACATCTTCCCAGGTGTGAATGTTGGTTCCTTCGAGATGATAGAACCATTCAAGTTGAGTGCCACCCAAACTCTCTTGAAATAAATGGACCCATAATTTTCGGTCAGCAGTATGAGGTTGGATCTTTCGAACATACGACCTCGGGTGAAGTTTGGGATAAGAGACCCCATCATATTTAGCAAAGACGGAGACCTTGAACTTATGAGGGATGACCACCCAGGGGATTAGACCTAATTCTCCATAATACAATCCAGGCACCTTCTGGATTTCCATATCTTTGAGTTAGTCTTCCAACTTCTTGTACTTATCATCTGCATGAGGGTACTGTTCGTCAGAGTAGTCTTCATCTTCATGAACATTCTCATAACCCTGGTTATTCCTTCCTTCATGCTTGATGATTCTACCATCTTCTTCATGGTTGTCATCTTCCTCATAGGAAATATCATCCACTTGAACTGGTTGAGCAGGCCCCTTGAAACTTCTCCCCATATTGAGCACAGCAGTCGGCTTTTTAGTCTTCTTTTTCTTGGAGACGAGCGCCATCGGATCTTTCTGTCCCTATGCAAGATTCAGAAGAGTCTCTTGAAATTATGCATGCTGAGCTTGGAGGTCCTTAAAATTTTGTTCGAGGGCCATACTATACTGAAATAAACAGTAAGTAGATGAGAAAACCTGTATTTGGAAAACCTGTTATGAAATGATGCATGATATGTAGATGCAATATTTTCAAGGATCTCGCAGGGTAAACAAAGAAAACGTTAGAATATGACTGCAGCTTTGATTGAAGAACTTCGTATCGTTGAATGTCCTTCTACGCGAATCAAGCTCACCATGTCTAGTGGGTCCTAGCCTTTGACTCAAGATAATGTACTTCGTTCTTTGACGAGATTTAATTAGAGGAAAATAAAACCCCTTGCCCCTTACTAGACGTCTGTTCATGATACTTTAGCGGCATTTGGTTTGAGGAAAATAAATCCTCTTGTCCCTTGCTAGGCGTCTGGTTCATGATAACCTGCATCACAGGCCCTTGAGATCCTTGAAATGGTTAGTGAAAATAATATGGTATGATGTCATGATGTTATGATATCATGTTCGAATAATTGATCATACACAAACAAAACACATAAGGCCTTAGGTTTAACCTTGCATGGAGTTTGTATGTAAGTACCCTCTTGAGTTTTAGTTGGCTCAACCTGTCCTAAAAGAAGTAACCGGGTTCTAGGAGCCTCAATATCACTGATCTTTCTTCCAGGAATTGTTTCAGCACAAGCATCTGATTTGCAACCGAAATAACCCGAGAGTTTGATCTCAGTGAGTGTAGCATCGAGTATCAACCAACTTCAGTCTGCACCAAAGTCGGCTATCTCACTACTTTCTAATGGATAAGTTGTATCAACTAAGGTTCTACGGTCAGTTAGTGCTTTAAGACACCATGCGGCAGCTCAACATTCTCCTTGACTTAACTCAAGGGACACTGGTACCAACCAATGTGTTGCACTAATGTAGCCATCGCTTCAACCGTATCGGTATACGCCATACAGTCTTCACGATCTATTTCTACTTACCTAAAATTCCCCCAGATCTGAGTATAGGATCTAAACAAAAAATAAACCCAAGCATATCGCAAAATATAAATCATACAAGGCAAACAAGTAAAAAAATAAAGGTGATCTAGCTCTTAAGGTAACCTCACTTTTAGTTTTCCCCAGCAGAGTCGCCAGTTCTATAATAAAGTGGGATAACTGACTTTTAGTTTTGTGTTTTATCGCAAATGTTGCGGATAACAAGAGTCGCCACCGACTTTTCTTTTATCCAATAAGCAAATGGTGAAAAGAACAGGAAAGACCTTTGAGAATTTTTCTGAGTAAGGAGGGTAGGTTATGAAAAGGGAAGGTGTTAGCACCCTTTTCATCCATAGTTATCTACGGGCTCGTAATCGCTAAATCACTTTTGAAAATGCTTTATGAATGTGTAAGTTTGAAAATATTTTGAAAATGCCTAAGTTCGGCAACTTTGTAATGATTCTCGTATCGTTGAGAACGCATACAAAGTGTTTGTTTTGAAAATATTTTAGAAAAGAGTGTATGTGAGAAAAATGTTTTTGATTTGTGAGAAAGTGACTACGAGCTATCTACCTACTCAAAAGTCTTTGTTCTTTTCCTCCTTTCCCTTAGATAGTGTTATCCTACCATTAGTTAGTAAGAAGCCCTATCATTGGATGTTTGAGGGACAGTCGCGGGTCATCGTATAGTCACAGAGGCAACTCGTAGGATGGTTTAGCAATTACCGTAAGGGACTAAGATCATTTATCGAGGAAGTATCGAAGGTTCATCGAGGGACTATGATCTTTTTAACTGAAGGGTCTTTCCTAAAGCATCCCACGTTCGAGGGACACGACTTCTTTTTATCCGAGGAAACAAGTGAGGGTCACCCTAGAGGTGCGTGTGTGCAAAGTGGGTTGTGATTCAATTATTTTGTCTTGGATTTATGGTTATTTAGTGTTTGCTTTAAGTCTTTGCCATACAATCCTATTAAACTAGCAGTAATAAGGAAAGCAGTAAATTACGGAAAAATAAATCTAGACTATTACAGAGCTTCGGGAAGGGGGTTACAAACCATAAAATAGGGAGAAAGTAAAGTAACCCTAACTTATCTATTACATCCCTTAATAGTTACATAATTATAATAATTCGAAAATAAATAAACGCGCGGAGATTGTGAAATATGGAAAGATGTAAAAACCTAAAAAATTTCTAAGCATTAGGAATTTTATTTTTTTTTTGTTTTGTTTAGAAAAATATTTTATAGTGTAAAAATGATAATTAAACCTAATTGTAGTTAGTTTACTAGTTAATCAATAAATAAAACCAAAATGTGATTAAATTTATTTTATTTTATTTATCAAAAATTGGATTAATTAATCAAAAAAACTTAAATCTAGTTTTTGTTATTTTTTTGTGATTTTTTCTAATTAAACAAAACTGATTAAAAGGAAAATAATTAATTAAAACAAAAAAAGAAATTAAATGGGCCTGCTGAAAACAAGTAAGTGGGGGGTGAGAAAAGTAAAAATCCCTAGACCCACTTCAAGGAGCCTAGGCGCCTGTGTGAGATCCAGTGAGAATGATTTCAGGAGGTACATCATGGTCATGGCCATCTGAAGTGTTGGATATGGAATTTATGAGATCTCAAGGTCATGGCATGAGGATGCACGGTACGCGCATGGACCTGCTTGGTGTTGGATCTGAAATAGGAAAATATTGAAAAATAACATGCCAGGGACAGGGATCGAACATATACCCTAGCACACTAACACCTTAACACACACACGCTTACCGTTGGTGCGGTCATTACATCCAACGTTATAATGCAAACTAATTGATATATTATAAAATGGAAACCAGTATCAGATAAACAAAGAAACACGTGCATGGTGGGACCCTGGAATTTTGAATCAACCAATCATGTCGTGGCACGCCCAGACCACCAGAGTCAACTTATCAGGAAACACCAGAGTTAACCTTTCGGTTGTCTTCTCCGATGATGATAAATTAAAAACTTGATAAAACGGCTCAAACAACAAAATCAAACCATTCAGATCCACTAACTTGGACCTTGCGGATCTAATGGTGAGGTCAGTTTGGTCTAAAAGTGGCTGGAGTTATGGATTCGAATCTTCCTTGAACCTATGCCCTAACAATGGTATGACCTAATTCTTGCATCCAACCTCACATGTAATACGTTAAATAAATTCCTATGATGCATATGGAAAAATAAAACTGGTTAGCAACGATCGAAACTACAAGAAATCACAGTTTTAGAATTTTACCAACTTGAGAAACGGCGTGAGGGAGAGGTCACATTCTGGTGCTCGAGAGATGTAATTATGGACTCTGGTCAACTCCTTTGATCCTCAGGGGATGAGTGTTAGCCTTAGTTTCGATTGATAATGGCTGGAAGTTAGGTTACAAATTTTTGTAATTCTTTTGAATTTTATGAATTTTGGAGATTTTCTTAGGTCGTGTTTTTCATGCCCCTGTGAGATCTGATGTTTATGTATTTATAGAGAAATGGAAGTAATCATCCAATATGGAACAAAAACAAAGGCATTCATATCCATGAAACAAAAATCCAATACATTTAAAACTTTCCATTTTTGAGTTTGTTCTTTCCATTTTCAAGTCCACATGTTTTTGGAAAGATTTGTGACAGTTATGTTTGGTCAAAATTCAGTTGACTTCTCCTAAGGAAACCCTAATTTAGCATTTTTTTACTTTTGATGGTTTGAAGGCTTTCCTTGAGGAATCATGATCAACCCCTAATCAAATGATGAAAATTACTTCAAAATATTTATGTTGATAAAAATCTAGAAGTTTGATTGAATGTTGACCATAGTTGACTTTTTACCCAATACATTTGATTTTCAATCATCTGAGCTATTGACTGAGCAAAATTGTGATGCAAGAATTGAAACTTGAAATGAGCATTGTTGAAGACATATGATGAACCATGAAAACCATTTGAGACATTTTAAACTCATTCTTCTTTTTGCAAGATGAAACCCTAGTTATGAACCCATTGCTTTAGGAAGAGGTTTAACTGGCCAACCCTTGAGTAGCTTTGAGTACTTGAGGCCTTTATGAGCATGTCTTTGAAGAAGTGAAAAACACAAGAAGGGGGGGTTGAATTGTTGAAACTTGAAATCAAATGCAGACAACACGTTATTTTTATCCTGGTTCGTTTGATCTCAAACTACTCCAGTCCACCCGTCAAGGTGATTTCGCCTCTCTCCAACGAGGTCTTAATCCACTATATTTAACTGAATACAAAACTGCTTTAACAACTGCTAAAGCCTTCTTGAGTCTAAACCACATACCGGTTTCTCAAGGAAATTCTTTCTTACAGATAAATGAACAATTATGTGTGTTTGATGTTTTCTACAAAAACTATATACCACAACTGTGATAATACACAAAATAAAGCTTAAGTGACACTAGATTGCTAGAGCTATAGAGTAAGCGGTTGAAAGCTTTTAGCAAAAGTGAGAACGAGTTTAGTGATGATTGACTTTAGGCGTGTAGAGTATTGTAGAGCATTAGCCATTTTACTTCTCACTGATTTGTTTAAATACTTCTTGGAAAAGATATGTTGATGCCAATAATTCCATTTCAATGCTCATTACGTTCTTTCCATTTTGAGAAGATCTTTGTCTTGGAATAAAGTCGTTGGTAATTAATCTGCTTTGAATGCAGTAACGTTAACACTTCAGAATGTTCTGCTTGACTAAGATCAGAGTGTGTTGGCTTTAGCTTATTTTGATTGCATTTGAGTGCTGATGACATTGTTAAGATCTTGATCAGAATCAGAGTATGTTGAGCGCAGATCTTGTTCATCAGGCTTCAGCGTAAGCACATGTACTGATCTTCTGATGTGACATATCTTCTGATGCTGATGTTGATATTCTGATATTCTGATGTTGATTCCATCAGAGTTTCCTGTAAATACACAACATATTTTTAGGTAGCATCTATGTCATATATAAATCTCATAATTCATTTAATCTTGTATTTTGTTATCATCAAAACTCTAACTGAGGGTTGTAGAATCAAACTATGTTCTAACAATCTCCCCCTTTTTGATGATGACAAAAACTAGATTTTTTTCAATAAAAATGAAATGATGAAAGTATCAGAGTTTAAGGATAGAGAGGAAACGGTATCAGAGATGATCAGATAATGAGCAAAAGGTATCAGAGCTAAGAGAGTAAGGAATAAAAAGTATCAGAG
Source organism: Vicia faba (assembly GCA_948472305.1). NCBI lineage: Eukaryota > Viridiplantae > Streptophyta > Magnoliopsida > Fabales > Fabaceae > Vicia > Vicia faba. The sequence goes on along the minus strand of OX451740.1, from coordinate 307,898,661 downwards.
TAATGAAGAGAAAAACTCCCCCTGAGTTGATTATTTCCCTTTGATTCCTTGAGACCTTGAGTATCAGAACTTTATTAAAGCTTTCTTTGAGCATCAGAATTTTGCTTCATCAGAGTTCTTCAGATTCTTGTACCAGTAAGCTTTTCAGAGCAAAGAAATTCAAATATAATGTTAGAATGTTTGAGACTGTTGTCTCAGTAAACCGTTATTGAAAAATATCATTCTTTCTCCCCCTTTTTGTCAGCGATCAAAAAGCATATATAATCAGAGTTAAAAAGATCAGAACAAAACACGTTTGTATTAAAACAGAAGCAATGATAGTGTAGAACAAGTAGAAATATTACAGACAAACATGTAAAGAAAACAAGGAAAACATAAGAAAAATCTAAGAAGAAGGAGGAAGTCGTGTGAACAGAGCTTCCAACATGCTCTTTATTTGTTCGCTGGTTTCGTTTTGCTTTGCTACCATGCTTGCTATAGATTCAATCTTGATATCCTGCTTGTCCATCCGTTCATTCATCAGCATGTCTGATCTCTTCAAATCTTCCAGAGTTTGCCTGTCAAGAGAGGAAGCTTGAGGATCTTCAGATACAGGCTGCTTCTCAGAGCTTTCTGTAGTTTCTTCTGCTTGACCCAAGTCTTCATCTTGAATTGCCTGTTATTTAGCAGGTTGAACTGTAGATGCTGGACGCTTTTCAGACCAAGGCTCACTGTCCAGATGGAGAACTTCTTCCTTCAGCAGCTTGCTCAGAACTGGACCTTCCATTTCCTTCAGCAGTTTTCTAAAGTTCTGTTGAGCCTGTCCATAACTCTGGTCTTGCAACTTGAAGGTTTCAGCGCACACCCATCTTCTGAATTGAGTCCAGAGATGATCTGATACAGCAGGATCAACCACTTCCAGACTTGCTTGTTTCAAAGAAGTGATCCACTTCTGCATATCTGATTCAAAGTTCAAAATGCTGGAACCAACATCTGGTTGTTTCGGTTTAGGGATGGCAGTTTTCTGGTTTATTGCAGCAAGGCGTTCAAGGATTGTTAGGTCAATGACTGTCTTGCTGTGGTTTTCTGTATTTTTCTTAGGTGAGGGAGTGGGAGAGTCAAAAATAACGATTGGACTATGTGGAGTATTTGGTGGAGTTGTTTCTGGTGAAGAGGGAAGTTGAGCCATATTGAAAGTTGTACCACAAGGCAATTGAATGGTCAATGGTTGTGGTTCAGGGGACTCAGAGGTTTGAGCCTCGGAGTTTTGAGTCTCAGGTTGTGGAGTTTGTGCATGTTGAGGAGAGGGTGGATTACTTTCTGGTTGAGGAGAGGAAGGTTGTGGAATTTCTGGTTCTGGTGTTGGAGAGAGTGGGGTTTCTGGTATTGGTGAAAGTTGGATGTCAGGTTGTGGAGAAATGAGAATTTCTGGTTGTGTATTTGGATTTTCTATTTCAGGAGCAGAAGTATGTTGGTCTATGTCAGACAGAACTTGTGCAAGTTCTGGTTCTGGTATGGCTGCAGTGTTTGGATTTTGTGGTTTGGAGCGGGATCTTCTGAGAGTTAATGACTCAGAAGGGTCAAAGTCAATGTCAAAATCTTCAAAGGTTTGTGGTGTTGGGATATCAGCTGGAGTTGGAGTGGGAGTAGAAATAGATGAGGAAACAGCAGTTGAATTTAAAACAGATACAGAAACAGGATTACCTCTTTACTTTGGAGTCTGTTATGATGATCCTTCTGGAGCAGCTTTTCTCTTCTTAGTCTTCTTCAGAGAAACCTCTGGTGCCTTCTGCTGAAGATCTTTAATGTTTAGATTAGGATCTGTACCATCAGCTTTACAAGCGTCCAAGTATCTCAGAATGATCTTAGGCTTGGAGTCAATCTCTGAGAACATGGGGAAGTCGTCCAGAGGGACTCTTCTGCTGGAGATGTCAGCAAAAGGAGTGACGCTGGGCTCCTTCTTAATGTTCTCTATCAGCTTCATCTTCTTTAGATTCTTGGCATTCAGCTGCTTGCCAACAGAAGGTTCAAGTGTGTTGATCTCTTGTGCCTCTGTCAAGTGTTCAATCAGCCTATTCTCAGTCAGAATATCTGATATTAATCTTCCCAAGGGTATCCAATCCCTTTTAGTGCGTTCATCTTCTCTTGTCTCCTTGATGCTTGTTCTCAGATGGTTGAACAGAAGATGAGCTAGATTAATCTTTACCCTATGAGAAATAAAATAGATTAGAAACTGCTGATCTATGTTTATGTAATCAGGAGAGCTTGTAGGCTTCATGTGGTTGAAACAGCCTAGAATAATCTTTGCCCAAATTCTGTGCTTATCTTTCAGATCCCTTATCTTGCTGGAGGGAAGCCCCAGCGTGAAAATCTCCCTTGCTATAACAGCAACATCTGAGCATCTTTTTGCCATGTCTATACAGCAAATACCACCACCATTGTACCCAACGAGTTTTCCAATTAGGTCTTCAGTAATCACTATCTTCTTCCCCATGATGTAAGAAGTGACTTGGTGATTTGAGGAAGAGGCGTGAATCCAGAATTCCTTAACCAAGATAGGAAAAGTTGGACCCACCAACCTGTCAAAGTATTTCTCCCATCCTTGAGCTTGAATCTCTTATGATAAATCTAAACCATTTTCCTTCAAACTGTTGAAATCCACTATAATCTCTGACAGAACTTCAAGGTTCTTGACTGGAGTGAGTAGCGTTCTGAGAGGAACTTCATATTGCTCAGCTGATACATCTTTCTGGGAACCTGAAGAGAGATTGCTGCTAGAAGCCATGTTCACACGAGGATTTTTTGAAAAAGTTTTAGGGGGTTTCTTGAGAAAGAAGAACACAAACACATATATCAGAAAAATTGAATGAAAACGAATGTAAGGGTAAAAGTTGTGAATGGTGTGAATGGTGTTTAAATAGATTTCGAAAAAGTTTTTGAAAACATAAACGGTTAAGAGAGAGAAATAAATCATGATTAATAGCATTAAATGACAGCTAATTTTAGGGGATTTCAGAAAGATACTTAAACGGTTACCAGTGACATGTGTCTCAATGCAACCAATCAGCGCTTTGCCTTTTCAGAAGCGTGAATGCATGTTCAGCCTCAGGAAACAGCTGATGACTGGATGACACTTGTTTGCTTTGAGTGAACATCACTTCTATCTTTGAACTGAAGAGCTCAGAGCTTCATGGATAGATCTGATACAATCTACATTTCTAAGATTTTGAAAGAGGATTGATCAGAAGTTCACAGAGTAATAAACATAATTCTGAAGGTTAATATATAAAATTAAAACAGTTTTATTCTGGACAGAGCTTCATGCTGAGATGATTCAGAATGAAGTTGAACCTATCTTCCGAAAGTGGTTTTGTAAAGATATCAGCCCATTGATGGTCTGTATCAATAAATTTTAAGTTTAAGATTCCTTTCTGTATATAGTCCCTAATAAAATGATGTTTTATTTCTATATGCTTAGCCCTAGAATGCAAAATTGGATTTCTACTTAAGCAAATGGCAGAAGTATTATCAGAGTATAGGAATGTTACTCTCATACATCTGGAAGTCCTCAAGTTGACTTTTCATCCAGAGCATTTGTGTGCTGCATCCAGCTGCTGCTATGTATTCAGCTTCTGCTGTTGATAGAGCAATGGTGGATTGTCTTTTGCTGGACCACGAGATCAGATTTTCTCCCAGAAACTGGCAGCTTCCAAAAGTGCTTTTACGTTCAACTCTGTCTCCAGCAAAGTCAGCATCACAGTAACCTACTAAGCTGTAATCATTAGATTTTCTATAAAACAGACCCAGATTAGTAGTACCTTTCAGATACTTGAAAATTCGCTTAACAGCTGTTAAGTGAGATTCTCTAGGATCTGATTGGAATCTTGCACAAATGCATACACTGAATAAAATATCTGGCCTTGAGGCTGTCAGATAAAGAAGAGAACCAATCATACCTCTGTAGACCTTTTGTTCTACCTTTTTGCTTACCTCTTCTCTTTCCAGAATGCACGTGGGATGCATTGGAATCTTTGATGGCTTACATTCTGAGAGATCAAATTTCTTCAGAAGTTCTCTGACATATTTGCTCTGATGAATGTAAGTTCCTTCTGGGGTTTGATTGATCTGAATTCCCAGAAAGAATTTTAGTTCCCCCATTAGGCTCATCTCAAATTCTGCCTGCATACACTTAGCAAATTTTCTTCCCAGAGAAGGATTAGTAGATCCAAATATTATATCATCAACATAAATCTGGAAGACTAAGATGTCACTCTTAACTGTCTTACAGAATAAGGTTGTGTCCACCTTCCCTCTGGTGAATTCCTTTTCTAACAGGAAGTTACTTAGTCTTTCATACCAAGCTCTGGGAGCTTGTTTCAGACCATACAGTGACTTCTTCAGTTTGGAAACATATTCTGGATTTTTTGAACTTTCAAAACCAGGGGGTTGGTGCACATATACCTCTTCTTCTATATAGCCATTTAAGAATGCACTCTTGACATCCATCTGATACAGAGTGATGCCTTTATTAATAGCAAAAGAAATTAAAAGTCTGATAGATTCTAACCTGGCGACTGGAGCAAAGGTTTCTGTATAGTTTATCCCCTCTTGCTGACTATAACCTTGTGCTACCAATCGTGCCTTGTTTCTGATGACTTCACCTTGTTCATTCAGTTTGTTTCTGAACACCCATTTAGTTCCAATGACGTTGAATCCTTTTGGTTTAGGAACTAGATCCCATACGTCATTCCTTGTGAATTGATTCAGCTCCTCTTGCATTGCTAGAATCCAGTCATTGTCCAGAAGTGCTTCATCAATTGAAGATGGTTCAATCAGAGAAATAAGTCCCGTGAGGGATTCTTCAAAGTTTCTGAAGTTGGTTCTTGTTCTGATTGGATCTTCCTTTCTTCCTAAGATAGTTTCTTCTGGATGATCCATGCTGCTTCTAGATGGTCTTTTCTGAGGTTGATCAACAAAAGATGCTGGATTGCTTGCAGTTCCTCTTTCTGATGTTGAGGAAGTGTCTCTGTTAAGAGCTTCTGATGACTTGTCTTTAGTACCTGTGAATTCAACTTCCATACCTGCAAATACTTCATTCTGCTTTGACTTTTGAGAGTCAAGCTTATCATCAAAACGAACACTGATTGATTCTTCCAAAATCTGTGTTTCTGTATTGTATACTTTGTACCCTCTTGAGCGTTCAGAGTATCCTAACATAATACACTTCTGTGCTTTAGAGTCAAACTTGTTAAAATAATTTTTAGTATTCAAAATAAAGCAAGTACATCCAAATGGATGAAAATATGAAATGTTGGGCTTTCTGTTCTTCCACAATTCATATGGAGTCTTTTCCAGAATAGGTCTTATGGAGATTCTATTCTGAATGTAGCACGCTGTGTTTATCGCCTCTGCCCAGAAGATCTTAGCAACGTTAGTCTCGTTGATCATGGTTTTGGCCATTTCTTGCAATGTTCTGTTCTTTCGTTCTACAACTCCATTTTGCTGGGGAGTTCTAGGACAAGAGAAATCATGCAGAATGCCTTTGTCATTAAAAAATGATTCAAAATCTTTGTTTTCAAACTCTCCACCATGATCACTTCTGACTTTGACGATTCTAAGATCCTTTTCATTCTGAACTTGGTTACAAAAGGTAACAAACACAGAGTGTGACTCGTCCTTGTGTCTTAAGAACTTTACCCATGTCCATCTGCTATAGTCATCTACGATTACTAACCCATACTTCTTGCCACTGACTGAAGCAGTTTTAACTGGTCCAAATAAGTCAATGTGCAGAAGTTCTAATGGCTTAGAGGTGGAAACAACGTTTTTAGATTTAAAAGCAGGTTTTGCAAACTTTCCTTTCTGACATGCTTCACACAGAGCATCTGAATTGAACTTCAGATTAGGAAGTCCTCTGACCAGATTGAGTTTGTTAATCTGAGATATTCTTCTCATACTAACATGCCCCAATCTTTTGTGCCAGATCCATTGCTCGTTGTTAACAGACAGAAGACACTTTACATTCTGACTTTTCAGTTCAGAAAGTTTGATTTTGTAAATGTTGTTTCTCCTCTTTCCATTAAACAGGGTAGTTCCATCTTTCTGACTAACAGCTTTACATGAATTTTGATTAAAGATTATATCATAACCGTTATCACTTAATTGACTTATGGATAACAGGTTATGCATTAATCCATCTACTAATAAGACATTACTGATAGAGGGAAGATTTCCATTACCTACTGTTCCAGAGCCAATGATCTTTCCCCTCTGATTGCCTCCAAAGCCTACATGGCCTCCAGGCTTAAGTTCCAGGCTTTGGAACATATGCCTTCTTCCCTTCATGTGTCGTGAGCAGCCAGAGTCCAGGTACCATGACTGGTGTTTTTGCTTTGCTGCTAAAGATATCTGCAACATGTATTATTTTATCCTTAGGTACCCATATTTTCTTGGGTCCTGATTTGTTAGTTTTACCAAAACTCTGGTTGAATTTTGGTTTGACAGAATAATTGCTACTAGTATATTAGATGTCGTGTGTGTGCCCATATACAAAGTGTAACTTAAGTGGAGTTCGTTTAATAACTAAATCCATGGAATTCTTTGGTGTAGGTACCTTACCTTGGTATCCTATTCCCTTTCTGCCATTTCTGCTAACTCCATAGATCATTGAAGCCATTTTGCTTCTATCTATGCTTTTAGCAAGAAACTTCTGAAAGTTGTGATCATACTCCTTGATGATCTCATCAGCACTACTGGGAGTTTCAAGAATTGTTTCCTTCTGAGAGTTTTGTAATATATTTTCTAATTTTGAAACTTTATTTTTCAACTCAGAATTTTCCAACTTGAGATTCTCAGTTTTATCAGAGTCAGAAGCAAGATCCCTTTTCAGGTTTCTGAATTTGACTCTGATCTGCTGATATCTTTCCAGAATCTCATTAAGGCTTTCAGCTAGTTCAGCCTTAGTAAAATTAATAGCAAAGTCAGGAAATACCTCTTCTGTGTCTGATTCAGAGTCTAATTCAGAAGCTTCACTGTCTTTTGATATGTTTGCCATGAGAGCTATGTTTTCTCTCTCATCATCTGATTCTGAGTCAGCTTCAGATGTGTCAGAGTCATCCCATGTAGCCATGATACTTTTCTTCTTTTCCTTGCCAAACTTTCTCCTGGGCTTTTCCTTCTGAAGCTTTGGGCAGTCACTTTTGTAGTGTCCTTGCTCGTTGCATTCATAGCAGATGATGTCCTTGTTGTTTGGCTTTCTGCTTCCTGAAGAGCCTTCAGATCTTCTGTGTCCAGAGGAGGATTCTAACCTTCTGTATCTGGAGGAGGGTTCGTTCTGATTCTCAGATCTTCTGGGATTCCTGAACTTTCTTTGCCTCTGCTTCCACAGTTGGTTCACCCTTCTGCAGAGGAGATACAGTTCATCTTCTTCTGATGAGGACCCATCAGAGGTTTCTTCAACAGCCTGCAAAACCTTGGAGTCAGATTTTCTGTTAGATTTTAAAGCTAATGGCTTACCTTGCTTTTGAGGTTCATCAGCTTCTAGCTCTATCTCGTGACTTCTGAAGGAGCTGACAAGTTCCTCCAGAGATATTGTGTTGAGATCCTTAGCTAGCTTCAGCGCTGTGACCATTGGCTTCCACTGTTTTGGCAAGCTTCTGATGATCTTCTTGACATGATCAGCAGTAGAATACCCTTTGTCCAGAACTTTGAGACCAGCAACCAGAATCTGAAATCTTGAGAACATTGTTTCAATAGATTCACTTTCTTCCATCTTGAATGCCTCATACTTCTGAATGAGCGCAAGAGCTTTAGTTTCTCTGACTTGAAGGTTGCCTTCATGCGTCATTCTGAGAGAGTCAAACATGTTCTTAGCAGTGTCTCTGTTTGATATCTTTTCATATTCAGAGTAAGAGATAGCACTGAGAAGAATAGTTATGGCCTTGTGATGGTTTTTGAAATCACGCTTCTGTTGATCAGACATTGCTTTCCTATCAATCTTCTGACCATTTGCATTCACTGGGTGCGTGTATCCATCTGTCACCATATCCCACAGATCAGCATCATGGGCTAGAAAGAAGCTTTCAATTCTGTCTTTCCAGTAATCAAAGTTCTCTCCATCAAAGACTGGAGGTTTGCCACTTAATCTGTCTCTTTCTTCGTTATTGTCATTGCTGATGTTGTGATGTGTTCCTGCCATAGTGTTTTTCAATGCTGGATCTTGTACTGACACGGTTAAGTGTTATGAACTCAGAACCAGGCGCTCTGATGCCAATTGAAGAAGTGAAAAACACAAGAAGGGGGGGTTGAATTGTTGAAACTTGAAATCAAATGCAGACAACACGTTATTTTTATCCTGGTTCATTTAATCTCAAACTACTCCAGTCCACCCGTCAAGGTGATTTCGCCTCTCTCCAACGAGGTCTTAATCCACTATATTCAACTGAATACAAAACTGCTTTAACAACTACTAAAGCCTTCTTGAGTCTAAACCACATACCGGTTTCTCAAGGAAATTCTTTCTTACAGATAAATGAACAATTATGTGTGTTTGATGTTTTCTACAAAAACTATATATCACAACTGTGATAATACACAAAATGAAGCTTAAGTGACACTAGATTGCTAGAGCTATAGAGTAAGCGGTTGAAAGCTTTTAGCAAAAGTGAGAACGAGTTTAGTGATGATTGACTTTAGGCGTGTAGAGTATTGTAGAGCATTAGCCATTTTACTTCTCACTGATTTGTTTAAATACTCATTGGAAAAGATACGTTGATGCCAATAATTCCATTTCAATGCTCATTACGTTCTTTCCATTTTGAGAAGATCTTTGTCTTGGAATAAAGTCGTTGGTAATTAATCCGCTTTGAATGCAGTAACGTTAACACTTCAGAATGTTCTGCTTGACTAAGATCAGAGTGTGTTAGCTTTAGCTTATTTTGATTGCTTTTGAGTGCTGATGACATTGTTAAGATCTTGATCAGAATCAGAGTATGTTGAGCGCATATCTTGTTCATCAGGCTTCAGTGTAAGCACATGTACTAATCTTCTGATGTGACATATCTTCTGATGCTGATGTTGATATTCTGATATTCTGATGCTGATTCCATCAGAGTTTCCTGTAAATACATAACATATTTTTAGGTAGCATCTATGTCATATATAAATCTCATAATTCATTTAATCTTGTATTTTGTTATCATCAAAACTCTAACTGAGGGTTGTAGAATCAAACTATGTTATAACAGTCTTGAAGAAAAATGGGAGGGAAAATTTTGGGGTACAACAACGTGGTAAATAGACACCCAACTATGAAGGTCCATATGTGGTAAAAACAACATTCTCCGGTGGTGGTCTCATCCTCACAACAATCGATGGGGAAGAACGACCACATCCAGGGAATTCAGACTCAGCCAAAAATACTATGTATATAAAGCTCGCTAAGTTCGAACCCTAAACATGCGACTTAGGAAAAAAGGAGCGTCCTAGTGGATTGAAAACCCTAAAGGGCGATCCAGGAAAAAATTAGGGACATACACAAGAAAAAGTTTATCCCAGTGGATTGAAACCCGAGAGGGCGATCCAGGAAAAAATTAGGGATCTTATTCAAAAAATAAAGAAAAAAAAGACTGCGATCTAAGAACTATGACTGCAAACCACAAAGGAAAAGATTTATCCAAATAATTTTACTCAGAAGAAAGGGATATTGGAGCTGTCAAAAGGACATTAGGGAAGCAGTAGTTGAAATTATCATTTTCATTTCCATTTTCATTTTTAAAACTTTATGTAATTACCTATTTCAAGGAATTGCATCTTGTATGCTCGCCTATTCTGAGGCATATTTATCAATAAAACATTGACTTTTTCAAAATTTTCAATTGCGTTTTTTTCCTTTTCAACTTGTTTGCAAAGTACTACGATTATTTTTGTGAATAAGATCCTACAAAGTACTACGCTTAGGGCCACGTCTACACCTACTTCTACACCCACGCCTATGTCCACGTCTATGTCTATATCCACGCCTGCGTCCATGTCTACGACCACACCTACGCATGCGATACAAATATCAAAATCTTGCTGACACTTATTCATCTTATTCAAATAAATTCAAAGATACCACAATAATGCAATATCGGGGAGTTGGTAACACAAAACCATTGTTTTAAGAAAAGGGAATATCAAAAAACATTTTCATTACATTTTAGGGCATATACACACATTTGGTACATTTGTAAATATTTGGGGCATACACAACATACTTGATGCATATACACTCTGGGTTCCATATCAATCTAGGACATTATGCATATACATCATACATGGCATTTTCAGAACACACTTTGAGTGAAACCAATATCTTTGGGTCTTTGTCAGATTATCAAAACAAGTGATTACCTTGGTTGATAACAGACACAACTGGTAAAAATCTGATCTCATCTTTGATCTAGCTATCTAAGATTTGATCATCAAAAATACTTTTTCAATCATCTACCCCCTAGGTTGTGGTAGGTGTTCAAATTACCAGATTCATATTATTCACTCCCTAGGTTGAACTGAATACGTGAATTCATTATTGTGTCGTTTGCCCAAAACATAGAGGTAACTTAGCTTTGCGTTTTATTTGATTACCATCACGATTGGGGTTTTCTTGGGGTAAATTGAGGTTAGTTAGGGTTTAATTTAGGGCAAGAGGTATGATCACCTCCGATTAGGGTTTTGAGAGACGGTGGCGATTAAGGTTTTCTGTGTTGTTGTTAGGGTTAGAAGAGAGGGGCGAGAGGAAACAGAGAGAGAGAGAGAGAGAATTAAGGGTGAAAATAAAAAAGAAATATGGGAAAAATAAACAAATATAATGTCTCGTAATCTTGTGCATCGTGCCCTATCGTGCACCCTCAAACGTCCACTGCGTGATCATAATCCAACGCCCCTAGAATGCGCGTCCATTGTAACCAAATGCACCTTCTCTTACAAAGTTCAGACGGACCCCTTCAAGTGTTTTCCATCTTGGGTCTAAGCCCATCACTAATCACGCCTCCTTGTTTTTTTTACTACTATGTTAAGAGATCATCCCCCCTACGCTATTGGGTCCAGTTCAGTATTTGAACTTGGGCCCTTGTTGAATGAGCCCCCCCAGATTTGCTAACACGTTAGGAAGTATGCCCCCTGCATTTGGGCCTGAATTCAACATCTGAATTTAGGGCCCTACTACCTATACCCCCCTGTTTTGCTAGCCCAATACAATTTACACCCCTCTTGCATTTTTTTAAATTTTCTTTTATAATTTATAATTATTATTTTTTATATATTTTAATATATTGATAACTTTTAATATTATTTTATTATTATAAAATTAAATATTTATTTTCCAACTCATCCAAATATTTATTTATTGCATTGAAATTATTTTAATCATGCATTAATAAGATGTTTTTATATATTAATACATTAAAAACTACTTAACCAACACTAAACTCTTTTTATTAAATAAATTAAATTCTAACTCTATTTTCAAAAAGGATTACGAAAATATTTTAATCGACTGCACACTTTGTCTAACAATTCTACTATTCACACACCCGGACTAAGTACAAGGGAAATTCAAAACGTCTTCGTAATCCATAAAAAACACCAACCAACTGGGAACTATGAATTGGGACTCTGATTCCTCATAACAGGATACATAGGCATACGACTAAAATCGTGGCGAGTTTCCCAAATAAAAACTAAAACCCTATTTCTTAAAGATTGCGCTTCTAAGCCCTAGTATCCTTGAGAATAAGGTAGATGAGGGGTGCCTAACACCTTCCCTTCGTCTAAGAATGAGTCAAACAACTTAGAATCTCTGACCATATTAGGGTTATCCTTTATATTCCCTTCCTTAGGATAAAAATTAAGGGTGGTGACTCTATATTTTAAACCAGTTACAACAACTGGGCTTGGCCCAGATAGTGTTTCTGGTCCGTTGGCAATTTGTAGGGAGGCTTAGAGGCTTATGATGTGCTAAGAATTTATGGATCGTTTGATCCAGATCATGGCCATGCAGGCGTGAATCTTGGGCCTTTGATCAAAAGTAGTTCAATCGTATGGTTGAGAATCAAGGTTGAATGGTGAGTATGCTACGTGTGGAACACAGAGGGTTTGAGAGGTCTATATATTAATTTCCTCTCATCTCTCTCATTTTTAACGCCTCTCTCTCTCTCTCTACTCCCAAACAACAAAACCTTTTAATATTTCTAGATAAATAGGCTCTGACCTCTCTCTATAATAACATTGTGCCGGAAATCGCCCAGCCTAGAGCGCCACCGGCCGGAAACCACTTCCATCAGCAGCTGCATCTGGGCACCACATCCTGCATTCAAACATTCAAACATTCATCCCCAGCCACCGTGAATCTTCATCTGGGTTCTTATGAACCCTAAGGGTTCATAATGAACCCTAACCTCAAAAACCAAGAAACCTTCAACAACGATGAACCCTAACTCCAATCTTAAGAACCCTAACCCTAGTCTGATGAACCCTAACCTTAAGTCTCTAGAACCCTGACCCTAAGTATTAACCCCAAATTTCCAGAAATTCAAACCAAACACAAATCATAGATTCATACAAAAAACCTACGCTAAGTATTAGGCTTACCTCTCCGCAATGAATATTGTCGTATCGACTCATCTTCTGTATTTCTGATTTTCCTTACTAATCTTCCTCTTTTCCCTCTATTTTGTAGGTACGACAGATGATGACGGCGAAGATACGGCCACAAGAATGAAGGTGCGACGGCAGCGGAAGACACGTCTTAGGGTTTCAAAAATTGAAACACTAGATCTATGTGGCAAGGAATCTTCAAGGAGACAAGTTCTTTGTTTCTTCTTCTTTCTCTTTTCGTCCCCTTGTCTTAGAAATTTCTAGGTTAATTTATAGTTTTTAGAATTAGATATTTTAGGAAATTTATGTGATTGTCGTTAGAATTTGGGTTGATTAGGGTAGAAATTAGTGTGATTTAATTAGAGATTATACTTGATTCTATTTATAATTGATTCAGATTTTATTTTGTATTAAAAATTTGGACGATTTTGTACATGTAATTGATATGATTTTATTTTGTACAGATTGGATTTGTTTTAGTTTACAAAATGCATTTTTCCTTCTTTTGAATCTGTACACTGAATGTTTGTTGGGCTTTGGGCTTGTAGCGTAGTTGATGAAGAAGAACAATAGGGTGCCGTTGGAACTAATTAGGGTTCCAAAACCCTTTTTGTTCTAATTTTGACTTTTAGTCAATACGTACAAAAAATAAAAAAATATCTAACTTTTTATAACAAAAATTAATTAATAATAATGATAATTATGTAAGTAATAGAATTAATAATCAGAAAAATAATTATAATGATGATATATAAAAATAAAAATAGGCTCAAGAAAAAATGGGCCAACAACTTTAGTAATTCTCCAAAAACGTGCAAGAAATGCAAATGGGCCTTACCCCTTTAATGGGCTTAAGAACTAAATACACTTCATTTTTTAATTGTAAGGTAAACCGAATGGATCATCAAATTTACATGGGCCTTTCTGATTTAGAAAGCCCATAAACCCCTTTATAAAAAACCCTCCCCCTCTTTAAGGTTTAAACACCCCAATAAATTTATCAATAGTAATCTAAACCTTATAAAGAAAATGGTAATAATAAAAAATAATTTAGTTAGAAATCAATAGGGGAAATTTGGGGTATGATAGTTTCCCCTATTTAATTGCCTTTCGATTGGATAGTGTGAGAATACGCAAGCCTCGCACATTCGAATCAGAGGTTTATTAAATAATGGAAGACCCTATAATTTGTATGAAAGATTATGAATGATACACTGTGCGGCGTTCCCATGAGTATGAAAACAAATAAGTGTAGATGATGATGTATCATCTTACCATAGTTTGATAGAAAAAGCTTTCATTCGACCTAGATATGACGGTGCGGATAACTCGTCAATATTTAAAAGAGATCGTGGATCTTCGCGTATTTACCATAACCTAGGAGGTAAGTAACACAAGTTTGAAAATTGACTTACTAATGTTTCGAGACTAATATAATAAGTTTATAATGCAGATTTTTTCTATTCATCACAGCCTATGGGATGAATAAAATAGGGTTTGATAACACATTGCCGCATGGAGACTGACGCAATGAATTATGTATATTTTGTTATGTTTACTACAACCTAGAGAGTAAACAGTACGAGGATGAACTTATGCATTTATCATGACCTAGAGGATAAATGACACTGTGATAGGCTTACGTATTCATCACAGCCTAGAGGATGAACATTTTAACCCTGAAAATTTGCATACCTACCACAACCTAGGGGATAGATATTTGAAGAATTTGAGCGTTTACCATGACCTAGAGGATAAATGGCATGAAGTTAGATTCACATAATCATTTCAACCTAGGGAATGAATAATATGAACATAATAATTTGCACACCTATCACAACCTAGGGGATAGATTATTGAAAAGTCGTGTGTGTTTATCACGACATAGAGGATAAACAACACAGGGGTAGTCTTACGTACTTATCACGACCTAGAGGATAAATAATGTAATCTTGAAAATTCACATATCTACCACAACCTAGAGGATAGATACTTGAAGAGTGTTTTTGGTAATCGAATCTTAGATAATTAGATCCATGATGAGATCGGAGTTCACCGGTTATTTCTGTTCTCAACCAAGGTGTTTGTTTCTTTTGTGGATCAAATAACCCAATGATGAACCCCAAGAAAGTTCGTAGTTTTAACCAAAGATGTGTTCGGACAATGCCATGTATAATGCCCTAAGCTGATATGGATCCCAAAATGTATATGCACCAAGTATTTGTCTGTATATGTCCCAAATGTATATACACCAAATTTTTGTATATGTGTCGCATGTAATGTTTGTGTATGCCCCAAATGTAATGCTTGATGTGAAAATTTTCTTTTGTGTTTTCTCCTTTTAAAACATTGGTTTTGTGTCACCAACTCCCAAATATTGTATGTTGTATTGTCGTGGTATTTTGAATTGATTTGAACAAGATGAATGGTGTCAGCAATATTTTGATATTCATATCGCAGGCGCGGGCATAAGCGTGGGCATAGTCATAGCCATGAGCATGGACGTATACGTGGATTTTCTTTCAATGTTTTTCTGACCAAAATGTTCTTTGATGTTTTATCAAATGATTCTATTTGTTTGTCAAATCCCCAAAATGGTTTCAACGTAGTATTCATAAGAAATAATCATAGTATTTTTCAAACAAGTCCGAAAAGGAAAAAACACAATAGAAAGATTTGAAAAAGTAAATGTTTTATTAATAAATATGCCTCTGAATAGACAAGAGTACAAGATGCAATTCCTTGAAAGAGGTAATTACAGAAAGTTTAACAAAAACTGAAAATGATAATTACTACTATTGTTTCTCTAATATCCTTTTGATAGCTCCAATCTCTTTTGCTTATGAGTTAAATTATTTGGATCAATCCCTCTCCTTCGTGGTTGTAGTCGTAGTTCTTGGATCGCAGTCTTTTTGTTATTTATTTTTGAATAAGATCCCTAACTTTTTCCTGGATCGCCCTTTCGGGTTTTTAATCCACCAGGATAATCTTTTTCGTATGTCCCTAATTATTTCCTGGATCACCCTTTAGGGTTTTCAATCCACCAGGATGCTCCTTTTTTTTCCTAAGTCGCCCATTTAGGGTTTGAACTTAGCGATATTTTTATACATAGTATTTTTTACTGTGTCTGAATTCACTGGATATGGTAGTTCTTCCCCATCCATTGTTGTGAGAATAAGGCCACCACCAGAGAATGTTGTTTTTACCATATATGGGCCTTTGTATTTTTGTGTCCATTTACCATGTGAATCAAGGCGAGGTAGTAGAATTTTATTGAGCACCAAATGTCCTTCTTTGAATACTCGAGGACGTACCTTTTTGTCAAATGCTTTCTTCATCCGCTTTTGGTACAACTAACTATGGCACAAAGCTGTTAAGCGATTTTCTTCATTGAGGTTAAGCATATCAAATTGCGTCTGAACCCACTCTGCTTCTTCAAGCTTTGTTTCCATTAGGACTAAAAGTGATGGAATCTCTACTTCAACCGGGAGTACTGCTTCCATGCCATATACCAGAGAGAAAGAAGTTTCACTTGTTGATGTACGTATGGAAGTACGATAGCCATGTAGAGCAAAGGGGAGTATTTCATTCCAATCTTTGTATGTCTTCACCATTTTCTAAATGATTTTCTTGATGTTCTTATTGACAGCTTCAATGGCCCCGTTCATCTAGGGTCTATCTTGAAATCATCGCATAATTCGTTCATCATTTTGTTGTTCAAATTGGACTTGTTGTCTGTAATGATTCTGCTAGAAACCCCATATCTGCATATAATATTTTGCTTGATGAACCGAGTAACCAGTTGTCTTGTCACATTTGTGTAGGACGCAGCTTCCACCCACTTGTTGAAGTAATCAATGGAAACTAGTATGAAATGGTGTCTGTTAGATGCTTTCAGTTCGATCATGCCTATCATATCAATTCCCCGTATCAAAAACGACCAAGTAAAAGTCAGGACATTCAGAGGAGTTGGTGGCGCATGCATTTTGTCGGCGTAGATTTGGCATTTGTGACATGTCTTTGTATAATGGTAGCAATCGGCTTCCATCGTCAACCAATAATAACCTGCTCGTAGAATCTTTCTAGCCATGGCATGTCCAGTTGTATGTGTTCCAAAAGCACCTTCATGGATTTCTCTCATAAGTGTATCTGCTTCATGTTTCTCCATACACCTGAGTAACACCATATCGTAGTTTAGTTTGTAAAATATGTCACTACTCATAAAGAACTTTAAAGATAGCTTCCACAGATTTTGTTTGTCAATCATAGAGGCATTTTCTGGATACTCATGTTTCTCAAGGTACCTTTTGATGTCGTAGAACCAAGGCTTGTTATCTGGTCCTTCTTCAATAACAAGGCAATATGTGGGTTCTTCAAAATGTCTGATCGTGATGTGTGGTTTGTGATTTGGCCAAGTCACTTTGAAGATGGCCGATAAAGTTTCTAAGGCGTCGTCCATCTGATTTTCTTCTCGTGGAATATGGTTGAACATAATCTCGATAGATTCCGTAGCTAGGTTCAAAACATGATCCTGATATGGAATCAATCTGGGATGTTTAGTGTCTCATTCACTGTTAAATTGGTATATGACTAGCACTGAGTCTCCAAACACTTCGAGATGTTTGATTCTTAGATCGATAGCAGCTTCCAGACCAAAGATACAAGATTTGTATTCAGCGATATTGTTGGTGTAGTCAAAATGTAACCTTGCAGTATAAGGCATGTGAAAATTCTTTAGAGAAGTAAATACTTCCCCAATGTTGTGCCTCAGTGCATTTGAAGCCCCACCAAACATGAGTGTCCAACGTGCCCCTGGTTCAGGTCCTCCGTCGGGCCCTGGTATTTTGTAGTCACCTATAACCATGACATCTTCGTTTGAAAAGTAGAACTTCATTGGTTGATATTTTTGTAATGGATGATGAGCTAGATGGTCAGCTAATACACTTCCCTTGATGGCCTTTGAGTAATGTATTGGATGTCGTACTCCGATAGTAACATCTGCCATCGGGCAATCATCCCTGTAAGATCTGGTTTTTCGAACACATACTTAAAAGGATCCATTCTTGCTATTAACCATGTGATATGAGTCCATAAGTATTTCCTCATTCTTTTGGTAGCCCAAGCCAATTCACAATAAGTCTTCTCGAGAAGTGAGTACATGGTTTCGCAGCCGCTAAATTTCATGTTAAGGTAGTAGATTGCATGCTCTTTTCTACCCGTTTCATCATGTTGTCCCAATACACATCCCATTGACCCTTCAAGCATTGTTAGATACATGATGAGTGGTCTTCTGGGAACTGGTGGCATCAAGATTGGTGGCTCTTGTAAATATTGCTTTATTGTCTCGAAGGCTGACTGAAAGTCATTATTCCACACTACTGTCTGATCTTTTTGCAGTAATTTGAATGTAGGATCGCATGTAGCAGTTAGGTGCGTTATGAATATTGAAATGTAATTTAATCTCCCTAAGAAACCATGAACTTCCTTTTCTGTTCTTGGAGCTAGAATTTCTTGTATGGCTTTCACTTTGTCGAGATCTATCTCAATACCATGTTGACTTACAATGAAAGCCAATAACTTTTCTGACCTGACACCAAATGTACATTTGTTCAGATTTAACCTCAGTTTAAACTTTCACAAACGCTTGAATAATTTCTGTAAATGTACGATGTGATCCTCCTCTGTATGAGATTTGGCGATCATATCATCTATGTATACGTCCACTTATTTATGAATCATATCATGGAATAGTGTGACCATAACTTCTTGATAAGTTACCCCTGCGTTCTTAAGACTGGAAGGCATCATATTATACTAGAAAATGCCCCAAGGTGTCATGAAAGTAGTCTTTTCCATGTCCTCGGATGCCATTTTGATTTGATTATAGCCTGAGAAACCTTCCATGAATGAGAATACCAAAGCTTGAGCTGTATTATCAACCAAAAAATCTATGTGAGGTAACAGGAAATTGTCTTTGGGACTTGCTTTGTTTAGATCCTGATAATCTACACACATGCGTACTTTGTCGTCCTTCTTGGGCACTGGCACGATGTTAGCTATCCAAGGTGGATAATCTACCACCACTAAGAAACATGCGTCAAATTGTTTAAGGACCTCTTCTCGAATCTTGCTTGACATGTTTGGATGGGTTCTTTTAAGCTTCTATATAACTGGAGAACAACCTTCCTTGAGAGGTAGTCTATGGACCACAATATCTGTATCCAATCCTAGCATGTCTCAATAAGACCAGGCATATATATCCACATATTCATTTAACAACTTGATTAGTCTTTCTTTGACACTTTTCTCCAATGTTGCCCCTAGCTTGATCTCTTTCGGATCTGCATCAGTGCTAAGGTAAATGGTATCAATTGATTCTTGGTATGGTTGTATATTGTAAGCTTTTTGCTCTATCTCTCTCACTAATTCTTCAGAGAGTCCAAGATCTTCATCATCTTCCTCTTCCGCTTGGTTGATGGGTGCATCAAAATTATATCGGATAGTAGCAGTACTATTATCGGTGTTTTTAGGCACGGATCTTCAAATTTATCATGTTTTGGTGCAGTTTTAGTACGTGAATTTGGAAAATGAATATGAAGAAAAGTATTTCCATTTTAAAATATAAGAGATAAATGCAAGAGAAATATAGGGATCTTAATTGAATGTGAAATATAAACTTTATTAATTGTGAATACTGTTTGAAACAAATTGGGGGACCCTTACAAGCTACCCCTATGCCTTGGCCTTGACATAGGTTCTTTCAAAAATAATAAAAATTACTTTGGAAAGAAAAAGATCTCTGGAATCTCCATGGTTGTCCAATTCTTGAGCTTTTCTCCTGGAGCACATTCACACATGAATTCAGATGCCCTTTTGATGTTGCTCTTGTTAGATATCATTGCCACCTGTTCACCATGCTTTACTCCTTTGTTGACGAAGGTATCTTGGATGGGAGGGAACTTCCCCTTGCCTTTCTAAGTAGACTTTGATGATTCGTATCCCAAACCAAAACGATTCTTCTTCTCAGGTATTTCTGGGAATTTACCCTCAACCTTTTGAAGTACCATTTTCCACAGCTATTTGCAAATTTCTCCACGAAGTCCCGGTAGGTTTCTTAATCTTCTCCATTGGCAGGGTTCCCATTGAAGAAACCTATAAGACTTGAAATGGTGTTTCTATACAGTCTTCATCAGTACTTGTTGTACACCAAAATTTTCCCTCCCATTTTACTTAATACATGTTCATTAAGGTCTCCAATTGCTCAAGAATGACCAAGAATTGATCCAAAAAATTCTCCTCCTAAGCAATGGCTTTTCAACTAGGGTTTCACTTTTCACCAATATTTGTGGTTTGCAAAGGCTCCAAAGATTTCCATGGTCCCTAATATGTCTTCAAGATTTTCCATGCCAAGTTTCATGCCTTTCCCTACAAGTTTGCTCAATTAATTGCTCAAATGTTTGAAAGTCAACTGTACTTAGTCAAAAGTCAAAATTTGTCAATATACAGTCAAACTTCAAGATTTTTTGTAAACATCAACATTTTAAAGTGATAATCATCATTTGATCAAGGGATGATCATGATTCCTAAAGGAATGCTCTTAATTCATCAAGAGTCAAGAATTGCAAAATTAGGGTTTCCTAGAAAAAGTCAACTAAACTTTTACCAGGCATAACTTTCACATACTTCATCCATTTTTCCCCAACCAAATCTCATCTTGAAGATAATCCAATTCCCTATAACTTACCTTCTATCCTCAAGTTCAAGAAATGCATCATTTGAAAGACAAAAGCTCATACATTACATGTCATTTTCAAAAGGTCAACAAAAGTCATTTTTTACAAGACCATTCACATCAAGATAAATTCTTCAAATGCAAAGTTGATTAAAAGATATATTTTAAAGGAGATCTTGGGATTTCCAAAAAGCCAAAGATCATCTTCATTGGATAAAAATTGAGCAAGTTATGGATTGCACAAGTTGGGCAATTTTCAAAGGAAATGCATGAAATCTTAATCGAGCAAATTTGTGATTTTAAGTTATTGGGCCTAACTTTTTGGAGTTCAAATATGTTCATGATGTGTCCAAGGACCTCTAAATATATCCATGCATTTTTTTATTTGAATTTTTATTCATTTAAATATGAATTAAATCAAATCAAATACAAAGAATAATGGGCCATGACATTTGGGTTTGATTTGATCTATTAGAAGGCCCATATTTATGTGCAAGATACATCCAAAGGGACTAGGTTCATGAAAGTGAACAAAGAGGAAAAGATATCACAAATATGGATATTTTTCAATGTATTTTATCCTTGTCTCCAAGGCCATGAATGCATTGATTCTTTACCATGTTTGTTCACTCCTATCTTCCCTCTATAAATACACAACAATGCAAGCCAAAAGGAGGATGAAAATTCACTACAAGAAAGCTCTCCAAACCTCAAAATTTCTCAAAGTTAGGGTAATCGGAAACTCATTCTTCAGCCTTTCTCAATAAGATCCAGACATCCATTCGTCTTCCTGGTGTTCTCACGGACAAATCCAGACCAATATCACTCGTATTCGTGCCCAGAAGAAACCTAACCACAGTCTCCGATCGGTAAAATTTCTTGCATCTGAAATTTAAAATCCATGCATTATTTACTAATATTTTATGGCTAGATGTGATCAGGGTGATGATTAGGACTGAAATAAGGTTTTACATGCAAGCTCAGACGTGTGTATGATTATTTTTGCCATTTTTAATCGTGGGAATTATATTTGCATCATGACCCTCTCTCCATTTGTTTTTAATCATTTTTTACCCCGGATTTGGACTCAGGGTAAAATTTCATGCAAGATAATGCCTTTTCTTTTTCAGTTTGACACGTTTTTGCAGGTTCGGCGTTGAAGACCGCCGGAGAAGACGGTGGTTTCCACCATCTCCGACCGGTTTGACTATTGTAGACGGCAGTCAAGGGTTCGTGGGCCAAAAGGCCATCCCTGATTCATTCATTCAAATGATGGGGGGTCCACCTAGGCGCGCTTTTTTCTTTCAAATATTTTCTGATTCATTTTTCATATATAATGTTATTGTTTAGTTATACTAACGAATGAATGAAAATGGTCCAGCGGTAGCAAGCAAGCGTTCAAGTTACTCCCTCTCCTAGAACCTGGGTTCGAGTCCCAGGTTTTGTTATTTTGAGTTCTAATACTTTTTTTGGCAGATTATTGAGCACGGTTCTGGGCCTTCTTGTGGTTTGGGCCTTATAAACTCCAACTTATACCCCCCATCCCCTATTTGCTAATTAGCACCAAGCCGATTTACCTGTTTTTATTTATTCCCTTTTTTAGTTTATTAATTTCAAAAATATTTTTTTGTTTAATTATAAAGTCATATAAAAAAATCACAAAAAATAAGGTTTTAGTTTTTTTTTAAATTAATTTCCTTAACACTTTATTAAAATTAAAATTAAGTAGACTTAGATTTTAATTTCTTTTATTAATAAAAAAATGCAAAAAATATTAGGTTTAGTTTAGAATTAATTTTGAATTAATAATTTTCTTTTCTTTCAAATTAATTAATTATTCTAATTTTAACTTAACCATTTTCTTAAATAAAAACAAACAAAAAGATTTTATTCTACTTGGAATATTGTAGGGTTTAGACGTCTTTCCTAATTCGTGCACGATTTTTATTTTAGCATTATCATTTTCATATTACTGTACCTGCTTCCTGGTTTGTAATAGTTTAATTTAAGGCTTTACTTTACTACTTGATTCCCCCAAGTTTTGGACATGTAAATAATCCCCTCCCCGAAGCCTTGTAATAGCTAGGATTTACAATTCCAGCACTTTTAATTTCTGTAAATTATTAACTGTTTAGATGTATGCTAACTAGGATTGTATGGAAAGAATAAAACAAAACGCTAGCAAACCTAACATAATATAAAAATAACTGAATACAGCACACTCTCACATATACACCTCTAGGGTATCCCACTTTGGTTGCCTTCGGAAAAACATACATATCTCTCTAAATGTAAGAGATTTTAGTGGCTACCTTCCGGTTTAAAGATCATAAGTCCCTCGATGACCCTCTCGATGTTGCCTCAGTATGATCTTAAAAATCCTAGGGTAGTTACTAAAGTTTCTTTCCCAATTTCCTTTGTGACTGTAAAAACGTCCCTTCGAGTGTCTCTCAAAGATCCAACGACTAGGGCTACCCACTCACTAATAGTAGGATAGCACGGTCTAAAGGAAAAGAGGAAAAGACAACCTTTAGAGTAAAGTAGATAGCTCTTAGATGCTTGCTCAAACAATCTTTACACTTACACAAAACTTCTTTCAAAAACATTTTCAAACACTTTGTATACGTTCTCTACCATTCCGAGAAACATTACAAAGTTCGTCGCACTAAGGCGCTTTCAAAATACTTTTCAAAAACACACAAAGCACAAGGTATTTCAAAATGAGCTAAGCATCTAATATCCCATAGATAACTATGGATGGAAAGGGTGCTAACACCTTCCCTTTCCATAATCCACCCCCCTTACTCAGAGATAATCTCGAAAGCTCTTTTTTTGTTCTTTTCACCCTTTCCTTTGTTGGATAAAAGAAAAGTTTGTGGCGACTCTTGCTTACCGCAATATTTGTGAATACAAATGCAAAACCAGTATAACAGTCAGTTCTCCCACCGTATTACAGTACTGATATATCTATAGGATTATATGTGACTTACAAAGACATCCTCTTCACCATAAATTATAACCAACCTTCCTTCAATGAAGAATTTCAGTTTTTGGTGAAGGGTTGAAGTAACAGCCCCTGCTACATGGATCCAAGGTCGTCTAAGTAAACATGTATATGCTGGTTCTATATCCATGACTTGAAAAGTGATATAAAACATATACGGACCGATCTTGACAGGAAGATCCACTTCTCCAAACATTTTACTTTGAGAACCGTCAAAAGATTTGACTATCGTAGAACTAGGCCTTATTACAACACCATCCAACGTTAACTTCATCAAGCTGAATTTTGGTAGAACATTAAGAGAAGAACCAGTGTCGGTGAGTACCCTAGATAGGCTTGTAGTACCTATCTGAATATAAATGTGCAATACCTTTTTATGAGCTCTGCCTTGTAGAGGAAGTTCACTATCATTAAAACCTAGGTACGATCCGGATGTCAGGTTTGCTACAACATTGTCAAATTGGTTTACCGTAATCTCTTCTGCAACATGAGTCGAACTTAGAACCTTCATTAGAGAGTCTCGATGCGCTTCTGAGTTAAGGAGCAACAAGAGTATTGACATCTTGGTCGGGGTTTAGTGTAGTTGATCTACCACCCTATAGTCACTTCTCTTGATTATTTTCAAGAATTCTTCTGCCTCTTGATCAATAAAATTCTTGCTCGGAGGTTCTTGCTCTTGATTTTCCTCCACCACCACTTTCCATTTATCCTTCACCAAAACCTCAATCTTATCTTTAACCACAACATCGTTCTTCTTTTATCGTTTGGGACCGTATATTCAACCACTGCGGGTCATGCCCCCTGTTCCAGTTATATTTGTAATTGTAGGTCCTTGACTTGACGATGTCTCACATTCTTACTTTAAAACATTGACGTAGACTGTAGAATCGTAACTCCAAGGTACTGCTTTGTTACTTTCATAAGGGGTAGGAGATGGTCCCCTAATCACCATCGTAGTCTTAGGTACCACTAGAATCCTAAAAGCTTATCTTGGTATCACCATTGGTGTTTCTGTTGACTCTCCTCATGGAATCCCAAGAGTCTTTTGTTAAGGTTCAACCCTTGGCAAGGAATTATCAATGGCTTCTTTGTACTTCCCTCGATCGCAGCTACATATTCTTTTTTAGGGTATGACCCAAATCGGACTATCCCCTGATCCACCAATTTTTGTAATGTCTTCTCAAAATATTCATTATGTTCCAAGAGGAACCCATACTCCAACAGATATTCCTTCAAAAGGTTTATCAGGGCCTTTACTTTTCTGGCTGCCCCAAAGTCAGTAACCACCTTAATTGCATTTACAGCTGGCCCACCATGCGGAGGCATGGGATTTGTCTTGATGTTCGATTTATCAAAAGTGATATTCTGAGAGTCTAACAATTCTTGTACCTTGTGTTTAAAGGCCCAAAAATTTTCTATAGTATGCCCTGCAGAATTGGCATGATACTCACACCTGGCATTGGCATCATACCTTGGTGGGAGTTCCCCAATCGGAGGAGCTAGAGGTTTTAGCTTTACCAAAGATGCCTTGACTGAGTGTTGCAGTAATTGACTGTGCAGCATGGGGAGAGGATAAAACTTCCTTATAGGCCTTTCAAAACATTTTTGTTATTGTTCTCGCA
Organism: Vicia faba; assembly: GCA_948472305.1. Taxonomy (NCBI): domain Eukaryota; kingdom Viridiplantae; phylum Streptophyta; class Magnoliopsida; order Fabales; family Fabaceae; genus Vicia; species Vicia faba. The sequence goes on along the minus strand of OX451740.1, from coordinate 307,873,688 downwards.
GGATTATTAATGGTTGTTGTTCCCTTGGATGTGATGCTACAACATTAATTTCTCCTTCCTTCTTTTTTTAAAATTTATGAACATGTCATTTTGCGTTATAAGGGGTACTAGATGATGCCCCTTGTATCTTCCCTCTCTTTATATTAGCTTCAATTGTTTCACCAATAGTTACCAAATCAAAAAATTCGAAAGAGATGCTTCCTACCATCTTGTCATAATACAACCCTTATAAAGTACCCATGAACATATCGACTAGTTCTTTCTCCAAGAGCGGTGGTTGTACTCAGGCTTCCATTTCTCTCCATCTCTGAGCATACTCTTTGAAAGATTCCTCCTTCTCTCCATAACCAGGCCTAAGTTTTACTTGTACTGTCTCAAGAAAGCGTTAGCAAGATCTGCCCATGTTTAGATATGAATTCGCTCCAATTGCATGTACCAATCTAGAGACGCCCCACTTAAATTATCTTGGAAACAATGGATCATCAGCTTCTGATCTTGAGCGTAGGCATGCATCTTTTTGCAATACATGCGTAGGTGGTTCCCTGGGCATGTGAGTCCCTTTCATTTTCCAAAGTTAGGTACTTTGAACTTCAGAGGGATTACCACATCTAGAACTAGACCCATCTCGAGAGCGTCGACATTGAAAGCATCATAACCCTCCACAACCTTCAAACTTTCTTCAAGGGATTTATACTGATTGAGCGCCAAGGGAATTTGTATAACATGAGCATGGGTTGTCCTTTGAGGTGCTTGATTGACATCTTCTAGGTCGTGGTATCCATACTGCAGGTCTATGCAGTTGTCCGTGTTGTTGACCGGAATTTACAGGGTATAAGATGCCCCTACCTTCGATGGAGGTGGGACAAACCCTTCAGTATCCACTTGCATGACTTTTTGTTGTGCTACAGTCGACTTTAGATGTCCTGATTCTGGTTCTTTTCTTGGTTGGTGACCGCTTGATGCATAAATGGTTTGGGCTACTTCTTCAAAGGCTTCCCTATGGATTTATTTCTAACTTTAAATGATATTCTTCAAGGCTAGCAGGACTTGAATCATGTCTCCTTTCATTGAGTCGATGTTTCCCTTGACTTACTCCAAATCCTCCTTGAATTCAGCTTGATTTTCTTCAATTTGTTCCATCACTTTTTGTTGATGGGCTCTTGTTTGATATGGTGGTTGGAGAGGCGGCACTTTTCTAGCTCTTCTGCCAATGGTTTAACTAGAGGATATTTTTGAAAAATGATGAGTTTTTTTGTATGAATCTATGATATGCAAATGTTTATGAATGCATGAATGTGTATGGATATGCTAAGAGTTTCATTTTTGAATGTCCTATTCACTTGGATATACATATTTTATATTTTTTTTCAAGTTATGCTTTTTATTAGTGAGTATCTAAAAAAAATACGCAAACGAGATACGGAAACAAACGCCTTTATTGAAATAGTAATTTTCTTTAAAAAAGAATGTGTTAAATAAGTTTTCGGTCCCTCTAAATATCTCAAATTTCGTTTTTAGTCCCTCTAAATTTTTTCTTCAAAGAATGGTCCTCCTAAAAAAATAAACTTTAACTTTTGGTCCCTCCTGACAACATTTTAGTTAAAATGGTCTCTAATTCAGTCGCTAAATAAAAGCGACACTAAAACCATCGCTAAGTTGTAAAAACCGTCTCTAAATTGCAGGAGGGACCAAAAGTTAAAATTTAATTTTTTAGGAGGACCATTCTTTGAAGGAAAATTTTAAAGGGACTAAAAACAAAATTTGAGATATTTAGAGGGACCAAAAACGTATTTAACCCAAAAAGAATACAATTTAGATATTGAAAAATATTCAAACTTAAAATATTAACTTCCTGAAAGAAATAATCAAAGGGAAACAAAAGTCTTCTAAGTGTGCCTTCGGATTTCTGCTTTGAAGCCATCGACCATTATCCTACAAAGCTTAAGGAAGTCTTAAACATCTTTTGGAAGCGGGACCATCACATTTTTTTGTCTCTCAAACTTCTAGGGATATCCTCAATGAGATTGTTGGCTAAAAAGGCGAGTTTTGCATGCTTGTCTTTGTAGAATCGATACTCTTGGTAGAGGTCAGGAATTATATTATGATTATCCTCTCTTGCTTTGGCGATCTTTACATACTGCTCTTCCCAATATAACTTTTCATCCCTCATCTCCATATAGAGTTTCCGTTGTATTAGAAAATCCTTTTGGAGGCCTTCTAACTCGAGACACACTTGCTCGTATTCATCAGTCTTTTGGGCAAGAAATCTTTCTGCCATCATCCTTTTGAGGCGTTCCCCTACCTCCGATTCTTGGCTATCTTGGAGTCTGGTGATAAGATACTTCATTTGTTCTTCTTGATATAAATAATCTTGCACCAAACTTTGGATTTGAGCCCTCAAATCTTCTTCCTTCACCTTTTTTTCTTGCATTGCCTTTTCGTACCACCTACTTAGTTTCCCGATCTCGCTAGCAGCATTCTTCAACCGTTGGTTATGGGAATCCAAGTTAAAAGTAGCACTTAACAACCCTTCAGTCGAATGCTTCTGCTTAAGACTCTCCTTCTCAAATGCCTCACAATCTTTCTGAATATGTTGTTCCTTTGATTCAAGTATGTGTTGCACTTGTCTTTTCTCTTTGGTTAAGTTATGGAGGTTAAGCTCCAATTCTTCTTTCTCATTTTGAGCTTGTTTAAAAGCCTTCTTCAAATTGTCTATTTCTTCTAAGGACATAGGCGGAGAATCTGGGACATGATTTGTACTCAGGATCAATGTCAAACGATAACTTAACAACTTGCACCCTATCCAAAACCCATCGAGTGTAAGGCTCTATTGCCACAACATTCTTCCTTTCGGCCTTTCTTTTATTAACCCTACTCCAAGCTCGGATGATCTTATTGAGCAATTCTTGGTCGCTCTTGCCCATGTCATGAATGATCAATTGTCGAAGTTGTTCATCTGAGAGTTTATCCTCCAAAGGGTGATCTAGTTGTCGTAGAGCCAAGGTAGGGTTGTAGTTAATGCAACCATGTGATCCAATCAACGAAACATTCAGAAAGTCTCTGCAACTATAAGTGATATCTCTAATGTCCAGCCTTCTCACATACTATAACATAGAATTAACAGTAAGAGACCTTAACTTTTGAGGCCACTCGTATCTTATTAGAATTAGAATCATGTAATCTTCCTTATAGAGGTGAATCATAAACCAAAAATATAAGAGTTGGATGCAACAATTTAGAGTGCCCCTCCCATTTTCATACCGAGTGTGAAGTGCATAATAAACATCAGCAAGTAAAGCGGGAGTTGGGTCCACATTCAAAACTTTCGCGCTCCAAAATACACTAATAGTTGTAGGGTCAATATAGTCCAAAGTCCACGGAAATAAGATTACACCAAACATAAGCAACCCTAAACAATCAACACAAGACTCCTATTCTTTGTTGTCGGCAAAATAATGAGCTTTAGTTTCCAAATAACATCTCTTAATCCCTTGTACATCACCTTTTTTTGTAATTAAGTGACAATTTTGGATAAGGGATCCCTAATCCATCTTCTAAGTTTTTAATATTAATAGTCTTCCTGATTCCCACATAAGCTTTCCCCTTAGAAAAATTCAAAAGTCTATCAAATTCTTCCAGAGCCGGTGCTAGTTGAAAGTCTTGAAAGGTAAAGCACATTGATGGAGGGTCGTAGAACTGAATTAAGGGAGAAACCGCATCCAATTGTATCTCCACATTTGTTAATTCAAGGGTATCCCAATAATGGCGAGTAAACATCTTCAAAGCTCTTTCAGACAGTTTCCTTTTGATGGTCTTGATCTTCGCCATATCTGGCTTGACGGTATTAATACAGACAAGTTTTTTCCTTCTAGCATTAATTTTTTAGGATACTTCACCAAAAACCTTTGATTATTTTTTTTGATCCTGTGAATAAGACAGATAAAAAGAAATGGAGGGCTACGAATATATGAAATGCAAGATGTATGAATGCATGATTGTGTGGTTTAGTGACAGGATTTCATGAAAGGTACCCTTAGATGGTAGGCTCCTAGTTTTGGCCTACATATATTCTATCCCTCCCCATAAGGTGGTTTCCTTAAGGGTGTCATGGATAAAACTAGAGGGAAAGGTACAAGGGACTCCTTTAAGTGGAGCCTCTTTGTAGACTGAAACTTTCGTCTCTATGCCATGAAAGGTATCACCATGAAGTTTTGGTTTAAGGATTATACAAAGATTCATATGTTTCATTCCAAAGTCCTACCCCTCAAGAGGGTGTCTCTTGATACGTATTTCTTTTTTCAGAATTCCACCGACTCTACGCGAAGTCGTCACATAAACTCATAGGGATGATGTATCCCTCTGGCTAATAGACGAACCTTCTTTCTAAGGTTTTTTTGAAGAAAAAATTTTTTTTAAATAAAAGTCCCATCATCAAATGAATATAATATGATAAAAATAAATCAATCAAAATAATAAATGAAAGCAAATAAATAAATAACAGCAAATTTTGAAAACATTAAAGATCCAAACAAAAACCCTAAACCTAAGAGAAAGGCTTCTAGACCCTAGGATTGATCCCCAGCAGAGTCGCCAACTGTTATAACTGGTTTTAAAATGAGAGTCACCACCCTTAATTTTTATCCTAGGAAAGGGAGTATAAAGGATAACCCTAATTTGGTCAGAGATTCTAAGTTGTTTGACTCGTTCTTAGATGAAGGGAAGGTGTTAGGCACCCCTCATCTACCTTGTTCACAAGGATACTAGGGTTCAGAGTTACAGCTTAGGAAATAGGGTTTTTATTTTTATTAGGGGAACTTGCCATGATTTTAGTCGTATGCCTACATATCCTCTTATGTGGATCATAGTCCCAATTCGTAGTTCCAATTGGTTGGTGTTTTTTATGGATTACGAAGATATTTTTAATTTCCCTTGAACTAAGTATGGGTGTGTGAATAGTGGAATTAGAACACGAAGTTTGTAGACGATTAAAAACATCTTCATAATCTTTTTTGAAAATTTTCTTGGATTTAATTAAGTTAGTAAGAAAAATTGATTTGATGTTGGTTAGGTATTTTTTAAATATATAAATATATAAAAAATATTTTTAATGCATGGAAAAGAAATAATTTTAATGCAATTTTTAAAAGTAATTAAAGAATGAGTTAGTAGAAAAAATAAATATTTGAATTTAATAATAATAATTTCAGAATTTATAAATATATTAAATATAAAATAATAATAATAATATAAATAATAAAATAATAAAATAATTTTAATAAAAAATGAAGGGGTATATTTTATTTGGGTTAAGTAAAATGGGGGTGTATAAAGTAGGGCCCTGAATTCAGATATTGAATTCAGGCCCAAATCACAAAGAGGTGTGGTTTTGAACTGCGTAGAAAAATTGGGGTGTTTACAGAGTAAGGGCCCAAGTTCAGATATAAAACTGGGTCCGTTTCCGTAGGGGGTATATTTTTTAAGGGAGGAAGTAATTTACGTGTGTGTTTAGCACTGGGCTTGGCCCAAATAGTGTTTCTAGTCCGTTGGCAGTATGTAGGGAGGCTTATGATGTGATGAGCGTTTATGGATCGTTTGATCTAGATCGTGTGGCCATGCAGGCGTGAATCTTGGGCCTTTGATCAAAATTAGTACAATCGAATGGTTGAGAATCAAGGTTGATTAGGGAGTATGTTACGCGAGGAACACATAGGGTTTGAGAGGTCTATATATTCATTTCCTCTCATCTCTCTCATTTTTTCCGCCTCTCTCTCTCTCTCTCTACTCCCAAACAACAAAACCTTTAATATTTCTAGAGAGGGGCTCTGACCTCTCTAGAAATACACCGCACCGGAAATTGCCCAACCCAGAGCGCCACCGACCGAAAATCGCTTCTGTCGACGGCTGCATCTGGGCCTCACCACCTGCATTCAAACATTCATCCCCAACCATCGTGAATCTTCGTCTGGATTCTTATGAACCCTAAGGGTTCATGATGAACCATAACCTCAAAAACCCAGAAACCTTCAACAACGATGAACCCTAACCCCAATCTTAAGAACCCTGACCCTAGTCTGATGAACCCTAACCCTAAGTCTCTAAAACCCTAACCCTAAGTATTAACCCCAAATTTCTAGAATTTCAAACCAAACACAAATCATAGATTCAAACAAAAATCCTAAGCTAAGTATTAGACTTACCTCTCCACGGTGAACCTTGTCTTATCCACTCCTCTTCTGTCTTTCTGGTTTGCCTTCCTAGTCTTCCTCTTTTTCTCTCTATTTTGCAGGCACGACAGATGATGACAGCGAAGATGGGGCCACGAGAATGAAGGTGCGGCGGTAGCGGAAGACAAATCTTAGGGTTTCAGAAATTGAAACGCTAGATCTATGCGGTAAGGAAGCTTCAAGGAGACAAGTTCTTTGTTTCTTCTTCTTTCTTTTTTTGTCCCCTTGTCTTAGAAATTTCTAGGTTAATTTATAGTTTTTAGAATTAGATATTTTAGGAAATTTTTGTGATTGTCGTCAGAATTTGTATGATTAGGGTAGAAATTAGTGTGATTGAATTAGAGATTAGACTTGATCCTGTTTATAATTGATTCCGATTTGATTTTGTATTGAAAGTTTGGACGATTTTGTAAATGTAATTGATATGATTTGATTATATAAAGATTGGATTTGTTTTAGTTTAAAAAATGCATTTTCCTTCTTTTGAATATGTACAGTGAATTATTTTGGGCTTTGGGCTTGTAGCGTAGTTGATGAAGAAGAACAACAGGGTGCCGCTGGGACTAATTAGGGTTCCAAAACCCTTTTTGTTCTAATTTTGACTTTTTAGTTAATACGTACAAAAAATAAAAAAAATATCTAACTTTTTATAACAAAAATTAATTAATAATAATGATAATTATGTAAATAGTAGCATTAATAATCAGACAAATAATTATAATGATGATATATAAAAACAAAAATGGGCTCAAGAAAAATGGGCCAACAACTTTAGTAATTCTCAAAAAACGTGCAAGAAATGCAAATGGATCTTACCCCTTTAATAGGCTTAAGAACTAAACACACCTCCTTTTTTTAATTGTAAGGCAAACTGAATGGATCATCAAATTTACATGGGCCTTTCTGATTTAGAAAGCCCATAAACCCCTTTATAAAAAACCCTCCCCCTCTTTAAGGTTTAAATCCCCCAATAAATTTATCAATAGTAATCTAAACCTTATAAAGAAAATGGTAATAATAAAAAATAATTTAGTTATAAATCAATAGGGAAAATTTGGGGTATGAGAATTATGTCGAACAACTTTATTTGACTGATAAGGATTCACCTTTTCTAATTCTTTGGCGGCCTCCTTATCAAAAACAATATTACAACATGGGTACAACTTGACTTTAGAGTCCTTTAACCTGCATTTTTTCAAAAAAATTGATGAGTTCTTCCTCAGCTCTAGGAAAAACCACCTTCATTTGATCCTCATAGCTTGACTCAAACTCCTTTTGTCAATAAGAAGAGCCTCTTTAACTTTCGGATCAGCTTCTTCCTCCAGTCGAGGTTTTTGCTTATCAGTGAACTTAAGTCTCCCATGTTTCAACATATTCTACACAAAGTCCTTGAGAAGAATACATAGAGAAGTTTTATGAACAAGGAAATTATGAAATTTACAAAATCCTTTTTTCTTTCTTTGCTCTAATGGTGGGGTTTTTTTCCTCTTAGGGATCACACTCTGACCATCAGAGACTAAAAGATCAAATATTTTGTTACACTTAGTTACATCGAATGTGTATGTTTTGGTGGAAAATTTCTCATTTTTAGGTTTGACAAGATTTTTTTCTGTTCGAAGGTTTTAGTGGTTTACACACATAAGGAGGCCCTGGCTTGATTTCTTCCATGTTAACCTCGCTCTCTTTGATATACTCATAATCTATGTTGGTCAAATTTTCTACTTCGTCTATTTCGACATAGGCCACTTTTTTCTTTTTTATTAAACTTGTTTGATCTGGCTTTTTCAGTCTTCAGACGCTTGAATTGTTGAACTCTCTCTACAAGTTGGGACATGTCTCTTAGGTATTAGGTATCTTGTTTCTTCCTAATGGAGTAATCTAGACCCCCTTTTACCAACTCGACTTACTCATGTTCAAGAACTTGGGTGAAACACCTTGACTTCAAGGTCCTAAACATATTGAGATAATCATATAAGGTTTCGGTAACCTTTCGCCTTATACTAGCAAATTCCTTGAGGATAATATTAGATTAGCCCATATAAAACTTCTCGTGGAATTCTCTTTCTATTTGATTCTAATTAAATATGGAATTTGAGGGTATTATGGGGAACCACGTAAATGAATTTTTTGTTAATGAATTTGAAAATATTTTATTTTCATATTTTTATTGTTGGCTATATCACATGTCTGTGTCTGATATCTAGCAACATGTTCGACTGTGGATTCACTGGTGTTGCCAACAAATTTGGTGAGTTTTAGGACTTTCTAACCCTTGGGCAGTTCGGCCTGCCATACATATTCTGACAATGGAGATACAAAATTTGGTCTGTGGAAGCTAACATTGAGGTCGTTATGGGCCATAATCTATTCGACTACGTTGGTTATATTATTTTGCCCACCAAAATTGTTCTCTTGGACATTCCTAAGCACTTGACCATCATCTTGGTCTCGTTGAACCAAAACCACACCAGGGCCATTTTTCCCTTCATTTCCTTCAATTGTCCTTATTACGGGCTGAACGAAAGGAAAAGGATTGTTAGGCACTAAGATCACTGGCGCTTGAGGAGCACCGAAAAAGTCAGTGATCCTACCCATTTAATGGGACAATTATTGATAACTTTGGTTTATGTTCTGAAATAATGGGTTAAATACAGTTTTTATCTGATGGGTGAGCATGTTAACCATGTCATCGTTACTCTCATCTATTTGTTGTCTTACAAACTGAAGAGATTTATTGGTTAAGGATGACATACCTGGAGGAAAATATCCTAACCCTCCTGGTTGTTTCCCCATTAGACCAAGGTTATTTATAGTGGGTCTTGATGCTAAATAATGATTGACAGAGGATAATATGGCCATCACATTATCTGCATATATTGATGCACTAGGATGTAGGCTTGCCATCATCGCATTGGCATGCCATATGGTTGTTCTCTACCATCTTGAGGCATCTTAAAACTTAAAGGAAAATGAGTCATTTGGTCTCCTATATTCTGTGTAACTCAAGGAGTGGTTGGCATACTCGACACTTGTGGTGGTGAGACCACCATGGTCACTATATGGCTTTTGACAGTAGGGTTTTCTCAAACAGCAGTCGAAGTCCCTAAAATGCCAACGGTCGACTCGGCTGGTTGTTCTCCTAGGTTTGAAGCATTATTCAAGGGAGGGGTTGATTTCTTATAAGTCATTTTGGGATGTCTTTTACCACTCCTCAGAAGCATACACGCTTGAAACTCATAATCATTTTATGCATGAAGAACAAACACACAAATAAACGTAAGACACCACTGTATTGTAAAAGTGTTAAAGTTATCTACACAAAGGGATTCTACTGGGCGTGCCAATTTATTTACCTATGTTTTTGGTAAATAATCACTAGTTTATTGTGCTTGTGAGATTAACTCGAAAAATCTCGGGAGCAATTCGTGCAAAATAATTGTATGAAAAGCAGTGTGTGTTAATTAAATGCAATTGTTTGTATGAAGAGAAAATAAACACAGATCTTAATTAAAGAAAAGATTTGGTAAATTACAAGTTTGTAAAATTCAATAAATGTGATTAGTTAAAATTGGATATGTAAGACAGCAAAGACAAATGTTTCATTTAAGGAAACAAAAAGACCATGAAAAGAAAGGACGTAGACCCATACATGTTTCCCACAAAATGTTTCGCTCTTTGACTCGGGTACTTCAGTTCTATAGAGAGAATGTTTGAAACTTGGCGATCTCGATTACAATGTATGAGCCTGCTACTTATACTAGTCTAACAATAACCGTCTCTGGCAATTATTCTTCAAATGGGAATACACGTATCAAAACATTCAATTTAACCTTCTAAAATGCTTCCACTTTGTTAGACTTCAAAACTATTGAAATGTCCACGATCCCACATTCATAACTTGCTAAAAATCTTAATAAAAGCGATCTTAAAAAAGTATGTGTAGTACTTATTCATCAATTTTGTAGTAAAAAATATTGATATAAGAAAGTAATGTTCTTACTTGTGGTTGTGCTAGAAGGTTGTAAAGAGATCTTGACGTGAAACTTGTACAAGGATTTTAACATAGAGGAAAATCTTCTAAGAGAATAAGGGGACTGGACTAGACATCGTTTGGAGAAGGTGAACCTAGATATAACACTTGTGTCATTTACTTTCTACCATTTAAATTTCCAGCATTTTATTCTTTAAACATTCATAATTGGTGAAGAAATCATAACAGCGCTTCCAAAAAATTAACAAGTTAGCACTTTCGCAAGTGAAATTCAGCCAACATAATTCACCCCCTATTAGATTGCATCTAAAACTTACACTTTGAACCTCGATGTGAGTATCCCTTTATTTAACTTGAGATTTGCATAGAACATCTTGATTAATTAGGGACACATTTATTCTGCTTTGTTGTAGACAAAGTTTTGACTCTTGCTAGTAGGAGAAATATGAAGGGGCCAAACTTACTATAATAAATGTTGAACATGTGAACCCATTATAATGTGCAAGCTCCCAATAAAAGCAGTGTTCCATCACCACCTTTCACTTGGTCTATGCTACGGTCGTTTGAAGGTACGAAAGACAAACCCCCGCTCTGTAGAGCAGAGGTAAAAGCTTGGGGGACAACTATTCTAGGTCACACGAAAAGCCCATAATGAAAGCCTAAAAGCAAACTACACGCTAGATGCACATGGAACATGTATACCACTATTCATAGGAGGATATATGATCCCGACCCTCAGATCATTCTACACAATCCAAATCAATCGAAACGTCCTCTCCATGATGCGCCATCAATTGCGCGAGCGATTATGACCACACCCTACTATATAATGAAGAAGGAACGCCATTTTATGGATGATTCAAATTCTATTCTCACTTTTACATCATTTTACATCCATTGCCGCATCAAAAGCTCAAGTTTATTGTAGTGATCTTCATCGCTTATTCACCGATCAATGCTAGTTCTATAACGAAACATTCATAAGTAAATTATTTAAATTTTTTTGTGCTTTTTAAAAAGTAAAAACTAATATAGTTTTGTTTTCGGATTTGGATGTCTAAAATATTAAATTTGGATGTCTAAGATATCTAAAATGAGAATTTAGTTAAAACCATATTAATAATTGTCTGATTTTTAAAAACTAAATTTTATGAAAAATATGAATAACTTACTTATACTATTAATTTTATCACCCCTACTTTTTTTCCGTATTATTTTTATTTTATTTTTAGATTAAGAGATCAACTGCATAACTTTATTAACCAATATTACTTCATAAGGTGCTCATTTACTTGATATTCTTATACAACCATCAACTGTGCTGCCTAAACGGGACAATCAACATTTTATTTTTTATTAATCAACTTTATTTTATTATTAAATTATTTTTAATATTTAGACATTTATTAACTAATTTTATCATTTTATTAATCAAGTTTTTATTTTTCATACTAACTTTATTTTATCTAAAAATTATGTAGTGTTCACGAACACTTTATATAAAAAAATTTAAAAAATACTATTCATACAGTAAATGGTATATACAGTATCAAAAAGAATAACAAAACACTCCTATCTAGTTTTGGGGTATCATTAAACTAAGTGTGTGAGTCAGTGGTTTGTAGTAGTTGGCTTAAAAGTTAATTCCAATCAAGTGTTCTGTGTTGTCACCATTACATAGCCCTTTTAATTTACACACATCAAGCAATGGCTACATCAAGAACTAAGAAAAACAAATATAATTCTCTCTATACTTTGATATATTGTATAACAAAATTAACATATTCAAGTCGACACATGCTTTTTACTGCTCAGTGGTGCAATAAGATATTAAGAAACTAAACACTAGTGCAAGCTCCATTAATCTAAGTTGGATGACTAGACCAACCATATTTTCATCACTATAAAATCCCATCAAATGCTTGGTATTCTTACATAGAACTAATTAACAAAAGACAATAGACATAACTTAAGAAGAAGAAGAAAAATGGAGGCTCTTATGAAATTGTTGTGTCTTGTTGGTTTTGTAGTCCTTGTTTTAGGGATTTATGGAGTTGAAAGTGCAGGTGAATGTGGAAGGGGTACAACACCAGATAATGAAGCTTTTAAGCTAGCTCCTTGTGCTAATGCAGCATCTGATGAAGATGCAAATGTGTCTCAAAGCTGTTGTGCTCAGGTTAAGAAGCTTGGTCAGAATCCAAGTTGTCTTTGTGCTGTTATGTTATCAAACGTTGCTAAAATGTCTGGTGCTGACCCTAAAATTGCTGTTACTATCCCTAAACGCTGCAACATCGCTACTCGTCCCATCGGTTACAAGTGTGGACGTAAGTAAATAACTAACTAACTATCTTGTTCGTATTTATTTGTTGATTTTGAAGTTGAATGCAACTAGGACCGTCTTATATTTTTGGAGGTCCTAGTTATGATTTAATCGTAATAATATTTTTTTGATGGATCAATATGCTAAATTAATTATTTTGTTTATTGTCAATAGTTTTGGTAGATCTATATGCTAATTTGTGTTATGAAATTATGAATTTTGCAGCTTATACTCTTCCTTGAAAGAGTTGAGGTTATTGCTGAAAGCAAAGAGTGGGATATGCAATGTTGCTGGTAGCTACAACTTATATATAGTTGTGTTGTAATGTAACTTTGTTGTTTGTAGTGTGGAAAATGAGCTAGCAGCTCACTTGTGTACACTCTGAATAAATCATGCATTTTCAGTGCTTTTATTTCATCTACCTACTAAAATGGTTGTTTTTAAGTTATATTTTAATTTATGTTTATTTGTTATCACTTAGATCCTACAAAAAGCTCAATATTAAATAAAGAAAAGTTGAAATATTATACAAATAAAATAATATTTCCAATTTTCATTGAAAGGAGAAAATATATCACTTAGATCTTATAAATAATGATGCATGCAATGCAATAACATACAGAGGCCCGAAGGTAACACCCCCACCATCAACTTCACAATTCGTAATTAGTTACAACACTAATTCAATTACTCGAATTTGGTTACAACACTAAATCAATAAAATGAACATTATTATCGTCAATATAAGGCTATCACAATTATAGGTTCTATCTATGAACTAACACCGTCAATTAAACAACCACATGTCAATCATAAGACTACATCACACGTCGATTACAATTTTAAATTGAATACGCAAACATATCAATTATTAGAACACGATCATAACAATTGATCTATTTCTAAACCATCATTAATCATACAAACACAATTAAACTCTTAGGATATCACCAAGGAATAGTATTGTGCATTAGCTTTCCAACACTTTAAACCGCACCTCAATCGGAGTCACAAAATTCAAGTTACATCATTTTCAATTCTATTTCCCACCCCAAACAGTGGTAACCAGTTACACTCAGTGTGTAACCGGTTACGGACACTAGAAACAACTCATTAACCCATTTTTCACCATTATAGGCCTTCTGAACCTCTGATTTTTAATTCAATAAAAACAATCGATCTCTAAATTTGACATACACAATTATCCAATGATTAAAACAGAAAAGTGAAAATGAGAGAATCTGAATATTCGAAAGCCGAGACACATGAAAGACATCATGAATATTCGAAAGAAATAGTGGTAAGGCAACTCGGTAGGCAACTTCTCTAACTCTTTGGAGAATCTGATAATGACCAATGAAATGAGGCATGAGCTTTTGAGACTTCAATGCATGACCAACACCAGTCACTGGAGTGACTCTCAAAAACACATGTGATGCTCTTGAAACTTAAGAGTTTCCTCCCCTTATCATGATAACTCTTTCTCCTGCTCTGCAATTCTTTCATCTTCTTCGGAATCTTCCGTAGTGTGATGAACGATCTTAGACCCAAGCACTTCACGTTCTCCAGAATCATACCAATACAAAAGTGTCATACATCTCCTACCATATAAAATCTCAAAAGGTGTCATCCGAATATTATAATGGAAACTATTATTTTAGGTAAACTTGATCAATAGTAAGTAATTGTCTCAATTATCTCCCTACTTCAAAATACAAGTCCTCAGCAAATCCTCTAAAGACTGGATAGTCCTCTCAGTCTGACCATCCTTTTACGGATGATAAGCAAAACTCAACTTCAGCTTAGTTCCCAAGGCTTCTTGCAAGCTCTCCCAAAATCTTGACGTGAACCTCGGATCTCAATCTAAAACAATACTCGAAGGAATACCATGCAAATTGACAATCTTCTCAATATAAACTTCAACTAGCTTCTGCAAAGGATAATTGATCTTTATCGAAATGAAATGAGCCGAATTAGTCAATCTATCCACAACTACTCAAATTGAATCACTTCCTGTAGAAGTCTTAGTTAAACTTCTCGCAAAATCCATTGAAATGCTACCCCAATTCCACTCCGGAATACTCAACGCTTGCATTAATCCCGATGGCTTTTGATGCTCAATATTTGACTTTCGACAAGTTAAACAAGAATCTTCAAACTCTGCAATCTCCTTCTTCATACTTGGCCACAAAAACATATTTTTAAGGTCTTGATACATTATAGTAGCTCTAAGATGAATACTCAAACTGCTCTGGTGACCCTCTTCAAGAATTCTCTTCTTAAGCTCTGGAAAATCTATTACACAAACTCTATCTCATAATCTCAAAATCACATTCTCATCTACATGAATTCCTCTTCTTTACCTTGATTGATCAGTACCAAATGATCGATCAATCCCAAATCTAATTTCTAATCTTCTTTGGTTCCTCGAGAATACTACTTTCCAGCTTCAGCATACCCAACTTCACACTATTAGAAGTCACCTCACACGCCAAGTTCAGATCTCTGAATTTCTCAATCAAATCCAATTCTTGGACTATAAGCACCAACTTGCAAGGACTTGATGCTCAACGTATTTGCCCCTAAATTAGCTTTACCATGATGGCAACTCAACTCAAAATCGTAGTCTTTCTGAAATTCAAGCCAACTTATCTTCCTCATACTAAGTTCTTTCTGATCAAACATGTATCTCAGACTCTTATGATCAGTGAATGCCTAAGACCTTGATCCAAACAGATAATTCCTCTAAACTTTAAGCACAAACACCAAAGTTTCCAACTCTAAATCATGGGTAAGATAATTCCTCTTATGAATATTCAGATATCTTGATGCATAAGCCATAACCTGATCATTTTGCATAAGCACACCACCCAAGCCCATATTAGAAGCATCATAATACACAACAAAAGATTCCTTCGCATCTCAAAAAATTAAAACTAGCACCGACATCAAATTCTTCTTCGGCTCTTCAAAAATTTCCTCGCATTGAACAATCCACACAAAAGCTGAACCCTTTCGAGTCAACTGAGTCAGAGGCAATGCTAAATTTGAAAACCCTTCGATGAATCTCCAATCATAACCAACCAAATCTAGAAAACATAGAATATCGATAACTGACATAGGAGTCTCCCACTGCAACACTACGCCTACCTTAGACGGATCACTGCTATACCACTGCTGGAAAACACATGACCAAGGAAACTCAATTCTTGCAATTAGATCTCACACTTGGACAATTTGGCATACAACTGATTATATCGCATAACTTCCAACACAACGCGCAAATGTCCTGCATGCTCTTCATCTCACTTAGAATACACCAAAATGTCGTCGATGAATATAACAAAAAATGTAAGTAAGGATGGATCCATAAATACACATGGGGTGTTAGACACACAGAATGGTATCACCGAGTAATCATAATGACTATATCAAGTTCTAAATCCAGTCTTAGGGATATCTTCTGACTTTACTAGAATCTGACAATAACACGATCACAAATCAATCTTATTGAAAATGCAAGCACCAACCAAATGATCCATAAGGTAATTGATCCTAGGAAGATGGTACTTATTCTTAATTGTAACCTTATTAATAGTAACCTTATTCAGTTGTCGACAGTCAACACACAATCTCATGCTACCATCTTTCTTCTTAACCAATAACAGTGGCGCTCCCCACGGTGAAACGCTAGTTCTAAAAAACTTATTATCTAACATATCTTCTAATTGTTTCTTCAGCTCACCCAACTATGAAGCCGACATACGATACGGTGACATCGACACAGGTCTAGTACCACGTGTTAAATATATGGTGAATTCAACTTCTCGCTCTGGTGCCAAGTCACAAATATGTTTAGGAAAAACATTAGGAAACTCAAACATAACATGCAACTCAACACTCGCAGCCTCGCTATCCACTCTCAAGGAAGCAAACATCATGAGCATATGATCAATCTCCCTCAAGGACATCTTAACATGACCTACAAACATGAATCTCGAATCATCACTCTCTTCAGGTTCAGGAAACAACACAGTTTCAAAAACACCTACAGTCTCACCCTTAGCGATATGCTGACCTAACCCTTCACACCAAAAACACCTCAGAGAAGCAGAATTTCATCTCCCACTTATTTTAATTCTTCTCTTACTAGAAAGCAGTTAGAAAAAAAACAACAAGCACCGATAATGTTTCACATAAATGTCACATACTAGTTGATCCGATGTCGCGCGCGGATCAAAACGAGTGTTTTTGCGAAACGGTAACATAGCGACAACTGTAACTCGAATATCTTTCTCACAAGGATTCTTGATTTTATTATTACTAATAGAAATTGAATGGGGGGTTGGTTTTAGGATCAATTTATAACACGAAATAAGTGATTATCAAAATAAGTTGAAAAGTCAATCTGCTGATTCAGTTCCTACCTATCATCGGTTATCGTAATTCCAATTCCCTAAGCGGATTATTTATTCCTATTCGAGTACAAACTCAATGGCAAGCGCAATGAGAATAGTGTGATGTTAGTTCCTATTATCTGAATTAAGCAAACTGAATTAAGCCTCATGAATTAAGCAAACATGAATTAATCAGACACGGTAACGAATTAAGCAAATGTTGACGTGACTATGGTTAGGATCATACAATCAATCGAATTAAATCAATATACTCTATGCAATTTTAATTAAGCATACAAGAATATAGATTAATATTGAACGAAATAAAAGATGAATTAGAATTATTATAACCTCAAGGTGTCAGAACCTGAATACAGCAGATTGTCAAGATGAATTAGTTCTCCATGAAAATTCATACAAAAGCCAAAAGTAATTTTTCTCAATAATCAAAGGTCCAAACTAAATTACTACAGCGGCTTCTAGGTATAGCAAAGACAAGGATTCGGTTCATAACCCAAATGGGTCGAAAACATAACCCATGCCCAAAACAAATGACCCAAAACTTAAATATAAAATGTTGCAACTTCAACGAATTTTATGTCCCTTCTACAATTCGATTCAGCTCTCGACTTCTGAAAGAAAATTGTAGCTCTTTCTCTTAACTTACCAACGACTGGTAGCACACCTTATTCCGACTCCCGTAGCTCAAGTTATGAATTTATTTGTGCAGACTGCTAATGCTGAAAATAAAGTGCGAAAATCAAATAAGAGTAGAAATAAACTAAAATAGAAAAACACTATAAAATACAAAAATAAGCTAAACAAACCATGGAAATATATAAGTACAATCATGGAAAAATGTGCATCAAAATGCACTGATCAAATTCCCCCACACTTGAACTTTTGCACTCTGAGCAAAATAAAATCAAAAGAAACACAACAGCATCATCAGCTACTCATTCTAGGCTACAAACTCTTATTCGGTTAAGATTGCATCAATAGGTACTAATCTTGCACACTAAAGATATCGTAGAAACACTAATCTTGTCTCTTGAATATACAAACCAATTCGAATCATATTATTATGCCAAAGCCTAACTTACTCATCCTCCTTTTTGCTCTTTTTCATTCAGGCGCAATCACATTAAGCCCGTTATCTCCATACACTCATAGTAAGGCGACCGGTTAGTGACTCTGATCTTTTTTGCACGGGGTTCTGGTACTTATGTGGCATAACCCTTTGCTTACTCAGTTGTAGTTGCAGGGGATCGGACCGTAATCTGCCCTACCAAGTTCAGCACCAGAAACCGCTGAACCAACTAACAACGAGTCTTATTATCAATTTTTTTTTAGGTTCTATGACCGTTGGGTTAAGTGAACGGGTGAGGGTCACCAAGGTGCATTCCTTTTTCTTTCCTTTTTTTTCAAATAAAACTTGAACACTCACTTATTTTCATCGGCTTCCCTGTGTAGAGTGCGTGTGAGATGGTGATGATTGCTGAAATAAACTACTCAAGAGCTATTAAAAAATGAGAATTCAAGGCTACATCATAATAAAAATTCAAATTAACTTCCATATGCATGAGACTTACAGTGTTAAGATGATACCGATCTTGTGAACTTTTCCCAAGTCCCCACAACTAACCTCATATTAATCTATAACCTAAAACTTTCAAAAAGATGCATATTTTTTATTTTTTTTTATAAATGAAAATAAAACAACGAACAAAAGCAAAGAAAACAAAGGATTCCCTCCCCCACACTTAAAGCAAGCATTATCCTCAATGAAAGAAACAAGCATAAAATAAGGGAGAGGAGAGAGAGGAAAGAACACACCCGAGGAGTCAAGGACGATAGATGATCGCATAAGTAGCATTTCCCAATGAGAGATCTTTTACATTCTCTTCTTCCAAAGTGGGGCTCTCATAGAGTAGCTTTGGGTAATGTCCATTGAACTTGAAATTTTTATTAGTGCCTTCGTCTTTTATTCCAGGATCAAAGAAGAATTTTTATAAGTAAAAGTGTTGAACAGGCACGTCATCATGATCTCATCTTTCATAATATCAAGGATCAAAAGGTTATGGGGTTGCCTCACTGCTTTTGCTACATCTTCAAGTGAGATCCTATGCATGCATATGGACAGACTAATATCATAAATATCATCTAAGGTCCATCCAATTCCTTTCTTATGCTTCTTCAAAATGAAATAAGCATATTTCAGGTTTTCAGGGAGTTGTTTTAGCTCTAAGGACGGGGGCTGCTCTATGGATGGAGTGTCTGGGGCAGCAAGGATGTCAAGGGCATCGGCTACAAAAACAGATTCATCAATAACAACTTCACCTGTAGGAAACACATCAGCTTGCAAGGCAGCATCAATCTCAGCATACACAACACACAAGTTATTGTCAGTATAATCAGAACACACGTAAACATCATCAAATCCAGATAAAGATGGAAAATCAATGGAAAATAATTCAGAACAAGTGTCATCAGCCAATCTAGAGATCAACTCAATGTGAAAAATGGAATTCTCCTCCAGGGGATGTTTCATGGCATCAAAAATGTTGAATTTTGTGATAATGTCACCAAATTCCATGGACATGGTTCCATCGTCAACATCAATTTTTGTTTTTGCCGTTTTCATGAACGGTCTTCCTAAAATGATGGGAGCTCTTCTGGATTTTGTTTCTCCTTCCATGTCTAGAATATAAAAATCAGCAGGAAAAATCAAATCTTTAACTTGAACAAGGACATCTTCGACTACGCCGGCGGGGCGAGTGTTGCTCCTGTTCGCCAATTGAATGATTAAACTTGTATGCTGCAAAGGACCAAGATAAAGGTTATTATAAACAGAAGTAGGCATCACATTAATTCCCGCTCCCAAATCAAGTATGCAATTCTCAAATTTATTGTTCCCGATGGTGCAAGGAATAGTAAATGTTCCTGGATCCTTCTGTTTTTATGGCAGAACTTGAGTAGTGAGGGATGAAACATTTTGCTCGCCTACAACCTTTTAGGATGAAGGTTTGGGCTGAATAAAAGCAGAAATATTTCTTCCTAAGTTGACTCTTTCACTTCCATTAATCCTCCTCTTGTTGGTACACAAATCCTTCAGAAACTTAGCATACTTAGGAACCTGCTTAATTACATCAAGAAGCGGAATGTTTATCGCGACTTTTCGAAAAACATCCAATATCTCTCTTTCTTTCTCTCCCTCCTCAATTCTTTTATTTTTCATAACTCTCTGTGGGAAGGGAACTGGTGGAACATACTCCTTTTCTTTAATTTTTTCAGTTTCCACCGCAACAGAAGAAGGTGAGGAAAGTTCAGGTTTAACAGATTCAGAAGGAGAAGGTTCAGATGTTACCTCAATAAATTTTTTATTTTTTTCAGGGGCTGGTTCTGTAACCTTTCCATATCTCAAAGAAATTGCACTAACATTAACATTAGGACCATTCGGATTGACAACTGTTTGGGCTGGAAGTTGGTTTGACCCTTGGGATTGCATGGTGTTTATTTGAGTAGCAAGCTGTCCCATTTGTGTGTGCAAGGTCTGAATGCTAGAATCGGTCATTTGTTGGAACTAAAGGTTATTGACAGCCATTTGTTTGACAAGATCCTCTAAGGATGGTCTTGAAGATGCAAGGACATCCACTTGGGGTGGGTTCTGTTGTTGGCTAGTTTGTGGATTTCCATATCGAAGGTTGGGATCGTTCCTCCAATTGGGATGGTATTTGTTGGTGGACAGGTCAGGAGTGTTATTGTACCTGTTTTGATTGTAAAGGTTGGTTGCATAAGCTTGAGGCAGCTCGGCAATGGACTCGTCTCTCATAATAGGACAAGTATCGGTCGGATGCTCATGAGAAGTACAGATACCACACACATTTGATGTTTGAGGTTTTGCTACTGCCAGCTGTTTGACTAAGGCAATGAGCTCGTCAATTCTGGTCTCTAAAGCTTTGTTGGAAGAAACCTGAATTTGATCCACGCCTTTGCTTTGAACATAATTGTCTCTAGTGGTAAACTGTTGAGAATTAAGAGACATATTTTCAATAAGGGCTTTGGCAGCAGCTGGAGTTTTATCGACAAGTGCTCCACCACTAGAAGCATCAAGAATGTTCCTATCCATCGGTAACAAACCTTCATATAAGTACTGGATAAGTAGTTGCTCGGTAATCTGGTGTTGAGGGCAGCTAGATACCAAGTGTTTGAATCTCTCCCAATACTAAGTCAACGACTCATTGCCTTGTCTAATACCACAAATCTCCTTTCTTATTAAGGCAGCTCTAGAGGCAGGAAAATATCTTTCCAAGAACACTTTTTTCAGAGCATTCCAGCTTGCGATTGAATTTGGCTCAAGATAGTATATCCAATCCTTTGTCGCACCCTGTAATGAAAAAGGAAAAGCTCGAAGTTTAATGTGATCTTCAGTGATCCCTTCAGGCTTCAATGGTGTATAACACACGACCTGAAATTCTTTCAAATGTTTGTGTGGATCCTCACCTGCAAGACCACTAAACTTGGGCAACAAGTGTATTAAACCTGATTTTAATTCAAAAGGAACATCAACATTATCCTATTCAATACACATGCCATTATAATTCACATCAGGAGAAGCCAATTTCCTTAAGGTTCTTTGGTCAGCCATATCAAAAACAAATTCAGAATTCGAAGCAAACAAGTTATGCAAATAGTTAGACTCAGAATCAGACTCAATTGTGGGTGGTGAACTAGTGGTAGCCTTGACTTTTCTACGCCGTGTGTGCAAGGTTTTCTCTACTTTAGAATCAAAAGCAACAAATTCAGAACAGCAAGACCTAGTGGCCAGGACTAATACACAGCAATGCAGCAACAATGTTCAAAATGCCAACAATATCCCTAATAATAAAAAACAAACACAATGAAGGAAATCGATTAAATAAAATTCATAAAAATAAAATAACACCAGATTTAATCTAATTAGGAAAAATAACAATTTTGAGAATTTTTTCGATTTTTTTACTCTATGAAAACAGTAAAAAATTCGTTAAAAATAGAAGAAAAAAAAGATGAATTTGCGATTTTGAGGGCCAAAATCTTTTAGAAATTTATTCTAAAAGAGTACTATTCGTCGATTTTTTTCGGAACTTCATGAAAAAATTCGGAGCAAATCGAAACAGTAGGTTTCAACCTTACCTGGTAGACTGAAAAACTATACTGCAACCGAAATTGCAACCCTGAAAATCAACAAACACAACAAAACAACAAAAAAAACCAAGAAAAAAAATAACAAGAACACTAAACCTATGACTATAATATCAGTTAATAAAAACAATAATCCCCGACAACGGCGCCAATTTGATCCGCTGTCGCGCGCGGATCAAAATGAGTATTTTTGCGAAACGGTAATATAGCGACAATTGTAACTCGAATATCTTTCTCACAAGGATTCTTGATTTTATTATTACTAATAGAAATCGAATGGGGGGTTGGTTTTAGGATCGATTTATAACACGAAATAAGTGATTATCAAAATAAGTTGAAAAGTCAATCTGCTGATTCAGTTCCTATCTATCATCGGCTATCGTGATTCCAATTCTCTAAGCGGATTATTTATTCCTATTCGAGTACAAACTCAATGGCAAGCGCAATGAGAATAGTGTGATGTTAGTTCCTATTATCCGAATTAAGCAAACGGAGTTAAGCCTCATGAATTAAGTAAACATGAATTAATCAAACACGGTAACGAATTAAGCAAACGTTGACGTGACTATGGTTAGGATCATACAATCAATCGAATTAAATCAATATACTCTATGCAATTTCAATTAAGCATACAAGAACATAGATTAATATTGAACGAAATAAAAGATGAATTAGAATTATTATAACCTCAAGGTGTCAGAACCTGAATACAGCAGATTGTCAAGATGAATTAGTTCTCCATGAAAATTCGTACAAAAGCCAAAAGTAATTTTTCTCAATAATCAAAGGTCCAAACTAAATTACTACAACGGCTGCTAAGTATAGCAAAGACAAGGATTCGGTTCATAACCTAACTGGATCAAAAACATAACCCATGCCCAAAACAAATGACCCAAAACTTAAATATAAAATGCTGCAACTTCAACGAATTTTATGGCCCTTCTACAATTTGATTCAGCTCTCGAATTCTGAATAAAAATTGTAGCTCTTTCTCTTAGCTTTCCAACGACTGGTAGTACGCCTCATTCCGACTCCCGTAGCTCAAGTTATGAATTTATTTATGCAGACTGCTAATGCTGAAAATAAAGTGTGAAAATCAAATAAGAGTAGAAATAAACTAAAATAGAAAAACACTATAAAATATAAAAATAAGCTAAACAAACCATGAAAATGCATAAGTACAATCATGTAAAAATGTGCATCAAAATGCACTGATCACTAGTGAACATATAACATCATAAAACCTGGCCGAATGGACCGACCTTCTCTGATACCAACTATGTAACACCCTAATTCCTCGAGGCACATTTACTAAAATAATCAGAGTTTACTCTCACCAATAAGGTGTCACACATTCTCCTTATAAAACATTTTCATAACTCAAACACATCACGTCGACATTTATAAAACACTTTAAAGAACATCTCATAGTCTCAAATAGAATTAACTCTGAATTGAATAAAATATTAATTTCATACAATTTAACATTAAGAAGAATAAAAAAATAACAATCTCAGTCCCCTAATGTTACACTATCGGAGCTACACCAAGTACTAAATAGAATGCAGAAAATGAAAAATGAAGAAGTCACGGGCCACCTTTTATACAACAACATCTAAGGCTTCTTAGTCTCCACCTAATTATTTGTATCATAGGTGTAAAGCCAACACAACAAAAAAATAGGGGTGAGAATACAATTTAAAATATGATAATGGTGCAAAATGAAATAAGGATAGATAACACATAAGTATTTTCAACATCAGAAAACTCAATCACACAACAATCAAGCATGTAATATGGTTTATGTATGCACTGCAATACTCTACTCTACTTCATTGCATCTGGTACCAAGTTTTGGAAGTTTAGAGTTATGTTACTAAGGTCATCCAATCATCGGGTACATCTCTAAACCTGAATACACGTTCAGATCACAACACTAGATCATACACGTCATGATCACAACACTAGATCACGACTCACCTACCTCTAATATATATGATGCATGTAATACAACTTCACAACTCGTAACTAGTTACAACAGTAAACCAGATACTCAAAATTGGTTACAACATTAAACCAATAACATCACTTAAATTGGTTACAACACTAAACCATTAACATCAACATCACTATTGCCAATATAAGGCCATCGCAAATTATAGGTTTCATCTCTGAACCAACACCATCAATTAAACAATAATATAACAATATCAATCATAAGGCTACATCACACATCGATTACAATTTCAAATCGAATACGCAAATATATCAATTATTAGAACACAATCATAACAATTGATCAATTTCAAAATCATCATTAATCATACACAAACAATTAAAATCTTAGGATATCAGTAAGGTATATTATTGTGTGTTATCTTTCCAACGCTTCGAATCGCGCCTCAATAGGAGTTACAAAACAATTCTGCAATTTCCCACCCTAAATTGTGGTAACCGGTTACACTCAGTGTGTAACCGGTTACAGGCACAAAAAACACCCCAGTAACCCATTTTTCACCATTGGAGGCCTTTCGGACCTCTGGCTTTGATACTAAAACCCCTCGATCTTAGAACTCGACATACGACAATTATCTAATTACTAAAAAAGAAAATTAACAATATATCACAGATTGACATCAACAAAATCATATAATTTCATGGATATCATGACATATCATCAACACCATTAACTCAAAATAAATCAATTGAATGCACATGAATTTAATAAATAAATTCATCATAACAACATCATCCAATTTTAATAATTAACACAATTAATTGTAGAGGTTTGCACAACCATCTCTAATCTCAAAAACTCCATCAATAGAGAAAAGGAAAATGAAGAAAAAGAGAGTAAGGACCTCTCTCTATCCTCTATGCAAAATATACACCCATATTAGAGTCAATCCCTCTACCTCAATTTCTAGCAAATGCAAGCTCTAGTTATGACTTCCTCTCCCTCACAAACCCTTACTTTTTTCTTTATCTCACAAAAGACATTTCTCCTAATTTCCAATTTGTACATATTGATAAAAATAGCTTCACTCTCCCTTTATTAATATTAACTAATATTAATCTTTTAATTATTTCATCTTGGCCCCAATTTATTTACCTCTCTCTATTATTTTCTCATTATTCTCATTTTAACCCCAACTCTCTAAATTCTTTATTTTCTATTTATATTAATTAATTAAATTAACTAAAATTCTAATTAAATTCTAATAATTTTTACACACCTAAATTAATCCTAATAAAATACACGAGCTGACAAATAATTCATAAAAACAATAATAAGTTCGATTAAAATTAAAATACTAGAAACAAGGTGTTACATGTTGTATGTTTAAGGTTCTTGCTAAAGTTTTGGCTAATAGGTTGAGATCAATTATTAATAGTGTTATAACGAAGTCAATGTCTTTTTTTAGTGAAGGGGCGTCAAATTTTAGATGGGGTTCTGATTGTCAATGATGTTGTGAATGATGTTATAAAGTAAAAAAGAAGCTTATTTTTATTAACTCATTCTTAAAAAGGCTTATGACTCTATAGAGTGAAAGTACTTAGATGCGGTGATGTCTAAGATGAAGTTTCCCTCTAAGCAACGAGGTTGAGTTTCATAATGTGTTAGTTCCACAATGGCATTTGTTTTTGTTAATGGAAAGCTAATTGACGAGTTTCGTTTTAGAGGGGTCATAGTTAAGGGGATCCATTATCTCATTATTTATTCTTCTTAAAAACAGAAGGCTTAAATGTTATGATGAATGCAGTCATCAGTGTTGATGTTTGTTCTGGTTATTAGATAGGGTCAAATTTGAATTTACATAACTCTCACCTCTAATTTATGGATGATACATTATTAGTGTGTGAGAAAAATTGGGAAATGTTCAAACTTTGAAGGACATTCTAATTCTATTTGGGCTTATTTCTGGATTAAAAGTGAATTTTTATAAAAGTATGTTGGTGGAAATCAATGTCTCAGAATTTTGGTTGGTAAATTATAAACTTGGTCCAACACCTTTTGTGTATCTTTGCCTCCTAGGGAAATCCTCGTAGACTATTTTTGGCATCTGATTGAAGAATGTATTAGGAAAAGGTTGTCTGGATGGAAAAGTAGAAACTTATATATGGATGATCGCTTGGTTTTGCTTAAATTTGTCACGTCTTCTTTATCAGTTCATTTTCTTTCCTTCTTCAAGACTCCAATAAATATTATTTCTTCTATCAAATCTCTCTTTAATGTTTTTTATGGGGGATGTGAGGAATATAGAAAAATTCATTGGGCTAATTGACATAATATGGGCTCAGATAAGTAACATAGAGGGTTAGAGATATGGAGGATGAGGGTGTGAGTGCAATATCCTTCATTAGATATTTTGAATGATGTCAAAACTAGGAAATATGTAGTATTTATATATTTGACGGTATCTCTCTATGTCTAGGTAGATTCAGTCGAAGGAGTAGCGCGAGATGAAGGATCAAATTGGTAAATCTTAGGGTCACGATACATTCGCAATTTAGATTCATTCGAGTGAAGTCTTTGAAGAACATGAGTTCTTGCAAATGAGTGGCGTGAGACGGAGGATCAAATTGGAATCATCGGGTTCACTTGATCGAGCTCAAGATCAAAGGGAGAGAATAAGATAGAATCAACAACGTACTTAGGGTTTGCTTGTTGGATTGCTACTTGTTCTCTTGTATCAACATTTTGCAAATGTTAATTTTGATTATCTCAATTCTAAACAGCATTTGGGGCAGGCGTACTAATAATGAGGCCGATTGATGAACTTCCTAAACAAATCCTTGTGTCGCTCTCTTCATTTCTTACTCTCTACTTTACATTTTATTGTAAATTGTGAAAACTTCAAATTATGTGATCGATACATCGAGATAATCTATTGGGTTAATACCATAAACTATTTTATTGATTTGATTATAATCCTTGTGATTATAAATTGTAATTAGTTTCTAACATCAACAAAATCAAACAAAATTCTGGATTGTATCGATTGCACTTCAAGTGTTCGACAAATTGCCTTAGTTGCCGATTATTTCTTTAGAAATTGATTGATAGTGTGATTTATTCAAAGTTGGTTTGCGGAAAATATATTGATTATTTTTCTCATCATATGTGAACTAGTTCCATCGGTTTAACACATATCCAGTCTTTTCGATAACGGTTCGAATAGACGATTATCGATCCGAATTTGTTTCTACGCGCCATAATTTAAAACATTTTGAAACAGAATTTTAATTTACAAATTTCATTTATAATCTATTCAACTCCCTTCTAGATCGTACTCTACCGTCTAACAAAGAAAATTTAATTTAACATTGTTAGAAAAGTGGTGATGGAGACCACTTGTCGATTAAAGGGGTTTGTGCTTTAAGGTGATGGTTGCTATGTATGGTGAGGGTGGAAGGATCCAATCACATAGGAGGTTGGCATCGCAATGGTGACATGATTTGATGTTTTTGAAGGAGGGTGGTAGATCGAGTGTGGGAAATTGAAATGTTGAGAGGATGGTGAAGGAGGTGTATAATGGAGAAAGTACTTTTTTTTGTTGGTTTAATTCATGGTGTATAATGAAGTTTATTTGCTTGGGGAAGAAGATCATGTGGGAGAGTGTAGAACTATTTTTGGATAACCTGTTTTTTGCACGGCTGGGCATGTATGTGGTTTCGTTAGAACAAAATTATGTGTCTTTATTTGTTTGGAAGTTATGTCTAATCAAAACAAAAGATAATTCGACTAAATGTGAAATTATAGATTCTAATTCTTTATTGAGCTACAGAGCTTGTGAGAAAGAACATAGTGTTATTTATTAATCTTTAGAGCGTGTTTGAATTGACGGTAGATAAAATTGATTTTATTAGAATTGAATTTCGTATAATTGATTTATAATATATTTACGTAAAAGTGAGTTGATCAATAAGTTTCAGTGTAAAAATCATTTAAAATCAATTTTAGTAGCATGAGCTATAAATTCTAATTTCAAATATAATCAATTTTAAAAACAGAATTAATTCTAATTTTATCTAACCAAACATTTCAAAATCACACTGAATCAATTCTACACGTCTAATGTTACTTTTGATCCACCATACCAAAAGTAACTTTTTTGGTAAGCTTTGAATCGAAGTGCTAAATTGATTGAGTATTTATTGTACTTTATCTATTAATCATAAAGAGCATGTTGTTAAGTTTGGTGAAATCCATTTATTCTGAAATGAGGTATTTGAAAAGAAAGAAATTCTATTTTTAATAAAAATAATTAGTTCAACTGTGGTGGTCTGGTGGATTCACCCAATTTTTTTAATTGTTTTCATTTCGTTTTTGCAGTTGTTAGCTGGTTTACACTATCATAGCCTATTCTATTTAAAGTTTAAACTCTTGTATCCTTGACATTCTAGGCAAATCTAGAATGTTTTAATTCAAGTTTTTTTTTTAGCTTCTTGAACGAAAATATATATTTTTTTAAACTGGTGTAATTTTAGCCCACAGAATCAAATCTTCTTTCCCTAAACTTTTACTTCAAAAGGAAGAACATTGAAATTCCCATGCCCTATAGCCAGTAAGATGTTTTAACATTTTACCAAAACAAGAAAAACAAGCCAGAAAATCCCACCAACCAAACCAAGCACACCAACTACTACATAACTTGTCCCACCATTGATGGATAAGGATATATATATAGGTGGAGTTAGATGATGTTTTGTACATAGTAAATAAATAAACATAGGCTCAAATTCTTGAAACAACTCCTAGGATAAGAAAAATTGAGTGGTCATAGTACCAGTTAACCAACTGTTTTCTACATGTTTCTAGATTATTATGCATCATAGAGTATGGACCACACTTTATCTTTGAAAGTTTTTTTAACTTATAGCATTGTAATAAATTTGGTTCATGAATCTACAACTTTTGACACTCTTGAAGAATATTTCATTATTCTTTACTAGTACTGCATCATCCACAACCCATGAATGTGTAGCCAAATATGGCTTAAGAATCTACCGACATGGAATAAACTATAGGTAGGTTAAGCATGTCCAGAAACAAAAACACCTGCATATCACATTGTTGATAGATGAGTCTCATTACATATATAGGGGAAAGTAAACCACTAAAATAGAGTTTTGCCCCTTTAATTTATAAGCTAGCATATTCTTATACCATAGGACTTATACATTACCTTCACTAAGTAATGTTATTTTGTACATGATAGTGAAAAGAAAAATGCTTATAGAAATATTATAACTATAGGTTTATATTGTGATTCTGTTGCTTGGATGAAGAAGAAAGGAACTAGCCATCCACAACTTGGTCACTACAGTAGAGTACAATGTTTCCATGTCAGAAAAGATGGACAACACTGTCATGTCACACTATCTTCCTATTTACCTGCAATTATGCAATGTAACTGATTAACACCAGACACCAGACACCAGACACCAGACACCAGACACCAGACACCAGACACCAGACACCAGACACCAGACACCAGACACCAGACACCAGACACCAGACACCAGACACCAGACACCAGACACCAGACACCAGACACCAGACACCAGACACCAGACACCAGACACCAGACACCAGACACCAGACACCAGACACCAGACACCAGACACCAGACACCAGACACCAGACACCAGACACCAGACACCAGACACCAGACACCAGACACCAGACACCAGACACCAGACACCAGACACCAGACACCAGACACCAGACACCAGACACCAGACACCAGACACCAGACACCAGACGTATCTGTGCTATACAGCACATCTCAACTAGGAAACTGCCAATATATTAGTAAATCGACTGGCATATTTCCTGATCCCGTGACAACAAGAAATTCAAATATGTAAATTAGTGAGAAATTCATATACCTTGAGGAGCATGTTTCCCTTGGCAAGTGTGTGATCTTTTAATAATAGAGAGATCCTATTGATATAAAGTTACAACATGAAAATTGGTGAGAAATTCCTGACATAGAGATGAACCACAAAGTTTTTACCACAAGTTTTTCAGACATATACCTTGCCACCAGTTTCCTCTTGAGGCACTTCCTGAATCATCTTCTCCATCATCTTTCTTGTACTGATAATGAAAAAAAAATCAAGTTAGCCAATCCAAGCAGTAGTAAAACTCATTACACTATTCATGTTGCATTTGTGGGTAAAGAAAGAAAAAAATTGATAAATGTAATCAATCACCATAGTGTTTGATCCCAAACCACCCCGAGTACTCTGAGGATGAGAGTATACATCTTGGCCACCATAATAGATTGATGAACTAAGCTGACATGGTTGAACTCTTTGTTCTTGATAAACATAACTCATATCCCTATTTGTTTTGTTCTCACTTTCACCCTCACTTCCCTTACTCATATAATCTGCATTGCCAACAAGAACAAAGCAACCAAAAATAACATTAATAAACCCTAAAAAATTACTACTACTTCTTCACGTAGAAATCAGATATCATCTGCACGCAACTGCATAGACTAGTCCCTCTAACCGACGAGGTCGGGTAAAAAAACATAACGATTTGTTTCTTCATAAATTAATCAAAAGTTATAATAGTATAATTTCAATATCAAATAGTCATAAAACAGAGTATTCAAACCTTGAGTACCAATTTTGGAGTTTGATCCTTCAGTAGCAGCAATTTTTCCATTCAGTGCAGAACGCAGAGACTCTCTTCCAAACACCTGAATCATCGTCACAAATCTCAAAATCAATACACATAATTATAATGATAATAAAACTCTTCTATAACAGTTGAAAAATGACACAAAAAAAAATACAAAACCTTAGAAGAAGGAGAAAAAATAGAATCGAAAATTCCAGAAGAACCAGAAGAAGGATGAAAATCAATGGAACCAAAGAGTTCAGAAGTGAAAGAAGATGATGAAGACGAAGAGGAAGAACCCAATTTCTTTCTTCCTTCCATATTTTTTTCTATCTCGAAGTTTCAAACAAAGTGAGAGTTATGTTTTGTGTAAAGACAAGAACACAAAGAAACATTAACCACCGACCCTATGAGGAAGTTTGTGAATAATAATATAGAAATGAAAATTTTGGTTTTCCTAGGAAAAAACAGAGGGAAGAAGGGAAGAGAGAAGAGAACACAAGTGTGTGAAAAGGAGAGACACGTGAAAAGGTTGTAAACTAGAAAGAGAAAGAGGGTAAGAGTAAGATTTGATTATGTGCATTTATTTATAGGCGTTATTCATGAGGTGAAATAAATTATTTGGATTTTTTTTTTATTGTTTTTTAATGTGTAATCTTTTCTTATTAAAAAATGTGTGGGAGTGAATGTGAATATTTAATTTACTTTGAATTCTTACTTTGGTTTTGATTGGAAATTTTATAGTCTTAATTTGTTTTGTTTACATATTTCCATTATTTTGAGATTTAAGGTCAGTTTGATAAAAATAATAATTATTTGATAAATTAATTGATAGTCTATAAGTTATTGCTGATGGTTGATAATTGATAGTTTATAGTTTATAATTGATGGTTGAAACTGATAATTGATAAGTTAGTTAAAGTGTTTAGTAAAGTTAGTTGTTCAATTGTAAAATGATGTTAAATTATATATAAGATATTTAATACATAATTATTGTATTTTACATTAAACTAAATTATAAAAGATAAAAGTGGGATTTTGTTAAAATAATAAAGACAAAATAGGAAGAAAAAATGATAAGTTATAAGCTATAAGTTAAAATGCTATTTAAAATAACATTTAAAAAAATAAATTATAAATTAGTAAACTAAACTATAAGCTCGTGATGAAAAGAATGTTATCAAACATGTCTAAATTGGCATATGAATTTATAAGTTATAGATTATAAATTACAAGCTCAAAATTGTGTCTTACCAAACAGAGTCTTACAACACTCTAATCTCGCTTTGTTTTTATTTTTACTAATGAGCAAACATGTGAAAATATTAATAATATTTTTGTATGTTTAATTTTGATTTTGATTTAAATTATTTGTGAATTAATAAAAAATAATAATAGAATAAAAGAGATATATAAATTGCCATAACAGTTAGCAGGAGAGAAGTTGAGGTTTAAAACAAACTGAAAAGGGTATAATTGAAATGAAAATAGACTACATCAAAATTATATTTTGCTATTATATATCGGTATAAATTGTTGTGTGAGAATATGGTGTTAGAAAACAGTCTAGAGGGGATGAATAGACTTTTAAAACTAAAATCAACTGATTCTTTCAATGAGAATAATCAGAGGTTTTTCAGATTTTGCACGCGAAAGTTTATTGAGTGAAAATGTGAAATTATACTCACTTGATAATTATTTGCGTAACAACTCAAATCACTTCACAAATATTGCAATGTCTAGATGAAGAAATATAACGTATGCAATTGAATTAATTGGATAAGTCACAAGGTGTGGTTAAGCAATTAATCAACAAATTGAATTCTAAAAGCATGATGTTTCTCAGATTTTAGTCATCGCTAAAGCTCTTGTTAAGTCTCCAATTCCAACAAAACCTAGGCTTATCAAATAAACCGCTTTCACCAAATTTAAACCTAAGCATGCATGTTCTACGAAATTTAAATTCAAGAGTAATGGGTAGAGAGATGACACTGAGATTTATAGTGGTTTAACTTTGTTGTTTTCTCGTGAGTCCACGCCCACTTCTTCTAATAGTTTCCTTCTATTTTGACAAATATCTCAAGAGTATAAGCAATCACCATTCAACAACAATGCTGAAGAAAAATAACAAATAAAATCTTCAATTTGGATTTTGACTCGTATATGGCTTAATGTCAAACTCTTATGCACAATCTTTACTTGATCAACGCTTCAAGAATCTTCCAATATCACAAATCGGCTTCAAGTCTTCGTGTGTAACAATTAACCCCTTAATCCTACCAATTCCTTGAGCAGTTAATTGTATGTAGATTTGAGAAGAACTACGTCTTATCTATAGCCTTCCACACAGTCACTACTAAGGTAATCTGAAGAGAGGAACTTCCTTCTTTTCATCATAATTTCTCAGCACCACTGGCAACTCTACAATCTTGTAACAACCTGAACATTCTTTAAACAATATCCAAGAACGGTTATTTTCAAGACACCTTATCCCCCAATCAATCACGAATCTTTCATGATCAATATCTGAAACATAAATTAAGGTTGAAGAAGAAAAAAATCCAAGTGTAAGAACTTTGAACTTTTCAAAGTGAGAGAGTTGATTTCACAGAAAATCGCAAATGAATATGAAATTTCTCTTATGAAAAAGTGTTGATAAAAGGTTTTATATGAAAATGATCAAGTGAAGTGGAATAAATGAAAATTATATTTTTGACCCATTTTTTAGTTAATTTGAATCAAGCACAAAGTTTGATTCGAATCATGGACCCCGCGATTCGAATCATGTTCAAAAATTGATTCGAATCAAATTGAACAGAACCAACTAGAAAATGTAAAAAAGTGTGTGATTTGAATCATGTATGAAGTTTGAGTTGAATCAAACTGGGCAAAAGGTGATCAGAAGAGTGTGATTCAAATAATGTGTAAGAAATTATTTGAATCAAATATTTAAAAAAATTCCTGGTATGTTTTTATCCAATTTGATTTGAATCATAAAATGTGTTTTATTCTTATGATTCGAATCAAACATTTATAATCCCAAATTTTTATGTTTTGAAAAGTGCTTTGAGATTTTACATTTCACTTACTTCAAATTAAAAATATGTAATATTTTTATTCCACCAACTCATGCAAATGAATAAAAAATTTATGATAAAGTTCGAATATAACCAATGATTTATGCATGCTAAAAAGATTTATGAAACAATTTCAAACTTGATTCAAAGTGTGCAATTTATGAGGGAAACTCAACAACTGAAAGTAAGCAAAAGCAATAAGACAAGCAACAAAATAATCATGTTAGTGTGCTCCCCCTGTATTTGTTAGGGACATGCAACAATCACCCTCTAGGGATATGCAGCTACAATCTCCCCATTTTTTATATTTGGTCAGCTTTCACTTGTAATTGAGTCGACTTTGAGTTAAAATCAAAATACTTGTTCTCCCCCTAAAACATTGCATACAAACCATAACATAAAACGCATAAAATCAATTATAGACTCATTAAAACTTCTCCCACTTTTGACATCATCAAAAAGAGATACTAAACCAAAAATAAACAATCTTCAACAAATAATTCCAGAAGAACAAGAGAGCTTAGACAAGCTAAGAAGAATATACAACAACTAAGATCGAATACAAATATGAAGATAAACATGTTATATGCAACAAAATGCAACATAGGCATGCAACTTCAATGTTCATCCATAACATATAATAGTGATCAAAAGATAATATGTAAAGGAATGCATTATGAAGATAATAATGCATGATCAATTGTACAAATGCTCAAATGTACATAATTAAAAATACACATTTAAAAGACTTAAATGCAAAGAAGAAAAATTAAAAAAAACATGTTGGAGAAATGAACAAAGAAAAGTAAGGTAAATAAATAGTAAGCAAACCAATTAATACGTAGAACAAACATGCACAATGATAGAGTTTAGAGACATACCAATATAATCGGCAAAGTAAGATTCGCTACAAAATAATGTTAGTGAAAACAATATATATATATATATATATATATATATATATATATATATATATATATATATATATATATATATATATATATATATATATATATATATATATATATATATATATATATATATATATATATATATATATATATAGCAAGTGAAACTAAACAAAATACTTATTCTATTTAAAGCAAGAGGGATCTAAGATTCCTAAATTCCTACAGTTCTTGTGAAATGGTTCTGATGACAATGGTTTTGTAAAGATGTCAACAAGCTAACTTTTAGTGCCAACGTATTCAAAAACTACATCCTTTTTTTCAACATGATCTCTAAGAAAATGGTGTCTGGTCTCAATGTGTTTAGTTTTTGAATGAAGTATAGAATTCTTAGTGAGGTTTATTGCACTAGTATTATCACACTTAATTAGAATTCATTCAAGTTTTAAATTATAATCCAGTAATTATTAGTTTAGCCATAACACTTGTGCACAATAACTACCAGCGACTACCTATTCAACCTCAGTGGTAGAAAGAGAAACAATGTGCTGCTTCTTATTATGCCAAGAAACTAAATATCTTCCAAATAAGTGACAGGTACTACTAGTAATTTTCCTATCCGACTTGCACCCCGCGAAATCAGAATCAGAATAACCTACTAAGCTACAAACACTACCCTTAGAACACCAAAGACAGTGTTGTGAAGTTCCATTAAGATACCTCAAAAATCATTTTATGATCTTAAAGTGTGGTTCCTTAGGTGATGCTTGATATCTATCACATATGTGCACGTTAAATATGATATATGGCCTACTCGCAATTAAATAGAGTAAGGATTCGATTATACCTCTATATCTGGTAATCCTACTCCTCATTCTTCTTTGTCAATAAGCACATTATATGCCATAAGTGTTGAGATACTCTTTGAGTCTTTCATATCTAACTTCTTCAAAATCTCTAAGGAGTATTTGGTTTGAATTATAAAAGTCTCTTCTCCGACTTGTTTGATGTGCAATCCCAATAAATATGTCAATTCTCCCATAAAAGACATCTCAAACTCTCCCTGCATTAAACTAGAAAATTCTCGACAAAAAGACTCATCAGTAGAACTAAAAATAATATCATCCACATATATTTGAACTAAAAGAATATTCATTGATATACATCTAATAAAGAAAATGGTGTCGAATTTACCATGATTACATCCTTGTTTGATTAAGAATCCACTCAATCTCTCATACCAAGATTTAGGAGTTTGTTTGAGATCATATATGGCTCTTTTTAGTTTAAAAACATGATTATGATTATTATGATCCTCAAAATTGGGTGGTTATGAGACATACACCTCTTCGTTTATATGACCGTTAAGAAAATCCATTTGGTAACGCTTAAAATACAGGCAACAACAAATGCCAAAATGAATCTAATAGCTTCTATACGAGTTACAGGAGCATAAGTCTCCTCGTAGTCTATTCCTTTAGCTTAACTATATATTTTTTCCACTAACCTTTCTTTATTTCTATTAATTATGTCATTTTCATCCATTTTGTTCCTAAAAACCCATCTAGTGTCAATGACAATTTTATCAATTAGACGTGGAACCTGGGGCGGATTCAAACATTATATATTAGTGTGACTAAACAAGAAAATAAATATTAATTAAATCATATCGAAAATAAAAAATATATTATTTAATGGAATACATTTATAATTAAAATTGTTTATCAAATATGACAAATTAGCCAATATGAGTGAGAGAGAAATTTGGGAGGTGGTGACAATATTTTAAAAATCGAAATGGACCGGCTGGTCACATTGGGAATCAAATGGGTCATCAATATGATTTAATTGTTGGGTCGGGTAAGCTATTGAACTAGTGAGAACCGATCAGAATTGTCCAAAACTGGTAAAAATCAATGAATTGACGGTTTTGGAAAATCAACAGGTTAAATGCTTGGTTTTTTCTCAGACAAGACAAAATAACTTCATTTTGATAATTTATTTTAAAAATGTTTAATTCAAATATAAGTAAACTTTGTTTAAAACTTATTTGGAACAACTTTCTCTCTTTGAAATTAATTTTTTTAGACACGACAAATATTTGTTATTTAGTTGGTTTTGCAATTAGCCTTTGTTCAAAATTTATTTGAATTTTTATTTTATACTATTTTGTTGTGTGCCAAGATCATGGTTAGAATTTGAATTTAAATAATCAACTTGTAAAATTATGATATTTTGAAAATTTAAAATTTAGTAGATGTTGTGATTATTTTTAAAGACCGAATCATTCGGTTCGACCAGTTTCATAAATATATAATTTTGTTATAGAGATTGATTTATTCAACTGAATTATTCGGTTTAATCCGATTTAGTTATGTGATTCCATCAATAATCCAATGATTCGACCAATATGTCTTGAAATAAGGAAAAACATAAGAAAGTGAAAGAAAGAGAAATAATTATCTTGAAAGAAGAAAAAATAAAAGATTAGTATATATATATATATATATATATATATATATATATATATATATATATATATATATATATATATATATATATATATATATATATATATATATATATATATATATATATATATATATATATATATATATATATATATATAACTTCTTCTATCTACTTGGTTAACTTCTGCCAAGTAGTAGCTCTGGTCAGCTTAAATGTTCTCGACAATTCCGTCCTCTCTCCATATTGATATTCATTTATGCACAGAGGAAGGAAATTCCTCAATACCATGGATCAACTCACGTCCTAACAGCAAGTTGTAATTTTTTTGCTGCAATGACCATAAAAGTTGCGGGTCTTGTAATTGAACCCACTGTTAGATCAACCTGCACCACTCCTAGAGAGTGGCCTATTTTACCTTCGTATTTTTAGAGCACCATGTTGTGGGGCTTGATATCAGTGTCGAACATGCCAATTCTTTTTAACATGAATTGGGGAATCAGGTTCACTGCAGCTCTACTATCTACCAAAATTTTATTGACTCCCATGCTTTCCACCTTTCCCCTTATGAATAAAGGTTTAAGGCGATTCTTCATCCCCTGATCAGGCCATTCAAAGAACACATTTTATTCTTCAATAGCCCTATTATTAAAGATATAGTAACACACTGACATGTGTTTTTCCATTTCCATCTCATCAGCTTCCTCTGATCATTCAACTTCTGTTATTTGATCATATTCATGTGGAAGCACCGAGACCACGTTGTAGGTAATGTTGAGGGAAGATTCTCCGACTGACACAAATTCATTAGTGAACATGTCTTCGTCATTTGCTGGACCCTTTTGATATTTCTCGCCAGCTTCTTCTTTCCTTAGTGAGAACAACCTTCTCCCCACAAGTGGTTTCTCTTCGACCATGATGGTTGAGGGAAGTTGGTTACTGTTGGATTCTCATACTTATTTGTTTTCCAATTCTCTCTCTAACTTTCTTACCCTTTGTATATTCGCCATTGGGATATGGACATGGGGTTCTTCCCCTTGTAATTCTATGACATGTATGCTTCTTATTTTGACACTTGAAATTGTTTTCGATATGCTATTGACGTCCTTTCTCCTGCTTCAAAACTCCTTCTTTTTCGTTTTTCTGCTTCCTTCCCTTTGTTTGGATGTATCCACTTGTCAGTTGGGATGTTTGTATGTGTTTTGAAGGTAACTCTTTGATTTCCTTTTGGGTAAGGACTATCGGACTTCTAGGAACTCCCCTTTTGTCGAATGTAAAGTTGCTTCTAGGGCCCCTCTGGTTGTCCTAACAACAAACATATGGGATTCTTTCAAAAGTTTCTGACGCTTTCGATCATAGGTTACACTGCACCTTGGGCACATTAGGAACTCTTATTTTTCTTTGTGTAAGTGGACAAGGAAACCTAGCAAGCTTTCCCCAGCTTTTGGAATTTCCATTTGGTCATCTTTCCTCCAATTTTCCCCAGTTCGAGCATGTTGTGGCAATAAACCAGATAGTCTAGCAGACTTTCTCCAGCCTTTGGGTAACCTTTTTTCATTTGATCATCTTCCATTCTGAGGCGCCTTTTAACTTCCTCAATTTCAGGAGCAGGTTGATTCAAGTCCACCATGTTAACTTCTAGGTTAGAACCTTCAATAATCCTCACCTCTTCAACTTGACCCTAAGGCCCTCAGTGGCCTTCGTCATTCCAGCATTTATGGCAACATCATCAGTAATCTTTCCTTCAACATTTTGGTTAGCCAAACCTTCAGTAGTCTTTGGCACTTCGATAACTCCAATAAAATTATCAGTAATTTAGTTCAAGTTGTTGGCAAGGACTTCAATAGCCTCATTTGCTTCGACGTCTAGAGGGGGGGGGGGGGGGTCCCTTGTGAACCTTGTTCAAGTTGTAAGATTACCTATCTTGATGTCAAAATTGAACCGACTTGTAAGCAAAAATAGTCGACCAATAATGATAAGAGTCTCTTCATCTTCAGGAATGTCCATGATCTA
Organism: Vicia faba; assembly: GCA_948472305.1. Classification (NCBI taxonomy): domain Eukaryota; kingdom Viridiplantae; phylum Streptophyta; class Magnoliopsida; order Fabales; family Fabaceae; genus Vicia; species Vicia faba. The sequence continues at coordinate 307,834,464 of OX451740.1, read as the reverse complement.
GAAATCAACTAGAAAAACAAAATTGTCAATTTCTACCAATACATCTTCAGCTATCCCATATGACTTCTTGATGGTATGATCAACAAATTTTAATTTTGTCCCACTCCCACTTATCTTTTCAATACCAAGCTTTTTGAAAATGGACAAGGGCATCAAACTCACACTATAATAAGAATCAATTAGAACCCTCTTGAATTTTCTGTCTTTTATTGTGCATGGTATTGCCACCGACCTCAGATCCTTCAGCTTGGTAGGAATTTTTCTCTCGGGTGTAAATGCATACAATTTCTCATCAACGGGTACCTGTTCATCTTCTGTTGATCTCTTTTTTTATAGTACCTGTAGCAGTAGAAATGTTGAGACTAAGCCATTAAACTGACTTAACTCACATAGATCAAAATAAAAATCGCCACTGCGCTTTATTGTTTCCAAAGGAATGGGAAAAAAGCGAATAACCCAAAAAGAAGGGGAAGGATTCAAGGTAAGGGGGTTGGTTATGCAAAGGGAAGGTATTAGCATTCTAAACATCTACGGTACTCCGCATGAACCTCTTTGTAAAATCTGTATATTTTGGCTATAAAATGTTGTATAAAAATAGATGGTGGAGGTGAGAAAAGAAATATTTTTTATGATTTTTGCACCCGCCGCGGTTGCAAACCTTTAGTGCCTACGTACCACCTTTCGTGCAATAGGGGATCAGAGTACACGTAGTTCCTCTTTAAAAATTTAAAACAAGTGTGTTGGTTAATTTTATGAGATAATACATCATCGTCATTGTCCATGTAGAAAACATACCTACTACCCACAATCACGAGAAAAGAGAATTTGCATCATCTCAAATTGGAGGATATGGCTTGGATTTTAAAATCAACAATGCCTCAATCAACACCCAAGTGGAAAATATCTCACTTCACTACATATTGTAGAAGTATAGTTGTTTGCATCACTACAAGGATTGACAAGAGTCCAATATTTTGAGAAAATTTTAAAGTAAAATCTAAAATGGCAAAATGGTTCGAATGAGATTGATTGACTTTTAGTCTTCTCACAAAAATGTCAAGGTATTATTAAGTTGGTTGAAGTTTATTTATGAAAATATTTTGAAAATGCACGGACCTAAATCCAAGTTTATTATGAAAGTGGTTCAAGTTTAGAAACAAGAAGAGTTTTCAAAAGGAGGGAGAAGTCTTTTGAAATTAAAGAAGATGGGAGGAGATGAAGAGACTATCTTAAAGCATAAGGTAAAATCTAAGAAGAAGAACCATCTAACCAACAAGAGGCCAACACTTGGCATCATGAGTCAAGATAGAATTCCCATTCTTTGGATTGAAACCAAGCAAGGATACTAAACCTCTTGAGAAGACCAAACTTCAGATGTATTAAGTCTTCACAAAAATTGGGCAGAGTAACGACTGTATACATATGAATTCCATATTAGAAATAAAGTGTGTAATCACAATAACCTGCACACAAAACAAACAAACAACCCAATGTGTTGAGGAAAACCTCAAGAGCTCCATAAAAAATATCAATTAAGGTCACAAGGTCTCCAACATAGGTCAAGGTCTCGAATCCTAAGTCTAAGAAGTCCAATACTCCATAATGCCAATGATAGTAACCAAATAGTCCAAGTATCATTAATGTTTTTTACGATTCATGTTGATTATTAAGTATCTTTAAAAGGAAAAGAAAAGCTCAAGTGAGCAAAATAAAAATGGCATAAAAGTAAATGCTCAAGTGAGCAAAGATGAAAATAGCATGAAATATAAATGCTAAAGTAAATGGTACATAAAGTAAAGAGCATAAAATAAAAGCATAAGATAAAGTCAATTGTTAGAAGTTAATGGTTAGTTGGATGACCATCTTGAAACTTGCATTTTAAACTCATTAGAGGATTGATAGAACCAAATCCTCTGAACAACAAGTTGCACTTGCTTTTTGTTAATTATATCATCCATTTAAGAATCCTCAATGCCACATTTAATGATCAATGATGTTTAAGTGATCCGCGTTGACAAAAATTGATGAAGATCCATTGAAGGATTGGTAGAACCAAAGTCTCCTAACAATGAATTTCAAGGTTATTGGATCAAAGGGTTTAAATTAACAAACTTGGGCTTGCAAACATAAGTTTGGGCCACGAATGATCATTTTCTCAAATTGGGACAAAATTTAGGGCTATGTTAAGCAATCGTAAGTGGACTTATGTAGAAGTCGCACCTATTTTGAGGCCGGTCAATAACAATCTATGTACTTCATGTTTGGATAAATGATATAGAGATAATCATCCTATAACATGTAATACAATAATAAAGGGAGATAAGATGAAGAGGGAAGGGATTAGAGTTTCAAATATCATCAACATCATTCGTCCATTTTAGTGGATTTGGTTTATCAACCTATTAACACCTAACACCCAATGAGGTTGAAGAATTTGTCCTCAAATAAGCCTCAAGTAAGTATCACATGCTATTTCAAGAATTAAACAAGAATCATGTACAAAAGTTTTCAATTACAAGCATTGATCAAAGGTAAAGATAAAATGCAAACCCAAGTCAAAAATTAGTTTTAAAATAGGAAAATAACTTGAAAAATTATGAAATTAAAACCCTATTTTCCTTAAGTTCCAGAAAAGTAAGAAATAAAATTTAGAGTCCCTCGATTGAGGTGTAAATTTGCTTTAGAAATGCAAAAATGAAAACTAGCAAGTAAAAGACTTAAACTAGATGGTTTTGGGAAATAATTTGTGAAAAATATGAAATCACATTGTAAAATTACAGAAAGATAATTTTTATGACCTAAACTTATTCAAGCACTCTAAACAACTTCATCTCTGATTTTATAAGCATGGGAAGTTAGAACTTTAAATAAATTAGTGTGAATGATCAAGCAAAAACCCTAAAAAAGAAAATTAAGTTCAAAAGTTAATCAATTAAATCTAAAGTTCAAATAAATTTGATGTAAAATAACCTAAATGTCAAGAAAATTCTAAGGATCAGAAAGCACATTTTTCTTGAATTTTATCCCAAAAGAAAAAAAGAAATGGAAATTATTTACACAATTCATCCAAGAAAATAAAGAAAATATGATATGTCCAACAAATGATTTAATTTGTGATTCAAAACTTTTATAAAAATAGGACAAAAAATATTTCCAGGTAATAAACTCAGAGAGGAGCCCAAAAATAATTTTTATGGATTTTTTGATTTAATAGAAATAGGAAAATAAAATTCAAGATTTAAAAGAATATTAAAAACCCTAATTATCTACATGAATTTATTTAATCAAGAAAAATGATAAAAAATGAAATAAAAATCAAAATATGAAAATATATTGAAAAAGTGGTCTAAAATATTTTTATGATAATTTTTTAAGTGAAGAAAATTGGAGGAAAACAAAGAAAATTAATATGCAAAGGCTATTTACACCTGTTATTAACCAAATGCGCTGTAAAATGCATCAAAGGCCATGTTCAATCAGGGACTGCCACACAGTCATCCCTACCAAGTTTCCATATTATTTTCGCTTTCTACTTTTGAAACATCATTTTCAGGCCACGATAACTCACACATATCTTGATGAAAATAAAAAATTCCAACACCAAAGTTCAAGAGGGAAATTAGTAGAACATGATAGAATCGAAAATTTCATGAAATGATGCATTGATGAGTGAGAAAAACGCGCGCGAATATGACCGCATGAACACTTTTTTGATTTGAACATTTTAACATACAATTTTATGATTCACATATCTCTTTCAATTTTCCACCAAATCACTCGATCCAAAGACCAAAATTAATCACAAAAATGAAAGGATTATGAATATTCTCTTGGGTTTTTCAAAAGGTTCATGAATTTAAACAACACGCGAGGTTGTAGTAAGAGTGAGAAATATGAATTATCTACCTTGAAGCGAATTTGATGGTGCTTGAGCTCAAATAAAGAGAAATTAATGGAGAGAAGCTTGCTTTGAAGATTCAGGGATGATAAATGAAGAGAGATGCGAAGGAAAGCTTGATTGGATATGGAGGAATTTTGATTGACAATGATGGAAGTGAAGCTTGAAATTTAAAGAGAGAGAAGAGAGTTTCGTGAGAGAGAGAGAGATGCTTGCTTTCTGATTTTATTCCTCCAACCCTTTTCTTGTTGAATCACTTGTCTTTTATAGTGTGTGGAAAGAGAGAGTGAGGAAAAATAATAGAAATGAGGAGTGAGTATTGAGGTGCTGCGTTTTGTGTTGGTTTGAGATGAAAAAGTGTGTGTTTTGGATAAGTGAGAGAGGATGGGGTGTGAGTTGGCAAGTTGAACCTTGTTGCTACAAAATTTTCCATGCATTCCCATGCGCATATTTCCATTTCATGATCATTATTTACCTCTTTATATCTCTCTCCACAATGAAATGTCACAAAGTTTGAATCCCAAATGAAGAGGACATTTCATACTCCAATTTTGATGTTCAAATTTTTTCAAAATGAAGCTTGAATTAATGAGATATTTGGCTATGAACACGTGCTTACAAACTGCTTGATGAAATGTCAGGCCTGACTGGGCGTCCTGCGCGCGCGTGAGGCCTTGTGCTGGGCAAAAATTCAGCATGCGTGACACCTTCTTCTCTAAATTATATCTCAAGATGTAGGGAGAATTTGGAGAAACTTCCTGAAGCAAAGTTGTTCCTCACATTTAAGGCTTGATCTTTGATGTTGGACATTTTCCAAAATAATGAATATTTCACATAGAAAAGTGATGATGAATGCGCGCCCATAACATGTTTGATGAAATGTCTTGCCTAGCGCGCGCATGACTTGCCTTGTGTTGGGCAAAATGACATTTGAAGCTTCAAAATCCTAATCACCATATCTTTCTCTACACTTAACCATTTGATATGATTCTTGAATTAAAAATGAAGATAAAACTTCAATCTTCCACTTTAATGTTGCCAACTTTTTGATTTGAGTCCAAACGGTCATTCAAAATTGAACATGAAGAAGTCAGATATTTGCATTTTTAACCAAAATTTTACTAAGTGTCCAAAACATCCAAGCTTCATAACTTGTTTTCCTTTCATTTTTTGGACTTGTTGCCCCTCCTACAAAGTTGTAGAATTTTTCATCATCTTTCTAGGCATATAAAGTTTGCACATTTTCAATAAAAATTGAGAAAGTTGTGGCCGATCAAAATTCAGCCCTATGGATACTTAGAAAAATTCCAAAGCTTCAAATGAATTTCTTGACAAGTTATCTTCAATTCACACTTCCTCTTGATATTTTTGCCACTATTAATCATGAAATATGAGAATATGGATATTGAATTGATAGTTGACCAAAAGTTCACTTGGTCAACAGTTGATTTAAGCTATCTCCTGACAAAATGACCATTTTACCCCCCTTTCATCAATTGAACCTTTTCAAGCCAAAGTTGATGATCAAATTCCAATTATAGACACTCATGATCATGTAGAGAAGTATGAGATCAAGTATTGCTCAAAAATCCAAAGATCTCTTGATTAAAATCCAAACCCTAGTTTTGATCCTCTGTGATAGGAGATGGTGAGATGAATGTAATTGTGCCATTACCTACAATATAATATTCCAAGATACAAATATACACATCTTGAGGTTAGTTAAAAGCATACAAGTACAAGATATACAATTCAATGTGCTTCAAGGTGCTTGGTGATTCCCATAGGCAAACCTAAAGACAAGGTGCAGTAGAAGAAAAACTCTAAACCCTAGTTTGTGATCTGGTTACATTGGATAGTATGAGATGATAAAGGAATCTTAGGGGAAAAATTGGGGTACAACAGCTGCCCTTATTTAAGTGCCTTATATCCAGAGATACAAAGGTTAATATCTCCGTGTCGACGCGATTGAAGATACTTAAATATAAAACAAGCCCTATTTTTGGCTCTAAGATACCATGCAACGCTTATGATTATGAATGCCTATGAAAAAATCCAAAAGGACACAAGACACCACTGGGGATGTAGTAAAGGAAACAAGGATCAAAAGAGAAACCCAACCAGGAAAATAAATCACTGGTGAACAAAAGACTTGACTCTATTGAGGTAAAGCCCAAAGATGAGACAAGGTAGCATCAACTCAGCCATCGAGGAGAGAAAGTAAAGGATAAAAATGATCGAAAGATAACTGTGAACTACCAACTTAATAGTCGAAGGTAGAAGATCAAAAAGATATCGACTCACAGATGAAAGTAAACTACCAACTTAATAGTCGAAGGTAGAAATAAAAGAATAACACCAACGTTCACTGAAGGTGAACTACCAACGTTCTCTGAAGGTAGAGAGAAAAGGATAACACCAACGTTCACTGAAGGTGAACTACCAATGTTCACTGAAGGTGAAATACCAACGTTCAATGAAGGTAGAGAGGAAAGAATAACACCAACATTCACTGAAGGTGAAACTACCAACGTTCACTGGAGGTAGAAAGAGAAAACAATAACACCAACATTCATTAAAGGTGAACTACCAACGTTCACTGAAGGTAGAGAAAAGAATGACACTAACGTTCACTGAAGGTGAAAACTACCATCTTTCACTGAAGGTAGAGAGGAAAATAACACCAACGTTCACCGAAGGTGATCTACCAACTTTCACTAGAGGTAGGGATAAAAGAATGACACAAACATTCACTGAAGGTGAAACTACCAATGTTCACTAGAGGTAGAAAGAGAAAACAATAACACCAACATTCACTGAAGGTGAACTACCAACGTTTACTGAAGGTAGAGAGAAAAGAATGACACAAACGTTTACTGAAGGTGAAAACTACCAACTTTCACTGAAAGTAGAGAGGAAAACAACACCAATGTTCACTGAAGGTGATCTACTAAGTTCCACTGAAGGTAGGGATGAAAGAATGACACCAACATTCACTGAAGGTGAAACTACCAATGTTCACTGGAGGTAGAAAGAGAAAACAATAACACCAACATTCACTGAAGGTGAACTACCAATGTTCACTGAAGGTAGAGAGAAAAGAATGACACCAACATTTACTGAAGGTGAAAACGACCAACTTTCACTGAAGGTAGAGAGGAAAACAACACCAACATTCACTGAAGGTGATATACCAACTTTCAATTAAGGTAGGGATAAAAGAATGACACCAATGTTCATTGAAGGTGAAACTACCAACGTTCACTGAAGGTAGAGAGAGAAAACATAACACCAACATTCACTGAAGGTGAACTACCAATGTTCACTGATGGTAGAGAGAAAGAATAACTCCAATGTTCACTTAAGGTGAACTACCAACGTTCACTGAAGGTAGAGAGAAAGAGTAACACCAATGTTCAATGTAGGTGAACTACCAACGTTCACTGAAGGTAGAGAGGAAAGGATAACACCAACATTCACTGAAGCTGAACTACCAATGTTCACTGAAGGTAGAGAGAAAGAATAAAACCAACATTCACTGAAGGTGATCTACCAACATTCACTGAAGGTAGAAAAAAGAAAGTATTGACAATAACAAGTTTCCTAAAATCATGGAGTTTCACCTAGAACAGGTCTCAACTTCTTCTTTAACCAAGGCATTCCGTCTGGAAAGGGTAATATAAATTGTCTTAAATAAAAAGACTACCACTTGTAAAGATTTCTCAATGAACTGTCTCTGTAATATTGAAAAGACTTGCCATCCATTTGAGTAATTTGACAACTAACTTTAAACTATCTACTCATAGAGAAGATAGCAAAAAAGTAACGTCGACTTTTACTGAATAGGAATGGTAAGATAATACCGATAAATACCAACATTAGGGGTGGTATTAAATGATTGGAACCAGTATTTATCAATGGAAACAAATGAACTTCTTCAGAGAAAAGTGAATCTCAACGAAGAACTATCTCCCATAATGACGAGACTACCATTCATCGGAGTACAAATGAATCTTCTCAGGGAAATAACAGACTTACTGGGGAAGTACAAGTTGCTCAAATAAAAAGACCTGCTACTTGCTGTTATGGGAAGGATTGTAAAAATGACTTCCTGGGGAAAGAAATATGGCTTCCTGGGGAAAGAAATATGGCTTCCTGGGGAGATGCCAACATACTCCTGTTGAGGAGGTAAAAGTATTCTCATGCCAAAATAAATGCACATTCTCAAACTAAGGCTCGAAGCTTGCAGAGATCATAATAGTACTGTTGCTAGGAAATAAAGATTCAAACCAGAAATAAACTAGAGTGAAACAGGCAACCGTAATACCTCCTTTGAGAAATAAACTCAAGAGGGAAATCCAATCCATCCAGACAAAGAACTGTACAGGAAGGCTGAAGCAAAAATCTTCCACGAGGGATAACTCAGTGGGGAAATTGAAAGAATGTACACTTTCTACTTAAGGTTGACACTCTATTGGAGAGAGGATAACACAACTCAGCAAAACAGGGTAATATGTCAACAAAATATTAATGAATGCGAATGAGCAATGATTTGATAAATTCAACTATGCATGATGTATGTATGAATGTATGAGTGTTATCATGTATATGCTGACAAAACAAACATATAACACTGGGGATAATCAGACAAAACCAACATGGGTACAACCAATACTCGGCTAAATCACATCCAAGTTGAAAATTCCATAAAAAGTAAGCACCAACTGAAGAAAAGATTCCTACTTTACGGCTTAAATTCATTGGGAAGGAACATAATCCAGAAATAATCAAATCATAGCAACAAATCAGTACAGCTACAGGGATATAACATCCTCCTCCAGGCTTCACCGGGGGATATCATACAAACTTCCATGGGGAAAATAAATGTTTCACGGTCTGTACTTCTACTGGGAATTGCAATATTTATTTCAAATAAGGCAGACAAAAACCATATCGTCAAAACATCACTTGAGGATCTCATACAGACTTCATTGGGGAAATATCATACAAACTTCACCAAGGGAGATAGTGCCTCATCGTCGAGATATCAACTAGAGACCTCGTGTTGACTTCATTGGGGAGGACAACACCACATCGTCGAGGGGAAACCAAGATAAATTCTTCAATATTGAGAGTAAGTATTGCACCAGCTTCTCTGGGGAGAAAGTATGAAACCTCATGGGGATAACAACTTGGGGAGTTAAGAAGTCAAACATTACAGCAAGAAATCAAACTTATGGGGATTTTAAATCAAACCTAGCACTTGGCGGGTGAAAATGCAAAAAGTTGACAAATGTCTCAACACTTCTTAGAAAAGATAATGCCCTGGCCTAGTTTCCTGGGAAATAAATACCAACAATAATGCCAACACTGCAAAAAGAGCAACATTTTGTAAATAGTTCCATTCAGCACACCAAGGTAACAGGAACTTTCGTCATATGAGGGAAGATTTCACTGGGGAAATCTGGGATAGAGGCCTCAGACAATGTAAAATAAAAATAAAAAATGAACCAAGACTTGACTGGGGACAATGGGATCACAAGCTCAATACTGCACCTTACATCAATTGGTATCATCTCTAAGTATTTGAGAAACACAAGAAGATCATACATATAATAGCAAAAACGACCTGAGAGAACCTTCTTGGGGGAAACAAAACTTCCCAACATTACTGGAGTTCGTCCATTCCTGGGATCACCACTTTTGTTTTCCTCTTGAATCACAAAATCTAAAGTAAAAGTAGTTTGTAAATTCTTTTCGGAAAAAAAACAATTTTGTTATTTAATTTTTTTGCTTTGAAAATTACTATCAATAATAAATGGAGTCTTTGTAAGCATAATAAAATAAGAATTACATAAAATTGGATAAAAGCTCAAACTTTATTAATAGAATGGTAGTCTGCGAATGGCGAGACTCCATGGATGATTACAAAGTTCGGAAAATGGTAATATATAATGGAAAATATACATTGAAATACAATGACCACTATTCTCCCTAACAACTTTGAAGTCCTGAGCAGCAGCTTCTGTTGAAGTATGGCGAGGATCCAAGAAGATTGTTGCTTCAATGATTAAGTCTTGTCTGATGTAGTTACTTGCCAAGAAAGTCCCTAACTTTTACCTAAGTTGCCCTTGCAGGCTTTCAACTTAGCGGGAAAATTTATTCTGTTTATGTCTAATTTTTGCCTAGACCACCCTTTCGGGTTTTCGGCCTACCGAGACACTCCTTTTTGCCTAAGTCGCCCTTTCCAGTTTTCAACTTAGGGAGCTATTCTTTTATTTCTTTAGGCGAAGTATTTTTTTACTGCATCAACATTCATAAGACGTGGGAACTCCTCGCTATCCATAGTTTCAAGAATTAATGCACCGCCAAAGAAGGCTTTCTTGACAACATATGGGACTTCAAAATTGGGAGTCCACTTGCCCCTAGAATAAGTTTTAAAAGACATGATCTTACTGAGCATGAGGTCTCCTTCTCTGAATTCACGAGGTTTGACCTTCTTATCAAATGCTTTCTTCATTCTCTTCTGATATAACTGCCCATGACACAAAGCCGTCATCCTCTTTTCTTCAATCAAATTCAATTGGTCAAACCTGTTCTGGACCCATTTAGCCTATGACAACTTGGTTTCCATTATCAAACATAAAGAGGGAATCTCAACCTCGATTGGGATCACTGCTTCTATACCATACACAAGGGAGAACGGAGTTGCTCCTGTTGAAGTGCGGACAAATGTCTGATACCCATGTAAAGCAAAAGGGAGCATTTCATTCCAATATTTATAAGTAATAACCATATTCTGGATGACCTTCTTGATATTCTTATTAGCAGCTTCAACAGCCCCATTCATATTTGGCCTGTACGGAGATGAATTATGATGGACAATCTTGAATTCTTCACAAAGTTCTGTCATCATCTTGTTATTCAGATTCAAGCCATTGTCGGTGATAATTCTGCTTGACACACCATACCGACATATGAGATTATTCTTAATGAAGTGCACTATCACTTGCTTATTAACATTAGCATATGAAGCAGCCTCCACCCATTTGGTAAAATAATCAATTGCTACCAAGATAAAATGGTGTCCATTCGAAGCTTTGGGTTCAATCATTCCAATCATGTCAATACCCCACTGATGTTATGTATTATCAAAAGAAGTATTTTGTATATCGTATCCACAGAGACTGGAGAGATATTACTAACACTTGGATTATCAATATCCTTGAAGTAAAAGTACGAGTAAGACGGGATAATTGTAAAGTAACAAAAATACGAAAAATAGCTTATAACGAAAATGACGTAAGTGAAAGGTTTTATGGGAGATAATCTTGTAGGGGCTGGTTTTCCTCTACCATCACATATGTATCTTATTAATTTCTTGCGTTAGTTCTGTTTTCATTCATATTTCCATGTACTATGTCAAAACCATATGTATGTCTACACAATAGTTTTACGATTTTCCTCAATTTGTTTAATTGACGATATCTCAATCAATTAAACAACTCGATTACTCATAAGCTCAAGTATTTTATATGGATCTTAAACCTTATTCTATGTCTAGAAATTAGTATTTAAGTGATTCTTATCTTTTGTTCTTGAATTCAAATGCAATTTTCATTAACAATTGGATTCATTAAAATTTAGCACTATAAAGAAGATAGAATAAATAATCACGAAAACATTATTTATACTAAAAGCATAATCGAATAAGATACATACGATTTGGTAGAGTATTCCAATCTCTATAAAGAGAAAGTTTAGCTATCCATGCTCATGGTAGCTTACACAAAAAGGAAAAGTTGGAGATGAATGAGCATCAATGACGATTCCTCGATCTTTGATGCGTATCCAGCTTGTATCTTTGATTCCCCCTCCTAATCATCTATTACAACCTTTCTGTATTCAACTAAGATCAGCTGTAATTTCTAAAAAACCAGATATCCCCTCTGCAACTGATCTTGGTCCCTTTTATAGATTTCCTGGCCGCCTGAGTTCGCTGAGCGAACCATACTTCACTTTGCGAGGCCTCTGTTTCTTCTCAATTAAGTTTTTATCTTGCAACTTGTCTTCTGAGGCCACCAAAGTTCTCTTCACGATTTAATCCTCGCTTCGCGAACTCTGTTACTTCAGCTTTAAGGAATAAGAACTCTGGACTTCGCTCTTCCTCGCTTCCAGCAAACTTTAGAATTTTTGCTACTGACTTGGTTTTGCTATGCGAAGTTAGTCTCGTGAAGCGAATCGGGCTTTCGCCGCCTTTCGCTTTCTTTCGCTTCCAGTGAACCTGGGGTCTTCAGTTCTGGAATTTTACTTTCGCTTCGCGAGATGAGTTCGCTTAGCGAACGTACTTATTCTGGAATTTCGCTGTAGCGAAACAGGACAATGTTTTTTCTTGTTTTCTTCATCTTATGGTCTTCTTTCCTGCAAAGTTTGAGCATAATTAGTAAGAATACCATTTCTTTGATAAAATACTTGGTTTGTATGATTAAATGATTTAGAAAACTCGATAAATGCTCAACTTTCATAGAATACTTTTTGTCGTTTTTGAGCATTTATCAAATTCTCCCCAACTTAAATTCTTGATTGTCTGCAATCAATAATCAAAAAACTTCTCTTCATCCTTTTGTTTTGTTTCCATCGAGTTCGTGAAAAGCTATGGTTCAAATCTGAAGTATGCTTCCACCAATGGCTTTTTGTTCTCTTTTTCATTTTGGTAAAACTAAGCATGATAATGTAATAATGTTCCATACAAGGATCATTTCATGCTTTCATTAATGCAAGCCATATTTTTATTTTTTTGAACCATCCTAACACTATTTCTTCATAAAAATGATGAATATTTCCTTTTAAGTTTAAATGGTGTGTTGAACTCTCTTGAATAACCTTGCCAACATCTTGATCAATTCATGATTTCATCTTTGACGATTTTTCTTTTTGAAATCTCTCATGAGCATGAGTACCAAGGATAGGTGGTGTATTTGTGAGATGAGATTCTAATATTTTTCCTTTTGTAAATTATGCTTGTTTTGTCTTTGAGGAGGTTTCATGTTTTACTTTTTCTTTCTTTTTCTCCCCAACTATATCTTTTTCTTTCTTTTCTTTCTTTTCTTTCTTCTCATGAATTCTTTTTCTTTCTTTTCTTTTCTTCCCAACTATATACTTGAGTTGTTTGGTCAAGTGATTTTTTCTAGGCTTTTTCATGATTTTGTGAGGTTTATACTTGAGTTGTTTGCCTCATCATTTGTTCTATCCTTGAGCTCATGATTCACAAAAGAATTTCGCCAAGTAATCGTTTAGATTCCTCATGAAGCAATCGAGTTTCAATCAAGGATTATTCATAAATATTTCTTTTTATGCACAATGGAAGGCTCCTCACTTTTCTTGTTTGTTGGTTATAAGATTCAAGCAAGATAGTGCGAGTTTGCAAAATTGTAGCATGAAATGATTTGTGCAGACTATCATTACAAAATCATGCTACTATTCTACAAAGCTTTTGAAAACATGTACCTTTGCCTTTGTGCATTTTGTCCAAAGTATTATCATTACTATGCGTGTTTTGTTGAATTTCGGTTGGAGCAAAAAAAAACTTCTTAGCTTTTGGAGCTTTCAACCTTTGATGTGAGGTCAATCAAGAATGTTCAGCCCATTTTTGAAGGGTCACAAGTTACCGAAACAAAATGTTACTTTTACATACGTACCAAGTGTCATGAGTTTTTACGGTAATATTACCGTCAAAAAGTATTACAATAAAAACCATAAAAACTGACTTGAAAATAGGAATAGAAATACTAATAGGAATGAAAACTACTTAATGCAATTTAAATACTGAAATCATTATAAAATGTCACTCATTTAAAGGCGAGCTTTCAGCATGATCATCATCCTTTACTCTTCTCTCCCCATGAACTCGGATTCCATGTCATCACCCGCTTCTGATGCAGTTTTGGAACCTCCTGAAGTTCCAGCTTCATCCTTCTCTTTAGGCCAGCCCCCTCCTCTTGATAGAAAGGTCTGTCCCCAGGCCATGCAATGTATGCTATGAATTCGTCAGGCGTCATGAACTGCTGGCCTTTATTGGACTGCATGAACTGCTGGCCTTCGTTGTACTGCATGCCAGGCTGAATCTGCATCCTGGAAAAAAAATCATGTAAGGAAAGAACAGATCTATGATTGGAATCATTTTGATCCCAAGTTTATGAGAAGGCTTGGCGGAGGCGTGGATCCCAATCTCCATAATTGAGAGTAGCGGATGAAGTCTCTCCCGTCTCCTTTTTCTTAATCTTCTTCTCTAAACAATAGTGATCCACATACTTGTCATCCACCTTTGTTTTGATTTTTAAGATGGTGAGATTTGGAAGCCGCACTCGTGAGGCAATGAGCGATCCCATGATGAGGCCATGAAAAACAAGAGGACATGAGGACTTGATTCCATACCCAAATTCCTTACCACTTTCAACCACGTTTCTCATCTCATTGGATATCATCCGTGCAACATCAATCCTCCGTTCGAACATCATTAGATGCAGAAGCTTAGCCATGTCCATTGTGAAGGTGGAGGCATGACTTCTTGTCCTCACGTTATGCATAATGAAAAGAAGAAGGACTTGAGTTTTGGGTTTCATATCATCCCTATTGTTTTATGGTGGCATAACCGACTTGTTTATATACTGGTTTTGCGTTTTTTGTTCGCAAATGTGAGGTAAGCAAGAGTTGCCACCATCTTTTATTTTATCTAAATTAAGGAAAGGGTGAAAAGAACAGAAAAAGATCTTTTCGAGATGTTTTCTGAGTAAGGGGGGTAGATTATGGAAAGGGAAGGTGTTAGCACCCTTTCCATCCGTGGTTTTCCACGGGCTCTTAGAGGTTTTCTCATTTTTAAAATGCCTTTGTGCTTTGTGTGTTTGGAAATGTTTTGAAAAAAAAAACACCTTAGTACGGAGAAATTTGTAATGTTTCTCGGAATAGTAGAGAACGTATACAAAGTGTTTTTGAAATGTCTTTTGAAAAGTAGTTTTTTATGTGTAAGTGCAAAAAATAGTTTTGAGCAAACTTCTAACAGTTATCCACTCTGTACTCGAAAAGGATCATTCTTTTCCTCTTTTCCTTTAGACAGTGCTATCCTACTATTAGTGAGTAGGTAGCCTTGTCGTTAGATGTTTTAGGGACAATCGAAGGGACGTTACAGTCACAAAGGCAATTATGGAGATGCTTTAGCAATTCTGTTTTAGGGACTAGATCATTTACCGAGAAGGCAACTGTAGGGTCATCGAGGGACTATGATCTTTTGATTTTATGGGTCTTTACTAAAGCATTCCTGCCTCATGACTGTTTTTTAAAGGCAACCAAAGTGGGTGTACCTTAGAGGTGCTTATGTGCAATTGTGTTCAATTCAGTTATTTATCTTTAAACATTTATGTGTTCTACCGTTTGTTTTCAGATCTTGTCATACAATCCTAGTTGGCATACATCTAAGCAGTTAATATATGTATAAGAATTTAAAGTGCATGAATTGTAAATCCTACGCTGTTACAAGGCTTTGGGGAGGGGATTTACATTATACAGGGATAAAGGGGATAAAGCAGTAAATATCCTAATTTTTAATCTACTACATCCAGTGAACAAATACAATAAATAGTAAAAATACGGAATTAAATAAATGCGCACAAAGTAAAAGGAAATCTTTTTGTTATTTTTGGTATAAAATAAAACAAGACCTAAGTCTATTTAATTTTAATTTTAAGGAAAAAAAGATGTTAATATAATTAATTAACTTATTTACAAAATTAATTTAGTTGGAAAAACAACTAGCCTAATATTTTTGTGATTTCGATTTTAATGTTAATTAAAAAAAGATAAATAGTCTACTAAAAAAACAAAGAAAAAAAACAAAAGCAAAATAAGAGTACAATGAGGCATCCTTCGATTGGGGTGAAGAAGGGGGGAGTTCGATCCAAAGGGGAAGAGAGGCATTTTCGGTTCAAAGGAGAAGTGCCTTATTTCGATTGGGCTAGGGAGGGGGCATGAACAGCCTTTGATCCAGGGAAGGGGATTTCCCTCCGATCCTGGGAAAGATGCCTTCTTTCGATTCAGGAAAGAGGTGCCTCCTTCGATCCAGCAGGCTAATGGGCAACTTCGATCTAGAGAAGGTGTCTCCTTCGATCTGGGATAATATACCTACAAAAGTATGTTAGCGAAATAAAATGCAGGACCTGGGTATCAAAACCCAGGTCCTTCGATCCTGCGCGCGCTGTGTCTTTTCAGGCTAAATCTGCAGCAAATGTTAGCAAACAAAGAACATGACCTGGGTGTCAAACCCAAGCCTTTTGATCCTGTCTAGGATGACAAATCGAATGTAATAATAAGTATGGATGTGTTATGAAAATATAAAGTTGGAAAATTTACCCTTTCTTACCAACAGATTGAATCTTCGATTTGGACACTTCCTGGATGTAGGCACCTTCGATCTGGGGTTTCTGGGCTTAGCTACTTTTGTTGAGGGATGGATTTTGCTTGGAAAATTCTGGCAACCTTTGACAAATTTTGTGGGCAGCCTCTCTCCAATGTTTTTCGTTTTCCTCCCCTTTTGCAACACTTGTGATCTATTTATATAGAGGGGGTAGAGGGGACAAGAAGGCAAAGGTTTAAACAACCTTGATTGTGTTTGAAAGCCATGAATATGACTTTGTAACGTTGGCCAAACACATGGGATCTTATCCCTTTTTGAATTTGCTATTGTGTAACTGGCCTTCGAATGCCCTCTTTCAAATGGGCTGCTAGCCTCCTTCAAATGGACCTTTGCAAGCTTCTTCGAATGGACTCTTGCAAGCTTCTTCGAATGGACTCTTTTGGAATTCCAATTGAAGGGCCTTTGCTCTGATGTTTCAATCAAAGGAAGCTCTAATGCTCCAAATCAAAGGAAACTCTGATGCTCCAATCGAATGAAGCTCTGATGCTCCAATCGAAGGAAGCTCTGATGCTCCAATCGAAGGAAGCTCTGATGCTCCAATTGAAGGAACCTCTGATGCTCCAAATTGAAGGAAGCTCGGACGCTCCAATCGAAGGAAGCTCTTATGCTCCAATCGAAGTAAGCTTTGATACTTAAATCGAAGGAACCTTTAGGAATGCCAATCGAAGGATCTTGTTGCCAGGCCAATCGAAAGGCTTTGCTGAAATGCCAATCGAAGGGCATTTTGGAGATGAAAATCGAAAAACATTCAGAATGCCAATCGAGGGCCTTGACACAATTCCAATCGAAAGGCTTGTCATGGGGCCAATCGAAAGGTACTTAAACACCACTCAAAAATTTACTTTTTTTCTAAGGCAAGGGAATGTGGTCAATCATGTAGGGGAAGACCTTGGAAAACATGAGAGGGCAAATTTTGGGGTACAGTGGCTGCCCCTGTTCAATCTTCTTAAACCTGAAGATGTAGATTGGCTTGTCTGCCTTTTGTGATCTGAAGGTGGAAGACGATTGAACACTAGAGTGCCCCGAAATTTGCACTCACATGAAGTAACAGTGATTTTTGATGATATCAGGAATGGACTTATAGATGCCATTTGGATAAGTTGACAGAGAGTCATCCGAGATGGGCTTAAAGATGCCATCCAAAGTAGATGTTGATTTCACACATGGTCCCTTTGGTGGTTCCTGTTCCTGCTGTTTGAGGAAGAGTCCGCTGGTGAATGATTTTTAGGGGAATTGAGTCTAAGAGCTGTGGTTATCCATTACTCTACTGGGGAGTCATCTCTTGACTGAAGATACAGAAGTGAACTGCTATCTGGTCAGGATCAAGGCTTCAAAGTGACTTGCTGAGAATAATAAGGTTGACTGCTATTTGGTCGTATTCCAGGCTTCATAGTGACTTACCGGGGAAATGAGATTAAAATGTTATCTGGTCGTGTCCAGGATTTAGTAATATGAAGAAATTAAGCTGTTATCTGGTCGGGTCCAGGCTTTAACTTGAATCTGCGGTGTACCGTTATCTGGTCGAGTCCAAGCTTCATAGTAATTGACAGAATAAATTGTTATCTGGTTGGATTCCAGGCTTTGCAGTGTCTAAAGAAGTTAACTTTTATTTGGTCGTATTCCAGGCTTCGCAACAACTTAAAATGTTATCTGGTCGAAATCCAGGCTTCACAGTGTCTGAAGAAGTGTACTACTATCTGGTCGGATTCCAGGCTTCGCAGCACCTTATACTGTTATCTGGTTGGATTCCAGGCTTCACAGTGTCTGAAGAAGTGAACTAACATCGGGTCGGATTCCAGGCTTCGCAACACCTTATACTGTTATCTGGTCGGATTCCAGGCTTCTCAATGTCTGAATAAGTGAACTACCATCTGGTCGGATTCCAGGCTTCGCAACACCTTATACTGTTATCTGGTCGGATTCTAGGCTTCAGTGTCTGAAGAAGTGAACTACCATCTGGTCAGATTCCAAGCTCCGCAACACCTTATACTGTTATCTAGTCGGATTCCAGGCTTCACAGTGTCTGAAGAAGTGAACTACTATCTCGCCGGATTCCAGGCTTCACAGTACCTTATACTATTATCTGGTCGGATTCCAGGCTTCACAGTGTCTGAAGAAGTGAACTACTATCTGGTTGTATTCCAGGCTTCGCAGTACCTTATACTGTTATCTGGTCGGATTCTAGGCTTCACAATGTCTAAAGAAGTGAACCACTATCTGGTCGTATTCCAGGCTTCGCAGTACCTTATACTGTTATCTGGTCGAAATCCAGGCTTCACAGTGTCTTAAATTGTTGGTTAACTATTATCTGGTCGGGTTCCGGGCTTCATAGTAACTGACAGGGTAAACTGCTATCTGGTCAGATTCCAGGCTTCACAACACCTTATACTGTTATCTAGTTGAAATCTAGACTTCAAAGTTTCTTAAATTGGAATGGAAATCAGAGAGATCTTTGTGTCGATCTGACTGAACCGGAGAAGGTCTTGGGAGGACATCTTTTTGAGGAAATTGCTGAAATAGCCCTTCTTCAGATGTAGCTTTTGAGAAGACTACCAAGTCACATTAGTAGCGATTTTTGTTGATTTGATCTTTCCCTGAAAAAGGTAAAGAGTTAGTCATATGCAATATCATGATGTATGAAATGCATTGTGATGATGTTCTCTAAATAAATGAGATTATACTATATGCGATGTATATTCATATGCCATGATGTATGCATATGGGATGTTATTGAGATGTTTCCTACTCTAGGAAAATAAATCCCGGATTACTGCTGGAGAGTATGGGAAGCTGAAACCTTCATTTCTGATGGGGATGATGAATGGAGATGATTCGCTGGGGATTTCCTCTTTCTGTTTGAGGATAACCTGCTGGGAATTGACTTTGCTTGAAGATTGATTCTGCTTGAGAATAACTCTGTGGATAGAGATGCTTGTTGGAAGATTCTGCCGATGTAGAGACATAAACTCTATTGGGGAATGAGCATCCGCTGTTAGAGAAATAAACTCTACCTGGGAGAAAGTTTTGTAACTGTTTGAACTGGGCTGGGGAAAACAGACTTCAGTTGGGGAAGGTAATCCCTGCTTGGGGAACAAGAGGGCAAAACTCTGGTTGTTTCTGCTCTGTGGGGAACATAGATGTCACAGAAATACGCTGAGGATACGACGATGACTTTGCATCAAGACGTTTCTGCCCCTGTGCCTACTGGAGATTTTGTGGATGGATCTATGTCGTGATTGTACTTGAACATATATTGAATGAGTGTCAGAATGACATCCGTCTCTGGATCGTATCTGTACTATACTTAAAACATGTGTTGAATGAGTGTCAGAATGTCATCCGTATCTGGATCGTATCCGCACTGTACTTGAAATATGTGTTGAATGAGTATCAGGATGACATCTGTCTCTGGATCGTACCTGAACTGTTGCTAGAAGATAATCTGGAGTAAGTGTCAGGATGACATCCGTCTTTGGATCGTACCTGCACCATTTCTAGATGAGAGTCTGGAGTAAGTGTCAGGATAACATCCGTTCTTGGATCGTACCTGAACCGTTTCTAGATGAGAATGTTGAAATAAGTGTCAGAATGACATCCGTCTCTGGACCGTATCTGCACTGTACTAGGAGAGAATCTGGAGTAGGTGTCAGGATGACATCCGTTCTTGGATCGTACCTGAACCATTTCTAGATGATAATCTGCTTTATTCAGAATGTTTCTGTTGGGAATTCTTGTTTTGTTTTGAGAAGGAATCAGTTGAGGAACATTGATTTTGCTTGATTGTACGTGATTCGTTGTCGGAATTCCTATCTAATTCCCCAAGTGATTTAGATGGAGATCTGCCCCTGGTTATTTGGCCTCTTTGAGAGATTCCTTGAATCTTGACATGACTGCCCCAGATGATGGAAAATGATCATGCCGTGCCTCTTGATTATGAAAGGTCTATCAATGGAATATCTTTCCATCTGAGGTGATTTTGTCCATTGAGAAGATTTTTATTCATCAAATATCCGTCGTGCGAATTTCTCTGTTATTGAACAAATTGTCATATGCAAACAATGGTATTTTAAGAACGCAAAGCTTATGTCTGTCTGGAAGTTTTTGAAAATTCATTTTTTTAGTAAAACAAATTTTGCAAGAGAGTGATATCAACTTAGGATTTATAGCAAGTCCTACAGGAGTCAGGATACCTTTTATAAAAGTATGCTTCCGAACTAACCTATGCTTCAGTTAGGACTTTTAAGGGTAGTAACATGGCCTGGTTCACAGTTTAAGAAACAAAGGATAAAGGCTCAAAATTTATTTGTACCCATCCGTTCTTCCTGATGTTCTTCAGTCCTATGCTCAGTTAATTGTGCATCTAGATCCCGATTGAGTTCGGCATCTTGTCCTTGATGTTCTGGTGATGGTTCGAATACTGACAGTTTATTTTGAATAGGCAGTCATTTTTGTAACCTTCTTTTTGTTGAGGATTTGTAGCGAGCTCTTTTTTTGGTTTTCATTATCCCTGTCTTTTGCCTGAACTGTTTCTTTTTGTGATCACAGTCAGCGGGATGCCCCAGGTTTTTTCTTAAGTCTCCTTCATAGGTTTTGACTTAGTGGGATTTTATTTTGGAGAGATAATGACTACGTGTCTTGACGATTATGCGGAGCCATCACCATCTTTTGATTTGGAAGGACGTCTTCGATGCCATTCATTATGTACGAAGCAGAAGATTGTGACTGAATGCACGTCTAAATTAACTGAGGAAACTACCATGCCCCAGGTTATGATTAAGGATTTTAATTTGAAAAGAAAAACTCCTACTTCTTTGGCTCAAAGGGGTTGACTATGGATTATCTTCCTTATAACTCCACGGTTTGGGATTTGAAACAACGCCTGTACATCGCCAGTAAGGTCTGTTCAAAAGCATATTGTATGGATTGTGGTATTGTTTTTGTCATCCTCCCTCTAAAGGCTCAGAGATTTTGATCGAGAGTTGAATATCATAAAAGGAAAGCCATTTGCATATAGTGAATACGAATGAATTGATTCAAAACAGACATATGCAGTGCATTGATAAAGTAATAAAGTTTGACATGAATAAATGTTCGAACAAATCAAAAGACAATTACAACTTGAAAACTCTAATGAATGAAAAGCCTTCTTGTCAGAACTTGTCACTTCATATGGTGTGCCTTGGAGGAATGACAGAAAAATTCCAGTTGACCATCTTGTGTGAATTCCAATGCCCCTTCATCAATCAGGTCTTGAAATTTGTATTTCAATGTCTAACAATTATCAGTGTCATTCCCCAGACTGTTGGAGTGATATGCACATATTGCATCAGGATTGTAAGTAGGAGCGGAAGTATTAGGATTTGTAGGAGGATCCCTCAACATGACCAAATTCAACTTCAACATGTGTTGCAGGACTTGCGACATTGGTATGCTGAGTTTGGTATATTTCCTAGTGAGTAAATCCCGCTTACACCAATTACCATGTGGTTGTTGGAGAAGTTGTGGTTGAACCCTTGGCGTAACAGCCGTTTGGAAAGACCTGCTCTCCGAGCTAATCTTTTGCCTCATCAGGGGTTGATTAATGACTTGATCCCCAGCCTCGATTGCTTGCTTCATACAGTTGTATCTCTCTTGATGAAGTTTATTGATAATGGCTCTCAGCTCTTCTTGTCCCCAGGCTAGGCCTTGGATAAGAGCCATCTTCCCCAGCATCTGGGTTCTCATTGCTTCTACCTCAGCTTGCAGTTGTTCCAACCGTTCGTCCTTATTGTCTTCAGGACTTTTATTGGCAAGGTCCCCAGCAAGGAGTGCTTTCAACTCTTCCTGCCCCTGAGTCAGAGTTAGGAACATTTGCGGGAATTGAGCGTTTTGAGCTTGAAGGTCTTTGATTGTTTGTTCAAGAGTCATTTCTTTACTTGCTGAAATAAACAACGAATAAGATGAGGACCCTGCTTTGAAACCTGTTTATGTAATGACATGTATGATATATGTATGCAATGTTTTCAAGGATCTCGCGGGGTAAACAAGAAGATGTCAGCAGTTGAAGTTTGTAGCTTTGAAGAACTTCATATCGTAGAGTGTCCTCATACAAGAGTCAAGCTCACCATATCAAGTGGGTCATAGCCCCTGACTCAAGTTGTTGAGTTTTGATCTTCTGACGGCATTGGCTAGGGGAAAATAAATCCCCTTTTCACCTTGCTAGACGTTTGAATTATCATAACCTACATCACAAACCCTTGAGATCCTTGAAATGGTTAAGGAAATGATGTGGCATGATGTTATGATGTGTATGCTATATGTTAAGCAAAAATGTAAGGTGATGTAAGCAGGTAAACCCTACAAGAAATCCAAGTTATTGGATAATGACCGTGAACATATCCTGCAAGGAAATCATGTTGTTAGATAATAAAATCCTGCAAGTAATTCAAGTTTAAAGCAAACAAATCACACAAGCAGCCATAGGTTTAGGCTTGCATGAGGTTTATAGGTAAGTACCCTCTTGATTATTCAGCTGGCTCAACCTGTCCTAATAATAGTAACCAGGTTCTAAGGAGCCTCAATATCACTGACCTTCCCTTCAGAAATTGTTTTAGCTCCGCACCGAAGTATTGCGGCCAAAAAATCCTGAAGGTCCTGCCTCAATGAGCGTAGTATCGAGTATCAACCAATCTTCGGTCGGAACCAAAGCCGGTTATCTCACTACTTCCTAATGGCTAGGATGAGTCAATTAAAGGTGCTAAAGGTCAGTTAGCGCTTAGTGACACTATGAGGAAGCCTAATGTTATCCTTAACTTACTCAAGGAACATTAGTACAATCCAAAGTATCACGCTAATGTAGCCACCACTTCGTCCGTATCGGTCTACACCGTACAACCTCCATGGTTTATTGCTACTTACCTAATAAGGTGCCCCAGATCCGGGTGTAGGATCTTTTAGTAACAACCTAAGCAAACCCTTAAAGATAAAGCAAGCAAACACACAATAAAGCAATTTAACAATGAACTAACTCTAAGGTAAACCCCACTTTTTATAGTCCCCAACAGAGTCGCCAGTTCTGCTTTACGGTGACAGAACCGACTTGTTTATATACAAGTTTTGCATTTTTTGTTTGCAAATGTGCGGTAAGCAAGAGTCGTCACCGTATTTTCTTTTATCCAAATTAAGGAAAGGGTGAAAAGAACAGAAAAAGACCTTTTCGAGATGTTTTCTAAGTAAGGGGGTAGATTATGGAAAGGGAAGGTGTTAGCACCCTTTCCATCCGTGGTTTTCCACGGGCTCTTAGAGGTTTGCTCATTTTTAAAATGCCTTTGTGCTTTGTATGTTTGGAAATGTTTTGAAAAAAAACACCTTAGTACGGAGAACTTTGTAATGTTTCTCGGAATAGTAGAGAACGTATACAAAGTGTTTTTGAAATGTGTTTTGAAAAGTAGTTTTTTGTGTGTAAGTGCAAAAAATAGTTTTGAGCAAACTTCTAACATCTATCTACTCTGTACTCGAAAAGGATCGTTCTTTTCCTCTTTTCCTTTAGACAGTGCTATCCTACTATTATTGAGTAGGTAGCCTTGTCGTTGGATGTTTTAGGGACAATCGAAGGGATGTTACAGTCACGAAGGCAATTATGGAGATGCTTTAGCAATTATGTTTTAGGGACTAGATCATTTACCGAGAAGGCAACTGTAGGGTCCTCGAGGGACTATGATCTTTTGAATTTACGGGTCTTTACTAAAGCATTCCTGCCTCATAAATATTTTTTAAAGGGAACCGAAGTGGGCGTACGTTAGAGGTGCTTGTGTGAAATTGTGTTCAATTCAGTTATTTATCTTTAAACATTTATGTGTTCTACCGTTTGTTTTCAAATCTTGTCATACAATCCTAGTTGGCATACATGTAAGCAGTTAATATATGTACAAGAATTTAAAGTGCGGGAATTATAAATCCTACGCTATTACAAGGCTTTGGGGAGGGGATTTACATTATACAGGGATAAAGGGGATAAAGCAGTAAATATCCTAATTTTAATCTACTACATCCAGTGAACAAATACAATAAATAGTAAAAATACGGAATTAAATAAACACGCACAAAGTAAAAGGAAATATTTTTGTTATTTTTGGTATAAAAGAAAACAAGACCTAAGTCTATTTAAATTTAATTTTAAGGAAAAAAAGATGTTAAAATAATTAATTAATTTATTTACAAAATTAATTTAGTTGGAAAAACAACCAGCCTAATATTTTTGTTATTTTGATTTTAATGTTAATTAAAAAAAGATAAATAGTCTACTAAAAAAATTAAAGAAAAAAAAACAAAAGCAAAATAAGAGTACAATGAGGCATCCTTCGATTGGGGTGAAGAAGGGGGGAGTTTGATCCAAAGGGGAAGATAGGCCTTTTCGATTCAAAGGAGAAGTGCCTTCTTTCGATTGGGCTAGGGAGGGGGCATGAACAACCTTTGATCCAGAGAAGGGGATTGCCCTCCGATCCTGGGAAAGATGCCTTCTTTCAATTCAGGAAAGAGGTGCCTCCTTTGATCCAGCAGGCTAATGGGCAGCTTCGATCCAGAGAAGATGTCTCCTTCGATCTGGGATGCTATACCTACAAAAGTATGTTAGCGAAATAAAACGCATGAACTGGGTATCAAAACCCAGGTCCTTCGATCTTGCGCGCGCTGTGTCTTTTCAGGCTAAATCTGCAGCAAATGTTAGCAAACGAAGAACATGACCTGGGTGTCAAACCCAAGCCTTTTGATCCTGTCTAGGATGACAAATCGAATGTAATAATAAGTATGGATGTGTTATGTAAATATAAAGTTGGACAATTTACCCTTTCTTACCAGCAGATTGAATCTTCGATTTGGGCACTTCCTGGATGTAGGCACCTTCGATCTGGGGTTTCTGGGCTTAGATACTTTTGTTGAGGGATGGATTTTGCTTGGAAAATTCTGGCTACCTTTGACGAATTTTGTGGGCAGCCTCTCTCCAATGTTTTTCGTTTTCCTACCCTTTTGCAACACTTGTGATCTCTTTATATAGAGGGGGTAGAGGGACAAGAAGGCAAAGGTTTAAACAACCTTGATTGTGTTTGAAAGCCATGAATATGACTTTGTAACGTTGGCCAAACACATGGGATCTTGTCCCTTTTTGAATTTGTTATTGTGTATTTGGGCTTCGAATACCCTCTTTCGAATGGGCTTCTAGCCTCCTTCGAATGGACATTTGCAAGCTTCTTCGAATGGACTCTTGTAAGCTTCTTTGAATGGACTCTTTTGGAATGCCAATCGAAGGGCCTTTGCTCTGATGTTTCAATCGAAGGAAGCTCTGATGCTCCAAATCAAAGGAAGCTCTAATGCTCCAATTTAATGAAGCTATGATGCTCCAATCGAAGGAAGCTCTGATGCTCTAATCGAAGGAAGCTCTGATTCTCCAATCGAAGGAATCTCTGATGCTCCAATCGAAGGAACCTCTGATGCTCCAAATCGAAGGAAGCTATGACACTCCAATTGAAGGAAGCTCTGATGCTCCAATCGAAGGAAGTTCTGATACTTCAATCGAAGGAACCTTTAGGATTACCAATCGAAGGATCCTGTTGCCAGGTCAATTGAAAGGCTTTGCTGAAATGCCAATCGAAGGGCATTTTGGAGATGCCAATCGAAAAACATTCAGAATTCCAATCGAAGGCCTTGATACAATGCCAATCGACAGGCTTGTCATGGGGCCAATCGAAAGGTACTTAAACACCACTCAAAATTTTTCTTTTTTTCATAGGCAAGGGTTTATGGTCAATCATGTAGGGGAAGACCTTAGAAAACATGAGATGGAAACTTTTGGGGTACAACAGCTGCCCCTGTTCAATCTTCTTAAACCTGAAGATGTAGATTGGCTTGTATGCCTTTTGTGATCTGAAGGTGGAAGATGATTGAACACTAGAGTGCCCAGAAATTTGCACTCGCATGAAGTAAAACTGATTGTTGATTATGTAGGAAATGGTATTATAGATGCCATTTAGATAAGTTGACAGAGAGTCGTCAGAGACGGGCTTAAAGATGCCATCCAAAGTAGATGCTGATTTCACACATGGTCCTTTTGGTGGTTCCTATTCCTGCTGTTTGAGGAAGAGTCCACTGGGGAATGTTTTTTAGGGGAATAGAGTCTAAGAGCTTAGGTTGTCTATTACCCTACTGGGGAGTCATCTCTTGACTGAAGATACGGAAGTGAACTGCTATCTGGTCAGGATCCAGGCTTTAAAGTGACTTGCTGAGGATAATAAGGCTGATTGTTATTTGGTCGTATTCCAGGCTTCACAGTGACTTTCTGGAGAAATAAGATTAAACTGCTATCTGGTCGTGTCCAAGCTTCAGTGATATGAAGAAATTAAGCTGTTATCTGGTCGGGTCCAGGCTTTAACTTGAATCTGCAGTGCACCGTTATCTGGTCGAGTCCAGGCTTCATAGTAATTGACAGAATAAACTGCTATCTGGTTGGATTCCAGGCTTTGTAGTGTCTAAAGAAGTTAACTGTTATCTGGTCGTATTCCAGGCTTCGCAACAACTTAAACTGTTATCTGGTCGAAATCCAGGCTTCAATTTCTAAAGAAGTGAACTACTATCTGGTCAGATTTCAGGCTTCGCAGCACCTTATACTGTTATCTGGTCGGATTCCAGGCTTCACAGTGTCTAAAGAAGTGAACTACCATCTGGTCGGATTCTAGGCTTCACAGCACCTTATACTGTTATCTGGTCGGATTCCAAGCTTCACAGTGTCTGAAGAAGTGAACTACCATCTGGTTGGATTCTAGGCTTCGCAGCACCTTATACTGTTATCTAGTCGGATTCCAGGCTTCACAGTGTTTGAAGAAGTGAACTACTATTTGGTTGAATTCCAGGCTTCGCAGCACCTTATACTGTTATCTGGTTGGATTCTAGGCTTCACAGTGTCTGAAGAAGTGAACTACCATCTGGTCGGATTCCAGGCTTCACAGCACCTTATACTGTTATCTGGTCGGATTCCAAGCTTCACAGTGTCTGAAAAGTGAACTACCATTTGGTCGGATTCTAGGCTTTGCAGCACCTTATACTGTTATCTAGTCGGATTCCAGGCTTCACAGTGTTTGAAGAAGTGAACTACTATTTGGTTGAATTCCAGGCTTCACAGCACCTTATACTATTATCTGGTTGGATTCTAGGCTTCATAGTGTCTGAAGAAGTGAACTACCATCTGGTCGGATTCCAAGCTTCACAACACCTTATACTGTTATCTAGTCGGATTCCAGGCTTCACAGTGTCTGAAGAAGTGAACTACTATCTGGTCGGATTCCAGGCTTCGCAGCACCTTATACTGTTATCTGGTCGGATTCCAGGCTTCATAGTGTCTGAAGAAGTGAACTACTATCTGGTCAGATTCCAGGCTTCGCAGTCACTTATACTGTTATCTGGTCGGATTCCAGGCTTCACAGTGTCTAAAGAAGTGAACTACTATCTGGTCGGATTCCAGGCTTCGCACTACCTTATACTATTATCTGGTCGAAATCCAGGCTTCACATTGTCTTAAATTGTTGGTTGACTATTATCTGGTCGAGTTCCTGGCTTCATAGTAACTGAAAGGGTAAACTGCTATCTGGTCGGATTCCAGGCTTCGCAACACCTTATACTCTTATCTGGTCGAAATCCAGACTTCACAGTTTCTTCAATTGGAATGGAAACCAGAGAGATCTTAGTGTCGATCTGACTGAACTAGAGAATGTCTTGGGAGGACATCTTTCTGATGAAATTGCTGAAATAGCCCTTCATCAGATGTAGCTTTTGAGAAGACAACCAAGTCACATAAGTAGCGATTTTTGTTGATTTGATCTTTTCCTAAAAAAGGTAAAGAGTTAGTCATATGCAATATCATGATGTATGAAATGCGTTGTGATGATGTTCTCTAAATAAATGAGATTATACTGTATGTGATGTATATGCATATGCCATGAGGTATGCATATGGGATGTTATTGAGATGTTTCCAAGTCTAGGAAAATAAATCCCGAATTACTGCTGGAGAGTATGGGAAGCTGAAACCTTCATTTCCGCTGGGGATGATGAATGGAGATGATTCGCTGGGGATTTCCTCTTTCTGTTTGAGGATAACCTGCTGGGAATTGACTCTGCTTGAAGATTGATTTTGCTTGAGAATAACTTTGTGGATAGAGATGCGTGTTGGAAGATTCTGCCAATGTAGAGACATAAACTCTATTGGGGAATGAGCTTCCGCTGTTAGAGAAATAAACTCTACCTGGGAGGAGGTTTTATAACTGTTTGAACTGGGCAGTTGGAGAAGGTAATCCCTGCTTGGGGAAGAAGAGGGAAAAACTTTGGTTGTTTTTGCTATGTGGGGAACATAGATGTCACAGACGTACGTTGAGGATACGACGATGACTTTGCATCAAGACGTTTCTGCCCCTGTGCCTACTGGAGATTTTATGGATGGATCTATGTCGTGATTGTACTTGAACATGTATTGAATGAGTGTCAGAATGACATCCGTCTCTGGATCGTATCTGTACTGTACTTAAAACATGTGTTGAATGAGTGTCAGATTGGCATCCGTCCCTGGATCGTATCTGCACTGTACTTGAAACATGTGTTGAATGAGTATCAGAATGACATCTGTCTCTGGATCGTACCTGAACTATTGCTAGAAGATAATCTGGAGTAAGTGTCAGGATGACATCCGTCTTTGGATCGTACCTGCACCATTTCTAGATGAGTGTCTGGAGTAAGTGTCAGAATGATATCCGTTCTTGGATCGTACCTGAACCGTTTCTAAATGAGAATGTTAAAATAAGTGTCAGAATGACATCCGTCTCTGGACCGTATCTGCACTGTACTAGGAGAGAATCTGGAGTAGGTGTCAGGATGACATCCGTTCTTGGATCGTACCTGAACCGTTTCTAGATGATAATCGGCTTTATTCAGAATGTTTCTGTTGGGAATTCTTGTTTTGTTTTGAGAAGGAATCCATTGAGGAACATTGATTTTGCTTGATTGTACGTGATTCATTGTCGGAATTCCTGTCTAATGTCCCAAGTGATTCAGATGGAGATCTGCCCCTGGTTATTTGGCCTCTTTGAGAGATTCCTTGAATCTTGACTTGACTGCCCCAGATGATGGACAATGATCATTCTGTTCCCCTTGATTATGAAAGGTCTATTAATGGAATGTCTTTTCATCTGAGGTGATTCTGTCATTGAGAAGATTTATGTTCATCGAATATCCGTCGCGCGAATTTCTCTGCTATTGAACAAATTGTCATAGGAAAAGAATGGTATTTTAAGAATGCAAAGCTTATGTCTGTCTTGAAGTTTTTTAAAATTCATTTTTTTAGTAAAACAAATTTTGCAAGAGAGTGATATAAACATAGGATTTATAGCAAGTCCTACAGGAGTCAGGATACCTTTTGTAACAGTATGCTTCCGAACTAACCTATGCTTCAGTTATGACTTTCAAGGGTAGTAACATGGTCTGGTTCATGGTTTAAGAAAAAAAGGATAAAGGCTCAAAATTTATTTGTACCCACCCATTCTTTATGATGTTCTTCAGTCCTATGTTCAGTTAATTGTGCATCTAGATCCCAATTGAGTTCGCTATCTTGTCCTTGATGTTCTGGTGATGGTTCGGATACTGACATTTTATTTTGAATAGACAATCATTTTTGTAACCTTCTTTTTGTTGAGGATTTGTAGCGACCTCTTTTTTTGGTATTCGTTATCCTTGTCTTTTGCTTGAACTGTTTCTTTTTGTGATCACAGTCAGCGGGATGGCCCCGTTTTTTTTCTTAAGTCTCCTTCATAGGTTTTGACTTAGTGGGCTTTTATTTTGGAGAGATAATGACTACCTGTCTTGACGATTATGCGGAACCATAACCATCTTTTTATTTGGAAGGACGTCTTCAATGCCATTCATTATGTACGAAGCGAAAGATTGTGACTGAATGCGCGCCTAAATTAACTGAGAAAACTACCATGCCCTAGGTTATAATTAAGGGTTTTAATTTGAAAAGAAAAAATCCTACTTCTTTGGCTCAAATGGGTTGACTATGGATTATCTTCCTTATAACTCCACAGTTTGGGATTTGAAACAACGCCTGTACATCATCAGCAAGGTCTGTTCAAAAGCACACTGTATGGATTGTGGTATCGTTTTCGTCATCCTCCCTCCAAAGGCTCAAAGCTTTTGATCGAGAGTTGAATATCACAAAAGGAAAGCCATTTGCATATAATGAATACGAATGAATTGATTTAAAACAGACATATGCAATGCATTGATAAAGTAATAAAGTTTGACATGAATAAATGTTTGAACAAATCAAGACATTTACAACTTGAAAACTCTAATGAACAAAAAGCCTTCTTGTTAGAACTTGTCAATTCAGATGGCGTGCCTTGGAGGAATGACAGAAAAATTCCAGTTGACCATCTTGTGTGAATTCCAATGCCTCTTCATCAACCAGGTCTTGAAATTTGTATTTCAATGTCCAACAGTTATCAGTGTCATGCCCCGGACTGTTGGAGTGATATGCACATATTGCATCCGGATTGTAAGTAGGAGCGGAAGTATTAGGATTCGTAGGAGGATCCCTCAATGTGCAAATTCAACTTCAACATGTGTTGCAGGACTTGCGACATTGGTATGCTGAGTTTGGTATATTGCCTAGTGAGTGAATCCCGCTTACACCGATTACCATGTGGTTGTTGGAGAAGTTGTGGTTGAACCCTTGGCATAACAGCCGTCTGGAAAGGCCTGCTCTCCGAGCTAACCTTTTGTCTCATCAAGGGTTGATTAATGACTTGATCCCCAGCCTCGACTGCTTGCTTCATACGGTTGTATCTGTCTTGATGAAGTTTGTTGATAATGGCTCTCAGCTCTTCTTGTCCCCGGGCTAGGCCTTGGATAAGAGCCATCCGCCCCAGCATCTAGGTTCTCATTGCTTCTACCTCATCTTGCAGTTGTTCCAACCGTTCGACCTTATTGTCTTCAGGACTTTTCTTGGCCAGGTCTCCAGCAAGGAGTGCTTTCAACTCTTCTTGCCCCTGAGTCAGAGTTAGGAAAATTTATGGGAATTGAGCATTTTGAGCTTGAAGGTCTATGATTGTTTGTTCAAGAGCCATTTCTTTACTTGCTGAAATAAACAACGAATAAGATGAGGACCCTGCTTTGAAACCTGTTTATGCAATGACATGTATGATATATATATGCAATGTTTTCAAGGATCTCACGGGGTAAACAAGAAGATGTCAGCAGTTGAAGTTTGTAGCTTTGAAGAACTTCTTATCGTAGAGTGTTCTTATACAAGTGTCAAGCTCACCATATCAAGTGGGTCATAGCCCCTGACTCAAGTTGTTGAGTTTTGATCTTCTAACGGCATTGGCTAGGGGAAAATAAATCCCCTTTGCACCTTGCTAGACGTCTGATTTATCATAACCTACATCACAAATGCTTGAGATCCTTGAAATGGTTAAGGAAATGATGTGGCATGATATTATGATGTGTATGCTATATGTTAAGCAAAAGTGTAAGGTGATGTAAGCAGGTAAACCCTACAAGAAATCCAAGTTATTGGATAATGACAGTGAACAAATCCTGCAAGGAAATCATGTTGTTAGATAATAAAATCCTGTAAGTAATTCAAGTTTAAAGCAAACAAATCACACAAGCAACCTTAGGTTTAGGATTGCATGAGGTTTATAGGTAAGTACCCTCTTGAATGTTTAGTTGGCTCAATCTGTCCTAATAATAGTAACCGGGTTCTAAGGAGCTTCAATATCAATGACCTTCCCTTCAGAAATTGTTTCAGCTCCGCACCAAAGTATTGCGGCAAAAAAATCCTGAAGGTCCAGCCTCAATGAGCGTAGTATCGAGTATCAACCAATCTTCGGTCGGAACCAAAACCGGTTATCTCACTACTTCCTAATAGCTAGGATGAGTCAATTAAAGGTTACAAAGGTCAATTAGTGCTTAGTGACACTATGAGGAAGCCTAATGTTATCCTTAACTTACTCAAGGAACATTAGTACAATCTAAAGTATCACGCTAATGTAGCCACCACTTCGTCCGTATCGGTCTACATCGTACAACCTCCATGGTTTATTGCTACTTACCTAATAAGGTGCCCCATATCCGAGTGTAGGATCTTTTAGTAAGAACCCAAGCAAACCCTTAAAGATAAAGCAAGCAAATACACAATAAAGCAATTTAACAATGAACTAACTCTAAGGTAAACCCCACTTTTTATAGTCCCCATCAGAGTCGCCAGTTCTGCTTTACAGTGACCGAACCAACTTGTTTATATACTAGTTTTGCATTTTTTGTTTGCAAATGTGCGGTAAGCAAGAGTCGCCACCGTCTTTTCTTTTATCCAAATTAAGGAAAGAGTGAAAAGAATAGAAAAATACCTTTTTGATATGTTTTCTGAGTAAGGGGGGTAGATTATGGAAAGGGAAGGTGTTAACACCCTTTCCATCTGTGGTTTTCCACGGCCTCTTAGAGGTTTGCTCATTTTTAAAATGCCTTTGTGCTTTGTGTGTTTGGAAATGTTTTGAGAAAAAACACCTTAGTACGGAGAACTTTGTAATGTTTCTCGGAATAGTAGAGAACGTATACAAAGTGTTTTTGCAATGTCTTTTGAAAAGTAGTTTTTTGTGTGTAAGTGCAAAAAAGAGTTTTGAGCAAACTTCTAACAGCTATCTACTATGTACTCGAAAAGGATCGTTCTTTTCCTCTTTTCCTTTAGACAGTGCTATCCTACTATAGTGAGTAGGTGGCCTTGTTGTTGGATGTTTTAGGGACAACCAAAGGGACGTTACATTCACGAAGGCAATTATGGAGATGCTTTAGAAATTCTATTTTAGGAACTAGATCATTTACCGAGAAGGCAACTGTATGGTCATCGAGGGACTATGATCTTTTGATTTTATGGGTCTTTACTAAAGAATTCCTGCCTCATGGCTGTTTTTTAAAGGCAACCATAATGGGCGTACCTTAGAGGTGCTTGTGTGCAATTGTGTTCAATTCAGTTATTTATCTTTAAACATTTATGTGTTCTACCGTTTGTTTTCAGATCTTGTCATACATTCCTATTTGGCATACATCTAAGCATTTAATATATGTACAAGAATTTAAAGTGCGGGAATTGTAAATCCTACGCTATTACAAGGCTTTGGGGAGGGGATTTACATTATACAGGGATAAAGGGGATAAAGCAGTAAATATCCTAATTTTAATCTATTACATCCAGTGAACAAATACAACAAATAGTAAAAATACGGAATTAAATAAACGCGCACAAAGTAAAAGGAAATCTTTTTGTTGTTTTTCGCATAAAAGAAAATAAGACCTAAGTCTATTTAATTTTAATTTTAAGGAAAAAAGATGTTAAAATAATTAATTAATTAATTTACAAAATTAATTTAGTTAGAAAAACAACTAGCCTAATATTTTTGTGATTTTGATTTTAATGTTAATTAAAAAAGATAAATAGTCTACTAAAAAAATAAAGAAAAAAACAAAAGCAAAATAAGAGTACAATGAGGCATCCTTCGATTGGGGTGAAGAAGGGGGGAGTTTGATCCAAAGG
Source organism: Vicia faba (assembly GCA_948472305.1). NCBI lineage: Eukaryota > Viridiplantae > Streptophyta > Magnoliopsida > Fabales > Fabaceae > Vicia > Vicia faba. The sequence continues at coordinate 307,800,493 of OX451740.1, read as the reverse complement.
GGAAGATAGGCCTTTTCGATTCAAAGGAGAAGTGCCTTCTTTCGATTGAGCTAGGGAGGGGGCATGAACAACCTTCAATCCAGGGAAGGGGATTGCCCTCCGATCCTGGGAAAGATGCCTTATTTCGATTCAGGAAGGAGGTGCCTCCTTCAATCCAGCAGGCTAATGGGCAACTTTGATCCAAATAAGGTGTCTCCTTCGATCTAGGATGCTATACTTGCAAAATTATGTTAGCTAAATAAAACACAAGACCTAGGTATCGAAACCCAGGTCCTTCGATCCTACGCGTGCTGGGTCTTTTCAGGCTAAATCTACAGCAAATGTTAGCAAACGAAGAACATGACCTGGGTGTCAAACCTAATCCTTTTGATCCTGTCTAGGATGACAAATCGAATGTAATAATAAGTATGGATGTGTTATGCAAATATAAAGTTGTACAATTTACCCTTTCTTACCAGCAGATTGAATCTTCGATTTGGGCACTTCCTGGATGTAGGCACCTTCGATCTGGGGTTTCTGGGCTTGGCTACTTTTGTTGAGGGATGAATTTTGCTTGGAAAATTCTGGCAACCTTTGATGAATTTTGTGGGCAGCCTCTCTCCAATGTTTTTCGTTTTTCCTCCCCTTTTGCAACACTTGTGATCTCTTTATATAGAGGGGGTAAATGGGACAAGAAGGCAAAGGTTTAAACAACCTTGATTGTGTTTGAAAGCCATGAATAGGAATTTGTAATGTTGGCCAAACACATGGGATCTTGTCCCTTTTTAAATTTGCTATTGTGTAACTGGCCTTCGAATGCCCTCTTTCAAATGGGCTGCTAGCCTCCTTCGAATGGACCTTTGTAAGCTTCTTCGAATGGACTCTTGCAAGCTTCTTCGAATGGACTCTTTTGGAATGCCAATCGAAGGGCCTTTGCTCTGATGTTTCAATCAAAGGAAGCTCTGATGCTCTAAATCAAAGGAAACTCTAATGCTCCAATTGAAGGAAGCTCTGATGCTCCAATCAAAGGAATCTCTGATGCTCCAATCGAAGGATCCTCTGATGCTCCAAATTGAAGGAAGATCTGACGCTCCAATCGAAGGAAGCTCTGATGCTCCAATCAAAGAAAGCTCTGATACTTCAATCGAAGGAACCTTTAGGAATGCCAATCGAAGGATCCTGTTGCCAGGCCAATCGAAAGGCTTTGCTGAAATGCTAATCGAAGGGCATTTTGGAGATGCCTATCGAAAAACATTCAGAATGCCAATCGAAGGCCTTGACACAATGCCAATCGAAAGGCTTGTCATGGGGGTCAATTGAAAGGTACTTAAACACCACTCAAAAATTTTCTTTTTTCTTAGGCAAGGGTTTGTGGTCAATCATGTAGGGGAAGACCTTGGAAAACATGAGAGGAAAAATTTTGGGGTACAACAGCTATGGTAACAGATTGCTACTCCCGATGAATTCCTTTCCACACTTCGTCCCTCCAACAGAATTGCCTTTGAGATTTTATCAACATTTGCTTCAGCGTTGATTGCAGTTGGTAGCAACACAATTGTCCTTCTTTCAAAATAAGAGGATCACCCAAGAATTCACTGATTGCATCTCTATCAAAATGAATTGTTCTTCCTGCAACATTGGTAGAGAATGAAAATGGTGTTCCTTCTGAGGGAAAAGCATTGGCATAGAATTCTCGAAGGATGTCCGTGTTTACGATGCAATGGGGTTTTAGTAGTTTCGTTCACTTGCATTCTCTCCACAAATCACAAAGGGATCTGTAACCACCTTCAGGGTTGAGATCAAAAATCCTTTCAGCCAAGACGCATCTTTCCATCAATTTGTCGAACCTTTATTGTTGCTCCGGTCCATTGTAGCGAGTTTGGTCGTAAGATTCTTGTGCGCTTGATGTGCCAGCCCCTGAGGTTTTTTTGCTTCTTGGAGGTATCGTCCTTTTTTGGAGCCATGCCTGCATTGATATCACAAAATCTATTCTGTCAGAAAAATGGTTTTCTGCTCTCATATGAGGTTCGCTTCGCGAGATTCAGTTCGCGTCGCAAACTCTGTGATATCTGCAAAATTTTGGACAGAACTATGCTTTCCTACTTCTCTTTTTCAAGCATATGAATGATCAACAAACATGGGATCTAACATATATTATGAAATGTTTTCCTCTTTTTCAACTAGACAAGTAAGTAACAAGGGAAAGTATGGTTACATGTTACGTTATTGTTCCATCATTTATGAGCTAGGCATAAGAGATGTTTGATTTTATGTTTTCAAGTATGCTCTTACCAAGTGATTCACACATGTAAGAAATGAGTAGAGAAAAACCCCATTTTTCATTAGAAAGACAAGATCTTGCACAACTCTATTTTATGACAGAAATACAAATTTAAGATGTAAGAGTTCATATACTTTTTATGCCTAATGTTGTTGATCTCTTGGAGATGTAAAGGAGGGAGGTTGTTGTGCCAAAAAGAAAAGATGAAGAAGTGATATTTGTGATGTATGGAAGTGAGAGAAAGGATGAAGTAGTTTTAGGGTAAAAGGTGAATAGGAATAATAGACAACTATTTGGGAATAGTTACTAGGCGTGTGTAGCGGTGAAAATCGGAGATCAAGCTATTAATTAACTTGACTCGCAAAAGCAAGAGTCGCCACCGCGCTTTATTATTTCCAAGGGAAAAGGGAAAAGAGCGAAATAAAACCCTAAAATATGCAATGTAAAATAATACTTTTTTTTTAAAAGTAATAAAATACAAGGCGTTTTTGAAAGAGATCGAGAGTTCGGGGGTTGATTATACAATGGGAAGGTATTAGAACCCAATGCATCTGCGGTACTCCGCAGGAACCTTTTGAAATATCTGCTTTTTAGATTTAAAATTGTTTGTTTGATTAAAATGGTTTGTTTGGTCAAAATGGGTGTGGACGAGATTTTGAAGATGCGACGACCTAATGTTAAAGTTTTGACTTAAAAGGGATATGAGTTTTAAAATTGACTTTTTAGGAAAATTAATTTAACATTAACAAAAATAGTTAAAAAAAAAAAATTCAAATTGGTTAGCTATTTTGATATTTTGATTCGGTGGATTGAAGAAGAGTCGATCTTCATTGAAATTAGTTTGCGTTAGGCGAAAAAAATTATTTAATTTATTTGGCGAATTTTAAATGTATTAATTTGAATAATCAATTGATAGACGTTAAGCCAATCACTTAATTATCCGAAAGTGTATATCCTAATATTAGTAAAAACTATTTTAGGCTAATCGGAAGATACCTAAAAATTACACAAAAGCTAATAGTTTGTTTAACCTAAAATAACTAATCTAATTAACTAAAATAGATAATTAAACTAAATTAATTGATAAAATCTAACATATATCAAAGGAGTGTGAATAGAATTAAAAGGGTGTGAAACTAGTAATAATGTAGAAACTAAAATAAGAAAAGGGCACAAGTCCAATTATTCTGAGGCATAATTCCTATCATAATATTAATGATAAAATACATTATAAAAATATAGATAAACTACCTGTAAGGAATGGGCGGCGTAATTCATCCCTGGGTGTTCTACCCATTTATTCACCATCCAGCAAAAAGAAAGAAAAAATATGCAGAGCAAAGTTCCACATGCCCAAACACATTTTTCTTCTACACTTTCACAAATCTTTCTCTCTTTCTCATAATATTCTTCTTCTTTGAACAAACCCCACAATAACAAACATTATCCAAGTATTTATGGAATCTGAAAACTTACCGGAGCAAGCAACCCGCGATGGTGGAAATCACTCAGGGCGGAGGAGTACACGACAACTTTAAGAGGTGTTGGATTAGCGGTGGTGCGGGTTCGTCGAAATAAGGTCGTCCACGCGGTGGTGAATCGACGGCGGTACTGTGTCGGGAGTGCAGCATTCGTCGGAGGTTCTTGAATGGCTTCGGCGCGGAGATCGTGAAATGCTCAGAGGTCACCGGATCCATTCTTCCCCTTTTCACAATATCTTAACTCTCTCGCTTTACCTTCTTCATTGTTTTCCCAGGTATTACATTCTTTCATCGGTGATTGAGGTGTGATGTTGGCAGTCCGTCGTTGGTGGAATATGAGATGGTGGACATCGAGATCTTCTTCTTCTTCTTCTTCTTTCCCTTTGATCCTGAAAAAAGAACACAACAACTTTGTACCAATCGATATGTTGCTGCAACAACTTTGAGGTTTGTCAACTTTGACTTTGATGTTTAATGGTTTGAAATTTTTGAAAATGGTTATAGTTTGTGTAGAAATTTTGCAGGTTATGACTATTTTGGAGTGAGGGATGAAGGTTGTGGTTATAGTTGAAGTGGTGGAAGATTGAAGTTATGGTGAAGGTGTTATGTTGATGAAGGTGAAGCGCGGTTGATTGATAGAGATGGGTGGTTTACAGTTTAACAGTGGTGGAGGATTGATGTTAGATGGGGGGAGTTTGTGGTTCGCGAATGGCAATGTGGTGATGAAGGGGGTGTCATTTTTTGGCTACTGTGTGTTGGAAGAAATAAAAGGGAATTTGGTTGTTGTTATTGAGAAAGGAATGGAGTGAAATTGGGAGGGAAAAGTTGGTTTTATTGTCACTGTTTTATTGCTTTTTGGTGCAGGTATTTGTATTGCCATTTTAATGTAATTCGAACTGCTTTTGGACAAATTTTGGAGTGTTGTGGGTAGCAGTAGCAGCTGGCTTTTTAACATATTTTTAAACTATTTTGCAGGACTGATATGCTTGGAGCATTATGCAAGTTTTGTTGTGTAGCATGTTTGAATTTTATGGACAGTTAGGATAGGGACAATAGCAAGGTTTTGGACTGATTTTATTATTTGGACATTTTTTTACAAGGAGAGGAATAGCATAATAATAATAATAACAATAATAATAACAAAAAATAAAAATAAAAATATTAAACTAAAAATTTCCAAAACATGAAAATTAAAGAGAAATTAAAATTAATTTTAATTTTAATAATAACTCAACTAAAAAGTTGAATTAAAATTAGAACCAAATCAAGATTAATATTGAAAGAAAGAAATGAAAATTATAATAACTAAAAGAATTAAAAGGAAAAGATATTAACTATATATTTTTTGTGATTAAAGTGAAATGCTAAAAATAAAATAATGCTAAGACATGTTTTTTTTGAGATTTTTTTACTAAATTAAATCTAGAAGACTATAATTTTGACTTAAGAATAAAAATCTAAATGAAACTTGAAGAGACTACTTTTTTTTTGATATTTTGAATAATAATATAAATAAAATTAAGATGACATGAACTAAATATTTTTTTAAGGATTTTTTTCATGGAATTAAAAATAAAAGAAGAGAAAGTGTAAAACTTATGGTCGGATAAAACATAGTCCAAAATTAAGAATCAAATTCCATTAAATTCGTGAAACAACTTCGAACGTTAATAACTTTTTCGTGGCTTTTCAATGCATAATCATCTCTTGTCTTGTAAAGAAAAATTGTAGATGGTGTCAAGAAAAATCATATGCAAAAAATAACCCCTCAAAATATTGAAATTTGAAGAAGTTATGAATTTTTGAAATCTGACTCGGGAATTGGCAAAAATAGGTCGAATTGCTTGTGAACTCTTGCCATGCAATGATGTGGATGGAATGCGGGATCTTAGGTCAAACATTAGGGTATGACAGATGCCCCTATTTAAGTTTCTTCTATCCGGAGATATGAAGATTGGAATCTTCATTTCGACGAGATCGAAGGGACTTAAATATAGAATACATAATTTTTGGCCATAAGATACTGCAATTATGTTTATGATCTGATATGAATGTAACATTTTGAACTTAATGAGGAAGGATTCCGTATGAGGCAAACTACTGCTGGAGAAACCAAGCACATTATACAGTAATCCCACTGGGGAAGAGATTATAACTCCACTGGGGAAACAAAGTCATAGACTTCAAATGAGAGACTCTTATTAAAGAATAACTTTGAGGGAAGAAATGAATGATTTACATCAGTATTGAGACTGGAAAATAAAATGATTTACATCAGTACTGAGACTAGAGAAGGGAAATGATTGACATCAGCACTGTGACTGGAAAAGGAAATGATTGACATCAGTACTGAGACTGGAAAATGATTGGCATCAGTACTGAGACTGGAAATAAACATCTCTGACTTCTGAATTTTACCAAGAACGGTAACATATTTCTTCTTTCACCAAGATATCGCTTGAAAAGGATAAAATACAAACTTCCCCATGGGACTTTTCCGAAAAGATGCCGTTTGCTGAGTATACCTTATTGTTGGGGATACACAAGCTGCTCAAATAAAGAGGCCGCCACTTGCTTCCTTTCAAAGGTGTCAATAACATACAAGCTGCTCATGAAGAGACCGCCACTTGCTGTCTTCAAAGAATATTAGAGCATACAAGCTGCTCATGAAGAGTCTGCCACTTGTTGCCAATAACCCACAAGCTGCTCATAAAGAAGCTGCCACTTGCCGTTTTCAAGGGAACAATAACACACAAGTTGCTCAAATAGATAAGCTGCCACTTGCTGTCTTCCAAAAATACTAACGTACAAGATGCTCGTGAAGAAGCTGCCACTTGCCTTTTTCCGTACAAGCTGCTCATGAAGAGACCGCCACTTGCCATTTTCAAGGGAACAATAACACACAAGTTGCTCAAGTAGATAAGCTGCCACTTGTTGTCTTTCAAAAATACTAACGTACAAGATGCTCGTGAAGAAGCTGCCACTTGTCGTTTTCAAAAAGTGTTGATAACATACAAGTTGTCCATGAAGAGACTGCCACTTGCTGTTTAAAAAGTGTTGATAACATACAAGTTGTCCATGAAGAGACTGCCGCTTGCTGTTTTTTAAAAGTGTTGATAACATACAAGTTGTCCATGAAGAGACTGCCGCTTGCTGTTTTTTAAAAGTGTTGATAACATACAAGTTGTCCATGAAGAGACTGCCGCTTGCTGTTTTTTAAAAGTGTTGATAACATACAAGTTGTCCATGAAGAGACTGCCGCTTGCTGTTTTTAAAAGTGTTGATAACATACAAGTTGTCCATGAAGAGACAGCCGCTTGCTGTTTCTTTTCAAAATTACCAATAACACACAAGTTGCTCATGAAGAGACCGCCGCTTGATGTTTTTCAAGAGAAAAATAACACACAAGTTGCTCATGAAGAGACCGCCGCTTGCTGTTTGTCAAGAGTATCCATAACACACAAGTTGCCTCATGAAGAGACTGCCGCTTGTTGTTTGTCAAGAGTATCCATAACACACAAGTTGCTCATGAAGAGACCGCCGCTTGCTGTTTGTCAAGAGTATCCATAACACACAAGTTGCCTCATGAAGAGACTGCCGCTTGCTGTTTCCCAAAAAGATACCCATAAAATATCGTGAAGATATTGCTGGAGGTGAGAATCAATAATTTCATCGAGGATGGACAAACTGCTCATGAAGAGACCGCCATTTGTCGTAGAGAAATCAGAAATAATCAAACTGCTCAAATAAAGAGTCAGTCGCTTGTTGTCATGTCGATATTCCAGAAGAATGTTATGATAACACCGCTGGGGAATAAAGTTCATCTTCAATGGCTAACCATGAATAAATCCTTCTTGAGGAGACCAGGTATTTACGTTGCAAAATAAATTCACTCTCCATCTAGGTTTCACAACCTAGAGAGATCCACAGGGTATCGTTCACAAGAGACAAAGCTCAATCCAGGAATAAACTGGAGAGAAAATAGTCAAACAAGACTCCACCCAATGAGGAAACAACTCAAATGGGGATTTATCCTATCCAGAGATGGAAAAGGAAAGCTAAAGCAAGATTCTTCCACGAGAGTTAACTCAGTGAGGAATTAGAAAAGAGGCGCACTTTCTGCTTAAGTTGACACTCTACTTGGAAAGATCAAATACATTATTTGAATAGACACAACCAAGGTATACGAACTCAATGACATCAACAAATACAATTGTGCGTGCATGATGCAAGTGTGAAGGAATAAATGAATGCCATGTATGTGCTGACAAAACAAATAGACAAGATGAACCAGAGATGATAAGACATCATAGCACAACCCAACACTCGGCTACTCTCAACAGGATGGGAACATTACTGGAGATAAAACACAGACCATCATTGGAGCAAGGTCCTTTTACAAGGCTTAAGTATCTCTGGAGAGGAAGATATTTTCAGGTAGAAAACCCAAAGTCCAGTCTTCCATTGCAAACAATCCATTGAAAGGATAACAACACAAACAAAGTTCAGCTGGAAAGAAGTCTTGCTTAGCTGGAGATATTAGGAACACCACCCTCTGATGATGTATGAAAAACATATCTTGACAAATCTGGATTGCCCCTGGGATTAATTTTGGATGCCCCAAGTTTACTGCTGATAAGCTGCATGTTGCACGACATTTCTTGCGAATAACTTCACTTAAAATGCCCCAAGCTATATGGCTGATGAGGAGAAATCGTCTCGAGAGGATTTTACAAAAGACCTGGCATCCACCATGCCCTGGTGTCTTTAAACTCTTAGCAAGATTCGTCGAATCTCGACGTGATTGCCCCGGATTGACTGTACTTGTCACAACAAAGTCTTCAAATTTTTCCCCAAAGGGTAAACAAGTTGGGAAAGCATCAACTGGGAGAAGCAACATGTTCGTGCTTACGGTCTTCAGGTGACATGCCCCTGGATATGATTTTTTCTTGAAATGATTCGCCAATTGCTCAACATAGTTTCAGGCCTTAAAAGAATAAACTCATCGCTAGTGCTTATATGTGAGCTTCCTTGATATCAAACAAATGTTTTGCAGTTAGAAAAAGTTTACAATGAGAATGAAAATTCTAATGCAACAGTTATGTAAGTCTTGAAGATTTTGAAAGATATCGCACAAATTTTGCGAGTTAAAGCACCATTTATTTTTGTATAGGAAAAACATATGATACCAACATAACTATTTAGAACATTCATGGGAGTCAGGAACACTATCTCATTGAAGTATGCTTTCAAAATAACCTTGCTTCAATTAGGACTTTTGAAGGTTGTAACGTGGTCTGGTTCATGGTTTTTTAGAAAAAAGATTTTAAGGCTCAAAATATTTGGTGCCCACCCATTCTTCATGATGTTCTCCAACCCTATGTTCAGTTAATTCAACATGAGTGTTCATCTCTCAAAAGGATTTTGTGACGGTCAAGGAAACGACGAGGCTTTCGGAGTAGAAACCACCCTCATGTCTTCGTGTTTGTAGTCACCAATTTGTTCTTTGCTGAGGACTTTTCTTTGCAGTCCTTTTCTTTGCGATTTTATTTTCCCTAACTTTTTCCTGAACTAATTCTTTTGAATTGATAGTCCAGCGGGATGCCTTAATTTTGCCTAAGTCACACATTTTCATGTTTTTTGACTTAGCAGGCTTTTTCTTTTTCTCGATTTTTGACTTTTTGAACAAAATGTGTGACATTAGCTTGTCTTTGCTTATTGAGAGGATTGTGATTGCCTCGTTTCTTGATGAATGAGGGATAACATTGTGGTTCCACATCCTCTAGATTCATTATACATGAAGGATAGCCCTCGTAGTTTCTCTTCAAAAAACATCTTCCTTATGAATTTTGAACACTCAGTCAGATTAACTAAAAACTACCCTGCCCCAGGTTAAAATTCAAGGTTTTTTCGTATAGAAAAGAAACTTCTGCTTCAAAGGCTCAAAAGGGGTTAGCAATGGATTATCTTCCTTATATCTCCGGTGTTTAGGGATTTGAAACAATGCCTGTACATCATCAACAAGATTTTATCCAAAAGCAAACAACCAGAGATTTTGTGTTCTCTAGATCATCATCCTCCCTTCAATCTCTGCCTAGGCAAGAGAATGAGCAACAATTTGGTGTCATAGTGCAAAAGCAATTTAAAATTTGAAAACAAATATGAGTGAAACGAATGAATTTCTTCAAGACAAACATATTCATTGTATTAAGATAATCATTCAGATGCAAACAAGTTCTTACATGCAAACAATGTTTTGATAAACAAGAAAAATTACAAAAAGCATAAATAAGTTAATAATATGGGAAGGCTTTCCATCTGGACTTGAATCACCGAAAACATCCTTCAAAACTCAAAGTGACCATCAATCGTGTTTACTCTTCGGCACGTGCTTGATTTGAACTTCAAGATCAACGTCCTTGAATGACAATCGGTGAATACTTTTATCATCGCTTCCTCCTTCTTAGAAGGATTGACTTGGGCGGCAACCAAAATTTCAGCCAAAACAGTTGAGTGATCCATACCAACTTTCAAAATAGTCATCTCTCTACGGAGTTCAGAAACCTCTTGCTTGATATTCTCCATTGTTCTCTTAGCGCGAGTGTTGTACTGGTGAGACCAAAGGAAAAATAAGACTCGGAAAAGACCTTTGAAAGTGAAACAAAAAATGTAGGATGATGTATGATATGCAAAAGAGAGTTTTTATTTGATTTTCAAGGAACTCAAGATATTAAGTTGTAAACATCAAAGTATGAAGATAGAAGATGAATTTTAAATTGGCTCCAAACATTGATCAAGTTATCATCAAGATCAATCATCCATTTTGGTGGATTAGGGTTTTCGCCCTATCAACACCCAAGATCCATTGAGCTTGACGAAACTTGTGATGTTCACAAAGAAAGACCTCTGAATTCCTTCAAAGTCAATTGAAAAGGGTTTTATGGATGCATGAATGCATGGCTATGCCACAACCACAAGCAAGGTCACAAATAAAGTCGAAAGGTTCAACGTCACGAGCATGGAGTCAAGGTAAGGAACACCCCCAAGGTATGTACTAACGGTTTAATCACACCTGTAGAACAAGGTTCTAAGAGTTCCCGGAGTCTACATTCCTCCTTCGGATATTACCAACGTCTTGATTACTCAATAATCAGCAATATTCTCAAGAGAAACTCATCCGAGCGTAGCATCGCGTAACAATTACTTCCGGATTACTCCGTTATAATCTCCGCGCTACACCTAAAAGGCCAAGGTGGGTTAAGGGTTCTACGGTTCTCAGCTTCTTTGGCTCCCAGGTCGAAAATAATAATGTCTTCCCGATTACTCGGTAAACAAACATTACGTTCAAAAGGGCCTTCCACTGAGTGGGGGATCTCATGCCTCCTTCTTCGGGATTACTCCCTCAAAGTTAACATGACTATACCGCCCGTCCTATTCCTAAGTGTAACTTAGTCCGGGTATAGGACTTGTCCTTTGTAAATATTATCAACACCCAAATAATCATAATATATACATATAATCAAACAATAAAATAATGATAAAACAGATAAAACAAATTAGGCTTAACCCACTTAGGGGTGGACCAGCAAGAAGTCAATCATTCCCCAGCAGAGTCGCCAATTCTGTAGCGGTGAAAATCAGATATCAAGCTATTAATTAACTTGACTCGCAAAAGCAAGAGTCGCCACCGCGCTTTATTATTTCCAAGGGAAAAGGGAAAAGAGCGAAATAAAACCCTAAAATATGCAATGTAAAATAATACTTTTTTTTTAAAAGTAATAAAATACAAGGCGTTTTTGAAAGAGATCGAGAGTTCGGGGGTTGATTATACAATGGGAAGGTATTAGCACCCAATGCATCTGCGGTACTCCGCAGGAACCTTTTGAAATATCTGCTTTTTAGATTTAAAATTGTTTGTTTGATTAAAATGGTTTGTTTGGTCAAAATGGGTGTGGACGAGATTTTGAAGATGCGACGACCTAATGTTAAAGTTTTGACTTAAAAGGGATATGAGTTTTAAAATTGACTTTTTAGGAAAATTAACTTAACATTAACAAAAATAGTTAAAAAAAAATAATTCAAATTGGTTAGCTATTTTGATATTTTGATTCGGTGGATTGAAGAAGAGTCGATCTTCATTGAAATTAGTTTGCGTTAGGCAAAAAAAAAATTATTTAATTTATTTGGCGAATTTTAAATGTATTAATTTGAATAATTAATTGATAGACGTTAAGCCAATCACTTAATTATCTGAAAGTGTATATCCTAATATTAGTAAAAACTATTTTAGGCTAATCGGAAGATACCTAAAAATTACACAAAAGCTAATAGTTTGTTTAACCTAAAATAACTAATCTAATTAACTAAAATAGATAATTAAACTAAATTAATTGATAAAATCTAACATATATCAAAGGAGTGTGAATAGAATTAAAAGGGTGTGAAACTAGTAATAATGTAGAAACTAAAATAAGAAAAGGGCACAAGTCCAATTATTCTGAGGCATAATTCCTATCATAATATTAATGATAAAATACATTATAAAAATATAGATAAACTACCTGTAAGGAATGGGCGGCGTAATTCATCCCTGGGTGTTCTACCCATTTATTCACCATCCAGCAAAAAGAAAGAAAAAATATGCAGAGCAAAGTTCCACATGCCCAAACACATTTTTCTTCTACACTTTCACAAATCTTTCTCTCTTTCTCATAATATTCTTCTTCTTTGAACAAACCCCACAATAACAAACATTATCCAAGTATTTATGGAATCTGAAAACTTACTGGAGCAAGCAACCCGCGATGGTGGAAATCACTCAGGGCGGAGGAGTACGCGACAACTTTAAGAGGTGTTGGATTAGCGGTGGTGCGGGTTCGTCGAAATAGGGTCGTCCACGCGGTGGTGAATCGACGGCGGTACTGTGTCGGGAGTGCGGAATTCGTCGGAGGTTCTTGAATGGCTTCGGCGCGGAGATTGCGAAATGCTCAGAGGTCACCGGATCCATTCTTCCCCTTTTCACGATATCTTAACTCTCTCGCTTTACCTTCTTCATTGTTTTCCCAGGTATTACATTCTTTCATCGGTGATTGAGGTGTGATGTTGGCAGTCCGTCGTCGGTGGAACATGAGATGGTGGACATCGAGATCTTCTTCTTCTGCTTTCCCTTTGATCCTGAAAAAAGAACACAACAACTTTGTACCAATCGATATGTTGCTGCAACAACTTTGAGGTTTGTCAACTTTGACTTTGATGTTTAATGGTTTGAAATTTTTGAAAATGGTTATAGTTTGTGTAGAAATTTTGCAGGTTGTGACTATTTTGGAGTGAGGGATGAATGTTGTGGTTACAGTTGAAGTGGTGGAAGATTGAAGTTATGGTGAAGATGTTATGTTGATGAAGGTGAAGCACGGTTGATTGATAGAGATGGGTGGTTTACAGTTTAACAGTGGTGGAGGATTGATGTTAGATGGGGGGAGTTTGTGGTTCGTGAATGGTAATGTGGTGATGAAGGGGGTGTCATTTTTTGGCTACTGTGTGTTGGAAGAAATAAAAGGGAATTTGGTTGTTGTTATTGAGAAAGGAATTGAGTGAAATTGGGAGGGAAAAGTTGGTTTTATTGTCACTGTTTTATTGCTTTTTGGTGCAGGTATTTGTATTGCCATTTTAATGTAATTCGAACTGCTTTTGGACAAATTTTGGAGTGTTGTGGGTAGCAGTAGCAGCTGGCTTTTTAACATATTTTTAAACTATTTTGCAGGACTGATATGCTTGGAGCATTATGCAAGTTTTGTTGTGTAGCATGTTTGAATTTTATGGACAGTTAGGATAGGGACAATAGCAAGGTTTTGGACTGATTTTATTGTTTGGACATTTTTTTACAAGGAGAGGAATAGCATAATAATAATAATAACAATAATAATAACAAAAAATAAAAATAAAAATATTAAACTAAAAATTTCCAAAACATGAAAATTAAAGAGAAATTAAAATTAATTTTAATTTTAATAATAACTCAACTAAAAAGTTGAATTAAAATTAGAACCAAATCAAGATTAATATTGAAAGAAAGAAATGAAAATTATAATAACTAAAAGAATTAAAAGGAAAAGATATTAACTATATATTTTTTGTGATTAAAGTGAAATGCTAAAAATAAAATAATGCTAAGACATGTTTTTTTTGAGATTTTTTTACTAAATTAAATCTAGAAGACTATAATTTTGACTTAAGAATAAAAATCTAAATGAAACTTGAAGAGACTACTTTTTTTTTTTTGATATTTTGAATAATAATGTAAATAAAATTAAGATGACATGAACTAAATATTTTTTTTAGGATTTTTTTCATGGAATTAAAAATAAAAGAAGAGAAAGTGTAAAACTTATGGTCGGATAAAACATAGTCCAAAATTAAGAATCAAATTCCATTAAATTCGTGAAACAACTTCGAACGTTAATAACTTTTTCGTGGCTTTTCAATGCATAATCATCTCTTGTCTTGTAAAGAAAAATTGTAGATGGTGTCAAGAAAAATCATATGCAAAAAATAACCCCTCAAAATATTGAAATTTGAAGAAGTTATGAATTTTTGAAATCTGACTCGGGAATTGGCAAAAATAGGTCGAATTGCTTGTGAACTCTTGCCATGCAATGATGCGGATGGAATGCGGGATCTTAGGTAAAAAATTAGGGTATGACAGCATGCACAAAGAGGGGTAGCCTAGTGGGTGGTGTTTTTAATGACCATAAAGTCATTCTGACCACCGCAAGTTCGCTATAGTGAAATTTTATGGGTCGAGCATTTGTATCTCGAACCTAAGTTCGCTTAGCGAACTCTACAAAATTAGGCTGTTTTGCAGATCTGCTTCTTTTCTTAACCATGTTCCATTTTCCCAAAACAATTGTCTAACAAACAGAATTTAGTAGATACTTACAGTGTCGGGTTGCCTCCCAAAAAGCGCTCTTTTAACGTCATTAGCTTGACGCTTTTTCCACTTCTATGGTTCGTGTAACGGAATGGTAGTGGTGATTTAATCGACCTCACCCCCAAGTATAGCTTTAGTCTATGACCATTGACAGTCCAGGTTGCATTAGTGGTTGGATCCTCTAATACAACAGCTCTATACGGATTAACCTCTTTAATTTGGAATGGTCCGGACCACTTTGATTTGAGTTTTTCGGGGAATAATATTAGTCGTGAATTGAAGAGTAAGACCATTTGACCAACTTTTAAATCCTTTGGCGGAATTTTACTATCATGGTATCGCTTCACCCTCTCTTTTTATAGTTTGGACGATTCATACGCTTGCAGCCTTATTTCACCGAGTTCTTGTATTTGTAGCTTCCTTTTTGCACCGGCTTGTTGTGAGTCAAAATTGAGAGCTCTTAAGGCCCAAAAATCTTTGTGCTCAAGTTCCACCGATAAATGGAAGGCCTTACCGTATACCATTTGAAAGGGAGTGAGGCCTATTGGTGCTTTGTATGCGGTGCGATAAGCCCAGAGAGCTTCATCGAGTTTTAATGACCAATCCTTTCGCGAGGTTGAAACATTTTTTTCTAAGATTCTTTTGATATCACGATTGGATACCTCAGCCTGTTCGTTCATTTGTGGATGATACGGTGATGCTACTCTGTGTTTAACGCCATAATGTTCCAGAGCTTTCGCTAGTTGTGCATTACAGAAGTGCGAGCCTCCATCACTAATCAGGATCCTTGGTGTGCCAAACTTTGTGAAGATGTTTGTTTTTAAGAATTTCACTACGGTTTTGATGTCCGCTTATGGTGATGCTATTTCTTCAACCCATTTGGAAATGTAATCAACAGCCACCAAGATGTATTCATTGTTGAGAGATAAGGGAAAGGGTCTAACAAAATCGATCCCCCAACAATCGAATACCTCTACTTCTAACATACTCTGCATTGACATTTCATTTCTTTTTGTGATTCCGCCAGCCCTTTGACAATTATCACAATTCTTGGCATGTTCATACGTATCTTTGAATAATGATGGCCAATAGAATCCTGCTTGCAGTACTTTTGCAGATGTTCGTTCACCACTATAATGACATGCATATGGTGAATTATGGCATGTAATGCTTCTCGATTCTTCTTTTGTGACACATCGTCTTAGTAACTCATCAACCCCAATTTTAAACAAGTATGGATCGTCCCATACGTAATGAGTTTCATCGTGTAAGAACTTCTTCTTTTGTTTCCAATTGAGATCTTCAGGAATAAGACCCGATGCTTTGTAATTTGCAAGATCTGTAAACCATGGCATTTCCTCAATCATGAGTAGTTTTTCATTGGGAAATTATTCAAGGACTTCTCTTTCCTCTTTGGTAATTTCAGGACTTACCAACCTTGACAGATGATCAGCAACTAAGTTCTCGGTCCCTTTCTTGTCACGAATCTCTAGATCAAATTTTTGTAAAAGGAGCATCCAACGGATTATTCTTGGTTTTGAATCTGCTTTGTTGATCAAGAATTTGATTGCTGCATGGTCAATATAATAAATAATCCTGGATCCTATAAGATAAGACCAAAATTTTTCTAATGCGTAAACTATAGCGAGCAGTTCTTTTTCCGTGGTTGCATAATTAACTTGTGAATCATTTAAGACCTTGCTTGCATAGTGTATAGCATGCAATTTTTTGGTTTTTCTCTGTCCCAAAACAGCCCTGACCGCGTAGTCACTTGCATCGTACATGAGTTCAAAATTGATTTTCCAATCGGGTGCAGTGATTACGGGTGCAATGCTTAATTTTTCTTTTAGATTTTCAAAATCAGTTAAACAATCTTTATCAAAATTAAATGACCTGTCTTTCTAGAAGAGATTACTTAAAGGCCTGGCAATCTTTGAGAAATCTTTGATGAAACGTCGATAAAACCCGACATGACCAAGGAATCGTCGGATGCCTTTGACATTGATTGGTGGTGGTAGATTTTTGATGACGTCAACCTTAGCTTTGTCAACTTCAATCCCTTTGGCTGAAATCTTATGTCCAAGGACTATGCCCTCAGTTACCATAAAATTACCCTTTTCCCAATTTAGGACCAGATTCGTTTCCATGCACCGTTTCAGTACGGTGTCCAAATTTTCCAAACATAGGTCGAAAGATTCACCAAACACAGAGAAATCGTCCATGAATACCTCAATGCATTTCTCAATCAAATCTGAAAAAATGGCATGCATACATCTTTGGAATGTTGCTGGTGCATTGCATAAACCGAAGGGCATTCTTCGATATGCGAATATACCAAATGGACATGTAAAGGCTGTCTTCTCATGGTCTTAGGGATTCACTGTAATCTGATTGTATCCGGAGTATCCGTCTAAAAAATAATAGAACTGCAGCCCAGATAATCTTTCCAACATTTGGTCTATGAATGGAAGTGGAAAGTGATATTTTCTTGTTGCTTGATTAAGTCTTCGATAATCAATGCACATACGCCATCTGGTTACGGTCCTTGTTGGTATTAGCTCATTCTTATCATTTGTGATCACCGTCATTCCTCATTTCTTTGGTACAACCTGGACAGGACTAACCTAAGCACTATCAGAAATTGGATAAATCATACCTACTTCAAACACTTGAAGACTTCTTTGCGTACAACTTCTTTCATTGTTGGATTTAAGCGTCGTTGTGGTTGAGCAATTGGTTTGTATTTGTCTTCCATCATGATATTATGCATACAATATGATGGACTGTGTTGTACCCCAAAATTTTCCCTCTCGTTTCACTCAAGACATGTCTCTAGAGGTCCTCAATTGCTCAAGGATGACTAAGGATTGACCAGACAAGTCCTTCTCCTAAGGCAACAAGCTTCAAACTAGGTGTTGTACCCCAACATTTGCCCTCCCATATTTCTCAACACATGGCAAGTGAGGTCCTCAAATTGCTCAAGGAAGTCCAAGGGTTGACCAGACAAACTCTCTCCTAAGGCAGTCTATCTCAAATTAGGGTTTCATTTTTCATCAAGATGCTTGAGTCCAAAGGATCCCGAATGCTCACCATTGTCCTAATATGTTCTCAAGATCATCCATGTCAAGTTTCAATCTTTGCAGAAGAAGTTTGCCCAGTCAATTGCTCAAAGGCATGAAAATCGACTGTGCTAGGTCAAAAGTCAACTATGGCCCACATACAGTCAAACCTCAAGATTTTTGGTCAAAATCCTCATTTTGAAGTATTATTCATCATTTGATCAAGGGTTGATCATGATTCATCAAGGATTTCTCACAATTCATCAAAACTCAAAAGTTGCTAAATTAGGGTTTTGTAGGAAAAGTCAACTCAACTTTGACCAAGCATAACTTTCTCATACTTTATCAAAAATAACCCATCCAAAGATAATTTTGAAGAGGATGCAATTAACTACAATTCATCTTCATCTCCCAAGTTCAAAATATGCACTAACAAGAAGATATGAATTTTTACATTATAGGTCATTTTGAAAAGTCAACAAAAACACATTTTGGGTCAAAGCTTCATACATGAACATGGAAGACTCAATTGAGATGAGACCAAAATGGTTTCTTAGAGGACATGCTAAGATTTCTAAAAAGTCAAATAACACCTCCTATGGTCAAAATTGAGAGAGTTATGCCTTGGCCAAGTTGACCTTTTTTGCAAAATTGCCAAAAGTCAAATGTGTCCAAAATTGCATTTTTTGCTAAATGGGCCTAACTTTTTATGCTTGCACTGAGTTTGTAATGTGATCCAAGACCCATGAGCCCTTCCACTTGTCATTCTTTTATTTTTGTTATTTATTTTGATTTTATTTCATTTAAATCAAATAAAATCAATATAAAATAATGAAAATATCAAAAATCAATTAAACCTTGAGATTTTGTGCATGATTAGGGTCATTATACAGCTGGTGACAAGATCAAATCGTGCAAGGCTTCATATGGACAGAAAAAGATTGAAAATGTTTGTTTTGGAAAGATTTGGTGCAAGGAATAATTTATTGATCAATCTTCATAAATGGAAAAGATTTGATGCAAACTTTTACCCTAATGCACTCTATTATAGATAGTGAAAAAAGGCAAACCAAGAAGAAGAGGATTGGAGGTCGTGAAAGTCACCAAGCAAACACACATTTTTGGAGAAAAATTGTGGATCGGTTTTCAACTTAGAGGACGATTCAAGGAGATTCAAAGCCACCAATCAACTCCTGGACATCCTCTGAAGCGATTGCAAGCATCACCAAGCCTCCACGAGTCCAGAAACACCCTGCACGACCGTCACAGTTTGCTTCTCTTTCAAAATTCGATTATCACGATTCTTGCATTATAAACTTGTTTTAATGGTATGTATGTGTTTGTTATCATGTTTGAAACATATTGATCTGGTTTAATTGATGTTTGAGTGCATATATTGACAGTTGCCATTGCTAGGGTTTGGGATTGTATTTTAGGGTTTCTTGATACAGGCAAAATCAGGCCAAGAATTGGATACTAGGACGATCGTGGCATCAAGACCAATTGCTCCCTGGTATTTGAATCTATTTATCATGCATATTTTTGATGTTTGAGGCACGCAAGTTGTAGCGATGGACGTTGTCTGTAGGTATAGGTTATATACCTAAGACGACGGGCTGAAGGAGGAAGAAGGTGACTTGTCATCACCCCATTGACTGATTTGAATATAGCACACACATTTTCTTTTGTTCAACCTTAGGGGAATTGTTTACATATTATGCATTGTCCTGTTTCTATTAACAACTAATCATCCTGACTCATTTGGCAAGCGTGCAAGGGAAGAATGCATAAGGACCTGGGTTCGACCCCCAGGTCCCAACATTTGCTTCATATTATTTTTCTTTACATGATCAGGTGCGCTAGTATCCCATGTGTCCACCATGCATCATCAACATCCAACCATCAGATCATCAGCAAGCCAGATCAAACGTGCCCACAATGAAGGTTCACATGCTCCTCAAGTCAACTCCCGCATCAGATTCAGCGCTGACTAGGCTTGATGATAAATGGGCCTTACCAAAAATCATATCTGCACCCCTCCTCCAGCAAATTACACAGGCCCAATTCTCATTTTCTTTTCTTATTTTTATATTACATTTTAATTTGTTTGATTATTTTATTTCTTTTAAAATCAGTTTTTATTTATAAAATCATAAAATCAAAAAAACCAAAAAATTAGAATTAGATTTTTTTATCAAAAATTAATTTTGTTAATTTAATTTAATTTGGTTTAATTTAGGGCAATTTTAACCTTTTTTTATGATTAAAACTAATTAGCAAATTAGGTTAAATTATTTATTTAATTCTTTTATTTTTCAAATAAACAAAATACAAAAAAATAGGTTTTAGAATAAATTAATTAATTTTTTTCTTAAAATTAAAATTAATTAGAATTAGGCTTTTCTTCTTTTTTTAATTTAATGTAACAATTTCTCTATTTTCCTAAATAAACAAAACAAAACAACAAAAACATTTTTTTAACTAATCGCAAATAGGTTTAAGTCAAGGGTCAAAACCCTAGTTATCTCGTTTTCGATTCATCGCGCGCGTATTATTTAGTTTTGTCAATATTTTTGTAACTGTTCATGGTTTGTAATAATTTAATCCAGGGCTTTTATTTATCGCGTTTTCCCGAGTTTTTTTGGCTATGTAATTAATCTCTCTCCCCGAAGCCTTGTAATAGCGTAGATTTACTTTCTCGCATTTTAATTCTCGCAAATATTTAACTGTCTAGATGTATGTTAATAGGATTGTATGACCAGATTGCATGATAATTAAATATAGTTAGAAAACCCTAATGTGCAAAGATTAAATAATTGAAACAAATCACTCGCACATATCACTCTTAGGGTATACTCTCACTTCGGTTGCCTTCGGTAAACGATTATTAAGCATAGGGTGTCTTAGTGGTTTCCCTCCTGTCTAAAAAGATCAAATGTCCCGTTCAAATGTTGCCTCGGAAATGTTGCCTCGAATATGATCTTAAGACTCTAGGGTTATTACTAAGATGTCCTAACATTGCTTTAATGATCGTACGTCCCTTTCGAATTGACCCTTACAACTCCAACGACGGTGCTACCTACTCCTTAATAGTAGGATAGAACTGTCTAAAGGAAATGAGAATAGAAACGATCTTTTTTTCCGAGTAGGTAGATGCTAGTAGGTACTTGCTCAAATCAAAATTTTTCACACTTACACCTTTAAAAAAACAAATTTTCAAAACAACGTCGTCACACCTTTGAGGACTGATACAAAGGTTATCACGAAGTTAACCCTCTTTTCAAAAAACAAAGCACACAAGAATTTTAAAAAGATGAGCAAGTACCTAAGAGCCCATGGAAAACCATGAATAGAAAGGGTGCTAACACCTTCCCTTTCTATAATCTACCCCCCGTACTCAGAATATCTCGAAAAAGGATTTTTCTGTACTTTTTTCCTTTCCGGTTGGATGAAATAAAAGTCGGTGGAGACTCTTGCTTACCGCGACATTCTGCAAACAAAAAACACAAACCAGTATTTCAAAACAGTCGGTTCTGCCACCGTGTCACAGAAGTGGCGACTCTGCCGGGGACATAATAAGTGGGGTATACCTTAGGATCTAGTCCATCTGAATTTCTCTCTTGATTGCTTTGATTGCTTTACTTTTAAGGGTTTTGTTTGGGAGTTACTATAGATCCTAGCCTGGATCTGGGGACACCTTTTAGGTAAGTAGCAATAAACTGTGAGGGAACTGTACGGCGTAGACCGATACAGTTAAAGCAGTAGCTACGTTGATGTGGCACATTAGTTGGTACCATAATCCCTTATGGAGAAACATTGAGAATACGGGTCTGCTGCGTGGTGTCATTAAGCATCAACTGACCTTAGAACCTTTAATCGACCAACTTGGCCATTAGAAAGTAGTGAGATAGCCGGCCTCGATATAAAGCTGAGAACTGGTTGATACTCGATGCTAAACTCATTGAGACCATACTCTCGAGATAGTTCCGGCCGCAAGAAAAGATTGCATGAGCTAAAACCATGACCGATGGAGGATGGTCAGTGATATTGAGATCCTCTATAACCCGGTTACTTTTTCTAGGACAGGTTGAAGCCAACTTAACTTCAAGAGGGTATTACCTTTGACCTCATACAAGCCTTAAATTTAAGGTCTTTGTGTGACTTGTTTGCCTTTGCCATGCCTGTTATCTGCTATACCTGTTGTTTTTTTTATCATGGCATCATGCATCATAACATGGCATTCATATTTCATTACACTAACCATTTCAAAGACCAAGGGAATTTATCTTTGTTCTGTTTTGCAGATTATGGCTTCCGTACGCAGAAATACCATCCGAGTTAACTTTATGCAAATACCTGCTCAACTTAAAGAGTTAGCCTCAAGAGTTTCAGAGACTTCCATGTTCATTAAGAGACACGGTCAACTTCTCATCCTGGTCACTTCAAATCTTGATGAGCAGATGATGAGTGTACTTTTCCAGTTCTTCGATCCTGTGCATCATTGCTTCACCTTTCCAGACTACCAGCTAGTTCCCACCTTGGAAGAATTCTCCCACCTATTAGGCATATCCATCCTTGAACAGGTACCCTTCACAGGTATGGAAGAAGTTCATAGACCAGAAGACATTGCTTCAGCTCTGCACTTGAAATGGGCTGATGTAGTATCCAATTGGGAAACACGAAGTGGGGTCAAAGGTTTTCTAGCCAAATTTCTAATAGACCATGCTCAACTATTCTGGGATAATTTGGATTTTCAGGCTTTTGAAGATGTCTTGGCTCTCCTTATCTATGGTTTGGTTCTCTTCCCGAATCCGGATTCCTTTGTAGATGTGAATGCTATCAAGATTTTCCTTTCTCGCAATCCTGTGCCTACCCTACTGGGTGATATCTTGCATGCCCTTTATACTCGTACCGTGCGAATAAGAGGAACTCTCATGTGTTGCATGTCGTTGCTGTCAAGGTGGTTTATTTCGCACCTCCCTAAGTCTGTGCTGAAGAACAAAGAAGGTTTGGGTTGGTCCTACAGAATAATGTCACTTGCCCATACTGATATTCTTTGGAGTTCCCGGGCTATGGAAGACACTGCCATTATTGACCGTTATGGAGGATACCCTAATGTCCCGTTGCTCGGAATCAGAGGGGGTATAACTTACAATCCTTGTCTAGCTTTGCGACAGTTTGGTCATGCTCGGAGAGATGGTCCCCATGAGCTACTTCTTGAGGAAATTGAATTTGACTACAAGGAAGACATTAAGGAGCACCGCCGGAGGTTTATACGAGCTTGGGGCATGGTGAACAGATCTGACCCCCAAGAGTTGGGACCAAAGACTCCCATTCCGATGCCGCCTTACCTCCAATGGGTCCGAGCTCGTGCCCAGAAGCTTGGGATGCCCTATGAAGCCATATTTCCAGTGATTATGGAGCCCACTAATGAAGAAGGCGTTCCTTACACGGTTCTTTATCCTTACATTCCCACTGATCCTGGGGAATTGTAGAGGTCTTGGATTCAGCTGAAGAATGAGCGGGATACTTACCTGGAAAAGTACCATGAGCAAGAAAGGAAGATTTTGAAGCTCACTAGGCAGCTCAAGGAAGAAAGAGTGATCAACGACTACATCGGAACAAAGATGAAGCGTCCATGGGACTTTTGATTTTGCTTTTCTAGTTTTAGATTTGTTTTCTATTTTACTTCTTTGTAATGCCTTAAAGGCATTGTTGAACCTTTTACAAGTTAATCTAATAAAGTTTGTTTATTTTTGGTTTGCAAATTTAAATATCCCAAAGTATTTGAAATCATTACATGCACATCCCATTATCATGCACGTCATTACAGGTACCATTACAGGTTTCTCATCTTCTTCGCTGTTTATTTCAGCAGAAATGTCTTCTGATCAAGCGATCAAAGATCTGCAGGCACATAACGCCCAATTCCAACAGATGTTCTTAAGTCTGGCTAAAGGGCAAGAGGATTTGAAGAACCTGATTCTGAAAGAGAAGAAGAAGAAAAAGAAGGTTGGTATTCTGAACATGGGGAGAAGATTCGGAGAAAGGATAAGACAATCAGCTGATCTGACCTCCTCATCCAAAGACGGGGAGAACCAAGAAAGGACAAAGGACCCTAGTCCAGCAGTTTCTGATAATGATACGGATTACGATGATGAAAAATATCCTCCTGCTGAGGATAGGTACAAGCAGCTAGAAGACCGTCTGAGTGCTATGGAGATTCAGAAGATCCCTGGTTTGGATTTCGGAGAACTGGAACTGGTATCAGGAGTGGTGATCCCTCATAAGTTCAAAGCTCCAGTTTTTGCTAAGTACGATGGAGTATCCTGTCCAAAACTCCATCTCTGCTTGTACGTCAGAAAAATCCAACCTCACACCGCTGATAGAAATTTGTGGGTGAATTTATTTCAAGATAGTCTGTCAGGGACTCAGCTTGAATGGTTTTATCAGTTGGAAGGAGCCAGTGTCCGAAACTGGGAAGACCTTGCTGCTGCTTTTTACAAGCAGTATCAGTATAACGCCGACCTTGCTCCCACTCGTACTCAGCTCCAGGGTATGTCCATGGGTGCAGGTGAAGGCTTTAAGGATTATGATCAAAAGTGGAGAGATTTAGCTGGGAGAGTCCAACCCCCTTTGTCTGATAGGGAGTTGGTCGACATGTTCCTAGGGACGTTATCTGGCCCATTTTTCAATCATCTGATCGGAAGTTCGTCGTCTGGGTTTACTGAGTTGATTTTAACTGGAGAGAGAGTAGAAGCTGGCATTCGAAGTGGTAAAATACAAAAGGATGCTTCATCAAGTGCAGTAAAGAAGCCTTTCACCGATAAGAAGGAAGCTAGTGCAGTCTATGGCCCGATGGGCCAAAACAGATCTGAACAGCGTCAAACGGTAAATGCTGTAGTGATATCAAGACCCACAGTTACTCCACAATGCAACAATCAAAAAAGGGTGGAAATACCACATAGGCAGTTCACTCGGCTCAATATGACCCTGACTCAAATTCTTCCACAATTATTGAAGACCAATCTGGTAACTTTGAGGGAAGCGCCGAAGAACCCCAACACCACATCTCCCCGTTATAACCTAAATGCCTGCTGCGCCTATCACTCCGAAAGTCCAGGTCATGATACAAATGACTGTTGGGCCCTAAAAAACAAAGTGCAAGACTTGATCGAAGCCAAAGAGATTGAGTTTGACGCTCCGGAGAAGCCCAACGTCATAACTGCTCCCATGCCCAAACATGGTCATGGAGTAAATGCTGTGGGCAATGACTTATTTGTGACCTCCGTGGAAGAAATTTCTACTCCTTTGATGACGGTTAAGGAGAATTTGTTGTTGGCCGATTTATTTCCGGGTTGTGGTGAAGGTTGCCACATGTGCTCGGTTCTACCTGCTGGTTGCCGCTTATTGAAATCAGGTATTCAGCACCTGATAGATAACAAAGAGATCCTTTTCAAAAAGACTATGACTCCGTTGGTTCCAATTGAAGATGTTGCCATCATAACCATTTCCGCCAATCCTTCCAAGGTTTCCTCGAGAAAACCTATTAGGATTATACCCGTCCCAAGAATCGCTCCGTTAATAATTACTGTCCCTGGTCCTATCCCATACACTTCAGATAAGGCTGTACCTTGGCACTATGGTGCTGGTGTGTATTACCATGGAGTTAAATAAGACTTAAAGAGTGAAGAAGCTGATGTTGATATCAGAAATATTGTCGGGGCTAGCAAGGTCACCAAAAGTGGAAGACTCTTTTCTCCCGAGATTTCCCCTCCGACTGTCCACAAACCTGTTGTCATTCCATCTGCTAGCACATCAACTACTATCCCAGTTCCTATTCCAGTCATCACCCCTGTCGCCGAGCCATCTGGGACTCGGGGCAAAGAAATCATAGGCGAGCCTGCCTGGACGGAGGCACCTAAGAAGATCATTATAGAAACCTCTAAACAAGAAATAGAGGAAATTTTAAAGATTATCAAGAAGAGAGACTACAACGTAGTCGAGTAGCTGGGGAAGACCCCGTCAAAAATCTCCATGTTGTCCTTGTTTATGTGTTCTGAAGCCCATGCAAAGGCTTTAATTGCATTCCTCAAAACTGCACATGTGCCGCAGAAAACTTCAGCCGATCAATTCAAAGATTGCGTAGCTAGCCTGACTGCCGACAATGGGCTGGGTTTCTCAGATGTAGATATGACTGCTAAGGGGAGAAATCATAATGATGCTCTGCACGTCTCGATCGAGTGCAGGGGCACCACTATGGCCCATGTACTAGTGGATACCGGGTCCTCATTGAATGTTCTTCCAAAGAAAGCATTAGATCGTCTAGACTGTGAAGGTTTGATACTAAAGCCGAGAAACATTATGGTCAGGGCTTTCGACGAGTCAAAAAGAATAGTGCACGGGGAAGTGGACATCCCTGTCAAAGTTGGCTCTCAGACTCTTGCGTCCACCTTCTATGTGATGGATATCAGACCATCATATTCTTGCTTGCTGGGTCTCCCTTAGATTCATAAGGCTGGGGCAGTGACTTCCACGCTCCATCAAATGCTGAAATGTTCGGTGAAGGGGAAGATTGTCACAGTGCAAGGTGAGGAGGAGTATATGGTGAGTCATCTCAATTCCTTCCGCTACATGGAGATGGACGAGGAATTCATCGAAACTCCTTGTCAGAACTTTGAAGAGGTCCCTCAGACTTTGGCGTCAACTGAAGTTGCTACCAGCAAACCTCCGCTAAAGATGGTTTCTCTCAAGGATGCCAGGGCTGTAATTGAAGAAGGTGGGTGTACCAATTGGGGTCAACTCCCTGATTTCACGCACAAAACTGACAAATTTAGTTTGGGCTTTACTACAGGGGCTCAAAGGGCTGTTAGGCACGCACGGATTGGAAGACCTCCACTGCACATCAACAATCAGGGAGTTAATGCAATTGAAGATGGTGAAGAAGATTCAGATATCGACAACTGGATCTACCCAACAACCAATGGTGGATTGAACAACTGGACGAGAAAGGACTTCATACCTGTTTCTTTTATTCCACAGTAATTGACTTTTGTTTTAAGAGTTGTAATAGACAGTTTGAAACTTTACAACCTGGTGCCTTGCCCGAGGCACCTTGGCTTTGCTTGTGAGGGCTTATTATTTGTCATTTTTCATATATCATTAATAAAACATTGGACGTTTTCTTGCATTACAAATTTTGCGCTCTTTGTTTTTTTCTTTTCTGTCTCCCGCTCTATCAAAACGACTATTCTCTTACACACACTCACGTATCATAATGCAGGTCCATATCCACTATGGATCCTATTGATAATGATTCTGCTACTGCCAATTATGACTTCAAAAATCCGATCAACCAAGCCGAGAACAAAGGTGAGGATGATTGTGAGGTGCCTGGAGAGCTTGCTAGGCTATTACAGCAGGAAGAAAGGGCCATACAGGCTCATGAAGAGTTAGTTGAGTCAGTAAACTTGGGTACAGAGGAAGACAGGAAAGAGGTTAAGATAGGGGCGAATCTGGAGCCTAGTGTCAAGCAACGGTTGATACAAATGTTACGCGACTATGTTGAGATCTTCGCCTGGTCTTATGACGATATGCCTGGTTTGGACACTGATATTGTGGTTCATCGCTTGCCAACTAAAGAAGAATGCCCTCCGGTAAAACAGAAGGTCCGCCGTATGCGCCCTGAGATGTCAGAGAAAATCAAGGCGGAGGTCATGAAACAGTTCGACGCAGGGTTCTTAGCTGTCACTTCTTATCCGCAATGGGTTACCAACGTTGTACCGGTACCAAAGAAGGATGGTAAGGTACAAATGCGTGTAGATTATAGAGATCTAAACAGGGCAAGCCCCAAGGATGATTTCCCACTTCCTCATATCGATGTTCTGGTCGACAACACCGCGCAACATAAGATCTTCTCTTTCATGGATGGTTTTTCTGGCTACAACTAGATCAAGATGGCTCCCGAGGACATGGAGAAGACAACCTTCGTTACACAGTGGGGCACCTTCTGTTACAAGGTAATGCCTTTCGGGTTGAAGAATGCTGGGGAAACTTATCAGCGGGCCATGGTTGCTTTGTTCCACGACATGATTCACCATGAGATTGAGGTTTATGTTGATGACATGATAGCCAGGTCCCAAACTGAGGAAGAGCACCTTGATCATCTCCAGAAACTGTTCGACAGGTTGAAGACGTACAAGCTGAGGCTGAATCCGAATAAGTGTACCTTCGGGGTAAAGCCTGGTAAGCTTCTGGGTTTCGTTGTTAGTGTCAAAGGTATTCAGGTAGACCCTGCAAAGGTAAAAGCCATACAAGAGATGCCGGCTCCCCGCATAGAAAAGGAGGTTAGAGGCTTTCTGGGACGTATGAATTACATCGCCCGGTTCATTTCACATCTGACTGCCACCTGTGAACCAATCTTCAAGCTTCTGAAGAAAGATCAAGTGGTAAAGTGGAATGACGAATGCCAAACAGCTTTCGAAAGAATCAAAGAATACCTTAAAGAGCCACCAATTCTAATGCCTCCAGTTGAAGGAAGACCTTTGATATTATACTTGACAGTACTGGACAATTCAATGGGGTGCGTGCTGGGGCAGCATGACGAGTCTGGCCGAAAAGAGCACGCTATTTACTACCTTAGCAAAAAGTTTACCGACTGTGAGACCCGATACTCATTGCTCGAGAAAACTTGCCGCGCTTTGGCATGGGCTGCTCGCCAGCTGAGACAGTATATGCTGACTCACACTACCTTGTTGATATCAAAGATGGATCCGATCAAATATATTTTCGAGAAGCTCGCCTTATCCGGAAGAATAGCAAGATGGAAGATGATCCTAACCGAGTACGACATCCAATACACAAACCAAAAAGCAATCAAGGGGAGTGTAGTGGCGGATCATTTGGCGCATCAGGCCGTGGACGACTACCAATCCATAAATTTCGAGTTCCCGGATGAGAATATCATGTTGGTAACTGACTGCGAAGAACCTGGACCAGATGAAGGACCCGAGGAGGGATCCTGATGGTCTATGTATTTTTATGGAGCCTTGAACGCGTTGGGTAATGGAATTGGGGCTGTAATTATATCTCCTGAGGGCTGTCATACTCCGTTCACCGCCCGATTATGCTTTAACCGCACCAACAATATGGAGGAGTATGAAGCATGTATCATGGGTCTTCGAGCTGCTATTGACCTGAGGATTAAGTTCTTGAGTGTATTCAGAGATTCCGCTCTGGTGATAAGTCAGATCAAAGGCGAGTGGGATACGAAGCACCCAAATCTTATTCCTTTACAAAGAATATGTACTGACATTGCTCCCACAATTCAAAGAGATAACCTTTGAACATTTCCCAAGAGAGGAGAATCAAATGGCGGACGCGCTAGCTAGCATGTCTTCTATGTTCAAAGTCAGGTGGGACAAGGAAGCTCCCCGGATTACTATTGAGAGGTTGGACGAACCCACACATTGCTGTGACATTGAGACTGAAGAGGTAGCAGATAAACCTTGGTTTCACGAGGTAAAAAGGTATCTTGAGGCTCAGGAATACCCCGAGGGCATCTGTTAATGATAAGAAGTTTCTGAGAAGATTCGCTGCGAAGTTCTTCATCAGTAATGGAATCCTTTATAAGCGTAACCATGATTCGACCTTACTGCGGTGCGTAGACAAAAGCGAGGCAGAAAAGATCATGGCAGACCTACATGAAGGCACCTTCGGAACTCATTCTAGCAAACATACCATGGCGAAGAAAATCCTACGGGCAGGATATTATTGGTCCACTATGGAAGCCGATTGTTATCAGCATTCTCGAACCTGTCATAAGTGCCAAGTCTATGCTGATAAGGTGCATGTACCTCCAGTTCCCCTGAATGTTTTGACAGCTCCTTGGCCCTTTGCAATGTAGGGCATCAATATGATTGGCGAGATCATACCTACTGCGTCTAACGGACACCGCTTCATTCTGGTAGCAATTGATTACTTTACAAAGTGGGTTGAGGCAGCTTCTTTTGCTACAATGACCAAAAACGTCATGGTGCGGTTCATCCGACATAATCTGATCTGTCGATATGGTGTACCAGAGAGGATTATCACTAACAATGGTACATATCTCAATAACACAATGATCACCGAGCTCTATAAACAGTTCAAGATACAACATCATAACTCTTCTCCCTACCGGCCAAAGATGAATGGGGCTGTTGAAGCGGCTAATAAGAACATCAAGAAGATTGTGCAGAAGATGACATTGACATATAAAGACTGGCACGAGATGTTACCATTCGCTCTTCATGGGTACCGTACCTCATCACGGACGTCGACAGGGGAAACACCCTACTCTTTGGTATATGGCATGGAGCCAGTCCTACCATTCAAAGTCCAGATACCCTCTCTCAGGATTATGAAGGATGCGAGTTTGAACGAAGATGATTGGATCCAAACCCGGCTTGATCAGCTGAATTTAATCGATGAAAAGAGACTTACTGCTATTTTTCATGGTTAGACGTGTCAAAAGCGAATGATCAAGTCTTTTAACAAGAAAGTCAGACGTCAAGGATATCAAGTCGGGGATCTGGTGATCAAACGCATCATACTACCGCAAGGTGATCCCAGGGGAAAATAGACCCCTACGTACGAAGGGCCATTTGTGGTTAAAAATGTTTTCTCGGGAGGAGCTATGATGTTAACCACCATGGATGGTGACGACCTTCCTCACCCCGTCAATGCAGACATAGTGAAAAAAATACTACGTCTAATGCAAGACCCGCTAGGTTGACTGGCCTAGGCAAAAATAAGGGCTTCCCGGCGAACCAAAAGTGTTCGGGAAAAAGTAAGGGATGAAAATGATAAAAACTGTACACCCGGCAAGTCGAAAACCTGAAATGGCGACTTGGGAAAAAAAGGGTATCCCGGTGGACTGAAAACCCGAGAGGGCAGTCCAGGAAAAAATTAGGGATTAAAGCGTAACACTATGTCTCATTGGATCATCTTGCAACCAGACTTCGGTATCGACTATCAAGCTCGGACGACGCCAATCAATCTAATCCACCTTCATCCAAGTAGCAAAGTGATGAGACGCTTGAAGATATAAAGGCAATAGCAGAGTTGAAACCCTATGGGGTCGTTTCACATAGCTATTTTATTTCTTTTACACAAATTGTAATTTTCTTTCAGCGATGTTCTCTTACTAGGACGTCAGCCTCTTTGTACAAAACGCCTATTACGGGCCAACTTCAAAAATCAATACAATTCATTTTCACAAGAAATTTCAACTTGGTTTTTTTTTTTCTCTGTTTTATTTTGCAAGAATGTCCAATGATCTATTTTTGATATATGCATTTGAAAATAATTGCTGCTCATAAATATTTACATAAGGAACAAAATACGATTACTCGTAATTCCAGGAACAGGGAAAAACAAGAAGTGCCCAAATCTTACATTTACTCTTCCCATCAGGTGCAGGGATAGAGCCAGCTTGAGAACATGAGTAGTGGTACAAACACTCCCCACATAGTAAAAGGTATCCAAAGACAATGATGTTAGCTTTCCCGATCAGGACATAACTCTTCCCAGCTGAGGTTCGCAATCGCGAGTGAGTCGGTAAATTTTTCCCCAAGCATAGTTTATTACTCTCACAAGAGGAAATTCAATCTCCAATAGAGTTCATTATCACCAGCAACGGAAAATTCATCCCCAATTGAGGTATTTCCTCAAATCAGCAGATCTATCAATAGGGTGTTTCCTCTCCAACAGAGTTATTCCCTGCAGAGTTGTCTTCAGACAGAGTCTCATCCGGCAACAGAAGTAGAGGAACTATGGTTTTTTACAACAGTCAAGAATACCATTTCTCACTCTCTCCAAACAACAATCAGTGATTTATTTTCACGGACTCAGATTATTACGTTAGCATTTCATGTTCATACATCATGACATGTGCATACATTACATATAACATAGTATCATTTATTTTGAGAACATCATCTCACAATGCATCTCATGCATCACACATAACTAACCCTGTATTTCTCTCAGGAAAGACGGTCATTATCAATAATTTCTAGCAGGTCCATGATCAACAACTCGAAGCTAAACAGAGTAATCATCGGTGCGACAAAAGTAACCTTACCAGGTTTCCTTTGCAGTTTTACCCAAACTCATTCCGAAGCAGCCCTACTATCCAGGCTTTCATAGCAAAGTAACCCCAATATCCAGGTTCCTTCTCATATCCCTACTATCCAGGCTTTCATATCGAAGTAACCCTACTACCCAGGTTCCTTCTCACAGACCTACTATCCAGGATTTTATATCGAGGTAACCCTACTCTCCAGGTTCCTTCTCACAACCCTACTATCCAGGCTTTCATATCGAAGTACCCCTACTACCCAGGTTCCTTCTCACAACCCTACTATCTAGGCTTTCATGTCGAAGTAACCCTACTATCCAGGTTCCTTCTCCTAACCTTACTATCCGGGTTCAGCCCTACCATCCAGATAACAGTCTGCAACACTGTAAGACCGGGACCCAATCAAATACAATTGGTTTCACATTTCCCCAGAAAGTCACAATGCAGCATATACCCCAACCAGAAACGCGGTCCACTCCCGCTTCTTCAACAAAATTATTCCCCAGTAGAGTAACGGACAACTGAAGCTCCTAAAACTCTATTTCTCCCAATATAGAGACCAACATTCCCCCAACAAAGTCCTCCTCAACAACGGGTATATGGATTCTCGCAAAGGAATCTCTTGTGCGATCGACACTTCCTCGGATGGCATCTTTAAGCCCATATCCGAAGATTTTCTAGCAACTACCAAATGGCATCTATAAGCCCATTCCTGATATTTCCAGTCAAATATCGCTTCATATGAGTGCAAATTTCTGGGCACTCTAGTGTTCAATCATCTTCCACCTTCAGATCACGAAAGGCAGACACGCCAATCTACATCCTCAGGTTTAAGAAGATTGAACATGGGTAGTTGTTGTACCCCAAAATTTTCCCTCCCATATTTCTCAACACATGGCAAGTGAGGTCCTCAAATTGCTCAAGGAAGTCCAAGAGTTGACCAGACAAACTCTCTCCTAAGGCAGTCTACCTCAAATTAGGGTTTCATTTTGCATCAAGATGCTTGAGTCCAAAGGATCCCAAATTCTCACCATTGTCCTAATATGTTCTCAAGATCATCCATGTCAAGTTTCAAGCTTTGCAGAAGAAGTTTGCTCAGTCAATTGCTCAAAGGCCTGAAAATCGACTATGCTAGGTCAAAAGTCAACTGTGGCCCACATATAGTCAAACCTCAATATTTTTGGTCAACATCCTCATTTTGAAGTATTATTCATAATTTTATCAAGGATTTATCATGATTCATCAAGTATTGCTCACAATTCATCAAAACTCAAAAGTTGCTAAATTAGGGTTTTGTAGGAAAAGTCAACTCAACTTTGACCAAGCATAACTTTCTCATAATTTATCAAAAATAACCAATACAAATCTCATTTTGAAGAGGATGCAATTCCGTACAATTCATCTTCAGCTCCCAAGTTCAAAATATACACTCACACGAAGATATGAATTTTGACATTATAGGTCATTTTGAAAAGTCAACAAAAACACATTTTGGGTCAAAGCTTCATACATGAACATGGAAGACTCAATTGAGATGAGACCAAAAGGTTTGCTTAGAGGACATCCTAAGATTTCTAAAAAGTCCAAGAACACCTCTCTAGGGTCAAAATTGAGAGAGTTATGCATTGGCCAAGTTGACATTTTTTGCAAAATTGCCAAAAGTCAAATGTGTCCAAAATTGCATTTTTTGCTAAATGGGCCTAACTTTTTATGCTTGCAATGAGTTTGTAATATGATCCACGACCCATGAGCCCTTCCACTTGTCATTATTTTATTTTTGTTATTTATTTTGATTTTATTTCATTTAAATGAAATAAAATCAATATAAAATAATGAAAATATCAAAAATCAATTAAACCTTGAGATTTTGTGCATGATTAGGGTCATTATACAACTGGTGACAAGATCAAATCCTGCAAGGCTTCATATGGACAGAAAAAGATTGAAAATGCTTGTTTTGGAAAGATTTGGTGCAAAGAATAAATCATTGATCAATCTTCATAAATGGCAAAGATTTGATACAAACTTTTACCCTAATGCACTCTATTATAGATAGTGAACAAAGGAAGACCAAGAAGAAGAGGATTGGAGGTCGTGAAAGTCACCAAGAAAACTCACATTTTTGGAGAAAAATTGTGGATCAGTTTTCAACTTAGAGGACGATTCAAGGAGATTCAAAGCCACCAATCAACTCCTGGACATCCTCTAAAGCGATTGCAAGCATCACCAAGCCTCCACGAGTCCAGAAACACGCTGCACGACCGTCACGGTTTGCTTCTCTTTCAAAATTCAATTATCACGATTCTTGCATTATAAACATTTTTTAATGGTATGTATTTGTTTGTTATCATGTTTGAAACATATTGATCTGGTTTAATTGATGTTTGAGTGAATATATTGACAATTGCCATTGCTAGGGTTTGGGATTGTATTTTAGGGTTTCTTGATACAGGCAAAATACGGCCAAGAATTGGATACTGGGACAATCGTGGCATCAAGACCAATCGATCCCTGGTCTTTGAATCTATTTATCATGCATATTTTTGATGTTTGAGGCATGCATGTTGTAGCGACGAACGTTCTCTGTAGGTATAGGTTATATACCTAAGACGACGGGCTGAAGGAGGAAGAAAGTGACTTGTCATCACCCTATTGACTGATTTGAATATAGCGCACACATTTTCTTTTGTTCAGCCTTATGGGAATTGTTTACATATTATGCATTGTCCTATTTCCATTAACAACTAATCATCTTGGCTCAGTTGGCAAGCCTGCAAGGGAAGAATGCATAAGGACCTAGGTTCGATCCCCAGGTCCCAACATTTGCTTCATATTATTTTTCTTTACATGTTCAGGTGCGCTAGTATCCCATGTGTCCACCATGCATCATCAGCATCCAACTATCAGATCATCAACAAGCCAGATCCAACGTGCCCACAACGAAGGTTCACCATGCTCCTCAAGTCAACGCCCCCATCAGATTCAGCGCTGACTAGGCTTGATGATAAATGGGCTTTACCAAAAATCATATCTGCACCCCTCCTCCAGCAAATTACACAGGCCCAATTCTCATTTTCTTTTCTTATTTTTATTTTACATTTTAATTTGTTTGATTATTTTATTTCTTAATTTTTTTTATAAAATCATAAAATCAAAAAATAGAATTAGATTTTTTTATCAAAAATTAATTTTGTTAATTTAATTTAATTTGGTTTAATTTAGGGCAATTTTAACCTTTTTTATGATTAAAACTAATTAGAAAATTAGGGTAAATTATTGATTTAATTCTTTTATTTTTCAAATAAACAAAATAAAAAAAAATAGGTTTTAGAATAAATTAATTAATTTTTTTCTTAAAATTAAAATTAATTAGAATTAGGCTTTTTTCTTTTTTTAATTTAATGTAACAATTTCTCTATTTTCCTAAATAAACAAAACAAAACAACAAAAACATTTTTTTAAACTAATCGCAATTAGGTTTAAGTCAAGGGTCAAAACCCTAGTTATCTCGTTTTCGATTCATCGCGCACGTATTATTTATTTTTGTCAATAGTTTTGTAACTGTTCATGGTTTGTAATAGTTTAATCTAGGGCTTTTATTTATCGCGTTTTCCCGGATTTTTTTGGCTATGTAATTAATCCCTCTCCCTGAAGCCTTGTAATAGCGTAGATTTACTTTCTCGCATTTTAATTCTCGCAAATATTTAACTGTCTAGATGTATGTTAATAGGATTGTATGACCAAATTGCATGATAATTTAATACAGTTAGAAAACCCTAATGTGCAAAGATTAAATAATTGAAACAAATCACTCACACATGTCACTCTTAGGTTATACTCTCACATCGGTTGCCTTCGTTAAATGATTATTAAGCATAAGGTGTCTTAGTGGTTTCCCTCCTGTCTAAAAAGATCAAATGTCCCGTTCAAATGTTGCCTCGGAAATGTTGCCTTGGAAATGTTGCCTCGAATATGATCTTAAGACTCTAGGGTTATTACTAAGATGTCCTAACATTGCTTTAATGACCGTACGTCCCTTTTGAATTGACCCTTACAACTCCAACGACGGTGCTACCTACTCCTTAATAGTAGGATAACACTGTCTAAAGGAAATGAGAATATAAACGATCTTTTTTTCGAGTAGGTAGATGATAATAGGTACTTGCTCAAATCAAAACTTTTCACACGTACACCTTTAAAAAAACAATTTTTCAAAACAACGTCGTCACACCTTTGAGGAGTGATACAAAGGTTATCACGAAGTTAACCCTCTTTTCAAAAAACAAAGCACACAAGCATTTTAAAAAGATGAGCAAGTACCTAAGAGCCCATGGAAAACCATGGATAGAAAGGGTGCTAACACCTTTCATTTCTATAATCTACCCCCTTACTCAGAATATCTCGAAAAAGGATTTTTTTTGTACTTTTTTCCTTTCCGGTTGGATGAAACAAAAGTCGATGGTGACTCTTGCTTACCGCGACATTTTGCAAACACAAAACGCAAAACGCAAACCAACATTTCAAAACAGTTGGTTCTGCCACCGTATCACACTAGGGTTTCACTCCTCATCAAGATGGTTGAAGTCCAAGGGTCCCAAATGCATTACATGGTCCCAATATGTTCTCAAGATCATCCATGCCAATTTCATGCCTTGCACAAGAAGTTTGCTAAGTCAATTGCCTAGATGCCTGAAAATCAACTATACTAGGTCAAAATTCAATTGTGGCCCACATACAGTCAAACTTCAATATTTTTGGTCAACATCAACATTTTGAATTAATACCCATCATTTGATCAAGGGTTGATCATGATTCCTCAAGGAATGCCCCCAAATTCATCAAAACCCAAAAGTTGCTAAATTAGGGTTTCATAGGAAAAGTCAACCAAACTTTGACCAAGCATAACTTCTTCATACTTTATCATAAATTTTCCATCAAAGGCTAATTTTGAAGAGGATGCAATTCCCTACAATTCATCTTCAGCCCCCAAGTTCAAAATATGCACTCATCAAAAGATATGAATTTCTACATTATAGGTCCTTTTGAAAAGTCAACAAAAACACTTTTTGGGTCAAAGCTTCTTACATGAACATGTAAGACCTAATTGAGATGAAACCAAAAGGGTTATTTAGGGGACATCCTAAGCTTTATAAAAAATCCAAGAACACCTTTCTAGGGTTAAAATTGGAGAAGATATGCCTTGTCAAAGTTGACCATTTTTGTAAAATTGCAAAAAGTCAAATATGCTCAAAAGTGCATTTTTTTTGTCAAATGGGCCTAGCATTTCATGATTGCATCTTGTTTGTGACATGGTCTACGACCCAAATCAGCATCCATACATTTTTTTGCTTTATTTAGTTATTTATTTTGATATTTTATTATTTAAAATTCAAATTAAATCAAATAAATGGCAAAAAATACAAAAAGATTGATTTTGATCTGATTTTTTGTAGGAATCAAATCCAATTAGGCTGGCATATCAGATCAAATCATGCAAAGGAAATTGAAGAATTTTTTTGCATGATTAGGCCTATTTTTGAAACATATCATACAAGAGCAAAATCAAATCAAATTTTTATGATTTGCCAAGATACAAATTGTTTTTGTTGACCTAATATGCTCTAGTATATATGCTGAACATAACCAATGCACAAGAACACGTATTACAGTCGTGAGAACCCCAAACCAAACTCAAATTTTTGAAGAAAAAGTGTAGGTCAGATTTTTATTTGCAGTCCAATTCAAGCAATTCCAAAGCCATTAATCTATTCCTGGACGTACTCCGAAGTGATTCTAATCATTCTCAAGCCAAAAAACATCTAGAACTGTAAGATACAGATCACGGTTTACACCCTTATAACTCAAACTCATTTTCAGGGTTTTATGCATTTTACCTTTGATTTTCTTACATAAATGTATTCATAATCATGTTTGTGATCTTTTGGATAGCCATGATTTGATTTCTAGTGCAGGAACAAGCTTACGCCATTACTAGGGTTTGGAAGCTTCAAATTAGGGATTCTCCGTAGAGGCAAAATTAGGACTGATTATTGATATCAATGAACTCAGGACAAGATTCTTAGTGGGTCTATGTTTTTAGTTCTGATTAATATTGCTTGCTTTGAATTTTGAGATATTGCAGGTCTATAGAAATGCACAAAAACTGTCACTAAAACCTATAGTCACGGAAATTGCTGTTGGTAAAGGGCTATTGTCTAAAATGATGGAACAAGGAAGAGGACAATGGCGTGTCCCAGCCTGATTGGGCAATTCAAATTTCGCACGCTTACTGGAGTTATTCACGTTCTTTTATATATTATGTATTGTTTGTATTATATTAACAACTAAACATTACAGCCCAGTGGTCAAGCGCGCGTTTGAAAGTGCAGAGGACCTGGGTTCGATCCCAGGTCCCAACATTTTGTAATTTTCTCAATATTTACACGCAGGTTCCATGCATTACGCTTCCAAGCGCTCACCATACACTTCAGTCATCCAGCCATTGGACCATCACCATAACCAATCCAGCGCCTCAGGATGCGTCTCCATGGTACACCTTCCAGCATAGCCCCCACTAGATCCAGCGCAAGGCATGTGGGCCAAGGAATCTGGGCCTTCGAATTTTCAACATTGCACCCCCTGAATTGCTCAACAATACAAGCCCATCTCTTTTCTCTTTCTTATTTTAATTCTTTTTATTATTTCGCTAATTATTTTCTTTTTACAAATAACACAAAAATCATTTTTTATCATTAAATCAAAAAATCACAAAAAACATAAAAATTATTTTTTTTCTTAAAAAATATTTTATTTCCTTAATTAATTAGTTTAATTAAAATTAGGGCAATTTAATTCCTTTTTTTATAATTTAAATCAATTAGAAATTAGGGTTTAAATTGTACATAATTCAATTTTTTCTCAAAAATAACCTAAATTTTTTCTCAATTAGATTTTATAGGTTTCTTAATTATTTCTCGTGCTTAATTCACCACGCGCATTTTTAATTCCTTTTATTATTATTGTAACTGCTCCGAGTTTGTAATAGTAATTAGGGTTTTAATTCCGCATTTTATGTTCGGTCAAAATAATTATGTATCTGTAAAAGCCCTGTAATAACTAGGACTTTAACTTTCTCGCTTTTAATTTCCACAAACTATAAACTGCTTAGATGAATGTTAATAGGATTGTATGGAAAGACTAACTGAAAATTAATACAGTAGAAAACCCTAAATGTGGAAAGATAAATTAACTGAAAATTACACTCACACATGCTCACTCCTAGGGTTTGCCCCACTCTAGTTGCCTTCGGTAAACGGTCATGAAGTATAGGGTTTGTTAGTGGTTGTCCTCTAGCCCCAAAAGATCTAAAATGACCCATTCGGATGTTGCCTCGGAAAAAGATCTTTAAGGCTTTAGGATGATTACTAACATTTCCTAACATTGCTTTTGTGATCATATTTGTCCCTTCGAATGTCCCTAAAAAACTCCAACAACGATGCTACCTATTTCTTAATAATGGGATAGCATTGTCTAAAAGGAAAACGAACATACCTTTTTCGAGTAGGTAGATTAGTTCCTAGGTACTTGCTCAAACAAACAAATTTTTTTTCACACCAACACTTTCCAAACAAAGTTTTCAAAAACAACTTCGTAGCACTCTTGAGGAAAGAAACAAGGGTTAAAACGAAGTAAAACAAAACTTTTTAAAACAAGCACACACAAGAAATTTTTAAAATGAGCAAGTACCTAAGAGCCCGTGGAAAACAACGGATAGAAAGGGTGCTAACACTTTCCCTTTCTATAATCTACCCCCCATACTCAGAAACATCTCGAAAAAGGTTTTTTTTGTTCTTTTTCCCTTTTCCTTTGTTGGATAAAATAAAAGTCGGTGGTGACTCTTGCTTAACGCGGCATTTGCGAACAAAAAATGAAAACCAGTATTAATAGTCGGTTCTGCCACCGTATCACAGAATTGGCGACTCTGCTGGGGAATAAAGTATAAAGTGGGGTAAACCTTAGGATCTAGGTCATATTTAATTACTTTCTCTTGATTGTCTTGCTTGCTTTATATTTATGGGAACTGTTTGGGTTATTTGATCCTACACCCGGATCGGGAAACACCTTTTAGGTAAGTAGCAATAAACTGTGAGGGAGCTGTGCTGGGGTATACCGACAAGGTTAAAGTAGTAGCTACGTTGATGTGGCACTTTGGTTGGTACCCGTAACCCTTGAGTCAATCAGGGAGATGTACGGGGCCGCCGCGTGGTGTCATAAAGCATCAACTGACCTTAGAACCTTTAATTGCACAACTTGGCCAATAGGACGTAGCGAGATGGCCGGCTTTGGTGTATGCCCAAGGTCGACAGATACTCGATTCTATACTCATTGAGGTTTGACTTCTGAGTTTTGTTTAATTACGAGTCAATCGCCGATTGAACAAGGCTTGGGGGAAAGATCGGTGATATTGAGGTCCCTTTAGAACCCAATTACATATTTATAGGACAGGTTGAACCAATCCATCTTCAAGAGGGCATGATCTTAAAACTCAAGCAGGCCTTAAACCTAAGGACTTGGTGTGATTTGTCTGTGTTTTCTATACTTGTGATTTATCATGACATCATAAACATCATACCATAGCATATCATACTAACTATTTCAAGGGTTTCTAGGGCTCATCTTTGCTCTATTTTGTAGGATATGGCATCCGCCCGCAGGAACACTATTCAGATTAGCCTAGTGAAGGTATCCCCCCAATTAAGGGACTTGGCAGTAAGGATTCCCGAAAGCTCTCCTTTCACTGAAAAGCATGGTCGGTTGCTCAACTTGGTCACTGCAAAACCTGATGAAGAAATGTTGAAAGTGCTGTTTCAGTTCTTTGATCCTCTGCATCACTATTTCACATTCCCGGATTACCAGTTAGTGCCTACTATGGAGGAATTTTCTCAGTTATTAGGGATACCCATTCTCAATCAGCTACCTTTCAGCGGTACGGAAAGACATGCCAAACCTGAAGAAATTTCTAAAGCTCTATCCTTACAACAGTCCGACATAGTGATAAATTGGGAAACCAGAGGGAGTGTTCAAGGAATTCCGGTTAAATTTCTGTTCGAGAAGGCTTACTATTTTTGGGATACCCTGGATCTACAAGCTTTTGAAGAGGTTTTGGCGCTTCTTGTCTACGGGATGCTACTATTCCCTAATGCGGATCAACTCGTAGATGTGAGCACAATCCAGGTTTTTCTGTCTCGAAATCCAGTGCCTACATTACTCAAGGATATTCTACACTCTCTGCATGCTCGCACTCTAAAGAGAAGGGGTACCCTCCAGTGTTGCACTCCTCTATTAGCTAGGTGGTTTATTTCACACCTACCCAGATCTACTTTGAAGAATGAACAGGGTAAAAGATGGTCTCATCGACTGATGTCCCTTACGCATTCAGACATTCATTGGTGTTCACGGTTCTCGGAAGATGTTACTATCATCGATCGCTGTGGTGAATTCCCTAATGTCCCTCTCTTAGGCATTAGGGGAGGAATCACTTATAACCCTTGCTTAGCATTATGACAGTTTGGTTATGCGAGAAGGGATGGTCCTCATGATACACTTATTCAAGGAATCACCTTCAACAATGAGAATGATGTTCAGTGTTACCGTAAAAGGTTCATACAAGCTTGGAGTATGGTATATAGGGTTGACAACAAGACAATTGGGCATAAGAATTCTGTGATACGGTGGCCAGAACCGGGACATGGTTTCCCTATTTCGTTAAGGAAGTTTTGCTGGTTTGCGTTTTGCGTTTGTTTTTGCAAAATGTTGCGGTAAGCAAGAGTCGCCACCGACTTTTATTTTATCCAACAAGGAAAGGAAAAAAGCACAGAAAAATTCCTTTTTCGAGATATTTCTGAGTACAGGGGGTAGATTATAGAAAGGGAAGGTATTAGCACCCTTTCTATCCGTAGTTATCTACAGGCTCTTAGGTACTTGCTCATCATTTTCAAAATTGTTTTCTTTGTGTTTATGAGTTTTGAAAAGTTTTTGTTTTAACTTCGATTTAACTCTTGCTTCTGTCTTCAAGAGTGTAATGAAGTGTTTTGAAAACTTTGTTTTGTAAAGGAGTGTAAATGTGAAA
Source organism: Vicia faba (assembly GCA_948472305.1). NCBI lineage: Eukaryota > Viridiplantae > Streptophyta > Magnoliopsida > Fabales > Fabaceae > Vicia > Vicia faba. The sequence continues at coordinate 307,758,515 of OX451740.1, read as the reverse complement.
AATTTGTTTGGAATGAGCAAGTACTTAAGAACTAATCTACTTACTCGAAAAAAGAATCGTTCTATGTTCGTTTCCTTTAGACAATGCTATCCCACTATTAGTGAGTAGGTAGCACCGTCGTTGGAGTTTTGAGGGTCAATTCGAAAGGGACGTACGGTCACTAAAGCAATGTTAGGACGTCTTAGTAGTAACCCTAAAGTCTTAGATCATTTATCCGAGGCAACAATATCCGAGGCAACCTTTCTGAGGCAACTATGATCTTTGGACAAAAGGACGACCACTAAAGTATCCTATACTCAATGATCGTTTACCGAAGGCAACCAAGTGGGAGTGTACCCTAGGAGTGCACATGTGCGAATGGTTCAATTTCAGTTTATTTATCTTTGCACATTTAGGGTGATCTAACTGTTTTAAAATTAATCATACATTCTTGTCATGCATCCTATTATCATACATCTAACAGTTAATAATTTGCGGAATTTAAAATGCGGAATTTAAACTACGCTATTACAAGGCTTCGGGTATTTACATAGCCAAAAACAAACCCTTTGAAAATAAAGCGATAAATGTAAATAAACGTCCTAATTAAACTATTACAAATTGTAGGCAGTTACATCAATATGATAAATAATAAAAATAAAGCACGCGAGAAGAATTAAGATCGGCGAGAATTTAAGGTTTTGACCCTTCTACCCTAATTAAAATAAAAATTGTTTTTTTGTTGTTTTTAATAAAAGAAATAAGTTTTCTAAATTAAATATGCAATTAATTAGTTAATTAAATTAATTAATAAAAATAATTACATGACCTATTTTGGTTTCTTTGGTTATTTTAGGAAAAAATAAAATATAATTAAGTTAGTAATAAAACCTAATTATTCTAATTATTTTTAAGTTATTTACAAAAAGAAATTAAAGTCTTACCTAAAATTAAAATTTAATTAAAAAAAATCCTAAATCTATTTTTATGTGATATTTATATTTGTTTATTGATAAAAAAATAAAAGTGATTAAAAGAAATAAATAAAACGAATAAAACATGAAAATAAAGATGGTCCTAGTAGCAAAAGTAAACAAGGGGGTGAAATTATAAAAAATCCCTAGGCCCGAATCTTCGAAATCTTTATGCTCTAACTATGGTGTTTTTTGATTCTTCCGTGGAACCTATGATTCAACCATCCATATCTGTTCTATATAAACTCAAACAAACGTTAGCATACCATAAAATGTGATTAAAATTAGAGATTCAAAGTTTCAAATTTTACCAAACCGGTGTTGTCAAATGGGGGGCGTGCTAGGCGTGTGATGGATTTCTCTTGGGCCTTGTAAGACTCTTTAGGACTTCAAGAGAATGGTTTGAGGCTTGATGTCAATTGAGAGAGGCCGGAACCTCGAGATATGACTTGCACCAATTCTTTGATTTTTGGAGAGCTTTTTGAAGAGCTTTTAGAGAGATTTTTGAAGAGCTTTTTGAGAGCTTTTTAGAGAGGATTTTCGTCTCTTTCAAGCTTGTATGGCTCTATATTTATAGAGGAGAATGAGGAGACAAGAAAGCATGGAAAGAATCTCCCTCATAATATTGTGTTTTAAGACCATGATCAAGATTTGAAAAAAATGCCATATTTGATGATTTTATGCCATTTTCACATGTGGATGAACCTGGACATATTTGAAAAGTTATTGCACGAAATCAATTAACATAAACCAGCATAAAACTTTCCCAAAATGGATTCACATCAAAACTTACATTATTTCCATTATTTATTTATATAATTCTGAATTTTAATGAATAAAATATCAAAATAAATAGCATAAATAGTAGAAAAATGTATGGGTGGGCTTAGAGGTCGTGGACCATGTTAGGAATGAGTTTCAAATTTGAAAAGATAGGCCCATTTGAAAAAAATCCAAGTTTGGTCAATATTTGCTTCATGCATTTTTTCAAAAATTGTCCAACTTTGACAATGCATATCTCTCTCAATTTTAATCTTATGAGGGTGTTCTATGACTTTTTATAAATCTTGAGATGTCCTCTAATCAACCCTTTTGGTTTCATCTCAATTTGATATTCCATTATCATGTATGAAGCTTTTACAAAAAGGGTGTTTTTGTTGACTTTTCAAAATGACCTATAATGTCCAAATTCATAACTTCTTGTGAGTGCATATTTTGAACTTGGGAGCTGAAGATGGATTTTCGGGAATTGCATCCTATTCAAAATGAGCCTTGGATGGGTCATTTCTCATAAAGTATGAGAAAGTTATGCTTGGTCAAAGTTGAGTTGACTTTTCCTGCAAAACCCTAATTTAGCAACTTTTGGTTCTTGATGAATTATGAGCAATCCTTGATGAATCATGATCAACCCTTGATAAAATGATGAAATATATTTCAAAATGAGGATGTTGACCAAAAATCTTGAAGTTTGACTGTATGTGGGCCACAGTTGACTTTTGCCCTAGCATAGTCGATTTTCAGGCCTTTGAGCAATTGACTGAGCAAATTTCCTTTGTAGGGCTTGAAACATGACATAGATGATCTTGAGAACATATTAGGACAATGTTGAGCATTTTGGGTCCCTTGGACTCAAGCATCTTGATGCAACATGAAACCCTAATTTGAGGTAGACAGCCTTAGAAGAGAGCTTGTCTGGCCAAACCTTGGACTACCTTGAGCAACTTAAGGATCTTTCTTGAAATATTTTGAGAAATATGGGAGGGAAAATTTTGGGGTACAACAACTTCCCCTGTTCAATCTTCTTAAACCCGAGGATGTAGATTGGCTTTCGTGCCTTTCGTGATTCGAAGGTGGAAGATGATTGAACACTAGAGTGCCCAGAAATTTGCACTCGCATGAAGTAGTATCCATCTTGAGATGTCGGGAATGGGCTTAAAGATGCCATTTGGAAATTGCTGACGAGGGGATGGGCTTAAAGATGCTATCTGAAGGAGTGTCGATTGCATAAGAGATTCCTTAGCGAGATCTTGTATACCTGTCCTTGAGGAAGATTCCGCTGGGGAGGGCTGATCTTTGTTGAGAGAAGTAGAATTTTAGGAGCTTCGGTCGTCCGTATTCCAATGAGGAAACATCTCTGTTGAATTTTAGGAACTTCGTTCGTCCGTATTCTACTGAGGAATCATCTCTGCTGACATTTAGGAACTTCAGCCATCCGTTGTTCAACTGAGGAATCATCTTTGCTGACATTTAGGAACTTCAGTCATCCGTTGTTCAACTGAGGAATCATCTCTACTGACATTTAGGAACTTCAGTCATCCGTTGTTCAACTGAGGAAAACATCTCTGTTGACATTTAGGAACTTCAGTCATCCGTTATTCAACTGAGGAATCATCTCTGCTGACATTTAGGAACTTCAGTCATCCGTTATTCAACTGAGGAATTAACTCCGGCTTGAGGAAGCGGAAGTGAACTGCGTATCTAGTTGTGTACAGGCTGCACCGCGACCTACTAGGGAAAGGTGAAACCGATCGTGTTTGATAGGTCTAGGTCTTACAGTGTTGTGGACTGCTGTTTGGAGATAAGAGAAAAGAAACCTGGATAGTAGGGTTATGAGAAGGAACCTGGGTAAGGTTGCTTTGTGAGGAGTTTGGATAACACTATGTCTGAACCGGGAAGGAACTTGGGTAAGGTTGCTTTATGAGGAGTTTGGGTAAAACTGCGTCTGAACCGAGAAGGAACCTGGGTAAGGTTACTTTGTGAGGAGTTTGGGTAAAACTTCGCCTGAACCGAGAAGGAACCTGGGTAAGGTTGCTTTGTGAAGAGTTTGGGTAAAACTGCATCGGGACTGAGGAGGAACCTAGGTAAGGTTGCTTCAGGATGAGTCTAGGTGAAACTACATCAGGAAAGAGAAGGAACCTAGGTAAGGTTGCTCCAGGATGAGTCTAGGTGAAACTACATCGGGAAAGAGAAGGAACCTAGGTAAGGTTGCTCCATGATGGGTTTAGGTAAAACTACATCTAAACTGAGAAGGAACCTAGGTAAGGTTGCTCCATGATGGGTTTAGGTAAAACTGCATCTGAACCGGGAAGAAACCTAAGTAAGGCTGCTTCATGAGGAGTTTAGGTAAAACTGCATCTGAACCGGGAAGAAACCTAGGTAAGGCTGCTTCATGAGGAGTTTAGGTAAAACTGCATCTGAACCGGGAAGAAACCTAGGTAAGGTTGCTTTGTGAGGAGTTTGGGTAAAACTACATCGGGAAATTGTAAGGAGGAACCTGGGTAAGGTTGCTTCAGGATGAGTCTGGATAAAACTACATCGGGAAATTGTAAGGAGGAACCTGGGTAAGGTTGCTTCAGGATGAGTCTGGGTGAAACTACATCGGGAAATTGTAAGGAGGAACCTGGGTAAGGTTACTTCGGGATAAGTTTGTGTAGAACTTCAGGAGGAACCTGGGTAAGGTTACTTCAGGATAAGTTTGTGTAAAACTTCAGGAGGAACCTGGGTAAGGTTACTCTGTGATAAGTTCGTGTAAAACTTCAGAATGAACCGGGGTAAGGTTACTTTGAGATAAGTTTGTGTAAAACTTCAGGAGGAACCTGGGTAATGTTACTTTGTGATAAGTTCGTGTAAAACTTCAGGAGGAACCTTGGTAAGGTTACTTTGTGATAAGTTCATGTAAAACTTTATTCAGAAATATATGAGAAAGGACCCGTGTAAGATTTTTCAGGATAAACCCGTGTGAAGCTGCATTTAGGAGAAACCCGTGTAAGATTTCTTCGTGACAAACCCGTGTAAAGCTGCATTTGATCGTTCAGATAATTACTCTGTTTAGTTTCCATAGTTAATCTTGAACTTGCAGGAAGTTGTTGATGATAACCATCTTTCCTGAAAAGGTACATGATTAATTGTATATGATGCATGACATGCATTGTATGATGATGTTCTCAAAATAAATGAAATTATGCTGTATGCAATATGTATGCGCACATCATGATATATGAACATGAAATGCTATTATGGTATGTCCCAGTTTGGGAAAATAAATCCATGACTGTTGTTGGAGGAATAAAGAGTTTCGCTCGCTGGAGATAACGACCGAAGATGATTGGGAGAATGATCCTGCAGAAGAGAATAACTCCGCTGGGGAAGGTACTGACGAGGAAATGACTCTGTGGGGAGTATATACTCTGCTAGAAGATCTGCTGATTTGGAGAAATAAAACTCAGTTGGGGATGAATTACTGTTGCTGGTGACAGTGAACCCTGTTGAGGATTGAATTTCTGTCTGTGAAAGGAATGAACTCCGTTGGGGATGATTTTCCAATGGCGACTTCACTGGGGATAATCTTTTAGACTCTACTGGGGATAATCTTCCAGACTCCACTGGGAATAATCTTCCAGTGCTGGTGATAGATAAACTCTGCTCGGGGAGAATCTTACCGACCCATTCGTGGTTGTGAGCCTTAGCTGGGGAGAATTAACACCACTGTCCTTTTATTACTCTACGGGGAGTGTAGATGTTACTGGGACGCAAGCTAAGGATATGACAATGACTTTGCATCGAGACTTTTCTGCCCCTGTATCTGCGGGAGAAGGTGCCTGCGGAGGCTTTATGGATCGAGTATTATTCCAACCTATGAGGTGCTTGGTAATTGCCGATTGAAATGACAAATCTTCTTATGGTAGGCAAGTGACGAGATGACGGGACATAGTCATACACTTTAATCCCTAACTTTTGCCTGGACTGTCTTTTCAGATTTTCAGTCCACCGGGATACCCTTTTTTCCCCAAGCCGCCTTTTCAGGTTTTTAACATGCCGGGTGTACAAATCTTTTTGTTTTTATCCCTAATTTTGCCCGAACCTTTTTGGTTCGTCGGGATGCCCTTATTTTTTCCTAGGTGTGTCAACCTAGCGGGTCTTGTTCATGCGCAGTATTTTCTGACCATGTCCACGCTCTCAGAGCGTAGGGTGTTATCACTGTCGCTAGTGTCGTGTTGCCATGCTACCAGAAGATGTTCGTTTGATCATGCAAGATTCGTTGCGGGAATCAATGTCTAATGCCCCAAGTGACTCAGATGGAGATTTACCCCTGGCTATTTGGCATCTTTGAGAGATTCTCTGAATCTTGACTTGACTGCCCCATATGATAGACAATGCTCATGTCGTGCCCCTTGGTTGGAAGTGTTTTTTCCACTTGAGGTGACCCTTTTTATTGAAAAGGTTTTTTGTTCACTAGATATTCGTCGTGCGAATTTCTCTGCTGTTGAACAAATAGTCATATGCAAACAATGTTATTTTAAGAATGCAAAGCTTATGTCTCTTTTGAAGTTCTTTGAAAATGCAATTTTCAATAAAACAAGCGAATTTTTGTAAAATGTGATGTCAACTCAGGATTTACAGCAAGCCCTACAGGAGTCAGGATACCTTTTGTAACATTATGCTCTCAAACTAACCCATGCCTCAACTAGGACTTTTAAGGGTTATAACATGGTCTGGTTCACGGTTCAAGAAAAAAGGATAAAGGCTCAGATTTTATTTGTACCCACCCGTTCTTCGTGATGTTCTTCGATCCTAAACTCAGCTAATTGTGCATTTAGACCCTATTTTGAGTCTTTGCTCTGATATTCCAGTGATAGTTCGGATATTGACAGATTATTTTGAACAGGCAGTCATTTTGTTGAGAGTTTGTAGGACCTCTTTCTTTTTGATTTTGTTATCCCTGTCTTTTTTCCTGAACTGTTTCTTTCTTGTGATTACAGTCAGCAGGATGCCCCAGTTTTTTTTCTTAAGCCCCTTACATAGGTTTTGACTTAATTTTTATTTGGAGGGATAACAACTGCCTGTCCTGACAATTATAGGGAACCATCACCGTCTTTTAGTTTGGGAGAACGTCTTTGATGCCATTCATTGTGCACCTGGACTAACTGAGAAAACTACCCTGCCCCAGGTTGTGATTAAGGGTTTTAATTTGTGTGAAAAGAAAAACTCCAACTTCTTTGGCTCAAAGGGGTTGACTAGGGATTATCTTCCTTATAACTCCACTGTTTAGGATTTGAAACAACGCCTGTACATAGTCAGCGGGGTCTATTCAAAAGCATACTGTAGAGATTGTGGTATCATTTTCGTCATCCTCCCTCTAAAGGCTTAGAGTTTTTTAATCGAGAGTTGAACATCACAAAAAGGAAATATGAAGCAATTTATACATAGTGAAAACAATTAATTCAAATCAGACACGTGTAATGCATTAATGAAATAAAAATGTTTGACATGACAATAGTTGTTTGAATAAGCAAAGAAAAATACAACTTCAGAATTCAAATGAACAAAAGTGGTTTCAATCCTAGCCATATTTTGGCAAGGGAGCAGTGATCACACTAGGAGTCTCAGGAGGGTCGAATTCGATCTCCTTAGCGTCAATCATATTCTGAATCTTGTATTTTAGTGTCCAACAATCGTTAGTATCGTGCCCCGGGCTACCAGAGTGATAAGCACACCTTGCATCTGGGTTGTAGTTAGGAGAAGAAGTCTTAGGGTTCGGATGAGGGTTTATCACCGTAATCAGATTCATCTTCAACATGTGCTGCAATGCCTGTGACAATGGAATATTGATTTGGGTGAACTGCCTTTGAAGTCTTTCCCCCTTTGGCTGATTATTTCTTTGTTGTGGTCGTTGTGTGCGTGCCTAATTAGAGATCAACACTGCCCCCACAGATTGGTGGTAGTCTTCCTGGCTACGCCTCTTCTGGCCGTGCACAACATTGGCTTCCCTCTTGCAACCAAATGACTTCTTCTCTGTAGTCGAAGAGGTATCTTTCTGGATCTTACCACTCAGGATCCCAACTTCTACTCTTTCTCCAGTCAGAATCAGTTCGGTGAAACCCACTGACGAGCTGCCGATCAAATGATTGAAATAGGGACCAGACAAAGTCCCAAGAAACATATCCACCAACTCCCTATCAGACAGAGGGGGTTGGACTCTTCCAACAAGATCTCTCCAACTTCTGAGTGTAGTCCTTAAAGCCTTCGCATGTACCTATAAACATACCCTGAAGCTGAGTACGCGTGGGAGCAAGGTCGGAATTATACTGGTATTGATTGTAAAAAGCAGCAGCAAGGTCCTCCCAGTTGCGGACGTTAGCTCCTTCCAGTTGACAGAACCATTCAAGTTGAGTCCCTGACAGACTATCTTGAAAGAAATGAACCCAGAGATTTCTATCAGCAATATAGGGTTGAATCTTTCTGACGTATGAGTGGAGGTGTAGCTTCGGGCAGGATACCCCGTCATACTGAGCAAAGATAGGAGCTTTAAACTTGTAAGGGATCACCACCCCATATGCCAATCCCAGATCTCCAAAGTCCAACCCAGGTATCTTCTGAATTTCCATTGCACTGAGCCGGTCTTCAAGTTGCTTATATCTATCCTCAGCAGGAGGATACTGGTCTTCATCAAAGTCTGTGTCATTGTCAGGAACCACAGGGCTAGGACCCTTCTTTCCTCTTGATTCTCTCCCCCTCTAGATGAATGGTACAAATCAGTCTCCTGTTGCAAATTGTTCCCGAATCTGCGACCCATATTCAAGAGGACCACCTTCTTCTTATTCTTCTTCTTCCTGTCCTTCAAGATAAGAGTCTTCAAATCTTGTTGACTCTTGGCCAAGTTCAATAACATTTCCTGAAACTGAGCATTCTGAGCTTGAAGAGCCTTGATGGCTTGATCAGTAGGTGTTTCAGAAGACATGTTTGCTGAAATAAACAGCGAAGAAGATGAGAAACCTGTAATGGTACCTGTAATGCAATGATATATATGATATATGTGTGCAATGTTTTCAAGGATCTCACGGGGTAAACAAGAAACTGTTAGAATTTGATTGAAGAAACTTCGCGTTTGTTGAGAGTCCTTCTTCAAGAGTCAAGCTCACCATATCGAGTGGGTCATAGCCACCGACTCAAATTATCGTGTTTTGATCTCTAGATGACATTGGCTAAAGGAAAAGAAATCCCCTTTGCCCCTTGCTAGACGTTTGATTTACCATAACCTGTATCACAAACCTTTGAGATCCTTGAAATGGTTAAGGAAATGTTAAGGCATGATGTTATGATGTGTATGTTATGCGTTTAAGCAAAAGTACGAGGTAATGTAAACAAGTAAATTCGGCAAGAAATCCAAGGTATTAGATAAGGACTGTAAACAAAACCTGCAAGGAACTCAAGTTGTTAGATAACAAACATGTGCAAGTAGTTCAAGTTGAAAGCACACAAGTCACACAATAGCCCTTAAATTTCAGGCTGGCATGGAGTTTAGGTATTACCCTCTTTCAGTTTAGTTGGTTCAACCTGTCCTAGTAATAGTAACCAGGTTCTAGAGGATCTCAATATCACTGACCATCCTCGATCGGTCATAATTCCAGTTTAGCAACCTTTTCTTGCGGCCAGAATCATCGCGAGAGTATGGTCTCAATGAGTGTAGCATACTACTACTTTTCTATGGCCAAGTTGGTCAATTATAGATTCTAAGGTCATTTGATGCTTAATGACCCCTTAGCAACCCCATACTCTCCTTGTTCCTCCATAAGGGATACCGGTACCAACTAAAGTGTCACACCAACGTAGCTACCGCTTCAACCGTATCGGTCTACGCCGTACAGTTCCCTCACAGTCTATTGCTACTTACCTAAAAGGTATCCCATGATCCGGGTTAGGATCTATAGTAACTCCGATACAATGCCCACAAAGATAAAGAAATCAAATCAAACAATAGAAAACAATATGATGAACTATTCCTAAGGTACACCCCACTTATTAGCTCCCCAGCAGAGTCGCCAGTTCTCTGATACGGTGGCCAGAACCGGGAAGTGGTTTCCCTATTTTGTTAAGGAAGTATTGCTGGTTTGCGTTTTGCGTTTGTTTTCGCAAAATGTCGCGGTAAGCAAGAGTCGCCACCGACTTTTATTTTATCCAACAAGGAAAGGAAAAAAACACAGAAAAATTCCTTTTTCGAGATATTTCTGAGCACGGGGGGTAGATTATAGAAAGGGAAGGTATTATCACCCTTTTTATCCGTAGTTATCTACAGGCTCTTAGGTACTTTCTCATCATTTTCAAAATTGTTTTCTTTGTGTTTGTGAGTTTTGAAAAGTTTTTGTTTTAACTTCGATTTAACTCCTGCTTCTGTCTTCAAGAGTGTAATGAAGTGTTTTGAAAACATTGTTTTGTAAAGCAGTGTAAATGTGAAAATTTGTTTGGAATGAGCAAGTACTTAAGAACTAATCTACCTATTCGAAAAAAGAATCGTTCTATGTTCGTTTCCTTTAGATAATTCTATCCCACTATTAGTGAGTAGGTAGCACCGTCGTTGGAGTTTTGAGGGTCAATTCGAAAGGGACGTACGGTCACTAAAGAAATGTTAGGACGTCTTAGTAGTAACACTAAAGTCTTAGATCATTTATCCGAGGCAAAAATATCCGAGGCAACCTTTCCGAGGCAACTATGATCTTTGGACAAAAGGACGACCACTAAAGCATCCTATACTCAATGACCGTTTACCGAAGGCAACCAAGTGGGAGTGTACCCTAGGAGTGCACATGTGTGAATGATTCAATTTCAGTTTATTTATCTTTGCACATTTAGGGTGATCTAACTGTTTTAAAATTAATCATACATTCTTGTCATGCATCCTATTATCATACATCTAACAGTTAATAATTTGCGGAATTTAAACTACACTATTACAAGGCTTCAGGTATTTACATAGCCAAAAACAAACCCTTTGAAAATAAAGCGATAAATGTAAATAAACGTCCTAATTAAACTATTACAAACTATAGGCAGTTACATCAATATGGTAAATAATAAAAATAAAGCGCGCGAGAAGAATTAAGATCGACGAGAATTTAAGATTTTGACCCTTCTAACCTAATTAAAAGAAAAATTGTTTTTTTGTTGTTTTTAATAAAAGAAATAAGTTTTCTAAATTAAATATGAAATTAATTAGTTAATTAAATTAATTAATAAAAATAATTACATGACCTATTTTGGTTTCTTTGGTTATTTTAGGAAAAAATAAAATATAATTAAGTTAGTAATAAAACCTATTTATTCTAATTATTTTTAAGTTATTTACAAAAAGAAATTAAAGTCTTACCTAAAATTAAAATTTAATTAAGAAAAAATCCCAAATCTATTTTTATGTGATTTTTATATTTGTTTATTGATAAAAAAATAAAAGGGATTAAAAGAAATAAATAAAACGAATAAAACATGAAAATAAAGATGGGCCTAGTAGCAAAAGTAAACAGGGGGGTGCAATCATCAGAAATCCCTAGGCCCGAATCTTCGAAAGCTTCATTCTTTAACTATGGTGTTTTTTGATTCTTGCGTGGAATCTATGATTCAACCATCTATAACTGTTCTATATAAACTCAAACAAACGTTAGCATACCATAAAATGTGATTAAAATTAGAGATTCAAAGTTTAAAATTTTACCAAACCGGTGTTGTCAAATGGGGGGCGTGCTAGGCGTGTGATGGATTTCTCTTGGGCCTTGTAAGACTCTTGATGACTTCAAGAGAATGGTTTGAGGCTTGATGTCAATTGAGAGAGACCGGAACCTCGAGATATGACTTGCACCAATTCTTTGATTTTTGGAAAGCTTTTTGAAGAGCTTTTAGAGAGCTTTTTGAGAGCTTTTTAGAGAGTATTTTCGTCCCTTTCAAGCTTGTATGGCTCTATATTTATAGAGGAGAATGAGGAGACAAGAAAGCATTGAAAGAATCTCCCTCATAATGTTGTGTTTTAAGACCATGATCAAGATTTGAAAAAATTGCTATATTTGAAAATTTTATGCCATTTTCATACATGGATGAACCTGGACATATTTGAAAAGTTATTGCACGAAATCAATTGACATAAACCAGCATAAAACTTTCCCAAAACGGATTCACATCAAAATTTACATTATTTCCATTATTTATTTATTTAATTCTAAATTTTAATGAATAAAATATCAAAATAAATAGCATAAATAGTAGAAAAATGTATGGGTGGGCTTAGAGGTCGTGGAACATGTTAGGAATGAGTTTCAAACTTGAAAAGATAGGCCCATTTGGAAAAAATCCAAGTTTGGTCAATATTTGCTTCATGCATTTTTTCAAAAATTATCCAACTTTGACAATGCACATCTCTCTCAATTTTAACCTTATGAGGGTGTTATTTGACTTTTTAGAAAGCTTGAGATGTACTCTAATCAACCCTTTTGGTCTCATCTCAATTTCATATTCCATGCTCATGTATGAAGCTTTGACAAAAAGGGTGTTTTTGTTGACTTTTCAAAATGACCTATAATGTCCAAATTCATAACTTCTTGTGAGTGCATATTTTGAACTTGGGATATGAAGATGGATTGTAGGGAATTGCATCCTCTTCAAAATGAGATTTGGATGGGTAATTTCTCATAAATTATGAGAAAGTTATGCTTAGTCAAAGTTGAGTTGACTTTTCCTACAAAATGCTAATTTAGCAACTTTTGGTTCTTGATGAATTATGAGCAATCCTTGATGAATCATGATCAAACCTTGATCAAATGATGAAATATATTTCAAAATGAGGATGTTGACCAAAAATCTTGAAGTTTGACTGTATGTGGGCCACAATTGACTTTTTCCCTAGCACAGTCGATTTTTAGGCCTTTGAGCAATTGACTGAGCAAATTTCCTTTGTTGGGCTTGAAACTTGACATAGATGATCTTGAGAACATATTAGGACAATGTTGAGCATTTGGGTGCTATGGAAATCCAGAAGGTTCCTGGGCTGGATTTTGAAGAGTTGGGTCTGGTCTCCAGGGTTGTCATCCCCCCAAAATTCAAGGCACCGGTATTTTCTAAGTATGATGGGGTCTCTTGTCCTAAAATGCATCTCCATTCCTATGTGAGGAAGATACAGCCTCATACTGCTGACAAAGACTTGTGGGTTCACTTCTTCCAAGACAGTCTGTCTGGAACACAACTGGATTGGTTCTATCAGCTGGAAAGAGCCAATATTCGTAATTGGGAAGACCTTGCTGCTTCATTTTATAAGAAATATCAGTATAGTGCAGACCTCTCCCCCACCCGTACACAACTCAAAAATATGTCTATGGGTTCGAACGAGGGTTTCAAGGATTATGCTCAGAAGTGGAGAGATTTGACTGGAAGAGTTCAACCTCCCTTGGATGACAGGGAGCTCGTGGATATGTTTCTAGGAACTTTGACTGAGCCATTCTTCAACCCTCTGATTGGAAGTTCATCGGCGGGTTTTACTGAACTGACCTTAACAGGAGAAAGAGTGGAAGCTGGAATCCGAAGTGAAAAAATTCAAAAGGATGCCTATTCTAGTGCTGCAAGGAAGCCGTTTGTAGGTAAAAAGGAATTCAGTGCCATATATAACCAAAAGAATCAGAATCGAACCGAGCACCGTCCGGCGGTAGGGGCTGTTATGATTCCCAAACTTGCACCTGCTCAGCAAAGAAATAATCATCCAAGAGTAGAAAGACCAGCTAGACAGTTCACTCAGATCAACATGACGTTGTCTCAGGTTTTACCTTAGTTGCTGAAGTCCAATCTAGTTAATATGAGGGAAGCTCCAAAGAATCTGAACACCACCTCTCCCTACTATAAACCGAATGCTCGTTGTGCTTACCATTCAGAAAGTCCCGACCATGACACCAATGACTGCTGGGCTTTGAAAAACAAAGTGCAAGATCTGATTGATGATAAGGAGATTGAATTTGGTCCCCCGGAGACTCCCAATATTATCAATGCTCCTATGCTGAAACATGGTCGGGGTGTTAATGTCGCTGAAGAAGATGTGTTTGTGACTTCTGTGGAAGAATTGGTGACCCCACTCAGGACTATCAAAGGGAATTTGCTGAAGGCCGATTTATTTCTGGGATGTGATGAAGGTTGCCACCTTTGTTCATTTCTACCGACTGGTTGCCCTTTGTTGAAGAAAGGTGTTCAGCTTCTGATGGATGAAAAAGAGATTCTATTTGAGAAGACTTCTGTTCCAACTGTTTCCTGCGAAGACGTTTCTATCATAACCATTTCCGCCAATCCTCCCAAGGCCTCCGCTAAGAGACCCGGCAGGATTACATCAGCTCAGAAGGTGACTCTGTTGATCATAACCATGTCTGGACCAATCCCATACTCCTCGGACAAAGCTATTCCTTGGAATTATGGGGCCGACGTGTATTACCACGGCGTAAAGCAGGACATGCTAGCCATTGAAGACAAGATTGCTGAAAATGCTGATTCTGACATCATCAATATTGTCGGAACCAGTAAAATAACAAGAAGTGGAAGAGTGTTCTCCCCTAAAATTTCTCCTCCGAAGACTCTTACCGGACCTGTGATCATTCCTGCTGTGGTTCCACCCAAGACTATTACTGCAATTCCAGTAATCACTCCTGTTGACCCTCCCATCACCGAGTTGGCCGAGACTCGAGGCAAAGACATATTGATTGAGCCTATCCTGAAAAAGGCCAATTCAGTAACCATACCCGAAGCTTCCAAAAAAGAAATGGAAGAAATTTTGAAGATAATAAAGAAGAGTGACTACAACGTGGTTGAGTAGTTGGGGCAGACCCCATCCAAAATTTCTATGTTGGCTTTGTTGTTGTGTTCCGAGGCCCATGCAAAGGCTTTGGTTAAGTTTCTGAAGACAGCTCACGTGCCACAAGAGACATCTGTTGATCAGTTTGAAGATTGTGTGGCTAGTCTGACTGCCAATAATGGTTTGGGTTTTTTCTATGCGGATCTGACACCAAAGGGGAGGAAGCATTATGATGCTCTTCATGTTTCTGTTGAATGTATAGGCATGACTCTGGCCCATGTTTTGGTAGATACTAGCTCCTCGTTAAATATGCTACCTAAAAAAGCTCTGGACATATTGGACTGCGAAGGCTTGACCTTGAAGCTTAGGAATATAGTAGTGAGAGCTTTCGATGGTTCGAAGAGGATGGTGCACGGGGAAGTGGATGTTCCTATCAAAGTTGGTTACCTGACCTTCGACTCCACTTTCTAAGTAATGGATATCAAACCATCATATTATTGCTTGATGGGACGCCCTTGGATACATGGGGTTGGGGCTGTTACTTCTACCCTTCACCAAATGTTGAAGTACCCAGTAAGAGGAAAGATTGTCACTGTGCATGGTGAAGAGGAGTATATGATTAGTCACTTGAACTCCTTTAGGTACGTGGAAATGGATGGCGAGTTTATCGAGACTCCTTGCCAGAACTTTGAAGAGGTACCTCAGATTATGGCTACAGCAGAAACTACCGACAGTCCTCCAAAGGTCACTAAATCTCCCTCGAAGATGGCTTCTCTCAAGGATGCACGAGCAGTGGTTGAAGAAGGTGGGTCTACCATTTGGGGTTAGCTCCCGGTTATTCATTACAAGTCTGACTAATCTGGTTTGGGCTTTACTACAGGTGCTCAAAAGGTTGTTCGTCGCGCTCGGGCTGGAGGACCTCCCCTACGCATCGACAATCCTGGGGTCAATGCGTTTGAAGACAGTGGTGGTGATTCCTACATTGACAGCCGGATCTTCCCGACTACCAACAACGGACTCAATAACTGGACTGCCAAGGACTTTGTACCGATTACTTTTGTTCAGGAGTAATTGTCTTTCTGATTTTTCGGATATGTAATTTAAAAACAATATAAACTCTATAGCCATGTGTCTTACTCGGGGCACAATGGTTCTATTTGTGAGGGTTATCATGTTTCATTTTCATATGACATTAATAAAGCATTGGACGTTTGCATACAAATTTTGCGCTCTCCGTCTTTCTTTTCTTTTATTCTGTTTATACAACTATGCTCTTACACACACTCATGTATCCAAATGCAGATCCATATCCACTATGGATCCCATTGATAACAGTTCTGCTACTGCTTATTATGACTTTGAAAATCCGATCAACCAAGCCGAGGACGAAGGTGAGGAAGATTGTGAGGTACCCGAAGAACTTGCTAGACTATTACAGCAGGAAGAAAGGGCCATACAGCCTCATGAAGAGCCGGTTGAGATAGTGAACTTGGGTACAGAGGAAGACAGAAAAAAGGTTAAGATAGGTGCAAATCTGGAGCTTAGTGTCAAATAATGGTTGGTACAGATGTTGCATGAGTATGTTGAAATCTTCGCCTGGTCATATGAAGACATGCCGGGACTAGACACAGATATAGTGGTTCATCGTCTGCCGACTAAAGAAGACTGCCCTCCGGTAAATCAAAAGGTCTGTCGTATGCGCCCTGAGATGTCAGAGAAGATTAAAGCAGAGGTTATGAAGTAGTTCAACGCAGGGTTCTTAACTGTCACCTCCTATCCGCAGTGGGTTGCTAATGTGGTTCCAGTACCTAAGAAAGATGGTAAAGTACGAATGTGTGTGGATTACAGAGACCTGCACAAGGAAAGCCCCAAGGATGACTTCCTGCTTCCCCACATAGATGTTCTGGTTGACAACACCGCACAACATAAAGTCTTTTCCTTCATGGACGGTTTCTCTGGCTACAATCAGATCAAGATGGCACCTGAAGACATGGAGAAGACAACCTTTGTTACACAGTGGGGCACTTTCTTCTACAAGGTGATGCCATTTGGGTTGAAGAATGCTGGGGAAATTATCAGCGAGCTATGGTAGCTCTGTTCCATGACATGATTCACCATGAGATAGAGGTTTACATCGATGACATGATATCCAAGTCTCAAACTGAGGGAGAACATCTTTATCATCTATAAAAGTTGTTTGATAGGTTGAAGACGTACAAGCTGAGGTTAAATCCGAACAAGTGCACCTTTAGGGTAAGGTCTGGTAAGCTTCTGGGATTCATCTTTAGTGACAAAGGTATTCAAGTAGACCCTGCAAAGGTGAAGGCCATACAAGAGATGCCGGCTCCCCGTACTGAGAATGAAGTTAGAGGTTTCTTGGGACGCCTAAATTACATTGCCCGATTCATTTCACATCTGACTGCTACTTGTGAGCCAATCTTCAAGCTTCTGAAGAAAGATCAAGTGGTAAAGTGGAATGACGAATGCTAGGTAGCCTTTGATAGAATCAAACAATATCTCCAAGAACCTCCGACTGGAGGAAGACCTTTGATAATGTACTTAACAGTGCTAGATAATTCAATGGGGTGTGTGCTGGGGCAGCATGACGAGTTTGGTCGAAAAGAGCACGCAATATACTACCTTAGCAAAAAGTTTACCGACTGTGAAACACGATACTCACTGCTCGAGAAAACTTGTTGCGCTTTGGCATGGGCTGCTCACCGACTGAGACATTATATGTTGACCCACACTATGTTGATATCTAAGATGGATCCGATCAAGTACATTTTCGAGAAGCCCGCTCTCTCCGGAAGAATAGCAAGATGGCAAATGATCTTAACCGAGTACGACATCCAATACACAACCCAAAAAGCAATCAAGGGAAGTGTGTTAGCTGATCATTTGGCACATCAAGCCGTGGATGACTACCAGTCCATGAATTTTGAGTTCCCAGATGAGAACTTCATGTTAGTAACTGACTGTGAAGAACCTGGACCAAATGAAGGACCTGAGGAAGGATCCCGATGGTCTATGTTTTTTTATGGAGCCTCAAACGCACTAGGTAACGACATTGGCGTTGTAATCATATCTCCCGAGGTCTGTCATACTCTGTTCACTGCCCGATTTTGTTTCAACTGTACCAACAACATGGCAGAGTATGAAGCGTGTATCATGGGTCTTAGAGCTGCTATTGACCTAAGGATCAAGTTCTTGAGTGTATTTGGGGATTCCTCTTTGGTGATAAGTCAGATCAAAGGCGAGTGGGATATGAAACACCCAAACGTTATCCCTTACAGAGAACATGTACTGACACTGCTGCCGCATTTTGAAGAGATCACCTTTGAACATTTCCCATGAGAAGAGTATCAGTTAGCGGACGCGCTAGCTACTATGTCGTCAATGTTCAAGGTCAGGTGGGACAATGAAGCTCCCCGAATCACTATTGAGAGGTTGGACGAACCGGCATACTGTTGTGAGATTGATACTAAGGAGGTAGCCGACAAACCTTGGTTTCATGAGGTGAAAAGGTATCTCGAGGCTCAAGAATACCCCGAAGGGGAATCTGTCAATGACAAGAAATTTCTGAGAAGGTTTGCTGCAAAGTTCTTCCTCAGCAATGGAATCCTTTATAAGCGCAATCATGACTCTACCTTAATGCGGTTTGTAGACAAGAGCAAAGCAGAGAGGATCATGGCAGACCTACACGAAGGTACCTTTGGCACTCATTCCAGTGGACATACCATGGCAAAGAAGATCCTACGGGCAGGATACTACTGGTCCACTATGGAAGCTGACTGTTATCAGCATTCTCAAACCTGTCACAAGTTCCAAATCTATGCTGATAAGGTGCATGTACCTCCAGTTCCCTTGAATGTCTTGATAGCCCCCTGGCCCTTTGCAATGTGGGGAATTGACATGATCGGCGAGATCAGACCTACCACGTCCAACGGGAATCACTTCATCCTAGTGGCCATTTATTACTTCACGAAGTGGGTTGAGGCTGCCTCCTTTGCTACGGTTACCAAGAATGTGGTGGCACGATTCAGCAGCATAACTTGGTTTGTCGTTATGGTATCCCTGAGAGAATCATCATGGATAATAGTACTAATCTCAACAACTCGATGATCACTGAACTCTATAAATAGTTCAAGATTCAACATCACAACTCTTCTCCTTACCGGCCGAAGATGAATGGGGCTGTCGAAGCTGCTAATAAGAATATTAAAAAGATCATACAGAAGATGACGGTGACATACAAAGACTGGCACGAGATGTTACCGTTTGCTCTTCACGGGTACCGTACTTTAGCACGTACGTCAACTGGGGAAACACCCTATTTTATGGTATATGCCATGGAGGTTGTCCTACCCATGGAGGTCCAGATCCCTTCTCTACGGATTATGAAGGATGCAGGTTTGAGCGAAGATGATTGGAAAGTCAGACAAGAAGTGTATCAAGTAGGGGATCTGGTAATCAAGCGCATCCTACTGCCGCAAGCTGATCCCAGGGGCAAATGGACTCCCACCTATGAGGGACCATTTGCAATTAAGAACATATTTTCGGGTGGAGCCATGATTCTGACCACCATGGATGGTGACGACCTTCCACACCCTGTTAATGCGAACATAGTGAAAAAATACTACGCATAATAAAGACCCGCTAGGTTGACATACCTAGGAAAAAATAAGGGCATCTCGGTGAACCAAAAGGGTTTGGGCAAAAATTAGGGATAAAAAATGAAAAAATCTGTACACCTGGCAAGTTGAAAACACGAAAGGGAGGCTTGGGCAAAAAAGGGTATCCCGATGGACTGAAAACCCGAAAGGGCGGTCCAGGAAAAAATTAGGGATTAAAGCATATCACTATATCCCATTGGATCACCTTGCGATCAGACCTCAATAATCAGATATCAAGCTCAAACGGTACCGATCAATCCAGTCAGCTTCGGACAAGCAACAAAGTGATGAGATGCTCGAAGACATAGGGGCAATAGAAGAATTAAAACCCAATGGGATCACTACACATAGCTGTTTTCTTTTTGTACACAATTTCTGTAATAATTTCCATTTTTACGGCAGCGTTCTCTTACTAGAGCGTTAACCTCCTTGTAAGTAAAAAGCCTATTATAGGCAAATTTCAAATCAATACAAAGCGTCTTTTTAGTACAAAACTCTGTGTTTGTTTTTTTCGTTTTTGGTTTTGTTTTGCAAAAAACGTCCAATGTTTGATTCTTGACATATGCATTTGAATATGATTACTGTTCATAAATATCAGTATATAAAACAGAAAGACAGTTACTAAGAACTCAAAGAAACTGTTACAAAACCTAAATACCGATAGTTACCCCTATCACCATGGTACAAGGGGCAGAGACAGTTGGAAGCAAAGTCATTATCACATACAAGCCAATGATACCTATATTCCCCCACAGAGCCGAGACAACCAAGGTCCGACCTCCGTATCCCTAAGCAGGAATTCCTTCCCCAGCAGGTTCCTTCAGAAATCTGATATCTGCATTCCCCAGCCGAGTTTTATAACCATGAGTAGTTTATAAAGCCATCTCCCGAACAAAGTTTATTTCTCTGATAGCGGAAGCTTAATCTCCAACAGAGCTCTTCTCTCCAGCAATGGAAGTTTATCCCCAGCTGAGTTTATTTCTCCAAATCAGAAGATCTTCCAACAAAGTATCTCTCTTCCCCATAGAGTCATTCCCCCACAGGATTATTCTCAGACAGAGACTCCTCCGAGAGAAAGTTATCAAGCAGAATGGATGTAAATCCCTAGCTAATCATCTTCGGTTACTAGCCCCAGCGGAAACAAATAACTCAACTCCTTATACTCTCCAGCAGCAATCCATGATTTATTTTCCCCAGCTAGAGAATATCACAATAGCATTGCATATCCATACACCATGGCATGTGCATACATATTATACAGCACAATCTCATTTATTTTGAGAACATCATTACTTAATACATTTCATACATCATGACATTACATGCGACTAACTCTTCACCTTTCAGGGAAAGATGCAATCAAGTTCTCACAAGTTCTCTCTGGTTCAGTCAAACCGACACTAAGGTTTCTATTCCAGTTGACGATATTTCAACACCTTTCAAGATTTTCCCTGGTTCAGTCAAGCCGACACTAAAGTTTCTATTCTAGTTTAAGATGTTCTAAGACTTTCGTCTGGGTCAGCCGAATCGCCGCTAAGATTCCCTTGATTTCTATGCCAGTCAAAGTTAATCCGAGACCTCTCCCGGGTTCAGTCAAATCGATACTAAGATTTCTCTCCCAATTGAAGACAACTCGAGACCTTTCCCTGGTTCAGTCAAATCGATACTAAGATTTCTATTCCAGTTCAAAAGCTATGAAGCCCGGAAGCTGACCAGATAATAGTCAACCAACAATACATCATACTGTTAAACCTGGAGCACGACCAGATAATAGTACAAATAGTACGAAGCCTGGAATCGACCAGATAGTGGTATATCTCAAATCCAAGCTATGAAGCCCGGAAATCGACCGGATAATATCTTAATTTCTCCAAAATACTATGAAGCTTAGAATCGACCAGATAGTGGTATATCTCAAATTCAAGCTATGAAGCCCGAAAAATGACTGAATAATAACTTGATTTCCCCAAATTACTGAAGCCTGGAGCACGACCAGATAACGGTAAAAGACACTGTGAAACCTAGAGCACGACCAGATAACAATATGAGGTACTGTGAAGCTTGGAATTTGACCAGATAGCAGTTTACTCGGACAATTACTATTGAAGCCTGGAAACGACCGGATGTTAGTATGCCTTAAATTCAAGTTGAAACCCGGATGCGACCGGATAACCACTTAATTCCTTCTGAAGCCTGGAACACGACCAGATAACAGTTTTTGAGATTGCAAATCCTGGAGTACGACCAGATAGCAAGTTTAATCTCATCTCCCCAGTAAGTCACTGTGAAACCTGGAGCACGACCAAATAGTAGTCAATCTTATTATCCTCAGCAAATCACTGTAAGGCCAGGAGCACGACCAGATAACAGTTCATTTTCATCTCCTCGACTAAGAGATGATTCCCCAGTAGAGTAACGGTCAACTGAAGTTCCTAAAATTCCATTTCTCCCAAGACAGAGACCAACATTCCTCAGCAGATTCCTCCTTAATGACAGGAACATGAATTCTCATAAAAGGAATATCTCGGGAAATCAACATCCTCTAGATGGCATCTTTAAGCCCATCTCTGACGATTCTCCGTCATATCTTCTGGATGGCATCTTTAATTCCATCTCCATGGACCTTCCGTCATCTCCTCCAAATGGAATCTGTAAGCCCATTCCCGATACTACCTACACAGTCCAGCACCATCTCAGACGAGTGCAAATTTTTGGGCACTCTAGTGTTCAATCATCTTCCACCTTTAGATTACGAAAGGCAGACAACAAATCTACATCCACAGGTTTAAGAAGATTGAACAGGGGCAGCTGTTGTACCCTAAACTTTTACCTCTAATTTCACTCAAGACATGTCTCTAGAGGTCCTCAATTGCTCAAGGATGACTATGGATTGACCCGACAAGTCCTCCTCATAAGGCAACAAGCTTCAAACTAGGGTTTCACTCCTCATCAAGATGGTTGAATTCCAAGGGTCCAAAATTCTTTCCATGGTCCCAATATGTTCTCAAGATCATCCATGTCAAGTTTCATGCCTTGCACAAGAAGTTTGCCCAGTCAATTGCCCAGATGTCTGAAAATCAACTGTACTAGGTCAAAAGTCAACTGTGGCCCACATACAGTCAAACTTCAAGATTTTTGGTCAACATAAACATTTTAAAGTTATGTCCATCATTTGATCAAGGTTTGATCATGATTCCTCAAGGAATGCCCCCAAATTCATCAAAACCCAAAAGTTGCTAAATTAGGGTTTCATAGGAAAAGTCAACCAAACTTTGACCAAGCATAACTTCTTCATACTTTATTAGAAAGTTTCCATCCAAGGCTCATTTTGAAGAGGATTAAATTCCCTATAATTGATCTTCATCTCCCAAGTTCAAAATATGCACTCATAAAAAGATATGAATTTCTTCATTATAGGTCCTTTTGAAAAGTCAACAAAAACACTTTTTGGGTCAATGCTTCTTACATGAACATGGAAGACCGAATTGAGATGAAACCAAAAGGGTTGTTTAGGGGACATCCTAAGCTTTCTAAAAAGTCCAAGAACACCTCTCTAGGGTTAAAATTGGAGGAGATATTCCTTGTCAAAGTTGACCATTTTTGCAAAATTGCCAAAAGTCAAATATGCTCAAAAGTGCATTTTTTGTCAAATGGGCCTAGCATTTCATGATTGCATCTTGTTTGTGACATGGTCTACGACCTAAATCAGCATCCATACATTTTTTGCTTTATTTATTTATTTTGATTTTTTATTATTTAAAATTCAAATTAAATCAAATAAATGGCAAAAAAAAAATACAAAAAGATTGATTTTGATCTGATTTTTTTGTAGGAATCAAATCCAATTAGGCTGGCATATCAGATCAAATCATGCAAAGAAAATTGAAGCAAAAATTGGCATGATTAGGCCTATTTTGGAAACATATCATACAAGAGCAAAACCAAATCAAATTTTCATGATTTGCCAAGATACAAATTGTTTTTGTTGATCTAATATGCTCTAGTATATATGCTGAACATAACCAATGCGCAAGAACAATGATTACAATCGTGAGAACCCCAAACCAAACTCAAATTTTTGAAGAAAAAGTGTAGGTCAGATTTTTATTTGCAGTCCAATTCCAGCAATTCCAAAGCCATTAATCTATTCCAGGACATACTCTGAAGTGATTCCAATCATTCTCAAGCCACAAAACATCTAGAACTGTAAGATACAGATCACGGTTTGCACCCTTATAACTCAAACTTGTTTTCAGGGTTTTACGCATTTTACCTTCGATTTGCTTGCATAAATGTATTCATAATCATGTTTGAGATCTTTTGGATAGCCTGTATTTGATTTCTAGTGCAGGAACAAGCTTACGCCATTACTAGGGTTTGGAAGCTTCAAATTAGGGATTCTCTGTTGAGGCAAAATTAGGACTGATTAATGATATCAATGAACTCAGGACAAGATTCTTAGTGGGTCTATGTTTTTAGTTCTGATTAATATTGCTTGCTTTGCATTTTGAGATATTGTAGGTCTATAGCAACGCACAAAAACCGTCACTAAAGCCTATAGTGACGGAAATTGCTGTTGGTAAAGGGCTATTGTCTAAAACGATAGAACAGGGAAGAGGACGATGGCGTGTCCCAGCCTGATTGGGCAATTCAAATTTCGCGCGCTTACTGGAGTTATTCACGTTCTTTTATATATTATGTATTGTTTGTATTATATTAAAAACTAAACATTACAGCCCAGTGATCAAGCGCGCGTTTGAAAGTGTAGAGGACCTGGGTTCGATCCCAGGTCCCAGCATTTTGTTATTTTCTCAATATTTACACGAAGGTTCCATGCATTACGCTTCCAAGCGCTCACCATACACTCCAATCATCCAACCATTGGATCATCACCATCACCAATCCAGCTCCTCAGGATGCGTCTCCATGGTACACCTTCCAGCATAGCCCCCACTGGATCCAGCGCAAGGCAGGTGGGCCAAGGAATTTGGGCCTTTGAATTTTCAACATTGCACCCCCTGAATTGCTCAACAATACAAGCCCATCTCTTTTCTCTTTTTTATTTTAATTCTTTTTATTAATTCACTAATTATTTTCTTTTTACAAATAACACAAAAATCATTTTTTATCATTAAACCAAAAAATCACAAAAAACATAAAACTCATTTTTTTTCATAAAAAATATTTTATTTCCTTAATTAATTAGTTTAATTAAAATTAGGGAAATTTAATTCCTTTTTTTATAATTTAAATCAATTAGAAATCAGGGTTTAATTTGTACATAATTCAATTTTTTTTCTCAAAAATAACCTAAAAATTTTCTCAATTAGATTTTCTAGGTTTCTTAATTATTTCTTGTGCTTAATTCGCCGAGCGCATTTTTAATTCCTTTTATTATTATTGTAACTGCTCCGAATTTGTAATAGTAATTAGGGTTTTAATTCCGCATTTTATTTTGGGTCAAAATAATTATGTATCTGCAAAAGCCCTGTAATAGCTAGGACTTTAACTTTCTCGCTTTTAATTTCCGCAAACTATAAACTGCTTAGATGAATGTTAATAGGATTGTATGGAAAGACTAACTGAAAATTAATACAGTAGAAAACCCTAAACGTACAAAGATAAATTAACTGAAAATTACACTCGCACATGCTCACTCCTAGGGTTTTCCCCACTTCGGTTGCCTTCGGTAAACGGTCATGAAGTATAGGGTTTGTTAGTGGTTGTCCTCTAGCCCCAAAAGATCTAAAATGACCTATTCGGATGTTGCCTCGGAAAAAGATATTTAAGGCTTTAGGATGATTACTAACTTTTCCTAACATTTCTTTTGTGATCGTATTTATCCCTTCGAATGTCCCTAAAAAACTCCAACGACGATGCTACCTATTTCTCAATAATGGGATAGCATTGTCTAAAAGGAAACGAACAGACCTTTTTCGAGTAGGTAGATTAGTTCCTAGGTACTTGCTCAAACAAACAAAAACTTTTTCACACTAACACTTTCCAAACCAAGTTTTCAAAAAAAACTTCGTAACACTCTTGAGGGCAGAAACAAGGGTTAAAACGAAGTAAAACAAAACTTTTTAAAACAAGCACACACAAGCAATTTTTAAAATGAGCAAGTACCCAAGAGCCCGTGGAAAACCACAGATAGAAAGGGTGCTAACACCTTCCCTTTCTATAATCTACCCCCCGTACTCAGAAACATCTCGAAAAAGGTTTTTTCTGTTCTTTTTCCCTTTTCCTTTGTTGGATAAAATAAAATTCGGTGGCGACTCTTGCTTACCGCGACATTTGCAAACAAAAAATGCAAACCAGTATTAACAGTCGGTTCTGCCACCATATCACAGACTGATTCCTTTCAAATATGAAAGCACCCAACCGATAGCGTCTTGATTTCTTTTGAGAACTTGAATAAGCTTTGTTTCTTCATTGTTGTTCAGGAATTTGCTGATTATTACTGGTTTCGTGTGTTCTTCATCCAAGAAAACATACTTCAAATGATCCGGTAATAATTTCAGCTCTAAGTTGATGTTATGCTCCAAGGAATTTTCTTTCAATTCTTCAATCTTAGCCTCTTTTATTGGTATTTCTTTTGCTGAGTTCAGATCTATCAAGCATTTATCCAGCTTTTTTTCCTCCTCCAGGTCAACAATATCAACAACGCCCATGAGTGCTCTCTCGAAAGGGGTTGTCAAGTGAACTTAATCTTGTATTTTCATGATTTCTTCATCAATTTCATCAAATCTAAAACATGCCCCTTTATCTTTAGGATGTTTCATGGCATCAAAGAGGTTGAAGCTGACCTCTTCGTCTTGGACACGCACTTTCATTAGACCGTCGTTAATATCGATCATCATGCGAGCGGTTTTCATGAAAGGACGTCCCAAAATTAGGGGTATGTCTTCATCTTCTTCTATATCCATGATAACAAAATCAATAGGAAATAGAAATTTATCTACATTAACAAGCACGTCTTTGGCGATACCAGATGGCTTTGTAACTGATTTGTCGGCGAGTTACAGAGTCATCCTAGTGTTTTTCATATCTAAGTCTTCAATCCTTCGTATTACGGAAAGTGGAATGAGGTTGATGCTAGAGGCTAGATCAATTAGTGATTTTACCACATTTATGTTTTTAATGGTCACTGGTAACGTGACCCTTCCTGGATCCTTTTCTTTTTGAGGAATAGTGCGTTGAGTGATAACACTGCAACTTGCATCGAGGTGTATGGTTTCTTCATCAGCGATTCTTCTTTTCTTTGTGAGAATTTCCTTCATGAAGCGTGCATATGTTGGAATTTTCTCAAGTGCCTCTGCAAAGGGAATATTGATTTGTAATCTTTTGAAGATGTTGAGAAATCAGGCGTATTGCCTTTCTTTATCCTTTTTTGTTGGAGCATGTGGGTAGGGGAGATTTTGAATAGGTGGATTGAGCATTTTTCCCTTTTCCTCCTTTGTTTGTTGAGTTTTCTGCTCTTTTTTTTTACTAGCTCCTTGTTGTTTTCTTTTTCTTCCTCCTTTTCTTCTACTTCTTCCTTGTTTTCAGCTATGCTTTATTCTTTTTGGTTATTGCTGGATGCTTCTAATATTTTACCTCTTCGAGTTGCAATTACTTTACATTGCTCCTTTGGATTTGGTTGAGGTGGGGCGATGACAGTACCTCCCTGTTGTTCTGCCAATTGCTTTGCTATTTGTCAGACTTATGTTTCAAGATTCTTGATTGAAGCGTCGGTGTTTTTCTGATTAGCCATGGACATTTTCATGAATTACTGCAAGGTATCTTCAAGTTTTGACGTTCTATCCTGTTGCTTTGTGTGTTGTGGCTGTTGATTGGTTTGATACGGATTTTCCTAGTTGTTGTCCCAGCTTCTTGCCTCATCCTTGATTGTAATTTTGATTATTTCCCCGTTGGTAGTTTTGATTATATGGTGCTGGTCTTTGTTGCTAATTTCCCATGTAATTGATCTCTTCTTCGAGTGGGGGAAAAGCCGGTTTGATGATCTCCCGTGCATAGTACACATACAGCTACTTGGTATGGTGTGCTTGTTGAACCATGCATCTCCTTAAGTTGTTGTGGCAGTTTTGAAAGTTGTTTGGTCAATTCTTCGATAGTTTGGGTGAGCAATTTATTTTGGGCCTGGATTACATCATTTGTGTCCAATTCTAGAATTCCTGGTTTCTTTTGTGCATTTCCTCGATTATACAAACTTTGGTGATCGGTGAGAGCCATTCAGTTGATAATCGCGGTTGCTTCCTCATCACTTTTTACTATCAATGAACCACCAGCTATTGCATCAAGAATGAGTTTAGTTTGAGGCTACAATCTCTTGCGAAAAATGTGAATTTGAGTGAGGTTATGAAAGTCGTGGTTTGGACACTTTCACAACATTGATTTGTAACGTTCCCAGGCTTCACATAGTGTCTCATTTACAGATTGGGTGAATGAGGAAATATTCGTTTTTGCATCCATGAACCGGTTGTGAGAGAAAAACCTGTTAAGAAAAAGTATTTCCATCACATTCCAATTTGTTATGGTCTCGGTTGGTTGGTCGAGATACCAATATTTTGCTCTGCCAATAAAGGAGTGCACAAAATATCTCATGAATATGGCTTCTTCTTTAGCTGCTGGTGCATCTAACGTGCCCGCAAGTTCATAGAACTGTATGAGGTGGGTATATGGATCTTCATGGTCCAAGCCTGCAAAAGGATTAGCATAAACCAACTATAATAAACCTGTTTTCATTTCAGCCCGCCGTGCGATTGGATTGTTGTTGAGACGGGCGAATCGCCTTGGGCTGCTTTCACAAGGTCCTTCAATGGTTTATGCTTCTGTCATGATTTTAGTGGTTGAAGCTGTTGATAGCTCAGGAGTAATTTCCTTTTTTCTATTTTTTGTTGATTGCTTTAGGTTCTTAGTGCGTCTTTTGTTCTGTCGGGTTATTCTTTCGATCTCGGGGTCAAAAGGCACTAAATTCCTTGAACTCGTACCTCGCATACACAAAGCTTTGCAATTCTAACCAAGAAATTTTAGGATAAGTGATAAATGTAAGTCTATACAGTTTTAATTACAGATATACAAACTTTAAATATGGAAGTAATCATGAGGTTCGTAATATCTAAACGCCAGTCCCCGACAATGGCGCCATTTTGATGTGTATTCTGAACAACAGTATTTTGTATCATATCCAGAGACTGGAGCGATATTACTAACACTTAGATTACCAATATCCTTGAAGTTAAAGTACGAGTAAGACGTGATAATTAAAGAGTAATGAAAATACGAAAAATAGCTTATAACGAAAATGACATAAGTGAAAGGTTTTATGGGAGATGATCTTGCAGGGACTGGTTTTCCTCTACCGTCACATATGTATCTTATTGGTATGTCTACACAATAGTTTTACGATTTTCCTCAGTTTGTTTAATTGACGATATCTCAATCTATTAAACAACTCGATTACTCATAGGATCAAGTATTTGATATGGATCTTAAACCTAATTCTATGTCTAGAAACTAGTATTTAAGTGATTCTTATCTTTTGTTCTTGAATTCAAATGCAATTTTCATTAACAATTGGATTCATTAAAATTTAGCACTATAAAGAAGATAAAATCAATAATCATGAAAATATTCTTTATACTAAAAGCATAATCAAATAAGATACATACAATTTGGTAGAGTATTCCAATCCCAAGCAAAAGAGGGTTTAGCTATCCATGTTCATGGTAGCTTGCACAAAAAGGAAGAGTTGGAGATGAATGAGCATCAATGACGATTCCTCGATCTTTGATGCGTATCCAACTCGTATCTTCAATTCCCTCTCCTAATTATCTATTACAACCTTTCTGTATTCAACTAAGATCAACTGTAATTTTTAAAAAACCAGATATCTCTCTGCAACTGATCTTGGTCCCTTTTATAGATTTCCTGGCCGCCTGAGTTTGTTGAGCGAACCATACTTTGCTCCGGGAGGCCTCTGTTTCTTCTCAATTAAGTTTTTATCTTGTAACTTCTCTTTTGAGGCCGCCAAAGTTCGCTTCGTGAACTCTGTTACTTCAGCTTTAAGGAATCAGAACTCTGGACTTCGCTATTCCTCACTTCCAACGAACTTTATAATTTTTGCTACTGACTTGGTTTCGCTACGCGAAGTTAGTCTCGTGAAGCGAATCGGCCTTTTGTTGCCTTTCGCTTTCTTTCGCTTCTAGCGAACCTGGGGTCTTCAGTTGTGTAATTTTACTTTCCCTTCGCGAGATGAGTTTGCTTAGCGAACGTTCTTTTTCTGGAATTTCGCTATAGCGAAACAGGACAATGTTTTTTCTTGTTTTCTTCATCTTATGGTCTTATTTCCTAAAAAGTTTGAGCATAGTTAGTAAGAGTACCATTTATTTGATAAAATACTTGGTTTGTATGATTAAATGCTTTAGAAAACTCGATAAATGCTCGACTTCCATAAAATACTTTTTGTCGTTTTTGAGCATTTAACACCCACATAGAGAAAGGCCACGGGGAAGAAATAACATTTAGAAGTGTCAGAGGCACATGAATTCTTTCCGCATAAAGCTGGCATTTATGGCACTTCTTTGCAAATTTGTAACAGTCAGATTCCATTGTCAGCCAATAGTAACCTGCCCTTAGCATCTTCTTAGCCATCGAATGTCCATTGGCATGAGTTCCAAAGGAACCTTAATGAATCTCATGCATCAACATGTCTACTTCATGTCTATCCATGCATCTGAGCAAGACCATGTCATAATTTCTCTTGTACAACACATTTTCACTGAGGAAGAAACTTTCAGCCAATCTTCTCAATTTCTTTCTATCTTTATTCGATGCACCAATCGTATAATCCTACGTCTGGAGAAAATGCTTGATATCATGATATCAAGGTTTCTCATCTGCTACCTCCACTGTTGTAAACACATGAGCAGGCCTATCCAGTTGCCGAACTATAATTCGAGGTATATCATTCCAAGTATTCACTTGATACATAGAAGCCAAAGTTGCCAAAACATTCGCCATTTGATTTTCATCTCTGGGGATGTGATGGAATTCAACCTTATTAAAGAAGGGTAACAATCTTCTAGCATAATCTTTGTAAGGGATCAAGCCGGGATGACGAGTATCCCATTCTCCTTTAATATGATTTACTACCAAAGTTGAATCGCCATACACATCTAGAATTTTAATTCTGAGATCAATAGCTTCTTCGAGACCCATGATGCAAGCCTCATACTCTGCCATATTATTGGTGCAATCGAATGTCAACATTACAGTAAAAGGTATATGTGATCAATGAGGAGTGACAATCACAACACCAATTCCTTTACCATAAGCATTCACAGCTCCATTAAATATCATGCTCCAGCGAGATTTAGAATCAGGACCTTCCTCGGGCAATGGTTCATCACAATCTTTTACTTTCAGAAACATCACATCCTCATCATGGAAATCATACTTCACAGATTGATAATCATCAACTGTTTGGTGAGAAAGATAATCGCTAACACACTGCTTTTAATAGCTTTTTGAGTGTGGTATTCAATGTCATACTTAGGTAACAACATCTGCCAACGGGAAATTCTCCCGGTGAGAGCAGGCTTTTCAAAAATTCACTTGATTGGATCCATTTTGGAGATCAACCAAGTGGTGTGATTCAACATATACTGTCGCAAATGTTTTGCCGCTCAGGCTAGAGCACAACATGTCTTTTCCAACATAGAATACTGTGACTCGCAGTCAGTAAATTTTTTACTGAGATAATAAATGGCATACTCTTTCTTCCCTGTTTCATCTTGTTGTCCCAGAATACAGCCCATGGAATTATCTAACACTGTCAAATCCATAATCAATGGTCTTCCTTCAACAAGAGGGAGCAAGATAGGAGGTTCCAGTAGGTATTCCTTAATACTTTCAAATGCCATATGGAAATCACATGTCCACACACAACCTTGATCTTTCTTTAACAACTTAAAGATCGGTTCACACATTGCAGTCATGTGGGAAATGAATCTGGAGATGTAATTCAAACGCCCTAGGAAACCTATGACTCGCTTTTCAGTTCTAGGTGCTAGCATTTCTTGAATTGCTTTGACTTTATCATGGTCAACTTCAATCCCTCTTTGGCTGACAATGAAACCCAACAATTTCCCTGATCGAACACCGAAGGTATATTTATTTGGATTCAAGAAAAGACGATACTTCCTCAAATGCTGAAACAATTTCAACAAATCTTCTACATGTCCTTCTTCAGTATGGGACTTAGCAATCATATCATCAACATATACCTCAATTTCCTTGTGCATCAGATAATGGAATAGGGTTGTCATAGCCCTCTGGTATGTTTCACTAGCGTTCTTCAACCCGAAGGGCATCACTCTGTAACAGAATGTTCCCCAGGGTGTGATAAACGTTTTTTTTCCATGTCCTCAAGAGCCATCCTTATTTGATTATATCCGTAAAATCCGTCCATGAACGAGAAAACTTTGAATTTTGCTTTGCTATCCACTAACATATCAATGTGTGGCAATGGAAAATAATCTTTCAGACTAGCTTTATTTAGATCTCTGTAATCTACGCACATGCGAACTTTTCCGTCTTTCTTCGGTACTGGGACAATATTGGCAATCCACTGAGGGTACATTGATGTCACAAGAAAACCGACATTAATCTGCTTTAGAACCTCTTCTTTAATTTTCCTGCCATATTTGGGTGAGTTCTTTGCAACTTTTGTTTGATTGGCGGGCACTCGGGCTTCAACGGTAAATGGTGCTCTACAATATTTGTATTCAAACCAGGCATATCTTGGTAAGACCAAGCAAAAATGTCCACAAATTCTTTCAACATTTCAATTAACCTGTTCTTCACATTGGGATGCAACAATGCTCCAAACTTGACTTACTTCAGATCTTCTTCTGAACCCAAATTGATTACTTCCAATGGCTCTTTATATGGCTGAATGGCATTCTCCTCACGCTCAAGCAACCATGATACCTCTTCCAGAATCTCATCACAGTCTTCTTCTTCGGCCCCATACACAGGACATTCAAAGTTGGGAGAGGGTGCATGGTCATTTTATTCAACGAGTTTATTTAATTAATCTGCACATATAATTGATGATTGCTTTTAGAAACTGACACATATAACAAGTGATTATGCAGATTCAATTTCAATTATTATTTATTTTGAAAGGTTTTTTCTGATTACCATTTTCCAAGGAAAAGCAAAAAAAAACACAATTTGGGAAACAAAGATACTTTTATTATTGATTTTAAAGATAAAAGAAAACAGATAAGTCCATACAATATCAATACTTTCACCTTGGGAAAAGTGAAAGATTTTTGAAAATATTAACAAAAACAAATTACTTTAAGACATGTATGCAAGAGGGAACATCAATGGTGATCCAGTTCTGAACCCTAATTCTGTGCGTCACATAATTTGGCATTTATGGCTGCTTCATCTTCCACAATGGCATTAACCCCGGAAACAGTTGGGTGAAGATAACCCCCACTACGAAAGATATCCTGATACTTGCATGCACCATATTTCAGCTTCATGTTCTTACCTTTATCATTCTTCACAGAGAATCCTAAGCCAGCTATATTCTTGTTTACAAGTGGATCAACAATTTGTCCCCATACTTCACTATGGCCATTATGCACAACCTGCTGAGCATCCTTAAACGAAGCTATAGAATTATCATTTCCTCTTATATAATCAATGGATAAAGCTTGGAACTGGGTTCCAATAGCAGCTTCATCCACTTCCACAATACTGAAAGAGGACAAATGAGATATTAATAATTCATGTTCTCTATTTATGATGACCACTTTTCCTTCACGCACAAACTTCAACTTCCGGTGTAAAGTCGAAGTGACAACCTATGCCTCATGTATCCACGGCCGTCCCAACAAACAGCTGTAAGCGGGTATAATATCCATGATCTGGAAAGTAATCTGAAACAAATGTGGCCTATATGAATAGGCAAGTCCACTTCACCAATAATAGATTTCCTTGATCCATCAAACGCTTTCACAATAATGCCACTCGAACGCATGGGCGTTCCTTGATATTTCAACTTCATGAGCATGCTCCTCGGCATGATGTTCAATATGGATCCATTATCAATCAATACATTGGATAATGAATCATTCTTGTAGTTCATAGAGATGTGGAGGGCCAAATTGTGATTCCTTCCTTCATCGGGCAATTCATCGTCGCAGAAACTCAGGTTATTACATGATGTAATGTTCCCTACCACACTGATGAATTGGTCCACTGGCATATCACTTTCCACGAAATCTTGGTCCAATGCCCTCATCAAAGATTCTCTGTGAGCAGAGGAGTTCATAAGAAAAGCCAGAATAAATATTTTTGATGGAGTCTTGAACAATTGATCTACGATCCTGTAGTCACTCATCTTTATAATCTTCAATATATCATCCACCTCTTTTTCTAGCGTAGCTCCACTAGATTCCCCTACTGCATTTTTGGGTTCAACATCTTCAACAATTTTCTTATCAGCATTAACACTTCTTCTAATGACAGGTACGAACACACGACCACTGCGGGTCACTCGGCTGGCCTCGACAATATTTTCAACATTAGACATAGGCTGGATGGGAACTTCCACACCATCCTCTAAAATTATAGCATTATACTTGTAGGGTATAACCTTGTCTGACTTGTAAGGGACAGGACCCAACAAGCTAATCACCAATGGAGCAATAGCTGGCTTGCCATGATATTCAACTTCAAAAGGGGTGGGTGTACCAAAACAAGGAACAATAACATTAACTCCCTCTTCAACATATTTAGTTATTACAGAGTCATCTCTGGAAAACATATCTTCATCTGAGGAGAAGAACTCATCTGCAGGTTCATACTTATCCTCTGACACAGTCCCATCCAAACAATCTTCAATCATATTAACATAATCATCCCTATTTCCTAAAACCTTGATGGTATCATTGTCCAACAATAACTGAATACATTTTCTCACAATGGAACAACCACGCGAATCTCTGCAGCAGATCCGACAAGATCCATAATGGTGCCTTTCTTGACCTTCCATATGGCAGAAGGTGGCATGCAACTGCACTAAATCATCATTCATATGATCTACACCAAAGATCCAGAATTCTCCTGGACATCTAAAGACCATGTTCACATCTTCCTCGTACTCTGCCCTAGGCCTTATTATATGAATGAGACCTTTATCCATCATTTCCTGAAGATCTTCCTTTATCTTGTCACAACCATGTATATCTATGCTGCAAATACCACAACTAGCATGGTCATGCGTATAGTAACTAAAATCGCAGAGGTCAGCATGCATTTTTACCAAATCTCCCCTAACCAATTTAATATTGAAAATATGGAAATCGCCTGGACAACCAGCCACCATGTTCACAGCATTTGCTCCTCCATGCTTTGGCAAAGAATTATCTTTCATGTTCGGGCCAACATCTTTAAAGGATAAGATACCAGGCCTCACCAATTTTTGTATTTCAGTTTTCAAAGGATAGCAGTTCTCAACATTGTGCCCTGGTGCTCCCTGATGAAAAGCACATGTTTGGTCTGCCTTATAATACCAAGGCAGCAATGATGGTATAGCAGGAGGTGGTCTGGTCTGAACCAACTTCTTTTGAATTAACGCCAGGAGTAATTATGCATAGCTCATAGGGATAGGGTCATCATTCTCCCTCCTTTGATTGTACCTTTGATTCCCCTGATAGGATGGTCTCTGATAAGCAATGGTGGTTGGAGCCACACCAACAACTAGAGTTACTGAGGCGACCTGTTGATGACGCTGATAATTTCTTCTAGGGGGATTAACCCTTCTCTCTTGAATAACAACATTGGTATCTCCTTCCTTCTTCTTGGCAAACCCATATGATGGCTTCTTCGTACCTCCGAGACTTTCACTTTTTGTTAGACAACCCTCTCTTACAGCCTTTTCCAAATGGATACCCATGCCCACCATTTCAGTAAAGTCACTTGGCGCACTCGCTACCATCATCTCATAGTATAAAGCACCTAGAGTCTTCAGGAAAATCTTTGTCATCTCTTTTTCCTCCATTGGAGGAATAACTTGGGCGGCTACCTCACGCCATCTCTGTGCATATTCTTTGAATGATTCCTTGTCCTTTTGGACCATGGCCCTGAGTTGATCACGACCAGGTGCCATGTCCACATTGTATTTGTATTGTCTAATAAACGGTTCTCCCAAATCGTTGAAAGTATGAATATTGGCACTGTCCAAACTCATGTACCACTTCAACGCAGCACCAGTCAAACTATCCTGAAAAAGTGAATCAGCAGTCGCTGATCATCAGTGTGGGTAGACATTCTTCTTAGATACATCATAAGATGAGCACAAGGATACGTATTTCCCTTGTAATTCTCGAATTCTGGAACTTTAAACTTTACAGGTATCTTGACATTCGGGACCAAGCACAAATCATTCACATTCTGCCCGAACAATTCCTTTCCTCTGAGGGCCTTCATCTCCCTCTGTATCTTGTCAAACTGATCCTAAAAATCATCCATTCGATTATAAAGACCCAAGCCTTCACTTGGTGGAGGAAAAGGACGATAAGCTTCATCATTAACAAATGGCACAACATTCACCGAAGGAGGTGAAACAGGAGTAACATGCACCACAGGAGGTGCATGAGTAACAGTAGTTTGAACAACTAGAGTAACTTGAGGACCAATATTAAAACCTCAGGCATAAAGTTCTCTATCATTCCCCATGGATAACCTTGAGGCATGCGATTCTAAACAATAACTAGAGCAGCAGACACAAGAACAATCGGAGCTTCAGTAGTAACTATTGTCTATTGAGGCTGGGCAATTGGTGGCTGATTCTGAGCAGCCACCAAAGATTCCATCAGAGCAGTGAGATTGGCCATACCGACCTTCAAAGCGGAAACTTCCTCGCGCAGCTCGCGATTCTCTTGTTGTAAGTTGTCCATATTCCTTCTGAAATTAGCCCGAGTATTGTACTAGTGAGACAACTTGCTGAACAAAGTAAAGAAGCTCAGTAAGACACCTGGATATGCATAATAAATGCAAGAAGCATTTACAATATGATGCATGATGTGTAATGCACATGATTTATTTTATTATTAATATTTCAAGGGACTTAAAGATTTATAGACAACATTGCAAATATCAAAGTAATAACACATTTGAAATACTAAATTTTTTTATTCTAACTTCAAAATAGATTACAAGTTTCAATGATCCCAAGTACAAGATGAAAGTAAATTCTAAAACCCTAAAAAGCAAAGTTGATGGAGATCACTCTACACGCTGACACTTCCCTGTAAGTCTGGCAATATGAGCCCTCAACCTCTGGGTTTCTTCTGCATATCTGGTGGCAACCTCCTTCCAATCACCTGAATCAGGAAGCGAGCAACCAGCATCTGGCTGAGGCTTAGGGGAAAATAAATCCCCTTGCCTCTCCATCGTCCCTACATCCCGACTCTCAAGAATCTCAATCAAGTCGTCTTTTTCCTTAAAATATGCTTTGTAGGAAATCTCTAGAGTTTGGAACTTATTCTCCCAAGATTCCTTTTCCTGCTACATCCTGACTAAAGCAAGTTGTAGCTCTTCCACATCATCAAATAAGGGAGGAGTGGTCTTCACAAACAAATCAGGTATAGGTGCTTCTCGAGAATACGACATCTTCAGCTGAATAACTCTGGCTTGTACCCACTGAAGATAAGGCTCCAAAGCAACAACCCCTCTAGGTCCCAAGTCTTTCCTACTCTTCCTGTGAATGTGACGCCAAACTTTCTCAATCTTCTCCCTAGCTTCCTTATGGTCTCCTCCTTCTTTCAGGAAGAAACTACTCAAGTGAATACTATTTGGCTTATCCCTCATCGGATAACCAAGCAGTCATCATGCAAGAATAGAGTTGTAGTTAATTCCTCCCTTTGTACCAAGAAGAGGTACATTGGGGAAAC
Source organism: Vicia faba (assembly GCA_948472305.1). Lineage (NCBI taxonomy): Eukaryota > Viridiplantae > Streptophyta > Magnoliopsida > Fabales > Fabaceae > Vicia > Vicia faba. The sequence goes on along the minus strand of OX451740.1, from coordinate 307,721,323 downwards.
TGCCACAACTGTCGACAATATCCACATCATGGTAAGTCTGATGATACAAAACAATATCTGAGTGAGTAAGTTCCATGATCTTAGGAGCCCAACAGGGTTCCTTCCTGACATCCCAGAAAGCATCAGACTGAGGCAAATGAGAAGTAAACCACCGGTATAACAGAGGCGTGCAGAAGATAATCATCCCCCAATGATAAGAATCTAGAAGATGAATAGAATAATAAGTATCACCTAACAATATAGGAACTGGGTTTCCAATCATGAAGATCCTGATGGAATTAATGTCAACAAACTTGTCTACATTAGGAAATAAGAATAACCCGTAAGCAAGTAGAGCAAATATGGCCTCAAAAGCAACTGTACTCTTCATCCTGGAAAAGTAACGAGCTTTCTCCAATAAGAACTGAGCTGGTAATCCTCTAATCTCTCCTTTAGTAATCATGCGGGCTTCAACCTCAGACTTCCACAAATGGATCAAAGCAGCAATCTAATGTGGTTTTGGCTCACCCTCCAAACCAGTAAAAGGAACACGATCGATAATAGGTAGACCCAGCAGATAAGAATATTCCTCTAGTGTAGGCATCAACTGATAGTAAGGGAAATTAAAGCATTGATACATCAAATTATAGAACTGGAACAAGGTCGAGAGAATACCCTCCTTCATCTTGAGCTTCATGAGAGTAATGATGGACCCATACTTCCTCCAAAAATTTGTAGAACACTCAATCTCGGGAATCAGACTCATCAACTCATCTATCTTGGGATCTTTGAAACTGTATTTTTCGGTCTTTCTTTTTCCAGAATCCATAGTCAAAAAGTACCTAAGATATTCACAAATGGTCAACTTTTAAGTCCCTTGAAATAAAATTTCTTCAAAAGATGCTTATGAGTTCATGGATGCATGGTGTAATAATCACACACAAGATCACAGACATAGGGTTCATAGGTTCAACGTCACGAGCATGAGGTCGAGGGTACTACCCATACGGTATGGTTTAAAAGTTATCACCTTCCGAACCAGGTTCTAGAGGTTCCCAGAGTCTATAACCTTCCTTCGGATATTACCAACTTCCTGATTAACTCGGTAATTAGTAATATTCTCTAGAAAAACTCGTCCGAGCTTAGTATCTTGTGACAACTATTTCCGGATTACTCCATCATAACTTCCGCACTACACCTAAAAGGCCAAGATGGGTTAGGTAATCTATGATCCTCAGTTTAAGTAGGCTCCCAGGTTGAAAGCAGTACGTCTTCCCTATTACTCGGTTAACGACGCCACAGTTAAAGGGCCCTCTATTGAGTGGGGGATCTCATGTCTCCTTTTTTGGGATTACTCCCTCAAAGTTAACATGACTATACCGCCCGTCCTATCTTAAGTTTGCCCAAGTCCGGGTATAGGACTTATGAGTAATCACCAAGCACCCTGAAAACTAGAAAAATCCAGGCAAACATATACACAACATATAGTATATAACACATAATAGCACATATACATATATAAACAAAGATAGGCTCAACCCACTTAGGGATGGACCAGCAAGAGGTCAATATGTCCCCAGTGAAGTCGCCATTTTTTCGGTAGCGGTAGAAATGTTGAGACTAAGCCATTAGATTGACTTAACTCACACAGATCAAAATAAAAATTACCACCGCACTTTATTGTTTCCAAAGGAATGGGAAAAAAGCGAATAACCCAAAAATAATAGTTAAGATTCAAGGTAAGGGGGTTGTTTATGCAAAGGGAAGGTATTAACACCCTAAACATCTATGGTTCTCCACATGAACCTCTTTGTAAAATCTGTATATTTTGGCTATAAAATGTTGTATAAAAATAGATGGTGGAGGTGAGAAAAGAAATATTTTTTATGATTTTTGCACCTGCCACGGTTGCAAACCTTTAGTGCCTACGTACCACCTTTCATGCAATAGGGAATCAGGGTACACGTAGTTCCTCTTTAAAATTTTAAAACAAGTGTGTTGGTTAATTTTATGAGATAAGACATCATCGTCATTGTCCGTGTGGAAAACATACTTACTACACACAATCATGAGAAAGGAGAATTTGCATCATCTCAAAATGGAGGATATGGCTTGGATTTTAAAATCAACAATGTCTCACTCAACACTCAAGTGGAAAATATATCACTTCACTACATATTGTAGAAGTATATTTGTTTGCATCACTATAAGGATTGAAAATAGTCCAATATTTTGAGAAAATTTTAAAGTAAAAGCCAAAATGGCAAAATGGTTTGAATGAGATTGATTGGCTTTTAGTATTCTCACAAAAATTTCAAGGTATTATTAAGTTGATTGAAGTTTATTTATGAAAATGTTTTGAAAATGCATGGACCTAAATTCAAGTTTATTATGAAAGTGGTTCAAGTTTAGAAACAAGAAGAGTTTTCAAAAGGAGGGAGAAGATTTTTGAAATTAAAGAAGATGAGAGGAGATGAAGAGACTATCCTAAAGTATAAGGTAAAAGCTAAGGAGAAGAACCATCTAACCAACAAGAAGCCAACAATTGACAACATGAGTCAAGATAGAATTATCATTCTTTAGATTGAAACAAAGCAAGGATACTAAACCTCTTGAGAAGACCAAACTTCAAATGTGTTAAGTCTTCACAAAAATTGGGCAGAGTAACGACTGTATACAGATGAATTCCAGATTACAGACAAAGTGTGTAATCACAATAACCTGAACACAAAACAAACAAACAACCCAATGTCTTGAGGTAAATCTCAAGACCTCCAGACAAAGTATCAATTAAGGTCACAAGGTCTTTAACATAGGCCAAGGTCTCTAATCCTAAGTCCAAGAAGTCCAATACCCCATAATGTCAAGGATAGTAACCAAATAGTCCAAGTATCATTAATATTTTTATGGTACATGTTGATTATTAAGTATCTTTAAAAGGAAAAGAAAAGCTCAAGTGAGCAAAATAAAAATGGCATAAAAGTAAATTCTCAAGTGAGAAAAAATGAAAATAGCATTAAATATAAATGCTAAAGTAAATGGTACATAAAGTAAAGAGCATAAAATAAAAGCATAAGATAAAGTCAATTGTTAGAAGTTAATGGTTAGTTGGATGACCATCTTGAAACTTGAATTTGGAACTCATTAGAGGATTGGTAGAACCAAAGACTCTCAACAACAAGTTGAATTTGCTTTTTTTCAAGTATATCATCTGTTTAAGAATCCTCAAGGCCACATTTAATGATCAATGATGTTTAAGTGATCCGCGTTGACCAAAATTGATGAAGATCCATTGGAAGATTGGTAGAACCAAAGCCTCCTAACAATGAATTTCAAGGTTATTGGATCAAAGGGTTCAAATTAACATACTTGGGCTTGCAAACATAAGTTTGGGCCACGAATGATCATTTTCTCAAATCAGGACAAAATTTAGCGCTATGTTAAGCAATCGTAAGTGGACTTATGTAGAAGTCGCACCTATTTTGAGGCCGGTCAATAGCAATCTATGTACTTCATGTTTGGATAAATGATATAGATATCATCATCCCATAACATGTAATACAATAAGAAAGGGAGATAAGATGAAGAGGGAAGGGATTAGAGTTTCAAATATCATCAACATCATTTGTCCATTTTAGTGGATTTGGTTTATCAACCTATCAACACCCAAGACCCAATGAGGTTGAAGAATTTGTCCTCAAATAATCCTCAAGTTAATATCACATGCTATTTCAAGAATTAAACAAGAATCATGTACAAAAGTTTTCAATTACAAGCATTGATCAAAGGTAAAACCCTAAATGCAAACCTAAGTCAAAAATTAGTTTTAAAATAGCAAACTAACTTGAAAAATTATGAAATCAAAACCCTAATTTCCTAAAGTTCCACAAAAGTCAGAAATAAAATTTAGAGTCCCTAGATTGAGATGGAAATTTGCTTTATAAATGCAAACATGGAAACTAGCAAGTAAAAGACTTAAACTATATGGTTTTGGAAAATAATTTGTGAAAAATATGAAATTACATTGTAAAATTCCAAAAAAATATTTTTTACGACCTCAACTTATCCAAGCACTCTAAACAACTTCACCTCTGATTTTATAGGCATGGGAAGTTATAACTTTTAATCAATTAGTGTGAATGATCAAGCAAAAACCCTAAAAAAGAAAATTAAGTTAAAAAATTAATCAATTAAATCTAAAATTTAAATAAATTTGATGCAAAATAACGTAAATGTCAAGAAAATTCTAAGGATCAGAAATCATATTTTTCTTGAATTTTATCGCAAAAGAAAAAAAGAAATGGAAATTATTTACACAATTCATCCAAGAAAATAAAGAAAAAATGACATGTCCAACAAATGATTTAATTTGTGATCCAAAAGTTTTGTAAAAATAGGACAAAAAATATTTTCAAGTAATAAACTCAGAGAGGAGCCCAAAAATATTTTTTTATGGATATTTTGATTTAATAGAAATAGGAAAATAAAATTCAAGATTTAAAAGAATATTAAAAACCCTAATTATCTACATGAATTTACTTAATCAAGAAAAATGATTAAAAAAATGAAATAAAAATCAAAATATGAAAATATATTGAAAAAGTGGTCTAAAATATTTTTATGATAATTTTTGAAGTGAAGAAAATATTAAAAGAAAATTGGAGAAAAACAAAGAAAATTAATATGCAAATGCTATTTACACCTGTTATTAACCAAATACGCTGTAAAATGCATCAAAGGCCATGTTCAACCAGGGACTGCCATGCAGTCATACCAAGTTGCCATATTATTTTCGTTTTCCAGTTTTGAAACATCATTTTCAGGCCACGATAACTCACACATCTCTTGATGAAAATAAAAAATTCCAACACCAAAGTTCAAGAAGGAAATTAGTAGAATATGATAGAATCGAAAATTTTATGAAATGATGCATTGATGAGTGAGAAAAACACGCGCGGATATGACTGCATGAACACTTTTTTTATTTGAACATTTTAACAAACAATTTTATGATTCACAAATCTCTTTCAATTCTCCACCAAATCACTCGATCCAAAGACCAAAATTGACACAAAAATGCAAGGATTATGAATATGCTCTTGGATTTTTCAAAAGGTTCGTGAATTTAAACAACACGCAAGGCTGTAGTAAGAGTGAGAAATATGTATTATCTACCTTGAAGCGAATTTGATGGTGCTTGAGCTCAAATAAAGAGCAATTAATGGAGATAAGCTTACTTTGAATATTCAGGGATGATAGATGAAGAGAGATGTGGAGGAAAGCTTGCTTTGATCTGGAGGAAATTTGCTTGATAATGGTGGAAGTGAAGCTTGAAATTTAAAGAGAGAGAAGAGAGCTCCGTGAGAGAGATGCTTGCTTAATGATTTTCTTCCTCCAACCCTTTGCTTTTTGAATCACTTGTCTTTTATAGAGTGTGAAAAGAGAGAGTGAGGAAAAATAAGAGAAACGAGGAGTGAGTATTGAGGTGCTGCGTTTTGTGTTGGTTTGAGATGAAAAAGTGTGCATTTTTTATAAGTGAGAGAGGTTGGGGTGTGAGCTGGCAAGTTGAACCTTGTTGCTACAAAGTTTTCCATGCATTCCCATGCGCATATTGCCATTTCATGAACATATATTTACCTATTTATATCTCTCTCCACAATGCATGAAATGTCACAAAGTTTGAATCCCAAATTAAGAGGACATTTCATACTCCAACTTTCATGTTCAATTTTTTTCAAAATGAAGCTTGAATCAATGAGATAATTGGCTATGAACACATGCTTACAAATTGCTTGATGAAATTCCAGGCCTGACTGGGCATCCTGCACACGTGTGAGGCCTTGTGTTGGGCGAAAATTCAGCATGCGTGATACCTTCTTCTCTCAATTATTTCTCAAGATGTTGGGAGAATTTGGAGAAACTTCCTGAAGCAAAGTTGTTCCTCATATTTAGGGCTTGATATTTTATGTTAGATATTTTCCAAAATAATGAATATTTCACATAGAAAAGTGATGATGAATGCGCGCCCACAACATGTTTGATGAAATGCCTTACCTAGCGCGCATGACTTGCCTTGTGCTGGGCAAAATGACATTTGAAGCTTGAAAATCCTAATCACCATATCTCTGTCCACACTTAACCATTTAAGATGATTATTGAATTAAAAATGAAGATAAAACTTCAATCTTCCACTTTCATGTTGCCAACTTTTTAATTTGAGTCCAAATGGTCATTCAAAATTGAACATGAAGAAGTCATATTTTTGCATTTTTAACCAAAATTTCACTAAGTGTCTAAAATTTCCAAGCTTCATAACTTTTTTTCCTTTCATTTTTTGTACTTGTGGCCTCTTCTACCTAGTTGGAGAATTTTTCATCCTCTTTCCAGGCATATAAAGTTTGCACATTTTCATAAAAATTGAGAAAGTTGTGGCCAATCAAAATTCAGCCCTATGGATACTTAGAAAAATTCCAAAACTCCAAATGACTTTCTTGACAAGTTATCTCTAATTCACACTTACTCTTGATATTTTTGCTACTATTGACCATGAAAAATGAGAATAGGGATATTAAATTGATAGTTGACCAAAAGTTCACTTGGTCAACAATTGATTTCAGCTATCTCCTGACAAAATGACCATTTTACCCCCTTTCATCAATTGAACCTTTTCAAGCCAAAGCTTATGATCAAAATTCCAATTATATATACTCATGAGCATGTAGAGAAGTAAGGGATCAAGTATTGCTCAAAAATCCAAAGATCTCCTGATTAAAATCCAAACCATAGTTTTGATCCTCTGTGCTAGGAGATGGTGAGATAAATGCAATTATGCCATTACCTACAATATAATATTCCAAGAGACAAATATACACATCTTGAGGTTAGTTAAAAGCATACAAGTATAATATATACAATTCAAGGTGCTTGGTGATTCCCATAGGCAAACCTAAAGACAGGATGCAGTAGAAGAAAAACTCCAAACCCTAGTTTGTGATATGATTAAATTGTGATAGTATGAGATAATAAAGGAATCTTAGGGGAAACAATTGGGGTACAACAATACCTCCTTCATGAATTTCTGGTACAATGGCATTTTCTCGAGTTCTTCAAAGAACGGTATGTGGATCTCTAGCATTTTGAAAATTTTGACAAATTTCTCAAAGTCTTTCTCTTTTGTCCTTATTTGCCACTCGAGAGGGATATGGCAACTTGATTTGGTTTAGAACTCTTTGCACTCTTATCTTTAATTGCCTTCACAAGTGATACTACTTCTTCCTGCTTTTTCTTGCTCCCTTTCACTTCTAGATCTACTTCTATGATACTATCACCAAATTTTACCTCATCTTCTTTTTCTTCAGCAGCTTTCTGACTCCTTATTGCGACATCATTAACATTCTCATGAGTTTTATGATGGCCTTGTGCTTGCTGAGATAATTATTGTACAATTTGTCCCATTTGAACTTCCAAAATTTTTATTGCAGATGTGGTATTCCTCTGGTTGCTCCTTGTTTCTTCTTGGAATTGAGAAGTGTGGGCAGCCATCCTTTCAATAGCTACCTCCCACTCTTCCTTGTGAGGAACTCGTGGTTGCTAGTCTTTCCAAGAGAAGTTATGATGATTCTTCCACCCAGGATTATAGGTGTTAGAATATGGGTTGTTATGCTTCAAGATTTTTATCTCCCCAATTTAGAATATGGGTTATTCTGCTTCAAGAATTTTATCTCTTCAATTTGTTGTGGAGTTGCTAGACAATGGGAAGTCATGTATGGTCCACTACAAACTTCACAACATGCCTTCTGTGCCTGTTGAACTTGAGCTACCTGTTGAGTACCCATGTTCATTGCTTTCAGCTTTTTATCCACTTCTACAACAATTGCCTCTTCAATTTTTAGTTGTTTATTAACTTCCAACTTCAAATTAATGACTCCCTCTGGTTTGCTTACAACCCTGTCATATAGCTCCAGATGCTCATTTGCAATAATAGCTTAAGTAATCTTCTTCACACCAGTGGCTGTTGTAAAGTTGGATGAGCCATCAACTGCTGTATCAATAAGCTGCATTGTCTTCATTCGGAGGCTATTCACAAACATCTGCATTTTCTCAGTTTGATCCATGTTGTGAGTGGGACAGGCTACTAATAACCTCTTGAACCTCTTATAAGCATCACCTAGTGACTCTTCTTCCTCCAGCTTAAAATTTACAATATCATATCTTTTGCGAATATAAATAGAAGCAGAAAAGTACTCATCAAGAAAATTCTTCTCCATATGTTCCTAAGTAGTAATACTCCCAATAGGTAATGAGTAAAACCACTCTTCAGCATCTTCATAAACATGAATGGGAACATCCTTAATTTTTTGGCTTCTTCTGAGTGCCCCTCAATCTTCAAAGTAGTACTCATGGTGAGGAATCTCTGCAAATGCTTATTGGCACCTTCATTGATCTTTCTGGTGAAATATTTTTTCTCGAGCTGGCGGATGGTTGAAGGGTGCAGCTGAAAATTTGCAATAGTTACTGGTTGATTCATGATAGTCAGCCGACATGTTGGAGCATTTGCTCCTCTATAGTCCCCAAGAAGTATCTCAGGTGGTGGGTCTTCAGCCATTGGTTTTTCCTTTTCAGACTCTACACTTGAATGATCAGATGAACCTTCTAATTCTAGTCTAACTAAGCAAGCTTGTCTGCGCCTTGCGTGAAAAGTCCCTTCATTTTTTGCGTCAAAAAGAAATTCAGCAGAGGGCTCTCGCATGCAATGGTTAGAAAAAAATCAGTAATAACAAAAAAAATATATAAAAAGTACAGAAAAGAAATTTTAGTTGTAGAGCAACAAAATTAAACTATAATTGAACTTAATAGTTTGGTAGTCCATGGAAACGACGCCAAAAACTTGATCGTCAAAATGGAAAGTGTACTATTTTTCCTTTGTAGTAATACTAGGGAAATTCCTCGAATGTCGATCTCAAGGACAACGTATCAGTATCGAGTTCAATGTGTGGTTCAATCAAACAAAAACTTGAATTGGGGTTTTGCTTTATTATTGTCACTGTAGAATTAGCAGAAACATAAATTGGCTTTTTACTAATATGAGGAGCACACCAGGGTATAGTGTATAATTTATCCTAGAACAACCTTGAATCCTGATTTCTTCAACAAGTTCATAACATTCAATTATCAGCCCTTTAAATTATTTTCCTCTAAGTCCTTAGTGAGAAAACCTTTGCACATTCATCCTACATCCTAAGTGCTTAGAGATACCTGATGGATTCAAGCCTTTGTCTTAGCAAGAGTTATCTTGTAACATATAGGGTATCCCTAGTCCTATGTGATATCTACCATAGTCTAATTGTAAAAAAACCTTAACAATCACAGTCCAAATAGTTGTTAACCGTAAATCAATCCTAATTGGCCCAATCAGGAAAGCATAAAGACATTGCACAATTAAATTGAATAAGAAAAACCATGGAATTGATAAAATTAGAAATTCAACGTCATTACAAATTCAAATCAGGGACACCCCCTAGTATTGGGGGGTTTAGCTACTCATATTGTTCAAAGTAATTTCAGAATAAAAATTAAACATTACAAGTAGATGGTGAACTTTGATCTTCAATCGCTTCCCCTCATGAAAGGTCTCCGTTCTCCAACACTTGCATAGGCTTCAATCTTCAATCCTCTCAATTCTTCATGTGGAAAAAAGTCCTCTCTAATTATTATGAAACTCATCTAAATAGAAAAAACACACTTAGGTCGGATGGAAGTGCAAAAAACTCCCCCAAAACTTCAGATTTGGACAAAATAGGAAAAATCAAGAAATCAGCGTCACAGGCCAACATGGCCCGTGTTGGGGCAACACGGGTTATGTTGCCCTTTGAGATTTTAATTTTAATTTTAACTCCAAAGGGTTGTAACACGGGTCATGTTGGGGGAACATGTGTCGTGTTTCCCTTCCAACTTTTAAATTTTCAATCAACTCCCAGGGTTGTAACAAAGGTCGTGTTGCCTCCTGTAGATGGATTTTTGCATATCTTCCGAAACTCTGAGTTTTCATTGATTTGGTCCCGATTTATTCTTTTGACCCTTGAAACACTAAAACACACAACCAAAGCATAAAATGCGGTAAAATGAAATAAAACACTCGACGCTTAAAAGAAAAGAAAACTACAATTAACTATAAATAACATTGTAAATACCACTGACCAGTCTTCATCATGAAGTATTTCGTGTGTTTTCACCAGGTGCTCAAGTTTTTATCTTCAATTGGAGCATTGTTTATTCATGACAGGGGGATTCATATATTTATCTGTGGATTATTGCTGCAATGGTATATAAATTGCTTGTGTGTTATTCAAGCTTGTGGAGATCTTTTGCCTCTTATAAGAGTATGATGTCAGACAACATATTGTGACATTATGAAACTATTGGTGATCTTGACAAGGCATGTTTATCCTTAACCATGTGAAGCTGGTGGATTAGAAGTTCACATATCTCTTTGTTGATTAATGGTTATGTCTGGGAGAATTTTTTTTCTTCTGCAGATGTTAAAAGGACTCTTCAAGTCTTTTTTTTATTAAGAGATGTCATAAATGTGAGGTTCTGATATCCTGGTGAGTATCACTAAGTATAAGTGAAAGGAGAACACTTAGAAACCAGTAGAATACAACGTGTTTGAAGATGTATTGGTCAATACTGCCAAAACAAGACAATGTCTGACTGGATGTTAGGACATTATTCAGGACATGTTTCCTGCATGATCAACAAAGGTGTTTTGGTGGTTAGTTTGATAAAAAACACGTCAGTAAGCATGTTTAACTGAGCATGTGCATATATTGGGACTTGTTTTACTCAGAATAAATAGTCCAGAGATAATAAAGGCATGCAAAGTTGTTTTGGATGGTGCATATTGATTTTAGTGGAAGTTTCTCCTCAAATAACGTTTCCTTTTGAACACGATTATTTCTACACCCAAGGATCATTATTTTCCAAGTAAATGTCCAAGTTATTTATAGAGGATTCTCCTTTCCTCTCTTACCCAATGATTAGTTGTGTCCATAATTCTTATAGATTTTCTTCAGGTTTGGGTGAGCTCTGCTTGGATCTAGTTTTGTGAAGGGCTTCCTTGTCAATTTTTGGTGAAAAAGGGGGAGAGAAAGTTTAAAGGTTGCTAAGATATTCTGTCTAGAGTTTCTATTTCAGAAGTCACATAAACATATTGCATGTGATGTTCTATCTTATGTCTATTTGAGTTTGTGACTTGTGATCTGAGTTATGGACACAATTGTGACTTGGGTTCTGAGTTACCCAGGTGGTGGGTGGATGCTTCATGGTCCTCTTTTTCCACCAGTTGAAAGGAATATCTATTCGCCTGGAACAAGAATAGGCTGCTGGGTTAAGGGGGAGTGTAGGGCTATCATCTTCCTCGTTTGAATTTGTTACATCAAATATATTCAGGACTTTCATTACTTTTATCCCAAGGTTGCTGTTCCTTAATGCTGGAGTTGGTACTCATTCAAAATAATGCAAAGAAGATGTCAAACAAAGATGTCCCAACATCTTTACTGAAGACTGACTCCATGTTGTTGTACTGTTGTGAACAGTAGTTTTTGAGGATTACTATTGGTGTATGTTTTTGTTTAATGCTGTAATTTGGTTGTACTTTTTATTTATTTGTTTTAGCGAAAATTTGCAAAGGGGGGAGATTGTAAGTTCTCTAGTTTTAAGGATTGTCATTAATTTTTGTAAAATAAATAATACAACAATATGTTAGATAGGATCTATTAACTTTCTAACAAGAACAGGTTGAGCAAGAAGTCCTATCTTATGTTAGGACATGTAGAGTTGAAGAGTTTCAACATCTAGAATAACATGTCGGATAAGATGTCCTATGAAGGAGCATACGACATCGCGTTTGAGCTGAAGTGGACAGTTAGATTCTGTTATGATTTAACAGATGTAGAATATTTTGGGAAATATTATGCAACATTATAGGGTGCTGGTTTAAAGGTCGAGAAGAATCAATCAGAATATTGAAGAATATACAGTTTATAAATTTGGAGATAATTTAGGAAGATTGTATTGAAGACCTTGTTTGTAGCAGAAGTTACTGCTAATTGTTACAGTTGATATAATATACTTTGAAGGCCCAAATCCAGTTGGGTATAAGTTATAAATAGAAGTTTTTGTAACCTAGGAAAGGCACGAGTTCAAGATATAGAAATCTAGGGCTTTTTCTTTTTTCCGCTCTCTAGGAGAGTTGGTGTAAGTGAACCACTCGGGTTGTGAGATGGTCACTGTTGTTCTCACTCAGAAACTGTGAAGTAATGAGTTGGGTATTTTTCTTGGAGAAAGCTTTGAAGCAACTCCAAGTTGTGGTCTTAGTCAAGAGTATTGACTAGTGATTGTCATGGAAGTGTGTTTTCCTGTTTGTTTAGAATTGCGTTGATCCAGTCACTGTCTATGTTTACAGAGGGATTAAGGATTTGGCCTCATATCTAGGTGAGTCTTAGATATAAATCTAGGAAGGATACGATTAAGTGATTAGGCTATAAACTGGATATTTGCTACAGGGTCTATGAATTGATACTATCTTAGTGGATTTTTCCCTAGCTTGGTATGCCCGCATAGTAGGAGAGTTGTTCCGGACTGGGTTAACAATTCTGGTGTGTTGTTCATGCTTTTCAGTACCATTGTTTATTATTGATACCTTGTCGATTTGTTTATGTATGATCAGATATCCCAACATGTCATAGGACATCTGAGTTCTGTCATACCAAAATTTCAGTAGCCAACTACTTCAACAAAGAGAGAACTTTTGCTTACATTGATTCCTTCAACTGCTATTTTAGGATGGTCAACCTAGATCTTGTGTCTCATATATTCCATATGTTTGACCTTTTGCTTTGATATGTTGTTTGAAGCTCTGTCTAATGTATTCACTATATTATTGACCTTTGAATATTTGTTGCAGTTCTTTATTTAAGGCTTTTGATATGATCTCTTCATCTTAGTGCCTTTGTCTGAGAAACTATTATTGATGTTTGAAGCTTTATCTAAGATCTCTGTCAATCCTTATTAAACTCATGGCTTGTATATTTGACTTCTTTAAGTACACTGATTGACTTTCATTATATTTGCATCTTCATTATGCTAAATGTTGACTTTATGATCCTTTATAGTTTATCAACATATTGCATCTCTATCATGCTGAGTATTTGTTATGTACATTTATAGTTAAACACATGTTGCATCTATCATGGTGATCTATCTGTTTTGCTCTTTTATATTTGAGGCAAAACTTTGTTGAATCTTCAATATGCTGAGTGTCCGATATGTACTTCATAGTTCTCATCGTCGAAACAAAGGTTACCTAATACCTGCAAAATAAGGTTCCACAAATAGAACTTGTATGACCAAGTTCATTTGAGCCTTCAGCTGGTTGACCTCTGAAGCTACCGGCAGAAAACACAGAGCCGCCACCGAACTTTATTTAACCCAAAGGAAGGGGAAATATCGATAAAACCACAAGGGAATGGATAAGATGGTCTTGCGACCGTGAGGAAGGGTAAGGGAGTCGGTTATGCGAGGGGAAGGTATTAGCACCCCTCGCATCCGTTATACTCAATGGGATCCATTTTGTTTGTTTTTCTAAAAGGGTGTGTTTATCTACAACTATGTTTGCTTAAAGGGAAATGAATGGTTTTTATTATTGCGTTCATGAGGGTTTCGCGACCCTTTGCATACGTATCCAATGAAGGAATCAGAACACCGTAGTTCCTCTAGAAAATGATTGGGTTGTTTGTGTTTTTTAGTGGGCGACATTAACGCACGCGTTCTAGCAATAGGCATGGCCGGTATCGTGGTAGAACGGAGATAACATGCCCCTTGGGGAAGGTTTTTATTTGTTGAGTGTTTTGCGGGTTTTGAAATAAATTCAAGTAAAGGGTTTTTTTTGGATTTTTGATTTGTGAACGTTATGTTTTAATTACAAAAGAGAACGGTAAAGGGGGAGATTAAGAAATATCCTAATTGCTTGTTATGTACAAGTGAGCTAAAAGTCTAATCCAACACTAAAACGACCAAAACAATATTTAATTGTTTAATGGAGTTCTTAGGGGAAAGTGTTATTAAGAAGTAACCAAGCAATCAGACGAAGCAAAATTAATGGAAATACGAAGCTAAGATTTTTGTATAATTTATCTGGTAAAGAAATGGGACTAAATAAAATAACTTAAAAATGATTAACTAAACAAATATTAAAATCACAAAGATACTAAATTAATTCTAAGGTTGAACTAACTAATTAAAAAAAAACTATCCAATATAAAAAATCTACTTGACTAATTAATTGATTCTAAAACTAAAACAAAACTGATGAAACAAAAAAAACTAAATAAAGGTGCAAAACAGAATATAATAGTAAGCCAACCGGATTGGGCTTTAAGAAGTCACCAGGCCCAAATTATATCAAGCAGACTTAGTAAAATAAAAAAGGTTTTGGGCCTAAATGAATCCGGGTCGGGTCGGACCGGATCCATCCCTCTCCAAACTAAACACACAAGATGAAGAAACCCTAACACTAAAGCGGCGCAGAAGGTGCTCTCCATGTTCTCTTGATCTCCATCTCTCATCTCTTTGCTTGCTTAACCTTATTTCTATCAATTCCCGTCTCTTCCGATTCGGCAACAATGGCTATATCACTCTCTGTTTCCTACAACAACAGCCTACTCCCTCCGATCACCTCTCGGTTCTCTCCATGGAATTCATTCTTACTTCTGTAAATCTGAATGAAAGAACAAGCTCACTGAAACAACCATTCCACGATTTCCTTCTGGCTTATCTCTCAAATTGTAACCGACTCTATCCTCAAATTTCCTCAAATCCTTACCAGTCTCAAAACCTAAATCACATTAAACCCTATTAATCTAATCTAGAGGAGTTGTGTGATGTTTCAGGGCAACGCAACTTAGGGGCATGCTGAAAAAAACAAGGAGATGTGGATTTCATCGTTGTACCAGAATTTTACAAAGAAAACCAATCTCACGACAACGAAGTTAACAAACTCTCGACGATGGATACGGAACCCCGGTAAGCTTCCTCTGCCCCTCTTCTTTCTCTTCTTCGATCTACGTTCTTCTCTGAATTTTGACCTGTTGCATTTTTGTGTAGCGTTATCGTTAATTATTGCCACTGATTTGGATGACTGTTTGTGATTGTATTTTTTTTGGTTTTTTTTATGGAGTGGGGATAAGTTTTTTATGAAATGATGTTTAAACAATGGGTAGAGTAGAGGAGTTGTAGTATGTGGGGGATCGGTTTCTGAGGGAGTTAATGAATAGGATTGAAGGACATGGGGGGAGGGGGGATAAGCTGTAATGGTGGAGAGAGCAGGTTATGGAGTTTAATGGGTGAGGTTTTGAGCGGGGTTTGCAGAGGAGCATCGCTGGTACGATGAAATAATGGTTTGGGTTCAGGTTTGCTCTCAGATTGCTGCTTTTTGGTTGCTGGTTTTTTGGTTGATGTCATTTTGGTTATGCTGGCTTTCTTGTTTTTTATGTTGGCTGTGTGAAAGAAACCTCTTTGTTGGCTCTTTGGCTGGATGGTTCTCTCCCTCCCTCAAAAATACTTGTCTTTCTTGCTTCAATGAAATAGTGGCTTTATAGTGACAAGAGGATAGGAACTGGAGGGAAGAGTTATATGATTCAAAAATAACTGGTTTGCTGACCTTGTGACTTTTAGGATGCAGGTTTTGGGTATGTCCATTTTGGTGCAAATTTGGCCTGTGTTATTTTGATGTTTATATGCAGGCTGGACATAATTATGCAGACTGTTTTGCAAGGATTTTCCAGCATGGGGCAGATTTGATGGACTGGTTTTATAGCAGGTGTGCAAGACTAGATTTTGACATGGTTTTGGAATCCTTTGAAGATGATGCAGGTCTGCACATGACTGCTTTAAAATCAGGGTGTTTGGGTTGTTTTAATAGGTTTTTTTGGACTGGTTTTGGTGGTTCACAACAAGGCCAAACCCTATTCTTTTTCTCTTTTTCTCTCTATGATATAAAGCTAATTTTCTTTTTTATTCCAATAAATCTGAAGGGTTTGCCTTTGGGACATGATGACAGGGTCTTGAGGTGGCTTGCTGTTTTATTATGAATTGTTGCTATTGTTGTTTGCTACCATGCTTACAGCTGGTGGTTTTTAGCTGCTGCTTTTAGCTTGCAGCTGCTTGCAGCTGCTCTTTGTTTTGCTTGTTGATGTTGTTTAGTAGTGTTGCTTTAGTTTGGCAGCTGCCTGTAACTTTGCTGCATTTGTTTTGGTCTGTTGTTTGTTGTTTTGGCTGTTCTGCTATGTTCTATTGTGGTTTGGCAGCTTTGACTTGCAGTTGCTGTTTGCTTGTTAGCAATTTGTTTCTTTTCTCTCTTTTTGTGAACCAAAGAGAACAAGTTTTTGTGATTTGTAATTTGGGAGAAAACAAACCATGATAAAAAATAACTCCCTAACTGATTCAAAATGCAAACCCTTATGATGAGATACCAATTTCCTTTTATCAATTAAATCTTGCTTGGAATTTTTCATATGTTAATTGCTAACTTTTTTCTTTTTCCTTGTTTCATGAGCACGAGTATCGGATGGCAAGCGGGGTTGTAAGATGAAAAGGCCGAAGCTAGTAAAGAACGTGGGCGATTCTCTCCAAGAGAAAGCAACAACAATTGAAGAAGAAACACTTAATTCCATTTTTTGTTTGTTTTGTAAATAGCAATTGTAACTTGTGATTCCATATTTGTGACATGTCTTGTAACTTGTTTCAAAAGTGTAATGAACACAAAAAACTTGAATTTAATATTTTGAATGAATTGGTTGTATGAAAATTAAACAAACTCTTGAATTTTGATTGAAAGAAGTGATTTCCACTTGAATGATTTGAATGCGCATCTTGCTTTTATAACTTGAATTTCAAGAAATCATGAACATATGTCGTAACTTGTATTTCAAGCAATCATGCGCCTTATCTTTCAAAATCCAATCAAACTCTCAAACAAAATAAATGCTTAAGAATTTAATTCCCTTTCGTTAATTCGAACCCAAAACAACGGTCACTCAAACCTTATCTTCATATCACGCCTAAACCAAACTTGTACTCTTAAACAGAACTTTAACTTTGAGACTCAAACCACAAGTAACTTGCAACTTAAGCAACCCAAAACATGTCTTGATCATCATGAACCCCCAGCCTTATTTATTGTGCCCCAATTTCACAGTCGTCAACTTAAACTTCAAATTCTCGACTCAATGGCTTAGAGACTTTAAGAAGAAACTTGAAATGCGAGGAGATGAAATTCTTGACCTAATGCACTGAGCTTTGAGCCATCTTTGAGGCAGGTGAAAGAAACATCTTCACAGAAATCGAGGATCCAAAGCCCTAGCCTCTTGACCAAAAAAATAGGGAAATAAACCTTAATCCAGGCTCTGATAAATTTAAGCGAGAACCAACCTTGTAACGTGATGACAAAATTTATTCCATGATCCACTAATCGAGAACCAGGTGCGTTTCCCTTTTACCTGATAAGAAAAAAAATTAGACATAAAGAGGGAGCAACCCTAATACCTCGAACCAAAGTGCCTGATTCCATGAGATGCGGGATATGCAAATGATTGAGTAAAAAAAATGGTGCAAATGGGGTGCAAAGTTCAAAGCCAGACAAAAGCAAAAAAGATAGGGAAAATTTGGGGTACGACAGCTGCCCCTATTTGATCGTCTTAAACTTGAAGGTGAGATTGGCGTAAGCCTTTCGGAAGTTCAAGGTGGAAGATGATTAAATACCAGGACCCGAAATTTGCCCTGGAGAGATGGTGTGAGTGTCATTCATTGGTGTGAATGTCTGCTGGGAAAAGAAAAACTGGTCTTCTGGTGGACTGGTCAGGATGGATAAATATGGTTGAATAATGGTAGCTCGTACTGGGGTAACGGTGCCAATACAAGGTTCTTGAGGGAGTGAGTGGTAGAGTGACTGAAAGGATATGGTTGACAATGTCGCGATGACTGGAGGTAGGATTCATAAAAACTTAAAGATAACACGAGGGTAAAGTCTGCAGAAGGCTTACGACCCTAAGAATATGACACAACGGTAAGATCTATGGGTGACGTACGACCTCAGAAAGATGACGCGACGGTAAGATCTATAGACGATCTACGACCTTAAAAATATAACACGATGGTAAGATCTACGGACGATCTACGACCCCAAAAAAAAATATAACGCGATGGTAAGATCTACGGACGATCTACAACCCCAAAAAAATATAAAACAATGGTAAGATCTACAGACGATCTACGACCCTAAAAAGATAACACTATGGTAAGATCTACGGACGATCTACGACCCTAAAAAGATACCACAATGGTAAGATCCAAGGACGATCTACGACCTTAAAAGATAACGTGATGGTAAGATCTATGGACGATCTACGACCTTAAAAATACGATGAGGAGAGGGTAAAGTCTACGGACGACCTACGACCCTAAGAGATATAAAGTGAAGGTAAGATCTATGGACGATCTACGACCCTAAAAATATAACGTGATGGTAAGATCTACAGACGATCTACGACCCTAAAATGCGAAGGTAAGATCTACGGACGATCTACGACCTTGAAAACATAACGCGATGGTAAGACCTACGGACAGTCTACGACCTTAAGAGAGATAAAATGAGTATTGCGAGTTGGGGAGCATGACGTACTAACACCCTGGTTTATTTTAGTTGGTAGTGTAATAACAGATGTTAACTGGGAATTATGAGGATGATATTCTTTGTGAGGATGTTTTGTTGATTTGGGATTGATCTGACTCATGCTTCATACGCATTCAAAGTGTGACATGATGATCCATGGATATGCTATGCGTTCGAGGATGCAATGCAATATGTCGTGATGATTATTGTATGAAAAGTGCCAAAAACTCATTAGGTTCTGCTGCTCGTCATCTTGGGGTACCAATATGGACTGGTGCTTGAAATTTTAGAGAAAAGGGTTAGCCTTGTCGAGTTCACTGGGGATTAAATCTTGCTGAGGAGAAATGACTTGATCTGACTTCCTTCATGTGTAGGACTTTTTATGAATAACCGAAAAGAGACGTGGATCTCATCAAATGACCCAAGTTTCTCGGTGTTGGAGAATCGGGTGCTCGTTCGATTGTAAGGAGGCGACGAAGATGAAAGCTTGGTCAAGGCGACCGTTATGACTTGCTACCTGTACAGGAAGAACAACCGTTTGAATGCCGTGGCATTCCCTTGTGATGCCTTCATATCCATGTAATGTAGTGTTTCACATCTTAGCTTGTAATTATTATTGGCTTATTGTTTTCAATGCAATGCTTAACAAAGAATTTAAATCACAATTCACATACGAAGAATAGAGTAAAAGAACATAACAAATATTTTTTATGGAAGGGAAAATTTTTATTAATGAGTTTGGCCCGTGAATGGGCATTCATACATAGAAACAACTCCTAAATGAGGAAGTTGGGAAAATAAAATAAATACAGCGAGTAAAATGGCAATAAGAAAATCTCGAACTTCCGTTAAAACCGATGTTGCTATAGTTCTCGTATCCTGGGTTATCCTAGTGCCGTGCTTCCAAAGGATAATAGCCAGATTGATACATCCTGCATTAAGAGGGTGTACGTGAAGAGTCTTCAGACTGCAATCTCTCGCTTTGTGTCCCTAATTTTTGCCTGGATCGCCCTTTCGGGTTTTCAATCCATCGGGACACCCATTTTTGCCTAAGCCGCCCTTTTGGATTTTCAACTTAGCGGGTTATTATTTTTTTTCTTTTTCCTTTTTTTTAGCCCTAAATTTTGCCTAAGCCGCCCTTTCGAGTTTTCGACTTAGAGGGTCCTTTTATGCGTAGTATTTTTTGACTGAGTCTGAATTAACTGGAAGCGGAGCGTCTTCCCCATCCATGTTTGTCAAGATTAGAGCACCTCCTGAGAAAGCTTTCTTCACGATGTATGGTCCCTCATAGTTGGGAGTCCACTTGCCTCTTGGATCAGTGTGTATTGGGAGAATCTTTCTTAAGACCAGGTCACCTGCGTGGAACTCTCGAGGCCGAATCTTCTTGTCAAATGCCCTCTTGAGATGCTGTTGGTATAACTGACCGTGACAAATGGCTGCCAAGCGCTTTTCTTCGATGAGGTTGAGTTGGTCGAGTCTCGTTTGAATCCATTCAATTTCATCAAGCTTAGTATCCATCAGAACCCTTAAGGAAGGAATCTCCACTTCGACCGGGAGTACCACATCCATACCATAGACTAGTGAAAACGGAGTTGCCCCAGTGAAAGTAAGCACCAAAGTTCGATAGCCATGCAGGGAAAAAGGAAACATCTCATGCCAATCTTTATATTTTCTCATCATTTTCTGGACGGTCTTCTTTATGTTCTTGTTAGCGACTTCAACCTCCCCATTCATCTTCGACCGATAAGGTGATGAATTATGGTGCTCGATCTTGAACTCTTCAAACATTTCCTTCATTATCTTGTTGTTGAGATTTGACCCGTTATCAGTGATGATCTTGTTAGGAGTTCCATAACGACAAATGATCTCTCTTTTGATGAAACGAGTGACAACTTGCTTGGTCACATTCTTGTACGAAGCCACTTCCACCCACTTGGTGAAGTAATCAATAGCAACGAGGATAAACCTGTGTCCATTTGAAGCGCTCGGCTCAATGCGTCCAATCATATCGATTCCCCACATTGCAAAAGGCCATGGTGAAGTCATCACATTCGAAGGGGTGGGAGGAACATGTATCCTGTCTGCGTAAACCTGACATTTGTGGCACATTTTAGCATACACACTGTTGTACCCCAAAATTTGCCCTCCCATATTCTTCAAGATTTGCCAAGATCATGCTTCAAAATCTCCCCAAGGGTTGCACAGTTCAATGGCCTCCTAACAGTCAAAAACTAGGGTTTTGGTTCTGACAAAGAAATTGAAGTTTCCAAGGGCCCAATCAAGTCCCACATGCCTATAAACATTGTCAAGTATCCTCATGTCAAGTTTCAAGACTCACAACACAAAATTGCACAGTCAAAAACCCTAATTGCCCTACAGTCAACTACAGGGGCAAAATGGTCATTTGACAGTCAAAAGTTCAATTTTTGGTCAACATCTTATTTTGAAGCCACAAACATCATTTTATCAATTCTTGATCATGATTTTCAAAGCATGGCTCAAAAAGTCTCAAGATGCAAAAGTTTCCATATTTGGACAGTTGAAAAAGTCAACTGTAACTTGACCAGGGCATAACTTCCACATGGTTTATCATAAAAATTCCATCCAAAGCTCATTTTGAAGAGAATGACATTTCCTACAACTCCTCTTCACACTTCAAGTCCAAGAAATGCTCTCACAAAAAGTTATCAATTTCAACATTATAGGTCATTTTCAAAAGTCAACAAAAAGGGACTTTAAGTCAAAGACCATAACTTGAGATTGGTAAATCAAAATGACATGGGACCAAAGGCATTGGTTAGAGGACTTCAAGACCTTTCCAAAATGTCCAAGAACATGATCAAAGCTTAAACATTGAGCAAGATATGCCTTGTGGAAGTTGGGAAATTTTTGGGAATTTTGAAAAGTCAACTTTGCTTCAAATGCCTTAAAATTGCTAATGGGCCACAATTTCTTCCAAGAATCATCATCCAAAGGCTATGCACGACCATTGGCCCAAAGGGAAGTTATTTCATCATTTTTTATTATTTATTTGAATTTTTAATCACCATTAATTCATTTAATTAAATAAAATATGACAAAAATAGCAAAGCATGTGTTTTGAATCTTGTAATACAGCTAATAGACTCCTTAAAGACTCAAGATCTCGTGCATATCAAAAGAGGAAAGATTTGGTGCAAATTGGCATGATTCTTCATGAAGAAAATATTGAAAAAGATTCATAAAAATCAAAATTTGAAAACCATTAAAGACAAAGCTTTGGGCTTGGATTATTGACCAAAATCGTTCCTTATACAAGCACAAACCTAACCCTAATGCTCAGGACCTCCAAGCTACGCCTCAAACCATAAACAAACTTTGCATTTGTTGAAGAAAATTTCAAAATTGTTTTCCTAGTTTCAGCAGGTTTCAAAGCAAAACAACGATTCCATTGCACTCCTGATACATCCAGGAATCTTCTCCAATCGAAATCAGACCTCTGCACCTCAAGAAACGGTAGAATACAGTCACCCTGTACATGAATTTTTCCTTAATCGTATTCGAATCTACACGCCATATCAATGCATTTTCATTATTGGTTTATACTAATGTGTTGATTCTGAAGCTAATAGTATAATTTAATTGAAGAATGCTTGCATATATGGAGAGTTACCATGAACGATGCCTAGGGTTTCAGGAACCTTGAATTGGGGACTTTTGCATATGGAAAAATTAGCCAGCAAGACTTATACCATTGAAATCGTGACGTTCCAAGGAATCTAAAACATCCATCGCGCCTTTTTTATATTTGTTTAATCTCTATTCGCTATTTTTTGTATTTCATATTGTGGGGGTTTAAAACCCCCGTTATCTCTTTTATTTTGCAGGTTTAACATGAGGAAGACGCATGCGTGGATCAAGGCCATTGGTTTATTCAAAGTTGGCGCGTAATTTTTTGGTTCAGACCATTAACCTTTATTTTTCTTATGATATTCATGTTCCATATAATTAACAAAGAAACGCATTTGGATGGTTGGTGGATGCGTTGTCCTCTGAACATTGGGACCTGGGTTCGATTCCCAGGTCCCCTCACTTTCTTAATATATTTTGTTTCAACGTGATTCCATGCAGTTTCAACCCCAGGGCCTATCATGCGTCTTCTTGTATGTGTTTGCCACGCGCCCACTGATCTCAGTCCAATGGCCATGATCTGAGGAGCACCCTATGCATTGGTCAATGAAGCCACACGTGACTACCAGAAGTCAACCAGGCCTCCAATGAATGGGCCAAAAATGCTGGAAAGTACCTCCAAATTGGGGTCAACACCCCCCCAAGTGTTTGTATTTCTTTTCTTTTTCCTATCTTTTTATTATTTGTTTTAATTTAATTATTTCCTTTTAATTCATAAATTAATATTTTCATAACATAAAATACCCAAAAAAATTCAGAAACTATAAAATAAAAAATATGTTTTTTTATGTTTAATTCATTAACATTTTTGTAAGTAAATTTTATTAATTGATTTAGTTTTAATTCTAGGTTTAATTTTAGATGTTTTTTTTATAAACTGAAAAATGTAGAATTAGGGTTCTAAATATTTTTATTCTTTTCTTTCACCATAATTAATAATTAATTATTTATTTTGTAAATAAATTGCCATGTAAATAATTAGGTTAAGATTAGGATACAAACTTAAACATTTTTTTAATAAATTAAAAATAGTTTAGAATTAGGTTTTAATTCCATTAATTCTCATTAAACTCCATAAATATAAGAAACTCAAAAATAATTTCTTTTTCTCATTAAATTTAATTAATTTCATAATTGTAATTTACTTTCTTTAAAAGGGTCCAACGCCCTCGCATTCGATCACAGTTCTAATTCGCGCACTTATTTTATTTCCAATTTCATGTAATTATCCCAAAGCCATGTAATAGACTAATTAGACATTTATCTTTCCGCATTATTTTTTATTCAAATCGGGTCTTGAATTAATTTGGCGATGTAGACCCGCGCCTTTGTAATAGCGTAGGACTTTTTATCTTCTCGCATCTTTTTTTAACTGTTAATAATTCACATGAAAGAATGAATGTCAAAATAAAAGCAACGCGTAGATCACCAATGCATGAACAAGATAAACATAAATGAACATGACACACAAATCACACACCACCCCTAGGGTACGCCTCATTGTTGCCTTGCCCCTCGAAAGGTGGTCGTCGAGTAGAGGATGTTTTAGTAAGTCCTCATGTCCATGAACATGGCATGAGGGTAGCTTCTAAGGTGTCTTCCCATTGCTCCGGTGATCACCATGTCCCGAACCCTCGAATTGACCCGAACACCTCCAACGGTGGCGCTACCTACCTCTCAATGGTGGGATGGCACTACCTAAAGGAAATTTACACAGACGAATTCCTTAGGGTAGGTAGACGACTCGTAGATACTTGCTCTAATTTCAAAACAAAAAAAATCAAAAACTCTTTTCACACCAACACCTTTTCAAAAAGCTTTCGAAAATAACTTTTCAAACACTCTTGAGGACTGATACAAGAGTCGAACTGAAATTTTCAAAGAAACTTTTTTAAAACCCACAGTTGAAAAGCAAACAAACACTTTTGAAAACACAAATGAGCAAGTATCTAAGAGCCCATGGATAACCATTGATAGAAAGGGTGCTAACACCTTCCCTTTCTATAAATCTACCTCCCGAACCGAGAGCAATCTCTATAAGGAATTTTTCTGTGCTTTTGTCCTTTCCATTTGGAGAAAATAAAAGACGGTGGCGACTCTTGCTTACCGTGACATTTCACGAACCAGCGTTAAACAGTCAGTTCCAGATCCACCGATCACAGAACTGGCGACTCTGTTGGGGACTCTTTTAAAGTGAGGTGTACCTTAGGATAGTTCGTAACTGTGTTTTCAATTGTATTGATTTGCTTGCTTTAAATTGTGGGTTGCATGGGAGTTACATGGATCCTAACCCGGATCTGGTGATACCCTGTTTAGGTAGCATAAGCTGTGAGGGACCTGTCCGGCGTAGACCGACATGGGTGAAGCAGTGGCTACGTTGGTGTGGCACCTTGGTCTGTACCGATATCCCTTGTGTTGCAACGAGGAGAATATGGGTCTTCTGAGGAGTCATTAAGCACCAACAGACCTTAGAACCTTAAATGACACAACTTGGCCATTAGAACAGTAGCAGTATGCTACGCCCATTGAGGCTAAACTCTCGTGATGGTTCTGGCCGCAAGAAAAGATTGCGATGCTGGAGTTATGACCGATTGAGGGTAGTCGATGACATTGGAATCCTCTAAGAACCCGGTTACTTTGATAGGACAGGTATGAACCAACCAACTGAAAGAGGGTAATACCTAGACCCCATGCTGGCCTGAACTCTAAGGGTTTCTCTTGTGTGACTTGTGTGCCTTCCAACTTGACTACTTGCATGCTTGTTATCTGACACTTGAGTTTCTTGCAGGTTTTGTTTATAGTCCTTAATTGGGACTCATGACAGGTTTTACTTGAGTTTCTTATAGGTTTTGTTTACAGTCCTTAATTGGGACTCATAACAGGGTTTACCTACGTTATCCCATGCATAGCATAACATCATACCATTTCATACATCCTACATAAGGACTAACCCGTTTCAAGGATCTGAAGGGTCTGTGATGCAGGTCAGGATGAACCAACTGTCCAACAAGGGGAAAAAGGGATTTGTTTTCCTCTAGCCAAGGTTGTCAGGGGCTATGACCCACTTGATATGGTGAGCTTTGACTCTTGAAGAAGGTTCCTCTAGCCAAGGTTGTCTGGAAATCAAAACAAGGTTGATAACTCGAGTCAGGGGCTATGACCCACTGGATATGGTGAGCCTTTGACCCTTTGAAGAAGCAATCTCAATAATATGCAGTTCCTTCAATCAAGCTACCAGACCCAAATTCTAACAAAGTTCTTGTTTACCCCGCGAGGTCCTTGAAAACATTGCATATATATACATACATATCATTGCATAACAGGTACCCCTTTGACAGGTCACTTACCATCTTCGCTGTTTATTTCAGCAATGGCTTCCCAACAAGATAACCAGGACCTTCTTGCTCAAGAGACTCGGTTCGGGGAAATCCTCCTGAATCTATCCAAGGGGCAGGAGGAGCTAAGGACACTTCTCATGGAGACTTTGGTCAAGAACAGTGCTGAGGATGAACGGCTGAAACATATGCAAGCTGAAGTGGATGCAATGAGAGCCCAGATGCTGGGGCAGGTGACTGCCATTCAAGTTTTAGCTCAAAGACAAGAAGAGCTCGGAGTTCTCATCAACCAACTGCTTCAGGGTCACCAACTGGGGCAAACGTCTAAGAGTAAAGAGCCAGTCATCATTCAACCATCTTTGAGACAAGGAGATAAAGGGAGAGCTCCTCAAAGGGCTTCAGTGTCAAAAATTCAGCATCAACCTCACCAGCTTCAGCCAGACAAGCCCAGGAGGCAATTCACCTAGCTCAACATGTCGCTGTTTCAAGCTTTACAACGCCTGTTGAGGTTGAATCTGATCACATTAAGGGCTCATCCCCAGAACCCCAACACATCATCTCCTATCTATGATCCCAATAAAAGGCGTGCCTACCACTCTGCCAGTCCAGGACATGATACAAATGAATGTTGGGCTCTGAAGAACAAAATCCAGGACCTGATCGATGAAGGGGCATTGGAGTTCATACAAGATGGTCAGGATGAGTTTTTCTACCATCCCTCCAAGGCTCACCATTTGAAGTAACAAGCCCTAAGATGAAAAGACTTTTGTTCATTAGGATTTTCAAGTTGTAATTTTCTTTTGTTCAAACATTTACTCATGTTAAACGTTGTTACTCTATCAATGCATCGCATATGTCTGTTTTGAATCAATATATTCGCATTCGCTATATTCAAACTGTTTTCATATTTTGTGATGATCAACTCTTGATTGAAAAATTCTAAGCCTCTTGAGGGAGGATGATAAAAACGATACCGCAATCTACCGTATGCTTTTGAACAGACCCCGCTGATGAGGTACAGGCATTGTTTCAACCCCTAAACACTGGAGTTATAAGGAAGATAATCCCTCGTCAACCCCTCTGAGCCAAAGAAGTAGGAGTTTTTATTTTCGAAAATTAAAACCCTTGATCATAACCTAGGGCATGGTAGTTCTCTCAGTTGATCCAAGTGCATAATGAATGGCACCAAAGAGGTCCTTACAAAACAAAAGACAGTGATGGTTCAGAACAATCATAAGGACAGGCAGTCATTATCAAAAAATAAATAAAGGAAAAACCCATTAAGTCAAAACCTATGAAGGAGACTTACCAAACTGGGGCATCCCGCTGACTGTAATCACCAAAGAAACAGGTCAGGCAAAAAAAAATATAGGGATAACAAAAAAAAAAGAAGAGGTCCTACAATCCCTCGACAAAAAATGACTGCCTATTCAAAATAAATTGTCAATATTCGAACCATCACTGGTATATCAGAGCAAAGACCCAAACAAGGTCTAAACGCACGATCAGCTGAGTTTAGGTTTGAAGAACATCACGAAGAGAGGGTGGGTACAAATAAATTTTGAGCCTTTATCCTTTGTTTCTTAAACCATGAACCAGGCCACGTTATAACCCTCAAAAGTCCTAGCTGAAGCATGGGTTAGTTCGAAAGCATACTGTTACGAAAGGTATCCTGACTCCTTAAGGCTTGCGGAAAAATAACGAGTTGACATCACAGTCTACAAAAAGTTTCACTTGTTTTACAAAAAATGCATTTTTCAAAAACTTCAAGACAGACATAAGCTTTGCATTTTTAAGATAACACTGTTTGCATATGACTATTTGTTTGAACAGCATAGAAGTTTGCACGACAAACATCCAGTGAACAAAAGTCTTCTCAACAAAGAGGTCACCTCAAGTGGAAGAAACACTTCCAATCAAGGGGCATGGCATGATCAGTGTCCATCATCTGGGGCAGTTAAGTCAAGATTCGGAGAATCTCTCAAAGGCCAAATAGCCTGGGGCAAATCTCCGCCTGAGTCACTTGGGGCATTCCAACAACGAATCTTGCCTAATCGAACATCTTCTGGTGGCATGGCAAAACACTACTAACAGGGGCAACTCCCTACATCCTGAGAGCGTGGACATAGTCGAAAAAATACTGGGCATAATCAAAGACCCGCTAGGTTGACATACCTAGGCAAAAATTGGGGCTTCTCGGCGAACCAAAAGGGTTCGGGAAAAATAAGGGATGAAAATGAAAAATTTGTACACCCGGCAAGTCGAAAACCTGAAAAGGCGGCTTGGGCAAAAATGGGTATCCCGATGGACTGAAAACCCGAAAGGGCGGTCCAGGCAAAAGTTAGGGATCAGAGCGTACGACTATGTCCTGTCATCTCGTCACTTGCCTACCAGAAGAAGACTTGTCAAATCGGCAGTTATCAAGCACCTCCACCAGTATCTTCTCCCACAGAAACAGGGGCAGTAATGAGGTGTCTAAGCGATCTAATTGCTCTGTCCACCAAGGTACCGAGGTAGGTTCAGCTGAAGAACATAACCAAGATATCTTAAATCCCCAGAAAGTGAACCAGCAAGTCAACATACTCTCCCCAAGCAGAGTTATCCTGTCAGCCTTAAGGAAGTTGGGTATCCTCCAGCAGATCTCAACATTCCCCAACGCAACGTACAAACATTCTTAACAAGCATCCCCGACAGTCTTAACCTAAAGATTATTCCCCGGCGGTATATCAAACATTCAGTGGAGTCAATTCCCCAATATAGTTCAAGATATCCCCAGGAGAGTCCAATCAAGATTTCCCCAGGAAAGTTGGAATCCATCTCCCCCAAGCAGTAAGCTTATCCCCAGTAGATTCTGGAAGCTTACCCCCGTAGAGCACGAACGCGTCCCCCAGTTTTATTCAAAGGTTATTTCCCCACCAGGATATAACTGGGTTATCCTCAGCCAAAAGCCACGGAAAGATCGTCCTCGGCGAAGTCTTCTTATCCCTAGTGAAGGCTATTAACACTTCCAGCACAACAATGCTATCCTCAGCGGAGTTATCATCATTCCAGCAAAGTATCTCTCTACCCCACAGAGTATTGTTTCCCGGCAAGGTCGTTAGAGTACTTCTCTCCCTGCAGAGTAATCCATTCGCCAAGTTTATTCCCCAACGGAGTTATCTTCTCCTACCGGTATTCTTGCAACTATCATCCCCAGCGGAGACGACAAAGCACTATTCTCCAACATCAGCCCAGGATGTGACTTCCCAGCACCCGTCAAGGATTTATTTTCCTAAGACGAAAAGATACATTCATAAACATCACATTCTCATACATTATAGCATGCATATACAAATCTCATTTATGTTGAGAACATCATTGCTTGATCCATATCATGCATTGCATATGACTGACCTTTACCTTTCAGGAAAGATCCAGTTAAGTTCTCAGCTATGTCCAAGGCCTTCTCTGGTTCAGTAAGATCGACCCTAAGATCTCCCTGTTTCTTATCCAGTTGAAGATTTCAAGACCTTGTCCGGTTCAGTTAAATCGACCCTAAGATTTTCCTGTTTCTTATCCAGTCAAAGGCCTTCTCTGGTTCAGTCAGATCGACCCTAAGATCTCCCTGTTTCTTATCCAGTTGAAGATTTCAAGACCTTGTCCAGTTCAGTTAAATCGACCTTAAGATTTTCCTGTTTCTTATCCAGTCAAAGGCCTTCTCTGGTTCAGTCAGATCGACCCTAAGATCTCCCTGTTTCTTATCCAGTTGAAGATTTCAAGACCTTGTCTGGTTCAGTTAAATCGACCCTAAGATTTTCCTATTTCTTATCCAGTCAAAGGCCTTCTCTGGTTCAGTCAGATCGACCCTAAGATCTCCCTGTTTCTTATCCAGTTGAAGATTTCAAGACCTTGTCCGGTTCAGTTAAATCGACCCTAAGATTTTCCTGTTTCTTATCCAGTCAAAGGCCTTCTCTGGTTCAGTCAGATCGACCCTAAGATCTCCCTGTTTCTTATCCAGTTGAAGATTTCAAGACCTTGTCCGGTTCAGTTAAATTGACCCTAAGATTTTCCTGTTTCTTATCCAGTCAAAGGCCTTCTCTGGTTCAGTCAGATCGACCCTAAGATCTCCCTGTTTCTTATCCAGTAGAAGACATGCAGATTCTCTCAGCGTTACTGTTGAGGTTGAAGTCACCCAAGATTCTCTCAGCGTTACTGTTGAGGTTGAAGTCGCCCAAGATTCTCTCAGCGTTAATGTTGAGGTTGAAGTCGTCCAAGATTCTCTCAGCGTTCCTGTTGAGGTAGTAATCACCCCAAGATGCTCTCAGCGTTCCTGTTGAGGTAGTAATCGTCCAAGGTTCTCTCACCGTCCCGTTGAGGTAGTAACCATCCCAGGTTCATTCATCACCTTTTGAAGCTCCAAAGTCAATTCCTGTAACCAGTCAGGGCGCATCTATACAAAGAGTTTGAAGACCAGCTCCTGTAACAGGTCAGGTAATCATCTTTCTTTTTTCAGGTACGCAAGTTCTCGCTAAGGACTCTCTTACGCGATCGACACCCAGATGGCATCTAAGCCCATCCACCTTCCATCACCTCTCAGCATGGCATCTATAAGCCCATCATCCTATCCATCAATCTCCAAATGGCATCTATAAGCCCATTCCCCCATCACGATACTATGTGAGCGCAAATTTCTGGGCACTCTAGTGTTCAATCATCTTCCACCTTCGGATTACGAAAGGCACGTCAGCCAATCTGCATCCTCAGGTCTATGAAGATTGAACAGGGGCAACTGTTGTACCCCAAAATTTTCCCTCCCATATTCTTCAAGATTTGCCAAGATCATGCTTCAAAATCTCCCCAAGGGTTGCACAGTTCAATGGCCTCCTAACAGTCAAAAACTAGGGTTTTGGTTCTGACAAAGAAATTGAAGTTTCCAAGGGCCCAATCAAGTCCCACATGCCTATAAACATTGTCAAGTATCCTCATGTCAAGTTTCAAGACTCACAGCACAAAATTGCACAGTCAAAAACCCTAATTTCCCTACAGTCAACTGCAGGGGCAAAATGGTCATTTGACAGTCAAAAGTTCAATTTTTGGTCAACATCTTATTTTGAAGCCACAAACATCATTTGATCAATTCTTGATCATGATTTTCAAAGCATGGCTCAAAAAGTCTCAAGATGCAAAAGTTTCCATATTTGGACAGTTGAAAAAGTCAACTGTAACTTGACCAGGGCATAACTTCCACATGTTTTATCAGAAAAATTCCATCCAAAGCTCATTTTGAAGAGAATGACATTTCCTACAACTCCTCTTCACACTTCAAGTCCAAGAAATGCTCTCACAAAAAGTTATCAATTTCAACATTATAGGTCATTTTCAAAAGTCAACAAAAAGGGACTTTAAGTCAAAGACCATAACTTGAGATTGGTACATCAAAATGACATGGGACCAAAGGGATTGGTTAGAGGACTTCAAGACCTTTCCAAAATGTCAAAGAACATGATCAAAGCCTAAAAATTGAGCAAGATATGCCTTGTGGAAGTTGGGAAATATTTGGGAATTTTGAAAAGTCAACTTTGCTTCAAATGCCTTAAAATTGCTAATGGGCCACAATTTCTTCCAAGAATCATCATCCAAAGGCTATGCACGACCATTGGCCCAAAGGGAAGTTATTTCATCATTTTTTATTATTTATTTGAATTTTTAATCACCATTAATTCATTTAATTAAATAAAATATGACAAAAATAGCAAAGCATGTGTTTTGAATCTTGTGATACAGCTAATAGACTCCTTAAAGACTCAAGATCTCGTGCATATCAAAAGAGGAAAGATTTGGTGCAAATTGGCATGATTCTTCATGAAGAAAATATTGAAAAAGATTCATAAAAATCAAAACTTGAAAACCATTAAAGACAAAGCTTTGGGCTTGGATTATTGACCAAAATCATTCCTTATACAAGCACAAACCTAACCCTAATGCTCAGGACCTCCAAGCTGCGCCTCAAACCATAAACAAACTTTGCATTTGTTGAAGAAAATTTCAAAACTGTTTTCCTAGTTTCAGCAGGTTTCAAAGCAAAACAACGATTCCATTGCACTCCTGATACATCCAGGAATCTTCTCCAATCGAAATCAGACCTCTGCACCTCAAGAAACAGTAGAATACAGTCACCCTGTACATGAATTTTTCCTTAATTGTATTCGAATCTACACGCCATATCAATGCATTTTCATTATTGGTTTATACTAATGTGTTGATTCTGAAGCTAATAGTATAATTTAATTGAAGAATGCTTGCATATATGGAGAGTTACCATGAACGATGCCTAGGGTTTCAGGAACCTTGAATTGGGGACTTTTGCATATGGAAAAATTAGCCAGCAAGACTTATACCATTGAAATCGTGACGTTCCTAGGAATCTAAAACATCCATCGCGCCTTTTTTATATTTGTTTAATCTCTATTCGCTATTTTTTGTATTTCAGATTGTGGGGGTTTAAAACCCCCGCTATCTCTTTTATTTTGCAGGTTTAACATGAGGAAGACGCATGCGTGGATCAAGGCCATTGGTCTATTCAAAGTTGGCGCGTAATTTTTTGGTTCAGACCATTAACCTTTATTTTTCTTATGATATTCATGTTCCATATAATTAACAAAGAAACGCATTTGGATGGTTGGTGGATGCGTTGTCCTCTGAACATTGGGACCTGGGTTCGATTCCCAGGTCCCCTCACTTTCTTAATATATTTTGTTTCAACGTGATTCCATGCAGTTTCAACCCCAGGGCCTATTATGCGTCTTCTTGTATGTGTTTTCCACGCGCCCACTGATCTCAGTCCAATGGCCATGATCTGAGGAGCACCCTATGCATTGGTCAATGAAGCCACACGTGACTACCAGAAGTCAACCAGGCCTCCAATGAATGGGCCAAAAATGCTGGAAAGTACCTCCAAATTGGGGTCAACACCCCCCCAAGTGTTTGTATTTCTTTTCTTTTTCCTATCTTTTTATTATTTGTTTTAATTTAATTATTTCCTTTTAATTCATAAATTAATATTTTCATAACATAAAATACCCAAAAAAATTCAGAAACTATAAAATAAAAAATATGTTTTTTTATGTTTAATTCATTAACATTTTTGTAAGTAAATTTTATTAATTGATTTAGTTTTAATTCTAGGTTTAATTTTAGATGTTTTTTTTATAAACTAAAAAATGTAGAATTAGGGTTCTAAATATTTTTATTCTTTTCTTTCACCATAATTAATAATTAATTATTTATTTTGTAAATAAATTGCCATGTAAATAATTAGGTTAAGATTAGGATACAAACTTAAACATTTTTTTAATAAATTAAAAATAGTTTAGAATTAGGTTTTAATTCCATTAATTCTCATTAAACTCCATAAATATAAGAAACTCAAAAATAATTTCTTTTTCTCATTAAATTTAATTAATTTCATAATTGTAATTTACTTTCTTTAAAAGGGTCCAACGCCCTCGCATTCGATCACAGTTATAATTCGCGCACTTATTTTATTTCCAATTTCATGTAATTATCCCAAAGCCATGTAATAGACTAATTAGACATTTATCTTTCCGCATTATTTTTTATTCAAATCGGGTCTTGAATTAATTTGGCGATGTAGACCCGCGCCTTTGTAATAGCGTAGGACTTTTTATCTTCTCGCATCTTTTTTTAACTGTTAATAATTCACATGAAAGAATGAATGTCAAAATAAAAGCAACGCGTAGATCACCAATGCATGAACAAGATAAACATAAATGAACATGACACACAAATCACACACCACCCCTAGGGTACGCCTCATTGTTGCCTTGCCCCTCGAAAGGTGGTCGTCGAGTAGAGGATGTTTTAGTAAGTCCTCATGTCCATGAACATGGCATGAGGGTAGCTTCTAAGGTGTCTTCCCATTGCTCCGGTGATCACCATGTCCCGAACCCTCGAATTGACCCGAACACCTCCAACGGTGGCGCTACCTACCTCTCAATGGTGGGATGGCACTACCTTAAGGACATTTACACAGACGAATTCCTTAGGGTAGGTAGACGACTCGTAGATACTTGCTCTAATTTCAAAACAAAAAAAATCAAAAACTCTTTTCACACCAACACCTTTTCAAAAAGCTTTCGAAAACAACTTTTCAAACACTCTTGAGGACTGATACAAGAGTCGAACGGAAATTTTCAAAGAAGCTTTTTTAAAACCCACAGTTGAAAAGCAAACAAACACTTTTGAAAACACAAATGAGCAAGTATCTAAGAGCCCATGGATAACCATGGATAGAAAGGGTGCTAACACCTTCCCTTTCTATAAATCTACCTCCCGAACCGAGAGCAATCTCTATAAGGAATTTTTCTGTGCTTTTGTCCTTTCCATTTGGAGAAAATAAAAGACGGTGGCGACTCTTTCTTACCGCGACATTTCGCGAACCAGCATTAAACAGTCAGTTCCAGATCCACCGATCACACACACAACAGTCACTTTCCACCGTCATCTAGAAATAACCTGCTCATAGGATTTTCTTGGCCATGGAATGTCCACTGGCATGGGTCCCAAAAGAGCCCTCGTGTATTTCTCGTATAATGGATTCTGCTTCGTGCCTATCCACGCATCTGAGCAGAACTGAATCATAGTTTCTCTTATATAGAACGTCTCCTGACAATAAAAACTTAGACGCCAACCTTCTAAGAGTCCGCTTATCACAAATTGTAGCACCTTCGGGGTACTCATGCTTCTCAAGATATCTTTTGATGTCGAAGTACCACGACCTTTCATCTGATACATCTTCAGTTGTGAGACAATGAGCAGGGAAAATGTGTGTTGGCTCCTTGTAACGACAGATCCTTATACTGGGTGCATAATTCGGGTAACTGACTTTGAACATTGCTGCTAAAGTGGCCAGAGCGTCTGCCAGTTGATTTGCTTCTCTAGGAATATGCTCAAAGGTGACCTCATCGAAAGAGGGCAACAACTCTAATACGTAATCTCGGTATGGAACTAAATTAGGGTGTCGTGTATCCCAATCACCCCGTACTTGATGTATCACTAAGGCAGAGTCCCCATAAACTTCAAGAATCTTGATCTTCAAATCAATGGAGGCTTCAAGGCCCATCACACAAGCTTCGTATTCAGCGACATTATTCGTACAATCAAAACATAATCTGGCAGTGAAAGGTAAGTGAGTGTTGCGTGGAGAGGTCAGAACTTCCCCAATACCATGACCCATAGCATTTGACGCACCATCGAACGTGAGAGTCCATCGCTCCCCTGGTTCAGGTCCTTCATTATCATCAAGTTTCATAATATCCTCATTTGGAAAATCGAACTTCATGGGCTGATATTCTTCCAATGGTTGGTGAGCGAGATGATCAGCAAGAATGCTACCTTTGATGGCCTTTTGTGTGACGTACTGGATGTCATACTCAGACAAAAGCATTTGCCACCGAGCCAATCTGCCTGTAAGTGTTGGTTTCTCAAAGATGTACTTTATCGGATCCATCTTAGATATCAGACGTGTAGAATGTGTCAACATATACTGCCTCAAACGTCGGGCTGCCCACGTAAGAGAACAACAAGTCTTCTCAAGTAAGGAATACCTCGATTCACAATCAGTAAACTTCTTGCTCAGGTAGTAAATGGCGTGTTCTTTTCGTCCAGTATCATCATGTTGTCCGAGCACACAACCCATAGATCCTTCAAGCACAGTCAAATACATAATGAGAGGTCTCCCAGGAACCGGTGGTATGAGTATTAGTGGTTCTTGAAGATACTGCTTAATCTTCTCGAAAGCTTCTTGACAACTCTCATCCCAACAGACATCCTGATTCTTGCGTAACAATTTAAAGATGGGTTCACAGGTAGCAGTAAGATAGGAAATGAACCTGGCTATGTAATTCAACCTTCCAAGGAAACCTCGTACTTCCTTTTCATTTTTCGGTGCCGGCATATCTTGTATTGCTTTTACTTTGTCTGGGTCTACTTCAATTCCTCGTTGACTCATGATAAAACCAAGTAACTTGCCCGATCGAACCCCAAAGGTGCATTTGTTGGGATTGAGCCTTAACCTGAACTTTCGTAAACGATCAAGCAACTTCTGCAAATGGACCAAATGTTCTTTCTCAGTCTGTGACTTCGCGATCATGTCGTCCACATACACCTCAACCTCTTTATGAATCATGTCGTGAAAGAGAGTCACCATAGCTCGCTGATATGTCGCACCAGCGTTTTTAAGACCAAAAGGCATGACTCTATATCAAAAGGTACCCCAAGGAGTTGCGAAAGCTGTTTTATCCATGTCTTCCGGAGCCATCTTTATTTGATTGTAGCCAGAGAATCCATCTACAAAGGAGAACACTGAAGACTGAGCAGTGTTATCAACCAATACATTAATATGAGGCAACGGGAAATCATCCTTCGGGCTTGCTCTATTCAAGTCTCGGTAGTCAAAACACATGCGTACCTTACCATCTTTCTTAGGTATGGGCACAATGTTAGCAATCCAAGGCGGGTAATTTACCACAGATAGGAAACCTGCTTCGAGCTGTTTCTGAACTTCTTCTTTGATCTTCAAAGCCATGTCAGGTCTGGTCCTTCTTGGCTTTTGCTTTACAGGAGGACATTCTGGCTTAAGCGGAAATCTATGCATTACTATGTCAGTGTCTAAGTCGGGCATGTCTTTGTACGACCAGGTGAATATGCCAGCATACTCTTGAAGCAATTCAATCAACCCCTTCTTTTCTTCACTTTGCAAGGCGGCCCCTATCTTGACTTCTCTCTTTACCTCTTCAGTACCGAGATTGACGACTTCTGTTTCTTCTTGATACGGCTGGATGACCTTCTCTTCCTGTGTCAAGAGCATGGCTAGTTCTTCAGGGACTTCACAATCTTCCTCATTATCTTCGTTAGCATGATCAACTGAATTCTCAAGGATATAAGGAGCCATAGCATTATCATTTCAAACGGAGTCCGAGACGGATCTACATGATCGATGATTTTATGTTTTATTTTTAGAAAGTGCAAAAGAATATTTAGAATATGAAAAGAAAAGTATTGCCATTTTTATTTTGAAAAAGTAAAAGTAAAAGAAAATACAGGGAACAAAATTGTATGCGAAAGTGCGATTTTTCATTCAATGTTAAACAGAGA
Source organism: Vicia faba (assembly GCA_948472305.1). Lineage (NCBI taxonomy): Eukaryota > Viridiplantae > Streptophyta > Magnoliopsida > Fabales > Fabaceae > Vicia > Vicia faba. The sequence goes on along the minus strand of OX451740.1, from coordinate 307,684,459 downwards.
TTGAAACATAAGGGGCCCCTTCTACAAGCTGTCAGTATTCCTTGGGCAGGACATACGACTTAAATAGAAACAGAAAATTACACATCAAGGAAAACAACTTCAGGGATGTCCACAGCAGTCCAATTGATGAGCTCCTGGTCCGACGCAACTTGATAGATAAATCTGGAAACATCTTCATCGTAACCTTCAACATCTCTGGGGAGCACTTGTCCTTCTTTGCCTACACCAGCATTGACGAACACTTCAGAAACGGGGGGAACCTGTTGTCCTTTGAGAGGAATCCAACCAGCTTGCCCGGAGGATGATGGCTGATACCCAAGACCGAAATGATCTTTCTTCTCTGGAACTTCAATCAATTTGCCCCAACTGTCATGGGGAGGTCTAGCTTCTATGCGGGCTTTGGCATCCTTCAAAGAGGCCAGGGGTATCTCATAATTCTTACATTCCATGACGTGGAATTTGTCAACAGTAACAATCTCCAGAGCTTGAAAGGTAAACTCTTGCACCTCGCCTTCCACTACCACATAACGGTAGGTAGTCAGATTATTGATCACTATGTCTTCTTCCCCGCAAACAACGACAACTTGGTCATTCACAATGAATTTCAGGCGTTGATGAAGAGTAGATGTCGCAGCTCCTGCTACATGAATCCATGGACGACCCAAAAGGCAAGTATAGGATGGACGGATGTCCATAACATAGAATGACAAATAGAAAGTGCGGGGACCGATCTTGACAGGCAAATCCACTTCTCCATCCATAGATCTTCTCGAACAATCAAACGCTCGAACATTTAGAATGGAGGGCCTCATCATTACTCCGTCTATATTCAGCTTAAACAAAGTCGCCTTAGGCATCACATTGAGTGAAGAACCCGTATCCACCAAAACTCGAGATAAAACAATGTCCAAACACTTCATAGAAACATGCAGCGCTTTATTGTGGGCTCTGCCTTCAATTGGGAGTTCATCATCACAGAAACCCAAACAATTTCCCACAGCAATATTGGTGACTATTCCTTCAAACTGGGTCACAGAGATGTCTTGGGTAACATGAGCAGAACATAAGGTCTTCAATAAGGCGTTGCGGTGGGCCTCTGAACACAAAAGGAAAGACAAGATGGAAATATTGGATGGTGTCGGGTTGAGTTGATCCACTACTTTGTAATCACTCCGCTTGAAAATTCTCAAAAGTTGCTCCGCTTCTTGTCCTACAGAAAGTTCGGGTTGATTATCCATTACTTGCTTTCCCCTGGCCTTAGCTAGAGCTTCACTATTAGTTTCCCTAGGAGGCGGTGGTGGAGGAGAAAAGATCCGACCACTGCGAGTCATGTTACAGGTTCCCGCAATGTTGGTAACACTCTTGTCAACAACCAGAGGGCACTCATACCTCCTTCCATGAATATAGACCACATTATACTCCCATGGAACTGCCTTCGAGTCGTTTCTTGTAGGAGGAATAGGAGCTTGAATCATTGTGGGGGTAATAGGAACCTGAATTGTTAACGGAATACAAGGGGTTGCTGAAAAGCTTCTCGGATAGTAGGGGATTTCTAGGACATCAATCTCTTCTTCTCAGAATACTTTCTCTATCTGTAGGACACCTTGATTGATCAACTATTGGATGGCCGTCTTCAACTCAGCACACTCTTCAGGTTTGGAGGAACATGTTAAGCAAAAGTCATGGAGTTCTTGTAGCACCTCATGCTTCAGCAAATGTTCTCTGACAGTTTCCAAAGATATCTTAATTTCGTCAACCTTTGATACCAAAAACCGTTCATTAACTTCTTCAATATCATAGACCGTTCCCCCTTGATGAGGAGGCATGGGATTATTTTGAATATTCGGACCAACAGGGTTGAAGTTGATGGCTTTTGCATCGACGATATCTTGAACTTTGCATTTGAATGCTCTACAATTTTCAATTGTATGGCCTGGGGCACCAGAATGAAATTCGCAATGAGCATTAATATCATACCCCCTAGGGAGAGGATTTGACGGTGGATCGAGTTCGCGCAATTGAACCAATTGACTAGCAAGTAACTGTGGGAGAAGCTGAGCGTAGGACATGGGAATGAGATCAAATCTTCTTTCAAGGGCTCTTTGTCTTGGAGGAGCTCTCGGGCCTTGAAGTTATTGATTTGGTTGTTGATAAGTTGTAGGAGGTGCAAATTGTTGTTGTGGAGCATAATGTGGTTGCGGAGCGAAAGGCCGTTGTTGGGCCATCCAGGGTGCTGGAGTTGTAGCAGCATATAATTGAGGAACAAATTGGTTGGGAACAACAGCAGGTGTAGGAAAATAAGGGAATCAGACTTGAGGAACTGTGGGAGCTCTTCCTTGGTTGATGGTGATGGCACTAGTCTCGCCCTCTTTCTTCTTGACAAAACCAGAAAATGGTTTTCTACTAATGCTTGCATTATTGTTAACATTGTTAGGAACACCTTGAATCGTTCCAGCCTTAATGCACGTCTCAACACGTTCACCAATAATGACCATATTAGAGAAAGAAGTAGAAGTGCTACTGAGCATATGCTGGAGATAAGGGCCTCGTAGAGTACCCATAAACAGATCAATCAATTCACGATCCAAGAGAGGAGGTTAGACCCTTGCAGCCAGTTCACGCCACCTCTGAGCGTATTCTTTGAAAGACTCTTCAGATTTTTGTACCATCCCTTGGAGCTGAGTACGGCTAGGAGCCATGGAAGTATTGTAATGCTAATGTTTCAAAAAAGCGTCAGCAAGTTCTCCCCAAGTACTGACATGAGATCTTTCCAATTGCATATACCAATCCAACGGTGCCCCGGTCAAGCTGTCTTGAAAGAAGTGCATGAGTAGCGGTTCCTTTTCAGCAAATGCAACCATTTTGCGACAATAGGAACGGAGATGAGTCTCGGGGAAAGAAGTGCCTTTGTATTTGTCAAACTCTGGGACTTTGAACTTGGGAGGAATAACTACCCCAGGCACGGGGCACATTGCAGCAGTATTGAATCTGGAAGCCTTGATACCCTCTATGGCTCTAAGTCGCTCTTTGAGAGCATGATACATTTTCGCAGTTTCGGCAACCCCAGCAGCAAGGTTCACTTGGGGTTCATCAAGATCAATAACATCATGATGATCATCGACGTCATTCCTAGGAGCGCCGGTAGGAGTCTCAAAATTTGCATTGTCATTCCTCCCATTAGCAGAATGGGAGGGTGCAGCAGTAGTAAGCTTGGCAACACTTTGATGTAGTTCTTCTTGACCCTTGATCACGGAATGAAGGGTTTCCATAAGTTGATCCATGCGAGTACCCATGGTGTCCATATCCCGGCAGAGTGCATTCTGGTTCTCATCAAAAAGATCCATTAGCCTTTGCTGGTTGTCTCTGGTACAGTAAGGATGTGGAGGAGTCTTCTTTGCTGTTTACTGTAGTCGAAGGAAAGGGACCCCACTGAGTTTTTGTTATGAAAAATGAATGCATGGTAATATGAACGAATGCTTTATCTTCATTTCTGAGGAGACCTAAAGACTCGTTTATCTTTTAAAATTTCCATTTTTGAAAAGCTATATCAACGAGATTTGTCTTTGGATTTCCCTAGATATGAGATATATATACATGATGATATGATGTCATGGCATGCTATGGCATGAAGTCTCAGCTCCACATATTCTGGATAACCATTGCGTAGTCCGTTGCACAGGTTGAGAGTAACAAGATCAAAAGTTCGACGTCACAAGCATGGAGTCAAAGTAACCACCCATGAGGTATGTACTAAGGGTTTATCACCTACTGAACAAGGTTCTAAAGAGTTCTCGAAGTCTACAATCTTCCTTTGGATATTACCAACGTCCCAATTACTTGGTAATCAGTAATATTCGCAGGAAAAACTCGTCCGAGTGCAGTATCGCGTGACAACTACTTCCAGATTACCCCGCTATAGTCTCCGCACTGCACCTAAAAGGCCAGGATAGGTTAATGGTTCTACAACCCTCAGCTTCTCAAGTTCCCAGGTCGAAAGCAACAACGTCTTCCCGATTACTCGATAAACATCATTACTTTCAAGGGGACCTGCACTGAGTGGGGGATTTTCATGCCTCCTTCTTCGGGATTACTCCCTCAAAGTTAACATGACTATACCGCCCCTCCTAATCCTATGTGTAACCCAAGTCCGGGTACAAGACTTATCAAAAGCAATCACCAAACCCAACATCATAATGTATCAGAATATGTGAGTAGCAACAATATGCAATATACACAAAAGAATAAGGCAATAATAAAACAATAAAGCAAAATAAAGCAAATAAATAAACACCCAAAAAGATAAATAAACAAAACTAGGAGAGACTCGAAAAAAGTCCCCAGCAAAGTCGCCAGCAGAAGCTACCGGCAGAAAACACAGATCCGCCACCGAACTTTATTTATCCCGAAGGAAGGGGAAATATTGATAAAACCACAAGGGAATGGATAAGATGGTCTTGCGACCGAGAGGAAGGGTAAGGGAGTCGGTTATGCAAGGGGAAGGTATTAGCACCCCTCGCATCCGTTGTACTCAACGGGATCCATTTTTTTGTTTGTCTTAAAGGGTGTGTTTATCTACAACTATGTTTGCTTAAAGGGAAATGAATGGTTTTTATTATTGCGTTCGTGAGGGTTTCGCGACCCTTTTCCTACGTATCCAATGAAGGAATCAGAACACCGTAGTTCCTCTAGAAAATGATTCGTTTGTTTGTGTTTTTTAGTGGGCGACGTTAATGCACGCGTTCTAGAAATAGGCACGGCCGGTATCGCGGTAGAATGGAGATAACATGCCCCTTGGGGAAGGTTTTGATTTGTTAAGTGTTTTGCGGGTTTTAAAATAAATTCAAGTAAAGGGGTTTTTTTTGCATTTTTGATTTGTGAACATTATGTTTTAATTACAAAAGAGAACGGTAAAGGGGGAGATTAAGAAATATCCTAATTGCTTGTTATGTACAAGTGATCTAAAAGTCTAATCCAACACTAAAATGACCAAAACAAAGTTTAATCGTTTAATGGAGTTCCTAGGGGAAAGTGTTATTAAGAAGTAACCAAACAATCAAACAAAGAAAAATTAATGGAAATACGAAGCTAAGATTTTTGTATAATTTATCTGGTAAAGAAATGGGACTAAATAAAATAACTTAAAAATGATTAACTAAACAAATATTAAAATCACAAAGATACTAAATTAATTCTAAGGTTGAACTAACTAATTAAAAAAAAACTATCCAATATAAAAAATCTACATGACTAATTAATTGATTCTAAAACTAAAACAAAATTGATGAAACAAAAAAAACTAAATAAAGGTGCAAAATAGAATATAATAGTAAGTTAGCAGGATTGGGCTTTAAGAAGTCACCAGGCCCAAATTATATCAAGCAGACTTAGTAAAATAAAAAAAAAGTTTTGGGCCTAAATGAATCCGGGTCGGGTCGGACCCGATCCATCCCTCTCCAAACAAAACACACAAGCTGAAGAAACCCTAACACTAAAGAGGCGTAGAAGGTGCTCTCCATGTTCTCTTGATCGCTATCTCTCATCTCTTTGCTTGCTTAACCTTATTTCTCTCAATTCCCGTCTCTTCCGATTCGCCAACAATGGCTATATCACTCTCTGTTTCCTACAGCAACAACCTACTCCCTCCGATCCCCTCTCGGTTCTCTCCATGGAATTCATTCTTACTTCTATAAATCCGAATGAAAGAACAAGCTCACTGAAACAACCATTCCACGATTTCTTTCTGGCTTATCTCTCAAACCGTAACCGACTCTACCCTCAAATTTTCTCAAATCCTTACCAGTCTCAAAACCTAAATCACATTAAAACCTAATAATCTAATCTATAGGAGTTGTGTGATGTTTCAGAGCAACGTAACTTAGGCGCATGCTGGAAAAAAAACAAGGAGATGTGGATTTCATCGCTGTACCAGAATTTGACAAAGAAAACCAACCTCACGACAACGACGTTAACGAACTCTCGACGATGGATACAGAACCCCGGTAAGCTTCCTCTTCCCCTCTTCTTTCTCTTCTTCGATCTATGTTCTTCTCTGAATTTTGACCTGTTGCATTTTTGTGTAGCGTTATCGTTAATTATTGCCACTGATTTGGATGACTGGTTGTGATTGTATTTTTTTTTTGGTTTTTTTTGATGGACCGGGGATAAGTTTTTTTTTATGAAAATGATGTTTGAACAATGGGTAGAGTAGAGGAGTTGTAGTATGTGGGGTGTCGGTTTCTGAGGGAGTTAATGAATGGGATTGAAGGACATGAGGGGGGGGGGGATAAGTTATAATAGTGGAGAGAGCAGGTTATGGAGTTTAATGGGTGGGGTTTTGAGCGGGGTTTGCAGAGGAGCATCGCTGGTGTTGTACCCCAAAATTTGCCCTCTCATTTTATCAAGATTTCTCATCACAAGACTCCTTGAACTCCAGGCCAAATTAGGGTTTTGCTCTGCTCAAGACATCTCCTTGCACTGATGACCTAAATTAGGGTTTGAGTTTGCACATGGATTTTTGGACTTCTAATGCTCAAAGTGACTTTCATACTTCATGTTGGACTTACAAGATTGCCTCTACCAAGTTTCAAGCCTTGAATCAAATTTTTGCCCAGTCAATTGGATAGTTGATATAGAAATCAACTGTATTGGGGAAAAAGTCAACTGTGGCCAATTTACAGTCAAACCTCATAATTTTTTATCCACATCAACATTACAGACTCATATGGAACATTTGATCAAGTTTGGACCATAACTCCTCAAGAAATTTGATCAGATCATCAAAAGGGCAAAATGGTCATTTTTAGGGTTTTGACTGCACAAGGGCAATTTCTGATTTTTAACCTAGCCAATGTCAAATTGGGTCCAAGCATGGATTCAAGGACTCAATGGTATCATCTTGACCTATTCACAAGGTTCAAAAGATCTCAAATACATTGGATTGACAGATGAATTTTTCAGTCAACTGATCAAAATTTGACTGTACACTGAAAAGTCAAACTTTGACTTTTTGGTCAAAATCAAGTGCCAAGGGTCATTTTTCATCCAGATATGTCAAAACATGAAACTTGTTCATCAAGAAACCTAATTTTGCAAATTAGGGTTTAAAATTGAAAATTTTCATAACTTAGAATTTTTCTAAGTTATGAAATTTTCTTTTTTTTCCCCAACTTTGCCCAACATTTTCACCATGATGCAATTGGATTCAAACAAAACTTCCAACATGAAAGTTGTATTTCTCCACAAAGTATACAAGTTTGATTCACAAAGTTTTCCCAAAAGAATCTTGGGTCTAAAGTTATGAATTTTGGAACAAGGGTCCATGAAACTTTTAACTTAGTGAAATTTTGCCCTAGTTTAGGCAGGATTTTGACCTATCTTCATGGAAATGTTTCACCTAGTTTCACTTGGAATCTCAAAATTCATTTCAAAGATGGATTGTAGAGCTTGTTACAAGCTTTCTAAAATGTCCAAGAACTCTCCAAAATCATTTGTGGTTAGGGAGAAACGAAGGCTTGAAGTTGGAAAAAACTCACTTTTGATCCATGGCATTTTCATAGTGATACAAGTTGCAAACTCTAATCAGCCTTGTTTGTACTTGATTACAGGTCCCAAAAACCTTCCATACTCAATAATTAAATGCAAATCCATTGGTTTGAAGCTTTGTTCTGGTCATTAGAGGATTATACAATAGATTAATCCAAAAATAGCAAAAAGGCAACATTGCCATTTTTGTCAAATTTGCTTTATGTCAAGTAGAATCCTTGAGCCTTGAACAAGATCTTGTACAACACACAATATCCACCAACTAAGAGGGCCAAGATCACAAAGTGCAGGCTGATAGATAGCCTGTACATGCCTGTCTTGCATCATGGAGCGCTTTTGCTTAAAATACAAGAAACTTGTCAAATACACCACAACTTGAACATCTGAGATAATCGGGCTTATCAAGTATTTGAAACAACTTATTGACATTGCATTGAGCCTAAAACATGAGCCTTTGATCCCTAAAACACTCTTGAACATCAAATCACCTTCCTCTTGCAAAAACAGGGCGGTTCCTGCACTTGGAGTTCCATAGCAAAAACCCATCGTGCGTTTTGCTCCAAACCTGTTCAAACACCTTCAATATAACCTATCCAAGCTATCCCAACCATTAGGAATTGACTGTAACTCCATTTGCAAGCTTCACCATTTCTGTTTTTAGCTTGTGCAGGTTGAGTTCTACAAGCTTGTTCAAGCACATCCAAGGCAAGCTAGGCATTGGGGAAGGTCAGAGGAAGTTCAAGCAAGCTCCCAAACATCTCAGGCCTCACTGAAAAGCTCACCATTTCCATACACGAAGTCAACTGAAACTGGTTTTTGTCAACTTCCTATCTCTCTATTTAGGAATCATTAAGCTTAGGTTTGTGAATAAAAAATGTAGTATTCATAGCCATGAAGTTGTACATATGCTCAGTTTTCATTTAAGTTAAGCGTGTTAAGAGAATTTGATCCATGAACTTTCTGAAAAAATTAGGTTAGAAATTAGGGCCAGAGATATTCTCTCTGGTCTTTGAGAGTTAGATCAAGTTCCTTATATGGTTGAATTCGTCTTGAAAAATGCTACAACTTTGATGTTATGAGTTTTTGCATTACAGCACGTATGCAGGATCTGGACATTTGGTACAAGCGCGCACATTTGTTTGAGCCAAGGTTGAAGACGAAGCTTGGAATTGGGCATGGGCTTTTGCTTATTGTTTTTGGCACCCCCTGCCTTGGTGACTGCACCCCCTGGCCCATTTCTTCATATTTTTATATTTTTGCATTTATTTTTCATTTCTAATTTTATTTTATTATTTCCCAAACATAGAAAAAGACCAAAAATATTTTTATAAATTTTCACATTTATTTTTGTATTTTATTTTATTTTTCTAACATAAAAATAATTTAGTGAGTATATACTTTTATTTTATTTAATGAAAACTTGAAAATAATATATAAAAATATTATAGTTTTATTTTTTTATTTATTTATACTTAAATTATATTTTTCTAAATATATTTTTATTTTGTATATATTTTATTTTATTTTATTGTACATGAATAATATAATTAATATATATTTACTTTTTTAAAAGAAAATTAGGATTTTTGCCCTTAATAAAAAAATATATCTTTTTATTTCTTTAATACATTAAATATTATATTTTTACATACATAAAAATAAACAAAAAATATCTTTTGCATATTCATAATATTTTTCATATTTATTTAATTGACCATTTAAATACTTGTCTATTCATTATTTGTACCATTTATTCAATTTGGATGTAATAGTAATATTAGGGTTTATTTTCTTGCAAATATCCCCCATTCAAAAATTGTATCCCTCTCCCCATACCAATGTTGTAATAACTTAGGTTTATTTTGCGCACTTTATGCTTTCAAAAATGCCATGATTAGAGATTAGGGTTTGTATGCAAAAAATCCAAAATCAAACAAATAGCTTGACTAATACAAAGTTAAAAAGCATGTAAATTGACAACACAATGCACACTTGCACCCCTAGGGTTTCACCCACTTGTCTCCTTTAAAATGGACATGTTATGCATGTTGAGTATCTTGGAAAAACAAAAACAAAACAAAAGATCATAGTCCCTCGATGAGGCTATCTTGGTTGCCTAAACAAAATGATCTAGTCCCTCAAAAAATTGCTAAAGATGCTTAGCACAATTGCTATCATGGTCAATACGATGACCCGCACCTGTCCCGTTTAACATCCTAATACAAGGTTGTTTACCAAATGCAATGGTAAAACAACACTGTCAAAAGGGTTAAAAATGTGTAGGAAAGACCTTTGAGTAAAATACGGTAGACAACTCTTAGTTACTTGATCAAAACATGCAAACCATCCTTGCTATTTTCAAACACACCTCACAACAAAATTTCAAAACAATTTCCCAAAATAAACTTTCAAACTTTCAAACATTGAAATATCTTTTCAAAATACAATACACCTTTGTATACATTCAAACAAGAATTATTACAAAGGTTGCCACAACGATGGCCTCTTTTCAAAACATTTTCAAAAAACCACACACAAAGCACCATTTCAAACAATTGGAAAAGCAAAGCAAGTGATCTAAACAAGTAACTAAGAGCCCATGGATAACCATGGATGAAAAGGGTGCTTGCACCTTCCCTTTTCATAATCTACCCCCCGAACCCAAGAAAACATCTCAAAGGTCTTTCCTGTGCTTTTTGACCTTTCCTTTGGATAAAATAAAAAGTCGGTGGCGACTCTTGCTAAACTGAAACATTTGCGAACACAAACGCAAAACCTCAAGTCAGTTCTCCCACCGTATCATAGAATTAGCGACTCTGCTGGGGAATATTTGAAAAGTGGGGTTACCTTAGGGTTTAGATCACCTTTACATGCTTACTTTGTTTGCTTTAATTGCTTTACACTTGGTTCTATTGTTTGGGTTTGAAATCCTCTACCTGGATTTGGGGAACATTCATAGGTAAATAGCAATACATTGTGGAAACTGTGCGGGGTATACCGACATGGTTGTAGCAATAGTTATATTAGTGCGACATATTTGTGGGTACCGGTAGCCATTGAGACAATCAAAGAGAATACGGGGCCGCTGAGTGATGTCATGAAGCACTAATGAACTTTTAGAACCTTTACTTGACCATCTTGGCCTTTTTGGGGGTAGTGAGATGACCGGCTTTGGTGCGGTCCGAAGTTGGTAGATACTCGACACTACACTCATTGAGGGTTATTTTCTTGGAATATTTCGGTCGCCAGTTAAGTGGCTAAACTGAAACAATGAACACACAAAATAATCCAGTGATATTGAGCTCCTTAGGACCCGGTTACTATTTATAGGACAGGTTGAACCAACTAACTTCAAGAGGGTACTTACCTATGAAACCCCATGCAAGCCTGAAACTAGGAACTTGTGTGACTTGCTTGTATATATACTTGTGTATACAACATGAACATCATAAAGCATCATTTGCATCCACTAACCATTTCAAGGGTTTGGATCTTCATCTTTGTTCTTGTTTTGTAGGTCATGGAATCACTTCGCAGGAAAACTATTTAGGTCAACCTTGTAAGAATCCCTCCTCAACTCAAGGAGCTTGCTTCCAAGATTCCAGATAATTCTCTCTTCAGTGAAAGACATGGTAGACTTCTCAACTTGGTCAACTCCAACATTGAAGAAGACATGGTGAAGGTTCTCTTCCAGTTCTTTGACCCCCTACACCATTGCTTCACATTTCCTGATTACCAGCTTGTGCCTACTTTGGAGGAATTTTCTCAACTCCTGAGGATTCCTATTCTCCATCAATTACCCTACAATGGTACGGAAAGAGAACCAAATCCTGAAGATGTTGCTCAAGCCCTAAACTTGCAACCATCTGATATCAAAGGTCATTGGGAAACCAGAAGTGGTGTTAAGGGTTTCTTGGCAAAGTTTCTGTTTGAGAAGGCAGAAGACTGCTGGAATTCTCTAGATCTGCAAGCTTTTGAGGAGATTGTAGCACTTCTCATCTATGGGTTGGTCTTATTCCCAAACCCTGATCAGCTTATAGATGTGAATGCTGTCAAGATTTTCATATCTCGGAATCCTGTGCCTACATTTCTTGGGGACATCCTCCACTCATTTTACACACGCACAATGAGGAAAAGAGGTGTTCTCATGTGTTGTACTCCTCTTCTAGCAAGGTGGTTTATTTCTCACCTTCCCCAATCAGTCTTGAAGAATGAGCAAGGCTTGAGGTGGTCACAACGATTGATGACTCTTACACATTCTGATGTTCATTGGTGTTCTCGGTCCAGAGAAAATGTCATCATCATTGATCGTTGCGGAGAATTCCCTAATGTCCCACTACTTTGCATTAGGGGAGGCATTACCTACAACCCCTGTTTAGCTCTGAGACAATTTGGGTACGCCCAAAGGGATGGCCCACATGACATGCTGATTCCAGACTTGGTTTTTGACTTTGACAACGATGCTCAAGGACTTCAACAAAGGTTTATCCGAGCTTGGAAGATGCCCAACAAAGTGGAAAGTAAGACACTGGGACACAAGAATTCCATCCCCCTTGACCCTTACCTCAAGTGGGTACGAACCCGCGCCCAGAGTCTTATGATGCCTTACCCCCACATTCTGCCTATGATCAAAGAGCCTGTTATGGAAGGAGAGGTTCCATATACCCTCCTACATCCTGACATGCCAACATCATTGGAGGATTTGCAAAAGAGTTGGATACAGCTCAAGGAAGAACGTAATACTTTTGAAGCCAGCTTCTACGCCAGTGAGAAGAAGTTTTTGGAACTTACCCGTCAACTCCACAAAGAGCAGACTCTTAACACTTACATAACACCAAAGAGGATGCGCAACGTCTTTTTACATTAGAATTTTGTATTGTTTTTGCCCATGGGGCATTTATGTACTATAATATTCTGTCTTATTAATATGATGTACGTTCTTTTTTTGTTTGCAACAAATTTGAATTTCTGAACCCTTGATTGCATTACATGAATACACATCATTCATCATATGCATAAACAGGTCTTCACACCAGGTTTCCTTATCTCTCTGCTGTTTATTTCAGCAAGATGGATATAGAGAAGACATTCAAAGATCTACAAGCACAGAATTTGCAGTTCCAACAACTCCTTATGACCTGGGAAAAGGGTCAAGAGGACCTTAAAGCACTGTTAGAGAAGGAAAAGGAAAAAGAAAAGAAGAAAAAGAAAAGAGTTGGTGTGGCCACTATGGGAAGAAGATTTGAGAACCAAGTTATGAGAGTCCTGGATTTCCCTTCGACGTCTGATGAAGGGGCGGGAAAAGGAAAAGGAGCTGCAGTACCTTCCGAGTCTGAGGCTGAAGAGGAAGAAGAAGAAGAGGATGAAGATTACTCTGAGCAGCAGTACCCTCCTGCGGACGATAAGTATAATAATTTGGAAGATCATCATTCCCCCCAAATTCAAAGTGCCTACATTTGCTAAATACGATGGTTTATCCTGTCCGAAGATGCATCTGCGGTCTTACGTCAGAAAGATCCAACCTCACTCTTCTGATAAGGATCTGTGGGTCCACTTTTTTCAAGATAGTTTGTCGGGTACGCAATTGGATTGGTTCTATCAGCTTGAGAGATCTGATGTACATAACTGGGAGGATTTGGCTACTGCTTTCTACCGACAATATCAATATAACGCAGATTTAGCACCTACTCGTACTCAATTACAGAGTATGGGTATGGTCTCTAATGAAGGCTTTAAGGAGTATGCCCAGAAGTGGCGGGATTTGGCTGGAAGGGTACAACCACCATTGTCTGAGAGAGAGCTTGTGGATATGTTTTTGGGGACCATGTCAGGTCCATTCTTTAATCACTTGATCGGGAGCTCATCTGCAGGGTTCACCGAACTAATTCTGACGGGTGAAAGAGTCGAAGTTGGCATTAAGAGCGGTAAAATTCAGAAGGATGCCTCCGCTTTCGCTGCTATCAAGAAGACCTTTCCAGCCAAGAAAGAAGTTTCTGTTGTTTACTCCCAGAGAAATCAAGGAAGAATGGAGCACCGACCAGCGGTGGGGACTGTGATGATTCAGAACTCCTCAGCCAATCAACCTCGAAGCAGTCAACCCAGAGCTAACCAAACTAGGGTGGAAAGGCCTGCACGGCAATTCACCCGGATCAATATGACACCTGCTCAGGTTCTCCCTCATCTGTTAAAGTTAAACCTTACAAACTTGAAAGAGGTGCCGAAAAACCCAAATACCTCTTCTCCCTATTATCATTCAAATGCAAAATGTGCATATCATTCGGACAGTGTGGGGCACGACACCAACAATTGTTGGGCCCTTAAAAACAAGATCCAAGATTTAATAGATGCCAAGAAGGTGGAGTTTGATGCCCCCGAAAAACCTAATGTGATATTCGCTCCTATTCCAAAACATGGTCATAATGTCCATGCTATTGTAGAAGATCTTCATGTTACTATTGTTGATGACTTAATGACTCCGTTGCCAATGATCAAAATGAATCTGTTAAAAGTTGGAATTTTTCTGGGCTGTGAAAAAGATTGTTACCTTTGTTCAACCTTGCAATCCGACTGTCCGCTATTGAAGTCAGGCATCCAACGCCTGATGGATACTGAAGAAATCCTCTTCAAGAAAACTCTTGTTACTCCTGTTACTCCAATCAATGATGTTGCTATAATCACCATTTCTGACAATCTTTCCAAGGTCTCCAAAAGACCTGTTAAGATTACACCCGATCCAAAGTTTGTACCGCTAAAGATTACTATGCCGGGGCCTATCCCATACAAGTCCAACAAGATAATACCGTGGAATTATGGGGGAGAGATCTTCTACCATGGTGTTAAGCAGACCGAATCAGTCGAAGAAAGTTCTGATGAAGAAACTCCTGACATAGGAAATATTGTAGGGGCAAGTAAGACCACTCGTAGCGGAAGAATCTTCTCTTCGGAGATTGCTCCTCCAAGGGCAATCTTCGGACCCTCAAGAGCTCCTGTGCCAGTCAAGATATTTGTGCGAAGTCCAGTTATTGAAGAAATTGTTACTCCCGAAGCTATACCCTCTGCTGTTACTGCTGATAAAGGTAAGGGGATCCAAGAAGCGCCCGTCAGGACGAGGGCTCAGACTTTGGTTTTCCCCGAGACCATCCAAAAGTAAATGAAGGAGATTTTAAATATAATTAAGAAGAGCGACTATGATGTCGTAGAGCAGCTGGGGCAAACCCCTTCAAAAATCTATATGCTGGCTCTATTGCTCTGATCCGAGGCTCATGCCAAAGCCTTGATCAAATTCCTGAAGACGACGCACGTGCCTCAAGAAACTTCTGCGGATCAGTTTCAAGAGTGTGTAGCCAGCCTTACAGTCGACAATGGTCTTGACTTCTCTGATGCAGGTCTAACATCTAAGGGAAGAAAGCATAATGATGCGCTGCATGTCTCGGTAGAGTGCAGAGGGACCACTCTTGCTCACGTTCTGGTTGATATTGGGTCGTCTTTAAATGTCCTCCCAAAGAAAGCATTGGACAGACTAGATTGTGAAGGTCTAATTTTGAAGCCCAGTAACATCATCGTAAGAGCCTTTGATGGTTCTAAGAGGATGGTCCATGGGGAGGTGGACATCCCAATTAAAGTGGGTACGGAAACTTTCAACTCCACATTTTACATCATGGACATCCGTCCCTCCTACTCATGCTTGTTAGGAAGGCCCTGGATTCATTACGCTGGGGCAGTCACTTTTTCTCTACACCAGATGCTCAAATACCCAGTCCAGGGTAAAATCATAACAGTTCACGGTGAGGAGGATTATATGATAAGCCACCTTAACTCTTTCCGCTACATGGAGTTAGAAGGTGAATTCATAGAAACACCGTTCCAACACTTTGAAGAGGTTTCTCCTGAAGTTACGGTAGCCAAGACAATGACTTATGTGCCCATCATTACCAAACCTGTGTCCTGGATGTCATCCCTTAAAGATGTGGAGGCTGTGATCAAGGAAGGAGGAAGCACGGTGTGGGGTCAACTGCCAGATTTTCCTTACAAGATAGATAAGTCCGGCTTGGGTTTCACTGCTGCTGGTCAGAAGGCTGCGCGGCGCTCTCGGGCTAGAGGACCGCCGTTGAAAATCACTCATCATGGATTTCATGCTTTAGAAGATGATGATGAAGAAGAAAGCAATTTTGAAGACTGGATCTTCCCAACTATTGAAGGAGGACTGAACAACTGGGAGGCGAAACACTTCATTCCCATTACTTTCATCAATCAGTAATTTATCTTTTGAACATTTCCTGTTTGGTCTGTAATAATTATTAAACAATTCGTACACTCTTTTTGCCTTATGCCTTACCCGGGGCATATAGGTCCATTTGTAAGGGTTTTGATTCTTCATTTTCATATGCCATTTTTAATGAATCATGGATGTTTTCATATATGAACTTTTGTGTTCATTTTCTTTCTTTTTACATTTTTATTTGTTTAAAGGTGGCTATCCCTTACATACACCCACACTCACAAAATGCAGGTACCCATCCACTCCGGATTCCATGGGTAACAATTCTGCTATGGCCTTCAGTGACTCTGAAGATCTGGTCAATCATGCCAAATACGAAGGTGATGAAGACTGTGAAGTGCCTGGAGAGTTGGCCAGACTTTTGCAACAGGAAGAAAGGGCTATTCTACCTCACGAGGAGTTGTTAGAGACTATCAACTTGGGAACAGAGGAAGACAGAAAAGAGGTTAAAGTGGGTGCCAACCTGGAGCCAAGTGTCAAAGAGCGCTTAGTTCAGCTGTTGAATGAATATGTTGAGATCTTCGCCTGGTCCTATGAAGACATGCCGGGACTAGATACAGATATTGTGGTTCACCGACTCCCTACAAGAGAGGACTGGCCACCAATCAAACAGAAAGTCCGCCGAATGAGGCCCGATATGTCCGAAAAGATCAAAGCTGAAGTGATGAAGCAGTTCAATGCTGGATTTCTTGCTGTTACTTCATATCCTCAATGGGTTGCTAACATTGTGCCCGTGCCTAAGAAGGACGACAAGGTCAGAGTATGCGTGGACTACAGAGACTTAAACATGGCTAGCCCTAAAGATGACTTTCCACTACCACACATTGACATCTTGGTTGACAACACAGCTCAACACAAGGTATTCTCTTTCATGGATGGATTTTCAGGGTACAACCAGATCAAAATGGCTCCCGAAGACATGGAGAAGACTACTTTTGTTACGCAGTGGGGTACCTTCTGTTATAAAGTGATGCCATTCGGACTGAAGAATGTCGGGGCAACCTATCAGCGAGCCATGGTAGCTTTGTTTCATGACATGATACATCATGAGATTGAAGTCTACGTAGACGACATGATAGCCCGTTCACAGACAGAAGAAGAACACCTCGACCATCTGCAAAAGCTGTTTGTCAGGTTAAAGGAATACAAACTCAGACTGAACCCTAGCAAGTGCACTTTCGGAGTCAGGTCCGGTAAACGTTTGGGATTCATTGTCAGTAACAAAGGCATCGAGGTTGATCCTCCAAAGTCAAAGCTATACAAGAAATCCTATCCCCTCGCACTGAGAAGGAGGTCAGAGGTTTCTTGGGATGCTTAAACTACATTGCAAGGTTCATCTCTCACCTAACATCTACCTGTGAACCAATCTTCAAGCTGTTGAAGAAAGATCAGGTGGTTAAATGGAATGATGACTGTCAAGTTGCTTTCGATAAAATCAAGGAGTATTTGTTGGAACCTCCTATCTTGATGCCACCCGTCGAAGGAAGGCCGCTAATCATGTATCTGACTGTCCTGGAGAATTCAATGGGGGTGCGTACTGGGCCAACATGACGAGTCTGACCGAAAAGAGCATGCCATTTATTACCTTAGCAAAAAGTTTAACGACTGTGAGACTCCCTACTCACTGCTCGAGAAAACTTGCTGCGCTTTGGTATGGGCTGCTCGCCGGCTAAGGCAGTATATGTTGACACATACCACTTTATTGATCTCTAAGATGGATCCGATTAAGTACATCTTCGAGAAGCCTGCTCTATCCGGAAGAATCGCTAGATGGCAGATGATCCTCACCGAATATGATATACAGTACACAACCCAAAAAGCTATAAAGGGGAGTGTGCTAGCCGATCATCTGGCCCATCAAGCTGTCAAAGATTACCATCCATGAGGTTCGACTTCCCCGACGAGGATATCATGACTTTGAGCAACATTGAAGAAAAAAGACCGTATGACGGACCTGAACAAGGATTCCGATGGACTCTGTACTTTGATGGTGCCTCCAACGCACTTGGGAACGGTATCGGCGCGGTACTTATCTCTCTAGAAGGTTGCCATACACCTTTCACTGCTAGACTCTGCTTCAGCTGCACCAACAACATGGCCGAGTATGAAGCTTGTATCTTTGGTCTCAAGGCCGCTATTGACTTGGGAATCAAATCTCTGATTATATTTGGGGAATCAGCTTTGGTTATCAGTCAAATCAAAGGAGAGTGGGATACTAAACACCCTAACCTCATCCCTTACAAAGAACATGTCCTGACATTGTTACCACATTTCGAGCAGATAACCTTCGAGCACTTCCCGCGAGAAGAGAATCAACTAGCAGATGCGCTAGCTACAATGTCATCCATGTTTAAACTTAACTGGGATAATGAGGCACTTCAAATCACCATCAAACGAATGGACGAACCTGCACATTGTCACGAGATTAATACCGAAGAAGTAGTGGACCGACCTTGGTTTCATGACGTCAAAAGGTATCTCGAAGCACAAGAATACCCTAAAGGAGCTTCAGTCAACGACAAAAAGTTCTTAAGGAGGTTCGCGGCCAAATTCTTCTTGAGCAATGGTATCCTATACAAGCGCAATCTTGATTGTGTCCTACTCCAGTGTGTGGAAAAGGTTGAAGCTGGGCAGATCATGGATGAACTACATAATGGCACCTTTGGCACCCACTCGAGCGGTCATACGATGGCAAAAAAGATTCTAAGGGCAGGCTACTACTGGTCTACCATGGAAGCTGATTGTCATAACATTCCCGTACTTGTCACAAATGCCAAGTCTATGCTGACAAGGTACATATTCCTCCAGTACCTCTCAATGTCTTAACAGCTCCTTGGACATTCGCGATGTGGGGAATCAACATGATTGGAGAAATCAAGCCTACAACATCCAATGGACATCGCTTCATCCTGGTGGCTATTGATTACTTTACCAAGTGGGTCGAAGCAGCTTCCTTCGCCTCCGTTACAAAGAATGTGGTTGCCCGCTTCATCAAGCAGAACCTCGTATGCCGGTATGGTATCCCCGACAGGATCATCACCGACAACGGTACAATTTTGAACAATACTATAATCACCGCTCTGTGCGAGCAGTTCAAGATTCAACATCACAATTCATCTCCCTATCGGCCTAAGATGAACGGTGTTGTCGAAGATGCGAACAAAAATATCAAAAAGATCATTCAAAAGATGACAGTCACCTACAAGGACTGGCATGAGATGTTACCGTTTACTTTGCACGGGTACCGTACCATGGCACGTACTTCAACTGGGGCAACCCCCTTTTCTTTGGTACACGGCATGGAGGCTGTTTTGCCTGTCGAGGTTCAGATTCCCTCCTTGAGAATCATGAAGGATGCTGGTTTGAGTGAAGACGATTGGATTCATACCCGGCTTGATCAACTTAACTTGATTGACAAGAAACGACTTACTGCTATTTGCCATGGTCAGGCGTATCAGAAACGTATGATCAAGGCTTTCAACAAGAAAGTCAAGAGACAAGTATATCAAGTCGGGGACCTTGTAATCAAGCGAATCATCTAGCCGCAAAGTGATCCCAGGGGCAAGTGGACTCCTACTTACGAAGGACCATTTATGATCAAAAACATCTTTTCTGGTGGGGCAATGATCCTGACCACCATGGACGGTGATGACCTACTACACCCTGCGAACGCAGACATAGTCAAAAGATACTACGCATAAACGACCCGACAAGTTGAAAACCCGAAAGGGCGACTTGGGCAAAAATGGGCATCCCGGTGAATCGAAAACCCGAAAGGGCGGTTCAGGCAAAAATTATGGATAAAACAAAAAATCTGTACACCCGGAAAGTTGAAAACCCGAAAGGGCGACTTGGGCAAAAAGGGGTTTCCCGGTGGACTGAAAACCCGAAAGGGCGGTCCAGGCAAAAGTTAGGGAAATAAAGCGTATGACTATGTCTCGTCGGATCACTTTAAAGACAATCTCTTCACAGACAAACTCCAAGCTTCTGATCAATCCAATCATCTGCGGATGAAGCGACGAATGGACAAGATACTCAGAGTTACGAAGGCTATAGCAGAATGGGAACCCCATGGAATTATTACACACAGCCATCTTCCTTTGTATAAAATTTTTCTCAATTTTTATGACAACATTCTCTTACTAGGATGTCTGCCTCCCTTGTACAGAATACTTACACAAAGTTAATACAAAGATACTTCAAAGTGCAGAAATTTGTTTGCTTTCTCTTTCTTTTTACACTTATGTTTTATTTGAAAACGTCCAATGATTTATTAAATGAGCATATGCATCTGAATATAATCACTACTTACAAATAAAACAAAATGAGAAAGGATGATTACTGATAGGTTGAAAGTATAGGAAAACGTCTTTAGGCTATTCCAGAAGAAATCCCCTGCAATACATCGTTCAGATCCTCAACAGAGCTAAAACCTTGAAATACATATCTCCAGTGGAGTTAAGTTTCAAAATCCCCATCAGATTTGAGTTTCCAAACTCCCAATCCCCAGCGGAGCCAGAAAACTTTGAACTGCAAACCCTCAGTGAAGATGAAACTTTCTTCCCCAACAGAGTCCAAAACTTCAACCTTTAAACCTAGGTAGAGGACCATCCAGTTTCCTCCAATTCCCCGGTAGGTTGGCATACAACCCAAGCCCTTGAGAACTCTTCAACAGAATAAACATTCTCCCCACAGAGTTATTTCCCAGCAGATCGAAGATTCTCGGTCTCATTTCTCCAGATGAAGCCTCCCAGGTTTTAATTCCCCAGTAGAGATCGTCAGAGTTTTCCTTATTTCCCAGGAAAGTCATGAAGGATTCTCACATCCCCATAAGTCACCAAGGATTCTCACATCCCCAGCAGTGGTCCAAGGATTTCTCATTTTCAGCAATCAAAGATCTTGAATCAACAACAACAGTCAAGGGTTTATTTTCCCCTGCAGCAGTCAAAGATTTCATTATTTCCAGCTATCAAGGATTTATTTTCCTCAGCAAGACAACTAATCAGCTTACATGCGCATACATTACATTCACATATCATAAACATTGATAAAGCACACTTTATTGCATCATACATATCATGCAACATAACTTTGTGTTTTAGCTAACATTTTACCCTTTTCAGGATAAGATTAAAAGCTACCTTTAACAAATGTTCAAAGATTTCAGATACAGTATGGATACACCCCAGACACGACGGTCATTCTATTACTCATTTAGAATTTCAAGTCAAGATACAATACGGATACACCTCAGACACGGAGGTCATTCTACTACTCATTCAGACTTCAGCAATCAGATACAGATTAGAGACGCTCCAGACACGGAAGCCTTTCTGTTTCTCATTCAGATTCAACTATCAAGCTTCAAGTTCAGATACACTCCAGACACAGAAGTCATTCTGTCACTTATTCAGATCCCAGTTACAGTACAGATACACTCCAGACACGGAAGTCATTCTACTACTCATACAGATCTCAATTTCAGATACAATCCAGATACGCACCAGACGCGGTTTCCACTCTATCACTCATTCAGAATTTATCCCCAGCCCAGAGATGCTCCATACACAGATGTTTCTCTGTCGCCTATTCAGAATTCAGATACAATACAGAAACACTCTAAACACGGCAGTCATTCTGATATTCATTCAAGAATCAAATACAGTTACAGCTCGGATACGCTCTAGACACGGACGCCATTCCTTTGCTCATACGAATCCAATCTCCAAATACAACTCATATACGTTCCAAATACGGATACCAATCTGGTGTTCATTCTCATGATTTTCAACAAACAAATCTTGGATGGCATCTTTAAGCCCATCTCCAGCAAGATTCTACCATCTCCAAATGGCATCTTTAAGCCCATTCCCTCAGCTACATTTTGACGAGTGCAAATTTACGAGCACTCTAATGTCCAATCATCTTTTACCTTCGAGTCACGAAAGGCAAACTTGCCAATCTAACTCTTCAGGTTCAAGAAGATTGAACAGGGGAAGCTGTTGTACCCCAAAATTTTCCCTCTCATTTTATCAAGATTTCTCATCACAAGACTCCTTGAACTCCAGGCCAAATTAGGGTTTTGCTCTGCTCAAGACATCTCTTTGCACTGATGACCTAAATTAGGGTTGAGTTTGCACATGGATTTTTGGACTTCCAATTCTCAAAGTGACTTTCATACTTCGTGTTGTACTTACAAGATTGCCTCTACCAAGTTTCAAGCCTTGAATCAAATTTTTGCCCAGTCAATTGGACAGTTGATTTAGAAATCAACTGTATTGGGGAAAAAGTCAAATGTGGCCAATTTACAGTCAAACCTCATAATTTTTGATCCACATCAACATTACGGACTCATATGGACCATTTGATCAAGTTTGGAGCACAACTCCTCAAGAAATTTGATCAGATCGTCAAAAGGGCAAAATGGTCATTTTTAGGGTTTTGACTGCACAAGGGCAATTTCTGATTTTTAACCCAGCCAATGGAAAATTGGGTCCAAGCATGGATTAAAGGACTCAATGGCATCATCTTGACCTATTCACAAGGTTCAAAAGATCTCAAATACATTGGATTGACAGATGAATTTTTCAGTCAACTGATCAAAATTTGACTGTACACTGAAAAGTCAAACTTTGACTTTTTGGTCAAAATCAAGTGCCAAGGGTCATTTTTCATCAAGATATGTCAAAACATGAAACTTGTTCATCAAGAAACCTAATTTTGCAAATTAGGGTTTAAAATTGAAAAATTTCATAACTTAGAATTTTTCTAAGTTATGAAATTTTCTTATTTTTTCCTAACTTTGCCCAACATTTTCACCATGATGCAATTGGATTCAAACAAAACTTCTAACATGAAATTTGTAGTCCTCCACAAAGTATACAACTTTGATTAACAAAGTTTTTCCAAAAGAAGCTAGGATCTCAAGTTATGATTTTTGGAACAAGGGTCCATGAAACTTTTAACTTAGTGAAATTTTGCCCTAGTTTAGGCAGGATTTTGACCTATCTTCATCGCACTTTTTCACCTAGTTTCACTTGGAATATCAAAATTCATTTCAAAGATGAATTATAGAGCTTGTTACAAGATTTCCAAAATATCCAAGAACTCTCCAAAATCATTTGTGGTTAGGGAGAATCAAAGACTTGAAGTTGGCAAAAACTCACTTTTGATCCATGGCATTTTCATAGTGATACAAGTTGCAAACTCTAATCAGCCTTGTTTGTACTTGATTACAGATCCCAAAACCCTTCCATACTCAATAATTAAATGCAAATCCATTGGTTTGAAGCTTTGTTCTGGTCATTAGAGGATTATACAATAGATTAATCCAAAAATAGCAAAAAGGCAACATTGCCATTTTTGTCAAATTTGCTGTATGTCAAGTAGAATCCTTGAGCTTTGAACAAGATCTTGTACATCATACAATATCCACCAACTAAGGGGGCCAAGATCACAAAGTACAGGCTGATAGATAGCCTGTACAGCCCTGTCTTGCATCATGGCTTACTTTTGCTTAAAATACAAGAAACTTGTCAAATACACCACAACTTGAACATCTGAGATAACCAAGCTTAGCAAGCATTTGAAACAACTTATTGACATTGCATTGAGCCTAAAAAACGAGCCTTTGATCCCTAAAACACTCTTGAACATCAAATCACCTTCCTCTTGCAAAAACAGGGCAGTTCCTGCACTTGGAGTTCCATAGCAAAAACCCCTCGTGTGTTTTGCCCCAAACCTGTTTAAACACCTTCCATATAACCTATACAAGCTATCCCAACCATTAGGAAGTGACTGTAACTCCATTTGCAAGCTTCACCATTTATGTTTTTAGCTTGTGCAGGTTGAGTTCTACAAGCTTGTTCAAGCACATCCAAGGCAAGCTAGGCATTGGGGAAGGTCAGAGGAAGTTCAAGCAAGCTCCCAAACATCCCAGGCCTCACTGAAAAGCTCCACATTGCCATACACAAAGTCATCTGAAACAGTTTTTTGTCAACTTCCTATCTCTCTATTTAGGAATCATTAGGCTTAGGTTTGTGAATAAAAAATATAGTATTCATAGCCATGAAACTGTACATATGCTCAGTTTTCATTTAAGTTAAGCGTGTTAAGAGAATTTGATCCATGAACTTTCTAAAAAAATTAGGTTAAAAATTAGGGCCAGAGAAATTCTCTCTAGTCTTTGAGAGTTAGATCAAGTTTCTTATATGGTTGAATTCGTCTTGAAAAATGCTACAACTTTGATGTTATGAGTTTTTGCATTAGAGCACGTATGCAGGATCTGGACATTTGGTACAGGCGCGCGCATTTTTTGAGCCAAGGTTGAAGACGAAGCTTGGAATTGGGCCTGGGCTTTTGCTTCTTGTTTTTGGCACCCCCTGCCTTGCTGACTGCACCCTCTGGCCCATTTCTTCATATTTTTATATTTTTGCATTTATTTTTCATTTCTGATTTTATTTTATTATTTCCCAAACATAGATAAATACCAAAAATATTTTTATAAATTTTCACATTTATTTTTGTATTTTATTTTATTTTTCTAACATAAAAATAATTTAGTGAGTATATACTTTTATTTTATTTAATGAAAACTTGAAAATAATATATAAAAATATTATAGTCTTATTTTTTTTATTTATTTATACTTAAATTATATTTTTCTAAATATATTTTTATTTTGTATATAATTTATTTTATTTTATTGTACATGAATAATATAATTAATATATATTTACTTTTTTAAAAGAAAATTAGGGTTTTTGCCCTTAATAAAAAAATATATCTTTTTATTTCTTTAATACATTAAATATTTTATTTTTACATACATAAAAATAAACAAAAAATATCTTTTGCATATTCATAATATTTTGAATATTTATTTAATTGACCATTTAAATACTTGTCTATTCATTATTTGTACCATTTATTCAATTTGGATGTAATAGTAATATTAGGGTTTATTTTCTTGCAAATATCCCCCATTCAAATATTGTATCCCTCTCCCCATACCAATGTTGTAATAACTTAGGTTTATTTTGCACACTTTATGCTTTCAAAAATGCCATGATTAGAGATTAGGGTTTGTATGCAAAAAATCCAAAATCAAACAAATAGCTTGACTAATACAAAGACAAAAAGCATGTAAATTGACAACACAATGCACACTTGCACCCCTAGGGTTTCACCTACTTGTTGCCTTTAAAATGGCCATGTTATGCATGTTGAGTATCTTGGCAAAACAAAAACAAAACAAAAGATCATAGTCCCTCGATGACGCTATCTTGGTTGCCTAAACAAAATGATCTAGTCCCTCAAAAAATTTCTAAAGATACTTAGCACAATTGCTATCATGGTCAATACGATGACCCGCACCTGTCCCGTTTAACATCCTAATACAAGGTTGTTTACCAAATGCAATGGTAAAACAACACTGTCAAAAGGGTTAAAAATGTGTAGGAAAGACCTTTGAGTAAAATAGGGTAGACAACTCTTAGTTACTTGATCAAAACTTGCAAACCATCCTTGCTATTTTCAAACACATCTCACAACACAATTTCAAAATAATTTCCCAAAACAAACTTTCAAACATTGAAATATCTTTTCAAAAGACAATACACCTTTGTATACATTCAAACAAGAATTATTACAAAGGTTGCCACAACGATGGCCTCTTTTCAAAACATTTTCAAAACCACACACAAAGCACCATTTCAAACAATTGGAAAAGCAAAGCAAGTGATCTAAACAAGTAACTAAGAGCCCATGGATAACCATGGATGAAAAGGGTGCTTGCACCTTCCATTTTCATAATCTACCCCCCGAACCCAAGAAAACATCTCAAAGGTCTTTCCTATGCTTTTTGACCTTTCCTTTGGATAAAATAAAAAGTCGGTGGCGACTCTTGCTAAACCGAGACATTTGTGAACACAAACACAAAACCTCAAGTCAGTTCTCCCACCGTATCACAACTGGTAATATGAAATAATGGTTTGGGTTCAGGTTTTCTCTCAGATTGCTGCTTTTTGGTTGCTGGTTTTTTGGTTGATGTCGTTTTGGTTATGTTGGCTTTCTTGTTTTTTATGTTGGCTGTGTGAAAGAAACCTCTATGTTGGCTCTTTGGCTGGATGGTTCTCTCCCTCCCTCAAAAATACATGTCTTTCTTGCTTAAATGAAATAGTGGCTTTATAGTGACAAGAGGATAAGAA
Organism: Vicia faba; assembly: GCA_948472305.1. NCBI lineage: Eukaryota > Viridiplantae > Streptophyta > Magnoliopsida > Fabales > Fabaceae > Vicia > Vicia faba. Next base: position 307,658,431 of record OX451740.1, on the reverse strand, counting down.
CTGGAAAGAAGAGTTATATGATTCAAAAATAACTGGTTTGCTGACCTTGTGACTTTTAGGATGCAGGTTTTGGGTATGCCCATTTTGGTGCAAATTTGGCCTGTGTTATTTTGATGTTTATATGCAGGCTGGACAAAATTATGCTAACTGTTTTGCAGGGATTTTCCAGCATGGGGCAGAGTTGGTGGACTGGTTTTATAGCAGGTGTGCAGGACTAGCTTTTGACATGGTTTTGGAATCCTTTGAAGATGATGCGGGTATGCACATGAGTGCTTTAAAAGCAGGGTGTTTGGGTTGTTTTAACAAGTTTTTTTCTCTCTATGATATAAAGCTAATTTGCTTTTTTATTCTAATAAATCTGAAGGGTTTGCCTTTGGGACATGATGACAGGGTCTTGAGCTGGCTTACTATTTTATTATGAATTGTTGCTATTGTTGTTTGCTGCCATGCTTGCAGATGGTGGTTTTTAGCTGCTGCTTTTAGCTTGCAGCTGCTGTTTGTTTTGCTTATTGATGCTGTTTAGCGGTGTTGCTTTAGTTTGTAAGCTGCCTGTAACTTTGCTGCATTTGTTTTGGTCTGCTGTTTGTTGTTTTGGCTGTTCAGCTATGTTCTATTGTGGTTTGGCAGCTTTGACTTGCAGCTGCTGTTTGCTTGTTAGCAATTTGTTTCTTTTCTCCCTTTTTGTGAACCAAAGAGGACAAGTTTTTGTGATTTGTAATTTGGGAGAAAACAAACCATGATAAAAAATAATTCCCTAACTGATTCCAAATGCAAACCCTTATGATGAGATACCAATTTCCTTTTATCAATTAAATCTTGCTTGGAATTTTTCATATGTTAATTGCTGACTTTTTTTGTTTTTCCTTGTTTCATGAGCACGAGTATCAGATGGCAAGCGGGGTTGTAAGATGAAAAGGCCGAAGCTAGTAAAGAACGTGGGCGGTTCTCTCGAAGAGAAAGCAACAACAATTGAAGAAGAAACACTTAATTCCCTTTTTTTTGTTTTGTAAATAGCAATTGTAAATTGTGACTCCATATTTGTGACATGTCTTGTAACTTGTTTCAAAAGTGTAACGAACACAAAAAACGTGAATGAAATATTTTGAATGAATTGGTTGTATGAAAATTAAACAAACTCTTGAATTTTGATTGAAAGAAGCGATTTCCACTTGAATGATTTGAATGCGCATCTTGCTTTTATAACTTGAATTTCAAGAAATCATGAACAAATGTCGTAACCTGTATTTCAAGCAATCATGCGCCTTATCTTTCAAAATCCAATCAAACTCTCAAACAAAATAAATGCTTAAGAATTTAATTCCCTTTGGTTAATTCGAACCCAAAACAACGGTCACTCAAACCTTATCTTCATATCACGCCTAAACCAAACTTGCACTCTTAAATGGAACTTTAACTTTGAGACTCAAACCACAAGTAACTTGCAACTTAAGCAACCCAAAACATGTTTTAATCATCATGAACCCCCAGCCTTATTTCTTGTGCCCCAATTTCACAGTCGTCAACTTAAACTTCAAATTCTCGACTCAATGGCTTAGAGACTTTAAGAAGAAACTTGAAATGCGAGGAGATGAAATTCTTGACCTAATGCACTGAGCTTTGAGCCATCTTTAAGGCAGGAGAAAGAAACATCTTTACAAAAACCGAGGACTCAAAACCCTAGCCTCTTGACCAATAAAATAGGGAAATAAACCCTAATCCAGGCTCTGATAAATTTAAGCGAGAACCAACCTTGTAATGTGATGACAAAATTTATTCCACGATCCACTAATCGAGAACCAGGTGCGTTTCCCTTTTACCTGATAAGAAAAACAAAATTAACATAAATAGGGCGCAACCCTAATACCTCGAACCAAAGTGCCTGATTCCATGAGATGCGGGATATGGAAATGACTGAGTAAAAAATGGTGCAAATGGGGTGCAAAGTTTAAAGCCAGACAAAAGCAAAAAAGATAGGGAAAATTTGGGGTACGACAACCTCATCCTTCAACAGTTCATGACCTCTCTTGAGTTCATCCATAGCTTCTTGAGATACGCTTCAAGTTCATTTATGAGTATCAAGAAACCAGTTAGCTGTATGACAGTTATAGGTTCTGGCGAAGGTAGAAGTGATATGAGTTTTATGCAAATGTATGTGCATATATCCGGATGTATAAAAATGCATTGGTATGAAAAAATAATTTTTTTAATTTTGTCTTCAAGGTACGCTAAAAGTTTTTATGGAGATGCAATGTATATGACACATGCAAATTTAGGATACTGACATGCATAAGAAAACAAATACGGGTTTACGGATAGTGACAAATATAAAAACACCTTATTTATAAAGGCTCCCTATGGTAGCTTAGTTCTAAATCTTTAATACCTAATTCCCTCACGTGTGAGGCTTAGATTTGTTTTTGAGATAAGAGTTCCTTGAATCATGATTATAACCAAAGTCTCACCACCATGAGGGGCGAGCCCTACCATGATGAACCTTCTGGTTAAATCTCGTCTAGGTAGGACCCTCGTACCAACCCTCAAGATGTACATCTTATTGATCAATATTATATGATCATCATTCCTTAATAGGTGAAGCGGGTTATAGATTAAGATTCCCACAGTCACATACCATATCCAGATTATCAACACAATGAGGGGCTAGCTATAGAATGAGGACGAGTCTGGATAGATCTATTTTGAGTGGTGACTATATACAAACCATCGATATCTACATCTCCTTGATCAATACTAGTGACTATCATCTTAAGCTTATGTTTTTTCTCAAGCTTGGGTGAAGAGCTTCACACAAAGAACACTCCCCAACCCACAAACGAATATATATGATAAGATAAATGATAAAATAAGAATAAAGAAAGAATAAATAAAGTGAAATCAGGAAATAAAAGAACAAACATAACACACAAGTGATTCCTAAGTTAACTAAGCTAGGTCTAAACCTAGAGCCGCTAGTTGTCGCTACGTGAAAAATACCCGAGCCTTTAAACACTCGAAATAGAAACAGAGTCGCCACCAAATTTTATTTATTCCTAAGGAAAGGGAAATAACAATAAAACCCTAAGAAAGGAGGATAAGATGGTTATCACAATATAATACAGGTTCGTGGGTTGGTTATGCGAGGGAAATGTATTAGCACCTCACATATCAGTTGTACTCAATGGGAATCGTTTAGTTAGCTAGGTTTGAATGTGTGCCTAAATGTTTGTTTCTTCTCAATGCTTGCTTTTATTTTTTATATACTGGAAATTTATAAAAGGGATAAAAGGGGGAAAATAGTTTTTTTTTATTATTGTGCTCGTCAATATTTCAAAACCTTGTGCATACGTATTCCTGAGCTGCGATGGAAAATTCATAGCCTAGTAGTTCATGGTAGAAAACGAGTATGTGTTGGTTGTTTTTAATTTAGGAAAATGTTTCGATGCACGGGGATGAAAAATGATTGATTTGAAAAAGGTTTGACGCATGGGTGCAGAAAAAAGATTGATTGAATGTGTTGAGATTGATTTTAAGTATTTTGAGTTTGAATGACTGAGCGATACGGCATACACCGACCAATCGATTACTCGGGAAAAGTGTGGATGTACGTCTACCCCGTCCAATTATTTGTAAAAAGTTTTTTAAGTAGATTGAGAAACAATGTTTGATATTCTAACGACTTTGTGTTAACGACCTATGTACAGGTGTAAATTGTTAACAACAAAAAATATAAAATTTGATGACGATACATATTTTGATCTACGTGATTATGTACAAAAATGATTTCTTTACGAATTTATGATTATGGGAATTGAGTGCACATTTTTATATTTTTTTATTAATAAGGAACCTAATAACAAGAAACATGTATTTTGTATTTTATATTTTATTTATTTATTATTAAGACAAAACATAAAAGAGATAAAGCTTAAATTAAATAAAAAAATAATTAAATAATCTAAGAGGTGTAGAGAGAAATTGGATGTATAAAACTAATAAATGGAACGAAAACTAAACCCATTAAAATCCTTCAAAATAATTTAGTCAATATTTTAATCACAACAAAATAAAAAGCAATTAATTTAAATATACACGTGTACTGCCACGTCACCTTCTGTTAGTCCCATTTAATATCAAGGACCAATTATATGAATAAATTTTTTTTACGGATCATTCTTTGTAAGAAATATTTAGAGGGACTAAAAACAAAATCTATTATGTTTAGAGGGACCAAAAATATGTTTAATCATATAATAAAAAAAAAAAAAAAAAAATAGGGACATGGGGGAAAACCACCGCCCCTCTCTCCTGATACCTTTTTTTTTCTTCTCAATTTTTAAAAAGCCACCAATTCTGGAAGGACGTGTGGGTTGACCTTTGTAATTAAAATAAAAACAACAAAAAAACTACCATTTAAAGAGAGCAAATAACAATATCAGTAAGAACAAAAAAAACACCACATTTTTCTTTTCTCACGTAGAGTTTCTTTTCTTAGCCTCTACAAAGAAGCAAGCAACTTAATTGAAACAACAACAACCATGATTCAATCAAAAACTCATTTCTCAATATCTCTCAACAATAACAAAACAAATAACAATAATTCATAATAATCAAGAAAATGGGAAATGAAACTTAACTAGATTCGACGGCGTGGTGTCAATGACGCGGTGAAGCTACATATTCTTGAACGGGGGAGTATAGTGGTTGTTCTTGTTAGAGGGCTTCATGTGGTTTTCAGTGATGGCAACGAGTGTTGTGTGGTGGTCAGCTAATTGCAGATCGGTGATTACAGGTCAGTGGCGGTGCGACCATGCGGGTTGTTAAGGACGCGCAAGCTGGCTTTGATGAAGGTCTCTGTAGTTGTGATGAATGGAGGAAAGTGATTCGTTGGCATCAGAAACTCCAGGTTTCAGCGTCTTCTTCTTCCGAATTCTTTGAATCCAATTTTCTTGAATCTCTTTGCTTTGGCTTTTTTGTTGTGTTAAATTTGTTGTTTTGTTAACATTGATTTTATGGAAGGTGATATTGATAAGAATGGTTGTTGTGAATAATTTTTGATTGAATATTATGTTTGGTGAGTGTTTGGTTTTGTCCTTTGGAAAGAATGGTCGTGAAATGAACAAATGAATGAAGGACTAACAAATGCATAAATGGTTTCACTCCTATAAAGAAATTGTTCCCATTAATGTCAGATTTCCAAATAGGCAATGTCTAATAGCCAAACACTCAGGAACGATTCAATTTTCCTTTTAGTTCTCTATTACCAATGTATTATTCATCCCTGAATTCTCTTTAAATCTCTTATCTATTGCAAAACTGTGTGAATCATCTAATTATACTGTGAAGTTTGTTAATTCTACATGTGTCATAGAGGAGAGCAACTCGATGAAGATGACTGATTCTACTGAACAAAAGGATGGATTGTATTACTTAAAGATAGGAGATAATGATTCCCATGTCAATACTGAACATAAACATGCTTTAACATCCAATATAGCTTTACCTGATAGAGCCCTTTGGCATTTTAGATTAGGAAACTTATCACAAAACATACTTATGTACTTACATTCTCAATTTCCTATTATCACTGTCAATAATAAAGATGTTTGTGATGTGTGTCACTTTGCTAGACAAAGAAAACATTCTTATAGTGTTAGTAATAGTAGAGCTTATCATCCTTATGATATAATTCATTTTGACATTTGGGGCCCTCTTGCCATCAAGTCCTTACATGGTCATGCATATTTCGTAACGGCTATATATGACTGTAGTAGATATACATGGATAACACTTATGAAGTAAAAATCTGAAGCTAGACAACATGTCATAAACTTTGTTAAGCACATTGAAAACCAAAATCCCACAAATGTTAAGATCAATAGAACTGATAATGGTCTTGAATTCAGTATGACTGGATATTGTTCCTCCAGGGGTATCTTACATCAAACAATTTGTGTGGAATCTCCACAACAAAATGGTAGAGTGTAGAGGAAGCATCAACATCTCTTAATTGTAGGTAGAGCTCTTCTTTTTCAGTCCAAACTTCTCAAGAAATTTTGGTCTTATGCCCTTATACATGAAACCTTTATTATAAACAAACTTCCTACACAAGTGCTTGATAACCTTTCACCTCATTTCATATTGCATAATAAGATTCCTGGTATGCATAGTCTCAAAGTTTTAGATCCTTAGCCTATGCATCAATCATTCATATGCATAGAACCAAACTTGAACCAAGAGGTAGAAAATGTGTGTTCCTAGGCTACAAAACAGGTATGAAGGGAGTAGTGCTCTATGACCTTAACATCCATGAAGTGTTTGTTTCCAGAAATGTGACACATCATGAACAAATTTTCCCTACTCAAGTAATACCTCATCTTCTTGGAAATACCACCCTTACAACGTTTCTAGGAATACTGATAATTATGTTCCTCAAACTAATTCTAACCAATCAAACTAATGTGATTAATGTAACACCCTTCTAAACCCAACGAAATATTCATAATTATTTAAAATAATATCAGAGTAATACAACAAAAGAGCGTCACATTTTATTCGTGAAATAATCATACATGCTAGTCTCACTCCGTAACACGAGTTTCAAAGTTATTCATGACATATGCATTATCAATGTTTCATATACTTGCAGAGGAATCATAGTTCAGACAAGTTTCATTAAAAACACTTCATAGTGCCCCATGATTCGTGGTTCACAATTCCACACAATTTAAACTCCACGGAAATAATTTAAATGTAATAACAAAACAAGAACGAAATAGTTTTCAAAATAAAGCGCTCCCCTCCTCGATGTTATATATCAGAGCAAGACCTTCTAGACTCAACGGAAATAAATCACACTCCAAAGCTATTCTTCCAAGCCTTTAGGGACTACTCTGGATTACCTGCATGTTACCCATGTAGAGGCAACATTCAAGCAGAAAGGGTGAGTTTATCACAATCATTATGTAAGATGTAAGTAATAGACATAGCAGAATAAGCCTAAAGTATCACAATATGACCTCAACATTATTATATTCCAAGTATATCAACAATCATACAGATTCAACAACGTAATAAAATATCATCAATTCAACAACTATGCAATTCCACATAAGATGTAGTGCAAGGACATAGATGTTAGAACATAGTTTGATTCTACAACCCTTGACTAGAGTTTTGATGATAACAAAATACAAAGAATAGATAAATTCAAAGTTATATTTATATATGAAAAATATGCTTCTTAAAGATTATGTTTTATATATGCAGAAGCTCTGATGGAATCAGCATCAGAAGATCAGTAATATATCAGCATCAGAAGATCAGTAACAAGTTCTACACGCTGAAGCTTAATGACCAGAATATACGCTGAAGCTTGATGACCAGAATCTGCGTATAACATACACACTCTGACTCTGATCAAAGATCCTTACCAAGTCATCAGCACTCAGAAGCGTTATTATAAGCAAAGAAGACTCTGAAGCGTTACTATGTATTCAAGACAGAATTAATGCTAACGACTCTCTTCAGACAAGATCTTCTCAAAAAGGAAAGTGCGTTATTATCATTTAACTGGCTTTATGGACAATGTCTCTACCTTTGCCTATATAAACCAGACTGCCTGAGAAAATACGCACGCATGCACTCATAATTTGAAAAGCTTTCTTCACCACGCTCACTCAAACGCTTTAGCAAGTCAATTTTATTCTAAGCTTAAATTGTGTAATTATCACAGTTGTGATATACTGTTTTATTAGAAAACATCAAACACATTCTTGTTCTATTATTTTGTAAGAGATTTCCTTGAGATAAACCAGGTTGTGGTTATACTCAAGAAGGCTTTAACAGTTGTTAAAGTAGCTGTGTAATCCTTTGAATATAGTGGATTAAGACCTCGTTGGAGAGAAGAGAAATCACCTTGACGGGTGGACTGGGAGTAGTTTGAGATCAAACGAACCAGGATAAAAATACAGTGTTGTCTAAGCATTTCGTTTTAAGTTTTACAATTCAACCCCCCTTCTTGTGTTTTTCACTCTTCAATAGACTCATGCATATGGTACCAATTTTTCTTGATGGACACTGGGCCATCACCCTCCAAATACCCCAATCATAGGATCGATCCCCACTTGTAACTAGAGAAAATCATAGACATCCCAAATCCACAAAATGGTATTGAGACCAAATCACTGGACCAACATCCTAAATCATCATACAGACCAAAGTTGTCCCATGAATGCATGATGCATAACAAAAAATACAAACGACCACAACCAGTCATACGCATCATCATTCATGTATTAATCAACATCATACATAAACATATTCATGTACACTCATGTAATCATCGTGTATACTTATGAAATCAAGACATCGTCAGAACATCATCACATAATCATAATAACAACATATCACCATATTTAAACAAATTGTCATTGCAATTCAACGCGGGTAGTCTATTCTTACTCTAACTTAGTTCTCATAAAAATACTCCTAAGTCTTAATTTTATTTCACCTAGTTATAGTATACTATGTTGGCTACACACGGCTTCGAACAACACTTCATTCTGAGCCCTAGAACTAAAGTTATGCTCATTTTTAGATTTCAATCCAACATTCCAGATCTGCCTCCCATCGCCCGACAACACATCACAGAAACCAACACCCCATTTTCCTTCCTTGGCTCGCCCCACCTTCTCCTGGCGAAACACCATCGCCCGTCGACACGAAACCCGTCGCCCGATGATCCTCTGCGAATAGGATTTTCCTGTTTTGTGATTCTACACTGTTTCAGACAATTTTTTCCTCAGATTTCAGTATGCTATGGGCCCTAAAACACTAAACAATCACGAGGAACCATCATCTAATAAAAATTTGATAAATTAGCTCAATTATAAAACCATTACGGGTCATCCATCATCACAATTTCATCAAATCTTGACCTAACAACATCAAATCACCATTGTCAATACTAAGGGAAAAATGCTACAACTATCTACCACTTAGATCAAACATAACAATTAGATAAAAACCCCTTACCTTATTGTTTCGAGTGATTGATTTTGTTATTCGTACCTCTTACAGTGATTCTCCTACCCTCTGTGCTCTAGCCTCTTCTCTTGCTCTTCTCCCAATATTCAGACCGCACAAAATAAACTGTATCACTCTCTATATTTCTCTGTTATCACAAGGACCCCTAACTTCTTCTTCAATTGCCCTCAGTTAGTCACCCTCTATTTACCATCACATCCCCATTCTTCGTACTAATTACCAACATACCACTCTAAATAAAATAAATCTATTTAAATAATTATTCTATTCTAGATAATAACCCAAATAGTTACCAAATAACCATCTAATTATTCCAATGTATCTAATCCCTTCATTCATATCACATGTTCCACATCATAAGCAATCATATGCCAACCCATCACACATATAATCCTATAAAACATCAATTATTTTTAAACACTCCTAATAATTCATTAAATAAGTAACTTCTAAAAGTTGGGGTGTTACAACTCTCCCCCACTTAAAGAATTTTCGCCCTCGAAAATTACTCGAGGAAAACAGGGTCGGATATGACTCCCTCATCTGATCCTCACGCTCCCAACTCAAACATTCACTGGCTGGTCCACCCAATAACACCTTCACTAAGGTAATATCCTCACCTCGCAATTTCTTCACTTCACGACCTTCTATTCTCAATGGTAATGCTTCAGCAGTCAGGTTATCTCTCACATGTACATCATCCATCTGAATCACATGTGAATGATTCGGAATGTACCTCCTCAGTTGAGATACATGAAACACATCATGAAGATTCGCAAGTGACGGAGGTAAAGTAATCTGGTAGTCTACCTCACCTATCTTCTCAGATATCTGATATGGACCAATGAAACGTGACGTAAGCTTCCTCGATTTCAGGGCTCTACCAACACCAGTTATCAGAGTAACTCTCAAGAACACATGATCATGTTTATGAAATTCCAATGCCTTCCTTCTCTTATCATGATAGCTTTTATGCCGACTCTGTGAAGCTTTCATCCTCTCTTGGATCATCTTAATCTTCTCAGTTGTCTCTCGCACAATCTCAGGTCCAAGTACAACACTCTTGCCTGACTCATACCAACACAATAAAGTTCTACACCTCCTACCATACAACATTTTGTACGGTGCCATCCCAATACTTGAATGGAAACTATTATTGTATATAAATCCAATGAATGACAAGTGATTATCCCAAGATTCTCCTTGTTCTAGCATACAAGCCCTTAGCAAATCCTCCAAAGACTTGATAGTCCTATCTGTTTGACCGCCCGTCTGCGGATGATACGCGGAACTCAACTTCAAGTTGGTACCGAAAGCATTTTGAAAACATGTACAAAATTTCAATGTAAACCTCGGGTCTCTATCTGACACGATACTCGAAGGTATCCCATGCAACTTTATAATCTCTTTAACATACATCTTAGCCAGCTTTTCTATAGGATGATAGATCTTCATCAGCAAGAAATGAGCTTACTTAGTCAACCTATCCACTATTACCCAAATTGAATTATCACCTTTAACAGTCCTTGGTAACCCCGACACAAAATCCATATAAATAATCTCCCATTCCCATTCTGGAATACTCAAAGGTTGCATAAGACCTATAGGCTTCTGATGTTCAATCTTCGTCTTCTAACAAGTCAAGCAAGCATACACAAACTTAGAAATTTCTTCCTTCATACATGGCCACTAAAACATTTTCTTCAAATCCTAATACATTTTCGTAGCACCTAGATGAATACTCAAATCGCTTTGATGCCCTTCTTTAAGAATGCTCTTCTTAAGTTCTAGAATATCAGGAACACATACCCTAATACCAAGTCTCATCACACCACTTTCGTCCACTCGGAATTCACCTCCTTTGCCTTTGTTAATCAACATTAGTCGATCCACCAAACTCAAATCAAACTTCTGACCTTATTGGATCTCTTCAAGAATCCCACTCATCCGTCTCAACATTCCCATCTTCACACTGTTGGATGTCTCTTCGCATACCAAGCTCATGTCTCTAACCTGTTCGATCATATCTAACTCTCTAACCATAAGCATTGACATATGCAAATATTTCCTACTCAAAGCATCAACTACTACATTTGCTTTACCAGGATGGTAACTCAAATCAACATCATAATCCTTTAGCAACTCGAGCCATCTTCTCTGCCTCATGTTCAACTCCTTCTGATAAAACAAGTATTTTAAACTCTTATGGTCACTGAACACTTCAAATTTAGAGCCAAAGAGATAATGTCTCCAAATTTTCAACACAAACACCACAACCGCCAATTCTAAGTCGTGCTTAAGATAATTCCTCTCACGAACTTTTAATTGTCTGGAAGCATAAGCAACAACTTTCCTGTTTTGCATTAGCAAACTACCAAGACCCATCTTAGAAGCATCACAATAAACTACAAAGGATTCATTCGGATTTGGAAAAATCAATACTGGAGCAGTCGTCAATCTCTTTTTAAGCTCCACAAAACATTCTTCACATGAAAATCCCACACATAAGCTTTCCCCTTTCGAGTCAACTGAGTCAATGGTAATGCCAACTTAGAAAATCCCTCTATGAATCTTCGGTAATAACCCGCTAATCCAAGAAAACTTTGAATCTCAGTAGCAGACTTCAGAGTTTTCCACTGTAACATTGCATTAACTTTAGAAGGATCTACCGCAATTCCACCACTAGAAATCACATGGCCAAGGAAACTCACTTCCTTCAACCAAAATTCAAACTTTGACAGTTTCGCATATAATTCCTTCTCTTTCAATATTTGCAACATAAATTGCAAATGCTCAGCATGTTCTTCTTCTGACTTTGAATAAATCAAATGTCATCGATGAAGACCACTACAAACTTGTCCAAGTACTTCTGAAAGATACGCTTCATGTATTCCATGAAAACACCTGGCGCATTTGACACACCAAACGGCATCACAATGTATTCATAGTGGCCATACCTAATTCTAAAAGCTGTCTTCGGGATATCATTTGGCTTGACTTGAATCTGATGATAACCCGACCTCAAATCGATCTTGCTAAAGACACTCGCACCCGCCAACTGATCCATCAAATCATCGATCCTCGAAAGTGGAAACTTATTCTTAATAGTTACTTTATTCAAATGTCTTTAGTCCATGCATAACCTCATACTACTGTCTTTCTTTTTAACCAACAACACTAGAGCACCCCATGGAGAGACTCTCAGACGAACAAACTTATTCTCTAACAAATCTTATAATTGTTTCTTCAATTCATTCAACTCTGGAGTTGGCATCCTATAAGGAGCCATCGACACTGGACTTGTACCTAGTATTAAGTCCACAACAAATTCAACTTCTCGCTCTGGAGGCAGTTCACTAATGTCGTTCAGAAATACTTTTGGAAATTTATAAACAACAGGTAACTCCATACTTGCAGTTTCACGGTCAACTTCTAACGATGCAAACAATGCAAATATCAAAGCTTCATCTGCCAAAAGCTCATCTACTTGTTTAGCATACAAAAACATCAGCTCTCCACTATCACCAAACTTGGGGAATTTTACCGTCTTATTATAACAGTTAATATGAACATTATTGAATTCCAACCAGTTCATTCCAAGAATAACATCAATTTGGTGTAAGGGTAGACACACCAAATCCATCACAAAATTATTTCCATAGATAGATAAAAGACACTCCAAACAAACAAGAGTAGTAGTAATAGAACCTTTAGCTGGAAGCCCCACTACCATTCCTCCATTCATACCAGACAATTTTAATTCCAACATAGTATCACAATCAAGCGAACTAAACAAATGAGTAGCACTAATATCTATAATAATAATTAACTCAGTATTTATAATAAAATAAGTACCTCTGATTATATTTTCTTTCTTGTCAACCTCAACACCATTTAAAGCAAACACTCTGCCACTAGTCGGAGCAGCTACATCTTTCTTGGGTTTCTGATACTGGGTACTGATGTGACCTTGCTCACCATAATTGAAACAAGTCGGACCTTCATTCTTGAACCCAGTAATGCAATGATAACCTTGCCACACTTGTAACATCTTAGAACTTTATTGGTACAAGCATTAACATGATGGCATGCTTCGCCACACCGGTAACACTTCATAGAAATGAGAGCTCCTCCCCCACTTGGCTTCTTCTCCTCATAAGCTCTCTGCTTCCCTTTATCAGTTGGAGCAATATACATCTTACCAAGATCTTGATTCTTCCCTTTCTACTCATTATAATTCTTATAATAAGAAGCATTATCTCTACTATCTTGATCAAAGATCCTACACTTATTCACTAGCTCAGGAAACTGACGAATCTGCAAATACCCAATACCTTGCTTGATCTTTAGACACAGTCTATTCTCAAACTTAATGCACTTAGACACCTCAGTTGTTGGAATTTTATAGTGCAGAAAGAATTTCACTAGCTCCTCAAATCTAGCCGCATACTCATCCACTGTCGAATTTACTTGCCTCATCTCAAGGAATTCGATTTCCTTCTTACCATGCACATCCTCCGGAAAGTACTTATCCATAAAAGTAGATCTAAATACAACCCAAGTAATCTTTGTGCCTAAAATCTCCATCCTCTGGCGCATATTATTCGACCAGTCTTCAGCTTCTCCCTCCAGCATGTGAGTACTGAACTGCACCTTTTGATCTTCTGTACAGATCACCACTTGAAAAATATTTTCAATACTCTTCCGCCATGCCTGTGCACCATCAGCATCGTGCCTGCTCTTGTAGATCGGTGGGTTGTTCCTCAGGAATCTTCCCTAAGCACGAGCCTCATAATCATTCCCTCCATTCTGGTCCTACTATCCATGCTGGTTCTACATTGCCTGATCCATGGCTTCCAAAGCATTAACAATCGCGTTATCATTTCTTCCTCCAGCCATAACTCTGCGCATAGACAACCACCATTGGAAACATTAACACATCGACAGTATTCAGATACTAATCAATTAACAGGTGTTGTACCCCAAAATTTACCCTCTCATTTTATCAAGATTCACCCTCACAAGACTCTTTGGACTCCAGACAGAATTATGGTTTGCTCTGCTCAAGACCTCTCCTTGCACCGTTGACCTGAAATTAGGGTTTGAGATTGCACAGAGATTTTTGGACTTCCAATGCCTCATGTGACTTTTATACTTCATGTTGGACTTATAATATTTCCCATACCAAGTTTCAAGCCTTGAATCAAATTTTTGCCCAATCAATTGGACAGTTGACCTAGAAATCAGCTGTATTGGGAAAAAAGTCAACTGTGGCCAATTTACAGTCAAACCTCATAATTTTGTATCCACATAAACATTATAGACTCATATGAACCATTTTATCAAGCTTGGACCATAACTCCTCAAGAAATTTGATCAGGTCTTCAAAAGGGCAAAATGGTCATTTTTAGGGTTTTGACTGCAGAAGGGCAATTTCTGATTTTTTTTCACCAAGACAATGGAAAATTGGGTTCAAGCATGGTTTCAAGGACTCAATGGGATCATCTTGACCAATTCACAAGGTTCAAAAGATCTCAAATGCATTGGATTGACAGATGAATTTTCTAGTCAACTGATTAAAAATCAACTGTACACTAAAAAGTCAAACTTTGACTTTTTGGTCAAAATCAAGTGCCAAGGGTCATTTTTCATCAATATGTGTAAAAACATGAAACTTGTTCACCAAGAAACCTAATTTTGAAAATTAGGGTTTAAAATGGAAAATTTTCATAACTTAGAAATTCTCTAAGTTATGAAAATTTCTTATTTTTTCCCAACTTTTCCCAACTTTTTCACCATGATGCAATTGGATTCAAAGAAAACTTCCAACATGAAAGTTTTAGTCCTCCAAAAAATATACAAATTTAATTTACAAAGTTTTCCCAAAAGATTCTTAGATCTCAAGTTATGATTTTGTGAATAAGGGTCCAAAAACTTTCTAACTTAGTGAAATTTTGCCCTAGTTTAGGCAGAATTTTGACCTATCTTCATGGCAACTTTTCACCTAGTTCTAAGTGGAATCTCAAATAGTATTTCAAATATGGATTGCATAGCATGTTACAAGCTTTCCAAAATGTCCAAGAACTCTCCAAGATCATTTGTGGTTAGGGAGAATCGAATGTTTGAAAATGGCAAATTTTCACTTTTGGCCAAGGCATTTTGCACCATGATACAAGTTGCAAATCAGTTTGGATCATGCCTGTACTTGGTTTACAGGTTATAATCCTTTCTAAACTCATAAATTAAATGCAAACACATTGGATTAAGGCTTTGTTCTGAGATTTAGAGCATTGTATAAAGAACTATTCCAAAAATGGAAAAAAGATAACAATGCTACTTTGATAAAGGTCACTTTTAGAAACTTTGTTTATCTTGAGCCAAGGACCCAATCTTTTGCAGCAAAAAAAGTCCATAAACTTGAGGCAAAGTACACCAACTATGTGCAGCTAAAGAGCAGGCATGTACAAGCCTTGGCATTGTCAACTCACCTTTTACTTCAAAAAACAAGCAAGTGTGCAAAAACTCCACAACTCTTCAATCTGATAAAACCAAACTTTGTGCACATTTTAAACAAGTTCAACACACTGTCTAAGGCCATAAACACGAGCTAACAAGTTCCAAAACCCTCCAAAACACCAAAACACCAACTTCTGCCCAAAACAGGGCAAGTTCTATAAATCACAAGCCAAAACTAATTCCACTCGTGCGTTTTATCCCAAATCACTTCAAACACATTCTAAACAATACACCTAAGCTGTCCAGACCATTCTCAAGCAACTGTAACCTTGTTTTCACACTTCACCATTTTTACTTTGAAGCTTTGCAGGTTGAGTTCTACAAGCACATTCAGGCTATTTCAAAGCAAGCCAAGCATTGGGGAAGGTTGAGTGAACTTCAGGCAAGCTAACACGACCTTCAGGCCTCATCCAAATATCCTACATTGCCATATCCAAGCTTGGATGAAACATGTAAATTTCAAACTTCTATCTCCTTATTTAGGAATCATTAGGCTTAGGTTTGTGAAGCAAAAATGTAGCCCCTAATGTCCTTGAACTGTACATATGCATAGAATTCATTTATGTTAGCTGAGCTAGGAGAATTTGGATGCTGAAGTTACTGAATTTTTTAGGTCAGAAATTGGGGGTGATAAAATTCTCCCTGGTTTCTTAGAGTTAGATCAAGTTTTTTATATGGTTAGAATCATGTGATGATGAGCTATAACTTTCATGTTGCGAGTTTTTGTTTTTAAGAACGCATGCATGAGATACGGTTTGAGTTGCAGAAGCGCGCGTTCTTGTTCAAAGGACAGGGACGAAGTGGAAGCTGGGTTGGGCCTGGCTTACCTTGCTGTTGACACCCCCATTCTGCTTCTTGCACCCCCTTGGCCCATTTGCTTTATTTTTGTATATTTTTTTATTTCTTTTACATTTCTGACTTTTATTTATTTTTTCTAAATATTAAAAATCACCAAAAATATTTTCTTAAATTTTCACATTTTTATTTTATTATTTTTATTATTTTTTATGACAAAAAAATAGTTTATTAGGTTAAATACTTTTATTTTCTTAAATAAATTTGTAAATAAAATTCAAATACTTACATATTTTTATTTTATTATATTATACACTTAAAATATTATTTTATCACAAATATTATTTTTTAACACTTTTGTATATATTTTTATTTATTTTCTTTTACATAAATAAATAATATAGAATATATATTTTTCTTAAAGCAAAAACTAGGGTTTCCACCCTTTCAAAAATAATCATTAATATTTTTCTTATTTTTGAGACATAAATAATTTATTTTACATACATAAAATAAAATACAAAAACATCCTTTGCATATTTATATTTATTTGTACATTTAAATATTTGTCTATTTATTTGTTTATGCAATATTTCAATTTGGTTGTAATAATAGCTTTAGGGTTTTATTTTGAGCAATACCCCCTTATTCAAACTTGTACCCCTCTCCCCATAATAATGCTGTAATAGTCTTAGATTTACTTTTACGCATTTTATCGCTTTCAAATGCCATGATAGTAAGATTAGGGTTTGTATGCAAAGAACAAAAGTCAAACAAATAGCATGACTAAATACAAGACAAAAATGCATGAAAAATGACAGCACAATGCACACAAGCACCCCTAGGGTTTCATCCACTTGTTGCCTTAAAAATGGCCATGGTATGCATGCTAGGTATCTTGGCAAAATCAATCAAAAACAAAAGATCATAGTCCCTCGATGATGCTATCTTGGTTGCCTATACAAAAATGATCTAGTCCCTCAAAAAACTTGCTAAGATACTTGGCAACATTGCTATCATGGTCATACGATGACCCACGCCCGTCCCGTTTAACATCCAAATACAAGGTTGTTTACCAAATACAATGGTAAAACAACAATGTCAAAGGGTTAAAAATGTGTAGGAAAGATCTTTGAGTAGGGTAGACAACTCCTAGTTACTTGATCATTTGCAAACCATCCTTGCTATTTTCAAAAACACATACACAATTTCAAAACAATTTCCCAAAACAAACTTTCAAACATTGAAACATTTTTCAAAAGACAAACACCTTTGTATACATTCAAACAAGAATCATTACAAAGGTTGCCTAGACAAAGGCCTCTTTTCAAAATACTTTCAAAACCACACACAAAAGCACCATTTCAAACAATTGAAAAGCAAAAGCAAGTGATCTAAAACAAGTAACTAAGAGCCCATGGAAAACCATGGATGAAAAGGGTGCTAGCACCTTCCCTTTTCATAATCTACCCCCCGAACCCAAAAACAATCTCAAAGGTCTTTCCTTTTCTTTTTGACCTTTCCTTTGGATAAAATAAAAAGTTGGTGGCGACTCTTGCTAAACTGAAACATTTGCGAACACAAACGTAAAACCTCAAGTCAGTTCTCCCACCGCATCACAGAACTGGAGACACGGCTGGGGAGAAATATAAAAGTGGGGTTACCTTAGGGTTTTAGATCACCTTTACATGCTTATCTTGTTTGACTTGATTGCTTTACATTTGGTTCTATTGTTTGGGTTTGAATCCTCTACCCGGATTTGGGAAACATTCATAGGTAAATAGCAATACGTTTTGGAAACTGTGTGGGGTATACCGACATGGTTGAAGCAATATCTATATTAGTGCGACATATTTGTGGGTACCAGTAGCCTTTGAGTTAATCAAAGAGAATACGGGGCCGCTGAGTGATGTCATAAAGCACTAATGGACTTTTAGAACCTTTACTTGACCAACTTGGCCTTTTTAGGGGTAGTGAGATGACCGGCTTTGGTGCAGTCCGAAGTTGGTAGATACTCGATACTACACTCATTGAGGGTTGTTTTCTTGGAATATTTCAGTCGCCAGTAAAGTGGCTAAACTGAAATAATGAACATAGAAAATAATCCAGTGATATTGAGCTCCTTAGAACCCGGTTACTATTTATAGGACAGGTTGAGCCAACTAAACTTCAAGAGGGTACTTACCTATGAAACCCCATGCAAGCCTGAAACTAGGAACTTGTGTGATTTGTTTGTACATATATACTTGTGCATAACATCATAAACATCATGAAGCATCATATGCATCCACTAACCATTTCAAGGATTTTGGATCTTCATCTTTGTTCCTATTTTGTAGGTAATGGATTCACTTCGCAGAAAAACAATTCAAGTCAACCTTGTGAGAATTCCTCCTTAACTCAAAGAGCTAGCTTCAAGTATTCCTGAGAATTATCCATTCACCGAGAGGCATGGTTGTCTTTTCAAATTAGTCAACACCAACACTGAGGAAGACATGGTGCAAGTTCTCTTCCAGTTCTTTGACCCCCTACACCACTGCTTCACATTTCCTGATTACCAACTTGTTCCTACTTTGGAGGAATTTTCTCAACTCTTGAGGATTCCTATTCTCCATCAACTACCCTACAACGGTACAGAAAGAGATCCAAAGCCTGAAGATGTTGCTCGAGCTATACACTTGCAACCATCTGATATCATAGGTCATTGGGAAACTAGAAGTGGTGTCAAGGGTTTCTTGTCAAAGTTTTTGTTTGAGAAGGCCCAAAGCTGTTTGAATTCATTGGACTTACAAGCTTTTGATGAGATTGTAGCTCTTCTCATCTATGAGATGGTCTTGTTCCCTAACCCTGACCAGCTCATAGATGTCAATGCTATCAAAATCTTCATGGCTCACAATCTGGTGCCTACATTACTTGGGGATATCCTCCACTCCTTTCACACTCGAACAATGAGGAAAAGAGGTGTTCTCATGTGCTATACTCCTCTACTGGCAAGATGGTTTATTTCTCATCTTCCCCAATCAATCTTGAAGAATGAGTAAGGTTTAAGGTGGTCTCAACGATTGATGACTCTTACACATTCAGATGTTCATTGGTGTTCTCGATCCCGAGAAAATGTTATCATCATTGACCATTGTGGGGAATTCCCTAATGTCCCTGTACTTCGCAATAGGGGAGGCATCACCTACAACCCTTGCTTGGCTCTGAGATAGTTTGGGTATTCCCGGAGGGATGGCCCTCATGATATGCTGATTCCAGACTTGGTTTTTGACTTCGACAACGACGATCAAGGACTTCGACAAAGGTTTATCTGAGCTTGGAGGATGCCCAACAAGGTAGATAGTAAGACCTTGGGACACAAGAATTCCACCCCCCTTGAGCCTTACATCCAGTGGGTACGAACCCGCACCCAAAGTCTTATGATGCCTTACCCCTACATTCTTCCTGTGATCAAAGAGCCTATTATGGAAGGAGAGGTTCTATACACCCTCCTGCATCCTGACATGCCAACATCACTAGAAGATTTATAAAGGAGTTGGATACAGCTCAAGGGAGAACGCGATACTTTTGAAGCCCAATTCTACGCAAGTGAGAAGAAGGTTTTGGAACTTACTCGTTAACTTCACGAAGAGCAGACTCTCAACACCTACATTTCACCAAAGAGGATGCGCAACGTCTTTTTACATTAGAATTTTGTATTATTTTGCCCATGGGGCATTGATGTACTAACAAATTATATCTTATTAATTTGACATGTGTTCTTTTTGTTTAAAACAAATTTGAATTTCTAAATCCTTGAATGCATTACATGAATACATATCATTCATCATATGCATAAGCAGGTCTTCACACCAGGTTTCCTTATCTCTCTGCTGTTTATTACAGCAAGATGGATATATAGTAGACAGTCAAAGACTTACAAGCGCAGAATTCACAGTTCCAACAGCTACTCATGACCTTGGCTAAGGGTCAAGAGGAGCTCAAAACTCTACTGGAAAAGGAAAAAGAGAAAAATAAAAAGAAGAGGGTTGGTGTGGCTAACATGGGTAGAAGATTTAAAGGTCAAGCTAGAAGGGTCCTGGATTTCCCCTCAACATCTGATGAAGGGGTAGGAAAAGGAAAGGGAGCTGCAATACCATCCGAGTCTGAGGAAGAAGAACAGGAGGAGGATGAAGACTATTCTGGACAACAGTACCCTCCTGCAGACGACAAATACAAGAATCTGGAAGAGCGTTTGGCAGCCTTGGAGATATAGAGAGTGCTTGGGCTGGACTTTGAAGAGTTAGGGCTGGTTGCAGGGATTGCGATTCCCCCTAAGTTTAAGGTGCCTCTTTTTGCTAAATACGATGGTTTGCCTTGTCCCAAGATGCACCTGCGGTCTTACGTCATAAAAATCCAACCTCATTCTTCTGACAAAGACCTATGGGTTCATTTCTTCCAAGACAGTCTTTCAGGGACGCAATTAGATTGGTTCTACCAGCTAGAGAGATCTGATGTGCATAATTGGGAGGTTTTGGCGGCCGCCTTTTACAGAAAGTATCAATATAATGCGGATTTAGCACCAACCCGTACTCAATTACAAAGTATGGGCATGGTCCCAAATGAAGGTTTCAAAGAGTATGCCCAGAAATGGAGAGACTTGGCGGGACAAGTACAACCACCTCTATCTGAGAGGGAACTGGTAGATATGTTCTTGGGTACACTGTCAGGCCCCTTTTTCAATTACCTGATTGGAAGTTCGTCTGTGGGGTTCACCGAGTTGATTCTGACTGGTGAGAGAGTTGAAGCCGGAATCAAGAGCGGGAAAATTCAAAAAGATGCATCTGCTTCCGCTACCATCAAGAAGACTTTTCCAGCAAAGAAAGAAGTCTCAGCTGTCTACTCCCAGAGAGGTCAAGGAAGAGTTGAGCGCCAGCCAGCGGTGGGGGTCGTAATGATTCAGAAGTCTGCAGTTGATCAGCCTAGAAACAATTAACCCAGAACCAACTTAGCAAGGGTGGAAAGGCCTGCATGGTAATTCACCTGGATCAATATGACTCTCGCTCAGGTTTTACCCCATCTCTTGAAGTTAAACCTTGCAAGTTTGAAAGAGGCACCGAAGAATCCGAATACATCTTCTCCGTACTACCATTCAAATGCCAAGTGTGCTTATCATTCAGACAGCCTGGGGTACGACACCAACAATTGTTAGGCCCTCAAGAATAAAATTCAGGATTTGATAGATGCTAAAGAAGTTGAATTTGACGCCCCTGAAAAGCCTAATGTGATCTCCGCTCCAATGCCAAAACATGGTCACAATGTCCCTGCTGTTGAAGAGGATCTTTTTGTTGCTACTGTTGATGATTTGATGACTCCGCTACCGATAATCAAGTTGAATTTGCTGAAGGCTGGGATTTTCCCAGGATGTGAAGAAGATTGCTGCCTTTGTTCATCCTTACCAACCGACTGTCCATTGTTGAAGTTAGGCATCCAACGCCTAATGGATAACCAAGAGATCCTTTTTGAAAAGACTCATGTTACACCGTCTCCTATCAATGATGTTTCTATAATTACCATATTCGCCAATCTTTCCAAGGTCTCAAAAAGACCTGTTAAGATTACATCCGATCCGAAGACTGTACCTTTGAAGATAACTATGTCGGAGCTTATCCCGTACAAGTCCAACAAATCAATACCGTGGAACTATAGGGGAGAGATCTTTTACCACAGTATTAAACAAATTGAATCAACCGAAGAGAGTTCTGATGAAGAGACTCCTGACATTGGAAACATTTCCGGAACATGTAAAATCACCCGCAGTGGAAGAATTTTCTCTCTGGAGATTTCCCCTCCAAAGGCAATCGTCGGACCCTCAGCCGCTCCTAAGGTTACTCCTGCACCGGTAAACATATCTGTGAGAACTCCAGTTATTGAAGAAGTTGTGATTCCTGTGGTTATCCCCTCTGCTGATGATGATGATAGGGGGAAAGGGATCTAAGATGAGCCTGTTAGGACGAGGGCTCAGCCGTTTATCATTCCTGAAACCTCTCAAAAAGAAATGGAAGAGATTTTGAAAATAATCAAGAAAAGCGATTATAATGTTATTGAGAAACTATGGCAAACCCCCTCAAAGATCTCTATGCTGGCCTTGCTGCTTTGTTCAGAAGCTCATGCCAAAGCTTTAATCAGATTCTTAAAGACGGCCCATGTTCCCCAGGAAACCTTTGCGGATCAGTTCCAAGAATGTGTAGCTAGCCTAACAGCAGACAATGGTCTAGGATTCTCTGATGCTGATCTAACAATCAAAGGGAGAAAACATAATGACGCTTTGCATGTCTCGGTGGAATACAGAGGGACTACTCTGGCACACGTTCTGGTAGACACTGGTTCATCGCTGAACGTCTTACCAAAGAAAGCATTTGATAGGCTAGATTGTGAAGGTTTAACCTTGAAGCCCAGCAACATCATTGTCAGAGCCTTTGATGGTTATAAAAGGATGGTCCACGGGGAGGTGGACATCCCGATTAAAGTGGGAACTGAAACCTTCAACTCCATATTCTATGTCATGGACATTCGTCCCTCCTATTCTTGCTTGTTGGGAAGACCCTGGATTCTTCATGCTGGAGCCGTCACTTCTACTCTGCATCAGAAGCTCAAGTACCCTGTCCAGGGGAAAATTGTAACAGTTCACGGTGAAGAGGAATACATGATATGCCATCTTAATTCTTTCCGCTATGTGGAATTGGATGGTGAATTCATCGAAACCCCCTTTCAGCATTTTAAAGAGGTAGCTCAGGAGATTGCGGCAACCAAGACAATGCCTTCTGTACCCATGATTACCAAGACTCCGCCTCGGATGTCGTCTCTCAAAGATGCAAAGGCTATGATTAAAGTAGGAGGAAGCACAATCTGGGGGAAACTTACTGATTTTCCTTTCAAATCTGATAAGTTCGTCTTGGGTTTCACTACTTATGCTCAAAAGGTTGTGCGCTGCTCCCGGGCTGGAGGGCCACCAGTGAAGATCACCCCTCATGGAGTCAATGCTTTGGAGGATGGTGAAGAGGAGAGCAACCTAGAAGACTGGATTTTCCCTACTGTTGAAGGAGGACTATGCAATTGGGAGGAAAAGGACTTTATTCCCATTACTTTCATCAATCAGTAATTTATCTTTCAAACATTTCTGTTGGTTTGTAATAATTCTTGAACAATTCGTACACTTTTAACCTTTTGCCTTACCCGAAGTACATAGGTCCATTTGTAAGGGTTTGATTTTTTCATCTTCATATGCCATTTTAATGAATCATGTACGTTTTCATATATAAAATTTTGTGTTCATTTTCCTTCTTTTTACATTTTTATTTGTTTAAAGGTGGCTATCCCTTACACACACCCACACTCACAAATGCAGGTACCCATCCATTCCAGATTCCATGGGTAACAATTCTACTATGACCTTCAGTGACTCTGAAGATCTGGTCTACCATGCCGAATACGAAGGTGAAGAAGACTGTGAATTGCCTGGAGAATTGGCTAGACTGTTGCAACAGGAAGAAAGGGCTATTCTACCTCACGAGGAGTTGTTAGAGACAATCAACTTGGGAACAGAGGAAGACAGAAAAGAAGTTAGAGTGGGTGCCAACCTAGAGCAAAGTGTCAAGGAGCACTTAGTTCAGCTGTTGAATGAATATGTTGAGATCTTCGCCTGGTCTTACGAAGACATGTCGGGACTTGATACAGATATTGTGGTTCACCGTCTCCCTACAAGAGAAGACTATCCACCAGTTAAACAGAAAGTTCGCCGCATGAGGCCCGACATGTCTGAAAAGATCAAATTAGAAGTTATGAAGCAGTTCAATGATGGATTTCTTGTTGTTACTTCCTATCCATAATGGGTTGCTAACATTGTGCCTGTGCCTAAGAAGGACGACAAAGTGAGAATGTGCATGGATTACAGAGACTTAAATAGGGCTATCCCTAAAGATGTCTTTCCACTTTCGCACATTGACATCTTGGTTGACAATATAGCTCAGCACAAGGTATTTTATTTCATGGACGGATTCTTAGGATATAACCAGATCAAAATGGCCCCTGAGGACATGGAGAAAACTACTTTTGTTACGCAGTGGGGTACGTTCTGTTACAAAGTGATGCCAGTCGGACTGAAGAATGTCGGGTCAACCTATCAGCGCGCCATGGTAGCTTTGTTTCATGATATGATACATCATGAGATAGAGGTCTACGTAGACGACATGATAGCCCGTTCACAAACTGAAGAAGAACACCTCGACCATCTGCAAAAGCTGTTTGTCAGGTTGAAGGAGTACAAGCTCAGACTGAACCCTAACAAGTGCACTTTTGGAGTCAGGTCCGGTAAACTTTTGGGTTTCATTGTCAGCAACAAAGGCATCGAGGTTGATCCTGCCAAAGTCAAAGCTATAAAAGAAATGCCTGCCCCTCTCACTGAGAAGGAGGTCAGAGGCTTCTTGGGACTCCTAAACTACATTGCAAGGTTCATTTCTCACCTAACATCTACCTGTGAACCAATCTTCAAGTTGTTGAAGAAAGATCAGGTGGTTAAATGGAATGATGATTGTCAAGTTGCTTTCGATAAAATCAAGGAGTATTTGCTGGAACCTCATATCTTGATGCCTCCCGTCGAAGGAAGACCGCTAATCATGTATCTGACTGTCTTAGAAAATTCAATGGGGTGCGTACTGGACCAACATGACGAGTCTGGCCGAAAAGAGCATGCCATTTATTACCTTAGCAAAAAGTTTACCGACTGTGAGACCCGATACTCACTGCTCGAGAAAACTTTTTGCGCTTTGGTATGGACTGCTCGCCGGCTAAGGCAGTATATGTTGACTCATACCACTTTGCTGATCTCTAAGATGGATCCGATCAAGTACATCTTTGAGAATCCTGCTTTATCTGGAAGAATTGCTAGATGGCAGATGATCCTGACGGAATACGATATACAGTACATGACCGAAAAAGCTATAAATGGGAGTGTACTGGCTGATCATCTGGCCCATCAAGATGTCGAAGATTACCAATCCATGAGGTTCTACTTCCCCGACGAGGATATCATGACATTGGACACCGTTGAAGAGAACAGACCGTATGACGGACCTGAACAAGGATCCCGATGGACCCTGTACTTTGATGGTGCTTCTAATGCACTTGGCAACGGTATCAGTGCTATGCTCATCTCTCCAGAAGGTCGCCATACACCTTTCACTTCCCGACTTTGCTTTAGCTGCACCAACAACATGGAAGAGTATGAAGCTTGTATCTTTGGTCTCAAGGATGCCATAGACTTGGGAATCAAATCTTTGATTGTATTCGGGGACTCAGCTTTGGTTATCAGTCAGATCAAAGGAGAGTGGGATACTAAACATCCAAACCTCATCCCTTATAAAGGAAATGTCTTGACATTGTTACCACATTTCGAGAAGATTACCTTTGAGCACTTCCCGCGAGAAGAGAATCAGCTAACAGATGCACTAGCTACAATGTCATCCATGTTTAAACTTAACTGGGATAATGAAGCTCCCCAAATCACCATTGAGCAGATGGACGAACCTGCACATTGTCACGAGATTAATACCGAAGAAGTAGTGGACCGACCGTGGTTTCATGAAGTCAAAAGGTATCTCGAAGCACAAGAATATCCTGAAGGAGCTTCAGTCAACGACAAAAAGTTCTTAAGGAGATTCTCAGCTAAGTTCTTCTTGAGCAATGGTATCCTATACAAGCGCAATCACGATTGCATTCTACTCTGTTGTGTGGACAAGGTTGAAGCTGAGCAGATCATGGATGAACTGCACAATGGTACCTTTGGCACTCACTCTAGCGGACATACGATGGCTAAGAAGATTCTATGGGCAGGATATTACTGGTCTACCATGGAAGCTGACTGTCATCAACATTCCAGAACTTGTCACAAATGTCAAATCTACGCAGACAAGGTACATATACCTCCAGTTCCTCTCAATGTCTTAACATCTCCTTGGCCATTCGTGATGTGGGAAATCGACATGATTGGAGAGATCAAGCCTACAACATCCAATGGACACCGCTTCATCCTGGTGGCCATTGACTACTTTACCAAGTGGGTCGAAGCAGCTTCCTTCGCATCTGTTACAAAGAATGTTTTTGCCCGCTTCATCAAGCAGAACCTCATTTGTCGGTATGGTATCCCCGAAAGGATCATCATTGACAACGGTACAAACATGAACAACACTATGATCACCGCTATGTGCGAACAGTTCCAGATTCAACATCATAATTCATCTCCCTATTGGCCAAAGATGAACAGTGTTGTCGAAGCTATGAACAAAAATATCAAGAAGATCATACAAAAGATGACAGTCACCTACAAGGACTGGCATGAGATGTTACCGTTTGCTCTGCACGCGTACCATACCACGGCGCGAACATCAACTGGGGCAACACCCTATTCATTGGTATACGGCATGGAAGTTGTTTTACCTATTGAGGTTCAGATTCCCTCCTTGAGAATCATGAAAGATGCTGGTTTGAGTGAAGACGATTGGATTCAGACCCGGCTTGATCAACTTAACTTGATTGACGAGAAGCGACTTACTGCTGTTTGCCATGGTCAGACGTATCAAAAATGGAAGATCAAAGCATTCAACAAGAAAGTCAGGCGCCAGGTATATCAAGTCGGAGATCTTGTAATCAAGCGGATCATCTTGCCGAAAAATGATCCCAGGGGCAAATGGACTCCTACTTACGAAGGACCATTTATGATCAAAAACATATTTTCTAGTAAGGCAATGATATTAACCACCATGGACGGCGACGACTTGTCGCACCCTGCGAACGCAGACATAGTCAAAAGATACTACGCATAAACGACACGACAAGTTGAAAACCCGAAAGGGCGACTTGGGCAAAAATAGGCATCCCGGTGAATCGAAAACCCGAAAGGGCGATTCAGGCAAAATTAGGGATAAATAAAAAAATATGTACACCTGGCAAGTTGAAAACCCGAAAGGGAGACTTGGGCAAAAAAGGGTTTCCCGGTGGATCGAAAACCCGAAAGGGCGGTCCTGGCAAAAGTTAGGGAATCAAATCGTATGAATATGTCTCGTCGGATCACTTTAAGGACAATCTCTTCATAGACGAGCTCTGGGCTTCTGATCAATTCAATCATCTTCGGACAAAGCAACGAATGGACAAGATATCCAGAGTTACGAAGGCTATAGCAGAATGGGAATCCCATGGAATTCTTACACATAGCCATCTTTCTTTGTATAAATTTTTCTCATTTTTATGACAACATTCTCTTACTAGGATGTATGTCTCCTTTGTACAAAATACTTACACAAAGTTAATACAAAGATACTTCAAAGTGCAGAAAACTATTTTCCTTTTCTTTTTCTCTACACTCGTGTTTTATTTGAAAATGTCCAATGATTTATTAAATGAGCATATGCATTTGAATATAATCACTGTTTACAAATAAACGAAATGTGAAAGAATAATTACTGACAGGTTGAAATTATAGGAAAACGTCTCTAGGCTATTCCAAGAGAAATCCACTACAGTACATCGTCCAGATCCCCAACGGAGATAAAACCTTGAAATACATATCCCTAGCGGAATTAAATTTCAAAATCCTCGCCAGAGTCAAAACTTCAAACTCCCAATCCCCGACGGAGTTATACTCCAAACCTTTAATTCCCATCAGAGTTAAGTTTTCAAGCTCCCAATCCCCAGTGGAGCAAAAACTTTAAACTACAGACCCTCAGCGAAGATGAAACCTTCTTCCCCAACAAAGTCAAAATTCCAACTATCAATCTACAGCAGAAACCATTCAGTTTTCCCCAAATTCGCCAACAAGTTGTCTTAAAGCCTGAGAATCAACCAGATAACAGTTAACTTTTATCCCCAACCTAGGATAATTCCCCAGTAGATTGGCATACAACCCAAGCTCCTGATCTCCCCAGAAGGATAGCTACTCCCTAGCAGTATAGCTATTCCCCAGATTTTATACTCCCCAATAGAAGGAAGATTTTCATTATTAACTCCCCAGCTTGAATTCCCCAAGGATTCGAATTCCCCTAGCAGATTGAAGATTCTCATTCTTGATTCCCCAGTGAAGCTGCCAGAGTCTTCATTACTCTCCAGCATGAATTTGTCAGAAATTTTAATCTCCTGCAGATCAAAGATTCTCTGCCTCACTTCTCCAGTAGAGTCCCCAGGAACTCAATTTCCCCAGGAGATCGGAGATTCTCATTCTTAGTTCCTCGCAGAAGCCATCAGAGTCTTCCTTTTTCTCCAGCAGATCAAGGTTTTCCTTTGTTTGATCCCCGGTAGAAATCATCAGAATTTCCTTATTCCCCAGCCG
The DNA here is from genome assembly GCA_948472305.1 of Vicia faba. Taxonomy (NCBI): domain Eukaryota; kingdom Viridiplantae; phylum Streptophyta; class Magnoliopsida; order Fabales; family Fabaceae; genus Vicia; species Vicia faba. The sequence goes on along the minus strand of OX451740.1, from coordinate 307,629,720 downwards.
AGTAAGGATTCCCATGGTGTAATCCCCAATTATAGTCATCAAGATTCTCGGGATTCCCCAAGCAGGTTTCTCAAGCAACACTTGGCATTATTCTCACAACAGAATATTTATCATGTTCCAATTCCAAGGACTTGAAGGATCCCTATATCCCCAGGAAAGTCGTAAAGGATTCTCACATCCCCATAGAAGTAGTCAAAGTTTTTCATAATCCCCGCGAGTTGCCAAGGATTTTCTATCCCCAACAGTGGTCAGCAAGGATTTCTCATCCTCAGCAATCAAAGATTTTGAATCTCCAACAGCGGTCAAGGATTTCTTTTCCCCGACAGCAGTCAAAGATTTCATTATCTCCAGCTATCAAGGATTTATTTTCCTCAGCAAGATAGCGAATCAACTTACATACGCATACATTACATTCAAATATCATAAACATTGATAAAACACATTTTGTTGCATCATAAATTTCATGCAACATAACTTTGTGTTTCAGCTAACATTTTACCCTTTTCAGGATAAGATTAAAAGCTATCTTTAACAAATATTCGAATATTTCAGATATATTACGGATACACTCCAGAAACAGAAGTCATTCTACTACTCATTCAAATATCTTATTCAGATACAGTATGGATATACCCCAGACACGGAGGTCATTCTATTACTCATTCAGAATTTCAAGTCAAGATACAGTTCAGATACATTCCAGACACGGATGTCGTTCTGTCACTCATTCAGACTTCAACAATCAGATACAGATTAGATACGCCCTAGACACGGAAGCCATTCTATTTCTCATTCAGATTCAACTATCAATTTCAAGTTCAGATACACTCCATACACGGAAGTCATTCTGTCACTTTTTTAGATCCCAGTTACAGTTCAGATATACTCCAGACACAGAAGTCATTCTGCTACTCATACAGATCTCAACTTCGGATGCAGTCCAGATACGCTCCATACACGGTTGCCATTCTGTCACTTATTCGGACCTTTTCCCCAGCTCAAAGACGCTCCATACACGGTTACCATTCTGTCACTTATTCTGACCTTTTCCCCAGCTCAGAGACGATCTAGACATGGATGCCATTCTGTCGCTTATTTCGATTTCAGATTCAGATACAATACAGATACACTCCAGACACAGAAGTCATTCTGTTATTCATTCAGAATCAAATACAGTTACAGCTCGGATACGCTCTAGACACGAACGCCATTCCATTGCTCACACAGATTCAATCTCCAGATACAACTCAGATACGTTCCAGATACGGATACCATTTTGATGTTCATTCTCCGGATTTTTAACAAACATTCTTGGATGGAATCTTTAAGCCCATATCCAACCAGATTATTTCACCTCTCCAAATGGCATCTTTAAGCCAATTCCCTCAACTACATTTTGACGAGTGCAAATTTACGGACACTCTAGTGTCCAATCATCTTTTACCTTCGAGTCACGAACGACAAACTCGCCAATCTAACTCTTCAAGTTCAAGAAGATTGAACGGGGGCAAGTGTTGTACCCCAAAATTTTCCCTCTCATTTTATCAAGATTCACCCTCATAAGACTCTTTGGACTCCAGACAGAATTAGGGTTTGCTCTGCTCAAGACCTCTCCTTGCACTGTTCACCTGAAATTAGGGTTTGAGTTTGCACAGGGATTTTTGGACTTCCAATGCCTCATGTGACTTTCATACTTCATGTTGGAATTATAAGATTGCCCATACCAAGTTTCAATCCTTGAATCATATTTTTGCCCAGTCAATTGGACAGTTGACCTAGAAATCAAATGTATTGGGGAAAAAGTCAACTGTGGCCAATTTACAGTCAAACCTCATAATTTTTGATCCACATCAACATTATAGACTCATATGAACCATTTGATCAAGTTTGGACCACAACTCCTCAAGAAATTTGATCAGATCTTCAAAAGGGTAAAATGGTTATTTTTAGGGTTTTGACTGCTGAAAGGCAATTTCTGATTTTTTTCACCAAGCCAATGGCAAATTGAGTTCAAGCATGCTTTCAAGGACTCAATGGCATCATCCTTACCAATTCACAAGGTTCAAAAGATCTCAAATGCATTAGATTGACAGATGAATTTTCCAGTCAACTAATCAAAAATCAACTGTACACTAAAAAGTCAAACTTTGACTTTTTGGTCAAAATCAAGTTCCAAGGGTCATTTTTCATCAAGATGTGTAAAAACATGAAACTTGTTCACCAAGAAACCTAATTTTGAAAATTAGGGTTTAAAATGGAAAAATTTCATAACTTAGAAATTTTCTTAGTTATGAAAATTTCTTATTTTTCCCCAACTTTTCCTAACTTTTTCACCATGATGCAATTGGATTCAAAGAAAACTTCCAACATGAAAGTTGTAGTCCTCCACAAAATATACAACTTATATTCACAAAGTTTTCCCAAAAGATGCTTATATCTCAAGTTAGGATTTTGTGAATAAGGGTCCAAAAACTTTCTAACTTAGTGAAATTTTGCCCTAGTTTAGGCAGGATTTTGACCTATCTTCATGGCAACTTTTCACATAGTTCCAAGTGGAATCTCAAAATGTATTTCAAAGATGGATTGTAGAGAATGTTACAAGCTTTCCAAAATTCCCAAGAACTCTCCAAGATCATTTTTGGTTAGGGAGAATCGAAAGTTTGAAAATGGAAAATTATCACTTTTGGCCAAGGCATTTTGCACCATGATACAAGTTGCAAATCAGTTTGGATCATGCCTGTACTTGGTTTACAGGTTCTAATCCTTTATACACTCATAAATTAAATGCAAACATATTGGATTAAGGCTTTGTTCTAAGCTTTAGAGCATTGTATAAATAACTATTCCAAAAATGGCAAAAAGATAACAATGCTACTTTGATAAAGGTCACTTTTAGCAACTTTGTTTATCTTGAGCCAAGGACCAAATCTTTTGCAGAAAACAAAGTCCACAAACTTGAGGAAAAGTACACCAACTATGTGCAACTAAAGAGCGGGCCTGTATAAGCCTTGGCATTGTCAACTCACCTTTTACTTCAAAAAACAAGCAAGTGTGCAAAAACTCCACAACTCTTCAATCTGATAAAACCAAACTTTGTGCACATTTTAAACAAGTTCAACACACTGTCTAAGGCCATAAACACGAGCTAAAAAGTTCCAAAACCCTCCAAAACACCAAAACACCAACTTCTGCCCAAAACAGGGCAAGTTCTGTAAATCACAAGCCAAAACCAATTCCACTCGTGCGTTTTATCCCAAATCACTTCAAACACATTCTAAACAATACACCTAAGCTGTCCAGACCATTCTCAAGCAACTGTAACCTTGTTTTCACACTTCACCATTTTTACTTTGAAGCTTTGCAGGTCGAGTTCTACAAGCACATTCAGGCTATTTCAAAGCAAGCCAAGCATCGGGGAAGGTTGAGTGAACTTCAGGCAAGCTAACACGACCTTCAGGCCTCATCCAAATATCCTACATTGCCATATCCAAGCTTGGATGAAACATGTAAATTTCAAACTTCTATCTCCTTATTTAGGAATCATTAGGCTTAGGTTTGTGAAGCAAAAATGTAGCCCTTAATGTCCTTGAACTGTACATATGCATATAATTCATTTATGTTAGCTGAGCTAGGAGAATTTGGATGCTGAAGTTACTGAATTTTTTAGGTCAGAAATTGGGGGTGATAAAATTCTCCCTGGTTTCTTAGAGTTAGATCAAGTTTTTTATATGGTTAGAATCGTGTGATGATGAGCTATAACTTTTATGTTGCAAGTTTTTGTTTTTAAGCACGTATGCAGGAGATACGACTTGAGTTGCAGAAGCGCGCGTTCTTGTTCAAAGGACAGGGATGAAGTGGAAGCTGGGCTGGGCCTGGCTTGCCTTGCTATTGACACCCCCCATTCTGCTTCTTGCACCCCTTGGCCCATTTGCTTTATTTTTTTAAATTTTTTTATTTCTTTTACATTTCTGACTTTTATTTATTTTTTCTAAATATTAAAAATCACCAAAAATATTTTCTTAAATTTTCACATTTTTATTTTATTATTTTTTATGACAAAAAAATAGTTTATTAGGTTAAATACTTTTATTTTCTTAAATAAATTTGTAAATAAAATTAAAATACTTACATATTTTTATTTTATTATATTATACACTTAAAATATTATTTTCTCACAAATATTATTTTTTTAACACTTTTGTATATATTTTTATTTATTTTCTTGTACATAAATAAATAATATAGAATATATATTTTTCTTAAAACAAAAACTAGGGTTTCCACCCTTTCAAAAAATTTTCTTAATTTTGAGACATAAATAATTTATTTTACATACATAAAATAAAATACAAAAACATCCTTTGCATATTTATATTTATTTGTACATTTAAATATTTGTCTATTTATTTGTTTATGCAATATTTCAATTTGGTTATAATAATAGCTTTAGGGTTTTATTTTGAGCAATACCCCCTTATTCAAACTTGTACCCCTCTCCCCATAATAATGCTGTAATAGTCTTAGATTTACTTTTACGCATTTTATCGCTTTCAAATGCCATGATAGTAAGATTAGGGTTTGTATGCAAAGAACAAAAGTCAAACAAATAGCATGACTAAATACAAGACAAAAATGCATGAAAAATGACAACACAATGCACACAAGCACCCCTAGGGTTTCATCCACTTGTTGCCTTAAAAATGGCCATGGTATGCATGCTAGGTATCTTGGCAAAATCAATCAAAAACAAAAGATCATAGTCCCTCGATGATGCTATCTTGGTTGCCTATACAAAAATGATCCAGTCCCTCAAAAAACTTGCTAAGATACTTGGCAACATTGCTATCATGGTCATACGATGACCCACACCCGTCCCGTTTAACATCCAAATACAACGTTGTTTACCAAATACAATGGTAAAACAACAATGTCAAAGGGTTAAAAATGTGTAGGAAAGATCTTTGAGTAGGGTAGACAACTCCTAGTTACTTGATCATTTGCAAACCATCCTTGCTATTTTCAAAAACACATACACAATTTCAAAACAATTTCCCAAAACAAACTTTCAAACATTGAAACATTTTTCAAAAGAAAAACACCTTTGTATACACTCAAACAAGAATCATTACAAAGGTTTCCTAGACAAAGGTCTCTTTTAAAAATACTTTCAAAACCACACACAAAAGCACCATTTCAAACAATTGAATAGCAAAAGCAAGTGATCTAAAACAAGTAACTAAGAGCCCATGGAAAACCATGGATGAAAAGGGTGCTAGCACCTTCCCTTTTCATAATCTACCCCCCGAACTCAAAAACAATCTCAAAGGTCTTTCCTATGCTTTTTGACCTTTCCTTTGGATAAAATAAAAAGTCGGTGGTGACTCTTGCTAAACCGAAACATTTGCGAACACAAACACAAAACCTCAAGTCAGTTCTCCCACCGCATCACAACAGGGAATATACATCATATAAATCTTGTCCGAATGAACCAACCTGCTCTGATACCACTAATGTAACACCCTTCTAAACCCAACGGAATATTCATAATTATTTAAAATAATATCAGAGTAATACAACAAAAGGGCGTCACATTTTATTCGTGAAATAATCATACGTGCTAGTCTCACTCCGTAACACGGGTTTTCAAAATTATTCATGACATATGCATTATGAATGTTTCATATACTTGCAGCGGAATCATAGTTCATATAAGTTTCATTAAAAATAATTCATAGTGCCCCATGATTCATGGTTCACAATTCCACACAATTTAAACTCCATGGAAATAATTTAAATGTCATAACAAAACAAGAACGAAATAGTTTTAAAAACAAAGTGTTCCCCTCCCCGATGTTACATATCAGAGCAAGACCTTCTAGACTCAACGGAAATAAATCACACTCCGAAGCTATTCTTCTAAGCCTTTAGGGACTACTCTAGATTACCTGCATGTTACCCACGTAGAGGCAACATTTAAGCAGAAAGGGTGAGTTTATCACAATTATTATGTAAGATGTAAGTAATAGACATAGCATAATAAGCCTAAAGTATCGCAACATGACCTCAGCATTATTATATTCCAAGTACATCAATAATCATATAAATTCAACAATGTAATACAATATCATCAATTCAAGAACGAGCAGTGCCACATAAGATGTAGTGCAAGGACATAGACTCATGCATGTGGTACCAATTCTTCTTGATGGACACTGGGCCATCACCCTCCAAATACCCCAATCATAGGATCGATCCCTACATGGAACCGGAGCAAATCATAGACATCCCAAATCCATACAATAGGATTGAGACCAAATCACTAGACCAACGTCCTAAATCATCAAACAAACCAAAGTTGTCCCATGAATGCATGATGTGGAACAACAAATATAAACTACCACAACCAGTCATATGCATCATCATTCATGTATTAATCAACATCATACATAAACATATTCATGTATACTCATATAATCATTGTGTATACTCATGAAATCAAGACATCGTCAGGACATCATCATATAATCATAATAACATCATATCACCATAGTTAAACAAATCGTCATTGCAATTCAACGCGGGGAGTCTATTCTTACTCTAACTTAGTTCTCATAATAATACTCATAAGTCTTTGTTTTATTTCACCTAATTGTAGTATACTACGTTAGCTACACACAACTTCGAACGACACTTTATTATGAGCTCTAGAACTAAAGTTATGTTTGTTTCTAGATCTCAATCCAACATTCCAGATCTGCCTCCCATCGCCCGGAGAAACCCATCCATTGCTCGGAGACACATCACAAAAATCAACACCCCATTTTCCTTCCTTGGCTCGACCCACCTTCGCCTGGCGAAACACTGTCTCCCAGCGATCCTCTATGAACAAGGTTTTCCTGTTTTGCGATTCTACACTGTTTCATACCACTTTTTCCTGCGATTTCAGTATGCTATAGGCCCTAAAACACTATATAATCATGGGAAACTATCATCTAACAAAAATTTGATAAAATACCTCAATTATACAACCATTACGGGTCATCCATCATCCCAATTCCATCAAATCCTTACCCAACAACATCAAATCACCATTGTCAATACTAAGGGAAAAATCCTACAACTATCTACCACTTAGATCAAACATAACAATCAGATAAAAACCCCTTACCTTATTATTTTGAGTGATTTATTTTGTTCTTCGTGCCTCTTACAGTGATTCTCCTACCCTTTATGCTCTAGCCTCTTCTCTTGCTCTTCTCCCAATATTTTGATTGCACAAAATGAACTGTATCACTCTCTATATTTCTCTGTTATCACAAGGACCCCTAACTTCTTCCTCAATTTCCCTCACTTAATTACCCTCTATTTACCATCACATCCCCATTCTTCCTACTGATTACCAACATACCACTCTAACTAAAATAACTCTATTTAAATAATTATTCTATTCTAGATAATAACCCAAATAGTTACACAATAACCATCTAATTATTCCAATGTATCTAATCCCTTCATTCGTATCACATGTTCCATATCATATGCCAATCCATCACACATATAATCCTATAAAACATCAATCATTTGTAAACACAACTAATAGTTCATTAAATAAGTAACTTCTAAAAGTTGGGGTGTTACAAATCTCCCCCACTTAAAGAATTTTCGCCCTTGAAAATTACCTGAGGAAAACAGGGTCGGATATGACTCCCTCATCTGATCCTCACGCTCCTAACTCAAACATTCACTGGCTGGTCCACCCCATAACACCTTCACTAAGGTAATATCCTTACCTCACAATTGGTTCACTTCACGACCTTCTATTCTCAATGGTAATGCTTCAACAGTCAGGTTATCTCTCACATGTACATCATCCATCTGAATCACATGTGAATGATCCAGAATGTACCTCCTCAATTGAGATACATGAAACATATCATGAAGATTCGCAAGTGACGACGGTAAATTAATCCTACAACTATCTACCACTTAGATAAAAAATAAAAATCATATAAAAACCCCTTACCTTATTGTTTCGAGTGATTGATTCTGTTCTTCATGCCTCTTACAGTGATTCTCCAACCCTTTGGGCTCTAGCCTTTCTCTTGCTCTTCTCCAAATATTTCGATCGCACAGAATGAACCGTATCACTCTATATTTCTATGTTATCACAAGGACCCCTAACATCTTCCTCAATTTCCCTCACTTAGTCACCCTCTATTTACCATCACGTCCTTACTCTTCCTACTAATTACCAACATACCACTCTAACTAAAATAACTCTATTTAAATAATTATTCCTATTATTTTATTCTAGATAATAACCCAAATAGTTACCAAATAACCATCTAATTATTTCAATTCATCTAATCCCTTCATTCATATCACATGTTTAACATTATAAGAAATCATATGCCAACCCATCTGTTGTACCCCAAAATTTGCCCTCTCATATTTTCCTAAGATTTTTCTCTTATATGGTGATTACAAGCATTTGATTAAAGGAAAAATAAATTTTTTTGAAGATAAAGAAGGAGTCTTCGATTGGAATTTTAATAAAGTCTTTCGAATGGAATGTTAAAATGCCTTTCGATTGGTATTTGGACAGGATTCGATTGAACACCTAACTTCCTCCAAGCTTGCTTCAAATTTCCAAGCTTTGATTGAAGCTTTGGTCTTTTGCTTGTTTGTTGCACACCAGCTTCGACTACGCATGTTTTCCCTTTAAAACATCCCCCTTCGATCCAAAGTGGAAGGGCTTCTTGTCAGTGCTCATTCGATTGCACCATTGTCTTTGCATGCTGGCTTGACTCATAAATGCAATGACTACCTACATGCAAGCTGGATCCATGCTTCGATTGGGCATTTGTTTTACTTGGAACAAGCTTTTTTCCTGCTTCTACTAGGAAAATTATCCTTCTGGGCGTGCCTTCAGCACACAAAGCAAGAACTTCTCCCAAACTGGCCTTCGATTCACAAAGCTCCCACTGGGAAAAAGACCCATCAGCGTGTCACCAGCGCATGTATTCCTCTTCAGCTTGCCTTCAGCACACAAGGCCAAAACTCCTTCAGGTTGCCTTCGATCCACCAGGCAAAAATCTTCTTTTGATGCGCCAAGAAAAAAAGTTTCCTTCGACCACAAGACACTGGCCACCTTTGTGCCAGCTTCGCTTAGGTAATTGCCTCCTTTACGCTTGCCTTGACTTACTTCATGCTAGCATCCACAAGGCATAGGCTGCCTTTGTGCCAGTTTCGACTGGGTGCTGAACCCCCTTTGAAATAATTGTATACACTTCAACACGCATGATAGCCTATGCGAAGGACACACCAAAGGCCTATTCGAAGGGAACACCAAAAGGACCATCTAAAGACCCATTCGAAGGAAGTAATACTAGAGCCAGTTGAAGGGTACACAAGAGGTACATTTGAAGAAGCATGCAGAAGGCCTAGTCGAAGGCTACACAAGAGGTCCAGTCAAAAGAGGAAACTTGAGTCCAGTCGAAGAGCAACACTAGAGGGCCTTTGAAGGAGCCAAAATGTCCACATACATTCAAATTTAAAAAAAAGGACAAGATCCCATGTTTTTGTCTAACGTTACAAAACTTCATTCATGGCCTTGAAAACATTTGTTTATGGCAGTTTAAACTATTGTCTTCTTGTCCCATCCTTTCTACTCTATATAAGCAGCGTGATTGCAAGTCAAATAGACAGTTACACACACATTGGAGATACGTTTCCCCATAAACCCACCAAAGTTATCAAAAATCTCATAAGTGATCCAAATCAAAGCAACCCTTAATCAAAGGTACCCACGTCCAGAAGCCAAATCGAAGCAATCATCAAACAAGGGTACCCACACCCATCATCACATATTCATCCATCAACCATTGGTAAGAATTGGTAAAAAGACCAATCTCTACATTTGCATGACACATCAACATTTGTAGTTTCATTTGTTTTTTTTTGTTTAAGACTAAAGACCTGGGTTTGACCCCTGGCCTGCCTTTGTTTTGATTCTAACGCTTGTTGCAGACCCAACATAAATAAGGCAAGTGCATACAAATTCAAAGTACTTGGGCTTGGCACCCATGTCATGCTTTTCGTTTTGGCTAACATACCTTTGCAGATTCAGTGCCCTCACAACATCCACCCCTAGATCGAAAGACAATTATTTCTCACTGGGTCGAAGGACAAACATCCTTCCTTGGATCGAAGGCTACCTTTTTCCCCTTGGTCGAAAGCCACCTTCCTCTGGATCAAAGGCAACTTTTTTTCATCTGAATCGAAGCCATGATTCTCCTTGGATCTAAGGATCCCCTCACTCCTTCATATTTTATTTATGTTCTTTTTGTTTTTTTTCTTTATTGATCCTTTTTATTTAAATTAATCTTAATTCAAAATCACAAAAAATATTAGGATAGTTTTTTATTAATCAACTTAATTTATAAATAAATAAGTAAATTATTTTAACCTCTTTCTTGAAATTAAAACTAAATAGACTTAGGTTATATTTTCTTAAAATAAAAAACAAAACAAAAATATTGTTCACCTTAGGATTTTTTTCAGACACCTTTTCTACTTCACACACATTTATTTATTTTCATATTTTTCCATATTATTGTATCTGCCTACTGGATATAATAGATTAAAACTAGGACATTTACTAATTTATCCCCCTCGTTCTTGTATAACGTAAATCCCCTCCCTAAAGCATTGTAATAGCGTATATTTAAATTCCTGCACTTTAATATTCTGCAATATATATTAACTGCTAGTAACTAGGCGTGTATGAAAAGACTGAAATCAAACGTTAGCAAACTTAACAAAAAGACAAAAATAACTGAATAGAACACACTTGCACATATACACCTCTAGGGTGCCTCACTTTGGTTACCTTCAGAAATAAAAACAGTCATGAGGCAGGAACGCTTTAGCAAAAACCCATAAATCAAAAGATCATAGTCCCTCGATGACCCTACAATTGTCTTTCGGTAAATGATCTAGTCCCTAACCAAAATTGCTAAAGCGTCTCCACAAGTTGCCTTTGTGACTGTAACGTCCCTTTCGAATGTCCCTCATACATCCAACGATAGGTCTACCTACTCACTAATTGTAGGATAGCACTGTCTAAAGGATAGGAGGAAAAGAACGATGCCTTTTCGAGTACAAAGTAGATAGCTGTTAGAAGTTTGCTCAAAACATCTTTGCACTTACACAAAAAACTACTTTTCAAAAACATTTTCAAGACACTTTATATACTTTCTCCACATTCCTGAGAAACATTACAAAGTATGCCATACCAAGGCATTTTCAAAACAAACGTTCAAATACATAAAGCACAAAGGTATTTCAAAATGAGCAAACCTCTAAGTGCCCGTAGATAATTACGGATGAAAAGGGTGCTAACACCTTCCCTTTCCATAATCTACCCCCTTACTCAAAAAATCTAGAAAAGGTCTTTTTCTGTTATTTTCACCCTTTCCTTAAATTAGATAAAAGAAAAGTCGGTGACGACTCTTGCTTACCGTAACATTTGCAAATACAAAATGCAAAAAAACCAGTATTAAACAGTCGGTTCTACCACCGTATCACAGAATTGGAGACTCTGCTGGGTATCACAAATAAAAAGTGGGGTTTACCTTAGAGTTAGTTCATTATTAAACTGTCTTTTTTTTTCTTTGTATGCTTTATCCTTGGAGGATTATTTGGGTTGTTACTATAGATCATACACCCGGATCTGGGGCACACTTTTAGGTAAACAGCAATAGATTGTGGAGACTGTATAACATAGACCGATATGGTTGAAGAGATAGTTGTATTTGTGTGACACTTTGGTTGGTACCTGTATCCCTTGTGTTGAATCAAGGAGAATACAGGGACGCCGTGTGGTGTCGTGAAGCACTAACAGACCTTAGAACCTTAGTTGAACAAACTTGGCCATTAGAAAATAGTGAGATAGTCGGCCTCAGTGTAAAGCTGGGGATTGGTTAATACTCTATGCTACACTCATTGAGATCGGACTTTCGAGATGTTTCAGCCGTGAGAAAAGATTGCTAAGCTGAGACAATACTCGATAAAGAAAGATCGGTGATATTAAGACTCCTTAGAACCCGATTACTATTTCTAGGACAAGTTTGAACCAACTAAACTTCAAGAGGGTGCTTATATATAAACTCCATGCAAGCCTGAACCCAAGGTCTTATGTGTTTTGCTTGTGTGTGATTAGTTTGCTTAAACATGACATCATGCATCATAACATCCATTTTTCATTACACTGACCATTTCAAGGATCAAGGATATTTATATTTGTTATGTTTTGCAGATCATGGCTTCCATTTGTAGAAATACTATCCGAATCAGCTTTGTGAGAATACCTCTCCAACTCAAAGAGCTAGTATCAAGGGTTCCCGAGACTTCCTCATTTACCAAGAACTATGGTTGACTTCTCAATTTGGTTACCTCGGGTTTTGATGAGAAGATGATGACTGTACTCTTTCAATTCTTTGATCCTAAGCACAATTGCTTCACTTTTCCAGATTATCAGTTGGTGCCCACCATGGAAGAGTTATCTCAAATATTAGGTATACCTATTCTTGATTAGAATCCTTTCACCGGTTTAGAATAAGCTCCCAAACCAGAGGTCATTGCAGCATCTTTGCATCTGAAACAGTACGACATTGTATCCAACTGGGAAACAAGAAGTGGTGTTAAGGGTTTTCTAGCCAAGTTTTTGTACGAGAAGGCTCACCAATTTTGGGATGATTTGGATTTCCAAGCTTTTGAGGAGGTTCTGGCCCTTCTAATCTATGGTTTAGTGTTGTTCCCTAATTCAGACTTTCTCATAGATGTGAATGCTATCAAGGTTTTCCTCTCTCGTGACCATGTGCCTACTCTACTCGGAGACATCTTACATACCCTCCACACTCGCACCATGAAGAGAAAATGGATTCTTACATGTTGCGTGCCATTGCTGTCAAGGTGGTTTATTTCTAACCTCCCTAAATTAGTATTGAAGAATGAAGAAGGTTTGGGTTGGTCACGAAGGATAATGTCACTTTCTCACTCGGATATCCTCTGGTATTCTCGATCTATGGGAGATATTTCTGTTATTGACCGTTGCGGGAAATTCCCTAATGTCCCATTACTTGTCATTAGGGGAGGCATAACTTATAATCCTTCTCTGGCTTTACGACAATTTGGTTATGCTCGAAGGGATGGTCCCCACGATATGTTTATCCAGGGCATTGTGTTTAACTACGAGGATGATTCTCAAGGGTATCGTCAGAGGTTTATACGAGCTTGGGGCATGGTAAACAGATTTGATACCAGGACTTTGGAGCCTAAGACTTCCATCTCTATGGAACCTTATCTCAAATGGGTACGAGCTCACACTCAGAACTTTATATGCCATATATAGCCATCTTATCAGTGGTTCTGGAGCCCATCTCCGAAAGGGATATTCCTTATACAGTTCTCCATCCTGATATGCCCACTGATCTTGAAGAGCTGCAGAGATCCTGGAAATTGTACTTTGAATTCTACTAATAAGGAAATTGTACTTTGAATTCTACTAATAAAATATTTATTTAATTTTGGTTCACAAATTTAAATTTCCCGGAGTCCTTGAAAACATTACATACATATACCATACATATCATTGCATAAACAGGTTTCAGGACAAGTTTCTTATCTTCTTCGCTGTATATCTCAGCAATGGATCTTGAGCAAACAGTCAAGGAACTTCAGGCAAAAAATGCCCAATTCCAAGAAATGTTCCTGAATCTGGCCAAGGGACAAGAAGACTTGAAAGCTCTGATTCTCAAGGACAAGAAAAAGAAAAAGAGGCCAGTGGGTGTTCTGAATTTGGGAAGAAGGTTTAAAGGACCGATGAAGCACGTTTTAGAGCTTGCAACTCCGTCAAGAGAGAGAGAGAGAGACAATCAGGATAGATAGCCAAGAGAAGAAGACCACAGTACAAGGGAGTATGAAGAGGATGAGCCTGACTATTCTGAGGAGCAGTATCCTCCTGCTGATGATAAATACAAACAACTGGAGGATCGGCTCAATGCCATGGAGATCCAAAGGGTGTCTGGTTTGGACTTTGAAGAGCTAGGACTGGTCTCAGGGGTGGTCATCCCGTGGAAGTTCAAGGTCCCTACATTTTTTAAATACGAAGGTGTCTCCTGTCCTAAGCTACATTTAAGGTTGTATGTCAGGAAAATTCAACCCCACACTACTGAATGGGATTTATGGGTACACTTCTTCCAGGAAAGTTTGGCAGGAACTCAACTGGAATGGTTCTATCAACTAGAAAGAACTAATGTGCGTAATTGGGAAGACCTGGCTACTGCTTTCTATAAGCAGTACCAGTATAATGCTGACCTCGCCCCGAATCGTACACAGTTGCAAAGCATGTCCATGGGTTACATCGAGGGTTTTAAGAACTATGCCCAAAAATGGAGAGACCTTGCGGGAAGAGTCCATCCTCCATTGTCTGATAGGGAGCTGGTGGACATGTTCTTAGGCACATTATCCGGGCCATTCTTTAATCACCTGATTAAAGTTCTTCTGCTGGGTTTACAGAATTGATCTTGATGGGTGAATGAGTATATGCTAGCATTAAAAGTGGTAAGATACAAAGGGATGTATCCTCCAGCACTGCAAAGAAACCATTCAGAGGGAAGAAGGAGGTCAATGCTGCTTATGGCCAAAGGAATTCTAACAAAACTCAGCATTGTTCGACGGTATGGGCTGTTATGATTTCCAATTCTGCATCAAACCGACAATAGAATAATCAGTCCAGAACAGATAATCCAAGGAGACAGTTTACCCAGATCAATATGAACCTATCTCAGGTCTTACCACACCTACGGAAATCCAATTTGGTTATCCTGAAAGAGGCTCCCAAAACTCCCAACACTACATCTCCTCACTACAATGCAAATGCTCGGTGTACTTACCATTCTGAAAGTCCAGGCCATGATACATACGACTGTTGGGCTTTAAATAATAAAGTGCATGATTTGATTGAAGTAAAGGAGATTGAATTTGACGCTCCTGAGAGTCCTAATGTTGTTACTGCCCCTATACCCAAACACAACCGTGGTGTTAATGCTATTGAAGATGACATGTTTGTCGCTTCTGTTGATGAATTGGCTACTCCACTATTGACTATTAAGAAGAATCTCTTGCAGACCAGTTTATTTCCAGGTTATGGAGAAGGTTTCCACTTGTGTTTGTCCTTACCTAATGGTTTCCATTTGTTGAAGGAAGGCGTTCAGTTCCTGATGGATGATAAAGAAATCCTGTTTGAAAAGACTCCAATTACAAGTGTTCCATGTGAATATGTTTCTATCAATACCATTTCTGCCAATCCTCCCAAGGTCTCCTCCAAAAGACCTGTCAGGATTACATCTGTTCTGAAAGTTGCTCTGTTGATAATTACTTTCCCTGGACCTATACCATATTCCTCATATAAAGCTATTCGCTAGAACCATGGGGCTGACGTCTATTACCATGGCATCAAGCAAGATTTGCTAGTTGTTAAAGAAAAATATGTCGAAGACTCTGATCCTGACATTAGTAATATCGTCGGAACTACTAAGATAATAAGAAGCAGAAGAGTTTTCTCTCCCGAGATCTCTCCTCCTAAAACCGTTGCTACTCCTGTGATCATCCATGCTGCTACTCTTGTCAGTATTCCAATGATTACTCCTGGTGCTAGCCCTTCCACCGAGTCGGCTGAGACTCGGGGAAAAGAGATATTGGTTGAGCCTTTCCAGACGAAGGCGCACCTAGAAGCCATCCCTGAGGCTTCTAAGAAGGAAATGGAAGAAATCTTAAAAATAATCAAGAAGAGCGACTAAAATATGGTTGAACAATTGGGGCAGACCCCTTCCAAGATCTCAATGTTGGCCCAGTTACTATGCTCTGAAGCCCATGCCAAGGCTTTAGTGAAATTCCTCAAGACTGCTCACATGCCACAAGAAACCTCCTCTGATCAATTTGAAGACTGTGTGGCCAATTTGACTGCTGACAATGGGCTAGGTTTCTCTGATGCTGATCTGACTCCCAGAGGAAGGAAACATAATGATGCCCTGCACGTCTCTATCGAGTGCAAGGGCACTACTTTGGCCCATGTTCTAGTGGATACAGGTTCATCACTGAATGTTCTTCCCAAGAAGGCCCTTGACAGGTTGGATTGCGAAGGATTAACTTTGAAGCCTAGTAACATTGTGGTAAGAGCCTTCGACGATTCTAAAAGAATGGTGCATAGGGAGTGGACATCGCTATCAATGTGGGCACTCAGACATTTAATTCCATTTTCTATGTGATGGACATCCTCTCGTCCTACTCCTATTTATTGGGTCGACCCTGGATCAATGGGGCTGGTGCTGTGACTTCCACCTTACATCAGATGTTGAAATACCCAGTCAAAGGGAAAATTACCATAGTGCATGGGGAGGAGGAGTACATGGTGATCCACCTGAACTCTTTCAGGTACGTTGAAATGGACGGAGAGTTCATTGAGACCCCCTGTCATAACTTTGAGGAGGTTCCACAGACCATTGCTGCAACCAAAACCTCTGTTAGTGTTCCAAAGACTACTAGGCTTCCGCTGAAGATGGCCTCCCTGAAAGATGCCAGAGCAGTTGTTGAAGAAGGTGGGTGTATAATTTAGGGGCAACTCCCGGATATTCCTTACAAATATGAAAAATTTGGTTTAAGTTTTACATCAGGAGCTCAAAGGGTTGTTCGTCGTGCTCGTGCCAGAGGGCCACCCCTATGCATCAACAATCATGGATGTAATGCTTTGGAAGACAGTGACAGTGACTGTGACATAGACCAGTGGATCTTTCCAACTGTCAGCGGAGGGCTCACCAACTGGAAAGCTAAATACTTTGTGCCGATTACTTTTTATTCAGGAGTAATTGTCCTTTTTTGTTTTTGGATATGTAATAAATGAATAATACAAACTCTAAAACCTTGTGTCTTACCCGATGCACAATGGTTATTTTGTGAGGGTTATCACGTTTCATTATCATATGTTATTAATAAAACATTGGACGTTTTTACATAAAAATTTTGCGCTCTTTTCCTTTCTTTTCTTATTTTTACTTTATTAAAACAACTATGCTCTTACACACACTCACATATCAAACTGCAGATCCACATCCACTCTGGATCCCATTAATAACGGTTCTACTAGTGCTCATTATGACTTTGAAAATCCGATTAACCAAGCCGAGGACGAAGGTGAGGAAGATTATGAAGTACCAGGAGAGCTTGCCAGATTGTTACAACAGGATGAAAGGGCAATACAGCCTCATAAGGAACCGGTTGAGACAGTGAACTTGGGTACTAAAGAGGATAAAAAAGAAGTCAAGATAGGTGCCGATCTGAAGCACAGTGTTAAACAACGATTAATACAGATGCTACATGATTATGTTGAGGTTTTTGCCTGGTCATACAAAGAAATTACGGGACTTGACACCGATATTGTGGTTCATCACCTACCTATAAAAGAGGACTGCCCTCCAGTGAAACAGAAGGTTCATCGTATGCAGCCGAATATGTCAGAAAAGATCAAGGTTGAAGTCATGAAATAATTCAATGCCGGTTTCTTAGCTTTCATAACTTATCCATAATGGGTCGCCAATGTTGTTCCAGTACCTAAGACGGATGGTAAGGTACGTATGTGTGTGGATTAGAGACCTGGACAGGGCAAGCCCCAAGGATGATTTTCCGCTTCCCCATATTGATGTTCTGGTTGACAACACCGCACAACATAAAGTATTCTCCTTCGTGGATAGTTTCTTTGGGTATAATCAGATCAAGATGGCACCTGAGGACATGGAGAAGACAACCTTGGTCACATAGTGAGAACTTTTTGTTACAAGGTTATGCCATTTGGGTTGAAGAACATTGGGGAAACTTATCAACGGGCCATGGTAGCTTTGTTTCATGATATGATCCATCACGAGATAAAATTCTACGTGGATGATATGATAGCCAGGTCTTAGACTGATGAGGAACACCTTGATCACCTACAGAAGCTATTTGACAGGCTGAAGAAATACAAACTGAGGCTAAACCCGAATAAGTGCACTTTCGGAGTAAGATCTGGTAAGCTCTTAGGTTTCGTAGTCAGTGGCAAAGGCATTGAAGTGGATCCTGCAAAGTTCAAAGATATACAAGAAATTACAACTCCTCGCATTGAGAAGGAAGTTAGAGGATTCTTGGGACGCTTAAACTACATAGCCAGATTCATTTTACATCTAACCGCTACTTGTGAACCAATCTTCAAATTACTGAAGAAAGATTAAGCAGTGAAGTGGAATGATGATCGCTAGTATGCCTTTGAAAAAATCAAGGAATATATGCAAGAGCCTCCAATTCGGATGCCTCCATTTGAAGGAAAACCTCTGATCATGTACTTAATGGTATTAGAGAACTCAATGGGGTGTGTTTTGGGGCTGAATGACAAGTCTGGTCGAAAAGAGCATGTAATATACCTTAGCAAAAAGTTTACCGACTGTGAAACAAGATACTCACTGCTCGAGAAAACTTGTTGTGCTTTGGCATGGGTTGCTCGCCGACTAAGATAGTATATGCTGACCCACACTAACTTGTTGATATCTAAGATGGATCCTATCAAGTACATCTTTGAGAAGCCCGCTCTCTCCGGAAGAATAGTAAGATGGCAAATGATCCTGACCGAATACAACTTTCAATACACAACCCAGAAAGCAATTAAGGGGAGTGTACTAGCTGATCATTTGGCTCATCAAGCTGTAGATGACTACCAATCCATGAATTTTGAGTTCCCAGATGAGAACATCATGTTAGTAACTAATTGTGAAGAACTTGGACCGGATGAAGGACCTGAAAAAGGATCTCGATGGACTATGGTTTTTGACGGAGCTTCCAACGCTCTTGGAAATGGCATCGGCGTTGCGATCATATATCCTGAGGGCTGTCATACTCCTTTCACTTCCATGTTATGTTTCAATTGTACCAACAATATGGCCGAGTATGAAGCATGTATCATGGGTCTCAAAGCTGCAATCGATTTAAGGGTCAAGTTCTTAAGTGTGTTTGGGGAATCGACTTTGGTAATCAGCCAGATCAAAGGAGAATGGGACACAAAGCATCCGAATCTCATTCCGTACAAAGAACATGTGTTGATATTAATCCCATACTTTGAAGAAATTACTTTTGAGAATTTTCCACGATAGGAAAATCAACTAGCGGACGCGCTAGCTACGATGTCATCCATGTTCAAGGTCAGGTGGGATAATGAGGCTCCTCATATCACCATTGAGAGGATGGACGAGCCATCATATTGTCACGAGATTGGTACTGAAGATATAGTGGCTAAGCCTTGGTTCTATGAAGTCAAAAGATATCTCGAAAGCCAAGAATATCTTGAAGGAGCTTCAGTCAATGATAAGAAGTTCCTAAGTATATTCTCTGCTAAGTTCTTCCTCAATAATGGGATCCTCTACAAGCGCAATCATGACTCTACCTTTCTTCGGTGTGTAGACAAGGGTGAGGCAGAAAAGATTATGGTTGATCTACATGAAGGTACCTTTGGCACTCATTCCAGTGGAAATTCAATGGCTAAAAAGATCTTACAGGCAGGATACTACTGGTCCACCATGGAGATAGATTGTTATCAGCATTCACGAACTTATCATAAATGCCAAATCTATGCTGACAAGGTACATGTGCCTCCAGTTCCTCTGAACGTCTTAACTGGTCTGTGTCCGTTCACAATGTGGAGCATTGACATGATTAGATAAATTAGACCTATGAATTCTAATGGACACCGCTTCATCCTGGTTGTCATTGATTACTTCACGAAGTGGGTCAAAGCAGCTTCATTCGCTTCTGTTACCAAGAACGCTGTGGCCCATTTCATCAGATATAACCTTATCTGTTGATACGATATTCTAGAAAGAATCATTACAAATAATGGTACCAATCTCAATAATACTATGATCACCAAGCTCTGCGCGCAGTTCAAAATCCAGCATCATAACTCTTCTCCTTACCGGTCAAAGATGAATGGCACTGTAGAAGCTGCTAATAAAAACATCAAGAAAATCATCTAGAAGATGACGGTGACATATAAATATTGGCACGAGATGTTACCATTCGCTCTTCATGGTTACTGCACCATAATGCGCACATCAACAGGAGCAACTCCTTTATCTTTGGTATATGGTATGGAAGTTGTCCTACCCATTTAAGTCCAGATACCTTCTCTGAGAATCATGAAGGATGTAGAGCTGAATGAAGACGAATGGGTCCAGACTCAACTTGACCAGTTAAACCTGATTGACGAGAAGAGGCTCGCGGTTGTCTGCCATGGTCAAATGTACCAAAAACTTATGATCAAACCTTTCAACAAGAAGGTCAGACGTCAGGTATATCAGGCTGGTGACCTGGTAATCAAGTGCATCATACTACAACAAGGTGATCCCAGGGGCAAATGGACTCCTACATATGAAGGGCCATTTGTAATCAAGAACATATTTTCTGGTGAAGCCATGATCTTAACCACTATGGAAGGTGACGACCTTCTGCACCCGGTAAACGCAGACATAGTTAAAAGATACTACGCATAAACAAAGACCCGCTAGGTCGACTGGCCTAGGCATAAATTAGGGATATACATGGAAAATAATGTGTACACCCGGCAACTCGAAAACCTGAAAAGGCGGCTTGGGCAAAAAAAGGTATCCCGATGGAATGAAAGCCCGAAAGGGTGGTCCAGGCAAAATTAGGGATTTAAAGCGTATAAATATGTCCTGTTGGATCACCTTACGCCAATCTTCAGTATCAACTACCAAGCTCAAGTGATACTAATTAATCCAATCTGCTTCAGACAAGCAGCAAAAGGGATGAGACGCTCAAAGACATAAAGGCAATAGCAGAATTGGAACTTAATGGGATTATTTCACATAACTGTCTTTCTTTGTATATTATTTTTGTATAATTTCCATTCTTACGACGACATTCTCTTACTAGGATGTTTTTCTCCTTATACAAAAATGCTTATTTCAAATTAATACAACACTACTTCTTGGAAAGTTGCAAATTTCTATTTTTCTGTTTTATGTGCGAAAATGTCCAGTGATTATTTTTGAACATATGCATTGGAATATGATTACTGCTCACAAATACACGCATAAAAACAGAAAGACTATTGCTAATGACTTTAAGAAATGGGACAATATCTAAGGGCCATCCACAAGATAACCGCAAATGTCTTTCCCGTCAAATACCTTCTCCAGCAAGTACAGAGGCAGGGGCATTCTACTACAAGGTCACTACCATATTCTCAGCAAGTAACCTATTGATGTTAGTTGTCCTCGCACCCCCGATAGAAGCAAAATTCTCCAATTACTGCTCCAATATCCCCCAGTGAAGTCAACAAGCTTCTCAGGATTCCTCAACAGGATTTCAACAAAATTCCCAAGCAGTTTGTGAAGTTCACCTCAGCAACAACATTTTATAAATCTCAAATATTTTATAAAGCCTTATCCCCAATAGAGTTTATTTCTCTAGCTACAGAAGTTCATCCCCTAGCGGAGTTTGTTTCTCCAAATTGGTGAAATCTTCAAACAAAACTCTGCCCCTCGGAAAAATCATTCTCAAACAGAAGTTGAAGATCCTCGGCAAAGAAAGGGAATCGCCAACAAAACTATCTCCATTTATTATCCCCAGCGGAAATTGAAGAATCACTTTCTTCACTCACCAACATTAGTCCAGGATTCAGCTTCCCAGCAGCAGTAGTTGGGGATTTATTTTCCCAGACAAAGATCCTGCGCAACAGCATTACATGTTCATACATCATGGCATGTGCACACAAATACATATATCATAATCTCATTTATTTTGGGATCATCTTGCAATTCATACATCATGGCATGCGCATACAAATACATATATCATAATCTCATTTATTTTGGGATCATCATGCAATTCATACATCATGACATCGCATGAAACTGATTTTACCTTTTCAGGTTAAATTAGCAAATGGAAAAATGCTATCAACTTTTAAAACATGTCAAAGATTAATGCCCGAAACCAGACGGGGAAACTATCTGCACGACCAAGTGGTATGAACTCCCGAAACAAGACGAGTTTAACAACAAATGCAGCAGGCTACAGATTAATGCTCGAGACCAGACGGGGAAACTATCTATGTAACCAGCAAAACGAGTTCCAGATTAATGCCTGAACTATCTGTGGACGACCAGCTGTGGATTAACACCTGTAATAAGCCAGGAGAACTATCTACATGAAGAGATTGAAGATTAATACCTGTAACAAGAAAGGAGAACTATCTTTCTTTCTCTAAGGTCAAAGATTAATACCTGAAACCAGACAGGATAAATATCTCAGCGACCGACAATTTCAAATTCCAGATTAATACCTGAGACCAGACATGACAACTATTTATGAATGACTGATTGTAGATTAAACACCTGAAGCCAGACAGGAAAGTTATCTACATGACCAGACGAAGGAATCTTACACCGGTTCCTTCTCGTATAGTCTAACACGGGCTCATCTTGAAGCAGCCCTACACAGGCTCTTTCTAATACATCTCCAGGTAACGGCTAATTCCATTATCCCCAGCAAATCACTAGAAACCTGGACTTCAACTAGAATACAACAAACTGTCATCTCTCCAGAGATAACTCTTCAACAGAGCCTTGGACAACTGAAGTTCCTAGACTCTATTCCCCATAGAGTTTTCCTCAAACAAGAGAACAACTGAAACCCATATTCCCCAACGGACCCCTCCTCGGACAGTAGGAACAGGAACCCCAAAGGGACCATGTGTGAAATCAGCATCTACTTTGGATGGCATCTTTAAGCCCATATCTGACGACTCTTTGTCATATCCTCCAAATGGCATCTGTAAGCCCATTCCCTACATCATCAATCATCAATTTTATTTCATGCGAGTGCAAATTTTTGGGCACTCTAGTGTTCAATCAGCTTCCACCTTCAGATCACGAAAGGTATATAAGCCAATCTAAATCCTCAAGTTTAAGAAGATTGAACAGGGGAAGCTCTTGTACCCAAAAATTTTCCCTCTCATATTTTCCCAAGATCTTTCTCTTACATGGTGATTACAAGCATTGGATTAAAGGAAAAATAATTTTTTTTGAAGATAAAAAAGGAGTCTTCGATTGGCATTTTGATAAAGTCTTTTGAATGGCATGTTAAAAGGCCTTTCGATTGGTATTTGGACAGGATTCGATTGAACACCTAACTTCCTCCAAGCTTGCTTTAAATTTCCAAGCTTTGATTGAAGCTTTGGTCTTTTTCTTGTTTGCTGCACACCAGCTTCGATTGGGCATTTGTTTTCCTTGGAGCAAGCTTGTTTGCTACTTCTACTAGGCAAATTATCCCTATAGGCGTGTGTGATATGATGGCAGAATCGACTGTTTTGAAATGCTGGTTTGTGTTTTGCATTTTTTGTTTGCAAAATGTCGCGGTAAGAAAGAGTCACCACCGACTTTTATTTCATCCAATCAGAAAGGAAAAAAGTACAGAAAAAAAAATCCTTTTTCGAGATATTCTGAGTACGGGGGGTAGATTATAGAAAGGGAAGGTGTTAGCACCCTTTCTATCCATGGTTTTCCATGGGCTCTTAGGTACTTGCTCATCTTTTTAAATTGCTTGTGTACGTGCTTTGTTTTTTGAAAAGTTTTATTTTACTTCGTTTTAACCCTTGTTTCTGTCCTCAAGGGTGTTACGAAGTTGTTTTTGAAAACTTTGTTTGAAAAGTGTTGGTGTGAAGAGTTTTGTTTTGAGCAAGTACCTACTAGCATCTACCTACTCGAAAAAAGATTGCTTCTATTCTTGTTTCCTTTGGACAGCGCTATCCTACTATTGAGAAGTAGGTAGCACCATTGTTGGAGTTGTAAGGGTCAATTTGTAAGGGACGTATGATCACTAAAGCAATGTAAGGACACCTTAGTAATTACCCTAGAGTCTTAAGATCATATTCGAGGCAACATTTCCGAGGCAACATTTCTGAACGGGACATTTGATCTTTCTTAGATAGGAAGGAAACCACTAAGACACCCTATGCTTAATGATCGTTTACCGAAGGCAACCGAAGTGAGAGTATACCCTAAGAGTGATATGTGCGAGTGATTTTTTTTCAATTATTTAGTCTTTGCACATTAGGGTTTTCTAACTGTATTAAATTATCATGCAGTCTTTTCATTCAATCCTATTAGCATACATCTAAACAGTTAAATATTTGCGAGAATTAAAATGCGAGAAAGTAAATCTACGCTATTACAAGGCTTCGGGGAGGGGTATTAATTACATAGCCAAAAACCCGGAAAAATAAGCAATAAGTAAAAGCCCTAGATTAAACTATTACAAACCATGAACATTTACAACAATATTGTCAAAAATAAATAATCAGCGCGCAACAAATTAAATACGAAACGACTAGGGTTTTGACCCTTGACTGAACCTAATTGTAATTGATTAAAAGTAAACATATTTTTTTGTCATTTTTTATTATTTAAGAAAGTAATGAAATAATTGAATTAAAAAAAGAAAATCCTAAATTTTAATTAATTTTAGTTGTGAAAGAAATTAGAATTGCCTTAAATTAATTAAACTAATTCAGTAAAAAAATGCTTATTAAGAAAACAAGTCTTCTTTTTGTGATTTTGGTTGGTTAATTTTAGAGAAAATAATTTTGGTGTTGATATAAAATAATAAAAAATAAAAAGAATAATTAAAGAAAAGAAAATTAAAGAAAAATAAGAAATAACCCCAGGGCCTGCTGTCAGCGGCTCTGATTAGAGGATGATGGTCCATAAGATGGTGGCCCTCAGAAGATGGGGACACTGGGCCTGCTCTTGGATCTGGTTTTGAATGGGATCCAGAAGATGGTGCACTGCATTTGCTGGATCTGATTCTGACTGGGATCCAAAAGATGATGCACTCCATGTGTTGGATCTGATTCTGACTGGGATCCAGAAGATGATGCACTGGATCTGATGCTGATTGGGATCCAGAAGATGATGCACTGGATCTGATGCTGGCTAGTGGATCCAGAAGGATAATGCACTGGATCTGATGCTGGCTAGTGGATCCAGAAGGTGATGATCCTCAGAAGATGCATATGCTAGCTCTGGCAAAAACAAAGGAGAAAATACCAAAAGCTCACGTCTGAGATCGAACCCAGAATAATGAGCTTCTAACTTCCTTCTTCTGACCAACTACGCTGTGTGTTAGTTTATCAATATAATAGAAACAAACAAATAGATCAGAGCTACAGGCTTCTGGCCAGAATAACGCGCCAGAATTTAAATCAGGCAGTCAGGCTATGACACGCTATTGTCTTCCTCCCTGGAACCATCATTTAAAACTATGAACCTTTACCTACAGACATGGCGCTGTAGCTATAACCCTGCGTATTTCAAAAATTGCATACAAGCAATATAAATAAGTTTCAAGACCATGGATCAACTGGGTTTGACCCTCTAATCACAATGGTATCCTTCATTAGGGCCAATTATTCCTGCATTTAAAAGCCCCAAAACAACAAAACAAACCCTA
This sequence comes from Vicia faba, assembly GCA_948472305.1. Classification (NCBI taxonomy): domain Eukaryota; kingdom Viridiplantae; phylum Streptophyta; class Magnoliopsida; order Fabales; family Fabaceae; genus Vicia; species Vicia faba. The sequence goes on along the minus strand of OX451740.1, from coordinate 307,604,106 downwards.
GCTATGGCAAATGTTCATACAAGTGTTAGAAATACAATTAAATGGTATCAAAAGCTTGCAAACTTAAATACTAACACGAATATATCATTAGAATATGCAATGGATGAGTGAATCAATGAAACTGAATTCGAAATTGGAAGCATGTCATGATACCTGTATCATGCAATTTCAGGCGTGAAAGGTCTTGAATTTGATTGAAATCTTCTCCTGGAACGTTCAGCAACTTCTTTGCAATGTGAGAAAGGCACGATCCGGTCTCTATTATGGAAATTGGGTTACCACTTTTCTTGCAATTTTCGAGTTTTTCTTTCTCTTTGCACGACTGCCTTCAACCCCCAGTTGCCTTGGCTTTCTTCTGTATATGTAGTGGAACGTATTAGGTCAATAAAAATGCATTGTATCTTTATCAATTATGGAGATTTGATTTTCTCTTTAAATGCATATGATTCCCTTCCAATTTTGCTCAAATCCAATATTTTCCAACCACATTGGCCTTGCACGATTTTATCTTCATTTGACAGCATATAATATCTTCTTTCAATGCAAAAGACCATCCCTAAAATGCAAAATATGATTTATTTGATTTTATTTGAATTTTAAATGAATAAAAATCAAAATAAATTAAATGAATGAGAAAATAAATCATGGAGGGTCCCATAGGTCGTGGACTATGTTAGGAATGAGATGCAATCATAAACATTTGGGCCCATTTAGCAAAAGATGCAAATTCGAGCACATTTGACTTTTTGGCAATTTTGCAAAAAGGTCAACTTTGACAATGCATAACTCTCTCAATTTTGACCCTAGAGAGGTGTTCTTGGACTTTTTAGAAAGCTTAGGATGTCCCCGAAGCAACCCTTTTGGTCTTATATCAATTTAGTCTTCCATGTTCATGTATGAAGCTTTTACCCAAAAGGTGTTTTTGCTGACTTTTCAAAATGACCTATAATGTCAAAATTCATATTTTATTGTGAGTGCATATTATGAACTTGAGAGATGAAGATGAATTGTATGGAATTGTATCCTTTTCAAGATTATCTTTGGATGGGTCATTTTTGATAAAATATGAGAAAGTTATGCTTGGTCAAAGTTGAGTTGACTTTTCCTAAAACACCCTATTTTAGCAACTTTTGGGTTTTGATGAATTGTGAGCAATCTTTGAGGAATCATGATCAACCCTTTATCAAATGATGAATGATAATTCAAAATGAGGATGTTGAACAAAAATATTGAAGTTTGACTGTATGTGGGCCACAGTTGACTTTTGACCTAGCACAGTCGATTTCTAGGTATTTGAGCAATTGACTGAGCAAACTTCTTCTGCAAGGCTTGAAACTTGACATGGATGATTGTGATCGGTGGAAATAGAACTGACTGTTTTTTAAGCTGGTTCGCGAAATTTCGCGGTAAGCAAGAGTCGCCACCGTCTTTTATGTTCTCCAATATGGAAAGGACAAAAGCATATCAAAATTCCTTCTTTGAGAATGTTTCTCGGTTCGGGAGGTAGATTATAGAAAGGGAAGGTGTTAGCACCCTTTCTATCCGTGGTTATCCACTGGCTCTTAGGTACTTGCTCTTATGTTTTCAAAATTTGTTTGCTTTTCAAGTGTGTATGGGTTTTGAAAAAAGTTCGTTTGGAAAACTTCTAAGTAACTCTTGTATCAGTCCTCAAGAGTGTATGAAGTGTTTTGTTTGAAAACTTTTTGAAAGTGTGGGGTGCGAAAAGACGTTTTTGTTTGTTTGAAAGAGCAAGTACCCATGAGAATCTACCTACTCTAAGGAATTAGGCTGTGTAAGAGTCCGTTAGATAGTGCTATCCCACCATTGAGAGGTAGGTAGCACCATCGTTAGAGGTGTTCGGGTCAATTCGATTAAGGGACAGTGTGGTCACCGAAGCAATAGTAGGACACCTTAGTGGTAACCCTGATGTCCTAGATCCTTTTATCTGAGGCAACCGTTTCGAGGCAACTGGATCTTTTGGACAGAAGGGCGACCTCTAAGACACCATATACTTGACGACCACGTTCGAGGCAACCAGTGAGGCGTACCCTAGGGTGGCATGTGCATGTGTGTTGTTTTTCAGTTAATTGTCTTTGTACATGTTATTTGTGAGCTACGAATTGATTTTATTATTCATACATTCTTTCATGCATTGTTAACAGTTAGGAGTGCGGAAAATAAATTGCGAAAATGTAAATCTAGCTATTACAAGGCGCGGGTCTATACATCGCCAAAAACAAAACCCGTTTTGAAAAATAAAAATGCAAGAAATTAAAAGAAAGCAATAAAGTCCTAATTAACTATTACATATTCGGAGACAGTTACATAAATATAATAAAAAGGAATTAAAGCGCGAAGAGAAATTAAATCGGGACGTCATGAGGGTTTTGACCCTTTTTTGAGAAAGAATTGAATTTTTGTCCTTTTTTGCAATTAATGAAATTTAAACCTAATTACTAATTACTTAATTTAATTAAAAGAAAAAATATTTTTGTATTTTTATGTTTTTAATGAAAATAAAACAAAAGGAATTAAAAGAAAAAAAAATCTAGTTCTAAGTTTATTTTAGTTATTAAGAAAAAGATTAAAGTTGCTTATTTAAACTAACTAATTAATTATAATTTATTTACAAAAAATAATCTAAAATTAATAATAATATTAGTTTTTCTTTTATTTTTAATTTTTATTGTGAAAAAATTAATCATGTTAGTTTAATGATAAGAATAATAATTAGAAAAAATAGTTAAACAAAATAAAAGAGAAAAATAGAAAACAAAAGAAAAAAAAAATGGACCAGGGGGTATTGGGCCTGATTGGAGGTGTGTTTAGAATTTGCTGGCCCATTAACCAGCCTTGTTGACTTTTGGAGATTGCCTGGAGGACGTTGACTGGAGAATATAGTGTTCATCACTTTTTGGCCCTTGGATTGATGATCATGGCCACTTGGCATGTGGAACGCTGAAGGTTCATGGTGAAACGTACTGGGCATCCTGCATAGAATCATGTTATGAAAATAGAAATAAATATTGGGGTGGACCTGGGAATCGAACCCAGGTCACAACACTCAAAGCCTGCACGCCTTAACCACTAAGCTACACGTTCCAATTGAAATAATAATAAGCAATGGTTATTATATTAGTAAAACAACGCGATGCCTGGAAAAAAAATATAAACGCGCAATATTTCAAACGAGCGAATGAGGAGGGGACGCGTCAGCGTCTTCTTCCTTTGATACTGGTTTTTTTACCTGCGGATTTCTATCCGCAGGTGGTTTCGTAGGTTACTTCGAAAATGCTCCCCAGGCCATGAAAATGCCATCTAAAGCCATGGGCATCTTCGTCTTGGTCCCCTGATCACATTCATACTCATGGTTTGCTCCAATTGTACCTGGAAACAAAATGCCCAAAACACAAAAGGATGAACCCTAGAATCGGGCACTACGATTCAGGGCCTAAAAACGCAATTGGATATTACAGTGATGTTAGAAATCAAGTAAGGAACACAAATATGCCAATGCTTTTGAGAAAAAAATGCAAGAATAAAGAACTGAGGGATCGTGTTCAGGGGCCTGTTCGTGAATACTTACAGTGCTTGATAATGAACCTTAGGACGTGGCAAGGGTTTCTTTAGCTTCAGGGTATGGCAAAGAAGAGAGTCACGTTCTCCTTTTGGCCTGAAAATGCTTGTAAAACTCCTTTTGATCTCACACTTTTTTGACAAATTTTGAACTTTGCTCTGGCCGATTGTGCACTTTCTAGGTCGTGAATCAGGTTGGGGAGGCTTGCATATGTATGTATGAAAGGAATTAAGTCAACATTAAGAGCCTTAACCTTGTGCAATTAAGCTTTGGATTTTGTTTGACCACCATTAAAAGGACATTCCATACTTGGTTCAAATTCAAAATTTTGTGTACAAAAATAGCTTGCACGAATTTGCAGCTAGTAAATGGCATATAAAGGTCATTCAAACCACAAAGATGCCCTTTAATTATTTTTTTTGATTTTATTTGAATTTTATGGATTTAAAATGGATTAAATCAATAAAAATTAAATAAAATAGAAAAATTAATGTTTAATCTTGAAATTAATCATGGGACACGTGTATGGCATGACAAGGCTGAATCAAATGGAAGAAAGTGGGCCCTTTTGTCAAAAAATGAAGTTTCAAGGATAGTTGACTTTTGCCATTTCACAAAAATTTCCCAACTTCTCCAATGCATATCTTGCTCAATTTTGATCATATGAACATGTTCTTGGACATTTTGGAAAGGTATTGAAGTCCTCTAACCAATGCCTTTGGTCCCATGTCATTTTGATTTACCAATCTCAAGTTATGGGCTTTTACTTAAAATGCCTTTTTGTTGACTTTTGAAAATGACCTATAATGTTGAAATTGGTAACTTTTTGTGAGAGCATTTATTGGATTTGGAATGTGAAGATGCGTTGTAGAAAATGTCGTCCCCTTCAAAATGAGCATTGGATGGGATTTTTCTGATGAACCATGAAAAAGTTATGCCTTGGTCAAGTTACAGTTGACTTTTCAGCTGTCCAAAAATGGAAACTTTTGCATCTTGATGATTTTTGAGCCATTCTTGTGGAATCATGGTCAAGACTTGACCAAATGATGATTGTGGCTTCAAAATAAGATGTTGACCAAAATTTTAACTTTTGACTGCCAAATGACCATTTTGCCCCTGTAGTTGGTTGTGAGGCTTTTGACTGTGCAAATTGACCTTGTGAGTCTTGAAACTTGGCATGTAGATGCTTGACAATGTGTATAGGCCTATGTGACTTGATTGAGCCCTTGAAAACCTCAACTTCCTTGCAAGAACCAAAACCCTAATTTGACTGGCTTATGAGGGTGTTTGAACTGTGCAACCCTTGAGAGATCTTGAACCACTTGAGGATGTTTCTTGATAAACTTTGAAGAATATGGGAGGGCAAATTTTGGGGTACAACAGTTGCCCCTGTTCAATCTTCTTAGACCTGAGGATGTAGATTGGCTTGTGTGCCTTTCGTGATCCGAAGGTGGAATATGATTGAACACTAGAGTGCCCAGAAATTTGCACTCGCATAATAGAATATCAGCAATGTGATGGCGGGAATGGGCTTACAGATGCCATTTGGAAAGGTGGTGGATAGGAGGATGGGCTTATAGATGCCATCTGGAGATGTGACAGAACCTTGTCAGGAATGGGCTTATAGATGCCATTTGGAGACTGTTGATAGGTGGATAGGCTTATAGATGCCATCTGGAGGTGGTATGTTGAACTGTAATTTTTGTAAGTTGAAAGAGGGAACCTGTGTATGGTTGCCTGATGATGAGCTCGCGTAAAGCTGCATCTTGGAAAGAAGTACACTTGTGTAGGGTTGACTGATGATTAGCTCGTGTAAAACTGCATCCTTGGAGGAAGGAAACCTGTGTAGGGTTTACTGATAATGAGTCCGTATAAGACTGCATCTGAAATGGAGAAGGAACCTGTGTAGGGTTACTTTGATGACGAGTCCGTGTAAAACCGCATCTAGAGCTGAGAAGGAAATCTGTGTAGGGTTTAATGATGACGAGTACGTGTAAAACTACGTCTGGAGTTTGAGAAGGGAACCTGTGTGGGGTTACTTTGATGATGAGCCCGTGTAAAACTGCATCCTGGAAGAAGTAAAACCTGGGTAGGGTTTCTGATGACGAGTCCGTGTAAAACTGCATCTTTGGGAAGAGAGAACCTGTGTAGGGTTTCTTTGACGACGAGCCCCTGTAAAACTACGTCTGGAGAAAGAGAACCTGTGTAGGGTTTCTTTGGGATAAGTTCGTGTAAAACTTCTTGAGGAACCAGGGTAAGGCTACCTTGGGATAAATCCGTGTAAGACTTTGAGAGGAACCGGTGTAGGGTTACCTTGAGATTAGTCCGTGTAGGACTTCTGGAGGAACCGGGGTAAGGTTACTGCAGGGTAAGTTCGTGTAAAACTTCTTGATGAACCGGGGTAAGGTCATCTTGAGATAAGTCCGTGTAAGACTTCTGGAGGAACCGGGGTAAGGTTACTGCAGGGTAAGTTCGTGTAAAACTTCTTGATGAACCGGGGTAAGGTCATCTTGAGATAAGTCCGCGTAAGACTTCTGGAGGAACCGAGGTAAGGTTACTTTGAGATAAGTCCGTGTAAGACTTCTGGAGGAACCGGGGTAAGGTTACTGCAGGGTAAGTTCGTGTAAAACTTCTTGATGAACCGGGGTAAGGTCATCTTGAGATAAGTCCGCGTAAGACTTCTGGAGGAACCGAGGTAAGGTTACTTTGAGATAAGTCCGTGTAAGACTTCTGGAGGAACCGGGGTAAGGTTACTGCAGGGTAAGTTCGTGTAAAACTTCTTGATGAACCGGGGTAAGGTCATCTTGAGATAAGTCCGTGCAAGACTTCTGGAGGAACCGGGGTAAGGTTACTGCAAGATCAGTTCGTGTAAAACTTCTGGATGAACCGGGGTAAGGTCATCTTGAGATAAGTCCGTGTAAGACTTCTGGAGGAACCGGGGTAAGGTTACTGCAGGATAAGTTCGTGTAAAACTTCTTGATGAACCGGGGTAAGGTCATCTTGAGATAAGTCTGTGTAAGACTTTTTCTGAAAGAAAAGGAACCAGTGTAGGGTTACTTTGATGATAAGTCCGTGTAAGACTTCTTCTGAAAGGAAAGGAACCGGTGTAGGGTTACTTTGATGATAAGTCCATGTAAGACTTCGTCTGAAAATTGAGAAGGAACCGGTGTGGGGTTGCCTGATGATGAGTTCGTGTAAAACTACATCTGAAGTTGAGAAGGAACCGGTGTGGGGTTGCTTCATGATGATCAAGTGGATGATTGTCCTGTCTGGTTTCAGATATTAACCCACGATCAGTCGTCCATAGAATTTTCCTGGCTTGTTACCAATGTTGATCTGGAACTGTAAAGGTAGATGGTAATCATCTTTTGATTGACTTTTTCCTGAAAAGGCAAAACGTTAGCTGTATGCAGTGTCATCATGCATGCACTGCATGATATTAAGATGTTCTCAAGGATAAATGAGATTTGTGTGTTATGATGCGTATATGTATGCGACATGGTGTATGATAATGTGATGTTTATGAATGTATTTTCGTCTAGGAAAATAAATCCTTGACGAATGCCGGGAAGATAACTCCTGGGCTGATGCTGAAGATTAGAGTTCTTCGTTTCCGCTGGGGATGATGGTTGCAAGAATAAACCGGTAGGAGAAGACGACTCCGTTGGGGAATAAACTTGTTGGAGAGATTACTCTGCGGGGAATTACTCTGTGGGAAGAGATACTTCGCTGAGGTTTTGATGATAACTCCGTTGGGGATACCGTTGATAAGCTTTGTTGAGGGAATTGATGAACTCCGCTGGGGGGTAGGAAGAACTTCGCCGAGGACGATCTTTTCGTGGTAATTAGCTGAGGATAACCCAGTTATAAGCCCTGGTGGGGAATGACCTTTGAATAAAGTCGGGGAGATACGTTCGTACTCTGTAGGGGATAAGCTTCCAGAATCTGTTGGGGATAAGCTTCCACAACTCTACTGGGGATATTGATTCAACTTTCCTGGGGAAACTTTGGACTGTACTGGGGAAGTGGCTCCACTGGGGTGTCTGGTATTCCGCCGAGGAACAATCTTAGATCAAGACTGCCGGGGATGCTTGTAGAGGAACATCTGTATATTCCGCTGGGGAATATTGAGATTTTTTGGGGATGCCCAACTTTCTTAAGGCTGACAATAGACTAACTCTGCTTGGGGAGAGTATTGCTGATTTGCTGGAGATACTGTGCCTTGTTAGGACTGACGGGAGACCAACTCTGCTCGGGGGAGAGTATTGTTGAACCTTGTCTTACTCCTGGGGAGTGGAGGCCTATTGGTTATGTTCTTCAGCCGAACCAACCTTGGTACTTTGGTTGACAGAGCAACTAGATCACTTGGATAACTCATTATTGCCCCTGTTTCTGATGTGAGAGGAAAAGATACCTTGTGAGGTGTTAGACAACTTCCTATTTGACAAATCTTCTTCTGGTAGGCGAGTGACGAGATGACGGGACATAGTCGTACGCTTTTGATCCCTAATTTTTTCCTGGACCGCCCTTTTGGGTTTTCAGTCCACCGGGATACCCTTTTTTGCCCAAGCCGCCTTTTCAGGTTTTCGACTTGCCGGGTGTACAGATTTTTTTCATTTTCATCCCTTATTTTTGCCCGAACCCTTTTGGTTCGCCGGGAAGCCCTTATTTTTGCCTAGGTGTGTCAACCTAGCGGGTCTTTGATTATGCGCAGTATTTTTCGACTATGTCCACGCTCTCAGAATGCAGGGAGTTGTCATTGTTAGTAGCATTGTGTTGCCATACCACCAGAAGATGTTTGATCGTGCAAGATTCGCAGCTGGAATTCATGTCCAATGCCCCAAGTGACTCAGAGGGAGGTTTGCCCCTGGCTATTTGGCATTTGAGAGGTTCTCCGAATCTTGACTTAACTGCCCCAGATGACGGACAATGATCACGTCTGCCCCTTGGTTGGAAGTACTTTTGTTCACTAGATATTCTTCGTGCGAATTTCTTTGCTGTTCGAACAAAAAAGTCATATGCAAACAATGTTATTTTAAAAATGCAAAGCTTATGTCTATCTTGAAGTTTTTGAAAATGCATTTTTTTCATAAAAACAAGTGAATTTTTGTAAACTGTGATGTCAACTCGTTATTTTACCGCAAGCCTTAAGGAGTCAGGATACCTTTCGTAACAGTATACTTTCGAACCAACCCATGCTTCAGCTAGGACTTTTAAGGGTTGTAGCGTGGCCTGGTTCACGGTTTAAGAAACAAAGGATAAAGGCTCGAATTATTTGTACCCACCCGCTCTTCGTGATGTTCTTCAAACCTAAACTCAGCTGATCGTGCGTTAGACCTTGTTTGAGTCTTTGCTCTAATGTTCCAGTGATGGTTTGGACATTGACAGTTTATTTTGAATAGGCAGTCATTTCCTTTTGTGTTGAGGGTTTGTAGGACCCCTTTCTTTTTTGATTTTGTTATCCCTGTTTTTTGCCTGAACTGTTTCTTTTCGTATTTACAGTCAGCGGGATGCCCCAGTTTTGTAAGTCTCCTTCATAGGTTTTGACTTATTGGGCTTTTATTTTAAGAGATAATGACTGCCTGTCTTTATGATTATTCGGAACCATCACGATCTTTTGTTTTGTAAGGACTTCTTTGATGCGATTCGTCGTGCACCTGGATCGACTGAGAGAACTACCCTGCCCCAGGTTATGATTAAGGGTTTTAATTTTTCGAAAAGAAAAACTCCTACTTCTTTGGCTCGAAGGGGTTGATGAGGGATTATCTTCCTTATAACTCCAGTGTTTAGGAATTGAAACAATGCCTGTACCTCATCAGTGGGGTCTGTTCAAAAGCATACTGTAGATTGTGGTATCGTTTTCGTCATCCTCCCTCAAGAGGCTTAGAATTTTCAATCGAGAGTTGAACATCAAGAAAAAATAAAAGCAATTTTGAATATAGAGAACACAATTACTTCAAAACAGACACGTGTAATGCATTAATGAAATAATAGAGTTTGACATGATAATTGTTTGAATAAGCATAGAAAAATACAATATCAGAATTTAAATGAACAAGAGTCTCTCAATCCTAGCCATGTTTTGGCAAGGGAGCAGTGATCACATCGGGAGTCTCAACAGGCTCGAATTCGATCTCCTTGGCATCAATCATGTTCTGAATCTTGTATTTCAGCGCCCAACAATCCTCAGTATCGTGCCCCGGGCTTCCGGAATGATAAGCACACCTCGCACCTGGGTTGTAGCTTGGAGAAGAAGTCTTGGGATTTGCAGGAGGGTTGATCACCTCAATTAGGTTCATCTTCAACATATGCTGCAATGCTTGTGACAATGGCATGTTGATGCTAGTGAACTGTCTTTTAGGCTCGTCTGGCCTTCGCTGATTTCCCTTTGGCGGTTGTCGGCGTGACGCAGAACCTGAGATCATGACTGCCCCTATGTGTTGGTCACGATGATCCTTCTGACTGTACGCAGCATTGGACTCTTTCTTGAATGGTTTCTTCTCAGTGTTCGAGGAGTCACCCTTTTGTATCTTCCCGGACTTGATACCAACTTCTATCCTCTCACCAGTTAAGATCAGATCTGTGAACCCAGCTGAAGAATTCCTAATCAGATGGTTGAAGAAAGGACCAGACAGGGTCCCCAAGAACATGTCGACGAGTTCACGGTCAGTCAACGGTGGCTGCACCCTGCCAGCCAGGTCTCTCCACTTCTGTGCGTACTCCTTAAAACCTTCACCCGTCCCCAGTGACATACCCTGGAGTTGGGTACGCGTAGGAGCGAGGTCGGCATTATACTGATACTGCTTATAAAAAGCAGTTGCCAAGTCCTCCCAGTTACGAATACTGGTTCCATCCAGTTGATAGAACCATTCGAGTTGAGTCCCTGAAAGACTTTCCTGGAAGAAATGGACCCATAGATTCTTGTCTGCCGTGTAGGGCTGGATCTTCCTTGCGTATGAACGGAGGTGCAACTTAGGACAGGAAGCCCCATCGTATTTTGCAAAGGCAGGTGCCTTGAACTTGTGAGGGATCACCACCCCAGAAGATAAACCTAAGTCTCCAAAATCCAACCCAGGCACACGTTTAATCTCCATAGCATTTAACCTGTCCTCCAGCTGTTTGTACCTGTCCTCAGCAAGAGGGTACTGCTCATCATTGAAATCTGTCTCGGTGTCAGAGACCACAGGACTAGGAACCTCTCTCCCTTGTGGGTTGTCTTTCCCAGCAGATGGGGTGGTCAGCTCAGCCTCATTTTGTGATCCATTCCCAGATCTGCGTCTAGGGTTGAACAAAACAGTCCTCTTCTTCTTTTTTTCAAAAGCAGAGTCTTCAATTCCTGTTGTCCTTGGGCTAAACTCATGACCAGCTCCTGGAACTGGGCGTTCTGGGCCTGGAGGGCCTTGATAGCTTGTTCATTAGATGATTCAGGATTCATGATGACTGCTGAAATAAACAGCGAAGAAGGTAAGTGACCTGTAGAAATGAGTACATGTAATGCAATGATATGTATGTATGCATGCGATGTTTTCAAGGGTCTCGCGGGGTAAACAGAGAAGCTCGTTAGAATTCGAATCCGGTGGCTTGATTGAAGGAACTTCATGTCGTTGAGAGTCTTTATTCAAGAGTCAAAGCTCACCATATCAAGTGGGTCATAGCCCCTGACTCAAGTTATCAACCTTGGCTAGGGGAAAATAAATCCCCTTTGCCCCTTGCTAGACAGTTGGTTCATCATGACCTGCATCACAAACCCTTGAGATCCTTGAAATGGATTAGTCCTTATGTAGGATGTATGCAATGGTATGATGTTATGCTATGCATGGAGTGATGTAAGTAGGCCCTGTAATGAGTCCCAATTAAGAACTATAAACAAAACCTGCAAGGAACTCGTGTTGTTAGATAACAAGTGTGCAAGTAATTCAAGTTTGAAGGCACACAAGTCATACAGAGAGCCCTTAGAGTTTAGGCCAACATGGAGTTTAGGTACTACCCTCTTTCAGTTTCGTTGGTTAAGACCTGTCCTATCAAAAGTAATCGGGTTCTAGAGGATCCCAATATCACTGACTACCCTCAATCGGTCATAACTCCAGCGTCGCAATCTTTTCTTGCGGCCAGAACCATCGCGAGAGTTTAGCCTCAATGGATGTAGCATACTGCTACTGTTCTATGGCCAAGTTGGGTCAATTTAGGGTTCTAAGGTCGGTTGGTGCTTAATGACTCCTCAGAAGACCCATATTCTCCTTGTTGCAACACAAGGGATATCGGTACAGACCAAGGTGTCACACCAACGTAGCCACTGCTTCACCCGTGTCGGTCTATGCCGGACAGGTCCCTCACAGCTTATGCTACCTAAAAGGGTATCCCTAGATCCGGGTTAGGATCTATGAAACTCCGATGCAATGCCCACAAATATAAAGCAAACAAAACATTCAATTGAAAACACAAGTATGATCTAATCTAAGGTACACCTCACTTTACAATTTCCCCAGCAGAGTCGCCAATTCTATGATCGGTGGAAATAGAACTGACTGTTTTTTAAGCTGGTTCGCGAAATGTCGCGGTAAGCAAGAGTCGCCACCGTCTTTTATGTTCTCCAATATGGAAAGGACAAAAGCACAGCAAAATTCCTTCTTTGAGAATGTTTCTCGGTTCGGGAGGTAGATTATAGAAAGGGAAGGTGTTAGCACCCTTTCTATCTGTGGTTATCCATGGGCTCTTAGGTACTTGCTCTTATGTTTTCAAAATCTGTTTGCTTTTCAAGTGTGTATGGGTTTTGAAAAAAGTTCATTTGGAAAAATTCTAAGTAACTCTTGTATCAGTCCTCAAGAGTGTATGAAGTGTTTTGTTTGAAAACTTTTTGAAAGTGTGGGGTGCGAAAAGACGTTTTTGTTTGTTTGAAAGAGCAAGTACCCATGAGAATCTACCTACTCTAAGGAATTAGGCTGTGTAAGAGTCCGTTAGATAGTGCTATCCCACCATTGAGAGGTAGGTAGCACCGTCGTTAGAGGTGTTCGGGTCAATTCGATTAAGGGACAGTGTGGTCACCGAAGCAATAGTAGGACACCTTAGTGGTAACCCTGATGTCCTAGATCCTTTTATCTGAGGCAATCGTTTCGAGGCAACTGGATCTTTTGGACAGAAGGGCGACCTCTAAGACACCCTATACTTGACGACCACGTTCGAGGCAACCAGTGAGGTGTACCCTAGGGTGGCATGTGCATGTGTGTTGTTTTTCAGTTAATTGTCTTTGTACATTTTATTTGTGAGCTACGGATTGATTTTATTATTCATACATTCTTTCATGCATTGTTAACAGTTAGGAGTGCGGAAAATAAATTGCGAAAATGTAAATCTAGCTATTACAAGGCGCGGGTCTATACATCGCCAAAAACAAAACCCGTTTTGAAAAATAAAAATGCAAGAAATTAAAAGAAAGCAATAAAGTCCTAATTAACTATTACATATCTGGAGACAGTTACATAAATATAATAAAAAGGAATTAAAGCGCGAAGAGAAATTAAATCGGGACGTCATGAGGGTTTTGACCCTTTTTTGAGAAAGAATTGAATTTTTGTCCTTTTTTGCAATTAATGAAATTTAAACCTAATTACTAATTACTTAATTTAATTAAAAGAAAAAATATTTTTGTATTTTTATGTTTTTAATGAAAATAAAACAAAAGGAATTAAAAGAAGAAAAAAAAAATCTAGTTCTAAGTTTATTTTAGTTATTAAGAAAAAGATTAAAGTTGCCTATTTAAACTAACTAATTAATTATAATTTATTTACAAAAAATAATATAAAATTAATAATAATATTAGTTTTTTTTATTTTTAATTTTTATTGTGAAAAAATTAATCATGTTAGTTTAATGATAAGAATAATAATTAGAAAAAATAGTTAAACAAAATAAAAGAGAAAAATAGAAAACAAAAGAAAAAAAAAGAATGGACCAGGGGGTATTGGGCCTGATTGGAGGTGTGTTTAGAAATTGCTGGCCCATTAACCAGCCTTGTTGACTTTTGGAGATTTCCTGGAGCACGTTGACTGGAGAATATAGTGTTCATCACTTTTTGGCCCTTGGATTGATGATCATGGCCACTTGGCATGTGGAACGCTGAAGGTTCATGGTGAAACGTACTGGGCATCCTGCATAGAATTATGTTATGAAAATAGAAATAAATATTGGGGTGGACCTGGGAATCGAACCCAGGTCCCAGCACTCAAAGCCTGCACGCCTTAACCACTGAGCTACACGTTCCAATTGAAATAATAATAAGCAATGGTTATTATATTAGTAAAACAACGCGATGCCTGGAAAAAAAATATAAACGCGCAATATTTCAAACGAGTGAATGAGGAGGGGACGCGTCAGCGTCTTCTTCCTTTGATACTGGTTTTTTTACCTGCGGATTTCTATCCGCAAGTGGTTTCGTAGGTTACTTCGAAAATGCTCCCCAGGCCATGAAAACGCCATCTAAAGCCATGGGCATCTTCGTCTTGGTCCCCTGATCACATTCATACTCATGGTTTGCTCCAATTGTACCTGGAAACAAAATGCCCAAAACACAAAAGGATGAACCCTAGAATCGGGCACTACGATTCAGAGCCTAAAAACGCAATTGGATATTACAGTGATGTTAGAAATCAAGTAAGGAACACAAATATGCCAATGCTTTTGAGAAGAAGTGCAAGAATAAAGAACTGAGGGATCGTGTTCAGGGGCCTATTCGTGAATACTTACAGTGCTTGATAATGGACCTTAGGACGTGGCAAGGGTTTCTTTAGCTTCAGGGTATGGCAAAGAAGTGGGTCGCGTTCTCCTTTTGGCCTGAAAATGATTGCAAAAATCCTTTTGATCTCACACTTTTTTGACAAATTTTGAACTTTGCTCTGGCCGTTTGTGCACTTTCTAGGTCATGAATCAGGTTGGGGAGGCTTGCATGTGTATGTATGAAAGGAATTAAGTCAACATTAAGAGCCTTAACCTTGTGCAATTAAGCTTTGGATTTTGTTTGACCACCATTAAAAGGACATTCCATACTTGGTTCAAATTCAAAATTTTGTGTACAAAAATAGCTTGCACGAATTTGGCAGCTAGTAAATGGCATATAAAGGTCATTCAAACCACAAAGATGCCCTTTAATTATTTTTTTTGATTTTATTTGAATTTTATGGATTTAAAATGGATTAAATCAATAAAAATTAAATAAAATAGAAAAATTAATGTTTAATCTTGAAATTAATCATGGGACACGTGTATGGCATGACAAGGCTGAATCAAATGGAAGAAAGTGGGCCCTTTTGTCAAAAAATGAAGTTTCAAGGATAGTTGACTTTTGCCATTTCACAAAAATTTCCCAACTTCTCCAATGCATATCTTGCTCAATTTTGATCATATGAACATGTTCTTGGACATTTTGGAAAGGTATTGAAGTCCTCTAACCAATTCCTTTGGTCCCATGTCATTTTGATTTACTAATCTCAAGTTATGGTCTTTGACTTAAAATGCCTTTTTGTTGACTTTTGAAAATGACCTATAATGTTGAAATTGGTAACTTTTTGTGAGGGCATTTCTTGGATTTGGAATGTGAAGATTAGTTGTAGGAAATGTCGTCCCCTTCAAAATGAGCATTGGATGGGATTTTTTTGATGAACCATGAAAAAGTTATGCCTTGGTCAAGTTACAGTTGACTTTTCAGCTGTCCAAAAATGGAAACTTTTGCATCTTGATGATTTTTGAGCCATTCTTGTGGAATAATGGTCAAGACTTGACCAAATGATGATTTTGGCTTCAAAATAAGATGTTGACAATTTTTTTTGACTTTTGACTGCCAAATGACCATTTTGCCCCTGTAGTTGGTTGTGAGGCTTTTGACTGTGCAACTTGACCTTGTGAGTCTTGAAACTTGGCATGTAGATGCTTGACAATGTGTATAGGCCTATGTGACTTGATTGAGCCCTTGAAAACCTCAAATTCCTTGCAAGAACCAAAACCCTAATTTGACTGGCTTAGAAGGGTGTTTGAACTGTGCAACCCTTGAGAGATCTTGAACCACTTGAGGATGTTTCTTGATAAACTTTGAAGAATATGGGAGGGCAAATTTTGGGGTAAAACAATGATCATGAGAAAATATTAGGGCAATGGTGAGAATTTGGGTCCTTTGTGGTTCACACATCTTGATGCAACATGAAACCCTAATTTGAGGTAGACTGCCTTAGGAGAGAGTTTGTCTGGTCAACTCTTGGACTTCCTTGAGCAATTTGAGGACCTCACTTGACATGTATTGAAAAATATGGGAGGGAAAATTTTGGGGTACAACAGCTGCCCCTGTTCAATCTTCTTAAACCTGAGGATGTAGATTGGCTTGTCTGCCTTTCGTGATCTGAAGGTGAAAGATAATTGGACACTAGAGTGCCCAGAAATTTGCACTCGCATGAAGTGATACTTGTATTGCGATATCGGGAATGGGCTTATAGATGCCATTTGGAAGTCAATGACAGAAGATGGGCTTAAATATGCCATCCGAAGAAGCGTCGGTCGCATAAGAGATTTCTTGCCGAGATCCTGTATACTTGTTGTTGAGGAGGACTTCTCTGGGGAATGCTGGTCTTTGTCATGGGAGAAATAGAATTTTAGGAGCTTCAGTTGTCTGTTACTCTACTGGGGAATCACCTCTTAGTCGAGGAGGTGAAAATGAACTGTTATCTGGTCGTGCTCCAAGCTTTGCAATTTTTCAATTCTTATCTGGTCGTGCTCCAGGATTCAGAAGGAATTAAGTGGTTATCCGGTCGCAATCGGGTTTCAACTTGAATTTAAGGCATACTAATATCCGATCGATTTCCGAGTTTCATAGTAACTGACCGAGTAAACTGCTATTTGGTCGAACTCCAAGCTTCGCAGTACCTCATACTGTTATCTTGTCGATTTCCAGGCTTCATAATATTTTGGGGAAATCAAGATATTATCCAGTCGATTTCCGGGCTTCATAGCTTGAATCTGAGATATACCACTATCTGGTCGATTCCAGGCTTCATAGTATCTTGCTGGGGATTAAGCTGTTTTCTAGTCGATTTCGAGGCTTCATAGATTGTATTTAAGATATACCGCTATCTGGTCGATGATAGGATTCTTAGTATTTTGGTGAAATCAAGACATTATCCGGTCGATTTCCGGGCTTCATAGCTTTAACTGGAATAGAAATCTTCTATCGATTTGACTGAACCAGGGGAAACTTGTGAGAACTTTAACTGGTAGAGAAATCTTAGTGTCGATTTGACTGATTCCGGGAGAGGTCTCGGATTAACTTTGACTGGCAAAGAAATCAGGGGAATCTTAGCGGCGATTCAGATGACCCAGACGAAAGTCTTAGAACGTCTTCAACTAGAATAGAAACCTTAGTCTCAGTTTGAATGAACTAGGGAAAACTTGTGAGAACTTGATTGCATCTTTCCCTGAAAGGTAAAGAGTTAGTCGTATGTAATGTCATGATGTATGAAATGTATTGAGTAATGATGTTCTCAAAATAAATGAGATTGTGTTGTATGATGCATATGTGCATGCCATGATGTATGGATATGCCATGTTTTTGTGATATTCTCTGGCTGGGGAGAATAAATCCTGGACTGCTGCTGGAGAGTATATGGAGTTGAGTTCTTCGTTCTCGCTGGGGATAGTGACCGAAGATGATTAGCTAGAGATTTGTATCCGTTCTGCTCGAGAACATTCTGCCGGGAGAGATTTTGTTTGAGAATAATCATGTGGGAGAATGACTCTATGGGGAAGAGAAATACTCTGTTGGAAGATCTGCTGATTTGGAGAAATAAGCTCAGCTGGGAATGAACTTCTGTTGCTGGTGATAAACAAGCTCTTCTTGGGGAGAATTTTGCCGACTCACTCGCGATTGTGAACCTCGGCTGGGGAGAGTTGTGTCCTGTTCGGGAAAGCTAACACCACCGTCTTTGGATACTTCTTACTATGCGGGGAGTGTATGTACCACTTCTCATGTTCTCAAACTGGCTCTACCCCTGTACCTGATGGGTAGAGCAACTGTAAGGTTTTGGACACTTCTTGTTTTCCCCTGTTCCCGGAATTACGAGTAATTGTCTTTTGTTTCTTATGTAAATGTTTATGAGCGGCAATTATTTTCAAATGCATATATCAAAAATGAATCATTGGACGTTCTTGCAAAACAAAACAGAAAAAGAAAAAAAAAACAATTTGAAATTTCTTGTGAAAATGAATTGTATTGATTTCGAAATTGACCCGTAATAGGCGTTTTGTACAAAGAGATTGGCGTCCTAGTAAGAGAACGCCGCTGAAAGAAAATTACAATTTGTGTAAAATAAATAAAGCAGCTATGTGAAACGACCCCATTGGGTTCCAACTCTGCTATTTCCTTTATGTCTTAAAGCGTCTCATCACTTTGCTACTTGGTCGAAGGTGGATCAGATTGATTGGCGCTATCCGAGCTTGATAGTCGATACCGAAGTCTAGTCGCAAGATGATCCAATGAGACATAATGTTACGCTTCGATCCCTAATTTTTTCCTGGACCGCCCTTTCGGGTTTTCAGTCCACCGGGATACGCTTTTTTGCCCAAGTCGCCTTTTCAGGTTTTCGACTTGCCGGGTGTACAGTTTTTTTCATTTTCATCCCTTACTTTTGCCCGAACCCTTTTGGTTCGCTGGGAAGCCCTTATTTTTTCCTAGGCCAGTCAACCTAGTAGGTCTTTGATTATGCGTAGTATCTTTTCACTATGTCTGCATTGACGGGGTGAGGAAGGTCGTCACCGTCCATGGTGGTTATAATCATAGCTCCTCCTGAGAAAATATTCTTAACCACAAATGGCCCTTCGTATGTAGGGGTCCATTTGCCCCTGGGATCACCTTGCGGTAGTATGATGCGTTTGATCACCAGATCCCCGACTTGATATTCTTGACGTCTGACTTTCTTGTTAAAAGCCTTGATCATTTGCTTTTGATACGTCTGACCATGACAAATAGCAGTAAGTCTCTTTTCATCGATTAAGTTCAGATGATCAAGTCGAGTTTGGATCCAGTCGTCTTCGTTCAAACCCACATCCTTCATAATCCTGAGAGAGGGTATCTGGACTTCGATGGGTAGGACAGCCTCCATGCCATACACCAAGGAATAGGGTGTTGCCTCTGTCGATGTCCTTGCCGAGGTACGATACCCATGGAGAGAAAATGGTAACATCTCATGCCAGTCTTTGTAGGTCACCGCCATCTTCTACACAATCTTCTTGATGTTCTTGTTAGCCGCTTCAACAACCCCATTCATCTTCGGCTGGTAGGGAGAATAGTTATGATGCTGAATCTTGAACTGTTTGCAGAGCTCGGTAATCATCGTGTTATTGATATTTGTACCATTGTCAGTAATAATCCTCTCTGGTACTCCATATCGACAGATCAGATTGTGTCGGATAAACCGCGCCACGACGTTCTTGGTTACTGTAGCAAAGGAAGCTGCCTTAACCCACTTCGTGAAATAATCAATGGCTACTAGAATGAAGTGATGTCCGTTAGAGGCAGTAGGTCTGATCTCACCGATCATGTCAATGCCCCACATTGCAAAGGGCCAAGGGGCCGTCAAAACATTCAGGAGAACCGGAGGTACATGCACCTTATCAGCATAGACTTGGCACTCATGACAGGTTCGAGAGTGCTGATAACAATCGGCTTCCATAGTGGACCAGTAGTATCTTGCCCGTAGGATCTTCTTCGCTATGGTATGTCCACTGGAATGAGTTCCAAAGGTACCTTCATGTAACTCTACCATGATCCTTTCTGCCTCGCTTTTGTCCACACATCGCAGTAAGGTTGAATCATGGTTACGCTTATAAAGGATCCCATTGTTGACGAAGAACTTCGTAGTGAACCTTCTCATAAACTTCTTATCATTAACAGATTCCCCCTCGGGGTATTCTTGAGCCTCAAGATACCTCTTTACCTCGTGAAACCAGGGTTTATCTGCTACCTCTTCAGTCTCAATGTCACAGCAATGTGCGGGTTCGTCCAACCTCTTAATGGTAATCTGGGGAGCTTCATTGTCCCACCTGACTTTGAACATAGAAGACATGGTAGCTAGCGCGTCTACTAACTGATTCTCCTCTCTCGAGAAGTGTTCAAAGTTTATCTCCTCAAAGTATGGGAGAAAATTCAGTACATATTCTTTATAAGGAATAAGATTCGGGTGCTTCGTATCCCACTCGCCTTTGATCTGACTTATTACTAGAGCGGAATCTACGAATACACTCAAGAACTTAATCCTCAGGTCAATAGCAGCTCGGAGACCCATGATACATGCTTCATACTCTGCCTTGTTGTTGGTGCAGTTAAAACATAATTGGGCGGTGAACGGAGTATGACATCCCTCAGAAGATATAATTACAGCGCCAATGCCATTACCCAACGCGTTCGAGGCTCCATCAAAATACATAGACCATCGGGATCCCTCCTCGGGTCCTTCATCCGGTCCAGGTTCTTCACAGTCAGTTACCAACATGATATTCTCATCTGAGAACTCGAAATTCATGGACTGGTAGTCATCCTCGGCCTGATGCGCCAAATGATCCGCCAATACACTCCCCTTGATTGCTTTTTGGGTTGTGTATTGGATGTCGTACTCGGTTAAGATCATCTGCCATCTTGCTATCCTTCCGGAGAGAGCAGGCTTCTTGAAAATATACTTCATTGGATCCATCTTTGATATTAACAGAGTCGTGTGAGTCAACATATAATGTCTCAGCCGGTGAGCAGCCCATGCCAAAGCACATCAAGTTTTCTCGAGCAATGAGTATCGGGTCTCACAGTCGGTAAACTTTTTGCTAAGGTAGTAAGTAGCATGCTCTTTTCGGTCAGACTCATCATGCTGCCCCAGCACACACCCCATTGAATTGTCTAGTACTGTCAAGTATAAAATCAAAGGTCTTCCTTCAACTGGAGGCATCAAAATTGGCGGTTCTTGAAGATATTCTTTGATTCTTTCAAAAGCGGTATGGCATTCGTCATTCCACTTTACCACTTGATCTTTCTTCAGAAGCTTGAAGATTGGCTCACAAGTGGCAGTCAGATGTGAAATGAACTGGGCGATGTAGTTCAGACGTCCTAAAAAGCCTCTAACTTCTTTTTCTATGCGGGGAGCCGGCATCTCCCGTATGGCTTTTACCTTTGCGGGGTCCACCTGAATACCTTTATCACTGACAACAAAACCTAGAAGCTTACCAGACCTTACCCCGAAGGTGCACTTGTTCGGATTTAACCTCAACTTGTACGTCTTCAACCTGTCAAATAGTTTCTGGAGGTGATCAAGGTGCTCTTCCTCAATCTGGGACCTGGCTATCATGTCATCAACATAAACCTCAATTTCATGGTGAATCATGTCATGGAACAAAGCGACCATGGCGCACTGATAAGTTTCCCCAGCATTCCTCAACCCAAAAGGCATTACCTTGTAACAAAAGGTGCCCCACTGTGTAACGAAGGTTGTCTTCTCCATGTCTTCAGGAGCCATCTTGATCTGGTTGTAGCCAGAAAAACCATCCATGAAGGAGAATATTTTATGATGCGCGATGTTGTCGACCAGAACATCAATGTGAGGAAGTGGGAAGTCATCCTTGGGGCTTACCCTGTTCAGATCTCTATAGTCCACACACATCTGTACCTTACCGTCCTTCTTAGGTACCAGCACGATGTTGGAAACCCACTGAGGATAAGAAGTGATAGCTAAAAATCCGGCGTCAAACTATTTCATGACCTCCGCCTTTATTTTCTCTGACATCTCAGGGCGCATACGACGGACCTTCTGTTTTACCGGAGGGCAGTCTTCTTTAGTTGGCAAGCGATGAACCACA
This sequence comes from Vicia faba, assembly GCA_948472305.1. Taxonomy (NCBI): domain Eukaryota; kingdom Viridiplantae; phylum Streptophyta; class Magnoliopsida; order Fabales; family Fabaceae; genus Vicia; species Vicia faba. The sequence goes on along the minus strand of OX451740.1, from coordinate 307,582,658 downwards.
ATATCAGTGTCTAAACCAGGCATATCTTCATAAGACCAGGCGAAGATCTCAACATAGTCGCGTAACATTTGTATCAACCGTTGCTTTGACACTAGGCTCCAGATTCACCCCTATCTTAACCTTTTTCCTGTCTTCCTCTGTACCCAAGTTTACTGACTCAACTGGCTCTTCATGAGGCTGTATGGCCCTTTCTTCATGTTGTAATAGTCTATCAAGTTCTCCAGGAACCTCACAATCATCCTCACCTTCGTCCTCGGCTTGGTTGATCGGATTTTTGAAGTCATAAATGGCAGTAGCAGAGTCGTTATCAATGGGATCCAGAGTGGATATGGATCAGCACTATGATACGTGAGTGTGTGTAAGAGAATAGTTGTTTTGATAAAATGAGAGACAGAAAAGAAAAACAAAGAGCGCAAAATTTGTAATGCAAGAAACGTCAAATGATTTATTAATGATATATGAAATGACAAATAATAAGCCCTCACAAGCAAAGCCAAGGCTCCTCGGGCAAGGCACCGGGCCATAAAGTTTCAAACTATTTATTACAAATCTTAAAACAAAAGTCAATTACTGCGGAATAAAAGAAACAGGTATGAAGTCCTTCGCCGTCCAGTTGTTCGGTCCACCGTTGGTCATTGGGTAGATCCAGTTGTCGATGTCTGAATCTTCTTCACTGTCCTCAATTGCATTAACTCCCCGATTTCTAATCTGTAGAGGAGGTATTCCAATCCGTGCGTGCCTAATAGCCCTTTGAGCCCCTGTAGTAAAGCCCAAACAAAATTTGTCAGTTTTGTGAGTGAAATCAGGGAGCTGACCCCAATTGGTACACCCACCTTCTTCAGTTACAGCCCAGGCATCATTGAGAGAAGCCATCTTCAGCAGAGGTTTGTTGGTAGTAACTTCAGTTGACGCCAAAGTATGAGGGACCTCTTCAAAGTTCTGACAAGGGGTTTCGATGAATTCCCCGTCCATCTCCACGTAGCAGAAGGAGTTGAGATGACTCACCATATACTCCTCCGCACCTTGCACCGTGACAATCTTCCCCTTCACCAAATATTTCAGCATTTGATAGAGCGTGGAAGTCACTGCCCCAGCCTTATGAATCCAAGGGCGACCCAATAAGCAAGAATATGATGGTCTGATATCCATCACATAGAAGGTGGATGAAAAAGTCTGAGAGCCAACTTTAACAGGGATGTCCACCTCCCCGTGCACCATTCTTTTTGACCCGTCGAAAGCCCTGACCACAATATTTCTCGGCTTTAGAATCAAACCTTCATAATCCAGATGATCTAACGCTTTCTTTGGCAGAACATTCAATAAGGACCCGGTATCCACCAGTACATGGGCCATAGTGGTGCCCCTGTACTCGTTTGAGACATACAGAGCATCATTATGATTTCTCCCCTTAGTAGTCAGATCTGCATCTGAGAAACCCAGCCCATTGCCGGCAGTCAGGCTAGCTACGCAATCTTTGAATTGATTGGCTGAAGTTTCCTGCGACACATACGCAGTTTTGAGGAATGCAATTAAAGCCTTTGCATGGGCTTCAGAACACAACAACAAGGAAAACATGGAGATTTTTGACGGGGTCTACCCCAGCTACTCGACTACGTTGTAGTCGCTTTTCTTGATAATCTTTAAAATTTCCTCCATTTCTTGTTTAGAGGTTTCTACAATGATCTTCTTAGGTGCCTCCGTCCGGGCAGGCTCGCCTATGATTTCTTTTCCCCGAGTCCCAAATGGCTCGGCGACAGGGGTGATGACTGGAATAGGAACTGGGATAGTAGTTGATTTGCTAGCAGATGGGATCACAACAGGTTTGTGGACAGTCGGAGGGGAAATCTCGGGAGAAAAGAGTCTTCCACTTCTGGTGACCTTGCTAGCCCTGACAATATTGCTGATATCAACATCAGCTTCTTCATTCTTTAAGTCTTGTTTAACACCATGGTAATACACATCAGCACCATAGTGCCAAGGGACAGCCTTATCCGAAGTGTATGGGATAGGACCAGGGCAGTGATTATTAATGGAGAAATTCTTGGAACTGGTGTAACCCTAACAAGTTTTCTCGAGGAAACCTTGGAAGGGTTGGCGGAAATGGTGATAATGGCAACATCTTCATTTGGAACAAACAGAATCATAGTCTTCTCAAACAAAATTTCTTTATTATCCATCAGGCGCTGAACACCTGACTTCAATAAACAGCAACCGGAAGGCAGAATTAAACACATGTGGCAACCTTCACCACAACCCGGAAATAAACCTGGCAACAGCAAATTCTTCTTAACCGTCATCAAAGGAGTAGAAATTCCTTCTAGAGAGATCACAAATAAATTATTATCAACAACATTTACTCCATGACCATGCTTGGGAATGGGAGCAGTTATGACGTTGGGCTTCTCCGGAGCGTCAAACTCAATCTCTTTGGCTTCGATCAAGTCTTGCACCTTATTTTTCAAGGCCCAACAATTGTTTGTATCATGACTCGGACTTTCGGAGTGATAGGCGCAGCGGGCATTCGGGTTATAATGGGGAGATGTGGTGTAGGGGTTCTTCGGGGCTTCCCTCAGAGTTATCAGATTGGTCTTCAATAGTTGTGGTAAAACTTGAGACAAAGTCATATTGAGCCGGGTGAACTGCCTCTATGGTCTTTCCACCCTTTGTTGATTGTTGCGTTGTGGAGCAACTGTTGGTCTTGATATTACTACAACATTTACTGTTTGACGGTGTTCAGGTCTGCTTTGGCCCCTCAGGCCGTAGACTGCACTAGCTTCTTTCTTACCAGTGAAAGGCTTCTTCACTGCACTTGATGAAGCATCCTTCTGTATTTTACCACTTCGGATACCAGCTTCCACTCTCTCTCCAGTCAAAATCAACTCAGTAAACCCAAACGACGAACTACCGATCAGATGATTGAAAAATGGACCAGATAGTGTCCCTAGAAACATGTCAACCAACTCCCTATCAGACAGAGGGGGTTGGACTCTTCCAGCCAAGTCTCTCCACTTTTGAGCATAGTCCTTAAAACCTTCACATGCACCCATAGACATACCCTGGAGCTGAGTATGAGTGGGAGCAAGGTCGGAGTTATACTGGTACTGCCTGTAAAAAGCAGCAGCGAGGTCTTCCCAGTTTCGGACACTGGTTCCTTCCAACTGATAAAACCATTCAAGCTGAGTCCCTGACAGACTATCTTGAAAGAAGTGCACCCAACAAATTTTATCAGCAGTGTGAGGTTGATTTTTTTGACATATGAGTGGAGATGGAGTTTTGGACAGGATACTCCATCGTACTTGGCAAAACCGGAGCTTTGAACTTATGAGGGATCACCACTCCCGACACCATTCCTAGTTCTCCGAAATCTAAACCAGGGATTTTCTGGATCTCCATAGCACTCACACGGTCTTCTAGCTGCTTGTACCTATCCTCAGCAGGAGGATATTGCTCATCATCGTAATCCGTACCGTTATCAGAAACTGCTGGACTAGGGTCCTTTACCCTTTCTTGGTTATCCCCGTCCTTGGATGAGGAGGTCAGATCAACTGATTGTCTTATCCTTTCTTCGAATCTTCTACCCATGATCAGAATACCGACCTTCTTCTTCTTCTTCTTCTCTTTCAGAATAAGGGTCTTCAGATCCTCTTGCCCTTTAGCTAGACTTAAGAACATCTGTTGGAATTGGGCATTCTGTGTATGAATATATTTGATGGCTCGATCGGAAGACATTTCTGCTAAAATAAACAGCTGTGATACGGTGGGAAGAACTGACTGTTTTTTTTTGGAATGCTGGTTTGCATTTTGCATTTGTTTTCGCAAAATGTCGCGGTAAGCAAGAGTCGCCACCGACATTAATTTTATCCAACATGGAAAGGAAAAAAAGCACAGAAAAATTCCTTTTTCAAAATTGTTTTCTTTGTGTTTTTGGGTTTGAAAAGGTTTTTTGTTTTAACTTCGATTTAACTCTTGCTTCTGTCCTCAAGAGTGTAATGAAGTGTTTTTGAAAACTTTGTTTGAAAAGGAGTGTAAGTGTGAAAGATGTTTGTTTTGGATGAGCAAGTATCTAAGAACTATCTACCTACTCGAAAAAAGGAATCGTTCTATGCTAATTTCCTTTAGAGAATGCTATCCCACTATTAATGAGTAGGTAGCATAGTCGTTGGAGTTTGAGGGTCAATTCGAATAAGGGACAGACGGTCACTAAAGCAATGTTATGACACCTTAGCGGTAACCCTAATGTCTTAGATCATTTGTTTGAGGCAACAATATCCGAGGCAACCGTTTTGAGGCAACTATGATCTTTTAGACAAGAGGAAGAACTCTAAAACGACCTATACTCAATGACCGTGTACGAAGGCAACCAACTGGGGTGTACCCTAGGAGTGCGCATGTGCGAGTGTGTCGTTTTCAGTTATTTTTATCTTTGCATATGTTAGGGGTGATCTAATTTGATTTTAAGATTAAGCATTCAGTCTTGTCATGCAAACCCTATTATCAAACATCTAGCAGTTATAATTTGCGGAATTAAAAGTGCGAAAATTAAATTACAAGGCGTCGGATATTTACATCGCAAAAAACAACCCTTTAAAAATAAAATAAAGCGGTAAAATAAATAAAATGTCCTAATTATCTATTACATACCGTAAGCAGATACGAAATTGGATAAAAATAGATAAAGCGCGCGGGAAATTAAATCAAATGCTAGTTTAGGGTTTTGGCCCTTTTTAAAGAAAATGTCCTTTATTGTTGTTTTTATTTAAGAAAAGAAATTAAATTCTAAATTAAATAACTAAATTAATTATTAAATAAATTAATGAAAGAAAAATAATTAATGACATATTTTGGAGTTTTTGATTATTTAAGAAAGAAATTGAAATGATTAATTTAGAATTAAAACCTAATGATTTTTTGTTATTAATTTTGAATATTTATAAAAATAAATTAAAGTTTCCTAGAATTAAAAACCTAAATTAATTAATTAGTATTTATTATTAAAAAAAGAATTCTGAAATTTATTAGATAAAAATATTTTTTGATTTTTGATAAAAAAGGAAAATTTTTGATTGGTTAGTAATTGATTAAAATGAAATAATTAAATTAAATAAACAAAATAATAAAAAAGTATAAAAAATGGGCCTGATTAGGAGGTGTTGGAAGCAATTTCCTTGGCCCATTAAGCTAGCTCGTTTGACCCTTTGGGATCCAGTGTGGGCGCGTTGACTTGGCTTTAGGTGGACCTCCAACATGGACCACCAGATCTGGCCCTTTGGCCATCTGGCGCTTGGATAAGTGAGGGAGTATGGTAGACTGCAGACTGGCATGCACATTGGAAAACCTGAAAACAAATAATATTGAGAAAGAGGGGGACCTAGGATTCGAACCCAGGTCTTGAAGGAGAATACACCATCCGCTTGCCACCACACCATGTTTCTTTGTTTGTTAATACAATATGAATTAATGATAATATAATAAAGCAAAATTCATTGGTCAGAAAAAAAAAAAAAGCGCAATATTTGAACCGGCCAATGGATGGATGATACGAGTTCATCCCTGTCCTATAATTCCTGCAATTTTTACCTGCGGATTTTCATCCGCAGCTAAAGTCATAGCCTCATTCCAAAATCCTTCTCAGGCCATGAAAATGAATTCTAAGTCTAGGGTTGTGTTCGTCTCACCCTCCTGGATGCAACCATGTCCAACATGTGTCTTAATTTCACCTGAAACGAAAACTCCCAAAAACGTGAACCAAACCCTAACAATGGTGGTTTTCTATACAAGCCAGATAAACGTAATTGATTATTATGAAAAGCTTGCAAATAATGTGAGGGTTAAAGATACACAATTATTTCATGAAAACAATGTCTAATTTCTGAGATATGAAATCAAGAACAGGGGTAACATGCGTGAGACTTACAGTGCGTATTAGGGCCTGGGAATGCCTGGTTTTGATTAGGATAGCTTGTGTGCGTTGCTAGGAAGCGATTGGGATACGTCTCCACTCTTGAAAATGCCTCCAACCTTGATTTCGATCTCAAGATTTTTTGTGATTTTTCAAGTTTTTGTTCTGCCTCTTCCAGTGATCTCTAACCCTTATTTTCGTGCCACTTGTTTGCTTATGTGTTGTGCATTGGATTAGGGTGAAAAACTTGGTCCAAATCTTCCTCTATTAAGGCTTGGATATTTGATTTGATCTCCATTTACAACCTTTCCAAATTTGATCCAAATCATATATTCTTGTGCATAAAGACCTTGATACGAATTCAATTGTCATGATAGTTGTATTTGGAGCCTGAAATAACCAAAATATCATGTGTTATCAATGCCTTAGATTTTATGTGATTTTATTTGATTTAAAATAAATTAGTTCAAAAAAAATCAAATTAAATAGTAAAAATGAGATATGGACACATGGCCAAAGCTAGAGCACTTGGGAAATAGGGAAAACTCAAAACAAGTGAAAAAGAATGGGCCCATTTGGCAAAATTTGATGTTTTGGGGATAGTTGACTTTTGGCAATTTTGCAAAAAGGTCCAACTTCAACAATGCATAACTTCCTCAATTTTGAACTTTTTGAGGTGTTCTTGGACTTTTTAAAAAGCTTGAGATGTACTCTAATCAACCATTTTGGTATCATCTCATTTTGATATTACATTCTCAGGTTATAATCTTTGACAAAAAAGTGTTTTTGTTGACTTTCAAAAATGACCTATAATGTCGAAATTCACAACTTCTTGTGAGTGAATTTTTTTATCTTGGGGGTATGAATATGGATTGTAGGTAATTGCATCCTATTCAAAATGAGCTTTTGATGGGTCATTTCTCATAAAGTATGAGAAAGTTATGCTTGGTCAAAGTTTAGTTGACTTTTCCTACAAAACCCTAATTTAGCAACTTTTGAATCTTGATGAATTTTGAGCAATCCTTGAAGAATCATGATCAACCCTTTATCAAATGATGAAATATCCTTTAAAATAAGAATGTTGATAAAAAAACTTGAAGTTTGACTGTATTTGGGTCACAGTTGACTTTTGCCCTAGCACAATCGACTTTTGGACCTTTTGAGCAATTGACTGAGCAAACTTCCTCTGCAAGGCTTGAAACTTGACATGGATGATCTTGAGAACATATTAGGACATTGGTGAGCACTTTAGGTCATTTGGACTCAAGAATCTTGATGAAATACCAAACCCTAATTTGGGGTAGACTGCCTTAGGAGAGAGCTTGTCTGACCAACTCTTGAGCAACCTTGGGCAATTTGGAGATTTTTCTTGCAATGTTTTTGAGAAATTTGGGAGGGAAAATTTTGGGGTACAACAACTGCCCCTGTTAAATCTTATTAAACCTGAGGATGTAGATTGGCTTTCATGCCTTTCGTGATCCGAAGGTGGAAGATGATTGAACACTAGAGTGCCCAGAAATTTGCACTCGCATGAAGTGGTAGTTGCTTTGTGATGTCGGGAATGGGATTACAGATGCCATTTAGAGGACTGTTGATCGCACAAGATATTCCTTAGCGAGAGCTTGCATACCTGCTGTTGAGGAAGATTCCGCTGGGGGAGTCTGATATTTTGTTGAGATTTAGGAACTTGCCTGTATTTCAACTGAGAGAACATCTCTGCTGAGTTCTAAGAACTTGTCCGTAATTCAACTGGGGGGGAAACATCTTCATCGAGATTTAAGAACTCGCCCATAATTCAACTGAGAAAACTCTGCTGAGATTTAGGAACCTGTCTGTAATTCAACGGAGGAACTTCGTCGAGATTTAGGACCTTGTCTGTAATTCAACTGAGGATAATTCTGTTGAGATTTAAGAACTTGTCGGTAATTCGACTTGGGGAAACATCTTCGTCGAGATTTAAGAACTTGTCCGTAATTCAACTGAGAAAACTCTGCTGAGATTTAGGAACTCGTCTGTAATTCGACGGAGGAACTTTGTCGAGATTTAGGACTTTATCTGTAATTCAAGTGAGGATAATTCTGTTGAGATTTAAGAACTTGTCAGTAATTCGACTTTGGGAAACATCTTCATCGAGATTTAAGAACTTTCCCGTAATTCAACTGAGAAAAACTTCTCTGCTGAGATTTAGGAACTCGTCTGTAATTCGACGGAGGAACTTTGTCGAGATTGAGGACTTTGTCTGTAATTCAACTGAGGAAAATTATGTTGAGATTTAAGAACTTGTCAGTAATTCGACTTTGGGAAACATCTTCATCGAGATTTAAGAACTTTCCCGTAATTCAACTGAGAAAAACTTCTCTGCTGAGATTTAGGAACTCGTTTGTAATTTGACGAAGGAACTTTGTCGGAATTTAGGACTTTGTCTGTAATTCAACTGAGGATAATTCTGTTGAGATTTAAGAACTTGTCAGTAATTCGACTTTGGGAAACATCTTCATCGAGATTTAAGAACTTGCCCGTAATTCAACTGAGAAAAACTTCTCTACTGAGATTTAGGAACTCGTCTGTAATTCGACGGAGGAACTTTGTCGAGATTTAGGACCTTGTCTATAATTCAACTGAGAAAAACTCCGCTGAGATTGAAGAACTTGTCAGTAATTCGACTTTGATAAAAGCTTCATAGCTTTGAATTTTATGAGAATTTAACTGCATCCTTCCTGAAAGGTAAAGGTTAGTTGTATGTAATGCGTGATATTTATCAAGCAATGATGTTCTCAAAATAAATGAGATTATGTTGTATGATGCGTATATGCACATGTCATGATGTATGAGAATGTGATGTTTTTAGCTGGGGAAAATAAATCTCGGGTAGCTGCTGGAGAAAAGAGTTGAATTCTTCGCTTCCGCTGGGGAAGGCGGATGAAGATGACTGTGAGAATAAACCTGCAGGAGAGGATAACTCCGTTGGGGAATAAACTGATGAGGAGATTACTCTGTGGGGAAGAGATGCTCTGTAGAGGATTCTGCTGATAAATTCAGCTGGGGATGAATTACCGTTGCTGGTGATACTGAATCCTGTTAGGGATTGAATTCCTGTTTGGGCAAGGAATGAACTCCGTTGGGGACAATCTTTCAGTTGCGACTTCACTAGGGATAATCTTTTAGACTCTAATGGGGCTAATCCTTTGAGCTCTGCGGGGGACAATCTTCAAAAGTCTATTGGGGATGATTCTCCAAACTCCACTGGGGAAGCTTCTTCAGGATGCGCTGGGAAAAATTTCAGACTCCGCTAGGGATATCTTGTACTATGCCGGGGAATATTCTTATACTCTGTTGGGGAATATTAAGACCTTTCAATGCTGATGGTAGATAAACTCTGCTTGGGGAGAATATTACCGATTCATTCACAGTTGCAAGTCTCAACTGGGGAGAGCTATCGTTACTATCTTTTCTTACCCTGCGGGGAGTGAATGTACCTTAGCCATACTCTTCAGCTGAATCTACCTTTGTACATGGTGGACAGAACAACTGTAACGCTTGGACGATTCTTATTGCCCCTGTTTCTGATATTACAAGTAATGGTCTTTTGTTTCGCATGTAAATATTCATGAGCAGCAATTAATGTCAAATGAATATATCAAAAATGAACATTGGACGTTCTTTGCAAAACAAAACAGGTAAAGGAAAAATAGTTTGAAATTTATTTAAAAAATGACTTGTATTGATTTTGAAGTTTGGCCTGTAAATAGGCGTTTTTGTACAAGAGGCTGACGTCCTAGTAAGAGAACGCCGCCGAACAAATAGATTTTATACAATTTGTGAAAAAGAAAAACAACTATGTGAATAATCCCACTGGGTTCCAGCTCTGCTATTGCCTTTATGTCCTTGAGCATCTCATCACTTTGCTACTTGGTTGAAGGTAGATCAGATTGATTAGTGCCATCCGAGCTTGATAGTCGATACCAAAGTCTGGATGCAAGGTGATCCAATGAGACATATTGTTACGCTTTAATCCCTAATTTTTTCCTAGACCGCCCTTTCAGGTTTTTAGTCCACCGGGATACCCTTTTTTGCCCAAGTCGCTTTTTCAGGTTTTCAACTTGCCAGGTGTACAGTTTTTTTCATTTTCATCCCTTATTTTTTCCCGAACCCTTTTGGTTCGCCGGGAAGCCCTTATTTTTTCCTAGGCCAGTCAACCTAGAGGGTCTTTCATCATGCGTAGTATCTTTTCACTATGTCTGCATTGACGGAGTGAGGAAGGTTGTCACCATCCATGGTGGTTAGAATCATAGCTCCTCCTGAGAAAATGTTCTTAACCACAAATGGGCCTTCGTAAGTAGGGGTCCATTTTCCCCTGGGATCACCTTGAGGTAAGATAATACGCTTGATTACTAGATCCCCAACTTGATATTCTTGTCGTCTGACTTTCTTGTTAAATGCCTTGATCATCCGTTTTTGATACGTTTGACCATGACAAATAGCCGTAAGTCTCTTTTTGTCAATTAAATTCAGCTGATCAAGCCGGGTCTGGATCCAGTCATCTTCTCTCAAGCCTGCATCCTTTATAATCCGAAGAGAGGGTATCTGAACTTCAATGGGCAAGACAACCTCCATGCCATAAACCAAGGAATAGGGTGTTGCCCCTGTTGATGTCTGCGCTGAGGTACGGTACCCATGAAGAGCAAATGGTAACATCTCGTGCCAATCTTTGTACGTCACCGTCATCTTCTGCGCAATTTTCTTAATGTTCTTATTAGCCGCTTCAACAGCCCCATTCATCTTCGGCCGGTAAGGAGAAGAGTTGTGATGCTGTATCTTGAACTGCTTGCAGAGCTCGGTGATCATCTTATTATTGATATTTGTACCATTGTCCGTAATGATCCTCTCTGGTACACCATATCGACAAATCAGATTGTGCCGAATGAACCGTGCCACGACATTCTTGGTTACAGTAGAAAAGGAAGCCGCTTCAACCCACTTCATAAAGTAATCAATAGCTACCAGGATGAAACGATGCCCGTTAGATACCGTAGGTCTGATTTCGCCGATCATGTCGATGCACCACATTGCAAAAGGCCATGGAGCCGTCAAGACGTTCAGAGGAACTGGAGGTATGTGCACCTTATCAGCATAGACTTGTCACTTGTGACAGGTCCGAGAATGCTGATAATAGTCGGCTTCCATTATGGACCAAAAATATCCTGCCCGAAGGATTTTCTTTGCCATGGTGTGTCCACTAGAATGAGTTCCGAAAGTACCTTCATGTAACTCTACCATAATCTTTTCTGCTTCGTTCTTATCCACACAACGCAGTAAGGTTGAATCATGGTTACGCTTGTAAAGAATGCCATTGCTGACGAAGAACTTTGTCGTGAACCTCCTCAGAAACTTCTTGTCGTTAACAGATGCACCCTCGGGGTATTCCTGAGCCTCAAGATACCTCTTCACCTCATGAAACCAGGGTTTATCCGTTGTCTCTTCAGTCTCAATGTCACAACAATGTGCAGGTTCATCCAACTTTTCAATGGTAATCCGGGGAGCCTCGTTGTCCCAATTGACTTTGAACATAGAAGACATCGTAGCTAGCGCGTCCGCCAACTGATTCTCCTCTCTAGGGAAGTGTTCAAAGGTTATCTCTTCGAAGTGCGGAAGCAACGTCAATACATACTTCTTGTAAGGAATAAGATTTGGGTGTTTCATATCCCACTCGCCCTTGATCTGACTGATCACGAGAGCGGAATCTCCAAACACACTCAAAAACTTAATCCTTAGGTCAATTGTTGCTCGAAGACCCATAATGCACACTTCATACTCCTCCATGTTATTGGTGCAGTTGAAACATAATCAGGCGGTAAATGGAGTATGAGAGCCTTCAGGAGATATGATCACGGCGCCAATGCCATTACCCAAAGCGTTTGAAGCTCCATCAAAGTACATAGGCCATCAGGATCCCTCCTCAGGCCCTTCATCCGGTCCGGGTGTCTAACAGTCAGTCACTATCATGATATTCTCATCCAGAAATTCAAAGTTCATAGACTGGTAATCATCCACTGCCTGATGTGCCAAATAATCTGCCAACACTCTTCCCTTAATTGCTTTTTGAGTCGTGTATTGGATGTCATACTCAGTCAAGATCATCTTCCATCTTGCTATTCTTCTGGACAAAGCAGGATTTTCGAAGATATACTTGATTGGATCCAACTTTGATATCAATAGAGTAGTGTGAGTCAACATATACTGTCTCAGCCGGAGAGCAGCCCATGCCAAAGCGCAACAAGTTTTCTCGAGCAACGAGTATCGGGTCTCGCAGTTGGTAAACTTTTTGCTAAGGTAATAAATAGAATGCTCTTTTCGGCCAGACTCGTCATGCTGCCCCAACACACACCCCATTGAGTTGTCGAGTACTGTCAAGTATAAGATCAGAGGTCTCCCTTCAACTGGAGGCATCAAAATAGGTGGCTCCTGGAGATACTCTTTGATCCTTTCGAAAGCGGCCTGACATTCATCATTCCATCTTACCACTTGATCTTTCTTCAGTAATTTGAAGATTGGATCACAAGTAGCAGTCAGGTGCGAGATGAATCGGGCAATATAGTTCAGACGTCCCAGAAAGCCTCTGACTTCTTTTTCTGTTCGGGGAGCTGGAATTTCCTGTATAGCCTTCACCTTCGCAGGAGCCACTTGAATACCTTTATCTCTTACGAAGAAACCCAGTAACTTACCAGATCTCACCCTGAAGGTTCACTTGTTCGGGTTTAACCTCAGCTTGTACAATTTCAACCTGTCAAACAACTTCTGAAGGTGGTCAAGATGTTCTTCTTCAGTCTGGGATCTTGCAATCATGTCATCAACGTATACCTCAATCTCATGATGGATTATGTCATGGAACAAAGTGACCATGGCACGCTGATACGTTGCCCCAGCATTCTTCAACCCGAAAGGCATGACCTTGTAGAAAAAGGTACCCCATTGAGTGACAAAGGTTGTCTTATCCATGTCTTCGGGAGCGATTTTAATCTGATTATAACCGGAGAAACCATCCATAAAGGAGAAGACCTTATGTTGTGCGGTGTTTTCAACCAGAACGTCGATATAAGGTAGAGGGAAGTCATCCTTGGGGCTTGCCCTATTCAGATCCCTATAATCAACACACATTCGAACTTTACCATCTTTCTTCGGCACAGGAACCACGTTGGCCACCCACTGTGGGTAAGAAGTAAATGCTAGAAAACCGGCGTCAAACTGCTTCATAACTTCCGCCTTAATTTTATCGGACATCTCTGGGCGTATTCGGCAGACTTTCTGTTTCACTGGAGGACAATCTTCCTTTGTAGGAAAGCGGTGAACCACAATATCTGTATCCAACCCAGACATATCTTTATAAGACCAGGCAAAGATCTCAACATAGTCACGCAACATCTGAATTAAACGTTGCTTAACACTAGCTTCCAGATTTGCACGGACCTTGACCTCTTTCTTGTCTACCTCTGTACCAAGATTTACTGATTCTACTGGCTCTTCATGCGGCTGTATGGCCCTCTCTTCCTGAAGTAAGAGTCTAGAAAGTTCACCAAGCACTTCGAAATCATCTTCACCTTCGTCTTCGGCTAAGTTGATCGGACTTTCGAAGTCATAACCGGCAGTAGCAGAGTCGTTATCAGTGGGATCCAGAGTGGATTCATACCTGTATATGTGAGTGTGTGTAAAATAGCTGTTTTGCAATATATAACAAAAGAAGGACAAGGAGCGCAAAATTTGAAATGCAAGAAAACATCCAATGCTTTTATTAATGATATATGGAAATGACACACATAAAGCCCTCACGAACAAAGCCACAGTGTCTCGGGTAAGGCACCGGGCCGTAAAGTTTAAAAATTGTCTGTTACAAACTCAAAACAAAAGTCTCATTACTGGGTAATAGAATAAATTGGGACGAAGTCCTTTGCTGTCCAGTTGCTTAGTCCGCTGTCGGTAGTAGGATAGATCCAACTATCGAACTCAGATTCTTCAACATCGTCTTCAATGGCATTTACTCCTGAATTATTGATAAACAGGGGAGGTCTTCCGATCCGTGCACTCTGAACGACCCTTTGAGATTCTGCAGTGAAACCCAAACCAAACTTGTTAGTCTTATGTGCAAAGTCGGGGAGTTGGCCCCAATTCGCACATCCACCTTTCTCAACAACAGCCCGAGCATCCTTGAAGGAAGCCATCTTCATTGGAGGATCTTCATTAATAGTTTCAACTGACGCCAATGTCTGGGGTACTTCTTCAAAATGTTGAAACGGGGTTTCAATGAACTCCCTGTCCATATCTACATACTGGAAAGAGTTGAGGTGGCTCACCATGTACTCCTTTTCTCCCCGCACTGTTACAATTTCCCCTTTACTAGGTACTTTAGCATCTGGTGGAGGGTAGAAGTGACTGCCCCAGCTTTGTGGATCCACGGGAGAACCAACAAACAAGAATAAGATGGCCGAATGTCCATCACATAGAATGTAGATACGAAGATCTGAGAACCAACCTTAATAGGAATATCCACTTCTCCATGTACCATCCTCTTGGACCCGTCAAAGGCCCTAACAACAATGTTACTCGACTTCAACTCTAAACCTTCACATTCCAACCGGTCTAGAGCTTTCTTAGGAAAAACATTCAACGAGGACCCAATATCTACCAATACATGGGCTAGAGTAGTGCCCCTGCATTCAATGGAGACATGCAGGGCATCATTGTGATTCTTCCCCTTAGCAGTCAAGTCTGCGTCGGAGAAACCCAACCCATTATCTGCTGTTAGACTAGCCACACAATCTTTAAACTGATCAACTGAGGTCTCCTGAGGCACGTGCGCAGTCTTCAGGAAAGAAATCAGAGCCTTGGCATGGGCTTCTGAGCATAACAACAGAGACAACATAGAGATTTTGGACGGGGTTTGCCCCAGCTGTTCGACTACATTGTAGTCGCTCTTTTTGATGATCTTCAAAATTTCTTCCATCTCTTGTCTAGAGGCTTCAACAGTAATCCTCTTCGGTGCCTCCGTCCGGGCAGGCTCACCAGTGGTCCCTTTGCCCCAAGTGTCAGATGACTCAGCAACAGGGGTAAGAATTGGAACTTGAGCAGGGATAGTAGCAGATGTACTGGCAGGTATAATTACAACAGGATTCCAAACAGTTGGTGGAGAGATCTCGGGGGAGAAAATTCTTCCACTGCGGGTGACTTTGGCAGGCCCAACAAACCCTCCATTTGTAAGCATAGTCTTTGAAACCTTCGCTCGCACCCAGAGACATACCCTGAAGTTGGGTACGCGTGGGAGCGAGGTCGGCATTGTATTGGTACTGCTTGTAGAAAGAAGCATCAAGGTCTTCCCAATTACGGATACTAGCTCCTTCCAGCTGGTAAAACCATTCAAGTTGAGTCCCTGAGAGACTATCTTGAAAGAAGTGGATCCAGAGGTTCTTATCAGCAGTGTATGGCTGAATCTTCCTAACATACGAACGGAGGTGCAACTTTGGACAAGAAACCCCATCGTATTTAGCAAATATTGGTGCTTTAAACTTGTGGGGAATCACCACCCTAGATGACAAACCCAGATCACCAAAGTCCAACCCAGGGACCTTCTGAATCTCCATCGCACTTAACCGGTCTTCAAGCTGTTTATACCTATCCTCAGCCGGAGGATACTGGTCTTCGTCAAAGTCAGTCTCGTTGTCAGATACCACAGGGCTAGGAGCCCTCCTTTATTCCTGATTTTCTCCCCTCCAGATGAGTGGGATAAATTGACTTCATCTCATAAATTGTTACCAAACCTGCGACCCATGTTCAGAAGGACCATCTTCTTCTTCTTCTTCTTCTTCTTCTTCTTCTTATCCTTCAAGATAAGAGTCTTCAAATCTTGCTGACCCTTAGCCAAACTCATGAACATTTCCTGGAACTGAGCATTTTGAGCTTGCAGAGCCTTAATAGCTTGATCAGTTGATGTTTCAGCAGACATGATGTGCTGAAATAAACAGCGAAGAAGATAAGAGACCTGTAATGGGTACCTGTGATGAGGTGCATGGAATGAAATGCATATGATATGATTTCAAAGACGTCAAGAGATTCAAATTCGTAAACCAGAAATGAAACACACTTTTAATAGATAAACTTGAAACAATGTTTGACAAATTCCCTTAAGGCGCTACAAGAAAGAAAAGCTGAAAAGTAAATCAAAACTAGAAATAATCAAAAGACATCAGCGCTCCCATGGTTGTTTCCCTTTGGTGCTGACATAGTCGTTGAGGATCTTCTCATTCTCCAACTGCCTTGTAAGCTTTAGAATCTTCCGCTCCTGCTCGTGATACTTTTCTCTGTAAGTATCTCGCTCTTCTCTTAGCTGCATCCAAGACCTCTTTAATGCCCCAATGTCAGTTGACATGTACGAATGTAGGATGGTAGGAGGAAACCCTTCTTCATCAGCAACCTCAACAATCACAGGCAAGACAGCTTCGTACGGCATTCCCAGCTTTTGAGCATGTATACGAACCCATCAGAGATATGGTTCCATCGGAAGAGAGGTCTTCATCCCTAACTCGCGTGGATCAAACTGATGCACCCTGTCCCAAGCTCGTATGAACCTGCGGCGATGCTCGTCACTATCCCCTTGGAAGTCAAAGACAATGATTGGCATCAGCAACTCATGAGGTCCTTCCCTCCTAGCTCTCCCAAACTAATGCAAGGCCAGACAAGGATTATAGGTGATCCCTCCTCGAACTCCAAGTAGTGGAACATTGGGGTATTCCCCACAGCGATCAATAATAACCACTTCTTCCATGTCCTTAGTACTCCAAATGATGTCATTGTGAGAGAGAGACATAATTCTGTAGGCCCATCCCATACCTTCCTTGTTCTTCAAAACTGATTTGGGGAGGTGAGAAATAAACCACCTCGCCAGCAATGGTGCATAACACATAAGAGTTCCCCATTTCCGAGCAGTACGGGCATAAAGATAGTGCAGAATGTCACCCAAGAGAGTGGGAACAAGATTACAGGATATGAAAATCTTCACTACATTCATGTCGAAGAAATAATCGGAGTTAGGAAACAACACCAAACCATATATGAGAAGAGCCATAATGTCTTCAAATGCCTGAAAGTCTAAACTGTCCCAAAACTGATTAGCCCAATAAACCAAGAACTTAGCCAAGAAGCCCTTTGTCCCACTTCGAGTCTCCCAGTTAGACATTACCTCAGCCTTTGTCAGATGGAGGGCTGAAGCAATCTCTTCTGGCCTAAGGAATTTCTCCCAACCTGTAAACGGGGTCTGCTCTAGAATAGAGATGCCAAGTATATCAGAGAACTCCTCTAGAGTAGGGACTAGCTGATAGTCCGGGAAAGTGAAGCAGTGATATAATGGATTAAAGAACTGGCACAGAACACTCATCGTCTGCTCATCTAATTTGGAAGTAACTAAACCCATGAGGTGACCATGTCTTCTGACAAAAGAGGAAGTATTTGGAATCTTTGCAACCAAATCTCTATGCTGAGTAAGAATCTATACAAAGCTGATCCGAATAGTGTTTCTACGCATGGGTGCCATGACCTACAAAACAGAACAAAGATGAATCCCCTATGTCTTTGAAATGGGTTAGTATGATGCAATATGCATGCAATGTCATGATGTCATGATGTTATGATAGAAACACACCACAAGTATTCACGGATAACAAACATGGTAAGGGCAAATAAGTCACACAGATAACCCTTAGATTTTAGGCTGACAAGGAGTTTAGGTATTACCCTCTTGCAGTTTAGTTGGTTCAAACCTGTCCTAGTAATAGTAACCGGGTTCTAGAGGATCTCAATATCACTGACCACCCTCGATCGGTCATAATTCCAGTTTGGCAACCTTTTCTTGCGGCCGAAATCATCGCGAGAGTTTGGTCTCAATGAGTGTAGCATACTGCTACTGTTCTATGGCCAAGTTGGTCAATTATAGGTGCTAAGGTCGGTTGGTTCTTAACGACCCTTTAGAAGACCCATATTCTCCTCGTTGCGCCATAAGGGATATCGGTACAAACTAAAGTGCCACACCAACGTAGCTACTGCTTCAACCGTATCGGTCTATGCCGTACAGTTCCCTCACAGTTTATTGCTACTTACCTAAAGGGTGTCCCCTAGATCCGGGTTAGGATCTATAGTAACTCTGATTCAAGCCCACAAAGATAAATCCTACAAATCAAGCAATTGAAAACATTTTGATGAACTATTCCTAAGGTACACCCCACTTATTAAATCCCCAGCAGAGTCGCCAGTTCTATGATACGGTGGGAAGAACTGACTATTTTTTTTTTGCAATGCTGGTTTGCGTTTTGCGTTTGTTTTCGCAAAATGTCGCGGTAAGCAAGAGTCGTCACCGACTTTTATTTTATCCAACAAGGAAAGGAAAAAAAGCACAGAAAAATTCCTTTTTCGAGATTTTCTAGGTACGGGGGGTAGATTATAGAAAGGGAAGGTATTAGCACTCTTTCTATCCGTGGTTATCCACGGGCTCTTAGGTACTTGCTCATCATTTTAAAAATTGTTTTCTTTGTGTTTGTGGGTTTGAAAAAGTTTTTTGTTTTAACTTCGATTTAACTTTTGCTTATGTCCTCAAGAGTGTAATGAAGTGTTTTTGAAAACTTTGTTTGAAAATGAGTGTAAGTGTGAAAGATGTTTGTTTTGGATGAGCAAGTATCTAAGAACTATCTACCTACTCGAAAAAAGGAATCGTTCTATGCTAATTTCCTTTAGACAATGCTATCCCACTATTAATGAGTAGGTAGCACCATCGTTGGAGTTTGAGGGTCAATTCGAATAAGGGACAGACTGTCACTAAAGCAATGTTAGGACACCTTAGCGGTAACCCTAATGTCTTAGATCATTTGTTTGAGGCAACAATATCCGAGGCAACCGTTTCGAGGCAACTATGATCTTTTAGACAAGAGGACGACCTCTAAAACGACCTATACTCAATGACCGTGTACGAAGGCAACCGAGTGGGGGTGTACCCTAGGAGTGCGCATGTGCGAGTGATTTTCATATATTTTTATCTTTGCACATGTTAGGGGTGATCTAATTTGATTTTAAGATTAAGCATTCAGTCTTGTCATGCAAACCCTATTATCAAACATCTAGCAGTTATAATTTGCGGAATTAAAAGTGCAGAAATTAAATTACAAGGCGTCGGGTATTTACATCGCCAAAAACAACCCTTTAAAAATAAAATAAAGCGGTAAAATAAATAAAATGTCATAATTATCTATTACATACCGTAAGCAGATACATAATTGGATAAAAATAGATAAAGCGCGCGGGAAATTAAATCGAATTAAATTCTAAATTAAATAATTAAATTAATTATTAAATAAATTAATGAAAGAAAAATAATTAATGACATATTTTGGAGTTTTTGATTATTTAAGAAAGAAATTGAAATGATTAATTTAGAATTAAAACCTAATGATTTTTTGTTATTAATTTTAAATATTTATAAAAATAAATTAAAGTTTCCTAGAATTAAAAACCTAAATTAATTAATTAGTATTTATTATTAAAAAAATAATTCTGAAATTTATTAGATAAAAATATTTTTTTATTTTTGATAAAAAAGGAAATTTTTTGATTGTTTAGTAATTGATTAAAATGAAATAATTAAATTAAATAAACAAAATAATAAAAAAAGTAGAAGAAATGGGCCTGATTAGGAGGTGTTGGAAGAAATTTCCTTGGCCCATTAAGCTAGCTCGTTTGACCCTTTGGGATCCAGTGTGGGCGCGTTGACTTGGCTTTAGGTGGACCTCCAACATGGCCACCAGATCTGGCCCTTTGGCCATCTGACGTTTGGATAGGTGAGGGAGCATGGTAGACTGCAGACTGGCATGCGCATTGGAAAACCTGAAAACAAATAATATTGAGAAAGAGGGGGACCTGGGATTCGAACCCAGGTCCTGAAGGAGAATACACCATTCACTTGCCGCCACACCATGTTGCTTTGTTTGTTAATACAATGTGAATTATTGATAATATAATAAAGCAAAATTCATTGGTCAGAAAAAGAAAAAAAAAGCGCGCAATATTTGAACCGGCCAATGGATGGATGACACGAGTTCAGCCCTGTCCTATAATTCCTGCAATTTTTACCTGCGGATTTTCATCCGCAGCTAAAGTCGTAGCCTCATTCCAAAATCCTTCTCAGGCCATGAAAATGAATTCTAAGGCTAGGGTTGTGTTCGTCTCACCCTCCTGGATGCAACCATGTCAAACATGTGTCTCAATTTCACATGAAATGAAAACTCCCAAAAACGCGAACCAAACCCTAACAATGGTGGTTTTCTATACAAGCCAGATAAACGCAATTGATTATTATGAAAAGCTTGCAAATGATGTGAGGGTTAAAGATATGCAATTATTTCATGAAAACAATGCCTAATTTCTGAGATATGAAATCAAGAACATGGGTAACATGCGTGAGACTTACAGTGCGTATTAGGGCCTGGGAATGCCTGGTTTTGATTGGGATAACTTGTGTGCGTTTCCAGGAAGCGATTGGGATACGTCTCCACTCTTGAAAATGCCTTCAACCTTGATTTCGATCTCAAGCTTTTTTGGGATTTTTAAAGTTTTTGTTCTGCCTCTTCCAGTGATCTCTAACCCTTATTTTCGTGCCTCTTGTTTTCTTATGTATCATGCATTGGATTAGGGTGAAAAGCTTGGTCCAAATCTTCCTCTACTAAGGCTTGGATATTTGATTTGATCTCCATTTACAACCTTTCCAAATTTGATCCAAATCATATATTCTTGTGCATAAAGACCTTGATATGAATTCAATTGTCATGATAGCTGTATTTGGAGCCTGAAATAACCAAAAAATAACATGTTATCAATGCCTTAGATTTTATGTGATTTTATTTGATTTAAAATAAATTAATTCAAATAAAAATCAAATTAAATAGTAAAAATGAGATATGGACACATGGCCAAATCTAGAGCACGTGGGAAATAGGGAAAACTCAAAACAAGTGAAAAAGAATGGGCCCATTTGGCAAAATTTGAATTTTTGGGAATAGTTGACTTTTGGCAATTTTGCAAAAAGGTCCAACTTCAACAATGTATAACTTCCTCAATTTTGAACTTTTGGAGGTGTTATTGGACTTTTTATAAAGCTTGAGATGTCCTCTAATCAACCCTTTGTGTCTCATCTAATTTTTATGTTCCATTCTCAAGTTATAAGCTTTGACAAAAAAAGGTGTTTTTGTTGACTTTCAAAAATGACCTATAATGTCAAAATTTATAACTTCTTGTGAGTGCATTTTTTGATCTTTGGGTATGAAGATGGATTGTAGGGAATTGCATCCTATTAAAAATTAGCTTTGGATGGGTCATTTCTCATAAAGTATGAGAAATTTATGCTTGGTCAAAGTTGAGTTGACTTTTCCTACAAAACCCTAATTTAGCAACTTTTGAATCTTGATGAATTTTGAGCAATCCTTGATGAATCATGATCAACACTTGATCAAATGATGAAATATCCTTCAAAATGAGAATCTTGACAAAAAAACTTGAAGTTTGACTGTATTTGGGTCACAGTTGACTTTTGCCCTAGCACAGTCGACTTTTGGACCTTTTGAGCAATTGACTGAGCAAACTTCCTCTGCAAGGCTTGAAACTTGACATGGATGATCTTTAGAACATATCAGGACATTGGTGAGAACTTGAGGTCATTTGGACTCAAGAATCTTGATGCAATACCAAACCCTAATTTGGGGTAGATTGCCTTAGGAGAGAGCTTGTCTGACAAACTCTTGAGCAACCTTAGGCAATTTGGAGATTTTTCTTGCAATGTTTTTGAGAAATATGGGAGGGCAAATTTTTGGGTACAACAACAGTGAAGAAGATGAGAAACCTGTAAGGGTACCTGTAATGATGTGAATGATAATGGGATGCATGTAATGATTTCAAAGACTTTGGGAGATTTAAATTTGTAAACCAAAAAATAAACCAAACTTTATTAGCTTTAAACTTTGAAAGGTTCAACAATGCCTTTAAGCCGTTACAAAGAAGTAAATAAAACAAACTCTAAAAACTAGAAAAAATAAAAATCAAAAATCCCATGGACGCTTCCTCTTTGTGTCGATGTAGTCATTGATCACTCTTTCTTCCTCGATCTGCCTGGTGAGCCTCAAAATCTTCCTTTCGTGCTCATGGTACTTTTCTCGGTAAGTATCCCGCTCATTCTTCAGCTGAATCTAAGACTTCTGCAACTCCCCGGGATCAGTGGGCATGTAAGGATAAAGAACCGTGTAAGGAATTCTCTCTTCATTGGTGGGCTCCACAATCACTGGCAATACGGCTTCGTAGGGCATCCCAAGCTTCTAGGAACGAGCTTGGACCCATTGGAGGTAAGGCTGCATAGGAAGGGAAGTCTTTAGTCCCATCTCTTGGGGGTCAGATCTGTTCACCATGCCTCAAGCTCGTATAAACCTCTGACGATGCTCCTTAACGTCCTCCTTGTAGTCAAATGCAATATCTTCCAAAAGTAGCTCATGGGGACCGTATCTCTGAGCACGACCAAATTATCGCAAAGCTAGACAAGGATTGTAGGTTATCCCCCCTCTGATTCCAAGCAAAGGGACATTAGGGTATCCTCCACAATGGTCAATGACAGCGGTGTCTTCCACAGCACGGGAACTCCAAAGAATATCTGTATGGGCAAGCGACATTATCCTGTAGGACCAACCCAAACCTTCTTCGTTCTTCAGCACAAACTTAGGGAGGTGTGAAATAAACCACCTCAACAGCAGCGGCATGCAACACAAAAGAGTCCCTCTTCTTCGCACGATACGAGTATATAGGGAATGCAAGATATCACCCATTAGGGTAGGCACAGGATTGCAAGAAAAAAATCTTGACAGCATTCACATCTACAAAGGAATCCGATTTCGGGAAGAGAACCAAACCATATATAAGGAGAGCCAAGACATATTCAAAATCCTGAAAATCCAAATTATCCTAGAATAGCTGAGCCTGGTCTATCAGAAATTTGGCTAGAAAACCTTTAACCCCGCTTCGTGTTTCCCAATTGGATACTACATCAGCCCGTTTTAAGTGCAGAGTTGAGGCAATGTCTTCAGGTATAGGAACTTCTTCCATACCTGTGAAGGGTACCTGTTCGAGAATGGATATTCCCAATAGGTGAGAGAACTCTTCCAAGGTAGGAACCAACTGGTAATCTGGAAAGGTGAAGCAATGATGCACAGGATCGAAGAACTGGAAAAGTACACTCATCATCTGCTTATCAAGATTTGAGGTGACCAGGCTAAGAAGCTGACCATGTCTCTTAATGAACATATAATTCTTAGAAACTCTTGAGGCTAACTCCTTAAGTTGAGCAGGTGTTTGCACAAAGTTAACTCAGATGGTATTTATGTGCACGGAAGCCATAATATGCAAAATAGAACAAAGATGAATTCCCTTGGTATTTGAAATGGTTAGTGTAATGAAGCATGTATGATATGTTATGATGCATGATGTCATGATAAACCACAGGTATAGCAAACAAACAAGTATTGCAAACACAGTAAAATCACACAAAACCCTTAGGTTTAAGGCTTGCATGAGGTCAAAGGTAATACCCTCTTAAAGTTAAGTTAGTTTCAACCTGTCCTAGAAAAAGTAACCGGGTTCTAGAGGATCTCAATATCACTGACCATCCTCTATAGGTCATGGTTTCAGCTTACGCAATCTTTTCTTGCGGCCGGAACTATCTCGAGAGTATGGTCTCAATGAGTGTAGCATTGAGTATCAACCAGTTCTCAGCTTTACACCGAGGCCGGCTATCTCACTACTTCCTAATGGCCAAGTTGGTCAATTAAAGGTTCTAAGGTCAGTTGATGCTTAATGACATCACGCAGCGGCCCTGTATTCTCCTCGTTTCTCCACAAGGGATACCGGTACCAACCAATGTGCCACATCAATGTAGCTACTGATTCAACCGTATCGGTCTACGCCGTACAGTTCCCTCACAGTTTATTGCTACTTACCTAAAAGGTGTCCCCAGATTCGGGTTAGGATCTATAGTAACTCCCAAACAAAACCCTTAAAGTAAAGAAATCAAAGTAATCAAGAGAAGTAATTAAGATGAACTAGATCCTAAGGTATACCCCACTTATTATTCCCCAGCAGAGTCGCCAGTTCTGTGATACGGTGGCAGAACCGACTGTTTTGAAATACTGGTTTGCGTTTTACGTTTTTTGTTTGCAAAATGTCGC
Source organism: Vicia faba (assembly GCA_948472305.1). Taxonomy (NCBI): domain Eukaryota; kingdom Viridiplantae; phylum Streptophyta; class Magnoliopsida; order Fabales; family Fabaceae; genus Vicia; species Vicia faba. The sequence continues at coordinate 307,558,475 of OX451740.1, read as the reverse complement.
GGTAAGCAAGATTCGCCACCGACTTTTATTTCATCCAATCGGAAAGGAAAAAAGTACAAAAAAATCCTTTTTCGAGATATTCTGAGTATGGGGGGGTAGATTATAGAAAGGGAAGGTGTTAGCACCCTTCCTATCCATGGTTTTCCATGGGCTCTTAGGTACTTTCTCATCTTTTTAAATTTCTTGTGTACGTGCTTTATTTTTTGAAAATTTTTGTTTTACTTCATTTTAACCCTTGTTTATGTCCTCAAGGGTGTTACGAAGTTGTTTTTGAAAACTTTGTTTGAAAAGTGTTTATGTGAAGAGTTTTGTTTTGAGAAAGTACCTACTAGCATCTACCTACTCGAAAAAAGATCGCTTCTATTCTTGTTTCCTTTAGACAGCGCTATCCTACTATTGAGAAGCAGGTAGCACCGTCATTGGAGTTGTAAGGGTCAATTCGTAAGGGACGTACGATCACTAAAGCAATGTTAGGATGCCTTAGTAATTACCCTAGAGTCTTAAGATCATTTTCGAGGCAACATTTCCGAGGCAACATTTTCGAACGGGACATTTGATATTTGTTAGACAAGAAGGCAACCACTAAGATACCCTATACTTAATGATCGTTTACCGAAGACAACCGAAGTGAGAGTATACCCTAAGAGTGATATGTGCGATTGATTTGTTTTCAATTATTTAGTCTTTGCACATTAGGGTTTTCTAACTGTATTAAATTATCATGCAATCTTGTCATTCAATCCTATTAGCATACATCTAGACAGTTAAATATTTGCGAGAATTAAAATGCGAGAAAGTAAATCTACGCTATTACAAGGCTTCGGGGAGGGGGATTAATTATATAGCCAAAAACCCGGAAAAATAAGCAATAAGTAAAAGCCCTAGATTAAACTATTACAAACCATGAACAGTTACAACAATATTGTCAAAAATAAATAATCAGCGCGCAGCGAATTAAATACGAAACGACTAGGGTTTTGACCCTTGATTGAACCTAATTGTAATTGATTAAAGTAAACATATTTTTTTGTCATTTTTTATTATTTAAGAAAGTAATGAAATAATTGAATTAAAAAAGAAAATCCTAAATTTTAATTAATTTTAATTGTGAAAGAAATTAGAATTGCCTTAAATTAATTAAACTAATTCATTAAAAAAATGCTTATTAAGAAAACAAGTCTTCTTTTTGTGATTTTGGTTGGTTAATTTTAGAGAAAATAATTTTGGTGTTTATATAAAAAAAAAAGAATAATTGAAGAAAAGAAAATTAAAGAAAAATAAGAAATAACCCTTGGGCCTGCTGTCAGCGACTCTGATCAGAGGATGATGGTCCAGAAGATGGTGGCCCTCAGAAGATGGGGACACTGGGCCTGCTCCTGGCTGATGGATCCAGCAGGTGATGACCCTCAAACGATGGGTGCGCTGGATCTGGTTCTGAATGGGGTCCAGAAGATGATGCACTGCATGTGCTGGATCTGATTCTGACTGGGATCCAGAAGATGATGCACTGCATGTGCTGGATCTGATTCTGACTGGGATGCAGAAGATGATGCACTGGATCTGATGCTGATTGGGATCCAGAAGATGATGCACTGGATCTGATGCTGGCTAGTGGATCCAGAAGGATAATGCACTAGACCTGATGCTGGCTAGTGGATCCAGAAGGTGATGATCCTCAGAAGATGCACATGCTGGCTCTAGCAAAAACAAAGGAGAAAATACCAAAAGCTCAAGCCTGGGATCGAACCCAGAACAATGAGCTTCTGACTTCCTTCTTCTGACCAACTGCATTGTCTGTTAGTTTATCAATATAATAAAAAACAAACAAATAGATCAGAGCTATAGGCTTCTGGCCAGAATAACGCGCCAGAATTTGAATCAGCCAGTCAGGCTGTGACACGCTATCGTCTTCCTCCCTGGAACCGTCATTTAAAACTCTGAACCTTTACCTACAGACATGGTGTTGTGGCTATAACCCTGCGTATTTCAAAAATTGCATACAAGCAATATAAATAAGTTCTAAGACAATGGATCAACTGGGTTTGACCCTCTGATCACAATGGTATCCTTCATTAGGGCCAATTATTCCTGCATTTAAAATCCCCAAAATAGCAAAACAAACCCTAGCTATGCAGATGTTCATACAAGTGTTAGAAATACAATTAAATGGTATCAAAAGCTTGCAAACTCAAAGACAAACACGAATATATCATTAGAATATGCAATGGATGAGTGAATCAAGGAAATTGAATTCGAAATTGGAAGCATGTCGTGATACCTGTATCGTGCAATTTCAGGCGTGAAAGGTCTTGAATTTGATTAGAATCTACTCCTGGAACTTTCAACAACTTCTTTGCAACGTGAGAAAGGCACGATCCGGTCTCTAATGTGGAAATTGGGTTACCACTTTTCTTGCAATTTTTGAGTTTTTTCTTTCCCTTTGCACGATTTCCTTCAACCCCTAGTTGCCTTGGCTTTCTTCTATATATGTAGTGGAACGCATTAGGTCAATAAAAATGCATTGTATCTTTATTAATTATGGAGATTTGATTTGCTCTTTCAATGCATATGATTCCCTTCCAATTTTGCTCAAATCCAATCTTTTCCAACCACATTGGCCTTGCACGATTTTATCTTCATATGACAGCATATAATATCTTCTTTCAATGCAAAAGACCATCCCTAAAATGCAAAATATGATTTATTAAGATTTATTTGATTTTATTTGAATTTTAAATGAATAAAAATCAAAATAAATTAAATAAATGAGAAAATAAATCATGGAGGGTCCCATAGGTCGTGGACTATGTTAGTAATGAGATGCAAGCATAAAAAGTTTGGCCTATTTAGCAAAAGATGCAAATTCGAGCACATTTGACTCTTTGGCAATTATGCTAAAAGGTCAAATTTGAAAATGCATAACTCTCTCAATTTTGACTCTAGAGAGGTGTTCTTTGACTTTTTATAAATCTTAGGATGTCCTATAAGCAACCCTTTTGGTCTCATCTCAATTGAGTCTTCCATGTTCATGTATGAAGCTTTGACCCAAAAGGTGTTTTTGTTGACTTTTCAAAATGACCTATAATGTCAAAATTCATATCTTCTTGTGAGTGCATATTCTGAACTTGGGAGCTGAAGATGAATTATAGGTAATTGCATCCTTTTCAAGATGAGCTTTGGATGGGTCGTTTCTGATAAAATATGAGAAAGTTATACTTGGTCAAAGTTGAGGTGACTTTTCCTACAACACCTTATTTTAGCAACTTTTGGGTTTTGATGAATTGTGAGCAATATTTGAGGAATCATGATCAACCCTTGATAAAATGATAAATGATACTTCAAAATTAGATGTTGACCAAAAATCTTGAAGTTTGACTGTATGTGGGCCACAATTGACTTTTGACCTAGCACAGTCGATTTCTAGGTATTTGAGCAATTACTGAGCAAACTTTTTCTGCAAGGCTTGAAACTTGACATGGATGATATTGAGAACATATTATGGAAATGGTGAGAATTTGGGTCCTTTGTGGTTCACACATATTGATGCAACATGAACCCTAATTTGAGATAGACTGCCTTAGGAGATAGTTTGTCTGGTCAACTCTTGGACTTCCTTGAGCAATTTGAGGACCTCACTTGACATGTATTGAAAAATATGGGAGGGAAAATTTTGGGGTACAATAGCATTCCTTCAACGCACAAATAAATAACTTCTCCAAACTGGACTTCGATTCACAAAGCTCCCACTGGGCAAAAGACCCCCCAGCGTGTCACCAGCGCACGTATGCCTCTTCAGCTCGCATTCAGCATACAATGCCAAGACTCCTTCAGGGTTACCTTCTATCCACCGGGAAAAAAGCTTATTTTGATGCACTAGGCAAAAAAGTTTCCTTCGACCACAAGACACTAGCCACCTTTGTGCCAGCTTCGCCTAGGCAATGGCCTCATTTATGCTTGCCTTGACTTGCTTCATGCTAGCATCCACAAGGCATAGGTTGCCTTTGTACCAGTTTCGACTGGGTGCTGACCCCTCTCCTTTGAAACAATTGTATACACTTCAACACGCATGATAGCCCATGCGAAGGACACACCAAAGGCACATTCGAAGGGAACACCAAAAGAACCATCTAAAGACCCATTTGAAGGAAGTAACATTAGAGCCAGTCGAAGGGTACACAAGAGGTACATTTGAAGAAGCATGCAGAAGGCCCAATCGAAGGCTACACAAGAGGTCCAATCGAAAGAGGTAACTTGAGGCCAATCGAAGAGCAACACAAGAGGGCATTCGAAGGAGCCAAAATGTCCACATACATTCAAATTTCAAAAAAGGACAAGATCCCATGTTTTTGGCCAACGTTACAAAATTTCATTCATGGCCTTGAAAACATTTGTTAATGGCAGTTTAAACTATTGTCTTCTTGTCCCCTCCCTTCTACTCTATATAAGAAGCATGCTTGCAAGCCAAATAGACAGTTACAAACACATTAGATATACGCTGCCCCATAAACCCACCAAAGTTATAAAAATCTCATAAGTGATCCAAATCAAAGCAACCCTTAAATAAAGGTACCCATGTCTAGAAGCTAAATCAAAGCAATCATCAAACAAGGGTACCCACACCATCATCACATATTCATCCATCAACCATTGGTAAGAATTGGTAAAAAGATCAATCTCTACATTTGCATGACACATCTACATTTGTAGTTTTATTCGTTTTGTTGTTCAAGACTAAAGATCTGGGTTCGACCCCAGGCCTGCCTTTGTTTTGCTTCTAACGCTTGTTGCAGACCCAACATAAATAAGGCCAGTGCGTACAGAATCGAAGGACCTAGGCTTGGCACCCAGGTCATGCTTTTAGTTTTGGCTAACATACCTTTGCAGATTCAGTTCCCTCACAGCATCCACCCCTAGATCGAAAGACAATTATCTTTCCTTGGGTCGAAGGACAAAACATCATTCCTTATATCGAAGGCTACCTTTTTTCCCCTGGTCGAAATCCACCTTCCTCTTGATCGAAGGCAAGTTTTTTTCATCTGAATCGAAGCCATGATTCTCCCTGGGTCGGAGGATCCCCTCCCTCCTTCATATTTATTTTTTTCTTTTTGTTTTTTTTCTTATTGATCCTTTTTATTTAAATTAATCTTAAATCAAAATCACAAAAAACATTATGATATTTTTTTATTATAAATAATTTATAAATAAATTAATTAATTAAGTTTAACCTCTTTCTTGAAATTAAAACTAAATAGACTTAGGTTATATTTTATTAAAATAAAAAACAAAACAAAAATATTTTTCATCTTAGGATTTTTTTCAGACCATCTTTTCTACTTCGCACGTATTTATTTATTTTCATATTTTTCTATATTATTGTATCTGCCTACTGGATGTAATAGATTAAAACTAGGACATTTACTGCTTTATCCCCCTCATTCTTGTATAATGTAAATCCCATCCCAAAGCATTGCAATAGCGTAAATTTAATTCCTGCACTTTAATATTCTGCAATATATATTAACTGCTAGTAACTAGGCGTGTATGAAAAGACTGAAATCAAACGTTAGCAAACTTAACAAAAAGACAAAAATAACTGAACATAACACACTTGCACATATACACCTCTAGGGTACCTCACTTTGGTTGCCTTCATAAATAAAAACAGTCATGAGGCAGGAACACTTTAGCAAAAACCCATAAATTAAAAGATCATAGTCTCTCGATGACCTTACAGTTGCCTTTCGGTAAATGAACTAGTCCTAAACAAAATTGCTAAAGTGCCTCCCCAAGTTACCTTTGTAACTGTAGCGTCCCTTTAGAATGTCCCTCATACATCCAACGATAGGTCTACCTACTCACTAATAGTAGGATAGCACTGTCTAAAGGATAGGAGAAAAAGAATGACGCCTTTTCGAGCACAAAGTAGATAGTTGTTAGAAGTTTGCTCAAAACATCTTTGCACTTACACAAAAAACTACTTTTCAAAAACATTTCCAAGACACTTTGTATACTTTCTCCATATCCCGAGAAACATTACAAAGTCTGCCATACCAAGGCATTTTCAAAACAAACTTTCAAATACACAGAGCACAAAGGTATTTCAAAATGAGCAAACTTCTAAGAGCCCATAGATAACTATGGATGAAAAGGGTGCTAACACCTTCCCTTTCCATAATCTACCCACCCTTACCCAGAAAATCTCGAAAAGGTCATTTTCTGTTCTTTTCACCCTTTCCTTAAATTGGATAAAAGAAAATTCGGTGGTGACTCTTACTTACCGTAACATTTACGAATACAAAACGCAAAAAAAAAGAGTATTAAACAGTCGGTTCTACCACCATATCATACCATCACACATATAATCTATAAAATATCAATTATTTGTAAACACTCCTAATAATTCATTAAATAAATAACTTCTAAAAGTTGGGGTGTTATAATTAACAAGCTAATAGGTGGATTAAAAGGATATAATCAGATTGAAGGACTAGATTTCTTTGACACATTCTTTCCTGTAGCAAAGCTTACCACTGTTAGAACACTTCTTGCAACTGCATCCATCAATAATTGGTTCCTTCATCAATTAGATGTCAACAACACCTTTCTACATGGAAACTTGCAAGAAGATGTATACATATACAATCCCTGAAGGAGTTTCCTGTACTAAACCACATCAGGTTTTGCAACCTCAAAAAGAGTCTTTATGGTCTGAAGTAGGCCTGTCAAAAATGGTATGAGAAATTGAATGTCATGCTGATTCAACAAAGATATGCTCAATTTGTATCTGATTATTCATTATTTACTTTGAAAACTGACAAACATTTTACAGCTATTCTGGTGTATGTTGATGACATCATACTGGCTTGGCAAACTCAATGCTTGAATTTGATCGGACCAAAACTTCTCTTGACGAGAATTTTAGCATTAAGGACCTAGGAGTATTTAAATACTTTCTTGGTTTAGAAGTGGCTCATTCAAAAAAATGTATTTTTATTGTCTCAACGAAAATACTGCCTTGATCTATTGCAAGAATCTGGATTACTTGGTTCCAAGCCAGCTCCAACCTCACTTGATCCATCCATCAAAATTCATGCTGACAATGGAAAATCCTTTGAAGACATTGGAGCCTATAGAAGAATGATTGGTCGACTATTATATCTTAACACCACATGACCAGATATCACATATGCTACTTAGAAACTTAGTCAATTCTTCACAACCCTACCATGCCACATTTCCATGCAGCTTAGCAGGGTTATTAGACATTTGAAGAACAATCTTGGCAGAGGCCTCATGTTTTGCAGAAACTCAGAACTCCAGCTCCTAGGATTTTCTGATGCTGACCTGGGCAGGGTGCCTTGACTCAAGAAAATCCATCTCAGGTTATTGCTTCTTTCTTGACTCTTCTCTCATCTTTTGGCGTGCTAAGAAACAACAAACAATTTCCAAATCCCCTTCAGAAGTTGAGTATAGGGCATTGTCTTTTGCCACCTGTGAGTTTTGTATTGCAACTTTTAAATTGATGTCACAAAAATAAATTACAAGAAAAATATAAATAAATCAAACTTTATGTTTGACATTTCTATTAATAACACTTTAGGATGAGAAAAAACTAGTTTCAATGTTGAAATATTTTGTTATGGTATATTAAGTACATAGAATTAGTAATCTTATAATATGTACATTGTTAAATTATTAAAAACTTTGGACACTAAAAATATTGTATTCTTTAGTTAAATTTATTTTAATGAAAATTTGCATATGTGACACTTTATATTATTCTCTAAATAGTTTATATAGTAAAATCAAATAAAACAAATTACAATTAGATACTTATTTACGCGTGTTATCAAAATTAAAAACAATAAAGAGAGGCTAGAAGGTATCATTCTTACAAAATAATAATAATAATAATAATAATAATAATAATAATAATAATAATAATAATAATAAATACTAATAATAATAATAATAATATATAATAATAATAATAATAATAATAATAATAATAATAATAATAATAATAATAATAATAATAATAATAATAATAATAATAATAATAATAATAATAATAATAATAATAATAATAATAATAATAAAATAATAATAATAATAATAATAATAATAATAATAATAATAATAATAATAATAATAATAATAATAATAATAATAATAATAATAATAATAATAATAATAATAATATAATAATAATAATAATAATAATAATAATATAATAATAATAATAATAATAATAATTATAATAATAATAATAATAATAATAATAATAATAATAATATAATAATATAATAATAATAATAATAATAATAATAATAATAATAATAATAATAATATTAATAATAATAATATAATAATAATAATAATAATAATAATATAATAATAATAATAATAATAATAATAATAATAATAATAATAATAATAATAATAATAATAATAATAATAATAATAATAATAATAATAATAATAATAATAATAATAATAATAATAATAATAATAATAATAATAATAATAATAATAATAATAATAATAATAATAATAATAATAATAATAATAATAATAATAATAATAATAATAATAATAATAATAATAATAATAATAATAATAATAATAATAATATAATAATAATAATAATAATAATAATAATAATAATAATAAATAATAATATAATAATAATAATAATAATAATAATAATAATAATAATAATAATAATAATAATAATAATAATAATAATAATAATAATATAATAATATAATAATAATAATAATAATAATAAATAATAATAATAATAATAATAATAATAATAATAATAATAATAATAATAATAATAATAATAATAATAATAATAATAATAATAATAATAATAAAAATAATATATAATATAATAATAATAATAATAGATAATAATAATAATAATAATAATAATAATAATAATAATATATAATAATAATAATAATAATAATAATAATAATATAATAATAATAATAATAATAATAATAATAATATATAATA